>CM057450.1:733058026-734308026 GCA_016271365.2 Neoceratodus forsteri
ATAAAGGTAGAAGAGTCCATCTCTGGATATCCATCCTTAATTGGTTAATCAAAGGGAGATAATTAAGTTCCAAGAGGTGGTGGTTGCCAATCCCAATCTTAATCCGTAGGTAACTCATCTGATCTAGGTCCCACCTCATGGGATATCTGTTCTTTAATTCTGGGGAAAGAGTAAAATTGCAACTAAGTATCTCTGTTTTAGAACAGTTCAGTTTGTAGCCAGAGAGGGAGGAAAATTCCTCCAACTGCCGAAACAAAGCAGGGATAGAGGAGTCAGGTTCTGTAAAGTACATAAGTATATCATCAGCATATAAAGCCAGTTTATGCTCAAAGCCATTCAGTGTTATTCCCTTTATATTCCCATTCTCCCTGATAGACTGAGTAAGAGGTTCTATATATAATGCAAAAAGCAATGGTGATAAAGGGCACCCCTGTCTTGTACCTCTGCAGAGTTTCAGAGGCCTAGAAATGTGGCCATTTGTGCAAACATAGGCAGTTGGGAGGTGGTATAATTTATTTATTAATTGTATAAATTCTCGCGAATCCAAACCGGAAAGGTTGCCCCAAAAGCTCCAATCAACTCTATCAAATGCTTTTCAGCGTCAAGACTCATTAATAGTGCCAAAGTAGCAGAGTTGTTGACATGGTCAATAAGGTGGATGGTTCGCCTCAGATTATCCTGAGCTTGCCTACCCGGGACAAATCCATTCTGATCTAACTGTATGAGATGGGAAAGATACTGTTGTATTCTTTTAGCCATAATGAAAGAAAAGATCTTATAATCAGTATTTAAGAGGGAAATTGGGCAATAGGAAGCACATCTGGAGGGGTCCTTTTCCGGTTTGAGTATCATCAAAATCAGTGCTGTGGCCCAGGAGTGTGGAGCCATGCCCCTATCCCCCAAGTCCCCAGAGAATACTCTAAAAAGAAGAGGCTGGAGCAAGTCTCTAAAACATTTACAAAATTCCCCTGGGAGCCCATCAGTTCCGGGGCATTTCCCTGTCTTCAGGACTCCCACTTGCGCTTTAAGTTCCTCCGTCGATATTGGGTGCATCAGCACTTTTGCCTGGTCTGGTGACAGGGTTGGTATTTTCAGGTTATGTAGGAAAGATTCAGTCTTCCCGTCAGGTGGGGGGGGGGTTCCTTTTTGATATAACTGTTCATAGAACTCCCGAAAAGTCTCAGCTATCTCATTTGTTTTATATACCACTTTCTGATGTCTGGGGTGCCACACGCTTATGATTGTGGCCCTCGCTCTTTGTGCTCTCAACCTACTGGCTAATAATCTAAGTGATCTTGGGCCCCCATCACAGTATTTCTGCTTTAAAAATAACAATTTCTGTTCTACCTGATAATCTAATATTTGGTCCAATTCCCCTTTAAGAGTCTTTAAGTTGCTGTGCTACAGTTCTGGAGTATTTCTGTTTTTGCACTCCCTCTAATGTTTGGATTTGATCACTGAAGGTCTTCCGTCTCCCCGCTCTCTTTCTCTCTCTCTTCTTCCTTACAGCAAGTTGTATAAACTTTCCTACGAGAACAGCCTTGGCCGAGTCCCATAAGGTGGCACATGACATTTCCTGTCCTTCATTTTCTGTTAGAAAACACTGGTATGTGTGTCTATGATCTGTTCCTTAACTGCCGGATCTTTAAGCAAGGAGACATTAAGTCTCCAAAAAGTGCTTCTTCTAAATCCTCCCAGATCCAAACTCATATAAAGCAGAGCATGATCAGCGAGGAGAAAGTCCCCTATCCAGGTATCTTGTACCCTAAAAATCTCATCTCTAGGTAGCAAGAAGTAGTCCAATCAGGAATACATATTGTATGTGGCAGAAAAATAAGTATAGTCCCTTTGTTTCGGACACTGGTAACGCCAAACATCTAAAATGCCCAATTCTCCAATTAATTTATGGACCTTTCTTGCCACCTGATGGGACTTTCTCAGGATCTGGGAAATGGTGTCCAGGGCAGGATTCAAGGTCAAATTCAAGTCTCCTCCACATACCAAGACTCCCTCCGCCCACTCCTGGAGAAGGAGAAAGAACGATCTATAGTCCCCATAAGGGGTATCCAGAGGGAAATACACAGAAGCAAGTGTTATTAATTGCCCCCTCTAGTTTGCCCTTCATGAGAGCATATCTACCCTCCCCATCCACCTTTACTGCCAGTTTCAAAATGGGACTTGTGTGGAATAAGTACCATAGTAACTCTACGTCTACCCTTTTTATATATGAGGAGGCCACAATCTCCTTAAACCACAGCTTCAGGAATTTACTGTGCTCCCTCTCAGATAGATGTGTCTCCTGTAGAAGCACAAATTCTGCTGTCGACTTTCTAAGCTGTGCTAAAATCTTACTTCATTTAACTGGACTTGTGAGACCATTTACATTATAAGTGCATATCACTGATCCAGCATTAGTTATTATGTTTTAAAACAAGAAAGAAAAAAAAATAACTCAGTAGTCAAGACAGGCTCCCCAGATCTCCCTCTCAGGATCCCCCTTCCCCAAACACATTGCAGTGTATCTCCATCCTTGAACAACTTCTTAACTATACAACAATCATCATTGCCGACTGGGCAAAAACCTTTGTGGTTTATCATTATATGACTTCCTAGGTGGAAGATCCAGGTTGATAGGATCTTTGTCTGAACTCCCTTCCCCACTGTGGAAAGGGAATTAAAAGGGGGGATATGTTTTTACGTTCTCCAAGTGGAGGGCTCCCCCCTAGAGCTTCAATGATGGTAATTATTATTTAGCTCCTTACACTCTGTGTCAGCAGCTGAACCAACTAAAAATTGTGGGCCCAAACCGCCCTTCACACCCCTAGTGAAAGGACACCCTACCTATTCAGTACGAGTTTTACTTAGTCAGGTTGTTTCAATCAGCAACATATAAAACTGTATGCCAATTGACTTATGCTTTGTAAAACAATATGAACATACTTTACTAAATCCTGGTCCCTGGTAAGGGAGTACTGAGTAACATAGCAGCCCCCGTCAGAAGGACCACCAAGCAAGCCTCATAAGGAGCCCCCGTCCGCGCACAGGTCCAAGCAGGAAAGCTATAGAAATTAGGGTGCAATATACCAATCACCTGATAGCTCCCATTTTTGAGGAGTTAGTAAAATAATAAAGTAATTATGGGAGACCTAGCAAGCCTGGTCATAGGCACATTTATCAGCTTAAGGTACTGAACCTCAGCAACACATCTCCAAATTTCCCCGGAGCCAAGTCCCGCAAATGGAGGGAAGTTAGCCACCCACAGCGAGGCCCAGCCCCAAAGACTTCCTTGAAGAGGTTACCAATGGAGGCCCTATAAGCCCCCTGCAATCCAGCCGAAACCTTTGATCTTTGTGCCTCGTTGACCACTGCTTAAGTCAGATCACCCAGTTAATACTTCCAAATTGTGAGAGGGAGACATGAATTCTTGACATGGCTTCTTCACCCACACCCGACAGACCTAAGAAGCTCCCAGGCCCACTCAATGTCCCCAGTGAGGGAGCCACGCCCCCTCCAACCATCAGACCACAGGCTGTGTAGATACCGAGTGGTATATTTTAAAAACTAGTACATCCTGACATTATAGAATTTGTTCAATTGAGTATTTTGTACTCCATTTTAAATTAGGTCAATCTCAGAAACCCCTTGTAAAGTCAGATATTTTCAAAATATGTCCCCGTAAAGTTAAGCCTGAGGAGATCACAAGAAACAAATGAATGAAAGATACTATACCTGAAAGCGCTCAGGTAATGTGGGAGTTTGCTTCTTCTATGGCATTGTCCATTTCTGGCACAGTCTGAGTTGGCTCTTTATTCGGCCTTCTCTCGAACGTTTCTTACTGCGCAGGGAGTCCCACAAGGAGGAAGTGGTCATGTTGGCCTTTGCGCCCTGCCTTTTAGTTCCACTGTAGGCCCAGTCTCTGGTCTCCAACTGTCTGCGTTGTGATAGATTGGCCTCCTCTCCCTGGGGTTGAATGCCCACCGAAATCAAAAAGTCCCCTGCTGCTTGCAAATCTTGAAAACGTCTCATGCTTTCAGCCATCTGAACCTTTAAGCATGCTGGATATTCAATAAAAGCCCTGATATTCTGCTGCTGTAACTGTTTAACCACTGTAAGTACTTTTCTCCTTTGGAAAAGCAGCTGTGGTGTAAAGTCGTGGTCCAAGTACAGTCGACTGTCCCCAAAGTGAATCACTTTTTTTGACCATGCTAACTGCAAAATCTCCTCCTTCACTCTATAGCCCAGGAATGATAGAACTACCGAGCGTGGTTTTGCCTTGGGGTCCCGAGGGTTTTGGAATCAGGGATCTATGGGCTCGAATTATATTGACAGCTTTATCTGGAGGAAGATTAAAAATCTCATGCAGAAATGAGTCTATGAAAGCAGTCATTGCGCTAGTCTCAGTGCCCTTGAGGAGCCCGTGAATCTGGAGGTTATTTCTTCTATTTCTGTTCTCTAGTTCTTCTAAGCGTGCCTCGAGTTGTTGAGAGCGATGGTGTAGGTCCAGAAGGGTTTTGTTATGCACATCAGTGGTAGTAGTATAATCCATTAAGGTTTCATCAATTTCCCCAGCTCGTTTGGTTAATGTGGCGATCTCTGTACATTGGTCTGAGACCTTAGCTTCTAATCGCTAGAGAGTCTGGTTGATTTATTTCAGGGTTTGGCAAAGTTCTCTTGATGTGATCATGCACTCAGCTTCCTCCCATGGGGTTTCAACACTTTGCCTGAGTGCAAGACTCGGGGATTCCTGGGCCCTCTCGTTGTCAACCGAAGCCGGCATTTTTGAGCTTTTACTTGCTTGATTTGTGGAATTATCCCCCTCTAGCGATGTTTCAGAGGCATCAGATAGTCTGAGATTCATCTTTTAGTTGACAGGATGATGGATTAAGGGTTAGATGCCTGTGGATTGTTTTGTCGATTGGCGGTGCTCGCTGTTTAGATTGCCATTAGGTGGGTGTCCCAACCGGAAGTTCACTCTGAATAAAATATTAATGCAGCTTGAGTGAATCAGTGGAGTAACAATATTGAATAAAAGGGATTAAAAAAGAGATTTTTGGTAGGTTTAGTAAGTGTTGTGATCCTTCAAATTTTAAAACACCAAGAAATCTAGGTTTCCAAGTCCAATTTCTACAACTGTTTCCTTGAGTCTCTTTATGCCTTTTTAGTGTTCACTTAAGTAGAAGCCCTAACTGGAATCTCACTTGGATAGTTGTCAAGTAAAACAGCAAGGGCAGCTCATGAACTATGGTGCATCATTTTACACTCCAACAAGACAAAAACAAAGAACCACACTCAAAGCAAAATAAAGTTGCTGATATATTTTATTTTGCAGGCCAAGTGAGAGAGCAAAACTGACCCAGCGACAAAAGCCTCAACGTTTTGCAAACGCATTTTGTCAAGCTAAAACACCCTTATAAATATTAAGTTAACAGGTAAAAGTGATTACCACACACATATAAAAACAATAATTGTCTATTCAAGTTGGACATCATGTTAGAAGCATAAATAAATTGATGCTGATTGGCTTAAGCATTCACTTTAAAAGAATTATCAAAAGAGATGTAAGCTCATATATGCATCAAAAAAACCTGCTTAATGTTACACACATATCTAATTATAAGAATCAGATAAGAATAAAGAGATGACAATCACAGTCTTAGAGCCATCCACATATTAGATGTAATGCATTAATTACCTCTGTAACTGTCAAGCCCTAAATGTGACACAAAATTGTACTTTCCATAACTCAAATTACAATTACAATTGTTGTTTGGGCAAGGCTAATGCAGCCAAAAATAAGAGCTATTTAGTACAGTTACTACAAAAGTGCCACGGCATGGAATCGTAACCTCTGCAGACACAAAGAACTGCTGTAAAGGCATATTGCTGCTCTGCTAAAAGTTGCTATGCATTAGTTAGCTCTATAAATGTCAACCCCTGAATGTAATATGAAACTGTGCTCTCTCTCTCTCTCTCTCTGACTGAAATTACAGTCACAATTGTTGTTTGGGCAAGGCTAACGTAGCCAATAGTTAATTAAAAAAGAGCTATTTAATACAGTTATTACATAAGTGCCAAGGCATAGAATCATAGCAACAACTCAAAGCTGCTATAAAAACTTCAAAATCACTTAAATCAATTGTCGGCCAAAAGTTTATAAGCTGATGGCTACAGTTATGTAGATGCCATGACATGAGTACATATTCTCAATACTCTATACTACTGCAATGGTAAAAATGTAATAAAGGCAAGCAGCTGCTGTGGTAAAATAGTAATCCTACCATAAAAGCAGGCTGCTATTTGGCTAAAAGCCCACTAGCTTCAAAATCTCTAAAACTGTAGCTCTAAATAAGAAAGCATTATTGGGAGCTATAACAAGCATTTGTCAATGCCGAATGTTTGCTTGCTGGCATTGGCACTGGTAGTGTAGGAGTTACAGAGCTGCATAATAGGAATGGCAGTGAAGTATTGAACTGAAGCCAACCCCACCACCACCCTGCAGATACTGACAGGCATTGGGGTGTGCCTTTGGGTCATCAGGCATAACAGCTATGGCATTTCACCACACCCTACCCTGCAGACACCGACAGGTGTCACGGTGTGACTTGGGGTCTTTGGCCCTTATGTTGACCCCATTCTATTAGGAAATATGGTGAGATGGGTGCAGTATAGGAGAATGGGGTGATCTTTGAGGCCAAGAGTCCAAGGCACAACTCGATCCTCTCACTAGCTGCAGGGTGTGGGTGAGGGTGGAATGTATGAGCATTACAGGCGACAATCCAAGTCACACCCCTGAGGCTGTCAGTCTCTACAGGGAATGCTCAGATGTTCATTGGTATTTCGTCCAAATTTTCAACATTGTTTTTGTGACCCCCACCTTATGAACAGTGGCAATATCAGTTCGTTAGCTGAAAGCTGATTTTGCACAGTGACTACGCCATTTGGCGCCACAGTTGTGAAAACACATTTCGAACAGGATGTGAAAAATGACAGCTGTACTGTTCATGGGGAGGTGTAAAAAAATGGCAATATTGAAAATCTGGAGTGAAAATATCAGAAAAACTGGTGAAGTCATGAGTGAGCATAGAAACTGTACAACACACACCCGTAATGTAATTAGTTTAGGGAATTTTTACAGCAGATTGTTAACACAGGCATTTTGGGCTTCCACTCATGAACAGTGTCATGGTGATTTTCTTAATCTGTCCCAAACAGTGATTTCCCACAGTGACCATGCATTTCTTCTCTGGAAGTGCGAAAACACATTTTGGCCATGCTGTGAAAAATGACAGCTGAACTGTTCATAAGGGAATGTGGAAAAATGCCAGTGGTGGAAATCTGGACTGAAAATATTACAAATTCATGAACTTATGAGGGTGCGTGGAAACTGTGCAATGCTCGCTCGTAATGCAGTCATTTTATGAACTTTTGTCACCAAATTTTTAAGATAGCCATTTTAAGACCTCTGCTCATGAACAGTGTCACTGTGATTTTCTTAATCTGTCCCAAACATTGATTTCGCACACCAACTGCGCCATTGTGCGCTACATGCGCTGAAACACATTTTGGGCGAGATATGAAAATGACAACTAAAATAGTCTCTGTTCATTTGTGTGCTGTGGAGGAGCTGCCAACCATTTAATTATGTAGAGAAGACACTTGGTAAAAAGGTATGAGGGAATTATTGTGAAACTATTTACAGGATATTTAAAAAAATCCCCCTTTTAAAACAGCAATTAAAAGCAGGTGAATTCAGGTAGCTGCTGTACTGTTCCTGTCTTTTGACATGACAACAATGCCTTCACATGTGCGCGCTGATTTCATTTATATATCCTGCATTATCCTAAGTTATTTAATTGCTGTTTTTTTCAAATTCAGTGGCATAGTTGAAACCATTGTCACACAGGCTAGAACATCCCTGGTAAGTTTACTTATGTAAGCTTCAGAAGAAGACCTTGTTGGGCCAAACACTTAGACACTTTGTTCTTTTTGTAACATCCATGTATGTTGGTTCAGTAAAAGGCAACAAACCATTTGCTTCAGTATAATTTTTGAATGCACTGCATTAAAATAAGAATTATATTGTAAGACCCTAGCAGACTACATACAGCAGGGCTCCCAGATCTATAGGGAGTCTTACAGAGTAATTCCATTGACTTGCATTGGTTACAGGGCATCAGACATAAGCCCTTTTACTCAGGATTCATGACAAGTTGAATTTTTTTGGGGAACAATTGCAGTGACTGAAGTGAATATAGGTTCACTAGGAGAGGAGTGAGTGTGTGTGTGTGTGTGTGTGTGTGTGTGTGTGAGAGAGAGAGAGAGAGAGAGAGAGAGAAGGGGAAAAAAGGGGGGGTGAGAGAGAGAGACAATATTTCCTTAAAGCTATGTATCTCCCCCACCCACATTATGGTGATGTGGGGTGGGTTAGGGTGTATTGTTTGTATGAAGAGGAGGAGAGAAATCACATTTTTATCTCTTTTTCAGATTCCTTAGACACTTGTGGTACATCAAGTTGTTACATTCTCAGTGTATATTGACATCAGTACATATCAGGCTATGTGGTCTTAATTCCTTGAGGTTCCTCAACTAGAGTTTTTTGTTTGACACTAATATTATCAATTTATATTTAAATTATCATTTATATAGTCCTGAGGTGTTTGAAATTTCTTGGGCCTTATATCTAACTGGAGAGTACAACTGGGTGACAGGTCCAGCTAGGTTTTACACATCACACAGTGTGCACTTATGTCTTTAAGACAACTTTACTGGTAAATTCTTGTCTATAATGCAGACATTGAAACTTCATGAGCCCTATAACAATCTTAGTTTGTCTTTAATCTGGGATGGGGTTGCCTTTCGGTAATCACATCCTTATACTAACTGTGACACTCATAGCTTGATTTAGGAGTTATCTGCTTCAGCAGTGTTATCTTATGTCAATTAAATTTATATGCAGTAGGATTCTTTGTATGTGTGTTCCACCAAGCACGTTTAACCCAAGGTTGCTTCTGGCTGAAGGCAGTATAGTACTGTTAAACTTCTCTGACATCATCTTCTGTTTTTTTTTTTTTTTTTTTTAAATGAGTATTTTAAACCAATGGGAATTTTTTCTGTTTTTCTCTGCATTATCTAGCTGTTATAAGTATTGTATTTTCTAAACAACTGCCATGAGCTTCTGAAGAAGGACTGGTTGGTCCGAAAGCTAGAGCACTTTGTTCTTGTTGTTACATCTATGTTGGTCCATTAAAGGTAAATAATCATTGCTTCAGGGGCAACAGAGCAATTCTGCTTCATGTGAAATAATGAAATGTACGGGGGAGAAAAATTTGCACTAGAGTTACAGGAAAATGCAAAATCAATGTGATAGCACTGCTACTGTGTCCTCTAAAGTCCATCATTTGTTTTTTGGTTTTACATTCACTTGCGCGCATGCACAAGGAACGTCTTGGGAGAATGTGACACTTTGGAGGTGTGCCTGCCCTGTGCAATCCCCTGCTCTGTTGAGCAGGCATGGCGGTCCTGCACCAATCACTGTGGTGCTGTGTATGACAGCGGTGGTTTTCTCTTCAAAGAAAACCACCGCACAATGGCGCAGTCGGTGTGCGAACTCAATGTATGGGACACATTAAGAAAATCACAGTGACACTGTTCATGAGCAGAGGTCTTAAAATGGCTATGTTGAAAATTTGGTGAAAAAATTCCTAGAAATGACTGTTTTACGAGCGTGCATTGCACAGTTCTACGCACGTTCGTAAGTTTGTGAATTTTCAATATTTTCACTCCAGATTTTCAACATTGCCATTTTACCACACCTCCTCATGAGCAGTACAGCTGTCATTTTTCACATCCTGCCCAAAACATGTTTCCACCCATGTAGCGCACAATGGTGCAGTCGGTGTGCAAAATCAATGTATGGGGCACATTAAAAAAATCACAGTGACACTCTTCATTAGCACAGGTCTTAAAATGGCTATGTTGAAAATTTGGTGAAAAAATTCCTAAAAATGACTGTTTTACGAGCGTGCGTTGCGCAGTTCCTACGCACGCTCATAGGTTTGTAAATTTTCAATATTTCCACTCCAGATTTTCAACATTGCCATTTTACTACACCTCCTTATGAGCAGTACAGCTGTCATTTTCACATCCTGCCCAAACGTGGTTTCCTACCATGTAGTCACACATACAATGGTACAGTCGGTAAAGCGAACTCAATGTATGGGACACATTAAGAAAATCACAGTGACACTGTTCATGAGCAGAGGTCTTAAAATGGCTATGTTGAAAATTTGGTGAAAAAATTCCTAGAAATGACTGTTTTACGAGTGTGCATTGCGTGAAATTCCTACGCACGTCAGAAGTTCGCGAATTTTCAATATTTGCACTCCAATGACTTCCAAATACCTAAACAGCACATAGAAGCAAGCAACATTCAGCACTGACAAATGCTTGTCACTGATTTTTTTAAACCATGTCCAAGTGCCAAATACCACTGCAAATACCTGCAAGCGAACGTTCGGCATTGACAAATGTTTGTTTTCATAGTGTAATAGACCAACAACATGCCTTTCCCTGATTTGAAAGGAAGTGTGAATTATTAAGTATCTGAATGTGCTAGTGTGAACTAGCCTTCATGCTTTGCCCAAGAGAAGTGGAGGTGGAGGGTTGAAACAAAGAGAGTGGATGAGGCAATGTGCAGTGTATCTGGCACAACTTCTGAAATCCATGTAACTCTTCTCAATTCAGTAAGCACCAGTGGCTTTGTTTGACAGTTGTGAGGGGGATGAGTGTGGGAATGCAGACACATGGCTGACATACAGCATCTTGTTTCTGCAGTCACATAAAAATGCCAGCTCATGGCAATTCAGAGAAAAAAAAATATTTTGAAGCTGCATTTCCAGACTAAGTGTGCAGTTTAGTGAATTACCACACAGGGGTGTGTATATGACAGCACTAAAAGGTGCATTAAAGTGCTTCAGTCATGAAAACCTCCCCCACTAGCTGCTGCTGAAATGCATAGCAGTATGTTCTCCTTTGTGTATTCTGGCTGTTCTTTGCTTCAGCTGCAGGTAGTACAGTACGCTCAAGTTCGTTTGCATAGGTTTTAGCAGTGGGGAGTTCACATTGACAGAGTCTAGTAAGAGAAAACACTTGGAATTACACATACAACGAAGTCTGAGTTTTCACATCAAATGTTGAGGTATTTTTTTTCTGGAGAATTAGAACCCGTGGAGTCCATGAAGGTGTGCTTCGGAGAGCTGGCGTGAGTAAGGACTGTTAGGCACCCATACAGTTTGGTGGTCCTGCTGTGGCAGGGAACAGTTTATTAAAGTAATGATGTGTGGCTTGTCTCTCTAAGCTAGACAAGACTACAGCAATCTATCAGGTAACCAACACAGTTGATCTGTGTGTGTGTGTTGGGGGGGAAGAGCTGCTCACTGAAGCGTAGCTCCCTCTTTCAACTGTATGCCACTGCATTTTCAACTGCTGTCATAGACAGCTCCAGCAGTGATTGGAGAACTGTGACCACGCCTGCAAACACACTGACTGAATTGGAAGATGCTGACACACCTCTGAAAAACTCAGATGATGGCACTATGTTTCTTGCACATGCGTGCAAGCAAACATAAAAATTGTCCTGCAGTATGTTATGGCACTTACTGTAACACATCCAAAATGAAACAGCATTACCAGAGAGAGGTATCTTAACCATGGATACAAAGGGGCAATACCAAATTATAAACAGAGCAGTAAATGTTAGTCATATAAAAGTTTAGCGATATGGGGTAACCATCAGCTTTTAAACTTTTGGCCAACAAACTGGGTGTATTATCTTGTTTGAATATTTAATGCCCCAATTTTGAGCACACGTTTTCCATTGATGCCTTTTCAAGTTATGGATCTTTTTGCCCCACTTTGAAGGTGCCATGACACGTTACTATGCCAACAGCACTTGTTTAATTGCCTTAGTTTTTGTTTAATAATATTTTGTGTTGCTTAGTCCTGGTTAAGTGATTTTGAAGTGACCAGGACTTGAGCAAAGTATTTTTTTCTTATGAGTGACATTTATTTCACGTGCCTCGAGTTACTATCTGAGTGACTTTAAGGTATGGGATTTTGACAAGTGGCACCTTGCTTTTGTAAGAGGCTACATAGTGGAACAGCAACATGTTTTTATAGAAGCTTTGAGTTGTGGCTATGATTCCATGCCATGGCACTTACTGTATGTAGTAATTGTATTAAATATCTCTTTTTTAAATAACTATTGACTACATTAGCCTTGCCCAAACAACAGTTGTGGCTAATTTCAGTCAGAGACAGCGAGAGCACGGTTTCATATTACATTCAGGGTTTGACATTTATAGAGCTAACTATTGCATAGCAGCTTTTAGCAGAGTAGCAATATACCTTTACCGCAGTTCTTTGTGTCTACAGAGGTTACGATTCCATGTCGTGGCACGTTTGTAGTAACTGTACTAAATAGCTCTTATTTTTGGCTTCATTAGCCTGCCCAAACAACAATTGTAATTGTAATTTGAGTTATGGAAAGTATAATTTTGTGTCACATTTAGGGCTTGAAGACTACAGAGATAATTAATGCATTACATAGAGGATAATGGCTGGGGTTCTGCAGTTACCAGGTTGTAATCACCTCAAGCAGTTGCCATGCAGTGCTTGTAAGCCTCGAGAGCACAGCTCGAGAGGTTTACCATCGGCATGGCAACCGCGAGATGTGATTTCAACCTGGGAAACTGAAGAACCCCAGCCATTATCTTTTATAGTGTATGGGAGTTTGAGTGGCTTAAATGAATTGACTACTTCTTTTTACACTTTGTGTTTACACCAAAATATGGCTCTCGTTGATCTGACTTTAAATATACACAGCACGCCATTGATGGTCATCAAAAAAGATTTATTTAGGTACAATTTAGGCAGACAAATATTTTGCATTTAGAAACAGTTAAACTTTGTATTTTAAACCAAAAAAAGTTCCTTTTACTGCTGCTGCTCTTGAAATGGGATGCAGTTGGACATAATTTGTCATGTGCTTAAAGGAGACGTCAACTGCATGGTACAAATGGGTTGTGGGAAATATTCGATGTCCGAGATGGGATGCCATCCTTTACTGGAGACTGCCTGTGGATGGGGGTGGGAGGTAAGAGACAAAGCACAAAGAAGAGATAAAAAAGCACTTTAAGCCAGTGAATGTGGGAAAAGTAAATAACAGATCACTTACATGCTGCTCGTGGTGAACTTGGGTCAGATGGCTAATCCCCATCCAAGGAGGAGTCATTGATGACTGCAACTCTTTGCTTTTTCTGTTGAGGCCCATAGTAGTTATTGTTAGATAATGACATTTTTATGTGGACATTTTTACTGCTCTGCAACCGCATTTAAACTGCCGCTTAGGATGCTTAGTTTAAAATACTCGCATATAACATTCTAGGACCAGAATGTCAGCGGGTGACATTGATTCCATCTTGTAATCTCATCGATCTGATGTAGGCAAGCAAGGTTTAAAGTTTATACATCAGAACAATGAGATTACAAGAAAATTAAAAGATGCCAGGCAATGCATATCAAGGCCTCCCCATACATGATTTATTTATTTAGTTTTTGTTAACCCGGTAGGTACACTAGACAGCATAGCTGCCTATTTTCAGGTATGACCCAGGTATGACCCGGGGTCGTACCTGAAAATGATATCTAATATGTGGGTGGATCTAAGATTGTGATTGTCATTATGTCTTTATTCTTATCTGATTCTTAAATTATGTTTGTGTATAACATTAGGCAGGTTGTTTATGCATATATGAGCTTAGATCTGTTCTGTTAAATCTTTTAAAGTGAATATTTAAGCCAATCAGCATCAATTTATTTTTGCTTCTAACATGATGTCTGACTTGATTAGACAATTATTGTTTTTCATGCGTGTGTGTGTATGTGTGCATGCACGTGTGAGTGTGTGTGTAAATCACTTTCACCTGTTGCTTGGTATTTATAAGGGTATTGTTTTATGAGCACATCAGCTTCTTGACAAAGTGCACTTGTGTGAAACGTTGAGGCTTTTGTGGCTGGATCAGTTCTGCTATCTCAATCAGTCTGCAAAATAAAATATATGAGCACTTTTATTTTGACTTTGAGTGCATTTTTTTTGTTTTTGTCTTCTTGGATAGTTGTCATTCGGCTGACATCATACATAGTCGGTACTTAAACCCCTGCTAGTGCAGAACATGTTTAGCATCCGACAGGGAAATCAGCATAATGTGCAGGAGCCCATTTAAATACTTCTATATTTTTCCATGAGTTAGCCTGCACTATTAACCTTCCCTGCATTATATCTGTATGGAACAAGTTTTTAACTGCAATCTGTGAATGGTGCATGAGTTTACTGCCTTTTTACAGAAGTCTAGGTTTCGAAATTCTTTCATGAGATTGCCCAGAGAGCTCATTGAGCTCACTGCTTGCACTTATTTAATGCTTTGGTTCTTTTGTTTGAAGCATGGTCTAATGTTTGCTTGCACTTATTTAATGCTTTGGTTCTTTTGTTTGAAGCATGCTCTAATGTTTGCTTGCACTTATTTAATGCTTTGGTTCTTTTGTTTGAAGCATGCTCTAATGTTTGCTTGCACTTATTTAATGCTTTGGTTCTTTTGTTTGAAGCATGCTCTAATGTCTGCTTGCACTTATTTAATGCTTTGGTTCTTTTGTTTGAAGCATGCTCTAATGTCTGCTTGTACTTATTTAATGCTTTGGTTCTTTTGTTTGAAGCACGGTCTAATGTTTGCTTGCACTTATTTAATGCTTTGGTTCCTTTGTTTGAAGCATGCTCTAATGTCTGCTTGCACTTATTTAATGCTTTGGTTCTTTTGTTTGAAGCATGGTCTAATGTCTGCTTGCACTTATTTAATGCTTTGGTTCTTTTGTTTGAAGCATGGTCTAATGTTTGCTTGCTTTATACGCAATTTATTTGTGACCACTGCTCCCAGTCCTCCTCAGTGCCAACTGTTTGCTTAGGGTGCTATGTATGTAGCCTGACCATATTTATTTCATATAATAGGGGTTGCTTTTTGCACTTGCCCTCAAATGAACCAGCAGTAAACTTGTCTGTTCCATTATACTTGGCTCTATAGTTACTTTTTTTTCTGAGAGCTACCCCTTGCACTGTGTCCAACCTGACCAAATACATTATGTCTTGTACTTGTTTATGGATTCATGCCCACTGTATTGATGTCTTGTTGCCATCTGTATGGCTAAGGCTGTGTCTGAAAAAATAGTCCCTGGGCCAGTGCACACATAAATAAAAATAAAAAGGACATGACACTATTGCACCATGTGGCAGTGTCCTACATGACAACAGTGGCAAGAGCTACCTATTTCTTTCCACATGACTCCTACCTACTGGACTACTGGAGCAGTCACAATAGCATCCCATTACCATGCCTGAGACAGGAGGTGGCTGTGATCCATCCTCTTCCCTGACTCTGCTACACGTTGTGTGACAACCAAGCTTTAGGATTTGAGCCTGGTCATCAATATGGTAAACCATTTTGTTTACCATTAGGCATATGTGGCCATGTTGTTCTATTACACCAAATGAGAAACAGAAAAGCAAAGCTGGTACATAGGTTCTACCAAGATAAAAGGGAATGTCTCCTCACAATACCCATGTCAGTACAAACAGGTGAGCTTTTGATATGTGTAACAGTTTTTCATTCCAGAACACATGGCCATAGAAAATATGTGTACCCTATACTGAAACTGTAGTGCAGAATGAGATAAGGGTGAGGGCTGCATGACTGAGCTACTGTCCTTAGGATAAGCCGTTAAACCATCAAGGTTTCCTTTTCCCATCTTTGGAGGCTGTCTAGGTAGATGATTCTGTGGCAGTTCTCCTAATTTTCCCAGTGTTCTGGCCAGTGTTCCCCAGCCAATAAAACAGGACCACCCGGAAACAAAGAAATAATTTACATTTTGAATGATAAAGGAACCCGGGTTATTACAGTGAACACGCGCTGCATCTGTCAAACTCCAGCATTCCCGCATTTGCTCTCATCCTGCATGTGAGCAGGCAGAATACTTCCTCAAACAGGGCAGCTCCAAATCTCCATTAGCGAGGAGCCACCACAACAAAACTGCTCACCTTCACAAAACCATTTTTTTATCTGGCTGATCCCGCCTTTAAATTAAATAAAAAAAAAAAACCTTATCTAGTCAATCCTCCAGTTCACCACCTTCACGAAATTCAAACTGCAAGCGGGAACAGTTCTATCTGGTAAGTGCGATAACAATCCTGATGTCAAGCATAACTTAAAAATTAATAAATAAATACATAAATAAATAAACTGTAACAGCACAGAGTATGTGTGTGTGTGTGTCTCACAGGAGTAAGGCTGGAAAAAATTATTGACCAGATATTATACAAAATAAAAGATGGGGAAGTGTGTGACACTCAAATTTAATGCACACCCTTGGTGTGGGATGCTTTAATAAACCCCTCAGGCTTCACCTTTGGGGTTTATGTAGCATCCCACACCTTGGGTGTGCATTAAATTATCATATCACACACTTCCTCATCCTTTATATGTATTGGCTAATAATTTTAATACTGCTGTATCTGCCTGGAATTCCTTATACATTATGTATGGTTGATGCTATAATTCTTTACAAACAGAAACATTTTGGGGAATTACAGATGTTCACTGGTTGTGCTATTTGCCCTAACAGTTTGATAAAATGTAAATAAAACAGAACATGTAGAGAAAAACATGTTCAACCACACAGCTGCACTGTAAATAAAACAGCCTTAAAATAGAAAAGATACTTAAAAACTTACATCATGTTTAAACATACAATTTATTGATTATACTTTCCCCCATATTGCAATGATATTATTTTATGAATGGAAATTTTAGTATTCCTTTAAATGTATAGCTTAGAACTATGTATGTGTGTGTATATATATATATATATATATATATATATATATATATATAAAATAAATAAAATATAAAAATATAATATACAAAATATAGCTAATAAAATAAGAGGTGTATATACATTGGAACTTGTCTGTTAAGAACTCTATATGGGATCAGAAAAAACTGTCCTTAATATTCAATGAATATGGAGGTTGTGCATTATTTAGGAAACTGTAGTGGGACTGCAAGAATGGTCCTCATATTGTGACATCCTTAAGATGACGTGTCCTTAATAGGCAAGTTCCACTGTATTCAGGGGTATTCCCACTGAGAGATTTTTTGGGGTAGCTCTACGGACCACTTGTCTTCTTTCTTTTCTAAAATACTTACAGTATTATATGTTTCTATGTTAAACACAATATCAAACAATATAGTCAACTGGGACAATATTTATTGCCAGTATATAAAGGTCTTTCTCTGTCACTGGCTGTCACTCGCACCCCCCCCCCCACACACACACACACACACACAGGTTCCCAGGGATTTGAAAGTGTGAGGTAGAGCAAAGATTCATATGCACCCCAACATTTTTTTCCTGGCTGCATCAACTGTTCGATACAGGGCTGAGTAAAACTCAACTAAACACACAAGATGAGAACTTCAGGACACTATGGGGAGGTGCAAGAGTGCACTGTGATTGAACTCAGTTGAGAGGCTTTCCAAGGAGCATGCCCAGTATTAAAAGAACAAACTAAGTAGCAAGCTTGAAACAGGAATTGAAATAGAATTTGGTTTACTGAGTTTAAAGAGGTTAAAAGCTAATTTACTTTGTTAGCTAATTAATTATCCTATACATAAGTTGTGAACTTTTGATGGTCAGGGTGTTAGACTAACCTATTTATTTGTCTGATACTATATATTTTACATCTCTGTTATATAGTGGTTCTTTTAGCTTTTATTACAGGTTTTAAATAATTAAAGTGATTTATACAAGTTTACCATAACAAATGGGAGTAGTAACCTGTAGGAGTTGTGAATCAGTCTCCTACAATTCAAACTGCCAAAAATGCTATTTTCCATTAAACAAATCCTTTTATTTCTGTGCTCTGCTTCATTTGCATAACCCTGCCCATTTTTTTTCTCAGTGCTGTAACCCCCAACCATGACATCATGCAAGGGAAACAAAGTTTTTAAAGGGACATTGTCAGTTTTTAACTGACTCTTGACATTGTTTCTAAGTAGCTGTAGCTAGTATTTTAACATGTGCAGAACAATTCTAGTGATTTGATTGGTTGAAATCAGCTCAGAGCAGTGTAATCATTGACCCATAATTACACTCCTGAACTACTTACAGCCATTTAAGCCCTATAACATAAATATAGAAAGGTATTATCACACCCCCACATTCTGACAGGAGCTATCACTGGCAGGCAGTAAAAGTGAAACAACATCTACACAGAAGAACAAATAGTTTTTGGGAGGGTCCTACCTATATCACAAAATATTTTTTCCAGAAGCTTTTCTACAGATTGTGCTGCTGTAAATACTACCAAAATAAGAGACTGCACTTTGATTAGGGAGATAGAAAAATTGGCTATTTACTGTACCCACAAAGCCTCACTACGTAAATTAGTAAACAGGCTATTATATTTCTGTGCTCACTACAGAAATAGGAGACTGCATCTCTCAGTAAAGAAATCTTGTCAGCTAGATACTGTATACACAATGTCTTGTTTGGAAAATAAACATATGAGAGCTTATTTTGTTGAAGCCACTACAGAAGTAGGAGACTGCACTTTAGTAATCACAATGCCTTGCTGTGTACAACTACATATTATGTGCCATACAGCAGTCACCACTATGAAAATAAGAAACTACACCACTGAGTAAGGAACATTTAGGTCAACTATATAATTTACCCAGAATCCCTTGTCACTGTATGTAAAACATTGACAGCTCTCTTGCATTACATCATTCTGGGAGTGTGGCCACACAAGCAAAACTGGAAGGCAGCCAGAAACAAAGTGCTGATAAAACATTAAAAAAATTATTATGACAGATTTTTGTTTACAAAACAAATGGCAGGTTCAACATCTGATGCATGCCTGGCAATGGCATATTATGTGAAAAAGACATTTGGAAACTTGCATAAATCCCTTTAAATTCAAACAAAGTATAGCATCAGTATTGGACTATTTTTATTATAAAGAAAGTCTACTGAGTAGAAGTGTTTTTTTTTTTTGTTTTGTTTTTTGAATTGGAGCCAATTATTAGCTCTTAGACTTTTATTTATTTATTTTTATTTATTTACTGAAATGTTTCACCAGGAAAGGCACACTGAGCAATAAATTGCTTATCTCCCAGTGCATCCTGGGGGAAGAGGAACAGGGTAGATAACATCCAATACGATGCAATACAATAGGTCCAATGCAGTAACAGTAATGTTTAGTCCAATAGCTTGGAACATAAATAAAACAGAACCAATGTAATCAGCAGTACTTAATGCACAATATGGCAATATTAGAGGATAATGGAAAGTTAAATACATCAGATAAGCAGCAGTCAGACTAAAACTGGTGAACAAGTGTGCCTAGAGGGAGCAGAGATGCTAAAAAGGTGAAGAAGAAGAACAGAGAAATGGAATAGCTAGGATTACAATTAGGGTAAAAAAGTGCTTTTCATTGGAATTAGTGAAGGGTAAGGAGGGCATAATAACGTAGTTTGGGGGAAGGGTGGGAGACTGGTATAAGTAGGATGAGAGGTGTGAGGGGGGATAAGGAAAGGGTATCAATAAGGGAGTAAGTGCTATTCATTGGAATTATAAAGTTTGGAGGAGCAGAAAAATAGCAGTGTAGTGGTATTTGGGGATAAGTAAGAGTGCAATGAGAGAGAGAGGATGGAGAACAAGCTAGAAGTAGGAAAAGTAATTATGTAGGGCAGTGGTGAGGGAGTGTGGGGAGGAGGAATGTCTAATTTGAGGTGGCATGTGGTTCCAAAGTTTGGGGAAATGGTATGAGAAAGAGGACTGGCCTGCTGAGGTAGCACAGTGTGGGATAGCTAGAGGGCATGTATCATGAGATCTGAGAGAGTGGGAAGGAGGGGAAGGAATGCTAAAAGAGGAGGAGAGGTAAGGCGGGAAATATCCAAATCAGAATTTGGAAATAAATTTGGCACAATGGGCAAGGCGCCGATTGTCCAGTGAGGGAAAGGCAAGGGAATGGTAAAGGGCACAGTGATGAGTAAATGCTACAGACTACTGACTAAATGCTAGTTCATTTAATTCATTCCAGTGGAGTTCTGTCTTGTCATTGGTGCCAGTCTTGGAGGCCACTTCAGGGTCCCTAGCTAACAGTCAAAGCGTTCTTGTCATCAAGTGAGGGATTCCAGAGGTGCAAGCACAAGCTGAAGACAAAAGGCTGTATACAGAAGATTTTCCCCTGCCATACAGAACCCTTTCTTCAGCATCTGCTACAATGTGCAGCCTTTCAAAGACTGGTGATTTCCTTTCAATAGGTTTGTGTGCTTACTAGAGGTCATTCTAACTTTAAATTCCCCTTTCATGGTTTTTAGAGTTTATACTTGAAGTCTAATAATTACTTTTGAATTTCATATGCAACTAATTAACTCACTATTTTGTCTTTTTTTAATGATTCTGTCAGTATATATTTCCTCAAAATGGTTCAAACATGTAATCAAAAAAATTCTAGTGTTCTTTTTTCTGTGTGCACACATTGAATTATAAAACTGCCATTAACAAAATAAAATCGTAAAAGTAAAAAGATCAGTCCTGTGATACAAGACTCTCCAAATACCCAAGCTGTTGTAAAACCCAAGAAAATGAACAAACACAATAACAAGAGTTCCTCTGCAGAAACTATTAACCAACCAGAAATAACAAAGCTCTTGATGAATAAAACTAGAATACCCCAGTGATTAATTATACCTAAATTAAATTGCAGTTTATTAAGCCATAGTCAACACTAACTTCTACTCCTAAGTTTGCTGGCTTGGTTTGCAGTGAGCCAGTTCAGCTCCACAATCTAGTTTTCAGTAATTTACCATTCTTACTTGTGAAATCTCCAGTTCTAAACTTGAAAGACATTGGGTCTCAGAGTTCAGGTTTTGTTAAGTGGGTTGCATAATGGTGATTAATCCCCAAATCAGTGACAGACTGGGACACTGATTGCAACTCCAAGTCTGGTTAGTTGGATTGTTACAGTGATGATTGCACATTTGGGGTCAAAATGTGAGAGCCCCTTTAAAGTAGATATTGCCTCTCGGCTGCCCTATCCTGGGTAATTACAGACTAATAATGTGTAAAAGCAGAACACCACTGAAAATGACAAATTGCATCTCATCTGCTCAATCCTGGGTAATTATATAGTAAAAATGTGTACAACAGCAATACCAGCGGCGAACATTCGGCATTGACAAATGTTTCTTTTTTGTATGTTCCCACCTTCTCCATCCCATTGTTCAAATCCCACCCTCTAACCTGGTCCCCCTTTCCTTTGATTTTAGCTGTTCAGAAAATAAATATAAGACAGCATGCTTCAAGGACAGTGTAGGTAATGTGGTGATACAGCCGCTCCACTGCATGTAATAAAATCACTTGTTAAATTAATTCTATTTAAATCTTTCATTCCAAGTTTGTCCATTTATAGTTCAGTGTGCTAAGTGACTTTCCATACCCCCTTTGTTTGTATGCTATTGTTCCCTGCTTTCTTGCACCTTATGAATGTGTTTTATTTAATAGATCTTGATCATAAGGTGCGGTTATAAAAAGACTATGATGGAAATTTGGGGTAAACGGTCACAAGATGCAAGCAACGATTTGGTTATGACAAATGCTTGTTTTCCCTTTCCTTTCACTGAATAGCCTCAAAATGTATTTATTTATTTATTTATTTAGCTTTTGTTGACCAGGTAAGTGCACTAGACAAATCCTGCCTATTTTCAGGCACGACCCGGGGGAGGGGGGCTACAGATGAATGCCAACTGACCTTGAACCAGATTAAGCTGTTGGTGGTATTTTAGTGAATGAGGGAAATTTGGCCAGGACACTGGGGAAATTCCCCTACTCTTTTCGATAAGTGCCATGGGATCTTTAACATCCATCTGAACTACCACAATCCAGGCAGATGGGACCTCGGTTTAACGTCTCATCGAAAAGCGGCACCTCAAATGCAGCACCCTCTCATGCTGCATTACAGTGTCAGTACTGGGATATTAACCCAAGTGCCAGATGTGGGAACTGAACCCACAGCCCTCTGATCTCCCGGCCTCAGAGGCGAGTGTGCTACCTGCCTGGATTGGTGGTAGTTCAGGTAGATGTTAAAGATCCCATGGCACTTATCGAAAAGAGTAGGGGAATTTCCCCAGTGTCCTGGCCAAATTTCCCTCATTCACTAAAATAAACTCTAGTGAAATGTTCCTTTGAATTTAATGGGTTGTCTTTTTTTTTAAAGGTAGTAAATGGCACCTGCTCAAAATCTGCAATGTGTTATGAATACAGCTACAGTAGACAATGTTTAACAAACATCAGATAATGGACTACAGACTTGTTCAATGCATATTTTCTATACAAACTGTGTCCATACAAATCAGGCTTGAGTTTGTTTAGGGCCCTTTTTTGGAACATACTGTTTATAATCTTTAGTTGTAGTCCCTGATGTGTTATCCATTTGGAAACTGTTACTTTATCCTTACAATAGATTGTTTCCTTACAGTCGGTAAAAATTCCTGTGTGACTGATTAAAACCCCCTTTTATTTATCCTCAACAGAAGTACCCTGAATATTTAAGCATACCATGTTTCATTTAGTAAGTGTGGACACTACTGATGTTGCCTTGACATTGATGGATTACAATGATAGGGTTAGTAACCTGGAACTAGAACAGGTTGACACTTTAGTAGGGCTCAAATTTAATAGTATTCTGGCATATTTGGAATACCAATTTTCAACTTGGAATACCAAAATGACCCTTCTAGCAATCTGCCTGTATTTCCAGTGTTCCAGGTATTTTAGAATATATTTGCAGGGTCTGGCCAGTAGAGGAGCTGTCCGTTTGTCAAAGACAGCCTCAACTGACATCAGGAGTTTCCATGGACCCCTGAGCAGAGCACAAGGAAGGCCTGATGTGCTGTATTGCAGAAATTGATATGATGCTTTGTTGTGCTGCAAAGAATCAACACCAGTAGCCTTTGATGACTCCCAAGCCAAGTATGAAGATGGAATGACATCCAGATCCTCCAAGGAGTGTGGCGGCACATAATCTTATTTGCACAAGAGTTACAGTGATGCTTTTGGAGTCCCAAGATGGTTACCAGGAGACTCGCTGTGGTGCTGTACATGCTGCTATGGCCTGGAGGTGCTGCTGCTTCTGAGGACTGTACTGCAGCCAAATGAAGCTCCCTGGCATCTCTTCCAGTCTGCCAGGTTGGGCCATTCATCTGTAAGTGTTCACCCAAGTAATTGAACTGTATGTATGAGAACAGGAGGATTTTTTCTTATGGACAACATTAACATAAGCCATAAAATGTTTAATGGCATATGATAGAGATTCCCATAACAGTAACAATGGGACACAATTTGAAGATAGAGGGGGATATTTTTTCACAGATAGGGTGGTGAACATATGGAACAGCCTTCCTGAGGAGGATGTGAGGTCTAAAACTGTGGGAGAATTCAAGAACGCATGGGACAGACATGAGGCAATTTTTTTGTGGGGGGTAGAAAGAAATAGGCTATTGGTTAAATAGGATCTGCAGCTTATCCTGTAGGTAGGGAAATGGTCAGACTAGGTGGGCCAAGCAGTTCTTATCTGCCATAAAAGTCTATGTTTCTATGTAAGTAAGTTGATCAGCATTAGAGAAAAGTCTTCTTTGCATGTGGTAATTGAGACAATGGTTCAACTGATGAATACTTTTATGACTAGTTTGTCCTGTTCTCTGTTTATTTTTTTCCTTAGCTTCTCCTGGTATGCTAAGGAAAGCAGTGAGATCTAGTGTTTAGGGACACTTTTAGAAACAAGAAATAACAGGTTTGAGTCCCACCACAGCCACTGTCTCTCTGTAGGACATTGAACAATTCACTTGACATGCTGGGTGTTTCAGATCATCCTGCTGTAAAATTGGGCTGGCAGGGCAAGTCATGAATGTAGCTCTTCAGAAAGACCCTGTGCTAGAGCAAGTGTCCCAAGGTTTAGTTCTAGGTTTTGTGAAATTAATTTAAAGTAAACATTTAGTTGTGGCAGGCATACAGGGCCTGCACTTTGCATGGTTTCTTAGGGGGTGGATAATAATATCCAACTAATGTTGTGCTCTGGATCATGTCCTGCGTAGACACCATGCTGCTTTGAGGAAGCTGCCAGCTGCCTGGCTAGAGATGACGGGTGATGGAGGGAGAAAATAATACATAGCAGAGCTCAGATTTTCTTATTCTGGGAAATAAGAAGTCAGCTGAGCTAGAAACAAGCTTTTGTTAATGCTGAATGTTTGCCACTTTGCAGATGATACCATAATTGGTGCAGTGGTACAGAATAATATGGATATTGTATATCTGCAGAGATCTTTGTCAGATCTGGAACACTGGGGGTGGCACAAAGGCTGGAAATTTTAGCATAAGAGAATGTTCTTCAATGCACTTTGGAAGGAGAAACACTAAAGCAAATTACTCTTTAAGGGGACAACCATTACAATAGTAATAGAGGAGAACGATCTGGAGGTATTAGCATCCAACGTCCTCAGCTTTAGGCAACATTGTCATACAATCATTAAGAAGGCAAATGGTGTTTTGTCTAGCATTGGGAGGAATATTGCCAGTATAGATAGAGACGTGGTGGTTCCCTTGTACGTCTCCATGGTTAGGCCCTACCTTGAGTGTTGTGCCCAGTTCTGGGCACTAAGTACAAAAACTGATACTAGAGCACTTGAGGGAGGTCCAATGAAGGGCTACAAGTATGATTACAGAAATCAAAGGCCTGAGTTATAGAGAAAGATTGGATAGTTTAGGTATGTTCCTGCCGGAATATCGCAGACTACATGGAGCTTTATGTCTAGTTTATAACGCATGTACAAATCATGACCTTTGGGAGTGTCTGGATCTAGAGTTCAAAAATCAGCAATACAGTACCAGATCTCATGAGTTACAACCGGGGGGGGGGATTGTTTAACCAGGAGAGGCACATTAAGCCATAGCTTGTTTCCGGGTGTGACCTGGGAGCACAATGAAGTTAAGTGACTTGCTCAAGGTCACACAGCATGCAGGTGGGGGCTGTGGGAATCAAATCCAGGTCTCCAGGTTTACAGCTCAGAGCCTTAAGCCACTGCACCATGCTGCCTCCTAAGAGGAGACTAATGCCATACAATAAAGAGAGCCTTTTGGTTTACCCAAAGGGTAGTAACATTGAGGAATTCACTCCCTTTAGAAATAGTGGAACATAAGAACATGAGGGAATTTAAGGTAAAATTACATGATTTCTGTATTAGAAACAATATAACAGGGTACTTTCACTGAGTCACAGCAAGCTTAACAGACATTTTTTCTCCTCTGCTCAGAACAAACCTATGAAGCTTACAGCTGTTGTATCAGGTCTTGCCTGTACATATTTTTGCTGTATATTTACTAGGGATAGACCAGATGAGATGCACTATCTCATTTTCAGTGGTGTCCTACATTTACATATTTTTAGATTATATTTACCCAGGATAGGCAAGCTGAGAGGTAATTTAAATCTAGCTTTCAGTGGACTCCCACATTTTGACCCCAAATTCCCAATAGTCTTTTTATGACCTGACATTATGATCAAGACAGGTGGAATTTTTTAA
Source organism: Neoceratodus forsteri (assembly GCA_016271365.2). Lineage (NCBI taxonomy): Eukaryota > Metazoa > Chordata > Ceratodontiformes > Ceratodontidae > Neoceratodus > Neoceratodus forsteri. The sequence goes on from CM057450.1 coordinate 733,083,775, forward strand.
ATCCCAGCTGAAAGGTGATTTTACAGCACGACTGTGAAAACAAGTTTCAGAGGTGATTTGAAAAATGACACCTGCCATGTTCAGGAGGTGGGATAACACAAGAGATATGCTGAACATTAGGGGCCAAAATCTAGAAGTCATGAGTAAATGTTGGAACAATTCAATGTTTCTTCATAACTTAGTTGTCTTTTCACGTTTTGACCCCAAATGTTCAGTAAAGTCATGTTGTGGCCACTTCTTCTGAACATGAGAGGTGTCATTTATAAAATAGTGGCTCAAACATAATTTTGCACCACAAGTGTGAAAATACATTTTGGCCAGGATCTGAAAAATGGCAGTTGTCATGTTTATGATTTGGGGTCAAAATATTGAAAACATCCAAACTTACAAGCGTGCATTGAAAAATTTCAATGTATGCTCATAACCTTGTTGTTTTTTTAATATTTTTAACCCAAAATTTCCAACATAGCCTTCTTATGACCTCAGCTAATGAACAAGGGCAGAGACAAGTTTCAAATCCTGCCCACAAGGTCATTTTGTGCCACAAGTGCAAAAACACATTTTGGACAGGATGTGAAAAATTACATCTATCACATTCATTAGGTAGTGTGAAAAAATGGCTATGTTAAAAATTTAGGGTCAAAATATTGAAAATTACCAAAATTATGAGCATGTGTTGACAAATGTCAATGTACACTCATAACATTTTTGCTTTTAAATATGTTTACCCCAAATTTTCAACACTGCCTTCTTATGACCCCACCTCATGAACAAGGGTGGAATAATTTTTCAAATCCTGCATGAAAAGTGATTTTGTGTAGTGACCTTGAAATCACATTTTGGGATGGATTTGCATAATTTCACCACTCTTGTTCATGAGGTGGGGTTCCAAAAAGTCTATGTTGAAAATCTGAGGAAAAATATTTATTGAGCAAGTTAAGAGAACAAGTTCAAACTGCATACCTGAGTTCCTCAGTTCCTGATCCAGCATTGAAGAGTGAAAATGTGTCAGTCCAGGGAGGATTATGGCATTGGACTCCCAGTAGGTAAGGGAGGGTGGGTGCTGAGTGGAAAGGTCAGGGGAGGATAATGGCGGTGGTGGGCAGGTGGCGGCAACAGACATCAATGGAAGGTTTTCTTTTTTACAAGGTGTATAAAAATAAAAAAAAGACTACAAGGGATGGCTTTCTTTGCTTCAGGTACCAACACTGGAGATTGGGCACCCCAATGTTGGAGTTACGTTTGGCAGCACCAAGGGTGGGCTCCCCGGTGTCGCACATTGAAAAGCTGGGGGGGTTGGGGGTACTAGCCAATAATGGGGATTGGGCACCCCAGTGTAGGAAAATTGAAAAGGGAGAGATGGGAGGGATTGAGGGATGGTTTTTGTTATTTTAGGAATTGACGCTGGGGATTGGGCACTGCAGTGTTGGTGTTATGTTTGGCAGCACTAGGGTGGGCTCCCTGGTGTCACTCACTGAAAGCAGGCAGGGTCAGGGTTCTGGCCAGTACCAGGGATTGAGCACCTCGGTGTCAGAAAATTAAGAAGGAAGGGGTGGGAACAACTGAGGGACAGTTTGCTGTAGTTCAGGTACTGACACTAGGGATTGAGCACCCCGGTGTCAGAAAATAAGAAGGAAGGGGTGGGAACAACTGAGGGACAGCTTACTGTATTTCAGGTACTGACACCAGGGATTGAGCACCCTGGTGTCAGAAAAGTAAGAAAGAAGGGGTGGAAGAGATTGTTTTTACAATGGGAGGAAGGAGGACCACAGCAAGCTGATCATGACACTGATTAGCTCTGCTTTCTGGGTGGTGTCATGCAGATCAAAGGAAAGAGCCACCCTATGATTCTGGTGGCTCTTTTCTTTAAACTACATGAAGTTTCCACCCAGTAAGACCAGATGAGTGTCATTATCACCCTGGCTATTGACTGGTCTGACAGTTTTGAGCCTCTTGCAGACTGCCCTGCACTGGACTGACAGTGACACACCTCTCAAAATCCCCTTTCATATCAATATCTTCACTTTTCACAAGCACAAGGGCGAACATAAAAAGTGAGCATACAGAATTAATTCCTTGTCAAATCTCTTTGGTTGATATTTTCTGGAAAACATTATAGTTAATTACTTGCAACTCAAAATATATATAAATCTATGGAACCTGAGTGGAATCCCAAATTTCTGTGCTGAATACTATAATGAGAATCTTTGTAATCCACCAAGAATACCACTTTGTTTCCTTAAATTGCCTCTGTCTAGCATTATAAAACTAGGGCTAAGAGTCCTACCTTTTGATAGGCCAGAACCACTATGGTTACTGCATTGCAACCACATGGGTTATGCCCATGTCCTATAATTTGGGGAGTGGCATGTTTCTAGTTTTGTATTCATTTATATATTTTTTTAAATACCACAAATGTACTGTAATATTGTAAGACACTCCAGAGGGCTAGCTTATCTTTCAATAACCAGACCCTTGATGAGAATGGAATGAGGCAAAGTCTCATGTGATGACCCGAGAGCTACTCACCCTCTTGGCATGTTTTATTATTTAACTATTACATTCTCTGCACAGGCATGGACCCCATGACATATTCTTAATTTAAAATGTGCCTTTTAAAAACACCATATGACTTACAGACTGCTCATTCCCCTCATCAGATCTTTTTTTATTGCTTAGTTTAGCATCTATGTTGCCTCGGTTTTCCTCCTGTACCCTTCCTTGACAATTGTGTATAGGCATGGCAACACCTTACCATTGGCCCAGAGAGAAGGTGAAGAGTTGCCTTTAAAGCTCAAGTCAGTACTACTCTTTGAGTAGCTGTGAGGGATTGCATGAGTGCTGCGTGGGTGCTGCTTATTCTCCCTGGGAGTAAAGCATCATTTCTGTGCAAGGTGCTGGGTCCCCAGCTGGCCTCAGAGTGGGATTTCAGGTATCATACATGATACCACATTCCATGTTCCAGTGCAAAGCACAGCTGTTGCACCACTGGGCTGTCCCACTCATCAGACCTTTTACTGCCCAGAGTAAGTCAAACAGTAGATACCATGCTAAACAACAATTACTATAGATGGGAAATGGCTGAGATCATTATAGGACTGTATCTGAATATCATTAAACAAAACACAGTTCCAACCATGTGACTGTTGAAGGGTTAGTCTCTTGAGGGTATATGACCTGTGACAATGCAGGCTGATGAAGGGATGGGTAATGAACACGTAAGCAGATGACCAGGTGACATCTTTAGCAGTTTCCAAGGAAGGAAGGAAGAAAGGTACCTGACTACAGCCACATAACTGACTTAATTTCTTGTGCAGTGACCTGTAATAATTTCTTCATGAGAAGCAAAGGTGTTACAGTGAGAAACGCATCAGCATTGGTTTGATGGCCAGAACATCCTGTGAATGTCTACATAAGGTGACAAGTGGCTGCTTGTTTTCATCACTAGTATCAACAGTTCTGTGTTCAGGAGAAACCAAGAGCTTTCCTATATTTATTTATTTATTCATTTTTTTTACTTGCACAATGACTGTGACAATAAAATATATGTCCAATAAATGCCTTTAGTTTCATGATGAACAGAGCTGGAGTTAAAATAGGTAATTTATTTTCACTACAGCTTACTCAACAACAGATATATTCACTCAAGCTACATCAACTCTTTCTAGAATTATTCAGCATGTTTCAACATTCTAGATCACCTATTTTTTAGTTTCGGGGTATGACCTTTATAGACCTCACTCATGGCTCCATCACTCATGAGGTCAAGAGGTCAACACCTGAGACTAAAAGTAAATAACTTATTTAGAAGCAGCCTATGGAATATCCTCTATTTGATGATGGATTGATTGATTAAGAATATTTAGTAATGATTGATTGATTAAGAATATTTAGTAAATGTTTATAAGTGTATACTGTGTAGTACTTTACATCCTTATGATTATTTACAGCTGAGATCAGCACTGAACGAATGTAAGTTATCACATAAGTAGTGAATCTTTATAAGCCTGTAGCTGGTCATTGCTTAAATCATTCAATGAACCAATTTCTATATTTACTTGAAATTTGTTTCCTGAGAAAGGTATACTGAGCCAAGGTTAATTTCGAGGTGTGACCCAGAGGAAGGGAGAAAACAAGTGAGAAGTACAATAAATTGTACAGTGAAAGGTATGATATAATTTATTTATTTAGTTTCTGATAACCGGGTAAGTGCCCTAGACACAAAAGTGACTATTTTCAGGCATGACCCAGGAAGTTACAACATCAACAGGAAAAAATCAGTGATGGCACAGTACAATATAGGAGTACAACATATTAGGGATACAACTAAAATGGATAATAATTTGAGCAATTTGAGGTGACAGGAGAAACATTCCAATGTACTTCATATCAGAAGTGAAAATAAGTGCATATTATACTATAGCATTTAAGGATTTAGTAAAAATGGATAACGGTTTGAGCAATTGGTGTAACCAGGAGACAATACAGACACTTCACATATCAAAGCACAACAAAGGTAAGTGTACATATAACAGTTGATTGTCAATCTAGGCATCAACTGTATTCTACAAAACTGGCTATAATGTAAAGAATATGAAACCAAAGAGGGAGCAAGTAGGTAGGAAGGACTGAGGTAGTAAGACCTCGCAGGGAGAAAGTGGGGGGGGATGTGTAAGAGGCGGGATAGGAAAGGGGTGATAAGACAAGCAGAAAATATGAGGTATAAGTACCAGAGGAGGACACCAAGACAGTAATAGCATAGGGAATCATAATAAAAGTTGAGCTATAAAGTCAAATGAGCAAAACAATACCTGCAGAACATAAAACATTAAAAATGGCAACATGCAGCAATGTACATAGTATGCAATTCAGACACAGTAAAAATGTGGGTACAAAACAGCTAAAACACCAATACTTAAACTGTGATGGCCTCTGCAAATCATGTTCTTATCAGAATTTGTCATTATACATATGCTGTTGCTATGTTTAAAACACGCTATGTGTATATTTCTGTGACTCTCTAACTCCAGTTAAGTCTTAAAAATGGGTATGTGTGCTCAAGAATTCACCTGGTAAATAAATCAATGAATCAAGCTATCAGCCAGTCAATAAATAAATATGTATAAAAGCTAAACATATAAAAATGGCAGTGTAAAAATTTATAATTAAAAAATGAGTTAGAAATTTCTGGATTCCCACTCAGCAAATTAAGTTCTACAGCAAACATAGAAATGTATAATTTGTCAGTAGGTAAGGACTGCTTGGCAGACCAAGTCTGCCCATTTTTCTCCACCTACAGTAGCACCACATAACCTAATCAGTCTCCAGCTCTTTCTCCATTCTCTCATTCCTCTCCACTAAGATTCCCTTATGCCTATCCCATGCATTCTTGAACCCCACCACTGTTTTTTCCCCCACCACCTCCACTGGAAGGCTATTCCAGGAATCCACTACTCCTTCTGTGAGGCAGTACTTCCTCATATCTCACCTGAATCTACCCCCTCCAACTTTATAGCATGTTCACTTATTCTTGAGCACCTTTTTTTTCTGAAAAATACTTTCCACCTGTACCTTATTTGCCCCATGAAATATTTTAAAGGTCCCTATTGTACCCCCCTTCCAGGGTGTACACGTTGAGCTAAATTAGTTTCTCCTCGTATGGCTTTTAATGCAGACCCTGCACCATTTTAGCTATCCTCTTCTGGACCACCTTCACTCTATGTCCTTCTGGAAATGTGGTCTCTAGAAATGTACACAGTATTGTATGTGAGGTCTTACCAGCTATCTATGCAGAGGCAGCAAGAACTGCGGTTCCTCCTAAACTTAGAAAAGTCCTGCTTAGATCCCAGTCAAGTACTGGAATTCCTAAGGGAAGGAATCTCTTTCAAGTTAGAGGGCAATGAATAACCCTCATCCAATGTGTAAATACATTCCTGGTAAGCCACAAAAAGACTGCCCAGGAATTTCTTCAGTTACTCGGCCACATGGCTTCTACCACTTTGGCAGTCCCGTGGGCAAGGTTACAAATGAGAGATGTTCAGTACCACCTGAGGAGGTACTGGCATCAAAAAAGTACTCCACTGGAGCAACCAGTCCCAATCACCCAGAAGGTGGTACTTGTCTTGGACTGGTGGAAAGATATAAACAACCTCAGAGAGGGCATTCCCTTCCCCCAACCCTCTCCAACAAAGGTCCTAACAACAGATGCCTCAGTCCTGGGGTGAGGAGAACATCTGGAGGAATGGACAGGAAAGGACAAGAAAGGGACCTTGGAGTAATCATAGCTCATGACCTCAAGGTGGTGAGTCAGTGTGACAAGGCAGCAGGTAAGGGCAGTGGGATGCTGGGGTGCACAAGGAGGGGTATTACCATAAGTAGGGAGGTGGTGTTTCCACTGTATAGATCATTGGTGAGACTCCACCTGGAGTATTGTGTTGAGTTCTGAATACCACATCTCTGGAAGGACATAGATCAGGTGGAGGGTGTCCAAAGGAGGGCAACTAAAATGATGCAGGGCCTGCATCAGAAGCTCTATGATCAGAGACTGATGGACCTCAATATATGTACCCTGGAAGAGAGGAGTGTGAGGGTGCACATGATAGAGACCTATAAATACCTCATAGGGTTAAACAACATATAAGAGGTCAGTATTTTTTGAAGGAAAAAATGCACAAGAACAAGAGGACATGCAATCAAGCTGGAAGGGGGAGATGGAGAGATGTGATAAAGTATTTCTCCACTGAAAGAGTGGTGAATGCTTGGAACAGTCTTCCAGTGGAGGAAGTGGGGGCCAAAACAATGGTTGGCTTCAAGTATGCATTTAATAGGCACAAGGGAATCTTAGCTGGGAAGCAGGGGTTGGAGATCGAGTAGGGTCCATGGAAACAGTATAGGCAGGGACAATTGGGCAGGTTAGATGGGTCAAGTGGTCCTTATCTGCTGTCAAATTCTGTTTCTATGACAGTAAATGGAGTCTGGGACTCAGGGCTGTCTGGAACACAAACTTCCTGGAACTCAGAGGAGTGGTCCTGTCCATGGAGTCTTTCCCCTACCTGCTTCAGTATCAAACAGTCCTAATCAAGACAGACAATACAACCACAACATATTACATAAACAGTGAGGCACCAGATCTTCAAATCTCTGTAAAGAGTCAATGGAAATGTGGAACATGACATATTTCCTTAATGCAAAAATATCTGTAGTACAGCTAGCAGGCAAGAACAATGTACTGGCAAATTCAAACTACACAGAATAAGTCAACAGAATCATGAATGGTCACTGAATCAGCAAGTGCTGAATTCTGCTTTTCAAAGATGGGGAGTCCCAGAGGTGAATCTCTTCACCTCATGGGAGAACAGAAAGCTCCTACATTTTTGTTTCAGACCCTCTGCCAAAGAAACAATCCTCTGGGATGCTCTATCCCTTTTCCACAGAAGGGAAAATTCATCCAGCCCCACTTATCCAAAGGGTCCTGTTGAAATTAAGGTTGGAGCCAGCAACAATGACCCTTATAATACCAGACTGGGCCAGATATGGTACTCTTTCCTGCTGAAAATGTCACAGAGAATTCTTAGAATTCTGCCTTTGATGCAGGACCTTCTATCTCTGCCTCATGCAAGAGTGTCCCATCAGATCTCAAAACACTTTGATAGACAGCACAGTTCTTGAAGAGTTTTCTAATTTATAAATGTTCCAGTCCAATGATGGGAGTTGTACAATTGCCAGAAAAACAGAAACCAGGAAAACTTAGTCTTCAAAATGGAAAATGTTCAGTATTTGTCTTTTGCTTCACCAGTATTCAAAAATTTTTCAAGGGATTAAATAACATGTTTCCCCCAGGAGGAGCCCACTCCCACAAAGGTACTTGAACCTGGTGTTGACATGCATAATGGAATATCAGTTTGAGCCTATGTTCTCAGCAGAGCTCAAATATTTGGTCTGGAATACAGTACTGGTGGCCATAACTTCTGCCAGGAGGGTCACTGAGTTTCAGGCCCCCCGCACAAAACCCAACTTTGTGGTCTTCCATAGCATAGGGATGAGATGGTGCTATGAACACATGTAAAATTCCCCGAAAGTGGTTTCAGCATTCTGCATGAATCAGTCGGTGACCTTAACTGTGTATTTCTCTAAGCCTCACATAAGTGCAGTTAATGAGAAACCGTACAACCCAGATGTAAAGTTGCCATTCTCCTTACTCTTATTTAACAAACACTGGTCAGAGCCAATATGGCTGTGGAGGGCTTTTGGGATGCTTTTACCCATTATTTCTAATGAATTTGCACAATGCAGATCTGCTGAGAGGCAGTTTCAATGTGGTCTTCTTTGTACACATTTTTACAATGTGTTTTCCTGGAAGATGCCTGCTGATTGCTATATGTTTAGCCTGGATAGTTGACAGAAGACATGGCATCTTATATTCAGTGGGGGTCTACATCTATACAATATTATGCTGCATTGCATAACATCAGAACATATTGAAAACAATATTTTACATCTGAGCTAGGCTACTCTGAATAAATACATTATAAAACTGGAAAAATCAAGATCCCACTGAAAACAAGATATTGCATCTAATCTGGGACATCTTGAGTAAATACAGTGCAAAATTGTGTAAAATGAAGATCACAATGGCAATGAGATGTAGCATCTCCCCATCTCCCCAACACTATTCAGGATACAAAATATAGGATAAGAAACATTTAAAGAGCTAATGGAGCCAAAACAGGCAGCCAGGAAAATAATACAAATTTTAAGTAGTAATCAGTTGTAATTTTTTTTTCTGAAGTATTTTTCTTTTTCCTTTTGCTCATCAGAAAGTATTCAATGTGATAATATTGTGCTGGATGCATGGAACAGCTCTTAGCCTGACAGCTGACACAGCTTTCCCTACTGCCCCACATTACATCATCAGCATTGTGATCTCACTGACTATGACATCACATTTGAATGACCTGGCAGTCTCTCACTTGCTGTTCCTAAGTAGAAGTGATGTCACAGTCATTGAGGTCACAATGCTGATGACTAGTGTGGGGCAGTAAAGTAAGATACTGTATGTCAGCTGCCAGGCTAAGAACTTTTCCGCACATCACATCTACTAACATCAGGTAAATAAGCTTCTATTTAAAGGGAAAAGAAAGTCGATAAGGATAAGGGCAGGGGTAAATGGAGAAAAAGGCAAAGGCAGTAAGGACAGGGATGGGGCAAAAAGAAATAAAGCCAGAAAAAAATGAAAGGTAATGAGTACCAATGCCCATAGTCTAGGTAAAAAGCTCCCCAAAATAGTGGCCTTGATGGAAGAGGGATGTCTGGATATCGTGGCAGTCACAGAAACATGGTACACAGAGAACCATGAGTGGGATGTCAACATACCAGGTACACAATCTACAGGAGGGACAGGGAGGGAAGAAGAGGAGGAGGAGGAGTAGCTCTCATGTAAGGGAAGGGATCAAAGCAACAGAACTAAAGGGTAAACAGGGAGGAGAGGAGGCTCTGTGGGTCACCCTGGAGACTGGAAATGGCTCCACAATCCGCACAGGGGTTGTATACAGACCCCTGTCTCAGGGGGAGGAAATGGACAAGGAAATGATAGAAGGCATCCTTGGGATGGCAGAGAAAGGGGAGATATTGCTGATGGGGGACCTGAATATGCCAGATGTTAACTGGAGCACCTTTGCTGCAGCCACATCCAAGAGCAGGGCCATTCTCGATGCCAGAGGGCATGCCTCAGATAACTAGTTTTGGAACCCACTCGGGAGGGAGCAATCTTAGACCTGGTACTCTCAGATGGGGATGGAGAGAGGATCTCGATCTTGAAGCGGTAGCCATCTGGGAACAAGCGACCACCAAACAGTGTGGTTCACAATAAACTTAGCTGTAGAGTCAAGCCACACAAAAGTGAAGGTACTGGACTTCAGGAGGGCTGATTTTGTCAAAATGAGAGAGTGCCTCAGAAAAGTACTAGCAAACAGGCAAGAAGGTGGGGTGAAGTAACAATGGGGAAACATCAAAACTGTCATCACAGAGGCAATAAGCCTTTGTGTGAAGCAAATAAATCAAAATGAAAGAAAAAAAACACTATGGTTCTCAAAAGAAGTGACGGGGAAGGCAAGGAAGAAGAAGACAGCATTCAGGAAATATAAGGAAACACAGAAGGAGCAGGACAGAGAACTGTACCAGTTAAATCAGAAGGAAGCAGGAAGGCAGTCAGAATAGCAAGACCCACACTGAGGAAAAGATAGCCAACTCAGTTAGAAGAATAAAACCTTTCATAGGTACATTAGGAGCAAAGAAAGATGAAGGCAGGGATACTGAGGCTGAATAAAGAGGAAGGTGGTTGGGCAGAGAGCAACAGTGAAAAAGTAGGGATACTGAACAAATATTTCTGCTCAGTATTCACAATGGAAAAGCAGGGGAGGTACCTAATCCAGTCAATAGAAGCACTCTGGATGAGGGGTTGATATTAGTCCTTTCACAGAAGAAAGGGTTCTGAAAGAACTCTTAAAGCTGAAGGTGGATAAAGCAATGGGGCCTGATGGGATTCACCCCAGAATTCTAAAAAATTAAGGAAGAACTAGTAACATCACTGACTACCCTTTTAATAAATCATGGGAGGATGGTGTGGTACCTGAGGACTGAAGGAGGGCAGATGTGATTCCCCTTCACAAAAGTGGGAGCAAGACAGAGGCAGGAAACTACAGACCTGTCAGTTTGGCCTCAGTGGTAGGGAAAATGATGGAATCACTTCTGAAGGAAAGAACTGTTGAGTACCTAGAAGTCAGTGGGGCACAGGACCCAAGGCAGCATGGATTCACAGCAGGAAGGTCATGTCAAACACGTCTAATTGATTTCTTTGACTGGGTGACCAAAGTAGTAGACCAGGGAGTGGCTGTGGACATGACCTACATAGACTTTAGCAAGGCATTTGACATACTCCCACACAAAAGATTAATAAACATATTAGCCAGCCTGGGAGTGGGTCCCAGGGTGGTAGCCTGGGTCAAACACTGGCTGGACAACAGGACACAGCGGGTAATAGTAAATGGAGTCCACAGTGAAGAAAGGAGGATTACTAGTGGTGTACCACAGGGTTTAGTACTGGGGTCAGTCCTTTTTAATGTCTTTATAAGTGACATTGCAGAGGGACTGGAGGGGAAGGTGTGTCTCTTTGCAGATGACACAAAGATCTGCAACAGGGTTGATACGCAAGGTGGGGTGGAAAGAATGAAAAGGGACCTGGCAAGGTTGGAGGAATGGACAAATGTATGGCAGCTTAGATTCAATGCAAAGAAGTGCAAAGTAATGTACCTGGGAAACAAAAACCCAGGGCAAGAGTACACAATGGGGGGGTGAGATACTGACAACAACAAAAATGGAAAGGGACCTGGGGGTAGTCATATCAGATGACCTAAAGGTGGGCCAGCAATGTGAGAAGGCAGTAAGGAGGGCTGGGGGATACTGGGATGCATAGGGAGAGGCATCACCAGTAGAAAACAGGATGTTGTTGGCCCTCTGTACAGACAGTTGGTAAGACTACATATGGAGTACTGTGTACAGTGCTGGAGATCCCATCTCCGCAAAGACATAGACAGGGTGGAGGCTGTCCAGATAAGGGCAACCAAAATGGTGCAGGGTCTGCACCAGAAGAAATATGAAGAACGACTAAAGGAGATTAAAATGTATAGCCTCGAGGAAAGGAGGGAGAGGGGGGACACGATAGAAACTTTCAAATACCTCAAGGGAATCAACAAAGTCCAAGAGGGTAGCATCTTTCAGAAAAAGAGATGTGCAAGAACAAGGGGGAAAATTTGAAGATAGAGGGAGGACGGCTCAGAGGTAATGTGAGGAAGTATTTCTTCATAGAGAGGGCTGTAGATGCATGAAACAGCCTTCCCGAGGAGGTCATAGAGTCAAAATCAGTGGGGGAATTCAAGAATGCATGGGACAGACATAAGGCAATTCTAGTGGGGGGTAGGAGGAAGTAGGCTGTTGGTTAACTAGGATCTGCAGCGTATCCATTAGGAAGGGAAATGGGCAGACTAGGTCAGCCAAGCAGTCCTTATCTGCCATCAAATTCTATGTTTCTATGTTTCTAGATATAAAAAGTAATGGTTGGCTGCTTTTAAAATCTAATATTAGTTTTGGGCAGTACACTAGCTCTTTAAAGGAAATCTACTTTAGACTGAACTTCACTGTGTTCACTGACATAAACAGTTTCTTTATTGTTTATAATTTGTTAGATTGCAGTATTTATTTTGAATGTTGTGGCCATGAGGATGGTGTGTACAGTGTGTGTATGTGTGTGTATGTTTGCTGTAACTCAATACATTTTTTTCCCCAAAAAGCAAATGCCTGCTGATTGCCATATAATTAACCTGGATACTTCACAGAAGACCTTGCATATGTCTGAGACAGGTCTTATCAGGTAGTGTCTTAAGAGGTTAAAAAAACAGTGTAAATTTTCCTACATTTGTTCCTGGGAAATGGTCATATTTATGAGGTACAAATCTTTCTTGAAAGACAATAGTTGCCCAGCTGAAGCTAGTAGCAAGAAAATGTTTAAACGCTAAGTATTTAAATGTGCAAGTTGTTGCATTTCGAAGAGGATAAACAAATCTCTAGTTTGATAGGCAACTAATATTAAACAAGCTGTTTCAGTTTCCTAATTGCCATCTGATAAGCAGCTTTAGTGCTGTTGCCAACATTCTAAACAGAAAGAAGGGAGTATTTTATTTCACTTGGCATAGTGATTTATAATTGTGGAAGGATGCATCGAAATGTCTAAAAACATGTTCCACATTCCTCCATTTTCAAGCTACAGACAGCAGGCTCCACCCACAGCCATAAAAAGGAGTTCTTATTATAATTCAGCTGAAGTATGAATAAGTTTTAGTCCTCCACAATGTGGAGACTCCTCAAAGGCTGAGCTCTACTCTATAATTTTAACCTGCTTATATGAATCAAAGTCCTCTATCTCTGTCTCTGTCTCAGTCTGTCTCACTCTGTCTCTCTCTCAAATTCAAAATAACTTTATGGGTATAACAAGATATATAGATATTGACAAAGTTTATAATCAAACTATTCATAAGACTTAAACATCTTAAACATACTAAATTGCACTTTAATATATCTATGTTTTATTTTGAAGCTGGTGGAAGGATGCTACTGTATATAGTTTGAGGCTATTTCTGCTACATCCTCTCTCTCTCTCTCTCTCCCCCGTTCCCTATTTATAAACTTCTCTCAAGCTTTTTTGTCTCATATTTATAGATGTACCTCGCAAAACTTCCCAGGTGACCAAGCAGGAACATATTAAACTACTCTCCCGAGCCATCTAACAACTTAGAAGGTAACATTCTCAACCTCGGCTCATTCATATTGTTTAAAACACATCTCACATGAATTATTCATGTTTTGCTTTCAATATGCAAACTGAGTCCAGTACACCCCCAAAAATGCTGCCAAAAGAGTTGGTAGACTGATATTATTTTTTTATTATTATCACAATTCATTCTTCTCATCTTTTTTTTTTAAAACAGAGTTCTTAGTTATCATAATTCAGATGAAGTCGCAATTCACTCAGGTAGTGCAAATGGAACCAAAGGGTTCTGTTATGTTTGCCTCCCATGCAGAGGATCCCAATTGGGCCAACTCAAAGTACAGCTCAGTCTTTAGGGGTGCTCAATGCCTTTGAGGTAGAAGAGCACATGTCCCTGCATGGCAACCTCCTGAAGACTGGGGGGGGGGGGAATTGCATTACCAGATCCCACCCTATTTGAGCACCTCCTGATACATGAGATACTGTATTGTTTTAGCTGATATAATATGCAGCTGTGATTGATATATCTCTCCCTACAACTGCCATGAGCTGGATGGCTGGGGTGACCCCCACCCACCCACCTTGATGTCCCAGGCCTGGCTGCCTGTCTGGGTGAGGGGTAGGGTATGTCATGGGGTTCATGTAGTGATGAGCAAATAATATACCTTTAGACTGCAGCAGACTAAAGGGCAATAACTGTAGAGCAGAGCCATAGAGGAGGGTGGCAAGTCAACCTTTCCACACCTGCACAGTAATGGATTTGATGCAGATGCACTTTGTTAATCTTATTTTAATATGTAATTAATAAGGTCCCCATATAGCCTGTGTTAACACTCCAGAGCACTGTCACTCCACTGACATCATCACATGCACATGTAGCAGCCATTTTATGATGCTACAGGAGCAGCAGGTTTAAATACAGAGCGGGGGCTTTGTTTACATTTTATGGAGATCTTCACACCCTACTACTGTGGATTAAAAGCATTTAGAGGAAAAAGGATCACAGCATTTTGTAAGTAAGCCACTAACCTACAGTGCTGGGGGTTTTGTTGGCCTAATTTATGCTCCCCTGTTTATGAGTCCTTATGTGGCATTTATTTTAGTGGTAATTTCCCTTTGCTGCTACCTTATCTTCCTTCCCCCTCCCTCCCATCCTTCTACACCCATTCATTTTTCATTTCCAGCTGTAAAACCTCAGTTGAACAACCCTTCATCTCCTCCCACATCCTCCTGCAGTGGAATAACCTTCTTGCTCTGCTCTCTGCTCCTCCTCACCCTCCTTCAAAGCTCTCCTCTGCAACTATCCCACACATACCTGCCCATGTTCCTGATTCCTCTTGCAATGGCCCCTTGTTGTCCCTTCAGTCCTGCACTACACCAGTGCCTCACCTACCTAAGTGCAATATTTAAGCAAAAAGACATGACAGGGTATGCATTGTTGTGGGACAATGATGAGTTAAATTGGGCAGAAGCCCACAGGAACTCATTTCCACTATCTCTTAAAGAAGTAGTACAGTCAGAATTTTCAAAAACATTTATTGTGCAGTGTTTTGATTTGTGCATGTAGTTCTAGTGCGTTCTTCCTTTTGTCGGCTGTTAGGAGTTTTTTTTTCCTAAATTAGCCTGCTAGTTTTACAGTAGTTTTATGGCTCCTGGGGATCTCCATCTTAGCACGGTTCATTGCTCTTCTTGTTCCTACAAAGTCTATTGTCCCATGTGACAGTGATATATCCACAACCATGGATTCAGCAAGCACCAGTTTTACAGAGATCACAATATTCAAAATCATGGTCCAGACCCAAACAATAGAAGCAGAGCTCATCACGATATGCCTTGGCCAAGAGCGTTTCACAAGACCTGCACTTTTTAAATCCTGTGGGGCCTTTCCGTTTCATAGGCCTTTCAGTAATACTAGTTTGACTGAAACCCCACTAAAAAAACATTTGATGAGTTGCATTTGTAGAAAAAAGTGTAACTACTAAATAAAATGCACATTGTTTTTTAAATAAAAATGTCAAATCAGGAACCAGTGAAAACCATGGTTCCCTTGTTTCCAGTGAACCTCGCTGGAACTGGCAAAACCTGCTACAATACAAATAAGACTAAAGTAATGCAGAGCATGGAATAACTAAATAAAATAACTTGTAGCAAATAAAAAAACATGATTCTGAAGCATCTGTACTCTTCAGTGGAGAAATAAATCTGTTTTTAGAATGCTAGGTGTAGCGTGACCACAGAGCAGAGTCCGATTTTGAAACACTTCAAATTCCATCTCCAGGGCAACAACTCATGGCTGAGATGATACAGACTGCATACCATCACTAGTAAACTCTTATTGCTAGAATTAACAGTACATACCCACAGTACATAAAACCCAGTGCTATCACACTAATTACAAATAATTATTAAATTGATTAACCAGTTAGCACAGCAATTAAAATGCTCCATAAATCAATTATGTCAATTACCACATCAATAAGCAAACACTACTTAAAAAATACTTTACATGAAGAATAAGATTCATTTTAAACTACAGCCTAACATTACTCTAAAAATTCCCTTCCTCCATATCTTT
Organism: Neoceratodus forsteri; assembly: GCA_016271365.2. Taxonomy (NCBI): domain Eukaryota; kingdom Metazoa; phylum Chordata; order Ceratodontiformes; family Ceratodontidae; genus Neoceratodus; species Neoceratodus forsteri. The sequence continues at coordinate 733,099,668 of CM057450.1, forward strand.
TCCATCCTGGCTCTCATCAAACTGCCATGTTCCTCAGTGCTCCCAGTCACTCCTAAGATGCAAGGCCCTCCGTGCTGTTGCTGCTGACTCTGCCCTCCAAATCTGCTGGCTGCATACTCCGCACAGTTACTGACAACACATGCCATACTACTCCTGGCTGCAGACACCACAACACTCCAAGCCACAGATGCCACGCTGCTCTCGATTGCAAATGCCATGTCACTCATGACTACAGACAGCATGCTGCTCCCCAGTACTGACCATACTGAACTAAAGTATAGACCACCCCAGCCATGCCTACTGTTCTTAGAGGGCCCTACACTATGAAAACACTAAGGGGGAAAAACAAAAACTACACTACCCTACAAAAAAAAAAACACTAGGATGAAAAACACAAACAGACTAATGAATCTAAATTCTTTCATGGTGATTTGCAAATACTTCCCCCAATACTCTGCATTATGGGGATATGTGTAATTTTATATTTCTTTGAAACCTGGCTTTATTGCCAATGCCCTCTTTAGGTAACCCTTGCCTTGGTGCTTTTGTGCTGAGGTTCTTTGTCTTTTAGATTACTTTTCCATAGTTTGCCAGTTCTTTCTCATCTCTATTTGATCAGTCCACGAGGGAGCTTACTCTCACCTCCACATCTCCCACTCTCCTTGTGACTATTTCAGGTGCCATTTTAACTGTTTTAAAGTCCCCTGCCATTTCACTGAGGAACAGTATGATAGAGGTGAGCTCTGTGAAGACTCTATCCATGCCATCCTGTAGGGTAGTGGGCTTTGGAGATGAGGTTGTCTCAGGAGATGAGTCAACCTTGTGTCACTTGGGCACTTGTAAGTGGACCAGCAGAGGTGGCATCTGAAGGCTAGTGTTCTCTGTCAGTATTTCTTCAGGATTCATGTGGTCAGGATTCCTTTCTCTGGTTGCGGTCTTGAATTCTGTGTTAAGCGCAGTAATCTGGTGAGGTTTTTGAGATCTCTAGCTGGACTTTATATATTGTTTAAAAGCAATTGCTAGCGGAGCTCAGCAGGAGATAACTGACTCCTTGAGCACTTCACCAGAAGTTGTATTACAGCATATATAAAATAAACAATACGTACGTGGGTTCACAATGGGGCCTATGCATGAATGCCTATGCACTCCATAAGGGCAGCGCGTAGGCATTCCTACACCTGAATGCCATGCAGCAGTGATCTGTGCACCCCAGTGGCATTCATCACCAGCATGGTAGTGTCTTATGTGCTGGATCCCCCAGATGGCTGCACCAGGGGCAGGCCGGGGGCATGCCAGGGAGTGGTCAAGCTGCATGCATGCATGACGGCACTTGCATGCAGGGTCAACTCAGGTAAATATACGTGAGGGGGGACCCAGGAATATCTATATACACATCATTCACAAGTCACTGGTGGGGTGCAGTGGTAACAGGATCCCCCCACACACAGCTGGCACAGCACACAGGGCTGCTTGGGAGGGCTGGGGGTGGCCATTCAAGCAAACACCCATTGTTTATACATTGTACAGTGTGCACTGTCTCAGGACCCCCTGCCCATGGGTGAACAGGGATCCACTGTGGGACCTGAGCTGAGCCTCCTATTGGATGCCCATTGGAGTCCTGAACTCCACCCTTGCACTGCCATGATCCTATGCGCTAAGGGAGATGGGGCATAGACAGGCGGCCCATGTGCATAAATCCATCTTGGGGGTTTAAGAAGACCATAATATCACTCAACTTGCCTTTTTTCATTGTAAACTTTCTTTTTTTTAATTTACTAAACTTTATTAATGTTTAAGCAGCACATAGTCCATGACAACCATAACAGAGAGTTGATTACATTAGCTGCAAACATATAATAAAGCAAAACAAACTCCCTCCCTCCATCCCCCCTCACCCACCACCCCCTATCTGTGGCCCGATCAAGGACAGAAAGGTGGCAAGCGAGATGGGAATATCCTGGGGACTATGCCTCCAAAACGAGAGTAGTATGTATAGAGGCTCCCGGGTCATCTGGCAGGAGTGTGGTCTATGTTGCATGGTCGCAATGTGTTTCTCCACTTGGATTGCAAGTAAGGTCTCACAGTACCACTCCAATGTTGTGGGAAGGGAATCCTCCTTCCAATGTTGTAACATTGCCAGTTTTGCCATAGAGGCCAAGAGGGTCAGATGAGCTTTCCAGAGGCATTCCCGGGGTGGGGTGGGGGAAGATAACAATAAACAACTTTCAGGAGTAAATAATGACTCCAGGCTCAAAAGAGGGTCTAAGACCTGTTTGATGGAGTTCCACAAGGACTGGGATTTAGGGCAACTCTAAAGTATGTGATACAAACGGGAGCATGGGGGGAGGCGAGTTTGCCCATTCTATGTAATCTGACCGGAGTAAAGTAAAGGTTGTGCATTATGTTAAACTGGACCAGGAGAAGTCTGTCCTGTTTGATAAACTTATACATGTTGCACCAGGCCCTTCTCCATAGGTCTTCATTGGCTGGGAGAGGTAGTTCTTGGACCCAATAATAGCAAATCCCTGAAGGGAGGTGCGGATCCAGAGACTGCAAGTATTTGTAAATCATGGAGACTGTGTGTGGCAGGTCCACCACTGCCAGCACAGAAGTTAAATCTTCTGAAGTTGAGGTAATCCAAGGTTTAGGCCCCAGAAAGGAAAGGACTGCATTTTTAACTGGTAGGAGTTTAAAAAGATCTCATTTTTTGAGCTGAAACCTAGCCTATAAAGTCAGGAAGGAGATAAAGTCCATTCCCTGAATGAGATTGGCGAGTGTACAGTCCTTTAAGTGGGGACAAAATCATTTGGGGATGGGACGGTGACCAATCTGGAAATGGGGATTGTTAAATATAGGTTGGGCAACGGATCTCTACCAGCTCAGAGAGAGATTGTAAACTTTCTATCTGTACCATTGTTCTGTGTGTTCTGTTTCCAGATTTGGAGTAGGAATAACATGCTCTAACTGAAATCTGAAATACCATGCATTCTAAGTGAAATAACGTGTTGTAAGTGCAAAAAATATTTATCCCATGATGGATGGGTGGATGGAAGGACGGACGGACGGACAGACAGATATCTTTTGCAAGTGACAAAGTCACGAGTAAGTTATGAAAGTCCTGCCCTCACACAAGTGACAATAAATTGTATTTTGAGTCAGATCATTGCATATTTCATTTACACAGTATCAGATTACTAGTTATAACTTTAAACCTGTGGTTTGTTTGAAGACTGAACTGCTTCTCTTTCATTTCAACTGCTGACTTTGGTGCTGCACTATGAAACTGTAATGTCATCAGCAATGTGATATCAAGCTGTCATGATATCTTGAGGTTAGCTAGACATATATCACTTGTTACATTGCCATTTTTATCTCCACTGGTGTATAAGTATAAAAAGATAGATAGATAGATAGATAGATAGATAGATAGATAGATAGACAGACAGACAGACAGACAGACAGACAGACAGACAGACCGACCTTCAAAACTCTGAAAATATTTGCATCTATCATCTATTTTCTAAATAAATATGTTTGGCACCAGGGGCATAGCTAGAATGGTGCAGGGGGTGCAGTCGCACCCGGGCCAGAGTGTTTGGGGGGCCCTTGAATTTTTGCTCAGATTTGCTCACTCGCACTTAACACGCTGCCTACTGCAGGCCATTTTTGGTTGGTTTTTTTTATGCCAGCCCTGCATTAACGTTTATGTTTTCGCTGGCTGTGATGATACTGAGTGAGAATTTCTCATTCACTAGGCCTCCTCAGCATCAGCACAGCCAGCCAGCTCTCCAACTCCAGCAAGCACAATAGAACTTGTCTATTCAGCGGGGGGGGGGGGGTTCGCCAGTGTCCGTCTGTTGCTATGCGACAAGGTAGCAGATTGTACCACATGACTCAGTAGCATGAAGATAGTGGAGTCATGTGGTACTACCGAGGAGGAAGCAGCAAGTACGTGCTCAATGGCTGAAATTAAAAATTATCACCCACACGACCAATCATCGCATCGCGGTGATCACGCACCTAACTGGAGAACCACCCATCCCATCCACCCCACATAACGGTAACATAATGTTACGTGTCAGACCAGAGTCTGTTGTGTGTGTGTGTGTGTAGTGTGAGACAAGTCAGAGTCGGTAGACGTGTAGACTATATAGACGATGGTCAGTTGAATTCTTTAAAGATAAAAGAAACCCACCTGTTGTTGCAGTTTAAAAAAAAACACATGTACCTTACACTATCAATACTAACTTTCTTTCTGTGAGAGTTAGTGCGGGTGCAGCGTTGTAGGGTAGGAGAAGAGGACGAGACAGGAGTGTTGGATTTTGGAGCTTGACAGGCAATAGGCTCAGCTTGTTGTCGGTCCTTGTTCCATTGTTGTTAGTGTAGTGACTAGTGAGAGCCTGGCTGGTGGAGAAGGAGAAGATTAGAAGTCAAGTGAGTCGTCGAATATTAGTCAGAGTAGCAGTGCAGGCAGGAGCCACCTGGCCTGCAGACCTGGGGTGCAGTGTGAGTCTGAGGTAAGAAAGTGAGTGAGCAGAGCAGCAGCAGCTACTGAGAGAGGAGAGGGAGCTAGATTTTGTTTTTTTAATCAGAAAGTGGAAACAGTGAAAAAATGCATATGTTTCAGACATGAGGATTGTAAATAAAATATTCTTACTGTTCACAGACCATTCCCATACCATCAGAGGCTCAAGCACAGCTTAATAACATTAACTGTCACACTGTTTTTCAAGCTAAGCCCTAGTTTTGATGATGTTAAGCAATATAATTACCATTGTGGCTATGATGAAAAATGATTGCTAGCTATTATATGTACCACCTTCACCAAGAACTACAACTAGAAATCCGTGTTTAAAATGATCAAATTTCATTGTGCTTTCTAAAAACTACAAGGTAGCAGGTCCTGTGTCATGGCAGGCTAAGGCAATGACTGCCTCCAATCTGCTGCACCAGCAACCCAGGTTCCAGAATGGACATGAGTTACTCTGGGACTTGTGGGTGGTGGTAGGATTGAACATTACAGGGACAGCTCTCTTCACACAAGGAGGGGGTATCAGAGGCTAGCTAGAGTCAGGCGCCGTGCCAGTAATGAATATTGCTGGAGGGCTGAGCTGGCTGGTTGCCCTGGGGGCTGCTAATCAGAAAATAAAGAAGTGTTTAAATGAAATGACTGTAGGCAGGGAGTCAGACTTGCTTCCTTACTCAACCCTGCCTGCCACAATAAAATAAAAATCCAAAACTACAGTAAGTTATTTTCTTAAATCCCTACTCCCTATAGATTGTTCTGAAATAAGAGAGGATCAGGCCAGCCCAGCACTCCCACCCTTAGGTTTTCATTTGGGTCACTAAGATAGAAATGAAAACAACAATAATTATGCCCTGAGGATTAACAGGTGTGTTCTCCCTGTTTATTATGATTTGAATTTACATTTAAAAGAGGTTGCATATTTATTTAGAGAGCTGTATATGACATTTGGATAGTTACAGTATATACAAAATTAATGTGAATTTTCTTTTCTGTTTAGAATTGGGAAACATTTATAAAAACATGGAGCACAACGTTTAAAGCTAGTTTGAAGAAGGAACATTTTTTGGGTTCTGAAATGTTACAGGAAAAAATTAGCAAATGAAAATGCAAGAAAAAAGAAAAGTTAACTGATCTGAATTCAAGTATTGGATAGGATTTTGATTTTATTGAGGATTGAGTGAGGAAGCAACTCTGACTCTGGTTCTACAAATCCGATTTTTTCACCCTGTTTATGTGCTTCTCTACATAATAAATATGAAAAAGAAACCTTGGGATCCACACGGTGGAGCTGTGTTTAAATGACTGGCCACATTGTGGAGCAAATGGTAGCCAAAAAAAACAGTCCAAAGGAGAGACATTTAGGAATGCTGCATATCATTATTCAATTTACAAAAAGTGCCTCGCTCTGGTGCTATGCCTCAGAGGTGGGGGGGGGGTTACAAGACTGGATGATGATACCCTTAGCTAATTTTTAATTTTTTTCTGCAAGAAGGTATCTGAGGGCAGGCAGGGCTGCGGGCTGACTAATCTAAACCAGAATTGCCCTGACAAAGTCAAAAATGGTAGTTAAGTGGCGGGGGGTGCGGGGACAGGATAACTCTGGACAATAGTGATATGATACCCTGTGCCCAGTGCCTCATTTTTCTTTTCTTGTCTGCAAGGCATGAGAGCAGGGCTCACACTAAACCAATCCAAATTATTTATCCAGAACCAGATTAGAACTTAAAAGCAGCAGTGCAACAATCTGGTGGAAATTTTGACCTATACTTTTTATGCTATTTTAGATTGCCACTTACCTCCTGAGTTGTATGATACCTTCCTTTCCATAATTTGAGTTCACTTTAGTACGTTTTTACATCATGTCTGAAATAATGAAAGGAGCATTCCTTTTAATACAATGTGGACATGGACCAGGTCTTCATCGGTACTTTCAACTGTTTTTGTCCATCAGTTGCTTATATTTCACTTGTGTTGTGACTAAAATAAATTATGCAGCAGGCCGTGCTCTCTGACCTTACAGATCAATAGTTGTTCAAAAACAGCACAGCTGCAAATACTGATGAAAACCTGGTCCGAGCCCCATTAAAAGGAGCGCTCCTTTTATTATGTCAAACATGAAAAAAGTACTAAAGCAGACTCAACTTGTGGAAAGAATGGTATCATGCAAGTCACAAGGTAAATGTCAATTTAAAATAGCATCGAAAAGTATAGGTCAAAGTTTTCACCAGATTGTTGCACTGCTGCTCAGTGTGTAATGTATGCCACATCATGGATGGTCAAGGTTGCAAGAATGATTATACAGACTGAGTCTGATGTCAACTGCAGATATGAGAATCTAGACTAGAACCAGTGTGACAGGGTTCATAATAACCTAACCATCTGAGTGAGTACTCTAACGAGGAGGTTCATGTTTAAAGGTGTGGAGGAAACTGCCCTGCAAATGTACAAGTGCAGTCCGGGCCATTAGGGTCGTAGAACATTTTTCCCAGGGTCTTGCACCAAAGAGGGGCCCAGGCCATTCGGTATGTTACTGTGCACAGCTACATAGGGGCCAGGCTGGTGGGCCCGGGGCCCCAGTGTCAAAACTTTTCCTTGGGGGGAGGGGGGCCTGGGGAAGGCAGGGGCCCTGTAACATACCCTTGAACACAGGCCCGATGGGAATTTGCTACGCCACTGCAGGGGTGGAGCCTAAAGCCTATTTCAAAGAGTGCTGGGACAGGGGTGGGGGGCAGGAGAACATCTCCTCTCCAACTGCACCAACAGATCAGCACAAAATAAATTAAACTTCTGGAAGCCCATAGCAGGAAACAGTCCCAAGTTTAACGCGATCAGCACAGGCATGCAGCAGAAAACAGGCTTATCTTATTGCAGGCTAAAGTCAAGCGATCAAGCAGGTAACATAAATTAAAGTTAATTCATCTCACATTTAGAAGTCAAGCATTGAGTATTTTTTTTTTTAGGATCAGCCCAAAATCAAGCATTGAGCATTAATTCATGAAAAAGCTTAGTCCTTGCCAGGTTTCTTTCGCTTAGCAGGCATCCAGGTTCCTACTTTGTTTTTTTGATTTTTCCAGGTTTCTGCTAGAAATTCAGCTTGTCGTTGCAGGGGAAGGGTACCAGTTTCTATGTTCAGTCCCTCAACCCCTGGTTCCTCCGCAGTGCTCTGAGACACTGAAGTACAGAGCAGTGGAATTGCAAGATCATTTCAGGAGCCTTGCGATTTGAATTTGAAGTTGACGCCTATTCTGGGAACACTCGATTGGCTCCTTGATAACTGCAATCAATGTAGCCATTGGGCTTTGTAATGCAGAACAAAATATTTAAAGATAATTGGAAATTTAAAATATAGGTTGTTTCTTTTTTGCAGGTAGCATAAATTGGTATTAAAAACTGTGTTTATGTAAAAATAAAAACAGTACCTCGAATTTACCATGGGTCTGTGACAATTTATTTTTATTCATTGTTGGTCCTTTCCCATAGCTCTCAACTTTACAATACTTTGATAAAGTCATTTTAGGCCTTTGTTTCTAAGTATTCCTATACCAGCCTTTCATGAAAATATTTTCTTTTAAACAAATAATAAGATCAAAATTTATAGTGATGGGTTCCTTTTATGTAGCAGTGTGTTCAGTTCACCAGTTTTAAGCAGGAAAACTGTACTGGGAGATACATGGCATCATGGTGTTTCCCTTGGAATGCTGTGGCTCTGAGAGCTAAGGACAGAGACAGCAGTGACAAAATACAATTAAGTGGTGACATTTCAGCATTGCCTTTAAATAAAGAATGTCTTGTTACAAATACACCACATGAGTGAAAATCACAGAGCACCTTTTATATTTCAAGTGATCTTTTGACACCCATCTGTGACTGGCTTGTGTGAGGAACAGGTCACAGTTTACAGAACAATCAAATATGCTTCATGCTATAGTAGTCTTTTTGGTAGATCTCCCTCTCTTATTGTCTGACTCACTTGTTCAAGCCCCAGAAAATGTAGACTTGCTGCTGATCCGTGTCCTTGTTCCAAAGAATGAAGTGCCATAGCATAATTCACATTCCCACATGTATACTTGTTTTATATGCACTTATTCATAGTTTTAGAGCTCTTTCAATCTGTCCAATGTATGCTAGCCCACATGGGTATTGCAACATATAGATCACAGTTGTTGTATTGCAATTAATGAATCCCTTTATTTCACACTTCTTGTTTCTGGAATGGTTGTATGTAGCAAAATGGGAAGACCTGTACATTTGGAATCCTGAAAAATAAATGGCATGAAGAGTCTCCATTTTCTGGGAACTGAACAAGTGAGTCTGACAATAAGAGGGGGAGATCTACAAAAAGACTACTACAGCATGAAGCATATTGGATTCATGAACGGAACAGTCTGCAGCCTAAAGGCCTGAACAAAGATGATGTCTTGAATGGTTATCTCTCTCATAATGCCATTTGTAGCTGGCCTGGTGGTGCTGAAGGTTGAGGTGCTGGCCGCTACACCTTACATCATGCCAGTGACCCAGGTTCTGGAATGAGCCTGGACCGCCAGGGGTCGGCAGGGGCAAGAGAGGATTGAGCCTCCAGAGGACTGCTTTCTCCCACTCATTGACTGCCCTCTGGTGATGACTGCAGGGCAGTACAGGTCAGGAGGCATGTACCGGCATCCTTACATTGGTGGGAGGGGGGACGAGAGAAAACGTGGAAAAAGGGAGCTGACAGACTCCATCATGGCTTGTAATGTCCCCAGCTGCCCCCGGCTTCTGGTTAATGCTCTTGGGGGGAGAAAGCTTCTGGCCCCATCATGGGGGGTAAGCTGTGGGGGAATTACCTGGGCTCAATCTGAGCAGGGGATGCACAGGCTGGAGGATGAGTGCCTCCAAGGGAGGGCCATAGCCACCTACCAGGCTCCAAAGGAGCAAAAAACAGATAATAGAAAAAATAATGCTATTTGAAGCTGCTTAAGCACAGTAGGGTTAATCCTTATGTAACCCCCCTGCCAAATGGGGGCTTACCTGCCTCCATGCAGCCCTTGTTCCAATCTCTTTTCCCAGGCACCTCCGGAACTAGCCTGTAATTTGCTTCTGTCCCACAGGTCCTTTTCTTCCCCCCAGTGCCCCAGAAAGCAGCCCAAGCAAAAATCCAGCCCTCCAGAGCTCCATAAAAGTAAACTGCGATCTCCCACTCAAGTATCTACCTTCGGGGCAGTGGGAATCATGCAGGCACGAGTGGTGCCTTTGAAGTCTGACCACTCAAGATTGTGGTCAAACCAGTGAGTGTTCTGGTAGTCCCAGGATCCCCATTGACTAAGTGGGACCCGGTGATCACAGACAGGCCACTGAGTGGCCACTCCTTTAAAAATAGAGAGACCCGAGAGGGAGTTTTGATCAGGGCTCATTAATATTCATGAGCCAGGAGCCCCTGTCATTTGCATATTCGTGAGGATCTGTCTGCCCTTGAGGCAGCCTGCATTTCAGCTGCAGCCGAAAAGAAAAAGAAATGTTTTGTTTTTAAATAAATATTGTAACTGCTGCCTTGAATGTTGGGGAAAAGTGTGGTAGGGGAAAGTGTTTAAATAATTAAAATTACTCCTCCTGTCTGCACCAGACCAACTTTGGGACTCAGAGCACACAGCCTGTCTTCTGCTGCTGCAAGGCATCCTTAAATATCTGCAGCAGTGACAGGAAAACAGACTGAGCAAATTCCTTTCTCTGGGCAGCGACAGCAAGCACACAACCTGGGCCGAGATCTAATTATTTGTGGCTGCACCAGAACTGTGATTTGAGACTGTACCTATTCTGCTAAGGGACTGTAACATTCAGCAGCCATTTGCAAGCAGTCACAGCCAATCAAAAAGCTAGGATAACAAAGCCAGGACCTGTGGGACATTCACCAAAGCTTATGGGTAAATATCAAGTGCTTGTGGGGACTTACAGGGACCTAATTCTAGGTGCCAAAACAGCAGACCAACAGTGCATCGAGTGAGGTACGTGCATTATTCATTTTCCTGATTGACAGGTCCACTAGCCAATCAGAGGTCTTGCAACCAAAAGCAGCAGCCAATCAGGAGGCTCAGGAAAGCCCTATAAGAGACAGTGTTGTCCAGCATTTTTGCTAGATTCAAGAGGGAGATCGAGAGAGATTCGAGCAGAAGCCACCGCACAGGGGTGGGGGCTCAGGTCCCAGCCATGCTGCCAAGCCTGGAGATCCGGTTAATCCTCTCTAGCCTAGAGAAGGTTTGCCTTCCTTATTTAGTTAAAGTTTAAAAGTAATGTAGTTTGCTAAACTGATAGCCTGGAGGTTGCCAGAATATCCTCCAGGTGCTAGCCCTCCCTTCCACGTCGGGGGAAGATGTGGACCGAAACCAGACGACATCAAGCAGCAGTGAGAGCACTGAAAAGAACCTGAGTTGTGAGAGGACTGAAGACCATCAGGAACTTTCTATAGTGTGGATCGTCCGTGAGGGACCTGAGTTAGTACCCTTGTAACCCCCAGTGCAAGGGAGAGAAAGCAAGTTAAGTAATATGGGCTGTCATGCCCCAGTAACTGTTCAAGTGACAAGAAGCAAGCTAAATGGATATGGGCCATCATGCCCCAGTATAAATGTGCCAAAATGCACCTATGCTAGGAAGAATCATATAAATGTGCTGAAATGCATTTATGTCAGAAAGTAACAATTAATGTGCCGAAATGCACCTGTGTCGAGAAGAAGCATGTAAATGTGCTGAGATGCACCCATGCTAGTCTCCAGTCAAGACTGTCCTGCGGAGCCGCCAGCCATGGCCGCATTGCCACATTAAGGGACATGAGACCTCGAGTCAAATTAAGACTGTGCTAAAAATCTGGAAATGACAGTTTTCCACCTTGCTAATTATGTCTGGGGGTATAGACATTACAGAGATAAATATACTGGATGTGACAACCATATGAACGTGCTGAATATTCAGGATTGCCAGTCTGTGTTCCAACAGTGATAACTACGCTGGTTACCATCCTCTTCTGAATGGTTCAATCTGCAACAAGCAGGGCAACCCCTGCTATTCTGTCAAAAACAGGGTAACCTCTGCACTTTTCTAGACTCGACAGTTGTTGTTAATTTGCCTTTTAAATTAATCCTTTCCTCTTTCGAATTAAAGTCGGTCAACTCCACCAGCTACAACTTCCACCAGGCCTGCAACTTTCCAGGACTTTGGTATCTGGGTATGCAGGGTATAGTGTAAGATTGTGGGGTTTCACATGTGTCTGGGAACTGGTACCAGTTTGGGAAAATAAATGTGTAACATCTGATTAGTCAGCAGCTTAGACAGGTAAGGCTCTGGGTATCATTTCTGGTTGGTAAAATGTGATTCCCCTTTTCTGTTAGATGATAGTTAACCAGCTGGAGGGTTCACCAGCACAAACAAAACCAATCATGTGTACATGTGTAAATATAGATCTGCATAACCTCCATTCCTCCTGTTTCCCCTTCCTAACTCCTATGTCCTCCAAATAAATATTATTACTTTTTTACAAATGGTTGTCATGAGCATATTATTAGAGAGAGAGAGTCTTCAATTCCAAAATGCGAAATGTGGGGAACTATAATGGATCATGTCTTGGGGTGGTAAATGGTAATTGAGGGTGGAATAACATCTCAGGAGGTTGTACCAGGTAACATCTAGCTCACATTAAAGGTAAACTCTGAGTTGGGGCACTGCGTAATTGTTTGAACCTAATGTATGTTTAAGAACCCAAACCCCTCAGCCTACCTTGTAAGTAGTAGGCAGGGGTGTAACTCTAGGAGTAGCACCACCTAGGGGTTACACAAATGGAGGCACTGCTGGGATTATACTGTACACCATGCTCCAAAACCAACATGCCCCCCCCTTGTGTATGTACTGGGACCCTTAAAATGGCTGCCACCGCCTAGCTGCTAGAGATGCATTTTGGCACCAAAACTGCTGTAAACCATTTGTTTACTGCTGGCTCAGTGACAATATGTCAAGGGGATGCCCCTAGTGGCCAAAAGTAGAATTGCACTGAAAATGTTTTTGCAAGTTGAAAACTTTATTTCATTAAGGGCCCCCATAAGAGGTAACATCTGACCAATGCGCACAATGTTTAAAAAATTGTTTTGCTGTTTAGCATAGGATGCATTTGTCTAGAACAGGATGTTGTGGTAACCAATGGTAGCTAGGAAGCCATATGTCTCAATGAGACAAAGTGTTTTCCAAATGTTTGGTGTTTCTTGCAAATTGCTTAGATATTACCCAAGTGTGCCAGCCTTGACACACCCTTAGCATGGACACCAAGATCTGTTGCCATGGGACAGTGTAACCCCCCTGCCAAATGGGGGCTTACCTGCCACTATGCAGCTCTTGTTATAGCCTCTCTTCCCGGGTGCCTCCCAAACTAGCCTGTAATCTTTTTCTGTCCCTCAGGTCCTTTTCTGGCCCTCTGGTGCCCCAGAAAGCAGCCCAAGCAAAAATCCAGCCCTCTGGGGCTCAATAAAAGTAAACCATGATCTCCCACTCGAATGTCTGCCTTCAGGGCAGTGGGAATCATGCAGATGCTAGAGGCACCTTTGAAGTCCAACCGCTCGTGATTGCAGTTGAAATGGAGAGTGTTCCGGTGGTCCCAGGATCCCCATCAACTAAGTAGGACCTGGTGACCATGGACAGGCCACTGAGCAGCTGCTCCTTTAAAAATTAAAAGAGATCCGAGAGGGAGTTTTGATCGGGGCTCATTAATATTCATGAGCCAGGAGCCCTGATCATTTGCATGCTTTTGTGCAAGGGTACCACTGTGGCCCTTCTCCAGTTATGAGGTATTTCCCCACTCTCTAGTGACTGTGTGAATAATTCTGCCAGTGGGCCTGCAATTTCCTGTGCCAACTCCTTCAAAATTCTAGGGTGGATTACATCTGGGCCCATTGCTGTATTTGCTTTTAATTTGAGAAGCTCTTTTAGGATACTGTCTCTTAGAAATGGTCCAGCATCTGTTTCTAAGGTAAGTCCGCCTGTGTTTTAACTTGCATGTGGGGGGGGGATAACTCCGTGGTCTTGTTTTGCAGTGCTTGACCCCTGTAATCTATAAACCTTATACTGGTGAGAGAACCGAATCACAAAATAAATAACTTGCATGTAGACAGGTGGTAGGATTGATCAATAAATGGTGGGTGAACCTTAGATGAGCAGCTCACAGAAAAGGTATAGGATTTCATCTGCAGCTCTTCACAAGAATTAATGTTTTGTAATATAAACAGCATGTGGAAAATCATAACAGCAGGTTTGTCAAAGTGACAAGTGACAAACTCTCAACATTTAATTTGTCATCTTTTGTGCCAGGGTAATCAAGACTTACTTTACAATTATTTTTAAAGTTTGCAAAAGAGCTAAAAAAACAGCATCAGCAGCTGAGACCATGGCACTAAATGCTGACTTCAAAGCAAAGCTTTCCCTACCCCACCCCAAAAAGTTGAGACTCTCTTATCTATTACTGAATGCCTTCAAATTGTTATAACCTTTATCACAGAATTTCAGTTCCTCTTTTCTATAAATGTTCACCACACATTTCTTCTTCTAACTACTTAATACTAACGCATCTCACAATTTTAAGTTCTGTCTGCCAGTCAGCACACTTTTTTTACCACAATCATTTCTTATTAAGTTAGCTCAGCAGGGTGATTTTAGCATCCCTTTCCTGAATTTTTTAATTTCTGACTACCATTTAGCATACATTCTATAGTCTTAAGTTTATGACTGCAAGAAACATTCCAGTTTTTGAATTGAAGTGACTCTCACGGACTTCAATTTTACCCTTTTTTATTTACCACCCCATCCCAAAGTTTTTTTTTTATCTCAGCTACTTTTTACAGCTACAATGGGTGTAGCCCTGCAGATGTTTTCTATGACAGTAGAAAAAGGAAGCTCTCAGGATTCTGAATGGACTAGATAAAATTAGAGGTTTTGGGTAATCACTTTGCTGCTGTGTTTATTCCACTGAGCAGTGTTGAAGGCACTATTTTAGTTTAAACTAATGCCTTTGCCCAGCCACGTACACACACACACACACACACACACACACACCCCTCTTCTGTTCTGCTGTAGCTTGCCAGTCTAGCCTATCAAAGTGTGAACATTAACAGCATTACAAACAACACGTTAGGGATTTCATCCCTACACAGAGCTCAATTAATTATTCACAGCAAGCTGCTACAGTGAGAACCTTTTGTTTAAGAATATCCAGTGCTACACATTATGTTTCTGCTGTGCAATTCTGCTGGTCAGTGAAAACACCTCCACCTCTCCACTGACATTCCCAAGTTGATCACGGAAGTCAATGAGGCACAAAGCAGAAAGGTCTACAGTCAAAAACCTAATAAAACAATTAGTTCAGTGAAGTTTTTTTTTAAGTTCCCTTAATTTGCCTTGCCATGTGAAGCTCAATGATTTCTTGTGTGTATGGTCACTTCCTGGAGTGGGGTGATCCCTGTGTTATGGAGCAGGACTGAGTGGAGAGAGAGTGAGTGGAAGGGGGGGGAGAGAGAAAGAGAGAGAGAGAGAGAGAGAGACAGCCAGCAATTTGCAGTTGATAAGGTTAACCCATTGTTAACCTGACAAAACAGAGCACATGCCAGGTTGCAAGTTATTTCCCAAAAATGCCAGCCCGGTGGTGCTGATGGCTGAGGTGCTGGACACCTTACCTCGCATCACACTGGCGACCCGTGTTCGGGAATGGACATGGGCCGCTGGGGTTTGGCAAGAAGGAGAAGGATTGAGCATCCCCAGGACTGCTCTCCTTCTCCAGGGATGGGGGTTAGTAGGGCCCGGTGATTGCCTGCCCCCTAGTGGAAGCTGGGAGGTGGCACATCAGCTCTAAAAAATGTGGGGAAGGACTGAGTCAGGCGCTTAGTGAGGGTGCACACAGGATCATGCACGCTAACACCGCTGGCACCATTGCATGCCACAGCCTCTCAGGGGAAGAGCTGGAAAAAAAAAAACAGAAAATGGGAGTCCTCTGCAGGATGACGATAGTCCCCCACCGCAACAGGCCTGGGAAGGCACCTCCCCGAATACTCATCTGGTCCGGTGGTTGAATCACTCCCACCCCTGCCACAAGGGTAAGTCATGGGGTTCAGGAGGGGTTTCATACCTGGTGTCTTATGGGGGCACCAGAAGGGCAGCAGAGGACTCTGAGGGGAGAAAATAGTAACTTAAAACAAAAGTTATTTCCCAAAATGAATACAGATGTACAAAAAAAGGTCACAAATTGTAAGGAGCATCCTTGGTTGTGCCAATAGTGTATAGACAATATCTGGATTATTAACACAAAAAAAAAACTAAACACAAAATTAAATAAATAAAATCCCACAATGTAGATAACTCAACATTGGCATACAGCTGCAAACCATCATAATGCAGTAACTTCATAGAGTATGTAATTATCATAGATTACTTCTCACTGTTTGGGGGAGCTTTAAATATTACTAATAGGAAGAAAATTGAATGTATTCAGAGGAAGGCAACAAGAACACTCAAGGGTTTAGAACATAAGACATATGAGGAACATTTAAAACTCCTCAGACTAAATACTCTGCACAACAGGCGTATTGGGAAAATTTGTTGATGATATACAAAATCATTAACAAGGAGGAGCTTATGAAAGAATTAAATTTTAATTTTAATTTTAGAATGGAACAAAAAGTAAGGGGACATGAAAAACAAATTAGGCCACTTAATTTTAAAACAAGCAAGCATAAGATTTATTACATAGATCATAACCAAACAAGAGACAACTCATATGGGCGTCATGTCTTCTACTATCTCTAAAATTCAAAGAGAATTAAAGTGAATCATGGTGTCACTGCTCAGGCATAGTATTTTGCTTCACACGTGTTCCCCTTGATTTTATCCACCCCTTGCTCAATGCATATATTATTGCCCATTTGATTATTGTGTCTGTGTAGCAAATTACAACATGAATTATGTGTGCCACACAGTTTACAGTATGGACATTGTGAATATTAATAATTTTACACTGTATCTATTTGAATCACATAACCTGTCATACATACAAATATAGAAACTGATGGCAGATAATGACTACAAGGCCCATCTTCTCTGCCCATTTTTAATTATGAACACTTTTGCTGCAGACCCTGCTTGATCTGCAGTACTGTCTCTTCTATCCCATTCCTTCTTCTTTGGATTCCTTTGTGCATAATCCAGGCATTTTTGTAACCCACCACTGCTTTTGCTCCCACTGCCTTGGATGGAAAGGCTGTTCCAGGAATCCACCACCCCTTCTGTGAAGAAGTACTGCCTCACATCTCTCTACCCTCTTCCAGCTACATATCATGACCCCTTGTTCTAGAGCACCCTTTTCCCTTAAACATATCTCCCTCCTGTACCTTATTAGCCTCCATGAGGTATTTAAAGGTTTCCATCATATCCCCACTCTCCCTACTCTCCTCCAGGGTGTACATATTGAACTCTTTTAGTCTCTCCTCATAGAGCTTCTGATGCAGACTTTGCACCATTTTGACAGTTGTCTCTGGAACACCTCCACTCTGCACATCTCTTTCCAGAAATGTGGTCTCCCGAAATGGACACAGTTTTCCAGGTGGGGTGCTGTGCATTGACTTATACAGGGGCAACACCACCTCCCTCTTCCTGCTGGTGAGACTCCTATCTATGCACCCCAGCATCCCACTAGCCCTCTTGACTGCCTTGTCACATTACCTGGCCACCATCAGGTCATCCAATATCATTAACCCCCCCCCCCAAATCTCTTTCTTGCTTGATCACTGTCAGTATCGCTCCCTCCTTTTTCTACTCTGCCCCGGGTTTCTGTGGACCAAATGCATTACTTTGCACATTTTTTGCATTACAAACTAGCTGCTCGATTAACCAGTCAAAGAAATCTATCAGATTTGTTTGGCATGACCTTCCCCATGTCCATTGAATAAGTCTGTCAGAGGTGCGGCTAGTACCTCCCTGAGCTCCTTCAACACCCTGGGATGCACCTCCTCAGGCTCCATAGCTTTGTCCACCTTCAGATGACTGAGTTCTTTCTAGACTCCCTCCTCAGAAAAGGGACTACTGTCCATTTCCCTCCACTCAGAGCCCTTTGTACATTTCTGTGTTCCCTTTCCTTCACCTTCTACTCTGAACACTGGGCAGAAGTATTTGTTTAAGATGTTTGCCATTTCTTGGTCCTCCTACATACAGCCTCTCCCCCCTTTAACCATACAATCCCTCCCTTTGTCTTCCTTTTCTCACTAATATACCCTCAAAATATCATGTCCCATTTTGATACTGCCTGAGCTATTCTTTTCTCGCTTTGTGCCTTTGAGCTTCTTACTGCGTTCCCTGGTCTCTTTTCACAGATACGCTTCCCTATCCTCCTCCCTCTGGGTCTCTTTATACCTTCTGAATTTTACTCTTTCATCCTTTACCTTCTTTGCCACCTCTTTCAAGAACCATAGCCGTCTCATCTTCCTTTTGCTTACTTGCTTAACACACTTGCTTTCCCGGGTCATGCCTGAAAATAGTCATTGCTATGGCTATTGAACTTACCCGGTTAACAAAAACTAAATAAAATAAAACACTGAGGTTTGTTGCCTTCACTTTGCCCTCTTTTACTTTGACTCACTTTTCCTCCACCACCCCCCCCCCCCACTGAAGTCATCTCCTCCTGCCAGGTCATTCCTGAGACATTCAACAATCTTTGTACACTCAGCCCTTCTGAAGACCAAGACCCTTCCCCTTGAGTGGTTAGAGTCTGCCCCTGCTCTTATGTTTAAATACACTGTATGATGATCACTGGTTCCCAGATGGCTTCCAACCTTGATATCTACAATACTGTCCCTGTTTGTAAGAACCAGGTCCAGTATTGCCCCATCATGAGTGGGTTCACTGACTACTTGCCTGAAGAACGCCACTTGTAGGGAGTCCTGGATATCTCTGCTACTAGCTGACACTGCAGCTGAAAGGTTCCAAACTACATCCAGCAGATTGAAGTCCTCCACCAGCAACACTACTCCTTTTCAGCCATTTTGGCAGTTGCTTCTTACATTTCTTTATCTGACTACTCCTTTGTGTCAGAGGCCTGCTGATCACTCCTGTCCAAACAGTGGCTCTGTTTCTCTACTACAGAGTGACCCATATCACCTTGACCCCCCTGAATTCCCTGTACCTCCATCACTTTTATGTTTTCCTTCGCGAAAAGCATCAAACCCCACTCCTTTCTTCCCTACTCTGTCTCTTCTGAACATTGTACAGCCTGGTATGACTATGTCCCAGACATAGTTTTTAGTACACCATTATTCAGTAATGACCACAATATCCAGGTCTGCCTCCACCATGACAGCCTCTTTTGATATTTTATTTATTTGAGTTTTGGTGACCGGGTAGGACCACTGAGACAATTACAGTCCCTTTTTCAGGGTCGACCCAGGGTCACAAATGATACAGTAGAGCAGAGCAATTGTACAGGGAGTCAGTGCAGTACAGTATCAAACACCTCTAGGTATGTGATCTCATTTCTCAGACTCTAGCATTGGCACACACCACCTTCCATATTTTGTTAGCTCTTTTCTTGTTGCTTTGACTGCTCCTTTCTCCCCCCTTTCTTCTTTGCTAACCCACTACTTCCTTGAATAACTTATATCCTGGTGGGACTCTCTCCCCTAGAGAGCTCCCTACTCTCTATCTCCCCTATTTCTTCTGTCACCCCTCTCAACTACTTTAAATGTTCATCACAGTAACATTTAAACCATCCACAGAGGACTAAAGTTCACTCCTGGATAGAATCAGACCATCACCTCTGTATAGGCTCTTATCCTTCCAGGTTGGTCCACAGTCCCCAGTGTAGCCATACTTCTCTGCTCTGCACCATTTCTTCTAACATTACTTGAAAGCCTTGGTGCAGAGATCCCTCTCCTTCCCCATATAGTACCAGGTGCATGATTAGCCACATAAATGATCTATATCTACCAAAAACTACAGTTACACACAGACCTGACTATGGCACTTCAATCTTATGTTTAAACCCATGACACTCCCTTATCAAGTTAATGCATTAGCAATCATAGTGGTTCTGACCAGAGTTTGTTTCAAGAGAGATCACACTGCAAAACACTATTTTCACTAAAATGTTTTATAAACTGTGGAACTTTAATTTGCAAAACACAAAGAAGGGAAGCACATCAAAAAGGTACCGGTACTACCACAGAAGGAATAAGCAATAAACAACATTGTAGCACTGCAGTGGAGGTAAAATAAACAACAAAAAAACTCTCATGTACTGCAAAATAAGTTTATTCTACACTGAAGGCTCTTGGCTAGAAAAAGCAAACTGGAGCAGTTCAGGAAGAGGGTAAAACCTGGTGCCAAAAAGGATGTACACTCCTGGAAGGCAATGGTTGCAAATACTAGTAGCCTAACCAACAAACTTCCAGAACTCACAGCTATCTTAGAAACAGAAAGTTTGGACTGGGTGGCTGTAACAGGAACATGGTTCATGGAAAACCACGGATGGGATACGGTCATTCCCAGTTACAATCTGTTCAGGAAAGATAGGCAGAGCAAAAAAAGGGGAGGGGGTAGCCATTTACATCCAGGATGAAATAAAAGCCACAGAAGTAAAAGGGCAACCTGGGGACTTTGAGTCACTATGGCTAACAGTAGACATGGACAAGGGAAAACCCTTCAGAATCGGCATCATGTGCAGGCCCCCAAATCGAGGAGATAAAGGAGACAAAGACCTAATAGAGGAAATCCACAAACTGTCTGATAAAGGTGAAGTAATCTGGTTGGGGACTTCAACCTACCAGATATTAATTGGAGCACACTAACTGCAGCAACAGCAAGAAGTAAGGACTTCTTATTGTCACTATAAGACGCGGAACTGTGCCAACTTGTTAAAACCCAACAAGGGGAGATGCCATTTTCAATCTTGCCCTCACAAACTCAGAAAGGATCAAGGACATCAAAGTAAGATGTCATAATGGCAATAATGACCATCGCATGGTAAGCTTTAAGGTAAACATAACACAGGACACCAGCCACTCAAAGATAAAGGTACTAGATTTCAGAAAAGCTGACTTCCAAAAAATGAGGAACAGCATAAGTAGCCAGTTAATGAAAATAGAGGTTGAGGAGGTGGAGGTCATGTGGGGGAGACTTAAAAGAGCAATAAAGACTGCCACAGATCAATGTGCCAGATGGGCCTGCAAAGCAAAAAGAAATCATGTATGGTTCTCCAATGAAGTGGTTACTACAGTCAAAGAAAAAAAGATGGCGTACAGCATATACCAGGAACTAAAACTGAGAAAAACTGGGAGTCGTACAAGGAAAAAATAAGAGAGTGTAACAAACAAATAAGAAAGGCAAAAGCCCAGACAGAGGAAAAGACAACAGAAGGAACAAAGAAAGGAGACAAATCATTTTCTAGATACATTAGGGAATATAGGAAGGCTAAAGGGGGATAGTAAAGATTGCTACTGAAGAAGGGAAATGCACCAAGCATGATTCAGAAAAGGCAGAAATCCTCAACAAATACTTCTGCTCAATGTTTACTAAAGAGGACCCAAGGGATGGCCCAGCCCTGGAAAAATGCAACACCCCATGACCGGGGTAGACATGAGTCCCTTTACAGAAACCAAAGCACAAGAGGCGCTAAATAAACTAAAAGCAAACAAAGCCATGAGACCAGACAAGATGCACACCAGAATTCTTAAGGAACTGGGGCAGAATTAGCAGCCCCTCTGGCACTTCTATTCATGAAATATTTGAAGAGCTGTGTGGTACTCAAAGACTGGAAAAAGGTAACAGTGGTTCCATTTCACAAATCAAGCAGTTACGAAGAGGCTAGTAATTACAGACCGGTAAGTCTCACATCTATAGTAGGGAAACTAATGGAGACACTATTCAAACAGAGGATCATAGCATTCTTCAAAACTAGCAGCCAAGACCCTAAACAGCACGGTTTCACAGCAGGCAGGTCATGCCAGACAAATCTGCTCAAGTTTTTTGACTACGCTACAAAAATAGTGGATGACGGTGGGGCAGTGGATGTGGTCTACCTAGACTTTAGTAAAGCCTTCAACTCAGTTCCACACAGAAGGCTGATAAAGAAGCTTGACCACACAGGGGTTGGTCCAAAAGTAGTCAAATAGGTATAAAACTGGTTACAAGGCAGAACCCAGAGAGCACAGGTTAATGGAATGCAATTAACGGAAGGCAGGGTGATCAACGGGGTGCCCCAGGGCTCAGTGCTGGGGCCTCTGCTCTTCAATATTTTTATAGCAGACATCATGGATGGACTGGAAGGGAAGGTGTGTCTGTTCACAGTTGACACCAAGATATGTAACAGGGTGGACACCACAGAAGGAGTGAGCAAGGTGGAAGCTGACCTCAAGAAACTAGAACAATGGTCTGGAGTGTGGCAGCTGAGAATTAATGCCAAAACGTGCAAGGTCATGCACTTAGAAGAGAAAATTCCAAGAAAGGAATATCACCTAGGAGGCAAAAGACTGGCAGCCTCAAACCAAGAACGAGATCTGGGAATCATAATCTCGGATGACTTGAAGATTAGTAAGCAGTGTGAGAAGGCAACATTGAAGGCTGACAGAATGCTGCACTGCATTGAGAGGAGAATCATGAGCAGGAGGAGAGAGTGGTACTACCACAGTATAGATCGCTGCTCAGGCCTCACCTGGAATACGGAGTCCAATTCTGGAGGCCTCACCTCAGGAAGGACATTGACCGGGTGGAAACAGTACAGACAAAGGTGACACAAATGATTCAGGGTCTGCAGTACATGTCCTAAGAGGAAAGACTTGGGGAACAGACTATGTACTCCCTGGAGCAGAGAGAGAGAGAGAGAGAGAGAGAGGCCATGATTGAAACATTCAAGTACATAAAAGACATTAACAAGGTACAGGCACAGGAACTTTTTCACTTCAAGAAGGGCTCCAAGACCAGGGGACATGACCTCAGGCTGCAAGCAGGGAGGTTCTCTACCAACACCAGGATATTTTTCTTCATAGAAAGAGTGGTGGATGCCCGGAACAGCCTGCCTCAAGAGATTGTGGGGGTCAACACTGTGAGGGGATTCAAAAATGCATGGGATAGACACAAGGCCCTGACTAAAAAGGGCAATCAGAGTGTCAAAATAGGTGTAAAATAAATGGGCAGACTAGATTGACCTAGTGGTCTCCTTCTGCCATCAACATCTATGTTTCTATGAAGGTCGCATACAAAAATCAGTAGGGGAAGCCAGGCAGAACAGAAAGGAATTTCAATGTGGCAGGTGTGTGTGTGTGTGTGTGTGTGTGTGTGTGTGTGTGTGTGTGTGTGCACGCGCGCATGCGAGCATACTGTGTGTAATACATATACAGTTATTATATCTACAGTGCCAGTCCTTCCTTTATAAGAAACATTTTGCAGACATACACTTTGTTATGAGAGATCATTATCTTCCACTGCATGCCATTCATGCAGAATCCACCAATTCCAAAAAGTAAATACCCAGACGTACTATGTGAACTCATTTTTTTTTTATTGTTTGTTTAGTGGCCTTGAAATAAAAACAAAGAAGGAAGAGGAATGTACCATTTCTATAAATGGCCTGTATATGTACCATGTATAGACCATTTTTGTTCTGTTAGGTGTGCACGTGTTCCTTCAAATAAAAGCTTTTTTAAACTAGTATGCAGTATAAAAATAAGAAATACAAAATCACACATACCTCCATAATGCAAAGCATCATGGGCTGTATATGTAAATCAACATAAAATATTATGCTGGCTCAGCTTTAAGCAGGAATGCATGGTGCCGAAAGGCCTCTCACACAGTCTGCAAAGGGTGCCAACAGAAGACACAGACACATGTTTTGTCCTACCAGGACTCATCAGTGTCCTGGTAGGATGAAGCACATCTGTGTCTTCCTTGTCTGTGAGCTTGTTTTTTGCTTTTATTGAGGTCTCCACAACTGAACCCAGACAGACCAACTTAGGGTAGCTGGTTCATTTTACTGCAGTTCATACAGACGTGGCACACTGAGTCCTGGTAGGATGAAACACGTGTATGTGTCTTCTGTTGGCACCCTTTGCAGACTGTGTGAGAGGCCTTTCGGCATCATGCAGTTCTGCTTAAAGTTGAACCAGCATAATATTTTGTGGTGATTTGCATACACAGTCCATGATGCTTTGCAATATGGGGGCATGTATGATTTTGTATTTCTTTGAATCTTGGCTTCCCAGCCAATGCCCTTTGGGGTAACCCTTTCCTCAGTGCTTGTACACTAAGGTTCCTTGTCCATAAAAATAAGAGACACTGTACTGTTTTTGAAAGCACTGAGTGTCACAGTTATAGACTATCTGAATTTTATATCCACCACTAGATTCAGTGTTCACACAAACATATCCACCCAAAATGATACTGTAAGTATAAATTAGCCAACGTGATACCTTTATGAGACAAACAGGCTTGTAGAAACATAGACACATAGAATCTGATGGCAGATAAGGATCACTTAGCCCACTTAGTCTGCCCATTTCCCTACCTAATGGATAAGCTGCAGATCCTAGTTAACCAACAGCCTACTTCCTCCTACCCCCCACTAGAATTGCCTTATGTCTGTCCCATGCATTCTTGAATTCCCCCACTGTTTTTAACTCTGTGACTTCCTCAGGAAGGCTGTTCAGTGCATCTACAACCTCTCTGTGAAGAAATACTTCCTCACATTACCTCTGAGCTGTCCCCCCTCTATCTTCAAATTGTGCCCCCTTGGTTCTTGCACATTCCTTTTTCTGAAAGATGCTACACTCTTGGACTTTGTTGATTCCCTTGAGGTATTTGAAAGTTTCTATCATGTCCTCCCTCTCCCTCCTTTCCTCAAGGCTATACATCTTAAGCTCCTTTAGCCTTTCTTCATATGTCTTCTGGTGCAGACCCTGCACCATTTTGGTTGCCCTCCTCTGGACAGCCTCCACCCTGTCTATGTCTTTAAGGAGATGGGGTCCCCGGAACTGTACACAGTACTCCAGATGTCTTCTTACCAACTGTCTGTACAGAGGGCTAACAACTTCCTGTTTTCTACTGGTGATGCATCTCCCTATGCATCCCAGTATCCCCCCCCCCAGCACTCCTTACTGCCTTCTCACATTGCTGGCCCACCTTTAGGTCATCTGATATGACTCTCTCCATCCTCATGTCATCTCTTCTCCATTGGCTGCACCATTGACAACATTGTCAGAACAGGTACACCTGTTACTCTTGCCAGCATGTTCAATCAAACTGAGCAGGTCTTCCCTTACAGTCCAAAGACATTTCATTATTGGTTGTACCATAGTGCATTTCAAAATTGGGAGAGCAGGCTTTTTCAGTCTCTGCCCCTAAACTCTGGAATTTGCTACCACTGAATCTCAGGTTCTCACAGACTCACTTAGCTTTTAAAAATGAGCTTCGTAAGTGTCTCCTTTCATTGGACAACTGTGTCTCATGTTTTGTCTCTTTGCAATTTCTAATTCCAACTGCAGCTCTATGTTACTCAAATTGTTGTCAATGGACTTGTCAGTTATGTACTGTTTCGTTATATGCACTTATAAATCTGTGTAACATTGTTTTCTTATTGTTTGTAGTTCTTTTGGGTCGTGCCTGAAAATATGCATTGTAGTTGTCTAGTGCACCTACCCGGTAAACAAAGACTAAATAAACAAAGCACGTTGCACATGTTCTAAATATGGTCACAACACACCAGCGAGTACTTGTACTTCTTTTAAGGGGACAGTAAATCTCTCTTTTAGTGTATCAACCAATATATCTTATTGCCCTAAACACTACAAATACCGATCATACAGTGGTAATCACACAATTTGTTTTGTTGTTATTTAAAATGTGATAACCTGGTAAGCCCGAAGAGCATTAAATGCCTATTTTTAAGGGGGATCTGCTGAAACATATAACAACAAACAATGCACAAGACATGTTTACTTAAATACAACAGAACAATGACTTCATGTAAAATTTTTTCATTGCAAATTATCAATACAGTAATAAATATGATTTAATTAGATGGAATAAAGATGGCAGTATATTCCACTCTTGTAATGCTTGGTATACAAGACTATGGACTCAATGCAATTTTATAAAATGGAAGTCTTAAGTATAACAGTGCCTTGAAGAGCTGCAGTAACGCTGCAGCAATTGAGGTGCGCATGCTGCAGTAAATCAATTGTCTTCAGCGGTAGCTTGATCCAGCTACTGTACTTCAAGGTAACTTGAGGTATGCTGCAAGTATACTGCTGTAGAAGTCAATATTTTCATAACTTCCACTCACATCAATCAACACAGCTTAAAGCCATGAACACTGAAATAGTGATTAGACGTCAATAGATCTTATTAGTAATAAACACTGTACATTTTGATCATATATCAGTTAATACATCTTGCATCCATAAACACCACAAATACACTGATCATACATCAGTCAATACAACTTACAGCCACAAACACTATGAATACTGATCACACATCAGTCAATACATCCAACAGTGATAAACACCATAAATACTGATCACACATCAATCAACACACTTGACAGCCATACACTTTGTAAATACTGATCATGTATCAGTCAATACATCTTACATCCATAAACACCACAAATACATTGATCATACATTAGTCAATACAGTTTACAGTCCTAAGCACTGTAAATACTGATCACACATCAATCAATACATTTTACAGCAATAAACACCACATATGCTGGTTATACAATAGACAGTCCTTGTATAGCCACAAGCACCATAGATGATGATGATCATACATCAAGCAATGCATCTTAAAGCCATAATACAATTCATACTGATGAAGCCATGATATCACAGTAAAACATCAGCTTGTGTACAGAAGGCCCTCCCCCAACCCCGTTGTACACTCCCAAATCCACTACCACAATTATTAAAACTTTTGATGGACACCATCTACGGTATATATTATCCATATTTAATAGACTTCACCTTTAAAGCGTTAAGGTAAACAGGGGCAGACACCATATGTTCTGCGCTTCTAGCCCGGAACAATGAACTCTCACCCAGTATTTCCTATGATAAATGGCTGGAGCCAAGCTGGCCCTCTATGCCAATGTCTCAAGGCCCATATTGGAAGGAATTCCTTTGGAAGTGTCAGATCAAATACTTCTGTACACAGGCCAGACTGAAATATTTACCTTCTCAATATGGAGCCTGCTAGCAGGGATGTGGGGAGTGCCGATCTAATTTTGTTCACATTTTCTGGAGTTGTCTGAGTTTGAGTTCCTTCTAGCTGGAGACTGGCTTGGCTATTAATCAATTATTGGACTCAGATTTGACCCTATCTTCACAGTTGGTCCTTTTATATAGAGACTCAGATGAAACAGTGCCTTCCCCCAAAAATATGCTGTAATTATATATTGCAGCTGCAAAGAAAGTAATCACCTATTTATGGCACAGCTCGGTGATCCCTACTCTCTCCCTACGGCAGGCCATTGTAAATGACATCTATTGTACTGAATGACTAATATCATATCACTTGGGTCAAACTGCTAATTCTGAACTGAAATGGCAGCCTTGGGTGTTTTATATTTCAAGGGAAGATGCAGCATTTGTCCCCTGAGAGGAATATAATTTGGTTTTATGACATTTGGTTCTTTTCTGAACATGTGCCTAGTTCTTACATTCTACTTATTTACTGTCTTTAGTTCTCATGCATTATTAGAAACTGATATAGGTGTTGATTGTATTAGTTGACTGTGGTATGGCAAGTAATCAGACTGTATAACACTGATGGTTGAACATTGATATATTGATCTATCCTGTATTTCTCTGCATGGTTTAATAAATAAAATTTACAAAAAAACATCAGCTTGTGTATTAGTGCCTCTGAGAGTCAATATGCTGAGTATCCCTGGTTAGGGAACATGCGGTATGGTGTGTTGATACATGGATGCATAGCATCACAGTGTTTGTTATTTCCTTGGTACTGAGCAAACAAATTTAGGTGTTATTAATTGTGTATAACCAGCTATGCAGTACCCTTCTTTTCTGTTCATTATAAGACAGTGTATCTTGCAGTTATAAAAGCTATGGCTACTGATCATACATCAATCAATAAATCACCATTCAGTATATCTTACAGAAGTAAACACATTGGCCCAGATATTCAGACTGTGCCAGGCAGTGGTGCAAGCCTGGGTGCAATGCAACTGGGGTGCACCAGTGCCAGGGCCAGATGATATTCAACAGTGATGCACCATGGCACAGCACCATTGAATATGGCAAGGTAGGCACACATACTGCACATGGCACAGTGGCACTGCACTGGCACAAGCCACAGATAGGGAGCACGGGGATGCACCAGCGCAAGTGCGGTTGCGCTAGGTGCATCGCCCACGATATCCAGAAGGGCAGGCAAATGAGGCCATAATTTTTGCATGTCATTATGGCCCCATTTGCATGCCTTACACAGGGCAACCTGGCAACTTGTGTCTGGCACCCTGCACAGCATGATGTGTGCGGTGGGGATCCCGGGGCATCCCCCACCCGTAACCACAAATGCAGAAATGTATAAGGAACAATCCCTGGTAGTCTAGTGGCCCCTTTCTGAGTCCCCAATACACATAAGTAAGGACCATCCCTGGTGGACTAGTGGTCCCTCCACCCACCCAATTCCCAAGACTGGTATAAATGTCCATCCCTGGTGATCTAGTGGAAGTCATTCACACATTCGAGACTGTCTAGTACAGTATGCCCTGTGAGCCCATTGGACTTGTAGCCCATACTGTACCTGTCATTCAGCAGGTGGCCAGGTGGTATGCAGGTGGGTTGCAGCCACCCACCGATGACAGGGGGAGTGGGGTGGACAAGGGGTTCAGTGTGGGTGGGAGGGGTGGGGGTGCCACTGGATCACCAGGGCATATATTTCCAGTGGATTACTATGATCACAGCAATAGGCTGGGGGATGCCTCTAGACAACCAGGAATGGACATTTATACGTGTCTCAGGAACTGGGTATGTGGAGGGACCGCTAGGCCACCAGCAATGGTCCTTTCTTACATGTATCAGGGAATCGGGGACTTGGAGGGACTACTAACCTGTCAGAGATCGGTTTCATCTACCGGTACCGCAATCAGGGAATAGGGAGGGTGGGGGTACTGTTAGACCACTAGGGATGATGTGTACATTTGTTTCCCAGTGATTTGGGACTCAGGAGGGAGGGGGGATGCCATGGGTGCATATGAAGGGTGTTCTGGGTGAGCAGGTGGCCACCCATGGGGGGCAACCGCTGTGTTGCGCCATGTAGTACAGCAGCCCGCATGTGGGTAGCCAGGAGTTGTTCCTGCTATTCAGGGGCTCAACTCTGAGCCCACCTATGTGGTGTAATGTAGGGTTGTGCCAGCATAAGTGCCGCACATCCCAGGCTGAATATCGGGATGTGCTGCATATGCATGGGCACGCCCCCAGGCTGCCTTCTCAATATCCCGCTGGGGCGCAATGCAGGGTTGCACCAGTGCATCTCTGTTGCACCAGGAGCAACCCTTTTGAATATCCAGCCCATGATATACAGATCATACGCCACTGAATACATCCTAGATCCAAAAGCACCATAAATACAGATCATATATTAGTCTATATATATATATATATATATATATATTACACCATAAACACCACAAATACTGAGAATGAAACAGTTAATATATCTTAGTCATAACTGTCACAAATATTGATCATAAATTAATCAACACCTCTTACAGTCATAAACACCATAAATACTGATCATACATCAATCAGTAAATTTACTCAATAAAATGTTATTCTTTTCTATTGATTAACACAGACAACATCATAAGACACAGCGTAATCCACTGAGCTGAAAAACATACTGAAGTACAGCAAAAGCAATAACACATAAAAGCAACAGGAAATTCATATCAACTGTATATATAAATGCATGGAAAGTCTTTAATTCTGTTTTAAGTTCTGGTTCTCTTTTCTTCCTTTATCGGGGGTATCAGGGAAATCCAATCACCCATGTATATGGGATCTAGTGTGAGATCAGTGTATCACTTCTTGTGCCACTCAATACATTCTACAACCACAAATACCACAAATATTGCTCACACATCAGACAGCACTTGTATAGCCATAAGTACCATAGATGGTAATCAGATGTCAAGCAATGCATCTTACAGCTAAGCACCATTCATACTGATCAAACATCAGACAGACAACTCTGATGAAGCCGTGACACCACAGTGAAAAATCAGCTTGTGCATTCGCTCCTCCTATGCCTGCATCAGTGTTCCTTCCCCTGGACTAATGCCCGATTTTGGTATTACAGAATTTATGAAGTTGTGAGTGTATAACAGGAGCCCTGGAATGAAAGAGGGGGCTAAAAACCCCAATACAAGTTGATACTGCAAGAGGTATTGCTAACACTTTTCTGCACAAATAACTATTGTCATTGTTGATTCACATACGCAATCAAATTTCACTACAAGAAAAAATTTCTGTGAGTGTCTATATGCTGAGTATCCCTGGTTAGGAAACATGTGGTATGATGTGCCGATACATGGATGGATTGCATCGTAGTGTTTGATTTTTCCCTGGTATTGAACACCCGAATATCATAAATACCATCAGTACACATCGTATGTCAACATCAATCAATCAGTAGTGTTTATGGCAATGAAGTGTATTCCTTGTCAAACTAAAAAAGAAATTAGCACTGCCCAAAAAAGAAGTAAGGTACTCACTGGAGTGTAGTGACCTCATTTATTTAGAACACAAGCAATGTGAAGAAAATGTGCAAACACACTGTAGTGCAATAACAATTGCTTAACATATACTGCCTAGAGACACAAGAAAACACTTGCTTACTGCATCGCCAACCTAATTTTTCCCTATGTTAGCTTTGTCAGAGATGTTTTTCTGTAGCCTCTGGCAGTATATACTATAATAGTTTTTAATTGAACTATTGCATGTTTTACTTCACATTGTGCATGTTCTGAATAAACAATGTTACAACATGACAATGAGTACTTGCATGCCTTTTACAGGGGATTGTAAATCTTTTTCAGTATATCAGCCAATACATCTTGCAGCTATAAACACTACAAATACTTATCACACATTGGTAATCACACAAATTTTTAATGTACAATTAGATAAACGGTTAAGCCCCAAGGGCAATAAATGCAGATATTTAAGGGGGACCTGAAACATATGAAAAACAATGCTAATGACATGTTTACTTAAATATAACAGAATGTCAGCTTCATGTACTGTATAACTTTTACATTGCAAGTTATCAATACATTACGATTTCAGTTTTGTTTTAAAAGAGAAATATGATCTAATTAGATGGAATGAAGATGGCAATGTATTCCACTCTTGTAATACTGGGGTACTTTGTAAAACAAAAAAAAGTGCTGACCCAATGCAGTTTTATAAAATGGACGTCTAAGTATAACAATGCATCGCACAGCTGTAGTAATGCTGTAGCAATAGAGGAATGCATGCTGCAGTAACTCAACTGTCTTCGGCAGTAATTTGATGCAGTTATTCTACTTCAAGGTAACCTGAGGAATACTGCAAGTATACTGTGGTAGAAGTCAATATTTTCATCACTACCACTTTACATTAATCAACACGTTAAAGTCATGAACACTGAAACACTGATCAGACATCAGTAGATCTAATTAGCCATAGACACTGTAAATTCTGATCATATATCAACCAATACATCTTATATCCATAAACGCTGCAAATATACTAATCATTCATCAGTCAGTACAGCTTACAGCCATAAACATTGTAAATACTGATCACACATCAGTCCATTCAGTACATCCTACAGCGATAAACACCATAAATACTGATCATACAGCAATCAAAACACCTGACAGCCATAAACACTGTAAATACTGATCATACAATATATCAATCAATACACCTGCACAAATCAATCAATACATCCTACAGTGATAGATACCATAAATATTAACCATACATCAGTCAATACACCTGACAGCCATAAACACTGTAAATACTGAGCTTATATAAGTTAATACATCTCACAGTCATAAACACTATTAATACTAATCATACATCATTCAATACTCTATTGCGAACAAAAATGTGTGTGCCTTATGGTGCCAAGTTCAGTTGCTGCTGCCAGGGTGCCTAAACCTGGGCTGGCAGTATAGCCTAGAGGTTAGAGTAATGAACTATGAATGAGCTTGGTACATCCAGCAAACTAGACCTGGGTTTGATCCTCACAACCTCCACTTGCATACTGTGTGACTCTGAGCAAGTCACTTAACCACCCAGTGCTCCTAGGTTGCCCCTGAAAACAGGCACTTGTGCCTAGTGGGCCTTACCTGGTTACCAAAAACTTAAAAAAAAAAAACAATACTTGAGATCAGTTCAAATGGCTGCAGTACACTGTTATGTGTTAATTCGTCCCCTGGAGCCATTCGTTGTTGAAAACAAGTGGTTTCATGCACCTTCAGCTAAGTGAGAACAGCTGAGCAAAGCTGAGCTGAAGACAAATGAAACCACTCGTTTTCAGCAATGAGTGGCGACGGGGGATATATTATTGTTTGAGAGCTATCAATAGTATATAAAAAAAAAATAAAACTTCCCAGAATGTGCCCATTTCCAGGGCATCTGTGCATGAGACACTCTTCACAGAACAAGAATGCCTCACGCGCAGTGGAAAGGAGTGTTCCGATTGGTCGAGAGCACTCCCTCGATCTATAATACATACCATATAAGTCCCCAAAGCACACAACTCTTAATTCAGTTAGCTTCTGCTAAATATTTATTTTGCAAGCATGCTAAAGTCAGTGACAATCTGCACTGTAATACAACTCCTCCATGCCCAGTATGCCCTGACAAATCGCTAATTAGAACTTCATCAGCAGGTGGGGTCCGGGAGAGCCTCGCTCATAATATATTGGTACAATGGACCAGTAGATGCAGACCATTCACTATTAAAATAAAGAAAATCTCTTAAAGACATACGTCATTGCTGTAATACTATTGTGTACCATATATCATTAAGTTCATTAAGCTTGTTAGATACATATAAATAATTGTGACATACCTTTAAGCTAGTGATGTAGAATTCTTATTTGAAAATAGTGTTACGCATATATTCAAGTCTCCAAATAAATGTTTAAGAATGTCAGCTGTTGGCCAGCCTAGTAGCATGTTAGTAGCGCTACTGACCACCATTCTAGTGACGTGGGATCAGGAGTGGTCTCAGGTTTCTGGGGGCCAGCCAGGAAGGAAGAGAATGAGCGTCAGATGGACTGCTGTCCTCTCCCGGAGGAGAGGCATGCTGTTCCCACCAAATGACTGCCTCCAGGTGGAGACCCAGTGGTAGTGTAGGCCCACTGGATAGCACAGAAAGGGAGGGAGCTGCAGGACGTTGGCATGCATGCCTCAGCAGGGAAAGAGGAAGAAAATGGGACATGCAGGGCTTGATCTTTGTGAAGTGCTGCCCATGTATCAGCTGTCTCTCTGGCTGCTATGGTCCCTAGTGCATTTGGATGTGTCTCAGAGGGGATGAAGGCCTTCCCTCTCCTGCCCCACCAAAAGTTTCATAGGTTCATAGATCTAGATATGAGTCATGTAGCTTTGGGCCAATATTAGGACTCGCTACATATCAGTGGTAAAAAGTAGTTTGATCCTGTTCCATGTGTTCATCCCAGTGTCTTTTTAAAGGACTCCATACTCGATCTTGTTACTTCCCATTCCAGTAGAATATTCCAGGTTTCAACCACTCTTTGGCTAAATCAATTAGTCCTTCTGGTTGTTCAATAGAATTCTCCCTTCAGTTGTGAATTATGGAACCTTGATGCTTTTTTACCGTTCTTTTTGTCTAAACCTGATACCCATATTACATCATTCTGAAACGCTTTATACACATAGATAGCATACATCTCTTCTCAGCCTTCTATATGCTAGGGACTGAAACCCAGATCTTTCATCCTGTCCTTGTATTTCATTTCTCTTAGCACGTAAATCCTTTTTGTTTCCTTTCTCTGGACTCTTTCCAGGAGCATGTTACTACTTGTATTTTGAGGGGAACGAAAGGTGACCCAGCATTCCAAAATGGGTCTTACAAGTGATGAATATAGTGGGATAATTACTTCCTGATTTCTGCTTCTTATAGTTCTCAGGATGTTTCCCAGTATCCTAGTCCATCTCTTTGCCACTTCCCTTGCTTGGTTCTCAGACGTTAGGGTGTTGATAATTATTACACCTTGGTCCCTTTCATTGTCTTTTGTAGCAATGGTCTTGCTATTTATTTTATATTCAGCTTTGATACTATTGTAACCTAAGGGCATAACTTTGCACTTCATTTCATTAAAGCTTAGTTTATGCGGTTTGGCCCAATTTTCCAGACAAAAAAATTTGAGACTGAAAATTATTCGCTGCCTCAATGTTATTTATTATTATATAAGGTGGAACTCACAGGAGAGTGGAACCTCGGACTGGAGGAAGCAAAGGACAGCTGCCGAGCACAAGGACTGGGCTGATAAGCACCCAAACCTGATACCAGAGGAAAAAAACTTTTGTGACAAAAAAGAATGTCAGCTGGTCTGTGATAGAATGCTATCCAGTAGCTGTGGAGGGAGCTGAACCAGAGTACCAAGTTATTACTAAATCACATTAAAAATATTGTAACCACAAGAAAAGGATTCTATGGAAGGAAAGTTATTGCCAAATTTAAGTAAGACAAAGGCAAAGCCAGGTTTCTTAAAGGTTCTTTTTTGTCAGAGCTCTCTCTTTTGTGAAAAAAATGATAGTGAACAATACACTGGGGTGTACTGGAAGTGGAGGAGTTGTAGTAAAATCCTTAAACAGGCACGCTTTCAAAATAAATATTTAGCAGAAGCTGATTGAATTAAGAGTTGTGTGCTTCTTGGGACTTATATAGTATGCAACGGAGTGCAGCAGCCTTTTGAACGGTTCATTCAATGCACCTCACAGCAATAAACACTATAAATACTAATCATACATCTGTAAAAACATACTACAGCTATAAATATTATAAATACTGATCATACATCAACCAATACAGCCTACAGCCATGCATGCCATAAATACTGATCAGACATCAATGAATTCATGCTACAGCCATAAACAGCATATTGATAATACATCAGTCAATACAGCCTCTGCTCATAGACACCGTAAATACTGATTATTTATCAGACACTACATCTTACAGGAATAACAGTCATTAGTCATCAGTGACAGTCCCCAAAGCTTCCCAGGACAAGGGTGTATTGAACAGACTCTTGAATTCTGGTATTGAGTTTTCTCTTCTCACCCTCTGGAGAAAGGAATTCCACAGAAAGTCCTGGACACTTTGAATGCCCTTTCACTCGTTGGCTTAAACCTGGAGAGATGGACTTCCAACAAAGGTTCAAAGGCAGATCTTTATTGGTGCTCTGGGATGTAAGGCACCAACTCTTCAATAATGCTTGGAGAGCCAACGGCATGTAGGCTCTAAAAGCAAGCAACTCTATTTTTAGGCAGATAACACCATGTAATGTGCAGCCAGTACAGATCCCCGAAAACTGGGGTAATTTGCCCCCTAGAACCCCCACCCCTCAAGTGAATAGTGAGCACAGAGTGTTCCTCAGAGCACTAACCCCAGGGCATGACTGATCAGGTGGCAGTTGGCCCTGGGGCAACACTGAGCCCAGGATGGCACTGTCCAGGGGCAGCACTGACCCAGTGACAGTGGTTCTGTGTTAAGAACAGAACCATTAAACTCAGCAGCCAATGTACCCTAGTGTTTAGGGCACTGGGCAGTGAAGGAGATCTGGGTCTGAATCCTGGTTCCCCTAATTTTATGAATGCATACCTGGCCAGAACATATGAGTTAGCCTCCTAATGGCATCCCTTTTGTTAAACAGTCTTCCTTTGTACTATACAGTATCTTTGCTAGCTTAAATAGTAACATACTTTTAAAACCTACCCACAAATGCAATTTACTGCAAGTCACAGTTCTGATAGATTAGTACATCTTTATAAATCTTCATTCTATGTTGAAAAAAATATAAAATTCTAGTGACCCAAGCACTGTGTTTGAAAAACCCTTTGAAGATTAAGTCTAGCAACAAAGTTTCTCTGCTTTCTAGGGCCAATTTTGTTTCTCTGTTTTAGTATGAAGGGAAAAAAAACTCATCATACTTTACCGTGGTAAATATCCTGCAATGATCCTCCTCCACAGAACTCCATACAGATCCATAGCTTGTTCAACCTGCCAGGATCAATAAACAAAAAAGATGGAATCAGCAACATGCCTGTATATGAGAAACATCTATGAAGAGGAGCATCATACAATGAAAAGAACTGGCCTGATGCAGTATCTTGCTTTCACTGAGGTCCTACTTTTACCCATTTACCACAGGGTGGCCTGAAGTACTAAGAGTTTAAGTGACTAGCTTAAGGTCGCACAGCAAATAAACAGTTCTGGAGTGATTTGAACCTGGGTCTCCTGCGTCCTGGACCACACTGCATTAATATGTGTAATTAATGTGCATTCTGTTAGTACAGTGGCACCTCTTACTGTATATGAACAGATGTCAAAGGAATACAGCCATTGAGCCAACGAGGGAATTCACAAGCTATGTACAGAATGGCAGAATACAATGGTTTTCAAATGTTTGAGGACTAAACATACCAAATGAATGAATTTGCTGCTTAGCCACTGATAGTTTCTTTTTGATACATAATCTAGCCATTGCAAAAAAAAACTGCATTAACACACCAGTTAGGGTGAAACTTAACACTACAATAGTAGGGAAGTGTGGTGTCATGGTTTCCAACCCTAACTTCCCACTTCAGCCAAGCAGAAGAAGGTTAAGACCACAAAAACAACCACAGAGTGCCATCATTGGGTAAGACGAAAAAAACATACAACTGTTTCCAGATGACACAAAAGACATCCACCATCACTGTCCAGCACTTCTGCAGTCACAAATACACATGCACACTGCAAGACATACACACCAACTACAGGCTGCAGATAGCAATCCATGATACTCAGATCACAACACTACTTCTGGCTGCAGCTACCCATGCATAGTGCAAGACATACATACCCACTTCTGGAGCTGCAGATACAAATCCACGATACCCAGATTACAACACTATTTCTTTCTGCAGAAGTGCAGGCACCTATGGGGCCTGTACTTCTACAGTCACAGATATGCATGCACACCTACATACCCACTTCTGCAGTCAAATTGTTACATTTCTAAACAGCACTGATAGAGTATTTTTTTAAATGCAGCATGCTGTACGCATATTTTCAAAGGTACTTCATTAGCGCTACTGCATTCTGTGCACTTTCTCAGCATTGGTGGAGACACCTCCCTCTCAGGGGCTGTGGTTGAGTCCCCTAAGATTTCTTTGCAACCCCTATGATGTCCACTGACACCCCTAAAATAAGGTTTTCCTAGCATTTTCTTATAAAAAATCTAGTAGGTGGGGGAGCTACACAGCCCCTATAATTATACTAAAATGGGCTTTTGCAACACATATGATTCTGGTGAAATGACACTACTGCCCCCCCCCCCGTATGTTTCATGATAACTGAATCTATTTTAAGTTCTGTTTGAACTGGGCCAGGGTACAACAGTTAGATGTGATGGTGGCATGAGGGGAATACAGTAGACATGAGAATAAAGATGAAAAGTTCTTGTAGTATCATCGTGACGTCAGAACGATACTACAACAATTT
Organism: Neoceratodus forsteri; assembly: GCA_016271365.2. Lineage (NCBI taxonomy): Eukaryota > Metazoa > Chordata > Ceratodontiformes > Ceratodontidae > Neoceratodus > Neoceratodus forsteri. The sequence continues at coordinate 733,136,992 of CM057450.1, forward strand.
TGCATGACCTTCGATCTCTCCTACAAGAAAATGCTGTGTATGGAATTCCATACACAATAAAGATCAGCCATATACTATAACATATAAGTAATAATGTATGGGTGACCATACACAATAAGCCTTTATTTCTACTGAGGGTTTGGTACAACAGCATATGGCCCTTGAAAGTGAAGCTCAAGTGGTTCATGCTGTTACATCAACCCCAAGATAGGAACACAGAGCGAGTTGTGTATGGTCACCCATAATTAATTTTTTTTATAGTGTATGATTGTGAATGAGTGAAATTTTTAATTGTTTTAATGTTTTTAAACATTTCACTGGTGCCATGACTTTTACTTTCATTTTTTGAGTGAAGTGCTACAGTGTGGTGAGAAACAGCATGAGCAGGGACTCAGCTGAAATTTATTTGGAACGTGCACAAGAATAGTTTGAGAATGTGCACAACAACATAAAATGTGCAGAACAACATTTCTGAAAGGACTGTTTTCCATGCACAATAAGCCCTAACCATATACTATAATGCAATTGCATCCCCCTAGTAGGTTCTTCTCTCAGAACTATGGGACTTCATTTGTGATAACAAGCATTTGTCAATGCCAAATGTTTGCTTGCTGATATTAGCATTGGATGTGCAGGAGTTAGACAGATGTGGTATGGGAATGGCAGTGAAGTATTGTAGTCATGTCAGGGCCAGGGCCACAGTGCTGAGGTTGTGAGGACCTCACTGCATGGATTCAGAACAATGGACACTGATATGTTAGGTCAACAGCTCATGTTCAGAGTTCTGAGTGCAGGTAGTGACATAGGTAAAAGTCCAAATTCCATCCGGGCAACATGTGTTTACAGGGGCAGGGGCATCCATGGTAATTCCTGCACTGCTATACCCATGAGCCATGAAGCCACAGTCAGCAGCTTGCTGGCTCCATGTACCTGCTCTCAAGCCAAGGTGTCTCAACAAAACCGGCCTGGGGCAGAGGCTTGTGGACTGGAAGTAAAGTTTGGGTGGGGGAGACATTAGGCATTAACAAAATAATTAGGAGGTTTAAGAAGGGGTGGGGGTCTACTGAATACCAGGGACACACTTGAGGTGGGGATACAGTGGGGGGGGGCACAGGATTACTAGAGATGACCAATGTCAAGAGTTCATAGGGGCTTAGAAGGGGAAACAGGATGAGGAGCCAGCCTGCTCTGCAAAATGATTTGCACTTGTACCCATATGTAATGCACTGCGGGAAGGGGGGACGGCTTCAGATGGCATGGTTGTGGTTTGGAGTGATGTACACAAATGAAACAACTGACATATTTATTTTCATTCTCCTTACATCTTTTTATATATCTCTCACATGTCTGCTTGCAAACACGGCCTCTCTAGTATGGCAGATGTCAATCTGCTATGTCAACAACCATCACCATGTTCACATGCAGTTTTGGTTCCCGGGACACTGGTTTTACTCCCATATACCCCGTTAACGTTGCGTTGACCAGTTAACTGTGTGCACATAAATGCACTGCAGGACAGTGTGTTACTATTCTTTCAGGCCAAAGAGAGACGTTAGGATTGGACTGGACATTAAAACTTTACCCAAGACATTCAAGAGTAACACTGGTCAGAGGCACTCCATGTCCTACAGTATGTCCATGCTGAGGGGGTCTAACAGTAAGTGGGGTATCTGTGGTTCTGGATGGTCTCTGCCGAGTGGGGAAGGCTCACTAAGGAATGTCTGGGATGAAGAGTAAACTAGTACCCCCTCTCAGGGTGTGGTACTGCAGAGAGAGGTGGAACTTGCACAGATAGTTGGTGCTGTAACTGTAGCCCCTGTCTCTTTGCATGATCTGGCAGGGAGTGAAGATGGTGTTGATTATTTAACAGCCTCTCATCTACCTCTGGCAGTGCTGTTTGCTGTCCTGCAGCCACAAATCTTGCCTTAATGACCACTTCTGATAAACCTGCCCAGAATTGTGGTGTTTGCTTTCCAGCCGGGCCAGAGACCCATGGCCTCGGATTAAACATAATTAAAAAAACTCCACTCCTGCAGCGAAACTTACACCAATTCTGTGACGTCAGCCACAGCCACGCTCCCTCCCTTATGGACCTCAATCTGCATGGAAGTGTGTGAGGCAGCTGGCTATTATTAACATGTTATTAATGATGGATTTGTGTGTCCCAGGGTAAATTGCTACAAAAATAAAGCCTGCGAAAAGAAATAGCTGTACCAAACTAGCTCATAGTTGTCACCTCCCTCTCTCTACTCCCCCACTCCACTCCCCCACCCACGCTCTGGGCTGCACTTTATTCTCTCTCGTTCGCTCTCTCTTTTTTTGTTCCCGGGACTGAAACTCCACAAGTAGTACAGCTGAATCCAAGGCAGAAGTCTGTAGTGCTGAAGCAGTTGCTGAGTGCAGCTGAAGTGGATTCTGCCAGTAACAGAATCCTGTATTGGGAGTCTGTGACAACAGCAGTTCAGATGCAGTGCTGGGGTATAGGCAATTTGCATCCTGCCAATGGCAGGATGCAAATTGCTTACGTGTTACCACTGCTGATTGTAGCGGTGGTTCACTTTCAACTGTATGCCCCTGCATCTGAACTGCTGTCATAGACAGCTCGGACATTGATTGGTGCCATGCAGCAGCACCTGCAAAAAGGAGCAGGGCATTGGAAGCGGTGGTGCCACACCTACGAAAATTCATATGGTGGCACTATGTTTCTTGCACATGTGTGCAAGCAAACACAATAAACCACAGTTTTGGGCAACATGTGCAGACATTTGAGGTACACAGGAACTAATAGGGTGTAATGATGATGATTGTAAGATGTAAATAAATATAGTGATCTTCATGCTCAAGAGTGCACTTTAACCTAAGACTTTCTGCTCTTTCAGAAGGTCAAAGGTGCTGAAAGGTTGCCTGTGAACTCTCCACAATCCATAATCCTCTCTAAAAATACTGGGACACCATTGATCTGGGCTCTTTACTGCAATCTTGGGAACTACCCTTGGAAACAATGTCTGACAAAAGCATTTGCTACCCGTATGCAAGGATCTGATAGGCCTAAGAAGGACACTTTAAAATTGTTCAGTATTGGAGAAGAAGATTGTTACTGCTATGTCAATATGAGCAAGAGAACGGCATTTCATGTCAATTAAGGTGACAATGCCCAGCCCGATCCTGTCAGGAGGCAGCTGACTCACAGGACACTGTCAGAAAGGACACTGCCTAAGCTGGGTTTTGAGAATCAGATGAGGAGGAACAACAGTTGGGACACAAAACCTGCATGCACCCCACTGTCCAGCTGAACTATAGGGTGCCAGTGCCAGCTGACATTCTATCTGGCTGCAGTTGTTCAATTCATTTTGTAACATGGCATTAATTGTGTGTACCAAATGGTGATCACGGATAGGCAGAAGAGGGTCACGGGACGGCAGCCGGAGCGGGCATTAACCCAGCTTATATGCCGTGCCCGCTTCAGCAGTACCATGACCAGCCAGACCCCCAGCCTAGCAGCACTGGGTCCTGTGGGAAAGCGAGATCAGAAGCGAGAGGAGCGGTGGTCCAGGAGCCCCACTAGGAATCCGAGATCGGAAAGGGGGACGAGAACCCCGTGGCGCACAGTCGCGTGAGTCTGTAGCTGGGAAGGGTGACAGGCGATACAAAACAGGGCGGTCTGCTTTTCTTTGGCAGGAGGGGCAGCGATGGAGGAGTGGGTGGACGAGGGAAGTGTTGCAACCGAAGAGTGCGACGATCTGGAGGCAGACGGAAAGGGGGGGAAGCAGGCGCACACAGGAGGGATAGCTAGCACAGCCCCATACAGAGACCTCCTGCAGGCAAGTGGTATATCGTCGGAGGAGCATGCGAGAGGAGCAGGGGAAGTGAGGGAGCCCGATGCTAATTTCTAGGATCACAGACAGCGCGGCGTAGAGGCGCCACCAGAGACTCTCCAATGGGTGTTAACAGAGAAATAGCTGCAACATCGACAGTGCTGCACGAGTACGCGAGCCGCCTGGTCACTATTAGTACAGGTACACACTGTGTTGAGCACATCAGCATCGTAAGGCCGTTGTCTGACATGATTTGTAAGTGCACTGTAAAACTGAACGGATCTCCCCGACTCCCCGTGTTATGTAGTTTTACCGAGGCAAAATGGGCTCCTGGTGACTGTCTCATCATGCGGCCCATGTTACAAGTGCATTAAGCCACTCCGTCGGTGGGCTCTAATGCGATTGATGCAGGGGGGGAGGCGGGTGGTAGCCCTCGGCCCTGGCCTGGGCACCCACCGCCCCTGCACCAATCCAGCATTAGAGCCCACCTCCGTCGTGGCTTAATGCTTACATGAAGAGCTGTATAGAGTGCAACAGTGTAGCCAGATGGGCCGGAGCACCTGTGTAGAGACAGACCCATGGGAGGAAGGAAGAGTGCCACTTCCAAATTATTGAAGAATGGTACCAGGTCATTATTTCACGGTCTAAACCACACATGAAGAACCACGTGGTTTATAGCATATAGTGCTTCAGAGTGACATGGGTATATGAGCGATACGCAAGCATCGTTACCCCTGCTGCTCTGCACTGGAAGGGGATGTGGATGCGACCACTGCCAGTCGGGTGCTTGGTCAAGCTGCTTCCATGGTGGAGTGGCAAGAGCAACCGACCCAGCAGTGGAAAGGTGGTGAGGGCCAGGGTTTGATTCCCTGCTAGTGAACCTTTTTGCTTTTTTTTGTTCGTGCACCAAGGACAAGTCATTGGGATATTCTTCTTCTTGCCCCTGTGTCCACACCCCCTTGGACTTGATTATAATTCTGGGGGTGTGGAAGCCCCCCACATGGGGGCTGCAGTGGGTGAAGCCCCCCGCAAAAAGGAAGCGGCCGTTCAGGTGTGCACTGTTTCTGTTGCGGCAGCATTATGTGCCGCCACTATGTTGCCGCATGCTGTTTTCCATGCATGGGTTTGACGTATGCAGCCTTGAAGAACAATACTTACCAGAGCAAAGAAAAACATAATACCCAGATCTTTAAGCCTGCAACACCAGTAGTCAGATAAATAAGGAGGAAAAACTTTGAAAAGACCTGGGCTGGACATTAAACTTCAAGACCTAGGCAGAAGATGAAGGAAACATCTCGGGGCCCAATCCTCATTATTTTGATTACAAAGAAGGGGCCCTTGTATGTATTTTGCTGTGTTTCAATTTGCACCTGTCAAGCATGTCAACAATCCTAATGTAGTCATCAGTAGGCCAGGTTCAGACTCTTGTTGAGGTACCAACTCATGAAAGGCCTTTGAGGATTAAAGTTGGTGTTCCCAACAACTAGATTGGGATTCTCTGATGAGAGACAGGTAACAGCCCTAAGAGTGAGGTGAAGTCACCTAGTACTACCCGAGGTGGAGGAGCCACACATTTACTAACAACTGCCAACTGTAAGCCCAGCAGCTTCATGCCAAGAATCCAGACTGGCCTACTTGAGAGATACATCTGTGCCCTGAGGGTCCCCAGATGGCCACTACATCTATAGACAATGCTGGTATTCCAGTCTCCTGTTAAATCAATGTTATATCTGTTAGAACTGCTGTTTATAGACACTCCTACACCATGTGTTATCTGTGGTCCACTGCAAGCTGAAGGACATGTACTGGGGAGAGAATATTCACCCAGAAAGAACCCTGCGGGTCACCAGAAGCCCTGAAAGGATGGATAGAGATGCTGTAGAGGTACTGGACAGTACTGAAGATTTGGGACATTTAGAGTACAAAAGATAAAATATTCCTATGATAGAGTGTGGGCATTTTAGTTTGCTGTAATATCGCTATTGATACCAGCACCATTCCTGCCCCTTTCACTCCAGATGGCAGCATTGGGACAGGAACTATGTTTTGCATGGTGAGTGCATCCATTCACTACCTCACTCTGGTCATCATCTCCTTTATCCTCAAACCCATCTACTGACTGGAATGGTAAAATGAATACCTGGTTATCCAGTGAGGGGAAAACCTTGCAAGATTTTTAATGCTTCTTAAACCCTCTGTGGGCAAATGCTTCATCTGTTGAGTCCCATCTAAATGAACTGGACTGTTATGGACTTGGTCTTGAAACCTCCACCCACCCCCAATCTTGTAAGTATAAACAATTACAAATGTTTTCTGAAATTAAACCAGCACCCTCAGGGAGAATTGCTACAACACATGGACGGAGCAAGCCACTCCTATTCCCAAAAATGGGGCCACCAATGACATATCGCAATACCAACCCATCGCTCTACTGCCATTCTAGGAAAACTCCTCAGAAAAATAGTTGCCTCCAGCTCACAGACTACATGTCAATAGCTCTGCCCTGTTTTAGCTACCAAATGTATAGGTATTAACCCATGCTCATTGTACTTATACTCTGTGTGATTGCTCACCCACATTTATTCTATGTATGTACTGTATGAATGTCAATGTTTTATTCTGACGTGGAGCCTTTGGAAATGAGTCTATGACTCAAAGGGTTGTAATTTCAATTTCCTAAATAAATAAATACATGAACTCCCACAACCTCCTCACCCCTTGCCAACATGGTTTCCACAAGGGACATGGTACTACCACTGCCCTCACAAGTTCTCTGATGATGTCAAAACTGCCATGGATCAAGACTCCCTTACTGGGGCCGTCTTTATAGATGTATTCAAAGCCTTCAGTTTCATATATCACTCCCACCTAACTTGCAGGCTAGCTGCCCTGGGTGTATCCTCCCATGCCACATCATGGTTCTCTAGCTATCTGTCTGGGTGAAGACAATTTGTTAAATATGGCTCAGCTTCCTCTCACCAACTGCCCGTCACCTGTGGCATCTCCCAGGAGTCAATCCTCAGCCCACTCCTATTTTCAATCTTTATAAACCACCTCCCATCTCCACTTCCCACTCAGTTATTATGCTTGCAGATGACATAGCCATCTATCACAGCGCTCAGAGCATACAACAAATCAACTCCCAGCTTAATAAGGACTTCACACTTATACAAACATGGCTTGAGGCAAACAACCTGGTTCTTGACACCACAAAAACCCTAGCAATGTTATTTGGATCTCGGATATGCCAATTTTCCTGCCTCTTCCCTTGAACATCAAATGCATCAACAGTACTTGTCTCTCTACAGCTGAGGAATTTAAATACCTGGGTATCACCCTAGACCCTGGCTTAGACTTTCATCTCCATATTACAAATCAGTGCAAAGCCACCAACTCTCATATCAGGCTGGTCTACCACCTTAAGCATCTTCTCACCCCCCCAGCCTGGAAGACCATTGCTCAGGGCTTACTCCTCCCCTGCCTACAATACGGGTCCCTCCTCATCACAAACGCTCCCTCAGTTTCCTTGTACAAGTGGGACATGACCTATAACAACATATGCTGCTTTGCCCTTATGTTCCCCACACTTCACTCATCACTGTTCACTCTACAACTCCATAGGGTGGCTATCCCCCTCGGTGTCACGATCCTTTGCCCTAGGCTGCTTCATGTAAAAGCAACTACAGTCCCCCTCCTTGTCATAACCATTCTGCCTCCTTCAAGAGTAAGTGCCACCTACTCCTTCATATCTCGTGATGCTATCCAGCTTGCCACACCCAAGTGAGCAACCAAGATGGGTGAATATCATTTGCACCCAGGTTCTGGAACTCTCTCCCACAAACCATTCACTGCTCCACCGCCACTCTCTTTTAAATCAGCCTTCAAAGCCCATCTTTTCCAAACTATGGCCTGCAAAAGCTTTCAACCTCCATGACCTTCAACACCCTAATCCACTCTCCCATTTGGTTACTGTATAGATCTCTCTAAGTGTTGCCTTCTGTGACTCAAACCCTCTTGACTCTATCTGCACCGTTACCTGTATACCTTTTGCACTGTACTAAACCCCTGATGTGTATAGGTTGCTGTCTATGACTGTACCCCTCCTAAAATTATGGTACTACTGTCTTCTTCTGATGCGTTATGCTGTTGTTGTTCTGCTGTCTGTATATTGTCACTATGTGCAGGGACACTGGTTTACTGTGATTGAGAAAGGGCAAATTCCATTTTGCACATTGTAAAAAATGGTACTGTCACCAGTGTCTGCTAAGCCATTATCCAGTTTACCGGTGTTTGGTTTTGTGTACTTTATTTAACAATTTTTAACTCTGCTAACATGCATTTTAGCAGTTTTGACCTCCACTATTGCACATCCTTCCATCCTTGTACCAATTTAAAGTTATTTTAGGTACAAAATGTGATGGCAGCAACAGCACTACAGCCCCCATCCCTGAGCTGTGATGGAAGCAGCAGTAAGGTCCCCATCCCTCTGGTGTGATGGCAGCACCAACAACACTACAGCCCCCATCCCTCTGGTGTGATGGCAGCAGCAACAGCACTGTGTCCCTCCTCCCTCAGGTGTGATGGAAGCAGCAGCACTGCGGTCCCTATCCATTAGGTGTGATGGCAGCAGTACCATGTTCCGCATTCCTCAGGTGTGATGGCAGTATCAGCACTATGGCCCCCATCCCTCAGGTGGGACAGCAGCAGTACAACATTCCCTAGCCACCAGTGGTTATGGCAGAAGCACTATGCCCCCCCCCCACCTCTCAGGTGTGATGACAGTAGCAACAATGTAGTCCACATCCCTCAGGGGTGATGGCAGTAGTGACAGCACTATGATCCCCTTTCTTCAACACCCACACCCCACATGCACAAGGTACAAATTACTTAGTCTGTTTGCTTGTTAGAACTCAGATGTGAATTAAACTAAACCACCACCACTACTAAGGTGGACCACATTTGTTTTTTCCTATCATTTAACTGCCTGAATTGGATTTCTGCCAGTGACACCACTGACCAGGGTTTGGGAATAGATTTGGGTGCTGGAAGACCAGCCCGGGGGGGGGGGGTGAAGGCTTGAGTGTCCAACAACCACTTGCCTTCTCCTTGGAGGGAGGGTATATTCACAGCTCAGCATTTGCTGGCCCCAGGTGGAGGCTGGAGGCATGGCAACACATTGGCCCTCATTGCGGAAGAAAGCGTGATGGATGTCAGCTTGTGTCTTGACATCATGTGGCCGTCATGCTCCCACAAAAATGGAAAAACACCTGCTAGCTACTTAGAGGATGGCTTCTGGTTCCTTCATAAGCATGACGTCCCAGACACATGTGTCTGTTCTGACCCCTGCCATGCCTGGGATAGACAGGAAGCTCTTTAGGGTGATTGTCTTCCCTTGTTAGCCTCCCACAGGGATAGGGGCCCACCAAAGAAGGGTTAATTCAGGTTACCTGATAGCATGGCCATAAGGGGCAGTGGATGGTGGGGGGGGGGGACTCAGCAGCAGTGGTAGGGGGACTTGGCAGGCCTGAAGGAGTGGATGGCCAGGGGGTAGGAGGAACAAAACACAACTGCCTGTATTTGCTTCTTTGAAATAGTGTCTTCACCTAAAAAAAAACATTCACAAGTGGTTAGTGGAGGACCTTCTAATGCATCTCACAAACATGCTGATGCCTTTTTTTTACCTTGGTCTCCATGAAAAGGGTGTCTCCCCTTTTTCATGTCTGAGTTCAGATGTGAATTGAGCCCCGCTCTACCCACCAGCATCATACAGCCCCTTGGGTCTTACCTTCCATGTGTCACTGAATGTGCTTTCAAATCCACTGGCCAAGCATAAGTACACTTAAACACGTAACATTTGCTTTTTATTAAAGCAGTTTGTCAGAAAACATTTTGTTGTCACAGAGACTAACACAGCAGGTGGGAGAGAAGGTGCAAATGATGAAATGGGCAGACTAGGTGGGCCGTCAAAGTCCATGTTTCTATGTTTCTATCCCATTCACCTAAATAAGTAGTAAGACAGCTTGTGCCTTGTGAACATACTTTCATTCAGACTCACTTTCAATCAAACAACTAAGGATTTTGGATGGCCCTGCTGATTATAAACTTGAATAAACTAGTTGGTAACAGTGATCCTGCACTTAGCAATATATATCCTAGATGTTCATATGCAAAACATACAATAAAAACCTGACTAAAGTCTAAAAACAAGCTTATAAAACACAAAGTGTATCTGAACATTTATATTTACCTATACAGCATCATTGCAGCCCGAGTACAACTCAAATAAATTACATGGTACCCTGACCACTGTATGATGTAGTAAACATATATTGGTATTTTTTTTTTATATTTTTTTGTAAACTGGGTAAACCCACCAGGCAAAACTGCCTGTTTTTCAGAGGTGACCCAGGAGCATTGTGGAGGTTAAGTGCCTTGCTCAGAGTCACACAGTATGTAAGTGGAGGTTGTGGGAATCAAACCCAAGTCTTCTAAATGTACTCAGTTTGATCAGTGTTTGTTACTCTAACCACTAGGCTATACTGTCAGCCATAACACCCATATATAATGTTTTAATATATGATTTCAATAACAGTGCACAGTACCTACAGTGCAAATTATGAACATTGAACACTTTGCAACATTTTACTAAAATTGAATTATTTCCCTCTCTATCTGCTTATGTTTTCTTACACCAAAGTGAGTGTATAGTTGACAGAGCACTATAAACAGCTGGAGGTAGCACTACTGCTTGCAATGCCAGGGACTGAGGATCAGAAGTGAATTCGGGTTGCTAGAGGCCTGGCCAGGGGAGTAGGATTGAGCAGCTGGGGGCCACTCTTCTCCTGTGGGAACGGTGACTTGAAGGTCCTGATGCTTTACTGCGACCTGAGTGACCACAGGTGGTGGAGCAATGAGGCTGCAGAGCATTTGGGAAGAGAGGAAGCTAGCCAGAATCTGGAGTAGCGGCATGTCTCTATGTGCCCTACTTCCTTGGATACCCTTGAGTGTTGGTGTCCTCAGGGACAGAGGCCAGAAAAGCAGTAACAATCACCCCGCATCAGCTGCTGGTAGAAGGGACCTAGCTGCCCCAGACTTCATAACCAGTTTCCATGAGGGACCCACTGGGCTGCCCGACACACATTAAAGGACTGTGGAGGGGTGACCTGGGGTCCCCTCCATTCCCACCTGGGGGGTACAACCTAGGCAGAATGGGTGCAGGCTCACAGGAGCTCCTGAGCATTACCTGGGGTGAAGCTAAGGGATCGCCAGCCTAGGGATCTCTGAAAAGTGGAGACTAATGCTGTGAGAAGGGGGCAGAGAAAGAGAAAATAAAAACATTTAAAAATATGCTGAAATATTAGGGATTCTGTGCAGTGAAATGCAATTTCTGTGAGGCACTGGTACAAGAATTCAAAATCCGCAAACCAAGCAGGATTCCATGATTTTTACCGGTTTTACCGGTAAAAATGGAAAACCATTGTCCCTGACTATGTGCAAAACCATTGATGTATAAAGGATGCTCTCTATGCTGTCCTCTTGACATTATTGCACTATTGCCTATATATGTTTACTATGTACAAATCTTTGATATGTATAGTTTGCTGTATATGGCTGCTCCCCTCAAGACTTTATTGTACTACTGCTTATATGTTAATTGTCCCCACTTGTTGAATTGTGCTATGATCTACTTGTGCTCTTGTGTAATGTAATCTCCCAGGTCATAGCTGAAAATAGGCACTCGGTTGTCTAGTGTACCTACCCGGTTACCAAAAACCAGATAAATAAATAAAATAAACTCAGGTGGCACATGGGTTGCAGGGTTACGAAAGTGAGAAATGTCAGCGAGTGGGGTAAAGTCTTCGAGGCCCATCATTGGATGATCAACTTTCATATCATGGCCCTGAGACATGTCTGTCATGATATATTTAGTTACTTTGGAAGGGAATTTTGGGAATGTAGAAACACCCAACCAAGTACTGAAGCATGTAACATCTACCTGACAGAGGAAAGGAGAATCATTCTGTGTGTACTGTACATTATGCAACTGGAAAAGTTGGTGCTCCTAGCCCATTGAAAAGTGGAGGACATGAGCTATATCTCACTGTAATAAGGTTTGCAGGGAGCTGCATACTAAGACGTAATTCTAGTAAAACTCTGTGTGTGTGTGTGTGTGTGTGTGTGTGTGTGTGTGTGTGTGTGTGTGTGTGTGTGTAGCTCAGTGTTCCTCCCAGCTATGCAGAACTGGTGCGGCAGGTCTTGAAGGAGAAAGAATGAGACACACGTGAAGCTTCCCCATGTCCCTATTGCGGCTGAGCATGCAAACACCCCAGTGAAAAATTCCTGTGCCCTGCAGAAGACGGTGCAGCAGATCAAGGAGTTAAAGGATCAGAAGGACATCCCATGGAGTTTTCCTTCGTGGAGCCAGATTTTGCTATGGATGTGGGGAAGAAGGGCATATTAAGCCAAGGTTCTTTGTCCCAGAAAACCCAAAAAAGGTCAACAAGAAACTGATGCAGCATCTTTGGCATTAGGAAAACTTTTGTGCGACCCAGTAAGGGAACAGACTCACATCCCAGTGGATCTCTCCTCTGTCAAACACAATAGCCCTAATGTGGAATCCACGAAAAGGAAACCTGTAGGCTTAACTAGACTATCTGTGTAGGTCCCAATGAAAACTGAAGGGCTGTACAGTATAGCATTTCTGTTCTGGACAGTGGCTCACAGGTCACCATACTGTTTGACGAATGATACAACTAACATATGTGTCACCTGCCCTTACACCCCCATGGAAGGACTTTCTGTGTAGGGACTTAGTGACCAAAGCTACTCCTATCTTGCATAGTCATGCTACATGTGGAGTTCCCATGCCATGTGGCTGGAGTCCAGAAACCTACCAAGACATCTGGACCTATAAGAAGGTACCCATCATCACTGAAATAAATGCAACTGTGTTTCTCCCAATAGCTTTGCTCTGCAAGGAACTGGAAGAGCCCAAGTACCTTAGCAACTTTCCCAGTCCCGCCTTGGTAGGAAAAGGCCTATCAGTAGACTAAATTGAGTGGACCCCAAGTACCCAATGAGCCAGTAGGAGAAATCAGATGATGTAGCCCCCCAGGATTTGTTTTTTATCTCACTGATAAAATGTTTTGGCACAGGAATAGCAGAGTTTACTGATCTTGGAAAGATCTGTTAGATAGATAGAGCTGGTCATTATCTGAAAGCTTCAATCATTAGGCAGAAATTGGAGAAAATATCTCCAAACCCAGTGCCTATTATTCAGATTACAAACAGGGGACTTTTGCATGTTTATGTTACTGTGATTCAGCTTCTGCCCATCCAGCACAAGAACTATCTTAGTGGTCATCCAGTGACTTGATCTGGAATGTTCACCGTAGTAAGATACCCACCAACAAAAGGCCTATGGGAGTAAACATTGGTTGCAACACCCATGGAGATTAGGATTCACTACAGCAGTAGGTAGAGAATGTATTTGCAAAGAGTACAGGTTCCCCTTGGCATCTCATGGTTCCTTCTACTCATTTGTCCTTTCATACCTTTCCCTTTCAATATTTCAATAAAACTTATTGGTTATGTTCTTGCTGGTTGATTGTGTGCATTCTGTGTATATGTGAATATTGGTAGCTGATACAGGTATAACTTCTGGGGAGTAGGGAAGATTATTTTCTGATGGGAGAACAGGCCTGAGAGTGAACTACATCCCCTAGTACTACCCCAAGTGGCGGCACTGGGCATTTATTGACATGAACCAACTGCAAGCTCAGTAAGCCCAGCAGCTTTATCACTAGAACCTGGACCAGTCTCCTTGAGAGGTGCTCCTGCACCCTGAAGGCTCCCAACAGCCACTACACAATGCTCTCCTAGCCCTGATCAGCCACCTGCCTGAATTCAGAATGGAAGATCAAAGGTATGCAGGCATGGTAAAGGAAAGTCACTTACCAGTTACTCTTTAATCCTCTTAAGTATCTCCTAGATAGAGACATACTCTTTAGTCTTAGTACACAGGCACTAGGACTTCACAGAACTAGGAGTCTGTGGGGTCAGCAGCACTGATGTATGGCACCAGCGTATGGTACCATGTGATGTCAGTAGCATAAACAGCACTGCCGGTCTCAACCACTTCAGTACCTTTCATACCAAGGAGGAGAGACAGGAATAGACTACCAAGAAGGGAAACCATGGGGTAGTATTTATTTGTAATTTTTGACCAGGAAAGGCACATTAAGTTGTGATTGCTTGTGGAATGTGGGCCACGACACTGAGAAAACTCCTCTACTCTTCTTCAATAAGTGCCACAGGATCTTTAACTTCCACCTGGGCAGTAACCAGAGATGAACAGAAGGGACCTCAACAGTGCAACACCCAGGAGCATGACCTGACTGCCTAGTTGAACATATGCATGCTGAAGAAGTTCTGTTCTTGACAAATATAAAAACTATGCAGCAAATCGGACAATTGTATTCGTTTATCAGTTGTTTCAGCATGTGCTAACATACTGTAGTATCTGCAATAGTTCAATTTCTTCCTTTCTACCTAGATGGGGAAGCCAGAAAAGAATCTCAGACTGTCTGAAGGGCCTAGTGGCTAAACCACACAGTCAGCTGACATGCAGTCATCAGGTGTCAGAGTACACGGAAAGCCAACTTTGAGTTCAGTTCTTTCAACACTCCAAAAATGGGATAAAAAAATGGAAAATGTTAATACACTGACAGTACTGCTTGAGAAAAGGGTGGACACTGCTCAAAAAGATGCCACCAAGGCTGAGTAGACAACTGAGAAAGTCCCAGTGATGACAGTGGGCCTTGTTAAGGACAGCAGTGTGCTCCAGGTGAGGTCGGAGCATCTAGAAAACTTCTACAGGGCCACACATGCACAGATATTGTAGGTTCCAGAACAAGTAGCAGGAGAGGATCTAAAGCCCTTTCTGACCCGATGGCTACCTGAGACTCTGCATCTGCAGGGCATCACAGTATGGAGAGCTTACAGGATTAACTTGAGGAGGCGACAGAAGGGAAGACCAATGTCCAGATGGTACTGGTAGTACCAGGGAGCAGCGAGGCAATAAAACAATGTGGTGGACTGAAATGGGAGAGACCTGATTCCAGATCTTTCCAAATTTGAGCTACAGTACCTGGAAAATGGAGGAAGGGGTCCAATGGCGTGTGCACCGTCCTCTGTATGTTGGGCATAAATCACTACACGGGTTTGTTGCTACCTGACAGGCTTAAAAGAGAACTGCGCTGAAACTGTAATCCATTTTTACCAGTATAAGCTGTATTTTAAATATTGGTTCAAATTCTGTTTTTGTTCCATCTATATAGGCCTATTAGTAAGCTCAGGGGGTGTTTCTGATTTACATTCTGGTGCTAAATACAATTTTAGAACTGTATGATGTGGTTTCTGTCCACGATAGATAAATAGCTAGATGGATGGTTGGATGGAAGGATGGATGGATGGACGGACGGATAGACAGGCATACAAACAGATAGTTAAATACAGTAGATACTGCAGATACAATAGGTAGATAGACAGATAGATAGATAGATAGACAGATAGATAGATAGATAGATAGAGCCGGCCCGGTGGTGCAGAGGGTTGAGGTGCTGGACGCCACACCTTGAACCACGCTGGCAACATGGGTTTGGGAACAGACTCGGGCACCGGGGGCTAGCAGGTGGAAGGAGAGGATTGAACATCTGAAAGACTGCTCTCCTTTCCTGGGGAGGGTTGGGGAGTAGCTCTGCTCTGTAGTGGCCCCTGGTGGAAACCGAGGTACTACACATAGCAGCACGGGAGGGACCTAGAAAGCTGTAAAAACAGCTTCCACACCAGCGGATGATGGACTCCGTGCTCCATATTCTCTGGAACTTCTGGGAGCATCCTCCACCACAGCAGTGCCCCTGGACCATGGAAAAAATAGCGTTCTGGGGTTCCCTGCCACCCGGTGCCTTCCCCTTCAGAAGAGGGGGACCCGCCTGGTGATGGGATATGCCGGGACAACTCGGGGGGGGTCGGTTGTGATATGTGTGAGAGGGTGAGCGTCAGAAGAGGACTGCCGGGGCTTGGAAGCACTAGGCAGCCTGAAGGAGAGGTGGATGCCGGGGTGTGGGGTGGTAAAAAATATCACACAAAAAAAAGATAGATAGATATTGTAGATATGATACATAGACAGACACACAGACAGATACTGCAAATAAGATAGACAGACAGACAGATACTGTAGATAGATAGATAGATAGATACTGTAGATAGATAGATACTGCAGATACAATAGATAGACAGATACTGCAGATACAATAGAAAGATAGATAGATGGGTTCCATGTTAAAATCGCGAATGGATCAATAGCGAGTACAATTCGGCGAAGCAACAAATAGCACCTGCACAAAATCGTCGGTGTAAATATAGCACTGGGTTAAATATAGCAATCTTAATATCAGGGAGGAGAAGAGAGAGATCCAGCTGAGAAATGACAAGCCGCGTTTATTTCAAGGCAGGAACTGGTGATTTGTGAACCCTTCCTCAGTTTAATTTACTCCATAAGTAAAATGTCTAATACAACAGCTGACCTCACTGCAATAATGAAGATGGCAGTTTTTATTTGCTAAGTCCTAACAATGTGTCTCCTGCTTGCCCTTTGAATTCTAAAAAGTGGAAAAATTAAGTTAGCCTTCACCCTCATTTAATTGCTGAACGAAGCCTTTTTTGTTTTATTACTACTTGCTTAGAAGGTATCTGGATTGCTGCATAGGTGTTTCTTTTTTGGTTTTAGTAGTACTAGCAGTTTGAGTGGAGTCATAGCTGTAATTTACTCGTTGCGTCTGTAATACAGTAAGTACCCTCTCCCCACTTTTTCTGGCATGCCGCATAGCCTGTGTTCCTGAAAAGAAAAGTTTCAATAACAACAATCCACTCAAACTGCTGCGCCTGGATGCACTGAATGAAACACACATCAACCAGAAGAACTGGTACTGTGACTGTGAGTGTGCTTTTTATCTCCTTTAGTCCCCTTCTCAGTGCCAGTTTTTTTGGTGAGTATCATCTGGCACGTTTTTAGCATTCACCATTTTTGTACTGGCTGAATCACCATTCTTTGCAGGTGCTATTATTATATACTTGCCGATTGTGGCTTCGCTATTTATGATGCGCTATTATGTAGTCGTGATTTGTGAATCGCAATTATTACAGGATATCGATGGATAGATACTGCAGATTCAATAGATAGATAGATAGATAGATAGATAGATAGATAGATAGATAGATAGACAGACAGACAGATACTGTAGATATGATAGAGAGATAGATAGGTACTGAAGATACAATAGATAGATGGACAGACAGACAGTGCAGATGCGATAGATAGATAGATAGATAGATAGATAGATAGATAGATAGATAGATAGATAGATATAACAGACAGATAGATAGATACTGCAGATACAATAGATAGATAGACAGATAGATATAACAGACAGATACTGCAGATACAATAGACAGATAGATAGATAGATATAACAGACAGATAGATTGATACTGCAGATACAATAGATAGATAGACAGATAGATAGATATAACAGACAAACAGATACTGTAGATACTGCAGATACAATAGATAGATATAACAGACAGACAGTTAGATACTGCAGATACAATAGATAGATAGATAGATAGATAGATAGATAGATAGATAGATAGATAGAGAGATAGATCGATCCTGCAGATACAAGCAAGCAATAATACCCAACAGGGTGGGTGGTATTGGGCAATACCGGACTGCCCAGGGGCGTAATGAGGCCCGACACCACAGGGGGAGGGCTTTATAGCCCCTGGAAGGTCTGGTATTGCCTATACTGCCCACTTCTGAGGGTATTATTGCACTTAGAAAAAGGCAATAGACAAAAAAGTTTGATAATATTATTAATATAATAATTAATTTTAAATATGTTTTGTAATTAAATAGTTCCTCCACCTTCATTATAATGATGGCCTTTTGCAGTTACTGCGCTATAGCAGACTGTTTTTTTAGTTGGACCCCCGTCCGTCATGCAGCAGTTTTGTAAACCTCACCTCCAGTTTGTTTTTATTGTCTGGAAATGGATGAGAAGCACTGGTTTATCCCTGCCCCCCTCCTCCATGTTCTGTTTAACTAATTTTCTCAGTTTTTAAAGGTACTGTACCTGTATCTGGCAGGACCTGAAACACAGCATCACCAGAGTGGAGACAACTTCAGCGAATATAGCTGGGTGACAGATGTAGCGCAGATGGAAATCTACTCCGCAGTTCAGTTAAGCAATCTTGAATTTTAAAACTGCAAGTATTCACTTTCTGTTGGCTGGAGGTGAAATGAACATGAGCTGGGATGTGTCAGTATAGCACTGATTACGTGAGGTGCTAGCGCTAGTGCTTTCATTTACAAAAGCTTTTTTTTTGGTTGTCATAGTGGAAAAGATTACTTGTGTTTTCACTCTGCTGATTTTTTTTTTTTTAATCCAGAATAATACCAGGAGTCAGAAATTGTTGGTGGCTTGTTAGTGCGGTGTGGCAAGAAGGAAGCGGGACTTTCCATGTGCAAATCTAGTGACACTGCCAGCTAGCAACACTTAAGAGAGTGGATGTTCGTTCTCATGACAGTGCCGGAGTCAGGTTCAGACTAGAAAAAAAGAAAAACAAAAAAACCAGATGTTGGTGTGGTACTACTGGGGATGCCATTTTAAAAGTAGTAAATGTATCAGGAATCAGCACCAAGATTAGACAGGAAGACTGTATTCGAGAGAGGAACTGCGGGGGGGGGGGGATTGTACTTTCATTTTCCAGCAGTTGTGAGCTGTGGAACTGATTCCTTGTTGGGTGGCAGCAAAACTTTGTATTCTGCACAGGGGCAGAGTGCGGGGAGACATTTGAAGGCTAATGAATGGCACTCTACATATGGCGTTCATACAGAACATGGTTGCCGCGAAGGGCAGAGCACTTAGGGAGAGATCCTATGAAGGAGCAGTGGCAGCAGGGGTTTTACTCACAGAACAAAAAATAAAAACTTAAAGCATGACTTATAACTGGAAAACTGTATACTGATCTTTTTTGGTCAGTTACTGGATGGAGTCTTTCTTGTCTAGGGAATGAGCATGTGGGTGGGTACTCTCACTCTCGCTAAGCAATTAAATAAAAATGGCGGCAGTTTGAAATTGTGTGACCAGTGCTTCAGCCAATGAGGAAGCAGGCTGGGCACAAGGATATTTGGCTGTGTATGAGGTAGGTTTGGGCTGGGGCTTTTTATTTGGTGGGCATCTATTGAAAATTAATGTACCCCTGTTTAATGAGTGACAGCCAATCAGATGCCTCCAAATAAAAAGCCCATTTTCTAATAGATAAAAACTTAGATAGATAGATACTGCAGATGCAATAGATAGATACTGCAGATGTGATAGATAGATAGATAGATAGATAGATAGATAGATAGATAGATAGATAGATAGATATGTAACTACCCAGTCCCCTGGGGTTACTAGAATCCCATTAGTTACAGTGCTAGACAGGGAGAGGCAGCTGGTGATAAACTAGTTAAATGGGGTTTTCACCTGCTTACTCTAGTTTACTTGGCCTCAGCTGAGATAAAAGAGATGAGCTAATTTGGAACTCTTGCAGCAGCATACGCTACAGCCAGATGTGAGGAGGGAGTTTTAGAATCTTGAGACGAGGGTCAGTGTACAGTTGCAGTGTGAAGTGTGAGAAGTGAGAACTGCCCAGCTGAGGGCTCTGAGTTTGAGAGCCCTGCTTTCTCACCCTAGTCCTGATATTCTCCAGTTTGCAAAGTGAAGTGTTGGAAACCACTGTCTACAGCAGGATCTCCTGATTTTTATCCCTGGAAGGGTGAAAAGGACTGCTAGTGGATGGATCTTAGGGGGCAATCCCCTTTTTGATCCAAGTTGTTTTGAAGCTGACTGAAATGTCTAACAGTGAGTAGGATCTGACTTTTGCTGCAGAAAGCAAGTACCTGTGCTGTTGTGTTCTCTGGCTAAAAGGGAAATGCACAACTTTTCTGTTCAGCAGTGTGAGACTGTTCTCATTTAAAGTTGGCTGAAGTGTGCGATGTCCTGAGGTATGACTATATCACATTGTTCGGGACTTTAGATCTTCCGCTGCCAGTGTAGTGATTTAAATGCTGGATGCCAAAGTTTTATTCAATTAAGCATTTTCCAAAGTGTGTTTTCAAATGTTTAAAGTGTAACTCTGAAAGAATGGCTGAGTATGGATTTGAGAGCAAAGAGTGGGCAGAACCCCATCTGGAGTAACCAGTTCAGGACTAACAGATTCAGTAAGGGTGCCTGGTTACTTTAGACATAGGGCCCATGTCTGAAGAGGATTTTACCCCCTAAAGTGGATTGTGCTAGTTATTAGCCAGATGTATGTTCAGTTGTGGCCAGTGTCACTAGAAGAAATGTCCAGTTGTGGCCAGTGCCACTGGAAGAAATGTTAAATGTCCTATGAAATATGGGAATACAAGGTGAAAGAGTTCTGTCAGTAAATGTGTGCTCAGTTGTGGCCAGTGCCACTGGAAGAGTGTTCAAAAGTCCTATGCTATATGGGAATACCAGTACAAGATGTTCAATGTCCTAAGGAGTGGGAGTATGAGAGTTTTCTGTCAGATACAGTCATTTTGTTGTTGGTCCACCCTTGCTTTAGAGAACATCTTTTGGAATAAAGTCAAACTCTAGAACCCCAGCTATGGTTTGGACAGTTACGTTATTGTTTCCTGTGTGTGGAGTCACTGGGTACCCCACCAGAAGTTAGAACTAGCATAGCCCTAGCAAAGAGTTCTCTCTCCAGGACCTGGTTTTGTAAATACCTTATAGGTTATATTGCTTTTGTACACCCCCACCCCTTGATCGCTAGAGTAATGAGCCTGGTATACATACCCAAAGCTAGGGGTGCTTAAATGTATTGAAGTCTGTGCCCAGTTATGGGTGCCAGGGGTAGCTAACCATGTAAAGTAGTGGGGGGTTGGGGTGATTACACATAGATAGATGGATAGATAGCTAGATAGATGGATGGATGGATGATAGCCAGACAGATAGATAGATAGATACTGTAGATATAATAGACAGATAAACAGATAGATACTGTAGATAGATAGGCAGACAGACAGACAAATCACTATGGGAGGACAGGAAGGGGGTGGAGGGCATGAACTGACTTGGGTTGGAGTTGGAGTGGCCAACAGACTAGCCTTGGCCACCCAAGGGATAGCGATAGGGTTGTTTATTTTGTTTTTTAATTTTGACCAAATACCAAATACAGTACCGAGTATCTTGGATGCTAAGTGTGAATTCTGACCAAGTATTAAAAGTAAGGTTCTCACACACTCCTAGTGCCCACTTTTGTAAAACTGTCACCCATGAAGAAACTATGCTGACACCACTGTGACCAAAAATTGTATTGTGCTTGCTACTGTCTGATGTGGAATATTTGGTGTTTATATTTCACTGCTTATTCTGTTGTAGTAGGGCCCACTGAAGAAGCTCCGGAAGGGGGCAAAGCACAGGAGTAGTCTGTGTTGTCTTTTGTGCTGTTAATAAATGGCACCTGCATTTGCTACTTTGACACCAAATCATTTTTTCTGGCTGCAAGTGTGACAGGTTCGTTCATTTGTATGGCTGTGGGTGGAGCCCACTGTCATTTTGGCATGTCTTGCCTTAAAACGGCTGATCATGGCAGCTTCCATTGGACTGATGGAAGTATCCTTCTGAACATCCAACGGAGCTTGAAACACTCTACCATGATCGGCCACTATGGAGTAACAGCTGCATTATTTCGGCTGTTACTTCTGCATTCCAGGGCAAGAACTGCGCATGTGTGACCTGCACACATGGATGTAATGCTTGGCCAGCTGGTTATAACTGTTCTATGATTTTGTAATATAAAAATGTAGTGTGTGATTGTCTTCATAAGACAGCTGGGCTATGTGTGCTCCCCCCCCCCAGGTTTCAGTTAAAATGACAGGATATACAGTATATTAAACAGCAGATCTCTGTAATGTGATTAACTTCCAAGACATTGCATTTTATGGCCTGTTGCTGCTTTGAAGTGGAAATAAAATGGGACTTTATGAGTCTGCCAGAGGATGGAGATCATAAACATTTTATGACGTCTTACAGGAAAAACATGTTATCCCACTATGCTGTTAAAAAGCTATAAAACCCCTTTGTTGTCCATAAAGCAGGAAACCACATAAGATCAAAGGAAGGGCTTGATTTAATTAAGGAGTCATATTTGGGAAATTATTTTTGCTGATGTCACCTTATTTGATATACCTCCTGATAAGACATCCTGTTTGTATAATTTTTATATTCTAAAAGGAGGAGCTAGATAGCATGATAGAAGGGGTGGAGACACAGAGTTTAAACTGTATTCTGTATTTCCACTTACACATATTTCTTTGTGGGCTCTTAGAAACAATAACTAACTATAAGCACTGTAAGAAAGTAATACATTAGATAGAAAAGTCTAATTGTATTGTGGTAGGAGTTTATGTTTGTACTTTTACTTGTTTTCTTTTAAGTGATTTTATACATTGTGATATAGTGTGCTGTGTTTACATTTTACATATTGTTATCCAATTTTAAGTAAACCTCTTATTTTAAAGAGACTGCCTGGTGTGTCTTCGAAGTTCTTTCTTTTGCTTGTGAAGTATAGATGGTTAAGACTGACTAAAACTGTTCAAATCTAAAAGGTGTACTAACTGGAAAAAGGTAAGGATACACCTAAAGTCTTTTATAGAGTTTTAAGGGTTCATTTTGGATACCTGGTTAGGTGCCCTTAGGCAAAATATATCTGGCATCCCCTGAAGAGCAGATTATCTGAGCCTGCACATTTGGGTACGCTAGCATAAGGTTCACAGGACTGGGTTACAAACTGAATTCCAAATTGATAGCTGAATTTAAAGAGGGGGAGGATATGGATGCCTTTTTAAGTTCCTTTGAAAAAGTTTGTATTCAGGCTAAAATTCCTAGGGGGTCCTGAAGCTTCTAGCTATCCCCGCTACTTACCGGGAAAGCTCGGGATGCATTGGGTCAAATGGACAATGAGGACAGTAATAATTACAGCAAACTTAAAGCTGCACTTTTAAAAATGTTTTGATTTAACTTCTGAAACATACAGAGCGAAATTCCATAAGCTCAGGAGAAGCCCTGATATGAGCTATGAGGAGCTAGCCATGAAACAACGTCAGTTTTTAAAACATTGGTGAGAAGGAACTGAAGCAAACTCTGTAGATAAAATTGAAAATGCTATTTTGCTAGAACAGTTTTTTTTTTTTTTGGCATGCCCAGCAGAGCTGAAAACCTGGCTGGAGGACCGAGATTCCAAAACAGTGTAAGAGGCTGCTGAACTCTCAGACTGCTATGACAAGAGCAGACCTGCTCTGAGAGCGAATGGGGTGGGTGTGGCAGTGCAGAAAGGGAAAAGTGCACCTTCAGGGCAGCTAAAACCCTCACTACCTCCACAGAAACCAGTTAGCCCCAGGTTTCAAAGAAAAGAGTTCTCTGAGAAAAGAAACTAATTTTGGTTTTGTAAAGAAACTGGGCATATTGCCTAACAGTGTCCCAAAAGGGTGAGCAATACACAACATGGGGCTAGGAAAGAAGAGGGTTGTTTTTGTGTCTCTGGAAGCATGCCTGTGAACATGAGGGAACACATGCACCCAGTCATGGTGAATGGTGTACAGACACAAGGGTTAAGGGACACAGGGGCATCCCTGACATTGGTAAAAGGGGATCTGGTAGAGCCTGGTCAGCTTATACCCAATAAATATGCCACTGTACAAGACTTTACTGGTGAGGAGAAAACATTGCCCCTCGCTAGTGCTCTCCTAGACTGGGGGGAAACAGGGGGAACTGTGCAACAGGTGGCTGTAGCTAAAACTTTAGCAGTGGACATCATCCTTGGCAGCAATCTCAAACAGGGGATGGTGTGTGCAGTTACCCATAGCCAAGCAGCAAGGGAAAACTGTAGTTCCCTGGACCCCACAGAAGCCATGGTGGAAACCACTGGGAGGCTGGTTCCCCAGCCTGTTTCTCCTGATGGGGATACTAATGAAAAGGGGTGTAGATATTTCCCCAGTAGCAGTTTACCACACAGCTACAGAGGGTTACTCTGAAGAGGGAGGGGTGACCCATTGTCAGAGGGTTAGGGAAGACAGTGATCCTGACTGCCCTGATGTTAGTGCTAGGGACCCTAGTTTAGATACTGAAGGGGACATGTCCCTTGCCTTGGGAATGTGTGAGGAGTTTGCAGCTGCTCAGAAAAGTGACTCTAGTACAGAAAAGCTGAGGGCTTGGGCAGACTTTGATGGTGCACAGTGAGGTGACGGTAAACATAAGGTTTATTGGGAAAATGGACTGATGTATACTCAGACTGTGCAGACAGAGGGAGGGGTGATAGGCAGGCAGCTTGTCATTCCCCAGGGGTGTCATGAGCAGTTGCTCAAGATTGTATATGATATTGTCTTGTCTGGTCATCTAGGAATCACATGCACTACGCAGCAATTGGCCTAGAATTTCTATAGGCCCAACTTCACCCAGCAGGTGAGGGAGTATTGCAGGTCTTGTCACCAGTGCCAAGAAATAGGAACAGCAGGTAAGAAAACCCAAGCCGCCCTAATTCCATTGCCCATAATGGAGGAGCCATTCCAGAGAGTGGGAATGGATATTGTGGGGCCTTTAAATACCCTCAGCTCCTCCGGGAAAAGGTTCTTTCTGACTGTGGTGGATTATGCCACCTGGTACCCAGAGGCAGTTGCCCCATCCTCACTGAGGACAGACAAAGTGGCAGATGCCTTACTTGGGATTTTCTCCCATGTTGGGTTTCCACAGGAGGTTATCACCAATCGAGGGGGTTCCTTCATGTCGGACCTGATGAAATGTTTGTGGGAGTAGTGTGGGGTGGTGCAGAGATGCATGACACTGTATCACCCACAAGCCAAAGGGCTTGTAGAAAGATTTAATGGTTCCCTGAAGTCAATGCTCCAAGCATTTGATGAACAGCATGGGAGGGACTGGGAGAAATACCTTCCCCACCTATTGTTTGCATACAGGGAGGTGCCCCAAGAGTCAACAGGTTTTTCCCCCTTTGAGCTTTTACATGGACGCCGGGTACATGGGCCCTTAGACTTGATCCAGGAGGACTGGGAAGGCAAGCATGCCACCCAGGCAACTCCCATAGTGGATTACATCCTTAGGTTTAGGGAAAGGCTGAAGGAGCTCATGGGGACAACCCAGAGCAACCTGGCAGTGGTCCAACAGAAACAAAAAGTGTGATATGACTGCAGAGCCAGAGCTTGCTCATACACGGTGGGTCAGGAAGTCATGGTCCTTATTCCGGTCTGGAAAGACAAGCTGCAGGCTGAGTGGGCAGGACCATACAAAGTAGTTAGGAAGGGAAATGACTTGAACTATATCATAGAGTTACCTGACAGAAGACAGACAGAAAGGTTGTATCATGTCAACATGATGAAGCCATATGCTAATAGGGCTGACATGGTGTTTGCAGTATGTAGTCCCGGGAAGGGGATGGATGAAGGAGACCACCTTCTTGACTTGCTGGAAGAAAGCAAGCTGGGAGTCCTCTGTGGCGGCAGTTAAATTGTCTCCCCAGCTGGCCCCAGACAAGATCCAGGAAGAAAGGGAGGTTTTAGCAGACTTTGCCCCCCTGTTTAGCACCAAGCCTGTACTAACCCCCTTAGTGATGCATGATGTGGAGACAAGGACACAGACATCCATACGGTGGACAACATATCAGGTGTCAGAGGCTATCCAAAAGGACATTAGGAAAGAAGTGGAGGAGATGCAGGATTTAGGGGTAATCCAGAGATCCCACAGCCCCTGGGCCTCACCCGTAGTTCTTGTGCCCAAGTCAGATGTCTCTACTCATTTCTGTGTGGACTGTCATAGACTGAATACAGTCACGAAGTCAGATGCCCACCTGATGCCCCGGAGGGATGAACTCCTGGACAAGCTGGGAGGGGCGACCTACCTTACGACTATTGACCTGACCAAGGGGTATTGGCAGGTAGAGTTAATGGACAGAGCTAGGGAGAGGTCAGCCTTCATCACTCCAATAAGCTTATTTGAATTTAAAGTAATGCCTTTTGGAATGAAGGACTCCCCGTCCACTTTCCAAAGGTTGGTGAACCAGGTGTTAAATGGTGCTGAGGAGTACGCTGTGGTGTACCTGGATGACATTGCCATCTTTAGTGCCAGCTGGAAGGAACACCTCTCCCACCTTAGGGAAGTGCTAGGCAGGATACAGAGGGCCAGGCTCACTGTCAAAGCTGAGAAGTGGCAGGTGACCCTGGTTGAAGTGGCATATCTCAGGCATGTTGTGGGCCAGGGACAGCTCCATCCTAACCAAGTAAAAATATAGGTGATCAAGGCATGGCCCAGACCAGAAATGCAGAAGCAGGTCAGGAGTTTCCTTGGACAGCAGGGTACTATAGGAAATTTGTACCTAATTACAGTGCCCTGGCTGCTTCCCTTTCTGACCTAGTAAAGAAAAGGATGCCTAGGAAAATTACCTGGGAATCAGCCTGTGAAAAAGCCTTTACCAGACTGAAGGAGGCACTGTGCAGTGCTCCTGTATTGACAAGTCCTGACTATAGCAGACCCTTTATTTTTCAGACTGACGCCTCATATGTGGGTATTGGGGCAGTAGTGAGTCAGACATCCAACCATGGGAAAGATCACCCGGTAGTGTACCTGAGTAAAAAGTTACTTCCCAGGGAGCAGGCATACTCTATTGAGGAAAGAGTGTCTTGCCATAGTGTGGGCCCTAAAGAAGTTAGAGCCATACTTATATGGGCAGCATTTCATGGTACAGACTGACCACAACCCCCTGGTCTGGCTGAAGCAAATGGGAAAAACAAATGGTAGACTGTTAAGATGGAGTCTTGCCTTACAAGGGTATGACATGACAATCTTACATAGGGCTAGAGTGACCAATCAGATCAGCGATGGCCTTTCGTGTCTTTATGAGGAGTGAACTGATTTGGAAAGCTCATCCCATACAGGGGATATAGTCCCCAAATTCAGTCTAGGTGGGGAGGATTATAATGCTTGGCCAGCTGGTTATGATTGTTCTATGATTTTGTAATATAAAAATGTAGTGTGTGATTGTCTCCATAGGACAGCTGGGCTATGGGTGCTTCTCCCCCTTCCCCCAGGTTTCAGTTAAAATGACAGGATATATATTAAACAGCAGATCTCCGTAATGTGATTAACTTCCAAGACATTGCATTTTATGGCCTATTGCTCCTTTGAAGTGGAAATGAAATGGGACTTTGTGAGTCTGCCAGAGGATGGAGATCATAAACATTTTATGATGTCTTAGAGGAAAAACATGTTATCCCACTATGCTGTTAAAAAGCTTTAAACCCCATTTGATGTCCTTAAAGCAGGAAACCATACACGATCAAAGGAAGGGCTTGATTTAATTAAGGAGTCATATTTGGGAAATTATGTTTTGCTGATGTCACCTTATTTGATATACTTCCTGATAGCACATCCTGTTTGTATAATTTTTATATTCTAAAAGGAGGAGCTAGATGGCATCATAGAAGGGGTGGAGACACAGAGTTTAAACTGTATTCTGTATTTCCACTTACACACATTTCTTTGTGGGCTCTTAGAAACAAGAATTAACTATAAGCACTATAAGAAAGTAATACATTAGATAGAAAAGTCTAATTGTATTGTGGTAGGAGTTTATATTTGTACTTTTCCTTGTTTTCTTATTAGTGATTGTATGTTTTGTGATATAGAGTTCTGTCTTTACATTTTTCATATTTTTTTATCCAATTTTAAGTAAACCTCCTATTTTAAAGAGACTGCCTGGTGTGCCTTTGAAGTTCTTTTTCTTTTGCATACGAAGTATAGATGGTTAAGACTGACTAAAACTGTTCAAAGCTTGGTGGTGTACTAACTAGGAAAAGGTAAGAATATACCCAAGGTCTTTTACAGAGTTTTAAGGGTTCATTTTGGATACCTGGTTAGGTGCCCTTAGGTGAAAGATATCTGGCATCCCCCGAAGAGCAGATTATCTGAGCCTGTACATTTGGGTATGCTAGCATAAGGTTCACAGTTTGAATCCCCCCAGAACTTGAGACTAAAGGTGATTTGGACCCACAAGCAGACAGGAGGGTTACCCTGTTCTGTTACCTGTTCACAATACTGCGCTCAGAGGTTGGCACTGTGGGAGCAGAGGGCCTGACCTGCTGAGTGGGTTTATGACAGATGGACAGTTCTGCTGGTGCCACCATCTTGTGAATGGCAGAATGCCATTCACCACAAATATAAGTGTGTGAATGCTGCGCATGCGCAGTTGTGTCGCCACCAGTCAGCGGCATTCTCTCTCATGGAGCTCTGCAAGCTACCTCAAAACTATGTTGTTATTACCGTCTCCCAGTCTTTAAGTTGATATTTCTCAGTAAACTTATACACTGCCCCTTCCCCCCCCCACACACACACACATAATAAATGGTACTTAAAGTTGGTAAAAATGTTGTGTGATTCCATTAATGTCAGAGGAACATGGCTTTTAGGATCTGATAGTTAATATTTTTCAGGTACTTAAGTAAGAGCCAGGCAATAGCAAACAGATTGATGAACCAAAGAATATGAATGAAAAAGAGAATGCTACTGTTCATCACAAGGGACGAAGTGTCAGTTGTAAAAACACTTTCAGGAAAAGCAATGAAGAAAAGTGCAAAGTGAAGTTTCTGTTTCTTATGGGGGCAGGGTTACATGAAGCTTAAAGGTTACTTTTTTTCAACAATCGGACATATGATTCCAGCCTGAAAGAAATCTCTCAAGATATGACTAAGATTGTTTCTCATGTCTGAATACTTTTTTTTTCAAATCATATTCTTTACAGTGCAAATGTGAACTTGAATGCAAGTGTACCATCCTTTTCCTGCTTTGATCATGGAATCAGCATTGCCTCACAATGAGACATAATATTGAAAGCCCAAGCTAAAGACTTTCTTCTAGTAAGGCGAGCTGTGTGCTCCTCTATCAAGCAAACAACAGAAGAGTTTTTGTGAGAGGCCACATAAGCACAACAAGCATTTGTCAATGCCGAATGTTTGCTTGCTGGCATTGGCATTGGTAGTGCAGGAGTTAGAGAGATGCAAAATAGGAAAGAGTGAAGTATTGAACAAATGCCAATCCCCACCCTGCAGAGACTGACAGGCGTTGAGTGTGTACCTTTGTGTCATCAGCCATAACGCTCACACCATTCCACCTCACTGTACCCTGCAAACACCAGCAGGTGTTGCGGTGCACCTTGGGGTCTCCAGCCCTTACACTTATCCCATTTTGTAAGGAAATAAGCTGAGATGGGTGTAGTATAGAAGAATGGAGTGAACGTTAGGGCCGAATACCCCAAGACACACCTTGATGCTTGTCACTTACAGGGAGCTACAAGGAGAAATAAAGCTTCAGCATCAACATTACCATTTTCTTGCTTTTTATTTTACTGGAAGTGCAGATACAACATATGTTAATATGCTTGTCACTTACTGCAGGGTGGGGGTGGAAAGGCATGAGCAATATCGCCTACGACCCCAAGTCACACCCCCGACGCCTGTCACTCTCTACAGGGTGGGGCGTTATGGTTGGAAACACTAATGCTTTGGGTGTTTGTTGGTATTTTTGCTCCAAATTTTAACATAGGCTTTTTGGGACCCCATCTCATGAATAGTGACACTATCATTTCATTACTCAATCCTGAAAGGTGATTTCACAAAGCAACTATGTCATTCTGCATCACAGGTGGGAAAACACATTTCAGGTTGGATGTGAAAAATGACAGCTGTACTATTCATGAGGTGGGGTGAAAAAATGGCAATGTTGAAAATCTGGAGTGAAAATATGAAAATCTGGTGAAGTTATGAGTATGTGTAGAAACTGCACAATGCACGACCATAACGCAGTCATTTTTTGGAATTATTTAACTACATTTTCGACATGGGCATTTTGGGACCTCCCCTCATGAACAGTGGGACTGTGATTTTGTTAATCTGTTCTGGAAGTCGATTTCCCACAGTGGCTGCACCATTCTGTGCCTTAGGTGCGACAGCACATTTTGGGCAGGATATGAAAAATGTACTATTCAAAAGGAGGTGCGGAAAAATGGCAATGTTTAAATTCTGGAGTGAAAATATTAAAAACTGGCAAAGTTATGAGCATGCATAGAAACTGTACAATGCTCGCTCACACCACAGTCATTTCTTGGAATTTTTCATTGTTTGCAACATGGGTTTTGGGGACCCCACCTCATGATAGGCACTGTCATTTTGTTAATCGGTTCCAAAAGGTGATTCCACACAGTGATTAGAAAATCACCTTTCAGAACAGAGTAACAAAATGACAGTGACATATTAACAAGGTGGGGTCCCAAGAAACCCATGTTGAAGATTTGGGGCCACAATTCCTAAAAATGTCTGAGTAGCAACTTAAGTTGAAACTTCCCATTGACTCCCATTATACAGCGCTCACCCGATTCCTCAGTTCGCAGTTCGGCTTTGAAGAGTGCAGACATGCCCTGGTCCAGAGAAGATCTCTGCTCCCAACCTCCAGAGGGTAAGTATGTGCAAGAGGTGTGTGGGGAGGTGGGTGGTCAGTGGGAAGGGGAAGGGGAGACTGGGGAGATAACAGTAGACCATTTTCTTTTTTACAGGTAAAAAAAAGATGCCAGCGGGACAGTTTTCTTTCATTTACAGTTTAAAAATAAAATATTTCAGCACACTCGGGTGGGCTCCCAGTGTGCCACAATAGTGGTGGTGGTGGGGCATTCTGACATGAGGATTGGGCACCTTGATGTTGGCAGATTACAGATGGGTTTTGGGGGAGGCACATCCGACACCAGGAGTGGGCTTCCTGGTGTCAGAAACATTTTGCCACACTGGGGTGGGCTCCCAGTGTTAAAGGAGGGAGGGGGGGTACATGCCAACACAGGGATTGGGCACCTCAGTGTTGGCTTTCCTTGGAGTGTGTGGTTCGCAGTAGGAGCCATGGCTCATTATTTGTTTCACCAGGAAAGGCACACAGAACAAACAAGTTGTTGGCAGAGCAAGGACCAGGGACAGAGTGCTGGGTGGCAGGAGCCAACAAGGTTGCAATGGAGGGGGGAGGTGCCACTGCAGTGACTAAACTGTTTGTGATTGCAGTGGCAGATTCATTTCAACTCCTTAGCTCTCTTTGAAGCTGCTGTCATTGGCAGCTCCCCCCTTTATTGGTGGCTGAGGGAAGCACCCAGTAAAGCATCCACTGTATTAGCCACAACACTGACACACCTCTGTCGCAAGATGTTTCTTATGCATGCGCTGTGCGCATGCATGCAAGCAAACATAAAAATGGCAGATGCCCTTACTTTCAGTGGTTAAAAGTGATCAGTCCAGGAGTTCACTCAGTAGCTGTCATACAATATTGACTTCTACAAGTCAAAAGAAACAACCTTTGAGATGATTAGTGTTCTCTGTTTCAAAAAGAATAACCCTATTTCTTTTTCTTTGTAATTAAGTTTCTTTATTAAGTTCCATTATGTTGCCCTATCATATCTCACGTAATTATAATAAAGAATAAAGCATTTTCTTCGTCACTACGTATGCGTCAATGCTGTGCATGAGCAATTGCTTTGCCTCCACTTGGCAGCACTCTCTCTCTCTCTCTCTCTCTCTCTCTCTCTCTCTCTCGTGGAGCTCTGCAAGTTTGCCACAGCTGTATCAGCTCTGGCTAGAGTTCATTGCTTCTGTTGTAGTAGGACTGGTTCATGTGTTTTAATGTTGAATGAAAGTTTAATCACCCGGTAAAGGTGATTCTGGGAGTATATCTTAATGGCACTCCCAAACCATTACCTCATAGGTAATGTCCACCTGATAGGCTGCTGATGCACATGTGACTTCAAGCTGAAATAAGACCCTGTAGCCCCTGACCATCTCAGGTATTTTAGTCATGATGTCTTCCACAGTGGTTGAATGAAAACTGTTAGGTGCAATATAATATAACCTTAGTGATCCCAACAGAGACTATGACAGGATAAATGTGATCTAAGCAAGCAATAATACCAGACAGGGTGGGTGGTACTGGGCTGTACCAAACCTCCCAGGGGCATAATGGGGTCAGTGCCACAGGTGGAGGGGCTTATAGTCCTTTGGAACTTCCGGTGTAGCCCAATACCACCCACCCCGGACAGTATTATTGCATTTAGAAAATGGGCAAGAAAGAAGAAAAATAAACAATAAAATGCTGAGAAAGTTAAAAGAAATATAAGAAAATTAAATTTTTAAGGCAATTGTGGCAAAGTCAGTGTCAGTGGCTCAGAAGGTAGCACACTCACCTCTGAGGCCAGAAGATCGGAATGTGATGGGTTCTAGCTCCACACCAAGAATGTGGGATAATTTCCAATACTGACACTGTAGTGCATCATTGGGGGGGGGGTGCTGCACTTCTGAAGTGCCATCTTTCAGATGAGATTTTAAACCGAGGTCCTGTCTGCCTGTTCTGGTGTTTGTTCAGGTGGATGTCAAAGATCCTGTGGCACTTCTCGATAAGAGTAGAGGAATTTCCCTGGTGTCCTGGCCAAATTTCCCCCCATTCACTAATACCACCAGCAGCTTAATCTGGTTCTTTGAGTCAGTGCATCTGTACAATATTCACCGTCCCTTTCCCCTGAGTCACAACTGGAAATGAGCCATAGCTCGGTGTGCCTCTCCCGGTCACCAACTTTCACATAAATAAATAAATAGTCCCTGAAGAAGTACATGTGCCAGAGAGACAGGGCTATCCTAGATCTAGTACTGACTAACAAGGAAGGGATCACAGATCTCCAGGTAGAAGTTCACCTGGGGGCCAGTGACCATCACATGGTATAGTTCAATTTGGCTACTACATCTAAATCATCCCATTCCAAGGCAAAAATATGGGACTTCAGAGGAGCTGACTTTGATAAGATGGCCAACAGAGTTAAGCTAGCCCTGGCAAAAGAAACACAGGTGAGGGGGTACAGGCAAAGTGGGCAAGCATTAAGGATGCAATACTTGAAGCGACATCTCATTGTGTTAGACAGAAAAGGAAGTGCAAAAGAAGAAGGAAACCACTTTGGTTCTCAAATACAGTAGCAGAAAAGGTCAGAGCCAAAAGGCTGGCCTTCAGGAAATATAAGGGAACACAGCGGGATGAAGATAGGGAGGCATACCAAACTGCCCTAAGGGAAGCAAGGAAGGCAGTAAGGCAGGCAAAGTCCCAAACTGAGGAAACACTAGCACGAACAGTAAAAGAAGGTGACAAGACTTTCTATAGATACATTAGTGAAAGGAGAAAGTCCAGAGGGGGTATTGCTAAGCTTAATGGAGAAAAGGGAGCATGTGAGGAGGAGGACCCTGTAAAGGAATCTATCCTAAATAGATACTTTTGCTCAGTATTTACTGAAGAGAAGGTAGGGCAGGGCCCACAGCTCAGCATCATGGACACAGGGGGGAGGGAGGTGAGCACTACTCCCTTCACAAAAGAAAGGGTCCTACAAGAGCTTGCTAAGCTCAGGGTGGATAAGGCAATGGGACCTGATGGCATACATCCCAGGGTACCTAAGGAGCTAAAGGTGGAACTAGCAGAGCCATTAGCAGAACTGTTTAGTGAGTCTCTGAGCACAGGAGAGGTCCCAGAAGACTGGAGAAGGGCTCACGTGATCCCGCCTCCACAAGAGTGGTAGCAGGGAGAAGGCGGGAACTACAGACCAGTCAGTCTTACCTCAATAGTGGGCAAGATTATGGAGGCACCCTTAAGGAAAGGATAGTGCAACACCTGGAATCCATAGGGCACAGGATCCAAGACAGCATGAGTTTACAAAGGAAGGTCCTGTCAAACTAATCTCATAGATTTCTTTGACGGGCTAACCAGAGTGGTGGACTGAGGGGAGCAGTTGATGTCGCCACCTTGACTTCAGCAAAGCTTTTGGCACTGTTTCACATAGAAGATTGATAAATAAGCTGGGTAGGCTCGGGATGGGTCAGAAGTTGGTCAACTGGGTGGCAAACTGGTTGACGGGCAGAATACAGAGAGTGGTGGTAAATGGTATACAGTCAGAAGAGATGCAAGTCACAAGTGGGGTACCTCAGGGATCAGTCCTGGGGCCAGTCCTCTTCAAAATCTTCATTAGTGACCTTGCAGATGGACTAGAGGGTAGGCTTGTCTGTTTGCAGATGACACCAAGATCTGCAACAGAGTAGATGATCCAGATGGGGTGGGCAGAATGAGAAGAGATCTGGATAAACTAGCAAAATGGTCAGAAGAGTGGCAACTGGGATTTAATGCAAAGAAGTGCAAAATCATGCACATAGGGAAGAGAAACCCTGAAGCCACCTATAGGCTGGGAGGGGAGTTGCTAGCAGTCACAAAGGAAGAAAGAGACTCGGCATCATCATCACTGATGACCTGAAATCATCCAAGCAGACCTCTAAAGCAGTAGGTAAGGCTAGGGGGTGTTAGGGTGTATTAGTAGGGGTATCACAAGACGTAAGAGGGAGGTAATAATCCCTCTTTACAAGACACTGGTTAGGCCCCATCTGGAGTACTGCGTGCAGTATTGGAGGCCACACCTTCACAAGGACATTAACCAAATTGAGGCAGTCCAGAGAAGGGCAACCAAAATGGTGCAGGGACTGCATCAGAAGACATATGAGGACAGATTAACGGAGCTCAATATGTATACCCTTGAGCAAAGGAGGGAGAGAGGTGATATGATCGAGGCATTCAAACACCTTAAGGGCATTAACAAGGTGAAAGAGTCTAACATGTTTAAATAGCAGGACAAGAGGACACAGCATGAGATTAGAGGGGGCCCGATTAAGGGGGAATGTGAGGAAATTCTTTTTCACAGAAAGGGTGGTGGATGCATGGAATGGCTTACCACAAGAAGTGGTGGCTATGAATACAGTGCAGGGCTTCAAACAGGCATGGGATAGGCATAAGGGAGCAATACAAATGACTATAAATAGATAGGCCACTGACAGAGCAAAGGCCGATGGCACATTTATAAGGTAGAAAAAGAAATGGGCAGACTGGATGGGCCTTGCGGTCCTTATCTGCCGTCAACTTCAATGTTTCTATGTTTCTATGTACAGGTGCCAGTAGAGGGCGTTGCTTGTAGACGGCATCTGTTGCTAGCAGTACTATTAAGAAGATGGAGTTTTGTGTCCTAAATGGTAGCATTTGTTTTATAAGATCTGTGAGTTTACAGAGCAAGGTGGCTGTCAGCGTGGTCTGCAAACAGTGAGGTGGCTGTCAGGGCAGTTGGCAAACAGTGACCATGGTTGGCCGACATATGAGGCATGGGACAAGGTCAGTGTGAAATTTGAAATCAGTACAAAAATAATACTTTGTGTTTTAACAAAGTACAATTGGGTAGTATTTTTCAGAAGAAGAGATGTGCAAGAACAAGGGGGCACAATTTGAAGATAGAGGGGGACGGCTCAGAGGTAATGTTAGAAAGTATTTTTTCACAGAGAGGGTTATGGATGCATGGAACAGCCTTCATGAGGAGGTTGTGGAGTCAGGAACAGTGGGAGAATTCAAGAATGCATGGGACAGGCATAAGGCAATTCTAGTGGGGGATAGGAGGAAGTAAGCTGTTGATTAACTAGAATCTGCAGCTTATCCATCAGGTAGGGAAATGGGCAGACTAGGTGGGCCAAGTGGTCCTTATCTGCCGTCAAATTCTATGTTTCTAAGTTCTATGTTTGCCTGCAAGTAAACATTTTACTGATCAGCGTAGACAGTGAATGCTGGCAGGAAGGCAGGTATCTATGCAGTGCAAGTGTTGAGTGATTTTGAGGGGGTTAATGTAGCATTTGAGTTTTTTTTTTAATTAAAATATTATAGAAGAAGAAAGGATTGTCTTTTTATCTTACTTTACTTATTTAAAAGTGTTAACCCCCAATAAATCAACTTACCTCACTCTTGCCAAAACAATTAAAGCAAAACGAGCAGCAGTAATTTTCAAACATCCTTCCAACTGGAGACAGACTGCACTCTGGCTACCAGCAACATGTAAGAGGGTCAACCCTGCCTGCTCCGAGCCGCCGTATGAAGCCAAAGCCAGGCGAATGAACATGCCACTATGCAGAGCCACAACACAGAAAAGGCTCATTTGGAAGACAGCTTTTCTGTGTTTGATTAAATTGCAAAAACATATCGACAGAAAACCACTGAATATGCCTATTTTTGCATGATTGTGGATGTGGTTCAAGTTGTCTCTTGCTGTACAGTAGCGTTGAGCATGCAACCGACATGCCAGCACTGCAGGCTAAGCTTCATTGAAATAAAAAAGGTTTTTTTCCAATGGGAAAAAGAACTTTTGTGCTTGTGTGTGCAGCTGTTTTTTTATATCTAACTGTAGTTGACAGTCGTGGTTGGGAGCACTCGGTAAGTGTGTGTGGGGGGAGGGGTCATTCGCTAAGCAAAGGAAAAAATGCTTAGGTCATTTCAAAATGCAAACTGGCACAGTGATACCTCTTTGGTGCTCAGGCAAGCTGGGCTGGTACTTTTTATTTCCTGGTCGTCTATTGAAAGTTAATGTAACCCTCTGGTTTGGGTACCAGCCAATCAGAGACCAGGAAATCAAAAGCCCATTTTTTAACTAACTTTATCGCCAGATCAAATAAGACCAAAAATTACTGAATAATGGACAGAGGAGTCTGTGTTATAACTCTGTCAGATTCAATACCCTCTGCTCTGAAGCTCATCAGTCTCCTACCCAGGGTGACCCTAGAGTTTCATTGAGACATGCTACCATAATCACCTTTAAGAGGCAAGCAAACTTTCACTCTGCACTGCAGTCTCTGTGGCACTCCCAAACCATTACCTCGCGGGTATTCAAAAGCAGTGGATAAACCATTAGGGTGGGAGAGAATGATCAAGTATGGGGCTGGGTGTTCTAGCAGCAGGGAACTCTGACTTATCAAAGATGGCTCTAGGTGCAGAGAAAGTGTCCAGTCTGTAATGTTTGGTAAATGTGTGGACAGATGACCAAATAGCCACCACACATGTCTCTTCCACCAATGGCTGGTTTCTTTTGGCCCAGGAAGTGGCTATGGCTCATGTCCATGAAAGAACTAAGATACCTGAGATGGTCAGGGGCTAGAGGGTTGATTTTCAACTTGTAGTCACATGAACATCAGCAGCCTACTAGGTGGACATATAACCCACAAGGTAATGTTTTAGGAGGGCCATGGAGACTGCAACTCACAGTGTTGTATTTCATGATTTCCATGTCTTGCTGCAGCTTTGTGCAGCTTCTTGGCTAGGTCACCATTGTAAATGAGAACTTGTTCTCAGTGGTGTCACATGGCTAAATGAAGGAATTGATTGATGTCATTTGATCTCATCATTACACAAAAAACACTGTATCTAGCATATAATTGTATTGTCACCTTGGTAAGTGCATTCTTCACATTCTCACACTCTGCAGGTACTTTCAGGTCTGTGATGTCTGAGAAACCTTTTATTACTGCCATGAAACCCCTCTGACGTCTTGCAAGTCAGGCAACCCACGACATGAAGGCAGTCCCTTGCTAGTATTTTCATTACGAAATACCCAGCTACGGAAGTTTTCAGCCACAGATACAGGCTTAGAACAGAGACCACCTACCAGATGGGTTTCCTTTCCTGTTAGGCTTCTCAGTTGTGAAGAAAGCAGATCTTCACCACAAAAAATGGCTTCATAACGAAGCCATATTCTAAACTGTAACCACAGACACGTAATGCAGCCCTGCCATGGAGCATGAATGAGTCACTCAGGCTACCTGTTTGTCACTCAGTCAATATAAACACAGACCCCCTTTCCCTGAATTTAACCAACATGTTGAGTTGAACTTGACTTAACCAGGAAGCTACAGTACAAACTCCAGGGTTAGACAAACCTGTTATGACCTAGTATGCTAGGAGTCTACTGCACAGGGCCAGCAAATAGCAATATTTAAATGATTCCTAATTTTGTTTCTAATTATTTTTTTTTTATTTTGAATTTTTCGACCTATATTACTTCAGTCACCCTCCTCTTTTCACCATATCACTGCCACCGTATCTCAGCTGAGGGGGCACAGGTTGCAGTATGATGAGAATCCGACAAGTTCTATTCATGAACCATCTCCTGGGGGCAGTATTTAGCAAAGCACACTGAGCTCCACCACTGACCGAATGGCAGTTTACGGCACCTCTATGATGTGTTCAGCCTCCATCAGCTCGTACAAGAGACCAATGGTGGCTCTCAAACCCAAGTCCCACAAGCTACAGCGCAACATGTTGCCACAGGGAGGAGTGGGCCAGCGAGGGTTCCTCACTGTACAGACATTTGTTTACATTTTGCATTGCTTGAAGGATTGTTCAGAAGATGTTAGCATTTGTCAAAGCAATTATCACAGAATCTGACACCTTGACTTCACACTAGATTTTCCCCGTACATGTTGTAACCTTCTGATTCTCAAGCTGACGGACACGGAAAGGTTAGATATTTTCCAGCAAAGAGCTACAAAATGTTCCAGGGGCAGAAAGGTAAGACCTATTAGTAAAGAGTAGCTAGTCTTGACATGTCCTTGATGGGGGACAGGAGGGAAAAGTGGGCATCCATGAAACCTACAAATACAGTGCATGAAGGAATTTAGAATAGGGAGAACTCCTCAGAGTTACAGTATTGTAATCAAGGCACAACCACCAGAGGACATAACTGTAAACAAGTGGGTGTGTGGGTGGTGGGTGGGCACCGTGGGTGGAATTCAAGAAGGATGTCAAAAATACATCTTCTTCTTCACTGAGAGGGTGGCGGATAGATAGAACAATTTATCAAGTTAAATGACTAATGCTAGAACTATCCTAGGGCTCAAAACTCAAAGGAACCATTTCAAGGTGGTAATTAGAAACAACAGTGAGGCAGGAACAGAGAGAGAACTCAAAAAGGGCTGAGTAAATCTACCTAAGAACAATGTGATGGACTTGTATTTCTTTCTGTCCTTTACCATCTATGTACAGCGGTAATAGTAGATTTTATTTGTAGTTATTGGCACCCTTTCCTGGAGGCTCAGGACACCACAGCAATCAGGCCACAGGCTATGTATGTAGCTATGAATAAGCTATATGCCTTTTTCTGGCTGCATTGCCGAGCTATGCGACATATTGCTATTATATAATAGAGAGAGTGGAATCTGGAAACATGTGTCTGGATATCTAGACTATGTCTTTCCACAGTGGAGTTGAAGCACACGTGGTCCTCTCCACTGACCACAGTGCTGTTCCCTTGTCTCTCCCCATCCCTCTGCCACCACACTATTTTCTTGCTGCTGTGCTCACTTGTGGTTTACTTCTGGGGATCCAGCACATCAAGGTTATCCTGCTGTCCCCTGACTAGATGCATAACCCTAACATAATTTTGATTGGATCTATGACAGTTGGTTGACAATTTCTTTGTCAACCGACATTACAGCGGCTCCTTTATGTCGACCGCATTTGCGGTCGGCATAAAGGGAGTTGCATCAAACATTGTTTTCTTCAGTGGGCTTCATCCCCCAAACCCCCCACATGAGGGGCTCTGCCACCTGCACCCCACTACTTAAATAATCAACTCTGAGTTGCAGTTGTTTCAGGGAGGGGGTGCAATACCCCCAGAAAGCAGTGCTGGGGTCCCGCATCAACACTACAGTGACCTGGCACTGTTGTCGCTGTAGTGTCAGTCACAGTAAAGTTGTCTAGGAAGCGTTGATATATCATTTTGATTGCCACCCCCATTAGAAATTTCAAGCTAATCCACTGATAGTTAGGACTCTGGAGATGTGCTTATTGTCAGTGTCAAAGCCCTGTGCAGATTAACCTTCTCAGCAAGATCCTCCTCTTTGCGGTGCTGATACTTCAAGATTTTGAAACAGCCCAAGGAACTTTAGGGTTACATTGCAGTTTCTTGTCCAAGTCCACAGTATAGTTGCAGTGTTGATAACATATCCTGCAGAACTATGGCACGTTTTGACTTAGGTGAGTGACAGGAGACAGTTGTTGATTTTTCTGGTGTTCTTCCTGGAGAAAACTAGTGGCACTTTGATACGACGTTAAACCAGGTGGTAATCAGGGATCAACATGATTGGGGGACCATTAATGTATGGCTGGATTTTCAGAAAGGGTTAAAGATCAATGGCAAACATGGTTTAGTAAATATTAGCTACACTGATATAAACCAGTCCAAATGCACAAAACTGCACTGAAATAAACATCTGTCTCTGTGGCATGTGACTTTTTTTTACCTTTTAGGCATATGTATGACTCGTCCTTACCACCCGTTTCCTATTCAAGGCCAGTACATCTGCCTCTCGTTCAGCCTTTAGCAACATGAATAAATGTTTTGCTTTCCATATTTTAGAGAAAAGAATGTAACTTTCATTCATATTTTGGCACAAAATTTTTGTTTTCAGAGGTATGCACTAAGCAGACTAATCATACAAAGTGCCCTCATGGCCTTTTCCGACAGCCTCGCTCCAGCCACAGGTCTGTTTACATAGCATCAAACACTCATAAGCACGTGCTGGCTGTTAGTCTGTTCATGGTACAATGTTTTAATAAATGAAAAAAAAAGATGGCGGCAAACACATCACAACCTGTATGATGTGTGCTGTATCATGCTCCACAGGCAAAACGAGTGGTAGATGCACTGAACTTGAACAGGAAATGACTGGTAGGGACGAGTCATAAATATGTCTACAAGGTAAGAAAGACTCAATCACAGAGATAGATGTTTATTTTGGTACAGTTTTATTCATCTGAACTAGTTTATACCAATATAGATAATATTTACTAAACCATATTTGCCATTGATCTGCTTTAACTTTCGATCGGAGCCAGCAGTTCTTTCCCTTGCAGTCCCACTTTGGGAGTTTGCGGTCAAAGAGGGTCATTTGTTCTGAAACTAGAAGGATAGAGAGGTTAACCTGGGGTTCTACTGACTGAGTTGGGCTCAGGGACACATCTGGCAGGAGATATGAGCCCCCCCCCCCAATTCGACCACCTGTGTGTCCAGCATCAGCGGTGAATCACGTGATGGCCCCAATCAGAGGCTGCAAGGTCTTGGATGGATGGACAAATATGCAGGGGTGCACAAGGAAAAATGATCAGTGCAGAGGCAGAAACATTTATGATAGTCAGAAGGAGTGCTGTCCCTTATATCACCATATTGCCAAACTGAGCATAGAACACCCACACTATGGTGGGTTTCCACCGGATAAGTCCGGGGTCTTGCACAGGTAGACTATCCTATTTTTTTTTTTATTTCATTGAGCAATGTGTCTGCAGTTACGCGAGGTTTCAGCTCAGTTGGTACCCTTAATCATATTACAGATGTAAAAAGAGTCTGCCTTTGTTACATTAAACTATCAAGGCTCACTGTTTTTGATATTGTGACATTTTTTGGCTCTACAGTGATCTAGTGATCCATTTGAAAAGTAAGTTGCAGTTTTGTTACTGTAAAAGAAAGTGTTTAGTGGTACCAGCTGAACTGACACCTCTCATAACTGCACACTTACTGTTCAATCAAATAAAAAGAATGTTTTACTCTCAGCGCTCAAAGCAAGCACACCTCTAACTGCTACAGACTGCCACAGTACTGTCAGACCCTGAATCACTGACACAGACATAAATTAATGTTTTCAGTTAGGCGCTTTTCCTGTCACTAATTCGGTTGCCGTGAATCAGCTGTTCTGGCTGTCTATGAGGGAGTTATGGATGTCATCAGTGCATTTGGCTGAAACACCCAGCATGAGCCTTTCACACAGAACATTGTCTGGTGTGTTTTTTATATGTCTGGTACTTGGACCTTTGAATTACACTGTCCATTTTTCTCTGTAAGCTGACAGCATTTTGGCTGAGTTTGTCTGTTCAGCATGAAAGATTAGCACCCATTGTGTGTTCCGGCTGAATGCACTGATGACCTCCATAACTCCCTTTTTTTGGTGAACTTAAGTACTGTTTCGCATCATGCTCAGGTCTGTCTCCCACCCTCCCACCCCGCTGTATCTTTCACTGTCAGCACTTTTCCTTATCTTATTCTGTTCTATCCCTGCCCGATCTGCTAACATACCAGCACTTCATAACCTCTTTGTCTGTGGAGCTACATTACTTTTATTAAAACTTAAAACATAATGACTTTGAGTTCCGGTACTGGCTCACTAAGTTTTATAAAAGAGGTATTTGTCCTATCTGCCCTTTCATGTACAGTTTATTTTAGTTTTTCTAATACAGAATATGATAATTTATTAATCTGCTGCCCAATTGGTTGATTAATTGTTTTGCATGTATTGTGTTATTATTTGTTATTGTTAACTAATGTCTCATTTGTTTTTGTGCAGAGAGGTCCGAATAAGTTTTACGATGCTAAATATTGACAAGATGTATCATGCTTGGACCACTGGAAGTTTGTGCTTCTGTTTTTATTTTGATATTCCAAGTTTGTATTTTTGGCAACCTTTGTATGTGATTTAAAAAGATGAACTTTGATTTTTTTTTGTGCTATAGCTGCTTCTTCAGTATGCATGAAGGCGATCTCAACTGGTTTCCTCTATCTGATTAGCATGTTTTCAAATGATGTTTTTTTGACTAGTGTTTTTAGTGCTGCATTAAGTGTTATGCATCTATGTTATCAACTTATGTACAGTACATAAAGATTTGCATTACAGTATGTATTTTTTTTTTCACGTCTTCCACTTTGGTGTGCTGGGTTTGCTTCCTGCCACTACCCTTGCATTAGCACCACCACTATGTGCAATTATTTGTCAAATTAATTGCAATCTGGTGCAATGACAAGGGTATACAATGAGTGGGACTGTCCAGGTATCCACCCCCTGATGAAGCTCCACCTGAGCAAAGCGCTGGGGCACCAGGACTGTGAAAAGTGTAATTCAGAGTGTTTGCCTGTTCCTGTCCATTTTCGTTTTGAAAATAAAAGCACTATTATGGAAAAAGATTACAGCTTCTAAAGGTGGTAAGAAA
This sequence comes from Neoceratodus forsteri, assembly GCA_016271365.2. Taxonomy (NCBI): domain Eukaryota; kingdom Metazoa; phylum Chordata; order Ceratodontiformes; family Ceratodontidae; genus Neoceratodus; species Neoceratodus forsteri. Next base: position 733,179,887 of record CM057450.1, read on the forward strand.
GAGGTAGGTATGACTGGGGGGCATTACAGCCTAGAGGGTGAAACCACCAAACCCCAGTAGACCTGGGTCTGAAACCCACAACCGCACCTTGCATTCAATGTGACCCTGAGCAAGTCACTTAATCTCCTCTGTTCCCTCGCTCCATCTGGGAAAAAAGTTCTGATACTTCCATCTTTCCATGCAAAAAAATTCTAAAATGAAAAAAAAATTAACATTCAAAATTTCCACAGTATTATTTTGTCAAGTTAGGGATCTTACACTACACACTTGGTCACGAAACATATCAGAAAAAGAATCAGCAGACCACAAACATTTACAGTATTTAGACCGTAACAGCCATCTACAATAAACCTATTATTGGGGATGCTGTTTGCATATCCTCACAGCCTATGGGATGGGACCACCAAAGGTCCCTATCAGAAACAATTCCCTTCTCACTGGGAATAATCACCTAGTTAATTTTCAAATATTCATTTTTCTGCTTATAAATATTTTGAAATAACATCTAAATCTTTTCTGTTACTGATGAGCCATTAAGCAATAGGAACAGACACCCTTGGAAAGAAGACAGACCAATGACGACACCTGGAAATCCATTGTAATGTGTTTTGGGGGCCCTCATCTACTCATTCTTTAATTTGAATCTAGCTAAAAAAAATTCTATTTACTGTATCACACTTTGGTAAATTATATTTTAATGCTATCCAGAAAAACAAAAGAAATAAATAAAACAGTTAATATATTGCAGAACAAATACAGTGGGTGCTGACAGATATAACTGTTGCAGTTTCTACTAAAAGTGGCAATATTAAGTGCTCTTGTAGTCTTACGTTCAGACCCAGCTCATGGCCCTAGGATTTGAAATGGTGGTATATCAGTAGTATATAATGTATGTACTTGACTACAAGTGAAACAGTTGGGTCTGTCCCACTGGCACAGTGGTAGCACTACCACTTGTGGTGCCGACAACCCAAGTTTGGAGGTGAACTTGGAGTGTTGGAGAGTCAACTGGGGGGAAGAATCTACTGTCCATGGGACTGCTCTCTTCCTTGGTAAGGGGGGACACAGAACCCAGCATGCACCTGAACCCTAGCAGAGGCTAAGGAGAAGGCAGTCAGGGACTGCCAGAAGTGCGAAGCAGTGCAGCTGCCCTTAACACACCTCATGTGGAAGTATGCAATGTGCATCTTGATGGTATTGCACATCTGCACCTCCTGTTGAGAAAATGAGAAATCTCTCAGCCAGCAGGATGAAACCAGTCAACCGCAGGCCCCACACCCGGCTATCCAGACCCTGCCCAGTGATCATGTTCATTGGTAGGGGTTGGGGAACCCTGCCAGCCCCACCAGGGAGTAAACCCTGGGAGAAGGCACAGGTGACTAAGTCCTGGAGGACTTGGGTGACCAGCAGAGAGGGGCTAGTTGGACAGGAGCAGAAAAAGATTAGCAAAAAAAAAGTGGCGTACTACAGTATGCAAAAAGCCATCTTACCTAATGTAGCTTCCATAATAGGCCACTATATTGTGGTGTTTGCAGCTTCTGACAATTACAATCTCCTGTTGTATTACTGAGAAGTCATCATCTGTTGATTATAAATCACAACATCATTAATTACTAGTCAAGCATGCTTATTTCTAACCATTCCAAATTCAGATCCTCTTTTATTCATTATAAATCATGACATCATATTTAATCAATGAGGACTTCTTATTTCCAAACATTCAAGACACTCGTATAACCATAAGCTAGCCTCTCATGCAAGCAGTTCTGAAGTTCTAAACTTAGTTGGCAGAGTCCAGTTCCCAAAAGCTGCATTTCAATTATACATTTATATTTTCAGATATGAGGCTATACAAATCAAAAGGGAGAGGTATCTAACAGATAAGGCAAAGAGAATATAAAAAATGGTCTCCTGATTAACAGTGGAAACAGATTTGAACTAATGTTCGTCATTCCACAAACTGAAGAGTCCGGGAGTGGTCGCTTGGAAAGTTGCTTTTTTTTTCTGGATATAGTAAGAGAGTATGATAAAACATATTCTGGGAAATGCTCAAGAGATTATAGTGTGCAGAAAACTGACCCAACACAAATAGTCTGGGTATACAGTAGCAATCATAGAAACTATTGAGAGTGCTGGATAAGAGAAGGACATGGGGAGGTTAGGAAGAGAAATAAACATTTGATAGTTATACCAATTTGTTTTAATGAGGTTTTGCAAGATAGTCATTTTTTGGGTTGCTGTCAACAAGAATAACTGACAAAAATACAAAGAAACATCAATTTTCAATTGCAGTAAACAAATGTTATCACTAGAAGATTGTCAGAAATGTATTTTAAACCTGAGAAATGGTAGTACGTGTTAAATAAAATGGATTAATTGAGGGTGGTCTTAAGTACTTTTAGATGCCATCTTGCCAAGAGCTTCCATTTCAATTGTAAAATTAGGCCACACACAAACAATTATAAAGAAGGCAATGCTTTCTCCAGTGCACTATGAATGCTCATGGGCAAAAGTGGGGAGGGGGCTACAGTCTTCCCCTCTCCCTGGCACCCATAGTCTTCGGCACCTATAGAACCATCAAATAAACAACCAGCTAAAAATACAATGAAGTTTCTGAAACACCTTGCCCTTATTTAACACAACTGTTAAATCATTTTTCAATGTGATTTTGTAGACTCTATTGACTATTGTGGCAGTTTTGCCTGCAGTCCTGTTCCTACAAGTCCACCACCCAGTGGAGATAGTGGCTACTCCACTTCATTTTATTCTCCAACAGTACTGACTGGACTTGGCATGCTGAATCTGTTGTCCCACTGTGAGAAGAAAAGGGAAGACACCTGTATCTGCTACCAGCCCCTTCACCTCCCAAATTCTAATGTTGGGGATTCCATAGAACCAAATAAGTAGATAGTGCAGATATAGACTGCTTTCACAGTTTTTATATAGAGAATAATAGTTAGGTAGGCGTGTGTTATGATGTTTTTTCACACGCTTGAGGTGAGTGATAAGCCATAAACCTCGAGAGCAAAGCTCACTCACCGTAAGCGAGTGTTGCCATAGTAACACTCGCTCACGCTTGAATCTCATTTTCTCAAGCCACCAAATCACTCACTTACCTCAATCTATACTCAGTGGCTTCTTTTACAGAAAGAAAAATAAGTAAAATTAGGTGAACTGCTACTACAATAGTACAAACTGGATTTTTATGGGTCCCTTAAAATGGGAAACCTGGCATGAATTAATAGCCCACATCTACAGGGGTCTTCAGTCTATTTGGCCACACACTGCTGAATACATTTTATCCTGGTGGAACCAAGAACTGGCCTTGACTCATAGCCATACCACCTAGACACAATTATCCTTACCTGCTTTGAAAATAACATTCGACACTTAGCAGGAATTCGCATGGAAATGTCAAATTTGACTTTTCTGTATCCCTAGGATACAAGTCCAGTATATGGGCCTCACTTATGGCTTCTATGAAAATGTGGTCAACACAATGTAGATCAAGCCCCTGTTTTTAGCAGTGTCTGGTTTTCTCGGATTTCTGACATGACTTTGCCTGACAGTTTAAATCTCTCTCTCTCTCTCTCTCTCTCTCTCCGCCTCTCCCTCCCTCCCTCTCTTTCTCGATCTCTCTCTCTCGACCCAGAATTACTATCTCCCTCTATGGTCCTACTATCTATCCACCACAAGAGGTAAGGCTGGGATCCCATACCTTGGCACTTGTCCTACTGTTGGCAGCTAAGAAAGCAATACTCATTTATGCTGACAGATATTGCCCCCCGCCATGATAAAACAACGGAAATCTATATTTTCAAATATACATATACTTGAAAAACTCACATATATCCTGCTCAATCCTATACTTTCACTGCATACGCTAGCTCACTGGCACAGTGGCACTGTGACTTCCCCTAAGGAGAAAAGTATTTTTTCTATCAAGTGGCAAGTAGCAACTTTTTGAATCAAACTGTCTTTATAGTTTGTATCATATCTTAAGGTTCTATAATAATGACTGAAAACTGTATGATTTATAAGAACTTTTTTTCCAAAACTTTAATAAGCTTTAAATTTAAAAAACTGGCTGGTACCAGAGGTCATGGATATCATTTTTTTAGTGTTGACCCCATTATGAGATGCAGATCTGGTTGGAACAATTAAGCCCTGTGGCTGAAAAATGTTGGAAAAAGAAGTTGGGGTTAGGTCCAGACCAGCTTTTTTGCCAAAATATGAATGTGAAAGGAGTATCTTTGTTCAGAAGAAAAACATTGTAAATAAATAAATCCCAATGATGAGTATGCAGTAGAAACTGGGAAGTGCACCATGCGTTATTATATATGCTCCTTACTCCTGACAGTGGGCTCTCGCTGGCTCAGAAACAGAACATAAGACCACAGTCAAGGACATGCAGAACAAAAACTTTTAGTTAGTAGCATTCTGGTTGTGGATACAAAAAACGTACTCTATTTAGACAAAATAATACACCAAGTCTTTGGTGCCCTTTATTAATCTACTTGGATATGTGAGGTTCATGTGAGAGTACACTGTCATGAGTAAGGCCCAAATATTTAAGGGTGGAGACTTGTTTGGTTGAGCCTCCCCCAATTATAGCTGAGCAGACATGTGTTTTCAGGGATTGAAAAAGCGCATCCATTTGGTATTGAATGCATTTCAAACAAATTTGTGTCTCAGGAACCACTTATTCAAGTAATCAAAATCTGTTTGTGAGGAGAATGTTGCATTGAGAATGCTGGGACCGCAACAGAAGATGACAGCATCATCAGCGCAGAGAAAAATGTTAGTGTTACTGCAAACAGTGGTTAATGAATTCAAAAATAAGTTAAATAAGAGTAGAAACATAGACTCTGATGGCAGATAAGGACCGCTTGGCCCACCTAGTCTGCCCATTTCCTTACCTACAGGATAAGCTGCAGATTCTAGTTAACCAACAGTCTATTTCTTCCTACCCACCACAAGAATTGCCTTATGACTGTCCCATGCATTCCTAAATTCTCCCACACTATTAGACCCCACAACCTCCTCAGGAAGGCTGTTCCATGCATCCACTACCTTCTCAGTGAAAAAAATACTTCCTCACATTGCCCCTGAACCGTACCCCCTCTATCTTCAAATTCTGACCCCTTGTTCTTGCACATCTCTTTTTCTGAAAGATGCTACCCTCTTCTACTTTGTTGATTCCACTGAGGTACTTAAAAGTTTCTATCATGTCCCCCCTCTCCCTCTTTTCCTCAAGGGTATGCATATGAAGCTCCTTTAGTCTCTAGGCCATGACTAGACCCCTGCAGTGCTCCCAGATCCATGGGAGCAAATGCAGAGATGACATCACATATATTGGTTCACTGGAGCTACCTGTTAACTAGTTATGGAACAATTTTATGACTTTCCTGGATAAGGCAAGGCACTTTTATTTATTAGATTCCTGTCCCTATCACTAGGGCTGAGGGTGGAACACAATCAAAAATAGAATCAAACAGAAACAAAGGCATCAGACATACAATGTAGAATAAAATCTAAACAATAAATATAACATTTAATTGTAACATAAATAACTAAAGTTAAGATAAACTTAAAGTGGTTAGGCCTGGTGAGACAAATATGTGTTGAGGGAGGTCTTAAAGGCCTCTACCATGTGATCAGATTGGATGCACAACAGTAGTGAACTGTAGAACAAGTGCACAGCAACTGCAAAGGCCCTGTCTCCTAACTGCTTAAGGCAGAAATGGGGGACCAAGAGCAATCCCACATCAAAAGAGCATAGAGGATGTGTAGGGGAGTAGGGAATCAGGAGATCTTTGAGGTAGGTGGGACCAGATCATGAAGGGCCTTAAAAGTCACCAAACCAATCTTGAAGATGATGCACCACCAAACTGACAGCCAATGCAGATCACGTAGGAGTGGTTTAATCACCCTGTGGAGTCCCCACCACCAGCCTGCCCATTGTGTTCTTGACCAACTGCAAGCAGCGCATCAAACCTCCAGATAACCCTAAATACAGAGCATTGCAGTAATCCAATTGTAGAGGTGACCAAGGCATGCACTATCACCACCAGGTCAGCAAGCACCAAACGCAGTTTGCTCCCGATGATGTTACGGGGATGGTAGAAGCCATTTTGTACAACAGTTGACACCTGCTGTCCTAGTGTAAGCTTGCTGTCCAGGATGATCCCTAGGTTCTTTATCACATTCAAAGTTCCGAGTTGTTGACTGCTCAGTGAACGTAAGCAAGCCTTTCCACCCACCATTGCTGATCTACATCAAGCTGGCTCAACAATCAAAACCTCTGTCTTACCAGAGTTGATACATAATCAGTTGGAAACCATCCAGTCATTGAACTCACCAATGCATTGTTCCAGCACAGAGGCAGTACTACTCCTGTCAGGACTGCAGGACAGATAGAGTCGAGTATCATCTGTTTAGCAGTGAAACTCAACACCATACCACCTAATGATTGCCCACAAAAGCATCACATACACAGCACACAACACAGGGGCCAGGACTGAACCTTGAGGAATACTACAGGTGAGTGCATCAGCTCCAGAGATGGAATTAGCAAGAGGACCTACTGCAGAATCCTGGTAATGTACGGCTCAAACCAGCACAAAACAGTGCCAGAGAGTCCCACATAGTTCCTCAAGGGGTCCAACAGCCCTCTCCCATAGTCAATCATGTTGAATGCTGATGAAAGATTCAGAGGACCAAGATGGAATGTAACTCTTGACCATTCACCATGAGGAGATCATGTGACACCCTGATAAGAGCTGTTTCCATGCTTTGACAGGGCCTGAACCCCGAATGAAGAGGCTTGTAGATGTAGAATAGTTCCAGGTGAACTTCAAGCAGAAAGCGAAAAAAGAAGGTTCATGACCCATGTGTAATTTTCCAGAATGTCAGAGTCCAAGGATGCTTTTTTTCAAGAGGGGCTTAACCACTGGCCTTTTCAAGGCTACAGGAAAGACACCCTTCATTAGGGAACACCTATCCCTCTGTGCTGCTCCTTAGTCCTGGAAGTTAGTCAAAGTTATTCCACTTCATAAAGGGGGTGCCCTACCTCCCCTGGCAACTTCTGTCCCATCTTCTGTCCTCCCCTCCCTCTCTAAGCTGCAAGAGAAACTGGTTCATTCCACACTGCTTGACTTCCTTTCACCCTCCAACTTCCCCTTATCCTTCCAGTCTGGTTTCTGGAAGCACCATTCCACCATCTCCTCCCTGCTGCATGTCACTGATTCCATCTTCTCTGGAATGGATCAAGGGCACACAGTGGCTGCCATTTTCATCAGTCTGTGCCAAAGTCTTCAAGTTGGTGTCCCATCCACTCCTCTTGGGCAAGCTGTGCTCTGCTGACCTCTCAGCTCCTGCTGTTGATTGGTTCTGTTCCTACCTCATGGGTCATCAGCAATTAGTACAGGTTGGATGCATCATGTCACCTCCACTACTCATCAAGTCTGAGGGTCCAAAAGGGTTCCATCCAGGGTCCCATCCTCTTCTCCATTTTCCTGAATGACTGCCCCTCTGCCTGTGCCAGCTCACATATTCACATGAACAGTATGTTGATGACATAGTCATCTACACCTCCTGTCCCTCCACCGCAGCTGTGGAAGGCCTGCTCCAGCAGAACTTAAACAGCATTCTGCATGGGTTCCAATCTTACCAACTCTGGGTCAGCATAAAAAAAAATGGTATCCATGACCTCTGGTACCAGCCAGAAACTCCAGTGAAATACTAATAATAAAGGTTCAATTTATAATGACTAATCACTTTGCTTTTATTTTATCTTTCATCATAACACATGGTGTTTCATGGCTTCACCACTTCCTCAAATTGGTAGTCTGTAACTACATCTTACTGTAATTCATTGGAAAATTCTGACTGATAATTTATGTGGTATACCAGCTTACTTGACCTCCTGGACAACTCATGTAACCCTTATCTTGCACAGTAGTGCTGCATAAAATGTGGCTATAGAATCCTGGGACCAGCCGTCTTCCCACTGACAGAAGCCAAAAACTAGGCAGACTCACTGCCCCCCTGGTGTTAACTATACTGAACTCCTTTCCTCTCCCAATTCCCCCCCAACCCCACCTTCTGATCCCTCCATTCCAGAGATCATTGCACTTTCATCACTCCTCACCCCCATTCCTCCTCTATGTAATCTGCTTTCTCTTATCAGCTTCCTTCACTCTGGAACCAACTCCACTCCTCCCTCTGCATTGCCTCCTCCCCTGGCTCCCTCAGGCACTATTCAAAACTCCAAGCCCACTCCACCTGTTCCTGTTACCCTTCTTCCTGCACCCCTCCTTCCAACCTGTGCCTGATCTGTCCTTGGTAAGGCACCTGGCTGAGTCCCCATTATCTGCCTCCTGGTTACACCCCTTCATCTTTTTTCCTCCATGAGAACAGGCACAAGCTTGTCCTAAAAGCCTCTCACCTGTTGTCAGTATCATACTTGAGCACCATTTATTGCTGCCGCTTTTACTATTGCACTTGCTTAGGAGTCTTATTGAGATGTGACTGCACTTTTTCTCATTACTAATCTTATTTGTTTTATATTTATTTGCTGTTGTACCAACATATTTACCAAATGTTTGTTCCGTCTGATTTTTTACTGTGTATTGTATTGCTGTTCTCCAATTTTCCCTCCCGGTCGTACATGGAAACGAGTCTTGGCTCAGTGGGTTCCACTCTCGGACATGCCAGTGGTAGTACGCCCGTCCTTAGGGCACCAATCACAATTTACTGATTGCTTTTTATGCAGGGGCTGTGCACCCCTGGGTGGCTGTGCCCCCACATCCCCCCTTACTTAGAAGTCTAACTCTGGGGGCAGACCTCAGGAAGGGGGCAGCAAATTATAGTTTTGGTGCTCTAATGACGGGGCACACTAAAGCTGGTGTTCTGAGGGTGTGCAGTGAGCTCAGTGTGCCTCTTCCAGTTACCAATTTTCAAATAAACAAATAACACCTGAAAATTCTGGTGAAGATTGGCCCCAGGGATTCCAGGCAGCCAAAAAGCAGCCTAGTAGGCCCAGGATCCAACAAACAACACGTAGGATGCAGACCTGAAGTCACCCAAAACACTTCCTCTTCAACAATTGGGGAAATCTCAGCCCAAGCTGACAGATCGATAATGTCCTGGTTAGGCTGGCTACTACTGGCCTGTGACAGACTGCTTGAGGAAATACTAGTCCAAATAGTAGACACTTTGTCCAGAAAGAATCTACTAAACTCCTCACATTTTTGAATGGAGAAACCTCATACAAATCATAGTGGGGGACGTTAATCAACATGTCCATGGTGCAGAAGAGCTCAGCTGGCCGATTCTTCCTGATGGCAATTGACCTTGTCAGGAATTCTGTCTTTTTCAAGGAGCTTGCCAACTGATACCCACAGTAGTGAGCCCTCAGCGCCAATCTGTCCTCTATGGAGTTTGATTTCCAGCAAGAATGTTCCAGCTTCCATCTATTTGTCTTCAACCCCCTCAGTTCATCACAATACCATGATAAGCTCTGCCGGAATGTCAAAGGGTGGACTTGGTAAGTAAGGTGCTAGGAAATCCAGGGGATTTGCAGGAATTTTATTATAGTGCTCCACAGCTTTATCAGCTCCCTAAGCACAAACCATCACTATGCAGATGTGTCCTGTACATTAAGGAGTTTGTGAGGTTTCAAGTTGTGTTTTAGATGATATCAGATCACTTCTGTGGGTGATAGAGGGGGCCCCACAGTGGAACGACACAGCATGATGATCTGACCAAATGACTGGATCAGCCTTGGCTGTACTAATGTCATGACCTGATGAGAAAACCAGGTCCAAGGTGTGACCATGTTGATGCATGGCAGAGGCACCACCTGTATTAGGCCCAGTGAGGATAAACCAAGGGAACCCAAAGATGACTAAAGTAGTTGGAAACTGACTAAGTCAAAGGTGTCAATGGCCTTGATGAGTTCCACAAAGATGGCTATGGCACAGTGGCCCTCTTGTAGGCCCTGGAGACTATCTGTGTGAACCCCACCAAGGCCATTGTGGTGCTTTGTCATGGTAGGAATCTGTGTTGTGCAGGGGAGTTGAGTCCCAAATCTGCGCAGACAGCATGGCAAGGCAGGGCAATCAGGCCCAAATTCCATGAGTCTCTCAGCCTGATTGGCTGAGGGAGGTCACATGATCATTAGTGCCAGAGTGAAAATCAAGAGTCCCAGTCATACCGTAGCTGGGTTTTATCTGTGGTGGTGGGTTGAAGGTCCTGGACTGCTCACTCCTTTATTGTCCCTCAGAGATGATGGGGGATAAACAAAGAGCTGTGCAGCAGCAGCTCAGATGAGCTGAGCTGAGTCTAAAAGCTGCATCGACAGTAGAGCAAGGCTGGACAATCAGGCCAGCCTTCATGAACCACCCAACCCAACTAGTTGTGTGAGATCACATAATCACTTGCAAAGAAAATGGTACAAAAAAATCAAAAGTCCAAGCAGTTGTCTGTGGTGAGAGATCTCCACTACTGCCTCTTCTTCTCTGATCCCCTAAAGATAGTGACAGATGGCAGCAGTGATGTGCAGCAGTTTTAGTGAGCTGAGCCGTAAAGCTGCCTTAACAATAGGGAGGTCATCTCCTGTTATCCACCCTGGTAGATGCAACACCCAGTATCATGTAAACAGTTGGAAACCTCAGGAACCCCTCCTTTATTGATGAATTAAATGCTGTACTAGTAGTGTGATTCTCCCTGAGGAACTGATCCAATGTAAAATGTAAACATTCAGCACTTCAGTCTTGCACTGCTTCCTTGGGGAGTTTTCCATAGGTTTATTTCTCTCTAGGTGGAAAAAATGCTTCCTCTCCTTACCCCCTTACCCTATCTCCCATTAAGCATTGGGTATGCCCGCTGGTGCTGCTGCTGCCATAAGCAAGCTGAAATAAAGTTTCTGATTTGCTTTATCTAATCCTTTAAAATGCTTCAAAATTGAAATCCTATCTCCTTGCAGACTTCTTTTTTTCCAGGGAAAACATAGTTATAAAATGGGCAAGGTAAATCAACCAATCAGAGAAGCAGCTCACCATGCATGAAATCTGTTCCATGCATGGGTACAGAAAAGGGCAGGCAGTAAGAAGGCCAAGATTCATGTGCCATGGAATGTTGGCATTTTTATGGGCAGCCATCTTTTTCTGTACCCACTGTGAGTAAAACAGATTTCAGCATGGCAGAGCAAGAGGAGCTAGAGCGCATTTTCAGTGCACCAAAACTGATGCCACTTTCTCCTAAAATAATACAAACAGTTAAAAAAAATACTGACTATGGGCAGACTAGGTGGGCCAAGTGGTCCTTATCTGCCATCAAAGTCTATGTTTCTGCTTCCTCCCAATGTTGGTGCCACTTTAACAGCATGCTTGCTCACTCCCACAATCTTCGCTTCCATTTCCTCTCCCGACCTGCCGCAGTTCCTAATTTAAAATGCAGTGTAACCTGCCTAATGAATTTCAGTTGAAATGCTGACAGGTTCCAATTCCTGGCATCTTTAAATAAAAACTGAGCACTCGTTGAGCCATAAAGTACTTTTTAAAGCTGTTGCCGATATCCTGCGCATGCACAGCAGCTGTATGGGAAAATATCTCGTGCATGCATGGGAATGTGCCGGTACTGCACATGCGGGGGATTTCGGCACCAGCTTTGCAATGTACTTTGCAGCTCAACGAGTGCTCGCTTTTTATTTAAAAAATGCCAGGAATTATGTACTATAACATGCTGTAGAGAATTAAATGTTTTTTGCAATGTGCACATCGACACTGTGGTGCAGATCTACTTCTGGGGGTCAGGAGACTTAACTGCGGACCACAGCAAAGGAAAAGAATGACAAATATTCAAAAATAGGTACACTGGTAGTTTGATATGCAACTACTATGCCTCATTTAGAGATGGCAATAATGGCAAGGTAGAAGTACAGTGCTATATGCAAATGACCTACTGAATATTAACACAAAATTCAGCGGAAGGACTATTTTGTCATAGATTTGCAGAACAAAATGTTTTTTTCTCCATATAATCATTATTTTTCTAACTGTGAAAAGTAAAATAAAAATGGTAGACCATTTTATAAGTGCAATAAGACACTCCAGGGTGTGCATGGAACATATTTTACCACATGCCAGGGGCTAAAGGCACTCGGCCAAGGCCTCATGCCTTATTACGCCCCTGGTCGTGAGGTAAAATATGTTCCATGCACACCCTGGAGTGTCTTATTGCTTACATATGCTGCATAGCCTATCTAAACATTCTCCACAGCTTAAACATTCTATTACCTTAATCATTTGAGTTGCTTTATGCTGCGTACTCTCGATAGCTGTAAAAAGCACCCCATATACCTCCTATGTCCCTGAGTAGATAAAACCCCTCAGAATCCCACTGATCTTTTAAACAGGGTTTACTAGTTCCAGTAGGGGCTTTCTTGAAGGGAGTGGGTGGGATCCACAGTAGCAGACCCCAATCTCTCAAACCCACTGCCTGAAACACGTTTTGGCATTTACTCCACAACGTCACCTTTTGGATGGGATTTAAAACATTTCACATATGTTGATCATAAGGTAGGGTAATAAAAAGACTGTGTTTAAAATTTGGTTTCAAAATCTCAAAAAATGACAAAGTTATGAAGAAACTTTAAAATTCTTCAATGTTTACTCCTAGCTTTGCTACTTTACCACATTTTCAATATAGCAATTTTTGTTTCCCAGTACATGAGCATGACATGTCCTTTTTCAAATCCTGACCAAAACGTCTTTTCACACTTGTGCCACAAAATGACATTTTGGAAAGGATTTCATGAATGAGACCTGATATGTTTATAAGGTTGTGTAATAAAAAAAAAAGACTATGTTAAACATCTGGGGTCAAAACTTTAAAAAACCAAAAAACAAAGCTGTGAACGAACATTAACATTTTCCAATGTTTACTCATAAAATTGCAATAGTTATACTGTTTGAACCCCTGATTTTTAATACTTTTTCAATTTACTCATGTTTTTTAGCCCCATCAAATGAACATGGTAAGTGTCCTTCTCAGATCCCCCTCCGAAGTCTGTTTTCGAGGTCATTCCACAAAACAGTGTTTCAGGTCACATTTAATAAATGACACCTGTGATGTTCATATGCTGGGGCAATAAAAACTAATATTTTGAAAATTCAAGGTCACAGTCTAATAAAACAACAATGTTCTGTGTGAACCTCTGCATTTCCCAGTCATGACAGTTTCACTGTTATAACTCGTGTTATTAATCTGTTAATTTTAGATTCTGTGCCATCAATGCCAAACACTTACACAGAAAATACAAGCAAGTAAACATTCATCTCTGACAAATGCTTGTTGTATGAGACACTATATAAAATATAACTGACTCCCACTCTGTTGCAGGACTTGGTTGTTCATTTCATTGTAACCTGATGACACTTTCTGAAAGAGTATACAACATAGTTCCTGGAACACCCCCTACCCTCAACACAGACGTGCACACCCCATGCGAATCAGATTTATTTTTTTCATATTCAAAACAGAAAGTCAGTTACTGTGACAGTGCAGGCAACCATGGTCTTCCTGTACGATGCATGCTGCACATACAAATCCCCAGCACCGGGGTTCACAGCTTACAGTTATGCAAAACAAAACTGCAAATAAAACCACACAGATATGTCGTGCCATATTTATAGGCTTTCACAGGAGCTGGCAGGAGCAGAGAGAGATAAGAAGAAAGGACATTTGTAGACAGCCTGTCTGCAGGCACATACTGTACTAGGCAACTTGCACTTTTTAAAAAATATAAAGAGCTTACAATGATACACTTTAGATTTAAGGTGGATATCACCTTTTCAAAAAAATATAAAAGTAGAACAGCTTTCTTCACTACCACATGCACTTATTACCTACTGTATGCCGAGTCCCTTGATAGAAAATTCTTGCAAAGATGTGTACAGTTTCACCCACTGAAACCACTGCCCTATAACACTGCTACTAGCTTCCTAATAATTCTGGCATTGACTGAACCTTTATTTCTGCGGCGCCCATCTGTCAGAGACACTCCTCGTGCTTCAACCTAGCATTCAACGTACAACGCACCAATATTACAGCAATAATAGAGAGCACAATAAATTACAGAAATTGTCCAAGTTATCTAATAGCAGAAAAAAAGTGAGTTTGAAGGACCAAACATATAGAGTACTACCAGTCTCTGCCTTGAGATACTTTCAGAGTTGAAAAAGCATGCTACTCTGTAAAGGATATTTTTGCCACCAGAATCATCAGAACATTTCCCTGAAAGAGTAATGTAATCAAAAAATGTAATATCCCAACCCTCATAAAACAAACATAGCAAGTCAAAAACACAGGGACTTGAATGGCAGCTGGTTGAGGGAGGGATTCAGTGAGGGACGTCAGAAAGTTCAATTTCACGGAGAGCATGGCTGAGCCATGGAACAGACTACTAGCAGAGGTGGTGGGTGCAGAAACCATTAATGGGTTCAGTCATAGCTGGGACAGAGTGAAGGGTTTGTTACTCAGGAGGTAGCAGTAAGGCAGGGGGCAACGGGGGAGGAGGGAGCAAAAACCCTGTCTAGACAGCAAGTCTCTGGCTAGGAAAGGGAATAACAGGGCAGACTGCATGAACCAATAGTCTTTTCCGACGACATTGTCAATGTTTTTCTGTTTCTATGTCTGACCCTCTCCCCCCCACATATAATTCCATATTTTCCATTGAAAGATAATAAATAAGTAGAGATTGGTGGGATTGAAGGGCTTTGCCCATAGTTCTGAAGGGTAGTGGGCAACCACACCATGTCACCTCCTCGTGGTTAAAACTGCACATGTCTGAGCATTATTTGGATACTTGGATTTTAGTTGCCACCATGCGGCCATGCTGCCATCCCCCCAGCCCATGCCTGTTTTGTCTTGTGGCAGCTCCAGACCCCCTCTGTCTTCATGCTGGCAGTGTTGCTGGCTGTCACCCCCTGCTCCTTTTGCTCTTTGCTGCTCTCACCATCCTGTCTCATAGTGGGCTCTGGTCTCTTCCTTTGCTGGCTGGAACACCACCCCTGCAGTGTTTATCCTCTCCTGGGGCTGCAGCAGACTGCCTGCCTGCGGCAGGTTCTGGAATTCCTGCTCTGCACTGTAGGCAGCCCCGCTCTGCATGCTGGTTCAATTGCCTCAAGAATGTAAGTTACCAACTAGGGAACTGAGTTCGTACTTGAGGGGCTAGCTTCCATGCCTTTGGCAGCTCGTTGTAGGCTGCTACTCCAGGGTCCTAGAGACCTCCAGTCCTTTCCATTAAGCCATTCATCTACACGTAGAAATATGCATTTTGCTGTCTTATCCAATTTTCAGACAAGCTTCAGCCTCAGTGGTTTATATGTCATCAGTAATACTCACCATGCTTCCTCTCAGTTAGGTTGGTGTGCATCCACCATTTATTCTAAAATTCATACCTTCAGTTTCAGTCACATAGTTCAGCCAGCCTCAGCCCATTTTCAGTCAGCATGTCATTCCTTAGTCTTCATTTACCTCCAGCCAGTCATTCAGCTCTCTACATTTCTCTTCCACCACATACTCGGTGGCCATCAGGCATCGCCATTGGTCTCCCATGCTCCTGCATCAATGCACATCAACACAGACCGCTAGCAGACATTATATGATGGTAGCGTATGGGTTGTATTTTCACTGTTATGCAGAAGTTACTCAGCTATACATGTCTTCTTCACCCAAGCAGCAGGAGACGGTCTCAGTATTTAATCGTTGCCTTGCTGAGATCCAAGACTAGATGAGGGCCAACTGGTTGAGGTTGAATCTGGACAAGACTGAAGTACTGGTGCTGGAATCTGGTTGCCAGGGGGTGAGGGTGCAATCTGGTTGCGTCTCAGGGCTGAGGTTTGGGAACTCCCAGTTGCTTACCTCAGATTGGGTCAAGAATCTCGGCATTGTTTTGGACCGCAGCCTGATCCTTAAATTACAGGTGTCACCTGTGGCCCAGACCTCATTCTACCACCTGAGGAACATCACCAGGATCAAATACCTGGTATCTCCTGGTGATCTGCCAGCACTAGTTCATGTCTTTGTGACCTCTCGTCTTGATTACTGCAACTCCCTGTACCTAGGTCTGTCGGGAGTAGATCTTCACCACCTGCAGTTAGTGCAGAATGCAGTGGCCAGGATGTTGGCTGGTCTGTCTAGATCATGCCATATTACATCTGTGCTGCGCCCTCTGCAGAGGCTGTCAGCTAGGTGGTGGATCTCCTTCAAGGTCGTTTTGCTGACCTATAAGGCCCTGCACAGTCAGAGGCTTGGCTACCAGCAAGATGTCTTGCATTCCTATCGCTCCTCCTGCCCTCTTCACTCAGCAGATGAGAGATTGCTAGAGGTTCCCAGGGTCTGTTTGAAAACTTTAGGTGCCCATGCTTTTTTCTTCACAGCCCCAACCCTGTGGAATGCTCTCTCCAACCACATTCAAGATACCCCTTTCTTGATGCATTCAAACAGGAGCTTAAAACATTTCTATTTAGGCAGGCTTTCCCTCTGAACTGGAAATGTCTTACTGATATTAATTTAAAATTGGTAGTTTTAATTGATAAAGAAGAGTGATTTATTTATCTGTTATATATATTTGTATTGTATTTAAATATTTTAAATGTTTTAGAAATTTTATGTAAAGTGCTTTGAATCAAAATGAGAACTGCGCTACATTAAATAAAACTTGAAATGAATGAATGAATAAATCATGGCTTCCAGTACTCATGCTCTGAAGGCCAACAGTCTCACTCTGCACCCTTGATTCAGCTGGGATCCTTCTCTTTCTGCCTTTTGGATGAGAATCTCCTATACTCTGAGAAATTTCAGCCATGCAGACCAACTCTGTGGCACTTCTTGATGTAGCATTTAAGACTTCAGCTACTGGAGGGTGGGCCTCTATGCCATCAGGAGCTCCTTTAGCTGTACAGACCACTTTGGCAGCACCTCCAAAAGTTAGTACTCCCTACAGTCATTTAAGTTTCACCTGGTCCCCATTTACTTCCCTACTTTGCCCTTCAAGGGTGAAGATCATTCAACTTTCAAACTCTCGGCCCCTCAGGGACTCAACAACATGCCTTGCCCCTTAATGGTTTGACTCCCTCTTCGGTCTCCCCTTGGGTGGAGGCCAGGTGAGTGCCTTAAGTGGTCATTGCTCTTCCTCTTCTTCTCACCTTAAAGGGTACCTAAACAAGCAGTTTTTTTAAACTGCAAACTCCAAAATCTGGCTTCATTGCGAGGTAAAGTAAAGGCTGGTTACATTTATACTAAAACCGCATTTACGTAAATACCATAAATGCAGTATCATAGCTGTTGAAAAAATGCAAACATCAGCCTTTCACTTTCAAAAACAGCCATGGTTTCTCCCTAAGATGTCTGCCAAGTGTGTTAAGTGATGAGCCATGATGACATAATCGGAGCCTGAGACCCACATATATTTCTATAGTACTAACTAGTTCTTCTTTTCCTCTTTGTTTTGAATTGTTGTACCAGAATGATCAACACCATGTATTAACTCGTGGATTATTTTGATCAGTACACATTAGGCTATGATTTTGTTCATTTTACTTTAACTTGCGGAAAATGTTTTGCAATCCAGCTTTTTTCTTGGCAAACTGCATTACAGTACATCACTTCAAATGCCTGATGATCTAGTGGTTATGTGACACACTGAATTTTGTTTTTTGTTAACCGGGAGAGTCACACTAAGCTGAAACCTGGTTTACAGGTGTGACCTGGGAGCTCAAAGAAGTTTAGTGACTTGCTCAGGGCCACACAGCAAAGTACCAGTCTGGTTCAGTTCCAAAGCTCATGCTCACTTGTTAATCCACAAATAAGGCTTTCTTTTTCCATGTGAACCCCCTGCATCTATCTTGCCTTCTGTTGAACACCCCACCATCCATACCCTGTCCTTAGTACTGCCTGGGGCCGCATATGTGCTTACAGTCTCATGAAGAGAATTATCACACCTCAGATTGTAATCTTGTACCTCAGAGAGTTGTGCTCGTCTATACCGATATGCATCATCAGTTGGCACTGTTAAAAAATGCCTCCCAAATCACTCTCCAGTCCACATTCTCAATGTTTGACTTCTGCTCCCACAGTAAACATTGAGTGGATCACCACCCTTCTGAACAGTGAAGCTAGTATGTACAGTTCCCCTGTTGTGTTTTTTCCTGCCTCATTAACCAACAACTAGGTCTTCCTTGAGGGCCAAGCAATAAGCATCATGACCCACCAGAAAAACTGCTGTTCATGCCCTCATAAGGGCTGCACTTACAATGAATAACAATATTATTAGCAGGAGAGGCATACTAATACCTTAAGCGGATCAACCCGACTTCCAGTGTCAGTCTACTCCTTTACCTGTGATCTGCAGAACCCCACAGGACAGTTCCCAGCAATTCTTCTTCAGTACTTTTCTGTGCTCCACTCCACAATGCGAGTTGACTGGCTACCACCCTTCCAAATCTTGAATGAGCTAAACACAACTCCCTCAATACTGTCCTAACAAATGTCAACCCCCCACCCCTACCCGAGGGTAATCTCCCTACATTGAATTCAAGTAACGGTTTAGGTGAAGCCCTGCCACCCTGAGTATTTGTCATCACAGGCTACTCTCATCCACAGTCAGGTAGTGATCACGGTGCTGGCAATCCCACATCTCAGATCTCACAGTGATCTGTTCAACGTCCCCCTTGCTGTCTTCAACTAACCTGAATATAGCTGTACCCTCCAGGAATGGCCTCTTCAGTCCCTCTCTGTCATTGATTCTTCTCACCTGCTCCCCATACCAAAAACTAGTGAGTTCATTACCCTTCCGCATCATGAATGTGTTTAGTACAGTCTCCCGTGTTAGTTGTACATATTAATAATAAACATGACGTTCTGGTAAGCCAGGCTGAGAGCTGCATTGCACAAGTGGGAAAATAGGCTTTCCTACCCATGTAGGATCTAAGCCATCTATGATTAGGCACTGTTAAATGACGTGCATAATGATGTGTACACCCATCATTTAGCAGTGCCTAATCAAAGGTATCCTAGATCTTTTAAGGATAGGAAAGCCCATCATTCCCCTTGTTCCCTGCTGCTATCAGCCTGACTTACTGGAAAGATATGTTTATATTTGAGATGTCAAAATAAAACGGAGACTGTACTACTTGCATTCATGATGCAGAAGGGTGATGAGCTCACCAGTTTTCGGTGTGAGGAGGAATAGTGAAGCATGAATACCAGAGGGGGACTGAGAAGGCCCCTCTTGCAAGGTACTGCTGTATTCAGGGAAGGCGGAAGACAGAAAGAGAGAAATATGAGCAGATTACTGTGAGAAATAAAAAGTGGGCTGCCAGCACCTTGATCACTACCTGACCCTGTTATCCTGGCCAACATTCCTCTTCCCATAAAACCAGTTCATGCAATTGTCCAAAGCTGTGTGTGGATATTAATGAATGAAATGGCTGCCACTACATGTTCAGTCACTTCACTACCAGTCTAGTATTGCTTGTAAAGCACTTTGGGATACAATGAGTATGAAAACCACTATATAAATGCTGATTATTCTTATTATTATTATTTCCCATGGAAAAAGAAGACAAGACAAGCATGTATTTGAGTTTTGAGAAAGTATGAACTCTAACATTGGACTGCACAAGAACTTTGCTACAAAAAAGTGGTGGCTCTAGGGGGTGGTGAAGAGTGTGTGGCTGCAACCCCCCCTCCCCCCACACACACACACATAGTAATGTACTTCCTTGCTGCTGTTGCTGCATTTCACTTTGTTGAAGAAGTCTGATTTATTGATTGTACAAATGTTTACATTCAAACTATGGATTACATTTGTAGATTCTGTCAAAAACATACCAGAAAAGAATAATAGCAGAAAATATAAAGGTTTAATAAAAATGTTAAAAAGTGTATATTAAGCACGCACACCAACCCAGCACCCCCACTGTAGCATCTTGGATCCACCATAACCACTAGACCACCAGGTTATTCAAGATTTGTACTGCACTGTGGTTTGCCACAGAGACAGTCGGTTGGATTAAAACTCAATTCCAGCATGTTAAAATAAAAAAATGAACAGAACCATAGCCTAACATGTATATTATACAAAATAATGCACATGATTTTGACCATTTGGGTGAAACAATTCTATACAAAGGGAAAAAAGAACTAGTTAGCACTATAAAGAGCCATATATCTCTCTGACTTTGACTTCAATGATGTCATCACATAACACATTTGGCGGGCATTTTAGGAAGCAGGTAAGGCAGCTTTTTTGAAATTAGAAGGCTGATTTTACAATATTCAAATGCTCTGGAACCACATTTAGGTAAATTATATAAATGTAGTTTTAGCATTAATGAATATAGCAGCCTTTCCTTTAGTAACCTACCGAGTCAGATTTTTGAATAGTTTGTTGTCAAAATGTTGTTTAGGTATCCTTTAAGAGTTGGACGTCCTTTGCAGGGAACCTCCTTTGGCTACAGAGATCAACTCACATCACCCTCACAGTGTTCCCATTAGAGAGTTGGAGAGCAAGCCCCTCCTCAAAATTCTTCCCCTGAATCAGGTTTCTAAATTGCAGTAGCCGAGCCCTAATTCTATCCATAGCCTGGAAGGAAGGCGCCAAGGCCTTGGATCCCCAGAGGTTTCCTCCTCATAGGAGTTTTTTTCCTCTCCTCCATGAAAAAGATCATAAAAGGTAGGTAGGTAGTCTCCACAGCAGTTAGGGCAGGCTGGTGGTGCTCCTGGGTCAAGGTCTCAGTCTGGCTATGTCTCTCCTCCTCCTCGGGGAACACTGTGCTTGTCTGTCTTCCATTGCACCTTGGACTTTCTTCCCTAAGTTGCCTTTGGTCTTGGCACCCTGTCCCTGTGACACTTTAAAAGGTTGAAGCCCTTTGTCAGGGTTCCATGTCCTTGTAACACCCCAACGGGGTGGTAGTCTCCGTAATAGGGACAGCGAGAGCATAAACCAAAGTTCACAGTTACACTAGCACGACATACCAGTACTTCTCAGTCTCATCAATCCTACCTACTCAAGGATCCGCTGACCCTTTGAATTGAAGGGCATAACCCACAGTTCGGAGGGGTAGCAGCCAAAATGCCACATCCCCTACTCTGGTTAAAACCACATATGTCTAAGCATCCTTTGGATGCTCTGTCTTTTTGTCACTACTTTCCTCCCCTCCTCCTCCTCCTGCAGCACCTCTCTCTCCATAGAGGTTGGTCTTTCTTCCCTAAGGTGCCTTGGGTTCTGGAACCTTGTCTCTGCAGCACCTCAAGGGGTTGGAACCCTTCATCAGGGTTCCACATCCTTGCGACACCTCTACAGGGTGGTGGTCCTCATAGCAAGGACAGAGAGAAAGAGTAAGCCAAAGTTCATACACAAGCACTACATACTACTCAATCACATCAATCCTACCTACTCAAGAGCCCAAAAATCCTTTGAATTAAAAAAAAACTTAATTTCCAAGGAGTCTCCTGGACTATTCAGAATCCGTTGAATGTAAAATTCAGTGGCAGTGCCAATTCTGCCATTCTTTGAGGGCAAATATCTATGTCCCACAGAACTGCATGGGCAACCGACAGCATTTTGCGGAATACATAGAATAAACTTTACAGTGCAGATCATTTTCAACACGTTTCTATAAATAAGGCTGTGCTTTCATTCTGGGGTTCTGATGACACTATTACACCACTCAGACCCTGACCATGTCATTTAACATCTCAAAAGATGCACCCAATAGAATTATAGGCTTAGTGTGTATATTTGGGCCCCAGATTCGGGTTTACAGTACTTTAGTCAGTATATAATTACTGACTTTATGTGATTGCACATGGATAACCATGGTGTCGTTTTCCATTATAACCAGTTGTTTATAACAGCAAACACAAGACAACTGAGAAAGAGCTGTCAATCAGCAGTGATCACTGTAGCGTGAGCCATGCTGTATCATTAAATGTGTACTTTTATAACTGCCAGAACAGCATCACAGTCAATGGTGCCTTTTTCTCTGAGGAAACTAAAAACCATTTTAAAAAACAATTCAGATTTAAAATATGGCATCCCATTTCATATTACCTGAACCTGGCATCAGAGAGTAGTTTTTAGTTCCCGCCCACCACCACCACCACAACTTTATTCTTGCCTCTGTGCCTCTCAAAAGGTGTTGGTACTAGCAGTCCTAAGGGCCCAAATGGGGTTCCATGTGATAATAGCGATCGAAAAACAGCGATCGCTATCATCGCGAATGCATATCGCTGAAAAGCATTTCGGCAATATACATTTCTCAGCGAACTGACATCTGGTGAAATAAAGTGTTTTTATGGGGGGCTGTGTGCCCCCTACACCCTTCACCCCCCATGCCCCCCTTACTAAGGATTCTCAACTCCAGGGGGGTGCAACTCTAGGAGGGGGCGAAATTCTGTATAAAAAAAATATTAAGTACACAGCTGCAAGCCGCTGTAAAATTATTTCCCCCAGCAGGTCCCAAACCCAGTGCCTACTGCACTGTAGCCAGTCCCCCTCACCACCACACCACAGGGCTGGCTTAGTTGCAGGAGGCTCACCTATCTTCCTGAACCCTCCCTCCTATCCCTTCTGTAGAGCTTCCCATCCCTTCCCTTCTGGTCACTCTAAACGCTATTCTATCGCTACCCTTGCAGGGTAGCAGATCACAATAGCGCTATAAATGAGTCACTGTTTCTACCGTCACTCATTTATAAGCACTATCATCACGCTATCACCCCTAAATGGTATTTGATGATCACCAGTGATCCTTGAGAGTCAGGAAAATAAAAAGATCCCAGGGTGTACATGATAACCCAATGTCTGATGATTGATAGCTCTCTGGCTAAGTGAGCATAGAAGAGGGAAAACTATTTTACAAGGACTGGGACAGAGCACACAAATTATGCTGCCATCTTGCCAAAAATCAGCAGTTATAAAAAGCAATATAAAGGTAGGGCTGTGTGATGTTTTTTACACACACCTTCACCGTGTAATGCCTTAAACCTGTTGAGGTTTGCTCTCAGTGTTTATATGGCCTAACACCCTTTGGGTTTGTACAAAAAAGCATTATACACCCCTACCTGTTCTTTATTCTTTAAAAGGCTTTTGCCTGCAGTTCAAAGGGGCAATGGGCAACACACATGCCATGCCACCCTCCACGCGGTACAAATCCGTGTATGTCCAAGCATCCCTTGGATGCTTGAAATTTTTGTTTGCAATTGCACAACCTTTCTCCCCTTCCCTCCTGCTTGGACCTACTCTGTCACAAGGCAGTTCTCCAGCGTCCTTCTCTGCAGGGCCCTGCAGCTGCTTCTGTCTGACTCCCCTGGGTGTTTGGAGTTTCCTCTCTAGTCGTGCAGTCCTCCAGCCACCTGTATTCTAGTCTCTTGGCCTGGGCTTGCTTGGATCATGCAGTGAGACATTTCCTTTTTCCTAGTGTAAATTATGAGCCCCTTTTTCCTCACTGCTGCCTCAGTTTTTAGTCAGTGGGACCATGTGTCAGCACTTTTCACTGCCTCAGGTCAGTGTGCCTGTAGCACTTGCTCAACAGTGGCAACGGCAACTATTCTCCCCGCTACTCCAGCGTCCTAGTGCTCTTCGACAACTTCCATATCCTACTTCTAACTGCAGGCTGCTATCTACCCTGTACACTGCTGTCTTGCTGGTCAACATCCCTTACTAGCAGCAATATTCCTGATGTTTTACTGCTTCTAACTGTTTCTGTGCAGTTCATTCTGCTTGGCCCCCCCTTTCAGCAAGCATTCAGCAACACCCTGCTCTTGTGCTTTCATTGCAAACCAGCTAAGCTCCATTTTCACCTTCAGCAGTGCTTTATTTTCAGCGTAGTCTGCCTCAGCCTAACTAACCTTACCACACCATTTCTGGAAGTGGTTGGCACATGTATCTCCTCTCTCTCTCTCTCTGGCGCAGTCCTAAAGAGGGCCACTACCCCAGTCTGCTGTCTAGAATACAGGACACGGGGCCTGGGTTCCCAAAACTGACCTACAAGGGTCCTTTCCCAAAATTGAAAATAAAATGGCAGTGCCTCCACCCAGAGCACATGTTAGGTGAGTCTGATTACCAGCAGTACAACCCCCTGGGATGTTGTACCAACCCACCTCCCCAACAGTTACCCCAGGCATGGACTTACCAGGTTCGAACCTCCCCACATTCAGTTAAAACATTTATCTTTTCACTTCATCAATACACAGACTCACTAAAATCAGGTTCTGGATTCATTTTCTGCTGCAAAGCAATAACTCTGTGGTTTATTTATGTGGGAGGGTTTAGGAATAGGGTAGTAGAATAGAGGTCAAGTAAGCATTTTTAAAGATTTGCATTTCCCCAAATTTAAACCCAGATCTCAATCAATGTAGTCATCAGGTCTATCTACAGTATCTAGCTAACTGCTGCAGTGTAACCCAAGCCCAGACCCGCAGGTCCCAGTCCATTAAAACCTCACAGTCCTATCCTGGGTACCCAGTTTTAAAGTTGCAGGTCTGAGGTGCAGCTGGTAGCTGGCATCGGCGCGCTTATTTGAATTAACAACTTTTATACAGTTTCCCTTTGCTTTTTCTCCTGCCGTAGGGGGCATATTTAAACTATATACAGTCCCCAGGTGCAGGACAATTCCTGCTGTTTACTCATGGTTCTACAGAATCAGTCCTTGGATGGTACAGTTCACAGAAGTCCTGGGGATTGGTGGCACAGGCAGAACCGGCACAAAACTTGAACAGGGGCACAGAGGCTGCAGCTTGCTCTCTCTCTCTCTCTCTCTCTCATTTGCTTGCAGATCTTGCAGCTTGTTCCCTTCAGCCCATTATAGGTCCCATTGCAGGGCATGTGTGCAAGGCCTGTCAACTACAGGGGACCCAAACTGGGGAGTGGCCCCACGGCCTGGCTTCCTCTGATCGGAGCCCCCTAGCACTCAGGTACAAGACCTGTGAACCCCTGCCGTGGTAGGCCCCACTTGATGGGGGTTAGCAAGTTCCCCACCTGGCCCTGGGTGTCAGCAGAAGTACATTTAGCACAGTCTCTTCTGCTTCTTCTCTTTCTCTCTCTTTCCTGCCACGGTGTGTAGCCACAACAATCCATTTCTCTCTTTGCTGTATCTCAGGAGCAGACAACAGATACTCAACCAGAAAGAAGCTGTTCATCCTTCTGCTTTCACAGTCCCTCAACTTAAACACAGCCATCTTTTTGCTCTGGCTCACACAGATATCACCTGCACACTCACAGTCCAGTTTTTCACTGTGCAGGTACTTGGCATTTCTCTGGCATGAAGAGGCTTACTCTTCCTTTTCTCTTTCCTCATCACATTTATTTTCTTATCCTCTGTATCCCCATCTTTTCCCAGGCTTAGATGCAACCTTAGTTCTCTTTCCAGGCTCAGAACACAACCTTGGTCTTTTCCCAGGCTTAGACCCAACCTTTGTCCTTTTAGTTAGGCTCAGGACACAACCTTTCCTCTCTGCTTCTTTGCCTCACCACTGCGGTGCAACTTCAGAACAATGCAGACATTCAGCAACCTGCAGCTTTCCCTTTTCTCTTCCAATCTGCTTCTTTCTGTTCCCAATGGGGCAGGCATTCCCTGCCCTGGGGGACACATTGCTGACAGACCTCAGGCAGGCCCATCTCACAGCCCCAATCTCTCCAAGGGAAGAGACCCCTCCCTCAGGAGGATCTCCCACCAAACTGACTCAGAGTCCAACTGTCCCGGCTTTATTGAGAGCCGTTTCCTTGCTCCCCATTGGCTGGAGCCACTGTCCTTAGACAAAAGTTAATATGTATGAGACTCTCTCGATGCCTCATTGGTGCAGAAAAAGGTACCTAAACATTCCCTGGTATTTTCCCCCAAGAGTCCTTTCACACAGTCCCAGAGTCCCTGGCAAGAATCCTGGCGTGGTGGTTGGCTGGCTGATGTCAAATGGCTGCTAACATGGTGGCCATTGTAAATAGTGTCCACACATTTACACAGAGACCCATCTTTTATGTCGCTGTGCAGTCAGACGCTTTACTTTTATTTAATCATTCCCCCACCATTGGGTAGCCACCCCATGCCCTATAAAGTGTCTGCATTCCTTAACACATTAGCTCATTCCTCTGCCAGTCACTGCTGCCATTCTACATGGTCCTCAGGCAGCACACACATAGCCCCAATGCAGCCTCGGTATTTCCCTTCTGCAACCACAGTAAACATCTCTTTTCCCTTACGGGTGCAGCCTTCCCTTTTCCCCTGCACACCTGGCTTTATTTATTTAATGTTTTATTTTTTGTCTTCCAGCCTGTCCTAGTGCTACCTTTTCATTTGTCTCCAGTGCTAGGCAGGCACCGCTACTTCAAGGGCATGCCACCTCACTAATATTTATGAGGCAGCTCCTGATTTCTGTAGCAAGACTGGTGCTTTCAAAAAATACATTTTCTGCTTCCCAGTTGCCTTTCCCTTCCAGCTAAGGTCTCTGGTCCCTCTCTTGTCTTTCCCTGGGACTGGGACCACTGGAGAGGCAACCCCGAAGGCCGCCGAGATGGCCACTCAAATGCACTTCTATGCATGCATGGAGCTTGCCGGCACCGCAGTGCCATTTCAAAGCTGGTGGCTCCATGAATTTGTTCCTCCGGCCCCGGTCTCTGTCTACAAACAGCACAGGGGCCAGCAGGAGAAACACCAAACACTGGGGCAAGCCAGGATATAAGGACCCAGGACAAAAAAAGATGGGGGGTGGAAGCAAACCCCAGGGAAAACAAGCTTTTGGGGGGCTCACAGGTAAGCCCCTGACAGGGGGGTTACACACATCCACCTTTTCTGGCATTTTGTCACCTTACCATTCAGCCTCGGTCAATCTAAGTTGCATACAATGCTTAGTCAGTCACCCAGCCTGCTTCATTCATTCTGACCTGTTTCTATGTCAACAGTGTCAGGCTTCACCCTTGGTCTCTTTCTACAATCATGCTCTCAAAGTAGCTCGGATGTATGCCAACCACAACCATCAATGGCTTCCAAAGCTGCCCTGTAAGCCGATGGTCTCACTCTGCTCCCTTGAAGCCTACATCTCAAGGGTGGGTCCCTCTACTCGGATGGAGCCCTTCTTTTTCTGCCCTTCAGGTGAGAATGTCCTATGCTCTGGAGGAAACATCAGCTGTGTAGATTGACTCAGTGGCACCTCTTGATGTAGCATTTACAATCACCACTACCGAAAGGTGGGACCTTTACATCCTCAGGGACTCATTTAGTTGAGCAAACCATATCAGCAGCACCCTCAAAAGATGTTCTCCCCGTGGGCGCTCAAGCTTCACCTGGTCTCTTCTGACTTCCTTTCCTCTGCCCTTCATGGGTGAAGATCATAAAGGCTCTGCCTCTCAAGGACTCAACCCCTATGCCTTGCCTCTCAAGGGTTTAGCTTCCTCTGTAGATCTCCTCTTGGTTTGGAGGCCAGGTGAGTGCATTTCAGCAGTCATTGTTCTCCTCCTTCCTGCCTCAAATTTTTTTTTTATACTTAGTTTATTAAAAAGACATTAACTGGTTACATATACTTCATTAACCAAGTAGTGTACAAATTAACACTCACATACAATGATAATGAGTTATAGTTCAGCTGATTATCCATTTTTCACTTACTTGTTCTTCCCAATCCTCATAGCACACAGAGAGAAGGGGGGGGCAACAAAAAAGGAAGAGGGAAAATTAAACTTGAACTTTGGGATGTGTTCATCAAAATCATTAAATGATCCAATATTCCTATTTCCAGTCAATCAATAATCAGAGAACAGAGAAGAGAGTCATCTAACCTGGGAGGGATATTCCGTAACCTCTACAACTAGAGCCCAGGAGCTACTCTGATCAGCCAGTGGGCATGGGTGCAGGCCGACTGACCTGCAGTCATGTCCCATGGTTCCCTGCAAGAAGATTATAGGCTGGGTTCCTAAAGTTCTTCATAAAGTAACCGAGTCCATCTTTGTTGGTATAATTGCATTTTTTGATTAAGGTTAATTGTTAACTTTTCCATCCTATGTATGGATTCAATGACCTCCCTCCATTCTGTTAAAACTCGGGGGTTGTGGCCGAAGCCAATTTCTAGTAATATTTTTAGTGTTGCTGCTACTAAAATTACCCACAACTGTCTTGTGTCCTTATCCCTCAGCTCCCCAGGAATGAGGCCTAGTACGAGATGTTCCGGGCCTAGGTGGATCTGTATCATGAATATCTGTTTCAGATGACAAGTCACCTCCCTCCAAAATGGGACGATGACAGGGCTGGACCAAAAAATGTGGGCCTGCGTGGCATAGTCGTCTCCGCAGGACCTCCAACATTCAGGTTTGGCTCCCGTTGTAAAATGGACTGCTTGGGCCGGTACCAGAAAATACCGGGACCTCAGTTTCCAACAGAAGTCCCTCCATGTCAGCGATCCAGCTGTGGACCATGTGCCTCTCCACATCAAGGACCATTGCTTGCCCGTAATGGGGATTGTCAAGTCTTGTTCCCATTTATTTTTCAGGTATTGAGATGAATTTTCCATGTCAGTTATATATCTAGCACATAATAATGAGACGGCATGATCTGCACCTTGATGACCGCAAATCTTTGGGAATAAAGCATCTCCCACCTGATCAGGATCCTCCTGCATGGATTCATTTATATTTAAGTAATCTCTCAACTATTAGTATCTGATTTTGTCCATCTGATGTAAACCATATTTCTCCTGTATGGCTTCAAAGGGGAGAACTGTGTTACCTACCATCATTTGATAGGGTGCACATAGGCCCTTCCCAACCTACTTATGATACCATTTATCAAGTGTGGCTGGCACAAAGTGTGGATCATAAGCCCACCATCTATATCTCCAGAGTTGCCTCCGGGTAGTACCCCAACATGTACCTCTCTTCCAACCCTCTATGATGCTTTAGTGCCATAAAAATACTCTATTCCATCAGGCCCCTGTACTTTAAATAGTTCTGCCTGCATAGGGGGGTTAACCTGTCTCCAGAGGTCTACTCTCTTCCAGTGAGCATCATAGTCTTGGTTGCCCCAAAGAAGGGCAATCCGCATGTGTGCTGCCACCCAATAGCCCTGTAAACAGGGGAAGGCTAGGCCTCCCTCTGCCTTCGGGAGATAAAGGAGAGTTTTTCGTGTTCTTGGTTTCTTACCCCTCCAAAGGGAGGAGAAGAACATTCCCTGTCAATTTTCCAAATCGCTCGGGCCACCTCACAGGGGACACACTGGAACAGGTAGAGGAGGCGTGGCAGTGTGTTCATCTTAAGGGTCTGCACCCTAGCACACAGCGATAGTGGGAGTAGTGACCATCTCTGGAAGTCATTCTTTAATTGTCTTATTATAGGCAGATAATTCAACTCCCATAGGTGTGCATTGTCTTTTTCTAACATAACCACCAAGTATTTAATCGCGGTCTGGTCCCACACCATTGGGTAGTTTGTTCTAGTCTCCACATCTGGGGTGTAATAAAAGCCTAGTATTTCAGTTTTTGTTTTGTTCAACTTATATCCAGCTAGTTCTGAGAATTCCTCAAGTTGACGAAGCACTGAATGGAGAGAAGCGCCTGAGTCTGATAAATACAAAAGAACATCATCAGCATACTGTGCTAGTTTATGAGACTGCCCCCCAACTCAATTCCCTTTACCTCTGGATTCTGCCTGATGCGTTGAGCCATAAGCTCAATAAAAAGGACAAACAAAAACAGAGAAAGAGGGCATCCCTGTTGTGTGCCCTGCCCCAGACCGAAGGCCTCTGAAATGTGGCCATTTGTCCTAACATATGCTTGTGGTGAGTCATATAGCTTAAATATGACTGCTATAAGTTGCTTCGGGAACCCAAACCAAGAGAGGACCCCCCTATAAAAAGGTCAGGACACCCTGTCAAAGGCCTTTTCAGCATCCAAACTCATTATCAAGGATGGGAGCTTTCGCTTATTGATATGATCAATTATATGGGTTGTTCTACGTAAGTTATCCTGGGCTTTCCTTCCCAGTATGAAGCCAGCTTGGTCTAAGTGTATCAAGGAAGGGATGTATTGTTGTATGCGTTTCACCAGGATAGAAGCCAGGATCTTATGGTCTGTGTTTAATAATGAGATTGGATGGTAAGAAGTACATCTGGCAAGATCCTTTCCCGGCTTGGGTAGCACCAAAATCACAGCCCTTGACCACTAGGTGGGGGGCTGGACTCTCTCCTCCCATAACCTCTCCACATACTTGTGAAGCATGGGCTGTACCCACTCCCTGAAGCATTTGTAGAATTCGGATGGCAGGCCATCAGATCCGGGGCACTTACCTACTTTAAGCCGTCTAATTTCTCCCTTAATCTCCTCTAACTTCACTGGGCTCATCAGTGTTTCATCCTGCTACCTGGTTAAGCCTGGAAGTCTAAGGGTCTCAAGGAAATCCTATATTTTCTCCCTTCCCGCATCTATCTTTTCAGTGTACAGTTTTGTATAATAAGTCTTGAAAGTGTCCGCTATCTCATGAACCCCTTGTACCACCCTACCGAAGCGAGGGTGCCATACCTGACTTATTCTTGCCCTTGCTCTCCTCGCCCTCAACCTACTGGCCAAGAGCTGCAGGGAGCAAGGCCCACACTCATAATATTCTAGACGCAGGAAGAGTAACTGCTGCTCTACCTGGTAGTCTGAAATTCCCATCAATTCCCTTTTGTACTCAAGAAGATGCTTCTTATGCCCCTTATCATATTTTTGTTTTTGTTGTCCCTCAAGGTCATGAATGTGCTGGGTTAGTGTAACCTTTCTAGCTTCCCGCTCCCTCTTTTTCTGGGCTGCTAATTGTATAAACATACCTCGTATGACCACTTTTGCAGCGTCCCAATGGATCGCCTGCGAGGTTTCCTGCTCATTATTTTCCTTCAAGTAAGTTTTATATGTCTCTATGATCGTGTCCCTAACCCCCTTGTCCCTTAGCATAGAGACACTGAGATGCCAAAAAGTATTTTGGCGTGTCTCCCCAGATCTATTTTTGTATATAAGGGCGTGTGATCTGATAAGAGGAAGTCCCCCATCCAAGACTCATAAACCCTGTGCACTTTATCTTTCGGAATCAAAAAATAGTCTAGTCTTAAATACATACTGTGTGTCGCTGAGAAAAGGGTGTAATCTCTGTGCCTGCTATGCTGGTGCCTCCATACATCTAATAGGCCCAGTTCACTAATCAGTTTTTGTACCTTTTTAGCTATACCATGGGATTTCCCTTAAACCAAGGAGGAGGAGTCCAGCTTGGGGTTGAGGGGCAAGTTCAAGTCATCCCCACAGATCAGTACACCCTCCCCCATTCCTGCAACATCGTCAGGAATGTGCGGTATTCCGTAAATGCTGAACCAGGGGAAAGTACACCAATGCCAGTGTTAGTACATTGCCCCAGTATTTCCCTTTTAACATCATGAATCGTCCCTCTTTATCCAACCTTGAATCCAGTTTCTCAAATGGGGTCTAATTTGGGACCAGCACCGCTGTGCCTCTCCGCCTGTCATTTTTATAGGATGCAGCAATCATTTCCCTGAATCCCAATTTTAATAATTTTTCATGCTCCTTCATCGACAGGTGGGTCTCTTGCAAAAATAAGAAGTCTGTAGAGGCTTTCTTTGCCTGACTCAAGATCTTGCTTCATTTAGTTGGATTCATGAGACCATTTACATTGCAGGAGCATAGGATTGTGCCCTTACTTGCCATATTCAAAGTAGGATTTTACCACCACTATTTTGGATTCCCTAGAGATTCCTCCTCGGAGTCCCCATCCCGAAACTCCCTCTCTGTATTACAAAATACAGTAGTTCTTGAAGTAATGCATCATCTCAGAAAAAAAATAAAGTAGTTAACATCAGTATTATTGAAGTAACAAACCACAACGGCCAACTGGGACAATAACAGTTGAAGCTTGATTGACCACCAAGGTAGAAGACCCATATTTTGGGTGTCTTTTCTTACCTAAACCCTATCCAGGAGAAGGTAAGCAGAGGGGCATCCACTATCTCCACTATGGAAGACCCCCTCTGCGAGCTCTTGCATTTAAACTACAGCTCCATGCCTATCTCTGTGACCATATTATATGTTGGTCCAGGAGGCACTAATCAATGAGCACATGATGTATACTCCAAAATATGTAATTACTTGGCAGCTGAAGTAATCGCATCCTTTTCCCACCAATCTGTGTTCTAGGATACTATTCTCAACATGGCAGGAGTGAATAAGTCAACTCATCAAGCCAAATGAAAGGGGGGTCCCATCCCCCCAGGAACGGCCAACCCTGAGGAGAGAGTGAAGAGGGCGCAATCCAGAGTCCATCCCAGGGCAATCAGAGCTCTATGACTTTCATTAATGACACGCAGCATTGTCTTTGTCCCGACTTATAGCAGGTCTATATGCTACTTGTCGTAATCGTCAAGGCTCAGCTCCACAACCTCCACCACCTGGAAGGGTGCTGCCCACCATCTAAGCACTTCATAGGGCCAGCCCTCGGAGTGACATCAGGAAACTTCATCCCTCCCCCCCGAGCAACCAACTACTGCCGCCCGGCAGTAGGGACCGGCAGCTAATTCCTCACTCGATTCAGCATAAGAGCCCACATAGCTCTGTACTTTTTAGAACTGTTAGCTAGTGCTGCTGACATGCAAGCCTCCTCTCCCCGGTGGACCGGACCAATAGAACTCACCCTGAACAGATCCCTCAGTTGCACCTCCCCAAGCCCTGGACAGCATGCACGCCCCAGTGAGATGACCCCCCGCAGCCCACAAACCAACCCACCCCCATAACCTCTGTATCCATGATTTCAACAGGTTAAAATTATGCTACAAATATCATTACCATTTATCATTTGGAGCCCGCCCACTTAACATCGTAAGCATAGCCAACTAAATAGCTTATCAATATTTGAGGTCTTTCCAAGTAAACCTCCAGTTCCAGGGCCCACAGTAAATGTTGCATACAAGACTCCACAAAAGAGAATGGAGATGAAAAGCCAATCTCCAAAAGTACTTGCGATTCATCATCATCGTCATCATCAAATCTTTATTTATTCAGGCGAGCATCATTGAGCAAGGCTCATTTACAAGATGGACCTGATAAGGTCAAGGTTCAACAGTTGATACACAACAGATACATCATACACTTATATAAAACAGTTATACATACAGGGGAAAAAAAACATTTATAAACACAGTGATGTACAGTAAAATTCACATGATAAAGTGGGTTATAGGAAAGTTGAGCCAATATTTACAGTATACACAGTATATACATATCCCAGTGGAGGGGCCATGGCAAACACACAGCATAATGTAATACTAGGATGTTGGAAGGTATTACTGGGTGTCATAAGATGGGGTGTCTGCCTGGGAGGGAGAACTGAATAACAAAGATTATGCCATATATGGTGAATTTTTGGGAGGGAGATGGTGAGATGACAAAGCTAGCTCTAGCGGTAGCAACTGCATTTCTCTGTGAAGAAAACTGCACAACACTGTTTAAAGGATGCAATGGGAATAATATTGGACAGTTTTAGGGATTTTTGTAGGGTGTTCCATGCTATAGCTAGAGAATAGCTGATTGCTGCCCTCCCTAGCCGGGTGTTGAATTTGGGCAATTTGAACAGGATGATGTTGTTGCTTCTTAGGGCATAGGAGCTAGGAATGGTCTGAGTGAAGCAGTCCAGAATATAGTTTGGAAGTTTTTTTGACAACGCTCTGTAAATCCACAGAGCTGCATTTCTGTTCCTTCTGAGGTGTAGGGAAATCCATCCAACTGCAGCATAAAGAGAGCAATGATTCTGCTGATGTATAGTCTCTCCTCAGGTTGTAGGTGCATCTTCAAGATTCAGAGCATCTCCTGCTCTCGACAGGTTCTTTTTCCACTTCCCTGTGGGGGGCAATGCCATTTGAAAAACATAGTGTCCCACACTCCAGATTTGTCCCCTCTGAATCTAGTGCCCTGTCATTTCAGTCCTCTAGTCATCCAATTGTTCCCTCGTAGTTGCTGCTGGATTTGGATAGCTTGTGGCTCTGGCAACACAATCTCACATTTTTCAAGGAATTCCTTAGCTTCTGCTAGCTCTTGGAACCTAATCTGGCCCTTGTCTGTTATGACTTTTGGTCTGGCAGGGTACTCCAAGAAGGCTTTATATCCTTTTGGTTGTAACATTTTGACCACTGTAAGAACTTGTCGCCTCCTTGTAAGCAGCTGGGGTGAGAAGTCATGATCGAAATATAAACAGACATCCGCAAAGAGCACACTCTTTTTAGACCAGGCTAATGACAGCACTTCCTCCTTAACCCTGTAACCTAGGAAAGCCAATACTACTGATTTTGGTCTGGCCTTCGGATCTCTCAGCCACAGTACAAGGGATCTGTGGGCTCGGATTATGTCCAATCATTTCTCTGGGGCAGATTCAATATCTCATGGAGAAAAGTCTATAAATGCCATCATGTTCCCGTTCTCTGTACCTTCTGGTAAGCCATGGATTCTTATGTTATTTCACCGATTTCAGTTTTCAAGCTCCTCCAGCTTCTGCTCTAAGGACAGGGTACGTTGATGCAACTCCAGCAGAGCAGTACTATGTGTGTCAGTGGTCTGTGTATAATTCATAACCACCGCCTCCATGGCCTCAGATCTTTGAAATAGTGCTGCAGTATCCTGACGCTGGTCCGAGACCTTCGACTCCAACTTTTGGTGGGTTTCATTCATTTGTTTCAGTGTCTGGCACAGCTGCCTTGATGTTATCGTGCAGTCAGCTTCTCCTTCTTCTGTTATTTAGGCCTGTAGCATGTTTTCTGCTGATAAGCCCCGCGTGGCACATGCCTCCATCTGCCTGCTGGATTTCTGGCCGATTTTCTGTTGTCTAGCACCTCCGTTTGGGTGATTTTCTTTGAGTCTATGCTTTGGCCCCATCAGGTAGTCCTTAAGTGTTCAATTGGGATGCAGAATGAAAGCCTGATAGTTCGGATTTGCCTGGATTGTTGTTGGTCAGGTTTAGAGCTGAAACCTCAAGCCACCATTTAATCGGTGCTCAAACCGGAAGTCCAGCCTCGAGGGGTTGACCTCCTTCATGGGGAACCCTCCTTTAAATACAGAAATAGTCTTGTAGCACCCTCACAGCATTCCCATTAAAGGGACAGAGTGAGAGCTCTTCCTCTAAGATACCTCCCCTTATTTGGTCTTTAACTTGAAGTAACCAAGACATCACTAATTTCAACCCTAACCTGGAGGGAAGGCAATCTCAGCCTTGGATCAAAAGAATTTTCCTCCTTAAGAGGGGGGTCCTCTTCTGTGCCAAAGGTCATTAACACTAGTTTCCACAGCAGTTGGAGCTGGTTGGGGTTTTTCCA
Organism: Neoceratodus forsteri; assembly: GCA_016271365.2. NCBI lineage: Eukaryota > Metazoa > Chordata > Ceratodontiformes > Ceratodontidae > Neoceratodus > Neoceratodus forsteri. The sequence goes on from CM057450.1 coordinate 733,215,277, forward strand.
GGTCAGGATCTCAGTCTGGCTATGTCTGTTCTCTCCCTGGGAAGAATGTGCTTGCCTGTCTTTTACTGTGCATTTGGACTTTCTTTCCTAAGGTGTCTTTGGTCCTGGGACCTTGTTCCTGTAACACTTCTAGGGGTTGGAACCTTTCAATCAGGGTTCCCTTTCCCTTATTTAGCCCCATAAGGAGCGCTGCTCCTTTTTTAGATCTACTAGGTTAGTTAAACTATGTTGGCCTGTGTGACCTGGTTAAAATCCTCTAAGGTGTTACTTCCCTGGAGTCTCAGGGGGCTGGGCCAGCTGGTCTGCTCCAGTTTCCTGAGCGGAGGAATCACCTGCCTGTGACTGAAAAAGCTTCAGGAATCTGAGTTAGGCGTTCTATACTCCCAGTGCACAGCAAAAAGGCACTGGAGATTTGCCCCCCCCCCACTCCCCTACTAAAGGAGTCTCAACTCCAGGGGGGTGCATGTTGGGGGAGGGTGCAAACATGAAAAAAAAATTCCCTGACCGGCACAAAAAACAAACATGAGCCCATTACCAAACCCGGCACCCTCCCACACTAGCCTGCCACCAACCCACCATGCCATATGGCCAGCATAGCAGACCACCACCGCACTACACCCCACAAACCCACCCCAGCATGTATATATAGCGACATCCTGTTGCTATATTCACCACCACCCCCATCCGGTCATCCACCCTGCCCAGTAGCCCTGTGCATAGGTGCCATGACTGAGTTGCCCCTTTTTAATGCACTCAATCATGGTCGCCATAATCACAGGCTACCAGAAAACAAGCACAGCTTAGAGTGTGCTGTACCTGCAGACCAAACTCGGTTCCATTCTTTATAATGAAATAAAGCATTTTCCCAACTAATTTTCTTTATTGGCATGCATCTTCAGATACTAAAGTACAAATTCAGAAGTTGACAGCCCATCTAAATTACATACCCTGTTTTTAAAGTTGTCTTCACTTCCTTCCTACATACTCATTTAAGTGATACAAACAAATAGTTTCAAAAATCACTGAACTGCTGGGGGTCAGCACAGCTGCTCTACAAGCTAGGGGATAGCTTCAGAACCCAGCCCACTACAGGAAAAATTGGGCCTATCTTATCCATAAACAAATGAAGCACTCTCCCAAGGGACTCAAGCGTTTAAGGAGGCACCTGTACCGTTGCCTACATTTATTTTGTACTGCCACTGCCCTTTGGGTCACATGTCTGATGGTAACCTTACAAGCTCCAGTGAAAATGACATGACATCTGACCTTAAATTAAACTACACTGCTGAACTAGTTGTGATTCAAGGCATTCTGAGATTTTTACAGAGGGTGAGAAAAATGCATACCTCTACTTAACAGTACCACATTATGAGGAACATCTCTCATTCTAGCACTCAGAAGCCTTCTGTCCCAACTTAAGAAGGCACTATCCTGCCTACTACACTAGAACTTTAAAGCAAAAATGCAGATTAATTTATGCTGCTCAGTGAACAGCAAGCAATGGTCCTATGCAAAAAGGGACAGGGTGCCTAAATGCCGAAGATCTGTGGGGCGTAGGCAACCCTATGCCTGAATGCCATGAACTGCGGGTCCCATGGACCCCTGCATGCATTCACAGAATGGACAAGCATCTCTTCCACATAGGATCCCCCAGCCAGCCATGCAGCTATGTGCGCAGCAGGTCTGGGGATGTGTTTGGGGATGTGCTTACACTCTGCAACATTCACAGAAGCATGAAGTGCCAGCCAAGAAGGGTGCAGGATACGGCAGCAGGGACCCTACCATATCTTTTGTGTGCCCCTGCAGTTTACACCCGCCGGCTGTGGCAGGATGAGGAGTCTCCCCACCATGCTGCCCCAGCCCTCTGAGCTGACAAGGGGGTCTGGGGGCAGTCATTCAGCACTCACCTGTCTTTTTCAAAACTTGACATCCTGTGCTAACCCATAATCCTCCTCACCATGTAAAGCAGTGGATCCACTATGGGACCAGGTCAGACATCTGATTGGATGCCCACCTGTGTCCTCCAATTCATTCCACACACAGCAGCACACCAGGGGAGTGGAACTACGGACAAACACCATGTGGTGGCGTGCGTTAATGCACGTGGTGCACCACACACCTGTTTGCAAGTGTAAAGCTGTGCGAGCTGGGTACATGCCTCTCACACATACCTGGCTCACATTCATGAGTAGCCCCAAGTATGAATATAAAAGCTTTTATTCCTACTGCAGTCTGCAGTTTAATCTCCATGGTGTAAAGATGTGTCTGTTTCCAGCAGTCCCACATTTGGGTGATGAAAAATTGAGAGGCATCAGCAAACATGACATTAGCATGATATTAGGTAAAAACACTCTCTGGAGCACCAGAAAAGGGTCGGTCAGCACTCTGAAGTATTCACAATACCTTGTTTATCTCAGTGCACATGCAGTTCTATCAGAAACATATAGCAGCTGGTTGTCAGCGGGTACAATATGTTTAAAATTTATGTATAAGTTTGTAGTACTACACCGCCTGATAGACTCTTATAGACATCTGAGAAAAGTAATTTATTTTGCCCATCCCCTGAAATTTACTGATGCTACTATATGTTTCTGACAGAACTGCATGTGAGAGTGTTTTTTCTTCATGTCTATCCTGGTAACGTGCACCCATTTTTTGTACCGGCTGAGTTTAAATTGTGGCTCTGAGAGCAATGCTGTATACTGTATGTAACTGTGTATTAGCATGATGTTGCCAGTGAATGAGCAAGCTGGGACTCTGTTACTGCATATGCCAGCTAAGCAACAGAGCGTGCCAGGCTGTGTGTTTGTGCTGTGAAAACAAAAAGCACATATCAGGTGCCTTGTGAGGCACAAGGCTACAGGCCTTGTATGCACTCCCTGAAAGCTGCCCTCTTTACCCTTCTTACTTCTGCCACTTCCCTTGAGAACCAAAGTGTCCTTTTGTGTTTCTCTTTGTGTCCTACCTGCCTCAGACAGGAGCTAGCTGTTTCAGCAATTTGCTGCTTTATAATTTCCCACTTTGCCTCAATCCTTCGACTTACCTCATACAAGCTCCTTTTTAATTAACTGTATTCCCTTTCCAAAATCTGTCCTGAGATCCAGGACCATTGTCCTTGAATTTAAGCACTGGATGTCCAACATGATGCTGAACCATTCTGACACGCTGTCATTGGTCCTAAGGGGTTCCGCAACTCTGGCTTCTCCTATTCTGTCCCCACTACAGGACACTAAGTAGCATATAGCACCTTCCCTGGTAAGCTCCTTAACCCACTCCTGCATTCCCTTTACCGGTGCCTGGTTCCATGCACTCTTGCTTAATGGGATTTCCCAGTCTGTATCTGATTGAAACCTTCCATTAGTACAACCTCCTCTTTGTGATTGCCTTCCTCATTTCCTTCCCCAGCACTTTACACATATCATCTGTCCAGTTTGAGGAATCTGTACACCATCCCCATCCCGATAGCCCACCCCGTATCTGTCACTAACTGTACCTATACCACTTCCACCCCACTATACCCCTTTAGAGTGCTGATTTCTGTGGCATCCATGCTATCTTTTATATACAGAAACACCCTTCCACCCACCCTGCATCCTCTCTTTTGAAATGAAAGTACCTAAAAACAGCTAGATCACAGTCATGTTATTGGGTTATCCATGTTTCAGTTATTGCCTGCATTCACATTTTGCCTCTTCTGCTACCACCTGAAGCTTTCCCATTTTATTTCTCAGGCTCCTTGCATTCATACAGACTGCTTTCTAAGTTCCTATGCTCTGGCTTCCCCCTCCTTTCCTGCTATCTGCTCATTGTCCCTCTTAGCTGACGCATCCTCCCCCAGCATTTTCCCTTGTTCCCTCTGTTCCAGACCCTTTCTCCAGTCCACTTACATTTCCTGTCCTCTGGAGCCCTTTTCTCATTCCACTCTCCCTTGGATAAAGTACCTGCCCTCTCCCCTGTGCTGTTGTTTATACCCTTCCCTGCCACCTTCATTAGCAAGATGGCGAGGAAATGTCCTTAATGTGAAACATCCTTAGAGTCCCACGCCTTAGTGCAGGGCAGTCCCCAATGAGGCTTTCTGCCTAGAAAGTAAAATTTTACCATTCCTGTGCTTTTGCAATTGTTTTATCTGGCGTCTGCTGTTCATAACCAAAATTTTGTGAAGCACGCCATGAGGGGCACATTCCAGAACCACCCTTGGCTAACATCAGAGCCATACGTAAGCTATTAGTAGGAGTTATTAATTGCTCCAGTTCATCCTGTACTGATCCCAGTCCCGTACCAAGACTAAGTACAGCCTGCACAGTCCTGCTACACACAGATGCTTAGTAGTTACCTGATGAGTGACTTACATGCCTTTTACCTGAAACTTCACAGTCTACTTATTCTGATCAACCTTTTGCTGTGTTGTGGGGACTTATTTCTATTTCATTGCCATTCTATCCATTGCCCACCCCCTTCCCAATTTTCTTTGTATGCTTCACTTTGAGGTGCCAAAGGGATGCTCTCTCCCATTATCCAGTGTGTTCAAATGAGACTGATCCCACCCACAAATTTCCTTATATGCTGAGTGGGTTGCTTGTAGCAGTAAGTAACAGACTGGAAGAAACTCTGAAAAGGTGAGATGTTTCTTTTTTGTGAATGGTTGCTAGAGAGCTGTGAGTTGGGAAATAATATTAGGAGAGACTGATCAAGGTGAGATTGATTGTCTGAGGGCAGTGTATACATGTGAACTTCAGTTGTGCCACCACCTCAATGTGGTGCAGAGGCAAACCAATCTATGAGATTGTTACTAAGAGCCAGACGTTTTCTTAGCACTGGAGGGAGTTCAAAATGAGGAGAGAGTGAAAGGAGAGAGGAAAGTCAATGTCAATAAAATATTGGTGCTGACACTTGATGCAGCCCACAGAAGACTGAAATGAAAAGAAAAATAGGCTGACACAAATTTTGACCTAAAGACCCTCTTTTTATACCACCTTCAAAACCACTCTAAAATCATAAAGCAGGAAGAAAAAATTGTATTTGTATTGTAAAAGTTACAGGTACTCTACTGTTCTAGACTGATGAAAAGTCCTGCCTCAGTTACACTTTGTGATTCATTTCAAGATTCCCTTCACTGTGTTTATCGAGGTGAACTTCCTTAGACTTTACTTTCAATACGGCTTTAATACAGTGCAAGGGGTCTGGGGAATGATTTTGATCTGGTCACAGTGTCAGAGCCACAGTAATCTAACAGAATATCTGACTCAAAAACTGAGATTCTAAACCGCTGCCTGTTAAGACCATGATAGGCCAAGAAAACGGAGGGGGTTCTAACCTATTACAAGTTTTGTTTCTTGGTCATGGCTGATGATTTCAATAATAAGTACTCACCCTATGATTTTCTTCCTGTCCTGCTATGTTTGGGGCTGCCTAGCACATACCCTTAGTTACTTTTTACATTCCCCTGGGTTGTTCTGAGAAGGGACTTGTTTTATTGACTGAATTTAAGAAATCCAAACATGACACAAGAGAAATGCTTCTCCTGACTGATGCCAATATTAATCGGAATGATACGGCAAACCGAAGATGTAGGTATTACCTTCAGAGCTTGAAGCTTAAGCAAGTGATCTCCTCCGCTATCAGACTGAATTACAAGGCTGGTACTGAGTCCCTAATTGACTGGATAGTCAATGCAAGACCAGATCATATCCATTAAGGCCATCCTGTAGCCGATAGCTTAAGTGGCCTTTCTTCAGTTATTTGCTGTTGGAGTGCTCGTAAGTCTTGATCTTCTTCTGTGCATGTAATCTCCAGATCTATTCATAATCTGAACATTAGTGAATGCAGAAATGCTGTTGCAAAGATTGACTAGTCGTTCCTGCAAGCCGTTCCATTGGTTGATTTAATGTTGGATTATACTGCACGTGAATTTAACAAGGTTTGCTGTTTCCCCCTATCCATCATTTACTTATTAAAAATATAAGTCAGGAATGGCTCACCCTTTGTCTGGTACAATTGATGAAAGAAAGAGACAGGGCCCAGAAAGCCTTTATGAAGTAGTCCACACATTCTACTTTGCTTAAATATAAAAGAAATAAGGAATAAATGTAAACAAGTGGTTAGAAAGACAAAGATGGAATATTATCACAGATTTCAAAAATGCTTGGGGTAGGCATAGAGGTTTGTTGGTACTCAGGGAAGGAGTAAAACCTGTTTCAAGCAATGCATGAAGAAGCACAGTTGTTAAGAGTAATGGGCAGACTAGGTGGGCCAAAGGCCCTTATCTGACAACAATTTCTATGTTTCTATATTATTTAAACTCCCAATTTCAATTCTCAACCAGTCAACCAGCAAATTGGCAGATACTTAATTCCATGGGAAATACTAGCTATGCAGCAGTATCACTTCTGATTCTTGAACATAGTAATTTGACAGATGTGATGGAAGTTGTCACAGAGCTCAACACCACCTTTTCTGGAGCCACAAAAATTGCTCCACTGGTTGACCTGTCAGACCTTGAGCAGCCTGGGTCTAGCTTCTGTATGATGAATCTGATGCTAATTTTAAATTTAGATTACTAACGGTAGCTGAAATGCTAAAGTACCTTATGAACATGAACTCAAAAACAAGAATTGACCTGGACAATATTGATCTAAAACTCTTTTCCTTTGTCACTGATGTACCGGCTCACCATATGTGCATCTTGTACACCACTCATTAGCTACTGGCAAAGTCCAGGCTACCATGGTCCTATTTTTAAATCAGGAGAGTGCATTCTGATAACAAATGACTGTCTTAACAATATAAAAGGAATATGCCATGGCCAAATAGAAATATCTGTGATATTTTTCATGAGTACAGTTTGACCTTATGACACCACGAGTAGTGGAGACATGAGTAATGTCAATCGTCAAACTCAACGAGTGAAAAATATTAGGCTATTCTTGTTAGGGCCATGCCATATTCAATCATGGGAGGCAGTATAGCGCAGTGGTTTAAGACTCTGAATTGCAAATGTGGAGACCTGGCTTTGAATGCCACAGCCCCCACTTGCATACTGTGTGACCCTGAGCAAGTCACTTAATTTCCCTGTGCTTTCCGGTCACACCTGTAAACAAGCCTTCAGCTTAGTGTGCCACTCATGGTTAAACAATTGCAAATTTATTCAGTGCCCTTTCAGTTTTGTGTTCTTTTTTTTTTTTCCTGTCCATTTTGTTGTTTTAAAATTGGGTTTTCAGATGACTGAGCACTGTTTCAGAATAACCAAGTGTCTCTTATTTAAATATGATGCACATGACACTTGTGTATGCGTCATTGCATCAGCATGTTACCACGTTTGAGCAGAGCAAGTGCAGAGGCCAGCAGAGAGGAGGATGCAGCCTGCTGGGGTGCCACACGGTGGTCTCCTGAGCAGCATGCAGGAGAAAGTGGTGTGCTGCTGACATCAGTATCAGGAGCGTGCCAGTCGGGTTCAGTGTTGGCAATGAGATGGGGAACCACAGCATGAAGAAGAAAGAAAACAATAAAGTAAGAGAAGAATGATTGGGGGAAATCCAGAGGTATGTGAATTACTGCAGCTAAACATTAAACAAAAATGAAACATTTGATGAGAGTGATGTGGCTTGGGTGTAGGACATGGTGGTTGTGCTGAATCCGGCCCACTATCAGTCAGTCCTGACCTACAATAAGAATATTTTTGCCACTATAGACCTGGAGTGAGACTATAATGATATTCTCACTCTAGATCCCCATAGTGGCAGAAATATCACTGGTATTTGCCAGTTAAATCCTCACAGGTGTTGCATAAATCCAAATATATAGTGCATATTCTCCCTGCCTACCACTGTATATTATGGGATTTTCTGAGATATATCATGATGTATAGCAATATGTCTGAACATAGTACAGCTTGTCTCTGGTTACAACTGTAGGTATCAGAGGACAGAATGATATGATCCTATTGCTTGGTTTGGGTGAGGAGACAGTCAAAAGGGGTTGCCCCTGGTCATCCGGGTCACCCCTGAAAAAGGGATCTCTGGTCTCAAAGGGCTCACCCAGTTACCAAAATCTAAATAAATAATAAATAAATAAATAAATAAAAAGGGAGATGGAATGAACATAGTTACTGTTAAGGATGCTTTTTTAACAGTCTCAATAGTGTGGGAGCAGCATATTCCACATGCCACGTCAGAGACCTTGGCTCATGCTCTGAGTCGGGGCATCACAGTCATCTGATAAGCAGAAATCAAGCATTCTAGAAACCCTTCTCCTCCTCTGAGGAGGGAAAAAGGGCTGTAACTCTCACTGGAGTACTAACAAATTGGTGGCCACAAGTGGAGGAGTACTCAGGAAAACGTGTGTGTGAGTATAGATCTCAACCCCAGAGTGTCTGTACTGCCAGCATCAGAGACAACCATGCATCTTCACAAAGGTGGTTTTGAAGAGAAAAAAGGCAAGAAAATGGGAAAATCACATTGCTGAAAGATGGCACTCCACTCTGATTCATGTTCATCTTGGACCTTCTCTCTCCACACCAGGGGATGATCCCAGGCACCATCATTCCACATCACAGATGGATAAATCTTGGGAGTTGGCAGCCTAGGAGCTGGAAGATGGGGCTGTGCCTTGGGGGGGAGTCTGAAAGGATAACGTGGTGGGCTGAGGTACAGCATCTTGGAGTCCCCTTGGACAGGTGTAGCGCCTACATGCAGGAAGAGGCTTGATTGCAGCAGAGGCCAGTCCCGCCCAGTGGTCAGGCAAGACTGAAAGATAGATGCTCCTCTTATGCAAAAGAGGTACTTCTGTCTTAGACACATTAAACAGGAGGAGGAGGATGTACCAAAGTCAGGAATTAATCAGATCTAAGCAATGCAGAAAAGTAAGAAGGAAGGTACCAGCGAAGGAATCATAAGATATTTACAGCTATGTGTTACATCTTAAATAAGACGCAAAAGCAGTTACAGAGAAACATGCAAGAATGAGAATACAAAAGGTCCATAACTCCATCACATCTGTCCTGAAGCCCTATAATGTAGTGCTTACTAATGCTTAAAGGTGTCCCATTGTGCTTTGAACCCTGAAATAGTCTCAGCATTGACCACACTGTTTAGTAGACTATTCCACATGCCCACCACCCAGGTGAAGAAATACTTCCTCACATCCTTTTTAAACTCCCCCTTCCAGCTTGAGATTGTACTGTTTCTTAACTTCAAGAGCTCTGTGGTGTTTACTCTGTTGTACCCCTGTACTTATTTGACTGTTTCCATCATATTTCCCCTTTCCCTTCTGTCCTCAGTAGTGCATATCGAGAATCTCCAAACTCCCCATATAGGACCTATTGTACCCTGCTGCCCCTAGATCATTCTTATTGCCCTTCGCTGGATGGTTTCCAACCTATAATATCTCTGTTCTGTTACAATGAAAGCAACATTGATTTGGATTGGATTGCTAATGCATGACTTACATTTTGCTAAAAAGTGTTAAACTTCATTATGCAATGTCAAGGAAAGAATTCTGAGCTCTTATTGGTCAGTGCCCACCTTCACCAGTGATGTTATCGCAGTATAACATCACTGTATGAAGGTCAGACACCAAGAAGACCTCAGCAGGCAAAACAAATCACTTCACTTGTTCACCTGTAGCTTGTCAGTTGACCACAGCAAAAGCGTGGAAAAAAGAAATCACTGAAGCAGCCCACTGATTTTAAGAGTTCCCGATTCCCCACCCCCCTACTATGACAAGGTCACCAGTGCCACTCCTAAACAACAATTTCACTAATAACTAAACATAACCAACAACACAACAGTAAAGTATGCAAAATAAATGTAACAGTCATGCCCATTTTTTTCTCACAATCGAGTGGTTTCCCTGAACCTCGCCGACCTCGTGATCACCTTCACACTGCATCGCCCAACCAATTTCTCAGCTGCCGCTTGCAGAAAAGATCACCACCAGATTCACTCAGTTTTAAAAATTATTATAACCTCTGTAGTCATTTCAGTATGATACAAACAAAACCAGAAGAAAATTGTAACTGAAAGCAGCTTTCCTGTTTCCCAGCACATGCACAAATAACCGCAGCGCTATGCAATCCCAGACTGAAAACCTCAGAGTCATTCATGTCCCTCATCTTTTTGTATGGTCTGGCATCTGGTGACACTATCTCCAAAAGACAAACCTGCACAGCCCCTTTTGTCCAGCTGTGGTACTGCTTCCAAATGTACTGTCACCCACTCCAACTCCTGTACTCACTGTCAAAATACCACTGCACTGCCTCCATGAAGTGAACAGCTCAAAGCCATAGTAAAGAAACTGCTTCACTTTTTAAAATTAAACTGCAGCAGAGAAAACTAATAAGCAACCAGAAAGAGAACAACTGATTTAGGGGTGGGGGGGTTATGGTAAAGATTGTAACTCACCATTCACAACAGAAAGGCTATCCTCCTACATACACTGCATAATTCACACATCACCACCACCTAATGGCAAAGAGAAAAATTGTGGACTTCTTTTTCTACATGTACACATCCACACATAAAAATCGTTAAAAATGTTTTCTTTTTATTTTATTTACAAATGAGCCATTGTATAATAGCAATAACGCACTCCAGGGTGTGTGTTGTGCTGAGATAACATCACTTCTCAGGTGTTGAACGCACTTGGCCTGCTGCATTGTGCTTCAACCACTCAAGGTATGATGTTATCCCAGCAAGACACACACTCTGTCATGCATTATTGCTTAATTAGCACATTCAGGAGCAACTTAAGGTTTGAACGGAGCTGTCATGCAGCACATCTGACTATATAAAACAAACTTTAGCCAGAGCCAATAGGGCTGTGAACAGCTACCAAGTGACCAAAGTTACACATGTGCGCAGAAATTATTCAACACCTGGGTGTAACTTGGCCATTTTTTGGAGGTGTTGCACCAAATTTTCAGAATGGCCTTTTTCGGACCCCTCCTCATGAATAGTGCCAGTGTCATTTTGTTCACTTGTCCCAAAAGGTAATTGCACAGAGCAAACGTGCTATTCTGTGCCACAGGTGTGAAAACACATTTTGGGCAGGTTGTGGAAAATTACAGCTGTACTGTTTTGAAGAAGGTATACAAAAATGGCAATGTTAAAAATGTGGAGTGAAAATAGTAAAAATTGGCGACGTTAGGAGCATGCGTAGACACTGCGCAATGCACGCTCGTAAAGCAGTCATTGTTTGGAATTTTTTCACCAGATTTGTAATGTGGGCTTTTTGGGATCCCACCTTATGAACAGTGGCACTGTCATTACATGAATCGGTCCTGAAAGGTGATTCCATGTAGTGACTGCGAACTCACCTTTTGGGACTGAGTAACAAAATGATAGTGACAGTTTTTATGAGCTGGGGTCCCAAGAATCCCATCTTGAAAATCTGGGGCAAAAAGTCCAAAAAATAGCTGAGATATCAGCATAAGTTGAAAATCCCATTGCATGGCTGTATAGCACTCTTACCTTTGATTCTTTATTTCGCAGTTGGACTTTGAAGAGTGCAGACATATCCTGGTCCACAGTAGATGATAGCGCTGACCTCTAGAGGCAAGGATGGGGTAAGGGGTAGTGTGGGAAGGTGGGTGCTCAGTGGAAGGGTGGGGAGGGAGGGGTACTGCAGTGATGACGAGAGACCGTTTTCTGTTTTACAGGGGGAAAAAATGCAACGAGGGACCGTTTTCTATTTTACAGAAAACAAAAGAAAAAAACATTTTGGCACACTGTGGTGGGCTCCCAGTGTGCCACATGAATGGGAGGGTTGTGCAGGATGCTGACATTGGGATTGGGCACCCCAATATTGGGCATGACTTGGGGAGGGGGCCACAGAAAAATATTTGAGAACACTGGGGTGGGCTCCCAGTGTACCAGTTGAGTTGGTGGGGGGGGACACAGAATGCCACAGAGCTGGCAGCTAATGTCAGGAACATCTGTACAGTGAATGGTATTTTGCCATTCACAACATGGTGGAACAAGCGGAACTGCACATGTGTACGAGTTGTGCGCGTGTGCAGTTCATGCACTGGAATGCGGAAGTAACAGCCAAAATAGTACAGCTGTTATTCCATAGTGGCCGATCATGGTGGAGGGGTTTATTAGTAGAATACTTCCAAAAGTCCAATGGAAGGTTTCACAATCAGCCATTTTTAGAGCTACCGAGCTCTCGCAAAATGGCTGTAGGCTCCACCCACAGCCCTAAAAATGCTCTGTCACAGTTAAAGCAGTGTTATAAAAGTACAAGAAGACTTTGACTCTATTGCACCTTAGGGTGCATAGGGGATATTGGCAAGAGCCCAGATAGTTTAGTTGGTAGACTGTCAGTGTACAAACCGTACATGATTTAATCAAGGGTAGGATTGAATGAAGGGTAGGGTAGGATAGGATAGGATAATACAAAAACAGACAGTGAGGGCAGAAAAAGATAATTTTTCCATCCAGCCTGGCCATAACCCTAACAGACACAATACCTATTGTTTATATAGGGTTCTAATCCACACTATCCTCCCCCATGCTTCCCGCCCTACCACTATCACTCTGAGCAACCACTGAGCCCTTCACTCTGTTTTAACCACGTTTGAAACGATTCATAGTTTTGGTGCCCATCACATCAACTGGCAGATTATTCCACAAATTAACCACCCTCTCCGTAAAATAAAACTTTCACTCTTCCCTTTTAAACCTTCCCCATCAGTTTCCAGTAGTGCCCCATGTTCTTGATCCTCTACTTATGCTAAATAGTTCCTTGCAGTTTACTTGTTCATGTTTTTCAGGAACCTGAAGGTCTCTAGCATATCTCATCTCTCTCATCTGGCCTCCAGTGAGTACATGTTCAGTGCCTTGAGTGGATCCTTGTACAGTTGCAGCAGCCAAAACATGGTCACATAGTTCCAGATATTTTGTGATATTTCTAAAGAGATTCTCTCTGGTGGCCCTACTGTGGAGCTGCAGGCAGGCAGAAAATTTGTCTAGAGATACTGTAGCACATAAATTTCAGTAACAAAATCTGACCATGTCTTTGACTGCAACTGCAAGTTCTGCAAAACAAACTGTTCAGGTGCATCATAGATAATATCTAGGGTCATAAGAATGGGAAGGCTAGCCCCACAAAATCCATACAAGTCCTAGTTACAGCACTCCAGGTCAATAAGGAACATTTCAATGCAGATTCAGGCATACAAGTGATTTATTGTGTTAAGCCACAACAGTCGTTGCTGTCCCAGTGCTTTGGCCCCACAATTTGGCCTTTGTCATGGAATGTGTCAAGACAACATACTGCATACCTTTATAGGAGCACCCTTAAAGTGATACATACATTGCAATTAATTAAAGCAAATTACACATACCAAAATAATCAAAGGAAAATTGTCTTGAGGAATTTTATAACGTGTGACAGGATTTGTAATGTACATTATCTGGTGTTCATGTAAACTACACTATGTGAGCAAAACTGTGAGACCACTCAAAACCCACACACACAAGAACACGTGAGGGCCATAATAAATCAGAGTGATAGAAGTCCACTTGGCACACACTTTGCCTCATCCCACAACGCAGACCCATCTTGTATTAAATTTATGGCACTGGAAACAGTGCTGCCTATGAAAAGAGGTGGAGATAAGTTAAACAAACTGAATCAAAAATGAATCAGATGTATTGTGTCCCTAGATATAGTACAACCCTTTAGGCTAAATGAAGAAGTTGATTTTACCCCTTACATTAAGGATTCCTATAAGTCTTATAGAAGAGTTTAGCGGAGGGATGATAATGAAATTAATTGCTTGGTGTAAAGTGCAGACGTTCACCTGTGTTTCACGTTTGTGTTTGTCTTTGTAGTATATAAATGTAAATATTATAATGATTTAAAAATATAAATGTTGTTTTGTGTTCTCTCCCCCATAGTCATGAAGTTCACAGGAAAGGAAATTTCTCCAGTAACCTTGGATTTTTTTACACTGATATTAAATTGGGATTAAGGATTGTTACCTCCCAAAATTTAAACTTTAAATATTCAAATCCTTTGATCTTTGTTTCCATAGTTAGCTTCAGGGATTAAAACAATTGTTTTGACATACATTCTAAGCATAGTACCTGGGAACCTAATTTTGTCCAAATCCTTTTCCTCCCCCACTTCTATTTTTCACCAGTCTGTTCTATCACTTAGTAATAGTACTGTGGTGCTTAGCACCAGGTACCCTCATGTCAATCAGTATCTTAAGTGAAGAAAATGAGCTTGCTCAATGGAGCCTTATCCTGGTAAAATAAAAAAATCCTGGTAAAATAAAGAACCATCAAGAATTGTCAATGTCATCACTTTGCACTTCCCTGAAAGTGTGCCAACTAACCACTAGAGCCCAATGGCTTGAGGAGGCACATACATGCACAACACTGTTTCTGTACAATGCCACATACCGACACTTTAACAACACTGCAGATAATAGTGTATATTTGCAGCATCTGAAAACAGTGGCACTATCTGACACCAAGGATTACAAATTTAGTTGTGATGAAACATGATGCTGGATCCCACTGCAGTAGAAGTGTTGGAAGGGAATTGCATGACCATGATGCTAATACACATAAGATGACTTCCCTGCCTGCAGTACAAATCAAATGAACCACAGTTCTGCAAGAGGGAGGGGTTATGGTCATGTCAATGGCAAGGGTCACCAGGGGTATTGAACCTAAAGGACAGGTGAGTTAGCTAATGCAGGGGTCACCAGTGGCAAGAGTTGGATGTATAGGTTCAACAAGGCAAGACCAGCAAAACTGAGTAGCACAAGAATAGTAGATTGCCAGAGGGAGCAAGGAAGCATACAGGGAAAATTCTTACTTGAATGTAGGTCATATAAGAATCACACTGGGCAAAACTGACTTGTCTGAGACCCAATGCATGTGGTAGTCCAGGACTTAGAGGTGTTCATAGAGACCTGGTTGGGGAAGAAAATGACTGGGGTACCAGGAAGGAGACTCTGGCTATTCCAAAGGGATAGCTCCTACATGAAAATGAGCATGGCTGTGTGGGCTGAGCTCTGCAGACATATTGGCATCATTCTTGAAAAGTGGACTGTGGAAGCACATGACCAGATATCTCTTTGGTGTGCTTCCACAGTGCGGTGACAAATGTCTAGTGCATTTTCTTTCAATGGCCCTTCCCCTCCACCAGCTACATAAACACACTTCCTTCTTAGGGCACTCATTTTTTCCACATGTGCAGAAGTTACTGCCGCCATGCCCAAGATGGCCATCCAATCTAACTGTGCTTGCACAAGTATTGTGCATGTGCAGTGCTGTCATGGTGACCATCTTGTATATGGTAGACTCTGGTGGAGTGAGACTTCTGAGTATTTTTTCACTCAGTCTTGCCACTCTGAGCAGCCATACAGGCTCTGACCAGAGTTTGTTTCAGCAAGGGCATCTGAAAAACAAGGAAGAAATTGGTGTGATAAGCAGGTCCACTGAGTTCATCTAGTCAAGGTAAGAGAAAAAAGGAAGGTGGGGGACAATATTGTCATACAGAAAAGCACTACAGGACTGCAACAGCTCAGCACAGCTAAATGGACTCAGTAGGGTCAAGTGATTTATGAATGTTAAATGCCACAAGTTGAATTCTAGTGGCATTATTTATTATGCTCTATGAATTATTGAGCACATTTGCCAACTAGTAATTTGTAGTATTTCCACTGTACATTTTTAACTACTAAACCGAATTTCTCCAGCTTTTTTTTTTTGCAATTAAAATTATATTTGGAGTGTCAGATAAAAATACTTCCATAGCAGAACATAAAGATCACAATATCATAGACCATCAATAGACAATAGTTGATACATTGGTCTCGTACACCACTGGGAATAAATAAATGTAATGTGGGGTTAAATCTAATGAAATAAGGTCTCTTTTCCAGTCTGATACTTTGACCATATAAATTCCCTTTATTAGGTCTCTATGATTTAAAGAATCTTTGTAATACAAGGTACTTAGGAATATTTTCTCCCACTCGGCCAAAGGAAAACTTAAAACTGAAATATCACATTTCCAGTAGTGTAATATAAGCCTCTTTGTGTCCATTGTGGCAAGCTAGCTACTGCCAATCATATTTGCAGATGTATTTTGTATATTTTATGCGATTTTGTGTATGTCATAATGGCGTAAGAATGCCAGCATTAATGAAAGGATCAGAGAGAGAGAGAGAGACTGGATTTTTCAAATATTTGACCTTCCTCTGTGACCTGAGGGAGAAACTTGCTGGGCAGGAAGCCATATTACTTCAAGGGCTGTTCAACAAGGATATGCTAAAATCCATTTGCCTGTAATAAACTATGCACTTCAAGGGGGAGAATTGTCTTGCAAAAATATTTGACATCCCTCTGTAAACTGAGAACAAGCTGATTAGCAGGAAACCAATAGTCCTCTTTCAAATGGTATTTTTCTGGTTAACTAATTGAGGCAAGCAGAGGTCATAAAATGTTTCAGGAGATAAGGAGATAACCTTTTTCACTTCAAAGCAGGATGCTTGGGAAACCAGGATCTATGAAGTAACCAGTCTTGACAAGCTGGTGTGAAGTGTATTACCAGTAAGACAGTGAGACATCAAACGGCAGCCAGAAAATTGGGTTGTGGGGAAAGCACAAGAGTAACATCTACTGGCCTAAAGGTTATGACCAGACCAAGGATTTTGACCTACTATATAAGTGATGAGTCAGAGTCATTCTCCCTCTTTTTCCTGGAGTATTTCAATGGACCCTCTTCTCACACACAAGAAACAAGACTACTACCAAGGAAACTGAAACTTTCATTTACTTTTTCTGGACTTCAATTCACTCCAAACTTAAGGAAGAATTAGATAAAAGTATAGTGCATTTTTCTGGTACATGTCCACTTTTTATTTGTGCTATTTTGTGATCAAATTGATAAAACCTTTTAGTTGTTAATGTATGATAGTTATTTAAGTATTTAGTAATAAAAAAAAAGTCTTTTGTTTTTTTAAAGAAAACCTGCCTGAGCAAGACTGTTTATATAGTCTGTGAATTGTGGAACAGTTATTAATAATCTGTGATCAAACTTTTATTGCTAAAGTGGTACCACCATAAGCAACCACTCGAGTAAGGATCTGTAAGGGAAATCTGGGTAAAGATGGGGAGAATACAAAAGTCTCAAGAAAGAGTCTGTGGGGATTTGAACCAGGTTATTGAATGTCCTGTGGGAGAAGACAAAATCAGGCTACCCCAAAGAGCATGTGATGCCTGGATCTTCCCCCCTTTATGTAACAACCAAGAAGGGTCCTTATTTGGCTACAAGACTCGAGATTAGTATTGTACCCTGATCCAGAGTTTGAAGAGGGACACCCTGAGACCTTGTGGTGGGTGTCCAGTTGTGAACCCAGTGAACACTCTACAAGGACACGAGGAGGGTATCCCTATTTTCCCCCTCCCTGTCACAGATTGCATTTGGGGTGAGCACTGTGAGCTCAGTGGACATGACCCTCAGAAGTGGGATCATGACAGATCTGGTATGCAGTGGTGGGATCCGAAAGATCTGGTAGCATAGTGTTGCAATTCGAGAGATATTGATGGCACAGGCATAACAGTTGGATTTGAGGCCAGTGTATCAGACTGATAAACTGAAAACAATCCACACACAATCAAGGCAGAGATTTGGAAAATAATAATCTGGTTACAGTATAAAGTTCCCTACCTGTTTTCTTTTTTTTTCGGTTGAAAGCTAGTGTAGTAGTTGTTAGGGGGAAAGAGGGAAGGGGAAATTGTTTAACCAGCAGAGGCACATTAAGCCAAAGCTTGATTCCAAGTGTGACCTGAGAGCACAAGGAAGTTAAGTGATTTGCTCAGGATTACACAGTATGTAAGTGGGGACTGTGGGATTCAAACCCAGGTCTCCAGATTTGCAGCTCAGAGCCTTAAACCACTATGCCATACTGCCTCAAAATAGTTAGGGAAGAAGATAGCTTCCAACTACAGTGAATACAATGTGCAGACTACCTAAGGCAGTTGTGTCAGGAAAGAGGGGGTCCAGTGTGAGGTTTGAACCAAAAAGAACCTCGTGGAGACTCTCATGGCAGTCAATGAGCAAGTGGTTGTCCCAAACCTTGAGTCACAGCAAGCGACTGAAAGAGACAATACCTTGGGCATGGGAGTGCCAGGGAATGTCAGTGTCCAATCCTAGGGAGGAGGACAGCAAGACCAGAGGGAAACCAGAGCAACAGCACCAGGGGATGGTCACCAAAGAGCTGGAGTGAGAAAGGATCAGGCTATAGTTTGAGCTGAGGAAATGAGCTGGAGCAGAACAAGTTTGAACCCCAGTAGGAAAGAGAGGAGAAGAGGCTCGAACTGGAGATGCAAGAATGGCAGCTCCAAAGAGAGGCTGAGGAAAAGAAAATGCAGCTTTTGAGGAGGCAAAGGAAAAAGAAAAATTGTGACAGAGGGAGTTTGAGCTGGAGAAGCTAAAAATTAATAGCTGAAATTAAAGAGGGGGAGGATATGGATGCATCTTTGAATTCATTTGAAAATAACTGTATCCATGCTAAGGTACCCAGGGCGTCCTGAAGCTTCCAGCTATCCCTGTTACTTACTTGTAAAGGGTGTCTGGCATTAGGCCAAATGGACAATCAGGGCAGTAGCAATTATGAGAAACCTAAAGCTGCTTTGCTTAAAAAATATGAACTGACTCCTGAGGCCTACAGGGTTAAGTTCCATAAACTCCAAAAAAGCTTTAACATGATCTTTCAGGAACTCACTACAAAGCAACGTCAGTTTTTCAAACGTTGGTGGGAGGGGGCGGTAGCAAATTCTGTGGGGAAAATTGAGGAGGCTGTACTTTTAGAGCAGTCCTTTTGGGCAGGCCCAGCAGAGTTGAAAACCTGTCCAGAGGACTGATATTTAAAAACAGTGCAGCAGGCTGCTGAGCTCTCAGATCGCTATGCCAGGAGCAGCCTGCTCTGAAAGGAAGTGGGGCAGGTGTAGCAGGACTGAAAGGGAAAAGCACCCCTTCAGGACAGCTAAAATCCTCACAGCCTCTGCAGAAAGGGGGAAGCCCCAGGTTACCAAAAAGGGATTTCTTAGAAAAAAAGAATGATGAATGTTGGTTTTGTAAGCAACCAGGGCATCTTGCTGGACAGTGTCCTAAAAAGGTACAGAGTGGACAAAGTGGTGTTCGAACGGAGTTGGGTTGTTTGTGTATCCCTGAAAGCATGACTGTAAATGTGAGGGAGCACATGCACCCGGTTACCGTAAATGGGGTGCAAACCCACGAGTTAAGGGACACAGGGGCATCTCTTACCCTGGTAAAATGGGATTTGCTTGGACTTGACCAGCTTATACCAGATCAGTTTATCACTGTGAGGGGATTCACTGGGGAGGAGAAAACTCTGCCACTAGCTAGTGTTCTCCTGGACTGGGGTGAGACAGAGAGAGTGCAAAAAGTGGCAGTGGCAAAGAACCTCATCCTGGATGTGACTATCGGGAACAATCTCCGGAAAGAAGTGGTGTGAGCGGTTACCCACAGTCAGATGGCAAAGGTTGCTTGTTGTTCCCTGGACCCCATAGAAGCCCCTGTGGAAAATAATAGGAGGCTGATTTCCCAGCTTGTGTCTCCTGACATGGAGAGTAGTGAAAGGGAGTTAGGACTTCCACAAATAGCAGTTCACAAGACAGCTACAGAAGGTTACTCTGAGGAGGGAGGGGTAACAAATGGTCAGAAGGCCAGGGATGGCAGTACCCTGAATGCCCTGATGCTAGATCCCAGTTTAGGAACTGAGGGGGGGCATGTCAAATGCCTTGGGAAAATGTGAGGATTTTGCTGCTGCTCAGAGAACTGACTCTAGTTTGGAAAGGCTGAGGGCTTGTGCAAAATCTGACGGGACACAGGGAGGTGACATGAGACATAGGATATTTTGGGACAATGGACTATACCCAGGATGTGAGGACAGAGGGAGGAGTGATGGGCAGGCAGCTTGTCATTCCCCAGGGGTAACGTGAGTGGCTGCTCAAGGTCATTCATGACATCCCCATGTATGGATATCTGGGAATCGCACCCACCATACAGCAATTGGGCAAGAATTTCTATTTGCCCAACTTCACCCAGCAGATGAAGGAATATTGCAGGTCTTGTCACCTATGCCAACAAATAGGGAAGGCATGTAGTAAAACCAAAGCTGCCCTAATTCCCTTGCCCATTGTAGAGGAGCCATTCCTGGGGGTTGGAATGGATACTGTGGGACCTTTGAGTACCCCAAGCTCATCCAGGAAAAGGTTTATCATGACAGTGGTTGATTACACTACCCGATACCCACAGGCAGTTGCCTTCTCCTCACTTAGGACAGACAAAGTGGCAGACACCTTGCTAGGGATTTTCTCCAATATCGGGTTTCTGCAGGAGGTTATTACTGATCAAGGGGGTACCGTCATGTCAGACCTGATGAAGTGTTTGTGGGAGAAGTGTGGGGTGATGTAGGGATGCACAACACCTTATCGCCCACAAGCCAATAGGCTTGTGGAAAGGTTAAATGGTACCCTAAAACTGATGCTCTAAGTGTTTGCTGAACAGCATGGGAGGGACTGAGAGAAATTCCTTCCCCACCTATTTTTTGCATACAGAGAGGTGCCCCAAGAATCAACAGGGTTCTCCCCCTTCAAATTCTTATTTGAACATAGGATGCATGGGCCCCTAGACTTGATCCGGGAAGACTGGGAAGGCAAACACACCACCCAGGGGACTCCTATAATGGAGTATGTCCTTAAGTTTAGGAAGAAGTTGAAGGAGCTTATGGAGGTGGCCCAAAGCAACCTGTCAACTGCCCAGCAGAAGCAAAAAGTCTGGTACAACCATGGAGCCAAAGCTCACTCATACAGTGCAGGTCAGGAAGTAATGGTCCCAATTCCAGTCCAGAAAGACAAGCTGCAGGAAGAGTGAGCAGAACCATACAAGGTAGTCTGACAGGTTAATGACATACATTATATTGTAGTACTGCATGACAGGAGACATACCCATAAGATGTACCATTTTTAATTTAATTTTAGTCTTTGGTAATCAGGTAAGGCCCACTAGGCACGACTGCCTGTTTTCAGGGGCAACTTGGGAGCACTGGGGAGATTAAGTGACTTGCTCAGAGTTACACAGTATGCACGTGGAGGTTATGGGAATCAAACCCAGGTCTACTGGATGTACCAAGCTCATTCACAGCTCATTACTCTAACTTCTAGGCTATACTGCTGAAGCCATACACAAATAGGGCTGACATGGTATTTGCAGTGTGTAGTCCTGGGGAGGGGACAGATGAAGAAGACCCCCTACTGGACTTGCTGGAGGAAAACAAGCAGGAGTCATCTGTGGAGGCAATCAACCTGTCATCCCAGTTGACCCCAGAACAGTCCCAGGAACTGAGGGAGGTTTTAGAGAAACTTGCCTCTTTGTTTATGGCCAAGCCTGGACAACCCCCCTTAGCAACACATGATGTAGACATGGAGATGCAAGCGCCCATCCGGTGGACAGCCTACCAGTTGTCTGAGGCCATACTAAAGGACATTAGGAGGGAGATGGAGGAAATGCAGGATTTAGGGGTAATCCAAAAATCCCACAGTCCCTAGGCCTCATTCGTAGTCCTCGTTCCCAAGCCGGATGGCTCTACTCACTTTTGTGTGGACTCAGCACTGTCACGGAGTCTGATGCCCACCCAATGCCATGAATGGATGAATTACTGGACAAGTTTGGAGGGGTGATCTACCACTGGCCTGATGAAAGGGTACTGGCAGGTGGAGTTAACTGTCAGAGCTAGGGAGAGGTCAGCCTTCATCACTCCAATAGGGTTATTTGAATTCTGGGTAATGCTTTTTGAAATGACAAACACCTCTACCACCTTACAAAGGTTGGTCAACCAGGTGTTACATGGTACTGAAGAGTATGGAGTGGCTTATCTGGATGATACTGCCATATTCAGTACCAGCTGGAAGGAACACCTGTCCCACCTGAGGGAAATGTTGGGCAGGATACAGAGGGCAGGGCTCATTGCCAAGGCTGAAAAGTGGCAGGTGGTTATGGCGGAAGTGGCACACCTAGGCCATTTAGGGGGTGGGGCAGCTTCATTCCAATCAAGCAAAGATTGAAGTGATAGAGGTGTGGCCCATGCCTGAAACCCAGAAGCAGGTTAGGAGCTTCCAAGGGACCACAGGATACTATCGAAAGTTTGTACCAAATTACAGTACTCTGGCAGCTCCCCTATCTGGCCTGCTAAAAAAAGACAGCCCAAAAAGGTAAAGTGGGAGCCAGCCTGTGAACGAGCCTTCACACATCTAAAGGAGGCTCTGTGTAGTGCCCCTGTATTGGCTAGTCCAGATTACAGTAAGCCATTTGTAGTCCAGACAGATGCCTCAGATGTGGGGATTGGAGCAGTCCTCAGTCAGACATCGATCAGGGAAAAGACCACCCAATCATATACCTGAGCAAAAAGTTACTTCCCCAGGAGCAGGCATATTCCACAGCTGAAAAGGAATGCCTTGTGCTGGTGTGGGCCCTGAAGAAATTAGAGTCGTATCTATATAGGAGGTGCTTCAAGGTACAGACTGATCATAACTCTCTGGCGTGTCTAAATCAGATGGGTAAAACAAATGGTCATCTCTTAAAGTGGTGTGTTGCCCTACAGGCCTATGATATGACCATTGCGCGCAGAGCAGGGTCAGCCAACAGAAACGCAGTTGGTGTATCTTGCCAGTTGGAACAGTAACAGAATTTGTGAAAACCTTGCCATGCATTAGGTGGGGTGTTCCCACAAATTCTGTCTAGGAGGGAGGGATGTAGCGATTTAGCCACTGCCAGTCATATTTGCAGATATATTTTGTATATTTTTATGTGATTTTGTGTATGTCATAATGCCGCAAGCATGCCAGTGTTAAAGAAAGGGTCACAGAGAGCGAGAGACTGGATTTTTCAAATATTTGACCTCCCTATGTGACCTGAGGGGGAAGCTTTCTGGGCAGGAAGCCAAATTACTTCAAGGGCTGCTCAGCAAGGATATACCAAAATCCATTTGCCTGTAACAAACTATGCACTTCATGGGGAGGACAGTCTTGCAAAGATATTTGACATCCCTCTGTAAACTGAGAACAAGCTGATTAGCAGGAAACCAAGAGTCCTCTTTCAAAAGTTATTTCAATGGTTTACTAACTGAGAGAAGCAGAGGTCATAAACTGTTGCAGAAGATGACCTTTTTCACTTCAAAGCAGGATGCTTGGGAAACCAGAATCTATGAAGTAACCAGTCTTGACAAGCTGGTGTGAATTATATTACCAGTAAGACAGTGAGACATCAAACAGCAGCCAGAAAATTGGGTTGTGGGGAAAGCACAAGAGTGACATCTACTAGCCTAAAAGTTATGACCAGACCAGGGATTTTGACCCACTATATAAGTGATGAGTCAGTCATCCTCTCTCTCTTTTCCCTGAAGCATTTCAACGGACTCTCTTCTGACACACAAGAAGCAAGACTGCTACTAAGGAAACTGAAACTTTCATTTACTTTTTCTGGACTTCAATTCACTACGAACTTAAGGAAGAATTAGATAAAAGTACAGTGCATTTTTCTGGTGCATGCCCACCTTTTATTTGTGTTATTCTGTGACCAAATTGATAAAACCTTTTAGTTGTAAATGTATAATAGTTATTTAAGTATTGAATAAAAACATTTTTTTTTAAGAAAACCGGCCTGAACAAGACTTTTTATATTGTGTGTGAATTGTGGGACAGTTAATAATCTGTGATCAAACTGTTATTGCTAAAGGGTTACCACCATATGCAACCAATCAAGCAAGGATCTGTAAGGGAAATCTGGGTAAAGATAGGGAGAATGCAGAAGTCTCAGGAAAGAGTCTGTGGGGATTTGAACCAGGTTATTACATGCCCTGTGGGAGGAGACATAGTCAGGGTCACATGGCTACCCCAAAGAGTGTGTGATGCCTGGATCTCCCCCCTTTGTGTAACAACCAAGAAGGGTTAATATTTGGCTACAAGACCTGAGACTAGTATTGTACCCTGATCCAGAGTTTAAAGAGGGATGCCCTGGGACCTCGTGGCAGGTGTTCAGTTGTGAACCCAGCAAGCACTCTGAAAGGACACGAGGAGTGTATTCCTGTTTTCCCCCTCCCTGTCATGGATTGCACTTAGGGGTGGGCACTGTGAGCTCAGTGGACCTGACCCTCAAAAGTGGGTTCATGACAGCCATTAGTGTGTGAGTGTCACAAAAATAAATTATTTTTTTGTCCATATATTATTTAACTCATCAAAATTTAAAAATAAGGCTGATTTGCATGAAAGAAAGAGAGAGAGAGAGAGATCTTACTTTCCGTAAGCTGAGTGATAATATTTTGGGCTTCCTTCCACCAGTCTTGCACCATTTCACATTGCCAAAAGGTATGATAGAAACCAGCATCTTCTGATTTACAGATCCAACAGTTTGATGAATTTGTTATTCCCAATTTTAATAGACATGAGAGAGTGAAATGAGAGCTATTTAGATTTTTTACTGAATTGTCTTGTTTCTAAAACTCTTATGTTTTCTTATGGATAAGAATTTTTCCAAACATCTGTCATTCATTTCTTCATTAAGGTCTTGCTCCCATTTAACTCTAAGCTTCTTAGAACAGTTTATCGTACTAGATGTTAGGTATTTTATAATTAGAGCAAACAGAGCACTCTTCTTTTTCCCCAGCATATACTGTATATAACAAAATGTTTTCGAACTCTTTTATGTAATTTAGTGGAGCTATTTCCCAGTGGCTGTACATTTTACTGTAAATAGACTTTAGTTGTATATATCTACAGAATTCTGACACTGGTCATGAATATTGGGTCCTACACTCTGTCTAGGACATTAGTTTATTAGGTGACATTAAATGTGCCCATCTTAAAATATCCATATTTTATCCAGTTGTTAAACTGAAAATATCTATTGTTAATAAGAAATATTGGGTTTTTCCAAATAACATTTTGGGTGTTTTTTTAGGTTTTAATTTACTTTTTGTTTGATAAATGATGGGTACTTTTTGTCTGGTTTTTAATTATCTTGCTTTTTTCTTTAGAAAACTTTTTCAAAAGAACCACATTGCTTTAATGGGGTTCCATGTCAAAAGGGTTAGCACAAAAGGATGACTACAAAAAGGCAACAGCAAAACACCACAGACACAAACCGGGAAATAACAGCAATTGCCAAAATGGCAACAACACTGCCACAGTGAGTTTCTACGAGGGGCTCACCCCCAAAACCCTACTTACTATATATAATCAACTCTGGTGGGGACACAACTTGGGGAGGGGGAGAAAGCCATAGGTTACCATTTCAGCGATCACTGCTTTTCCTGGTCAGTCTTTTTGGCGCTCTGTTTTGCTGTCGCTCTTTTTGTAATCACGATTTTGCAGTCACCCATTTCATATGATACCCTTTAATGGTTACCTTCTTATTTGTCAGATATTCTAGTAAGGCCTCTTCTGCCCTATTTTCAATCTCAGATTTTCTGTAAACCTATTTTAACACCTGTTTTGCACTGAATGCCAAATAAATATTTTCTATATCCGGGCATGCCAGGCCACCAATTTCTTTCAGAATGCATAATCTAGACCGTGCTATTCTAGGTTTGCTGTAATCTCAGATATAATCTTTTATAATTTTATTTATTTATTTAAACCATTCTTTAGGAACCGTGGTGATGATGGCTTGTAAACAATAAGAAATTGTTGGTACTATCACCCTTTTTATTAGCTGTATTTTTTTTCCCCAGAGGAACAGTTTCATCAGGGCCCAGCTTTACAACTTGTCTTTAATCCCCCTAGTTAAGAGTTTTTGATTGTAAGCATGCAAATATATTATTGGTAGAGCCAAAGAAATACCTAAACCATCAAACTTTTGTCTTTCAAATACTACAGGAAAGAAAGTATTGATCCTGAGGGCTGTTGCTGTTAGTGTTGCCAACAATTCCAATTTTCCTTTATTTAATTGGTATCTTGAAATTTTTTAATAGGTTTCGATTCCTGTTATAGCAGCATGAAGACTATTTACTAGATCTGTTAATAATAATAAGACATCGTCTGCATATTGTTTAATTTGTATTATTGGTTCATTATCTTTATTCCTTTTATGTTCTTGTTATTCCTGACCTTAGCCAGGAATATTTCTATACAGAATATAAATAATGAGGGGGATAAGGCAACCTTGTCTAATCCCTCTGCCTAAGGTAAAAAAAAGTTTGTGAGTTTCCCATTTAATTTGATCCTTACCTTTGGAAAACTATATAATGCCTCTATCATAACTATAAAAGAATTAGGGAAGCCCATGCATGACAGGCATATTCCAATATTAGCTGTACTTTGTAAATTCCTTTAAAAACAGTTCTGCCTGATAGGAACCCATTTTGATCTGAATGAATAATTTAGTAGGAACCCATTTTGATCTGAATGAATAATTGTTGACATGGATTTTGATTAACTATTATTCAGAATTATTGTCAAAAGTTTGTAATCAATATTCAGAATTGTTACTGGTGGTCATTTTCAACTTTACGCTCATCTTTATTAGGCTTTGGGATTAATGATATATACCCCTCATTAAAGGACTGTGGAGTCCTACATATTTGTTATATTCTTTAAAACACTTTAAGTAAATCTGTCAGTATCTGATCTTTATATTGTAGAAATAATTCAATTGTAAACCCTCTGGGGCTGGGGCTTTTCCTTTGCTATACAGGTCAGAGCATACTCAGTGCCTGCCATAGTAATAGTGCCATTTAATTTATTGTAAAATTCACACGGATGTTAGTTAGTAGCATATTTTTACACTATTCAGTCACCTGCACTCTTGTTATATTATTTCCTGATTTATATAAGTCAAAGTAGAAGTTAAAAGAAATCTCCTCAACCTCTTCTATTTTTGGCCTTAATGTTCCTGGTTTGTCATATATTGCCACTATTTCTCCCTTCTGTTGTTCTTGTTTTATTCTTTTAGCCAAGTATCATCCAGAAGTCTCATTGTTTAAGTACCAATTTTTCTTCATTTTAAACCAATATGCTTCTGCCTTTGCTGATGCTAGCTGACTTAGTGTGTCCTTGACATTATAGTACTCCTCTTTAAAAGTGTCATGTCCAGATCTAATTTTTTGTTGCAATGTTTTAACTTGAAATTGCAATTCCTTGACATTTTGTAACTTCTGTCTGTTTCTCCAACTAGCCTCTGATATTATTTTACCTCGTACTGTAGCCTTAAAGGCTTCCCAACTGCTAAATATCATTTCTGGATCTTTGTGGTTTTTGTTCCAGTATTTTGATATAGTTTGTGATATAACCATACATAAATATTTATCTATCAGTAAACTGTTATTAATCCTCCAGATTAATTGTGGATGAATATGATCTAGTTGGAATGCCCGTGAAATTGGATTATGATCAGAAATACAAGCTGGTTCAATGCTAGCGCTGAATAGGTCAACCTGATTTACCAATTCTCTAGACATTAAAAAATAATCTTATCTAGAAGAATACTGATAGTCTCTTGACTGAGGAGTGTACTCCTTAGTGAACAGGTGGATTTCTCTCCATATGTCTATTTATGCATTGTTTTCTATAAATTGGTTGAGAATGCATGATCTATACAGTACATATCCCATCCTGAGGTGGTTGATGATCTCTCATAATATAGATCAATAGTGGTGTTCAAGTCACCAGCTAATATAATAATATCTGTATCCCAATTACTTATTTTTCTGTAATGTCTGCTAAAAGGAATTCTATTGTTGAAAAGGTGCATATAATGACCCTATTGTGTTTTTGGTGCAATAGTATCTTTAATAATATAATTCTACACTGTGTGTCAGATTTGCTGTCTAATATCTTGCAAGGGCAATGTTTAACAATCAGAATAAAGGCATCTATCCTAAATAGATACTTTTACTCAGTATTTACTGAAGAGAAGGTAGGGCAGGGCCCACAGCTTAGCATCATGGACACAGGGGGGAGGGAGGTGAGCACTACTCCCTTCACAAAAGAAAGGGTCCTACAAGAGCTTGCTAAGCTCAGGGTGGATAAGGCAATGGGACCTGATGGCATACATCCCAGGGTACTTAAGGAGCTAAAGGAGGAACTAGCAGAGCCATTAGCAGAATTGTTTAGTGAGTCTCTGAGCACAGGAGAGGTCCCAGAAGACTGGAGAAGGGCTCATGTGATCCCGCTCCACAAGAGTGGTAGCAGGGAGGAGGCGGGGAACTACAGACCGGTCAGTCTTACCTCAGTAGTGGGCAAGATTATGGAGGCACTCCTTAAGGAAAGGATAGTGCAACACCTGAAATCCATAGGGGCACAGGATCCAAGACAGCATGGGTTTACAAAAGGAAGGTCCTGTCAAACTAATCTCATAGATTTCTTTGACTGGGTAACCAGAGTGGTGGACCAAGGGGGCGCAGTTGATGTCGCCTACCTTGACTTCAGCAAAGCTTTGACACTGTTCCACATAGAAGATTGATAAATAAGCTGGGTAGGCTTGGGGTGGGTCAGAAGTTGGTCAACTGGGTGGCAAACTGGTTGACGGGCAGAAAACAGAGAGTGGTGGTAAATGGTATACAGTCAGAAGAGATGCAAGTCACAAGTGGGGTACCTCAGGGATCAGTCCTGGGGCCAGTCCTCTTCAACATCTTCATTAGTGACCTTGCAGATGGACTAGAGTGAAAGGCTTGTCTGTTTGCAGATGACACCAAGATCTGCAACAGAGTAGATGATCCAGATGGGGTGGGCAGAATGAGAAGAGGTCTGGATAAACTAGCAGAATGGTCAGAAGAGTGGCAACTGGGATTTAATGCAAAGAAGTGCAAAATCATGCATATAGGGAAGAGAAACCTGAAGCCACCTATAGGCTGGGAGGAGTTGCTAGCAGTCACAAAGGAAGAAAGAGACTTGGGCATCATCATCACTGATGACCTAAAATCATCCAAGCAGACCTCTAAAGCAGTAGGTAAGGCTAGGGGGTGTTAGGGTGTATTAGTAGGGGTATCACAAGTCGTAAGAGGGAGGTAATAATCCTCTGTACAAGACACTGTTAGGCCCCATCTGGAGTACTGCGTGCAGTATTGGGCCACACCTTCACAAGGACATTAACCAAATTGAGGCAGTCCAGAAGGGCAACCAAAATGGTGCAGGGACTGCATCAGAAGACATATGAGGACAGATTAGCAGAGCTCAATATGTATACCCTTGAGCAAAGGAGGGAGAGAGGTGATATGATCGAGGCATTCAAACACCTTAAGGGCATAAACAAGGTGAAAGAGTCTAACATGTTTAAATATAAGAAAATAGCAGGACAAGAGGACACAGCATGAGATTAGAGGGAGGCCGATTAAGGGGAATGTGAGGAAATTCTTTTTCACAGAAAGGGTGGTGGATGCATGGAATGGCTTACCACAAGAAGTGGTGGCTATGAATACAGTGCAGGGCTTCAAACAGGCATGGGATAGGCATAAGGGAGCAATACAAATGACTATGAATAGATAGGCCACTGACAGAGCAAAGGCCAATGGCACATTTATAAGGTAGAAAAAGAAATGGGCAGACTGGATGGGCCTTGCGGTCCTTATCTGCCATCAACTTCTATGTTTCTATGTTTCTATGTAGAATAACAACCCCCCTATTGTTTTCTCCCTTGTGAGAAAAACATGTGTTCTATCCAATTCCTTTTTCATTTTACTGTCTCCTTTATGTTAAGAGGGGTCTCTTGTAGATATGAGAAATCCACCTTTTGTTTTGCCAAGTAGTTCAATATTTTGTATCTTTTCACTGGAGAATTAATGCTATTTACATTCCAACTAATCATTTTTATGTTCTTAGTCATCTTATATTATGATTAAAATAAAGCCAGGTTATTTTGGTTTCCTTGTTACCGTGTTGCCATTTGCAAAAGCTGAAATATGTGCTTAACCAATGTGTCACCTGTTCTTTTTATGTTGCTCTGCATACTAACACATTCATTTTTTTTTATCTATTTCACCTACCTCTTTTCCCTCCTCTCTTTTGGATGCCAATATTCCCTATGACACATTCTCCCCCCTTAACTCCTTGGGACTGGAAGCACTGGCTGCAGTTTCCACCCGAAGGTCTTCTTTTGTTTAAAAAAAGGCCATTTTTATAAATGAGCAGCAGTGCCTGAAAGTCTTTACCCTTCCCTGCTGAATTTATACCATTAGATACTTTAATTGCTACCTTCATAGTCTGTTTCACATATAGGTACATATTTTCTCCTTGTTCCATCTATACACACACACACACACACAAAAACACACTCATTCATCCATTTTGGAACATTTGGAGAAGTCCTATTTTTAAATCTTGAACAGCTCCATCTTTTGTGTTCTGTATCAGGGTCTGGTTGTTGAGCCACACTTTGAAATGTGCAGAAAAATAACTGTGGATCTAATTTTCTGATACCATAGCATTTGTTGTAAAGGAGAAAATTCTATTCTTTCTTTCCATAGATCTCTTGAAAAGTCTTGTGTAATAGAAATCTCTTGATCTTTAAACTTAAATCCTCTTTTTGTGATGAATGCTTGGATGATTTTAAATTTGTCATCACTCCGCAATAATTTGACCATTGTTGCTCTGCCGCTTTTAGCAGTATCATTTGGTTGTGTGTAGTTTTGGGACCCAATTCTATGAGCTCTGTCTGTTTCTGGAATAAGTGTTTCAGGACCCGCAAGTTGAATAATTGGTTCTTTAAGAACAGAGTTCAAGCAGTTTTTTCTCATTCTTCCAGTAGCTCATATGTTCTTATATTTTTGCGCCTTTCTCTATTCTCATAGTCATCAAGTTTGCTTTTGAGATTCACCTGTTCTTTTTAAAGTGTTTGAATTTGAACTATAACTGGGATTCAAATCATCCTCCAACTTAGACTGTTTGTCCTCTACATCACTTGTTCTTTTTGAATTTGCTTCAGTTTTCCTGTCAATATTTTTCACTGTCTCTTGAATATCCACCACTTTTGTGGCCAGTTGCACAAACGGTTTTAATTCTTCTTGTATCTTGTTAGTATTTTCAATTAGGTTCATGGCCCAGGCAAGGGGTTTAATACATTGTTCATTGTGTGAATTTCCAGTATCAGGTTTCTTCCCCAAATCTGTCTCATCCTTTGAATATTTAGAACTTGTATCATTCTGAAGGGTATTTGTGGTATCCATCCCTTCTTCCAGGTAAACCCCACAGCCTGTGAGATTCTGTTAATCCTTTTCAGACTTAAAGATCAATTTAGCAGGCATTTCTGTGGCACTTGGTTTTAATTTGTGGGCCAGTTTATTTGGTCCTGCTTCTTAATCGGGCTGCTTTCATGAAATGTTGAGGCCTCCACTTGTGCTCTGGTAAATCTTTTCCCTGCTTTCTCAAAAATATTAAAGGTGTCTTCTCCTTTCTCTTCTTTTTCAGAGGCCTCAGAATTTAGCCTTTTCCTTGCTTTTAGTTGTTTTCTGTCTTTGTCTTTTACTTTGAATTAGCCTCCTTATGTAACCCCTATGTGGTGCTATCCCAAGGGCTACTATCCCTGCCTGTATGGCTAGTGACAGGTTAAGGGGCCTAGGTCCAATGACGGATGCCTCCATCCAGAGGTCAGGGTTGGTAGTGGTTAAACTAAATTGGGCACAGCCCTGTGGGACACTGCCCCCCCTTTGTTCCCACTAGTGGCCCACACAGTACACAGGAGTTAACTTCCCAATACCCTACATATGCACACTCATTACACATACAATGTCCACTTACCCCCAGGACTGATTCTGCAGCACGTCCCTGAGGACCCCCTGTAAAATAAGGTTAGGCAATGCCACAGTAACTATGCAATACTCTATGCTGTATGTACTGATGCCACAAGTGGCATATAATTCAATAAACATAAATCTGATTTATTCAGGGGAAGTAACAAGGAATGGGAATCAGGTTGATTGGCAGTAAACACACAAATCACAGTACTGTGCATGAAATTTAGGGTCCGAATGTCACAGTTTCTGGGTACCCAAGATGGGGGGGGCTAGCCAGGTCCGTTGCCCGAGGTTGGCCGGCTGGTGCAGCTGGTTGGGGCCCTAAAGAAAAGAGTCATGCACAACAAAATTGTAATCCAGAGCAGAGGCTCAGTTCAAGAAAAGGAAAACACAAATAAATCAGATGGCACACTTTTGATTCACAAATTGTTGCAGGGGGTTGCCCTGAATTGTACTTACGATACCCAATACAGATTTCAGGATGAACGGTGTTGTTTCTGGGTTTCCAGTATTCAGCACACACTGCAGAGTGAAGGAAATTAAGATCACAATCTCCCTCCAACTTAAAACACATTTATATGTAAAGGAAAGTACTGTACCAAGCAGACTGCTCTAACACCCCGATCGTAATTACTGCAAAACCCTGGAGCATTCTCAGCATCAGCAGTCCCTGACAGGCAGATCACGTTCAGCAAACTTTCGGTCTTCTTCAGGTTAAGCCTGGTCCCACAGCAACAACTTGCTTCATGCTCACAGCTTCCGAATCAGTTTGAAAATACCTCTTTCTCTCTTTCAGTACTCAGCACATTTATATACCAAAATTCCCACATTACCAGGCAAAATACTCCCCAAACACAATCGCAAGTCTCTGCATTCATGGGGGCTTAAAATTAACAGGAATTCCTACCAGACCGATCGCATACAGCAAAATCTTCAGTCCTCTGCAGGATGACCCTGGTCACACTTCAGTGTTGTCTTCCACTTTCACAAACTCAGAAATAGTCTGATAGTATTGTTTCTTCCTCCTCAAAAACTCGGATTCAGTCCAAACTACGATTGCCAACGGCCGCAGAATGACTTTGGGGCCCACACGCGCTTCCCACGTGACTACACGCCACTCGAACAACAGGGCTCCTTCTCCCTTCACTGTCACCTCAGATCTGGCTTTCCAACAAACAGCCCTGGGGCTTTCTTTTTGATCCAAATGGTTCTGGTTGGCTGATTCTCCTTGTCAGTCACAACAGGCTCCCTCTATTGGTGTAAAAAGGCACCAACACTCTAAAAACTACAATTCCCAGATGCTCCTTACATACAGCCTCCTTATAGCATGCTCCACTTCAGAGTTCCAGTCCTAACTGGCCCACAGCCTACTCCATTTTAGTGTCCTAACAATCCAATTGACCCATTTCAGCAATCTGGGTTCCAAAATGAAAGGAGCTACACTGCACAGTCCTTGCTGCAAGAAAAGCAGGTTAGACAAACTTCATTTTCATTATTACTCTGCAATGTTTCCCCACAAATAGTTTTATCTTTTAGAAGGGCTCCCTCTGCACTTATAGCAATGGCAGAAATGGAGCGGCAGCAGCTCGAGCGGGACTCGAGCAGGGAAACCTCAGACCCCCCCCCCCCCCATACAAACTAATTATGTCTGCAAGCAGACAGCTCTTAAAGAGACAGTACACAGAGGCTCTAAAACACTCACCACAAAGCTGTTTAAGACGGCAGTGACATCGGATACCACCCAGACTGGGAGCACTTAGGCAAGCTCCTGGAAGATGTTTGGGAACCCCCATTTGCAAGGGGATTACACCCTTCCTGGTCTGGAAAAACTTGGCATCTGCGTCAAGTAGGTACCCACATAAATTTCAATACAAAACCATCATATACATTTACATCACTAGCATGTCATACCTATACCTTTTAAACAGTGGTCAACATATTAAACCTTGGTTACATACACACATTCTGTATTTGACAAGTTACCATTGTTTTCACAGAATTACATACACATTGCCATTTGAAATCAGGTTATTACTTCCTGCACATGAAACCTGAAGAGAGGGGGCCCTTCTCTATCAGTTACCTTGGGGCTAGATGGGGCAGGGGCACCAAACCTGGAGGGCAAAACAATTAACCTGGAGTTATCACTTATGCTCAGTTTGGGCAATGAGCTCAGGGACACATATACTCCTTTATGGATCACACATAGAGGTAAATCTACAGGCCTCCCAGGGGAATCATAGCTGAGGCACACTACAGGCTTCACAGCTCGACCAGTCTTTCTAGGGGGAACTGTTACAGTCTCTGCACTTTTAGCCTCACTTTCAGCACTGTCTTTACTTGCCAGGGGAGTTTCCATCAGAGTAGAAAGGTGAGAACTTGGGGCACTTTCAGCTCCAGGATTTGCAATTTCGGAGGTCACAACACTTGGTTCATATGGAGAGCATTCTGGCACTGGCAGGGGAATAATCGTCACACTCAAAATACTCTTCCTGTTCCAGCATGTCACCAGTCTGTCACAGAGCATCTGCCTCTGTTTCAGGTAATTCAAACTGTTCCACCATACACAGTGATTCCATGTCATCAGACTTGATGCTCTGCACTTCACTCTCAGGGAGCATTGGCTCCAAAGACAAAGCTGGGGGCTTAGGCAGTCCAGAGGGCCCAGCTTCATCACTGTAATTTACCAGAGGGTTACCTTGAAACAGCTGACTTAGTTCATACGAAAGGTAGCACCCATAGTTGTACTCACTTTCATCTGAATCAGACTGACAGTCATTCTCAACTTGTGTTGACTAGGGAGGAACACATAGGTCAGTATCGGCAGGGGCAGACCTTCTCTGTTTCTGTTTTGCAGCAGCCCTTGTCACTGGTCCGAGGGAGCAATTTCTGAGTGCTCAAATTCAGTCAGTATCTAACCAATGGGAAACAAATGAGTGTGATGCATTGTTTTAACATTTTTTGAATTGTTTGCAGGCCTTACTTTGTACATGGGCAGATCATCCAGTTTGCCCACTACAATGTGAGGGAGATGATGACACCTGTCGGCAATCTTATGTTTGCCATGCAGTTCCAGATTTCTTAACAATACACAGTCTCCCTCCTGGAGTTCCTGTGCCTTCACCTTTTTATCATACCTTCCTTTGTTGGCTAGATTTCATTTGGCAGCAATGGTTTGAGCCAGTTGGTATGCATGATTCAGCTGGGCCTTTAACTTTTGCACATACTGTAGATAATTATCAGCTCTCACCCCATCAGGAGAAACTCTGAAACAAACATCTACCGGTAGTCGGGCTTCTCTTCCAAATATCAGGCGGTAGGGGGAGAACCCAGTGGCATCACTTTTGGTGCAGTTGTAGGCATGTATCAAGGTGCTAATTTGCTGGCTCCATCTGGGCTTGTCTTTTGGGTGGAGAGTGCCCAGCATGTCCAGCAGAGTGTGGTTAAAATGTTCAGGCTGTAGGTCCCCCTGGGGGTGGTAAGGGGTGGGTCTGGACTTTCGCACTCCCCACAGAGAAAGCATCTCTTTGATCAAATGACTCTCAAAGTCTCTCCCTTGGACAAAATGGATTCTTTATGGAGCCCCATAGTGAACAAAAAAGTTTTCTAAAAGTACTTTTGCCATGGTAGATGCCTTCTGGTCCTTGGTGGGGAAAGCTTGGGTATACCTTGTAAAATGGACAGTGACCACCAGCACATTACTAATATTTCTTTGATCCGGCTCCAAACTCAGAAAGTCAATACAGACCAGCTCCATGGGGGTGCTGGTGGTGATGTTAACAAGGGGGGAAGCCCTCTGGGGCAAATCTTTCCTCTGTAAGCAGCGACTACAAGTTCGAATGTGTTGCTCAACATCAGCCCCCATCTTAGGCCAATAGAATCTGGACCTCACCAAGTCAAGTGTTCTGTCTATACCAAGGTGCCCCATATGATTGTGTAAAGGCCTCAATACTAAGTCTCTGAAAGCAGTGGGCAAGACCAACTGTTGCTTTTCTATTTGCTCCCCCCAGTCTACTGTTCCTTTGTATAGCAGTCGATTAATTAGTTTCAGCTTAGGATCTTCCTTGTATAACAATGCCATTCTCAAATCAGTGGAGCACGACTTAGACACATCTTTCCCTGCATAGAGGGCTTCTAGAGCTGATTTGATCATAGGATCTCAGGACTGAGCCAGCTGAAGACTGTCATTATCTAACTGGGGCAGTGCACCAATGTCTATTGCAGAAAAGTGGCAGTAAGCAGCAGGTATACAACTGTCAGATGGCACCAAGCAATCTACTAGACAGTCCACTGCGTCCGTGGACACTTGTTCCTCCTTGTCAAACTTCTGGCATAGTGCTCGAATATCAGGTTCTGACAGTTTGACCCAGTCATTTCTGGAAACAGGCCTCCATGAGAGAGCATCAACGCCTATGTAATTTAGGCCTGCTCTGTACTCTACAGCGTAATCATAGGTAGACAATGCAGAAAGCCACCTATGGCCAGTAGCATCCAACTTGGCTGAAGTCTGCACGTAGGTCAAAGGATTATTATCAGTTTTTACCAGTATCTTGGCCCAATACAAGTACTCATGGAATTGGTCAACAATGGCCCACTTTAAAGCTAGGAACTCTAACTTATGCACAGGATAGTTCTTTTCGGATGGGGTCAGACTTCTGCTGGCAAAGACCACTGGTCTCAGGCCATTCTCATGCTCTTGGTGTAACACAGCCCCCAAACCTTGCAGGCTAGCATCAGTGTGTAGGACATAGGGTTTGGCTGGATCTGCATAGGCAAGGACAGGAGCATGAGTTAGTTGGTATATAATCTCATGAAAAGCAGCTTCACAATCAGGCATCCATCATGCCCCAAAAACTTAATTGGGACAGAAATACACTCTCTCAGCCTCAGGAGAAGCCAACCTCTTGTATTTTTTGTTAGCAGGAGGGTAACCTTGAGTAAGATTAAGTAGAGGATGAATCACTGTTGAATAGTCCTTGATGAACCGGCGATAGTAGCCACAGAATCCCAGGAATCTTTGCAACTCTTTCAAATTGTGGGGCTGTGTCCAGGTGGTCAAGGCCTCAGCTTTACTTGGGTCTGTCTCTATTCCCTTGGTGGACACTATGTGTCCCATATACTTTACAGAGGTTTGGAAGAACTGACACTTGTCGATGGATAGTTTAAGGCCAAAATTTTCCAATCGGTCCAACACCTTGAACAATCTGCTGTCATGTTTCTCCAGTGAGCTGCCAAACACAATGACATCATCTAAGTATACCAGGCACTCCAATAAGTTAATGTCCTCCACTGCACACTCCACCAGTCGTTGAAAAGTGGCTGGGACACCTGAAATCCCTTGAGGCATCCTCATGAACTCATAGAAACTAAGCGGACAGATAAAGGCTGTCTTCTCATGGTCTTCTGGGGCCATCGGGATCTGGTAGTACCCACTGCGAAGATCCAGCACTGAGAACCACTTGCTACCATTCAGGCAGTCTAAAGGATCCTGAATGCGGGGCATTATATACTGATCAGGGATGGTCCGCCAGTTCAAGGTGCAATAATCCACACACATTCTCACTGCCCCATTCTTTTTTCTCAATACCACGATAGGCAAAGCATATGGGCTTCTGGATTCTTGTATCACACCAGCAGCAAGCATCTCTTGTAGGTGGCATCTTACATAATCTAAGTCAGCCAGTGCCAGGCGTCAGGACCTCTCACAGCATGGCCGCTCATCATGCAGCCAGAAATGATGCTCAGCTCCTTGCACACATCCCACATCCCATTCCTTTAGGGAAAACACCTGGTCCCTCTGGGCAAGCTTCCTGCTGATTCTCATCTTCCATTCAGCTGGCAACAGGGAGTCACCAACATCAAACAAGTCGGGCGTCACTCTGTCATTCTGCCCTGAACACTTGTTGCTGGGTAGCACTGCCATGTCTGCACAGTGTACGTTAGCCAGGGTGCAACCTCTATTCACTTGAATTTCTCTTTCTGACACATCATGAACTTGGACCATTACCTGCCGAGCATAGGCATGGGCCTGAGCAAATAAGATACTGGGCTTAACCAACAACCCTTCTAGCAATTTTCCATCGCCTGGTGCATCCAGCATAATTATTTTATTCTTGACATCCTTTTTAATACGGACCTCCCCATGTAAGGTACACTGGGCATTTGGCGCCAGGATCAGGGACTCAGGGTCCTTCTTTCACATGACCCCAACTGGTTCATCTGGATCCATCTCTTCTGTATTCTTCTGAGACTCATAAGCCTTCTTGATCAAGGCAGGAATCCTCAAAGCTCTACCCAGTCCTCTGCCCCTGTTTTTCATAGCAAAGTTGTGCCAACCGTCCAAACATATGGACGTTCGTCCCAATCAGTAGAGGAACTCCATCATACAGTCCAGTAGGGGGACACACTAATGCCAAGGTTTCCACTTTCTCAGCCACACCAGCTATCGAGGTAGGAAAAGACAGCCAAATTCTAATGTAGCCTGCATAAGGGTACATCTTTTCACTTAACCCCCATTCATGCAGTCCCTCCAAAGGCTGTAAGGGCACATCAGACAAATGTTCTTGGTACCAGTCTTGGAACATGATGGTTACTGGGAGCCACTGTCCAGCGCAGCCCTAGTAGACACTCCATTTACTTTCACTGTCATCTCCATGGAGGGACCCACCACCTTGGACCATTCTAGAGGGGCAGCAGCAAGGGCCTGGACAGATGATTTAGCCACATAGGAATTGGAGTTGGAGTTTGTCGGGCCCTCACTGTGGTCATTTCGCACACCCCTTAACCACTGATTTGTTCTCCGAAGCTCTCCTTGTAGCCGGCTCACCACTCTCTCTCTAAGTCTTTCAGAGACTGGCATTTCCTCTTTAGATGGCCATCTCTTCCACAGTTGTGACACATGATAGGCTCCTGGGTCATCCTTGGAGAGACCATTGCCTGAGGAACTGAAGGATTGGCAAGGGGTGGGGGTCCATTAGTGGCTGGTGATGGTGGGAGGGGTGTAATGTGTCTCAATGGTTCCTTCATTGTGGCAATAAATTCTTTGATCTCACTCTGAGGGCTATCCTTGTTATAGGATGCCTGAGGGGACACCCCCACCCCCATGGCAGTCATGGCCTGAACAGAATTAAAACTGGGTCCCACAGGGGAGGTCCTTGCAGGGGTGCCTACCTTCAACTCTTGGACCTCTTTCAGTAGTTCATCTTTCAAAAACTGGGCCGAGGACGGGAAGTCCTTTTCCTTCTCAGAGCACTCACTGGCTGCCAGTCTTTGCCCCTGAACCTCACTTGGTGGATCACCATCGGTCACTCGTGTCGTAACAGCAGCTATTGGTATACTTTCTCCATGGGGTCACCTTTTCTTAATCCCCCGAATTTCTCTCATGAGCTCATCATAGGAGGGTGGCAATTCCAGTCAGTTAGCCAGGTGTAACTGAAGCAACAACAATTCAGAGAATGGAGCAGATTCAAGAATTCGGTCCAGCCTGGTTCGATCTAATTCGGTCGTGGGCATACTACCCTTTCTGAGGCACTCTTCCAGTAATTTCTCAAGCCGAGGTACATACACAGACAACACCTCCCCCAGGCACTGCTGGGCATTTCTCACCCTCCACCACAGGTCCTCATCTGAATCCGGGCTCCCGTACACATTCTCCAATGCCTCAAGATAATGCTGTGCAGTCGCTTCAGGGTTATGGGCCCGTTTGGCATGGATGGTAGCCAAGGCAGAACCTTGAAGGCTCTCACTTAATCTCTTTTGCTTCTCTGCTTCCGAGCATTGCCATTCCAATACTAAGGGGGCAAAATAGTCTATCCGGGTCTCCCAGTCATCCTCCCCCTGGGTGGTGGGAAGGGTGCCCGAGAAGATTTTCAACCTTCGGTAAGAGTCATTACTAATGGCAGGTACTGACATGGGGCCATCATTGGCATGGGCACAGAAGGAGGGGCAATAACAGGTGCTGGAGCGGGAGGGGATATTAGGGGAGGAACACCCCCAGATGGCACGAATAGTTTCTCTAAGTCCTCCACAGTTTTCCCTTCCTCCAGCAACAATTTAGCAAACGTTTCTTCAAAAGTCTCAGATAGTGGGGGGGAGGCTCATCCCCCCAGGGTCTTTACTGTCTTTAGTTATCACTCTCCAGGCAGTGTGGACTCCCTCTGGGGTAATAGTCTGTGGCACTTTAGAACTATCCATGGGGTCCCTACACTCTACTAAGGCCATAAAGCTTTGGGCAAGCAGATTAGCCTGTCGACCCACCACCACAGGGTTTTGTAAACATTCAGCCTGGGAAAGTACTCCCTCTACAGTGTCCTTATTGGTACCCAGGGGGATATCCAGGATAAGCATAGCATTTTGGGGGTCGATCTCCTGTCCAGTACACCACCCCACCAACTGGTGCACCGCCACTTCTGTTGGGGTAGCCACTTATTTTTAACAGCAATTTGTAAGTTTGCCACTAGGGGACGCTAATCCCAGTGGTGCATCCAAGATGTAACCCCTAGGTGGCGCTATCCCACAGGCTACTATCCCTGCCTGTATGGCTAGTGACAGGTTAAGGGGCCTAGGTCCAATGATGGGTGCCTCCACCCAGAGGTCAGGGTTGGTAGTGGTCAAGCTAACCTAGGTACAGCCCTCTAGGACACTGTGAACCCCCCCTTTGTTCCCACTAGTGGCCCACACAGTACACAGGAGTTACCTTCCCAATACCCCACATATGCACACTCATTACACATACAGTGTCCACTTACCCCCAGGACTGATTCTGCAGCACGTCCCTGAGGACCCCCTTTAAAATAAAGTTAGGCAATGCCACAGCAACTATGCAATACTCTATGCTATATGTACTGACACCACAAGTAGTATATAATTCAACAAACATAAATCTGATTTATTCAGAGGAAGTAACAAGGAAGGGGAATCAGGTTGATTGGCAGTAAACACACACATCACAGTACTGTGCATGCAATTTAGGGTCCAAATGTCACACTCTCTGGGTACCCAAGATGGGGGAAGGGGCTAGTCAGGTCCGTTGCCCAGGGTTGGCCAGCAGGTGCAGCTGGTTAGGGCCCTAAAGAAAAGAAAGTCATGCACGACAAAATTGTAATCCGGAGCAGAGGCTCAGTTCAAGAAAAGGAAAACACAAATAAATCAGATGGCACACTTTTGATTCACAAATTGTTGCAGGGGGTTGCCCTGAATTGTACTCACGGTACCCAAAACAAATTTCAGGATGAACGGTGTTGTTTCTGGGTTTCCAGCATTCAGCACACACTGCAGAGTGAAGGAAATTAAGATCACAATCTCCCTCCAATTTAAAACACATTTATATGTAAAGGAAAGTACTGTACCAAGCAGACTGCTCTAACACCCCGATCGTAATTACTGCAAAACCTGGGAGCATTCTCAGCATCAGCAGTCCCCGACAGATTGCATTCAACCAGAAACTTTCGGTCTTCTTCATGTTAAGCCTGGTCACACAGCAACAACTTGCTTCATGCTCACAGCTTCCGAATCAGTTTGAAAATACCTCTTTCTCTCTTTCAGTACTCAGCACATTTATATACCAAAATTCCCACATTACCAGGCAAAAATACTCACCAAACACAATCGCAAGTCT
Source organism: Neoceratodus forsteri (assembly GCA_016271365.2). Taxonomy (NCBI): domain Eukaryota; kingdom Metazoa; phylum Chordata; order Ceratodontiformes; family Ceratodontidae; genus Neoceratodus; species Neoceratodus forsteri. The sequence continues at coordinate 733,256,661 of CM057450.1, forward strand.
CTGCATTCATGGGGGCTTAAAATTAACAGGAGTTCCTACCAGACCAATCGCATACAGCAAAATCTTCAGTCCTCTGCAGGATGACCCTGGTCACACTTCAGTGTTGTCTTCCACTTTCACAAACTCAGAAATAGTCTGATAGTATTGTTTCTTCCTCCTCAAAAACTCGGATTCAGTCCAAACTACGATTGCCAACGGCCGCAGAATGACTTTGGGGCCTCTGCACGCGCTTCCCACGTGACTACACGCCACTCGAACAACAGGGCTCCTTCTCCCTTCACTGTCACCTCAGATCTGGCTTTCCAGCAAACAGCCCTGGGGCTTTCTTTTAGATCCAAATGGTTCCAGTTGGCTGACTCTCCTTGTCAGTAACAACAGGCTCCCTCTATTGGTGTAAAAGGGCGTCAACACTCTAAAAACTACAATTCCCAGAGGCTCCTTACATACAGACCCTTTATAGCAGGCTCCACTTCAGAGTCCCAGTCCTAATTGGCCCACAGTCTACTTCATTTTAGTGTCCTCACAATCCAATTGGCCCATTTCAGCAGTCGGGACCAAAATGAAAGGAGCAACACTGCACAGTCCTTGCTGCAAGAAAAGCAGGTTAGACAAACTTCATTTTTATTATTACTCTGTAATTTTTCCCACAAATAGTTGCATCTTTTAGAAGGGCTCCCTCTGCACTTATAGCGACGGCAGAAACGGAGTGCTTAGGCAGCACCTCAGCAGGACTCAAGCAGGGAAACCACAGACCCACCCCATACAAACTAATTATGTCTGCAAGCAGACAGCTCTTAGAGAGACAGTACGCATAGGCTCTAAAACACTCACTGCAATGCCGTCTAAGACGGCTGTGACGCCGGATACCACCCAGACTGGGAGCACTTAGGAAAGCTCCTGGAAGATGTTTGGGAACCCCCATTTGCAAGGGGGTTGCACCTAGTATGTTATTTTGGATTGCCTTGTTTATCTTCTTGCATTGATTACTCTACTGTGAAAAGAATAAATCTTAGAATTGTGGTCCCACCACCAAACCATATATCTTTCTCTGTTGAAGAATGCTCATCACTGCCTTCAGGGGCGTAGCCAGGATTTGACGGGTGGGGGTTTCCAAAGCACTTCTGGGGGGGTCTGGGGCATGCCCCCCCCCCCAAATTTTGAAAATTTAGGAGTTAAATGGTGCAGTTTCATGCATTTTAGGCAATAACTATTGAGTTACAAAATGCATTAAAATTTAAATTGTCACCCAGCCCAGTGGCACAGAGGATTGAGGTGCTGGTGCCTTACCTGACCCATGCTAGTGACCCAGGTTAGGAAATGGACTCAGGTCATCGGGAGTCGGCAAGGGGAGGATAGGATTGAGCATCCAAAGGACTGCTCTCCTATCCTGGGGTGGGTTTGGGAATGGCCTCGCTCAAGTAGTGGCCCCCAGTGGAGACTAGATGCACTACATGAGCGGTGCACAGGGGGAACAAGAAAACCGAAAAAAACGCTCTGGAAGTCTAGCCAGATGACAGCTGCTGGCCCTGGGCACCTCCAAAGACTCCCTGGAAGCCACAACATGCCTCAGCAGCACCCGAGATTGAACAAGAATAGTGTGCCGGTTTCCTCCTGCTGGTGCCTTCCATCTTGGAGGAGAGGGGACCCACCCAGTGAAGGGTTACACCGGGCTACCCCATGGAAAAAGGCTGCAGATATGAGGTAGGTAGCCAAGGGGGAGATAGTACGGGAATGCCTGTGGACCATGGCGGCCCGAAAGAGAGGCAGCTCTGGAGCCCGTAGGGGATATAAACATATAATGCAAAAAAAAAAATTAATTGTCCATCTCATCCATCCCTGCAGTGCCAGGTATCTCAGCCAGGTTTTCCTTCTCCTTTTTTTGGGGGGGGGATTAATTTTCTCTTCCCCACATTTAATTTATGTGTTCAGCTATTGCCTTTAGGCATATTCCATTATGCGACTGACTACACACAGCTCACAGATCAGCCCCCCGACTGTATTGTTATTTTAATATGCAGTCTCATCAGATTACACACAGCTGACGGATAGCCCTCCTTTATATTTTTTGTCTCATCTGTGTGACCAGATAAGTCACCTCATTTCATTTGTGTCCATTTAGCTGTGCTGATTCTTGAGCAAGCCACACTTTCATTTCCTAATATCCTCTGGCCACATCAGCCCTACTTAATTATGTGAGATGAGAGCAGAATTCACCTACAACCCCAGCCAAGCTACTTTGACAAAATTGAGCCTGGAGTCAAGAACCCCTCCCCATGGTAATTTTTCATTACCCCCACCCATCATCATCATTTTTATTTTTTTCATGTTTGCCCCAAATTGTATTAACACTGCCTGCAGCTACCTTGTAAAATCACCCGCGACTGCCACTGACACACTGACTTGAGTGAGACACTTGACCTGCCCACCCGATTTTGCCACTGGCCTCCATTGTCAGTCCAGGCCACAGATGCTCAGCCTCTTCCCCCGGTTGCTCATATTTGCTGCTGCCACAGCCTGCCCAAGACCCTGAGTCCCCCACTTCTCCTAAACATGCCCTGCCACTGAAGAGACGTTAATTTAGCCAGCAATCCACCTGATGCACTCTTCAGCCAGACACTCCAGCCTCCATGTGGGAAAGACTGCATCTGCGCAGTCTGTGCTTCTCGGTGGCTCTGCACTGCATGTGATCACTCCAAATGCAGTAATGTGATGCAGAGCTGAGGCTCTTCATGTCTCACTAGCGCAGGAGGCGGGGTGGCGCTCATCCATATTCATCAGCCGACTCCCGGCACCCCGCCCTGCCTCCCCAAAGCAGACAGTGCAAGCAAGGTTTTAAAGTTTAAATGGCAGACTTGCTGCTGCTCTGGCAGTAGAAGAGATAACAGCACCACACGACAGGACTTGGTGGCATCATCCCGAGTCTGTAAGTAAATCAGTGGGGATGGGGCATCACTCGACTGTGACTGGGAAAATTTTGAAAACTTTTTTGGCACTCATCATTGTTTTGTGAAGCAGGGGTTCCTGAGCACTCAGGAATCTCCCTGGCTATGCCATTGGCTTAAGTTTTGCAAGTGGGAAGGGGCTGAAAGTATTTTCACTCTTAAAACTGAAACCTTGTGTTATTCCATTTATTTTCCTTTCTTTTCCTGTTTTCCTCTTATTGTTGGGTTTTTGGGTTCCTGTCTTCTCAGTTTTCCTCATATTTAAGGGAAAAAAAAGGCATTCTGGCGCACTGCTTATTGTGTTGCATATCAGGTTTGTCTCGCTGCCTTCCCACTTTACCAATATAGCTTATCAATTACTTGAGCTTTTGCAAGGCCGGTTATAACTTTTAATTGCTTCGGTGACATCTAATTAATTTTTAATGATTTTCATAAAAACAGTCACCAGGCACACTATCAGAGGAGCAAGTATAAAGAAAAAGAATTGCATACCCCAAACTTTCTTGTCTCCTTTTTGGTTTCCACAGTTCTGTGACTGCTGAATTCTCTGTTGTCATTCAGGTTTGCCAGCTTTGGTTTTAATTTGGCTGTAATGGCTGGACTTCAACTGCTGCAGACTTCCTTCAAAGTCACCCAATCCAAGCTGCAGCTAGGTATTGTTTGGCCATAATGGCTCGATTCCAACAGCTCTGGACTTTCCTTAAAAGTTTCTGAATCTGACTCACATCTAGGTATCGAACAGAGGGTTCCAGCAAGAGAGAAGGCACGTGCGATGTTGGATAAAACTAATAGACTGTTCAGTCATAAAATAATATTCCCAGGCCATTTCCATTCAGTCTGCACTTGGAAAGCCTCCAGGAAGAACGTTGTCATGCTTAACCACCACCCAGGCTCCTAGCTGTGTCTCCACCCCCTTCATCAGTCCCAAATTTCTCAGGCTTTGTTAGATTCCAGAACCCACTGATAATGGGTATGCATGCCAAATTTGGCCACAGAGTTTCAGTTTTTACCAGAAAACACAGTAATATTCCAAATTTTGGACTGCCTGCACACTGGAAAAACAAAGACTTTCATGGAATGTGGCACTTTATATCAGATCAGTAAATCGACAGAATATGTATTTTCTCATAATTGCTTTATGTACCATTTTCAATTTGCTTCATTTAATGCCCTGCATATAAAGTATTCTTTTATTCTGATTTATACACATGCTAAAAAAATGACAGTACAATTCTGGTAAAATCTGGAAATTAGACTAACAATCACTCATGCAAATTCCAGAATTTCAAGTCTTGAAAATGGAATTCCATTACTTTAATCATCATAAATCAGTGGGCTTACAAATAGAGCAGCAGTGCAACCAAATTGGTTGAAAAATGTTACCTTGCCTTTTTTCACCATAAAAGGTTCCAGGCATCTTTCAGGTTTATTTGCTAGTAAAATTATCTAGTTCCACCAAGAGTAGAGTACATTATAAATGTTTTAATGTTGTTTTTTTCCCAAGAATAGCTAGTTGACACATTTGGCTTAGAAATAGCATTGTAGGCCTGGCAAGGGCAAGACAGATAATATATTGTTTTTTAACTCTCTGGCACAGCACAGGCGGTACCTAGTAAAGTAGATTTTACAGATATGCTAACATTTTTATTAATTGTAGTTGAAACTAGCTTTTTGAAAAAAAAAAGTGTTGCACTGCTGCTTTAAATTATGAAAATATTAACCCTTGTAATGTAAAATTTACTTAAAGGGTACTTGTCTTCTTCAGGATTTCTTCGTGTCTGAAATTCCAGCACTGTGCTTACTAGTGAGTCTTAGCAGTCCAGAGTTATTCATATGTAAATCCGACTGTTATTAATTGCTGGGGACAGCCATGGGTTCTAGGACCCTGACAGGCAATGATGTCAGCAAGGGGCTTAGCCCTGCTTTGGCTGTAGACAATCAAACAGGTTAAACAGGAAATTATCTGTTTTATTAAGTGTGTTTTAAAGTGTTATTACAACACTTTCTACATTTATAATAATTGTTTTGTTTGTGCATTGAAACTAGTGCGTTATCACCTTTGCATTTCAAACTGTTAGTAAAAATAACCCAATAGAATTCTGGCATTGTTATGGTAGAAAATCCAATTCCATCCAAAGTATTTTAGTAAGAAACTGTTATACTTCAAACGTCATCAAAACAAGTAAAATACTCTTACAATAATGCATTTCAGGTTATGCATGTTTTAACAATGTTGTCCATCTATATGTGTTTTTGCAATTAATGAACAAGTAATGGTGTCCTATTTTTTTTTCCAAGTCAAATCTTAACAAAAATAGTATAATATTTTCAGAATCATAACACATGGTCAGATTGTTTTTACTGTCTTTGTCCAGGAAAGGCACACTGAGCTACAGTTTGTTCCTAGGTGTGTTTTGGGAGCACAGGGAGGTTAAGGGACTTGCTCTGATCACACAAGGTACAAATAGAGCATGTTGGAATCAAACCCCATTCTGCTGGATAAACAAAGCTTGTTCTCAGCTCTTTGCAGGAACTGCCAGCTGATAATCAAAAAATACACATTTCAATGCTGGCCCCATGATGCCAGGTCAGTAGGTACATAGCCACATTTGCATCTTGTAGACCTGAATTCACACCTGAAACTGTAAGAGAAAAGGCTGCAAGAGAGTGAATGGAAAAATACAGGAACTGGTGCTGTGGCAGTCCCAGAACTCTGTACTGACATGAGCACAGCCAGGGTTTAGAAATCCTGATATGGGGCCCCAATACCTGTTGGCACCACAGAGCCAACCTTGAGATGTGTAGTTTTTAATGATCAGCTGGCAGTATAGCCTAGAGGTTAAAGCAATCCTAAAGATGGATTATTTTTGCTAACAGTTTGAAATGTAAAGGCGATAACTTACTAGTTTCAATGCACATAGAAAACAATTATTATAAATGTAGAAAGTGTTGTTATAACACCATAAAACACACCTAATAAATAAAACGGACAATTTCCTATTTAACCTGTTAGATCATCTACAGTCAAAGCAGAGTCAAGGCACCCTCAATGACATCACTGCCTGTCAGGAGCCTAAAACACATGGCTGCCCCAAGTCCTTAATAACAGGTTGATTTACATATGAATAACTCAGGACTGCAGAGATTCACAGATAAACACAATGGCTTGCTCAGATTAGCTTTTTATGGGCTTTCGGACATTAAGAAATTCTTATGATGACAGTTCCCCTTTAACCAACTACCTCCAAGTTTAGCAGTTTCTTTGACACTTCCAGAAAATTATACATCCGAACATTAATGTGGCCAGCCCCAAAGGTGGTGGAGTTGTTAGCAGAGAAATACAGTATTTCTAGAAAAGTTTATAAAAAAATATATTGTCAGATTGTGAGCCTTTATAAGTTCAAAACCACTTGTCCAAATATCAGAACACTTGGTATTTCCTTAGGACTCAAAAATTAAGTATGCCAATGTCCAGGCATCTAAAGGATTGGCAAACTCATGACAAAACAGGCAAATTAAAACAAAACGTCCAAACATTTTTATTTAAATACCATTTTAATAAAATGTTTAATAATAGGGAAAAACAAGTCCCTTCATAGCTGGGCTGTTACTAGAGAGGCATTATTACAGCCTACTGTTGATAGCTGACTGGGCATTTGTCACACAATATACATTTTTATTGTAGTGGTAGTTGTTAGCGGAGTCATTTTTTTCCTTTAAATATTCCCCTTCAGTCCCTGAGCTGCAATTACCCAACCCCAACAATGACAGCAGTGGGGTGATAGTTTAATAGTAAACCCCCAGCTTGGCCATGTGGTCCGTCCCCATTGAAGCAGGAAGTTCTTGTGATGAAAACCCTTAATTGGGCTCTTGCCTGCTGGTGTGGGGGGACATTGTTATGTAAACTGCTGATTCAGCTGTGCAGCCTATCCCTGCTGGTGTGGGGGGATATTGTTACGTAAACTGCTGATTCAGCTATGCAGCCTATCCCTGCTGGTGTGGGGGGATATTGTTACGTAAACTGCTGATTCAGCTATGCAGCCTATCCCTGCTGGTGTGGAGGGATATTGTTACGTAAACTGCTGATTCAGCTATGCAGCCTATCCCTGCTGGTGTGGAGGGATATTGTTACGTAAACTGCTGATTCAGCTATGCAGCCTATCCCTGCTGGTGCAGGGGGTTGTTTTTATATAAACCACTAATTTGGTGCTGCAGCTTTTTGCTGCTTTGAACATCACTAGTCGTGTTTACACAGCCGCAGTGCTTGAAAATATCCACTGCTCTTTGCTCACTGTACCATCTATGGACTTGCCATTTCAGTGTTTACACAGAACCTACTTTTTTATATATATATTTTATATATATATATATATATATATATATATATATATATATATATATATATATTTATAATCTATTTTATTTACACTTTTTTGGGGCCACCTACCGCTAATACCTCGGCTTGGTCACAGACCCCTTCGGCTGCCACTCCCACATTAGCTGCAACTCCCCCCAATACCCCCTGGCTTGCCCCCCAGGGTGGGGTTGTGGCATCCAACCCCTCATAGGACACCACAATTGACAGGATAGATCAGAGGAGTCGGCCTGGGAGCTGATCGCAGCTGACGGGCGAGCATCATCTAGGCAGGTAGGTGGCCATTTTCTTAAGCTGTCCCAGGAGTGGGGATGTGCAAAGACATCCAGCGTCTGCCCCGCCCCTCAATGTGCAGGTGCTGGTTGCTTGTGGTTCCCCCAGCTTCCACCAGGGGTCCCTTGAGTGCCAGACACTCTATCCCTCCCTCCCTCCCTCCAGAGAAGGAGAGCAGTCCATGGGATGCTCAGTCCTTCTCCCCCAGCCGGCCCTCCAGTTCTCTGGGTCCATTCCTGAACCTGGGTCACTGGCATCACAAGCGGAAATCCAACCGCTGTGCCGATGGGCCAGCACACAGCACCTCCTTGCTGCGCCACAAGTCGTGCCACAAGGTGGCTGTTCCTTCAATGGGGTCGTGTCTCCAGATGCCAGGAAAATAGGACTGCTGTGGATCGAGTGCAGAAGAGGGTGTACAGTACAGGGAAAGACATTCAATCTGCAACATGTCCCCACAACTGTGTCGCTTTAGAAATGGGAGTGGAATGTATCCTGAAGTGCTCCAGTGAGTGTCTACATGGCAGTATTTGCAGTGCATCAATCTCTGCACACGAGTTGATGCACTGCAAATAGGTCAGTGTAAACGAGGCTACTGGTTCAGCAGTGCATTCTGTGAAAAGGTGCGGTGACACTGAAAACTGCCAATTGAGCCATTTGGAATGACTGTACTTGAGAAGGAGAGTTATGATAAATGAGTACAAAAAAAGAAGATAATGGACACACAGAGCTAATTCTTTAATGGTACATGTGACCGTCTGAATTATTTTAAGGTGAAAAGAATGCCTGCCTCTTTAATCCTTAAAATTCCAAGTGGCTGGCACTCTGATATCATCATGTGATGTGTCTAGATTGGCAAAACTAGTTCCTAACAAACAGTATCCACTGCAGCCCCCGTAAGCACCTTATGGGCCAGTACTCAGTTAAAAATGAAGCCAGAGAGTGCTCAGTGGTCCTCACATAAGATAAAGAAAGCAGTTGGATCACAACTTCTATTGGCAATTTAGAGAGTAGGTACCTGACCTAGGAGGGGTCATCTTTTTTCTTTGGTGGTCAGGGTTAGTGCAACTCAGCAGACTTATGAACCAAGGACCCTTTTCAAGTCACAAAATGAAGAAAGAAAGTGACTAAAACCATAGAATAATGATATTTATTTATTTAGTTATTTTTTTATTTATTCTTTGGTAACCGGGTAACGGCACTGGACCGAAGGTCCCTTTTCAGGCCCGACCCGGACAAAAAAACATACAAAAATACACAAATACAATCAACAGCAATACAAAACCAAAAAATACAAATTACAAATTGCAGTTACAAATAGATTTATGTAATAAATAACTTTTTTACCTTTTTTTAACCTTTGCACCAGTTAGTTAGTGAATTTTGATAACCAGGTAGACTCCCTGGAACAAAATGTAAATTTTTAGGAGCATCCTGGAGTTGATTAAACACATCATATGATCACGCTCATGTCCCAGCATGTGAGTGGGACAGCGTAGGAGGAGAACATCCATTTTAAACCACCTGCAGGTGTCCACAGATAGGCCACAGTCTGCTGGAAACTCTACAGGAGGAACACCTGACCAAGGTAGGACATAACACAAGACTGTATATGGATATACTAGAATAGACATTTTAAGTTAAACAGATACAGGTAGAGAGGTAACAGCTAGGAGGTAGGAGGTAGGAAGTAGGAAGTAGTAGGCATCAAGAAGGTGCCAACTGCTAGAAGAGATGAAAAGGGAAAGGAAACAGAAGCAACAAAGGAGAAGTGCCCCGGGCAAGGGCAGCACGTAAGGTCAGGTGCCAATAGGCAAACTTAACAAGAACCATCAGCTTGTATCCCTCACAGGCATATAGAGACTCAAACAAATGCTTTGTTTAGAAAGGTGCAAAAAGATTTAAAGACTTACATACACAAAAAGATTATTAGTACAGGGCATATCAGCAAACAAGTTGAAAGTTCCCACTAGTGGCCACAAAAACAATTGACACCATCTCGTACCATGCTGGGTGCTTTATCAAGTGAAAGTAGGAAGCACCCTGTCTAGAGTAAGGTAACAAATATATTTCTAACAGATAAAGGAAGATGTAGGAAGTCAAAGGACAAAGAAAGGAGGCAGGAATGTTTAGAAAAGGTTCAACAGACAAAAGGTTAAGGAAAGAATGAGCATGGGAGTGGTGCAGTGTAATGGATATGAATCCACAGTCTTCCAAGATACATTCTGGAGACTGAGGTGCTGTTCCATTTGCACTTAACTTTGTAGGTTGAATGCAGAGATTGTTGGACTATGTGTCAAATTAGCAACGGTGCAGAGAAACGTATGCCCCACCCAAGAGTCACCAAGACTACTGCTGCTCCCCCAGAGAATGCCTAGGCAGAGGCAGAGTAGCTGGACTTTGGTGGACTCAGGAAGGGTTGGGGAGGTGAGAAGAATGCACACTGCTTGGCCTGTACCACTGCATAATTCCTTCATCATACTGGCAGGATGTGGCAGCTAGGAGGAGACACCAGTGGTAGTGGAAAGGAGGAAGAGAGGGTCCCGAAAAGCAGAGTCCTCAAGGAGAGAGGGAGGGAGAGCCCCCCCCCAGCTGGGGAGGAAGCAACTGCTGGTGAGGGACTTTATCATTAGGGAAACAGACTTGGGAGCAGTGGGAGGGAAAGAAAGGGCAGTAAAGTGCCTTCTGGTGCTTCAACTTAAAGGGATGAAGAGGAGATCCAGAGGATCGCTAGGGCAGCAGGAGATGGGAGGCAGCTAGATGTCATTGTCTACCAAGGGAAAAATGACCTGGGGTAGGGTAGGGATAGTGCAGAATAATTTCAGGGAACTGGCAAGGGGCCTGAAGCAGCTACCACACATTATGGCATTTCTCAAGGTATTACCTATGTATAGCAGAAGAGAGGAAAGGACACTCCACACCACGGCTTTTAACAATTGATTGATGGTGTGGTGCATGGAGGAGGACTTTGGCTACATTGGGGACTGGGAACCAGCATTGGAGGATATGGGCCTCTGTTGAGGAGGTGGCCTGCATCCTTCTAGGAGAGGAACCAAAAACATTAGTGGAATGTTTAAATGCTACTTGGAGGAGCATTTAAACTAGCTGGTCAGAGGCAGTAATACCAAAGGAGACAAAGAATGCCTCCCACAGATGATGAGAGGGTCCGAGGGGAGGAAGCTCCTCCAGGGCAGTGGTGTAGGAAGACAGGGTGGGGACAAGGTAGAGGACAAGGGGGTATAATTCAGGATAGCAAGAAGAAAGGAGTAAATGAGATAGGTAACAAAGAGGATTACAAGGGAAGAGGGGTTTCAGGGGGAGCTTCAGGAAGCAGCACAGGCAGCAGGAGGAGGGGGAGAATGCAGGGAGGCAGGCAGGGAGACTATAAGGAATAGAGAGCCATGTGCACCAATGCAAGAAGACTGGGTAATAAAATTTCCAGGCCTGAATGCCATTATAGAGGAGGCTAGCCTGGATATGATGGCCATAACAGAGTCTATATCCTAGAGGTTAGAGTAACGAGCTGTGTATGAGCCTAATACATCTAGCAGACCTGGATGGATTCGCACAACCTCCACTGGCATATTGTGTGACATTGAGCACATCACTTAACCATCCCAGTGCTCATCCCTGAAAACAGGCACTTGTGCCTAGTGGGTCTTATCAGGTTACCAAAGAATTAAAAAAAAATAGTGCACTGACAGCCATGACTGGGACATGACCATACCAGACTACTCTCTGTTCAGGAGAGACAGGGAAGGGAGGAGGGATTGTAGTAGTAATAGTAGTAGTAAAAAATGTATTCATCTGTAATGAATTAGATAACTCATCTGAGACAAGCTCATTTCAAGTGAGGTCCATTGTATAAAATTAAAGGCAGTTTAAATAATTAGACAACATTAAACAAGGTTAGAAATAATTTAAACAAAAACACTTCATTACAATAAATACAATAACTACACAAACATTATACGAGTCATCAAATAGACAAATATTGCATTGAATACAGAACCCTGGTGGTGGGGGGGGCAATACATAACATAAAGAATAGGTAGTATTCTACTAAATACAAGGAAGGGACTCAAGGCCATGAAATGTGAGAGCACATGGAGAAAAGCATAGGCAGGAGGGGCCATGGGTCATCCTGGAATAAATAAGGATTCTTCGAGTTAGTTGTAAACCATCCTCTCCAGAATTTTTGACAAGGGACTAAGAAGAGAAATTGGGTGACAATTGTCAACTGGTTCATTAGACGACCCCCCACCCCCACCCCACCTTATGCATTGGCACAGCCAGGGCAATATTCCATTGATCAGGACTAGAACCCTGGAGACGGTACTTACCTTATAGGTTCCTGAGAGGAGAGGCTAGAACAAGGGTAGTCACTTCAAGCGGCTTCAGCTCCATATTATTCTTGCCCAGCAAAGCAATCACTCTTGAATAGTTTCAATTGGTCGAGACTCTCCTTTCTAGTGAATAGTCTAAAGTGAAATTTCAGAGAAATATCTAGAAGGGAAGTTTGGATGCTGGGAGATGGGCCCAGAGACATGCCACTTAGGGGAGTCTTGAATTGCCCAGATCAGCAAAGAATGTTTTGAAGGCCTTAGCAAAGGATACTGAGTCATAGAACTGTGTCCCATTGCAAACAACTTTGTGTGTTGGAGCTCCAGACTGGCCATTTAGAAGGCAGTTCAGCTGAGCCTAAAAACAATCCAGGTCAGATAAATTTCTGTCTTGCAGGTTTTTCACATGCCTTATCCTTAGTTTTGCAGGAACTCCTGAGCTTCCTGTAATTGTGCCTGTCAGATGGTAGGTCAGTGACTTTGTAGTGACCCCCAGGCTTCATCCCTCAGCTTCATAGATTTACAGAGGTCATTTTAAAAGAGAATTGTCAGAACAAAGGGCCCTACACTCAAGTGTGGGCCTGGTCCCAATGTGCACTTTATGTGCAAAAACAGTTTTGTTTACTTATTGTTTACTGTAGTATAGTAGATCGTATCAGACTAATTTTGTTTAGTTATAGGCTGGCATCTTCTTTTACTGCAAATCACAGAATCCCCTGCAGCTGACATCAGAGCAGTACACAGCAGTGGGAGATTCAACAGCCTGCAGTGCATGTTATTGTTAAAGCTTTTATAATCTCCAATCAGGGACCAGATATTCAAAAATGGGTACAGTGGAGTGCAAAGGTTTGCGCTGCACTTGTCCATTGCCCACAACCCTGAGGATATCGTAATCATTCAGATAGTGTACTGGCACTTTCTAACTAAATATAGAGGCATGTTGGCACAGCGCTAAGCTGAGTAGCACTGCTCCAACATGGATCCTGGCAGTTCAGGGAACAGCACCCCCAGACGGGGTTGCACCAGTAGCTCCCTGCACGATATTCAGACAGCCCCACGCAAATGAGCCAATTGGGCATGCAAAGCATTAAGGGGCCGTTTGCATGCCCATTATGGGTACATTTGCATGGAAAGTAACAGCAGCTTTGCACCCCTGCGACTGGCATCCTCACCACCCTGATTGCCCGGTCCTATAAAATTAAGTATTACCTGGTGCCTAGTGCCTCCCCACCCTCTGATCACCAGCCCTGTATGAAAACAATAATGACCTAGTGCCTAGTGGTCCCCCACCCTCTGATCACTGGCCTCATATGAAAACAATAATGTCCTGGTGTCTAATGGCGCCCCGCCCACCGATCATCAGTGCCAGTATACTAATAAATACCCCTTAAGTCCAGTGGTCCCCACATCCTCCGATCGCTGGCCCAAGTATACTGATAGATATCCTTGGTGTCCAGTGCTCCTCCCACCCTCTGATCATTGACCCTGGTATACTAATAGATATCTCTTGTGTTCAGTAGTACCCCTTCCCTCCGATCACCAGGCCCGGTATACTAAAAGCTATCCCTGGTGTCTAGTGGTCCCCCCACATCCTCTGATTGCTGGCCTTGTATGTTATCTCATATTCCCTGGTGTCTAGTGGCACTCCCTACCCACCAATCTCCGTTCCCTTACCAACATAATCTTTCCCTGGTGTCCAGCGCCCCCCCCCACATCATGTGCACCAACCAGCCTACCCTGTCAACCCCATTTATGAAGCGCTGGCACTGCATGAGCCCATATGGCGACCAGTACAGCCCTCCTCTCACCATCTCAGCTGGCCAATGTATGTCATGACAGGGAGCACGCATACCCTGTACTGTAAAGGGACTGCACATACATGTGTGCTCCCTTTACAGTACAGTGGATGCATGTTCCCTGTCATTGCATATGGTGACCAGTCAAGGTGGTGAGAAGAGGGCTGTGCCAGTCACCACGTGTCTCACATAGTGCCGGCACTTCAGGTGAGCTAGGATTGGCAGGGTGGGTTGGCTGGTACCCATGGTGCAAGGGGCCACTAGACACCAGGGAACAATTACATTGGTACGGGGACAGGGATCAGTGAGTTTGGGGGTGCCACAAGATGCCACAGAATGAGATAATATATAGAGCTGGTGATCAGAAGGCTGATTGGAACCACTGGACACCAGAGTTAACTTTTAGTATACCAGGGCAGGTAATCGGGGGGGAGTGACCACTGGACACCAGAGATATATTTTAGTATACTAGGGCCAGCAAGACCGGAGGGCTGGGGGAACCACTGGATATCAGGGATATCTATTAGTATGGTCTGAGGGAGGAGGTTGCTCGTTTCCATGCTGACCTGGCAATGATTAAGGAAACCTGCTCCCCCACCCAGGGATCACCCAGGCCACCACCACTACCTCAGAGGTCGCCAAGAAAGAGAAGAGGTTGGACCACGGTGGGCTCAGGGTGGGTGAGAGTGGTGGAACAGAGGTACATCCCTCCAGTTCTGCCCTCCACAATTCATTCACCACTCTGGCAGAGCATGGTTCCTCTACAATGGAGACCCACAGGAGGGTGGCACAGGACCCCACAGAGAAAGGAAATAACTCCTGGTGGGGGGCTCAATTGTTAGTGGGGTAGAACTGGGGGAGGGAAGGGAAAGGGAGGTAAGGTGCCTGACTGGTGCCATGGCTTAGAAGGACAGGGAATGAATCCTCAGGATCATGGAAGCAGCTGCAAGGGGGAGTGAGCTGGATGTAATTATCCATCTAGGGACAGATGACCTGGCTGAGAATGGGATCAAAGCAATGCAACAGGAGTTTGTGGGGTTGGGGAGGGGCCTTAGACAAATGGCACACACGGTAACTTTCTCAGAAGTGCTACCTGTCTATGGCATGAATGAGGCTAGGGAACTCAGCACCATGGCATTCAATGACTGGTTGAAAAACTGGTGCAGAGCTCATGGATTTGGCTTCATTGGGGACTGGGGCTCCACCTGGAGGGATGCAAGCCTATAGAGATGTGATAGTCTGCATCTATCCTGGAGGGAAAACAGAATCCTAGGTGACAGGTTTAAATACTTCATTGGCAAGCATTTAAACTAGCCAAGGGGGGGGAGGCACTGAAAAGGAGAAGGAAAATCCTAGCCCCCCCAAAAATCAGTGTAGTTAGTGAGGTAAACACCAAGACACAGCAGTCGATAGGGATAAGGGCAGGGGTAAATGGAGAAAAAGACAAAGGCAGTAAGGACAGGGATGGGGCAAAAAGAAATAAAGCCATAAAAAAATGGAGGGTAATGAGTACCGAAGCCCATAGTCTAGGTAAGAAGCTCCCCAAAATGGTGGCCTTGATGGAAGAGGGATGCCTGGATATTGTGGCAGTCACAGAAGCATGGTACACAGAGAACCATGACTGGGATGTCAACATACCAGGGTACACAATCTACAGGAGGACAGGGAGGAAGAAGAAGGAGGAGTAGCTCTCTATGTAAGGGAAGGGATCAAAGCAACAGAACTAAAGCATAAACAGGGAGGAGAAGAGACACTGTGGGTCACCATGGAGACTGGAAATGGCTCCACAATCTGCACAGGGGTTGTATACAGACCCCCCCATCTCAAGGGGAGGAAATGAACAAGGAAATGATAGAAGGTATCCTTGGGATGGCAGAGAAGGGGGAGATATTGCTGATGGGGGACCTGAATATGCCAAATGTTAACTGGAGCACCTTTGCTGCTGGCACATCCAAGAGAAGGGCCATTCTCGATGCCCTACAGAGGGCATGCCTCAGATAGCTAGTTTTGGAACCCACTTGAGAGGGAGCAATCTTAGACCTGGTACTCTCAAATGGGGACAGAGAGAGAGAGAATCTCTGATCTTGAAGTGGGTAGCCATCTGGGAACAAGTGACCACTAAACAGTGTGGTTCACAATAAACTTAGCTGTAGAGTCAAGTACACAACAGTGAAGGTACTGGACTTCAGGAGGGCTGATTTTGTCAAAATGGGAGAGTGCCTCAGAAAAGCACTAGTAAACAGACAAGAGAGTGGGTGGAGTAACAATGAGGAAACATCAAAACTGCCATCACAGAGGCAACAAGCCTTTGTGTGAAGCAAATAAATCAAAACAAATGAAAAAAAACACTATGGTTCTCAAAAGAAGTGGTGGGGAAGGTAAGGGAGAAAAAGATAGCATTCAGTAAGTATAAGGAAACACAGAAGGAGCAGGACAGAGAACTGTACCAGTTAAAGCATAAGTAAGCGAGGAAGGCAGTCAGAATAGCAAAGGCCCAAACTGAGGATACCCAACTCAGTTAAGGAGGGGGATAAAATCTTTTATAGGTACATTAGGGAGCAAAGAAAGACAAAGGCCGGGATACTGAGGCTGAATAGAGAGGAAGGTGGTTGGGCAGAGAGTGACAGTGAAAAAGCAGGGATACTGAATGAATATTCTGCTCGGTAATCACAATGGAAAAGCAGGGGAAGATACCTAATCCAGTCAATAGAAGCACTCTGGATAGGGGGATTGATATTAATCCTTTCACAGAAGAAAGGGTTCTGAAAGAGCTCTTAAAACTGAAGGTGGATAAAGCAATGGGGCTTGATGGAATTCACCCCAGAATCCTAAAAGAACTAAGGGAAGAACTAGTAACACCACTGACTACCCTTTTTAATAAATCATGGGAGGATGGTGTGGTACCTGAGGACTGGAGAAGGGCGGATGTGATTCCCCTTCACAAAAGTGGGAGCAAGACAGAGGCAGGAAACTACAGACCTGCCAATCTGACCTCAGTGGTAGGGAAAATGATGGAATCACTTCTGAAGGAAAGAATTGTTGGGTACCTAGAGGCCAGTGGGGCACAGGACCCAAGGCCACATGGATTCACAGCAGGAAGGTCATGTCAAACAAATCTAATTGATTTCTTTGACTGGGTGACCAAAGTAGTAGACCAGGGAGGGGCTATGGACATGACCTACCTAGACTTTAGCAAAGCATTTGACACAGTCCCGCACAAAAGATTAATAAACAAATTAGCCAGCCTGGGAGTGGGTCCCAGGGTGGTAGCCTGGGTAAAACACTGGCTGGACAACAGGACACAGTGGGTAGTAGTAAATGTAGTCCACACTGAAGAAAGGAGGGTTACTAGTGGGGTACCGCAGGGTTCAGTACTGGGGTCAGTCCTTGTTAATGTCTTTATAAGTGACATTGCAGAGGGACTGGAAGGGAAAGTATGTCTCTTTGCAGATGACACAAAGATCTGCAACAGGGTTGATATGCAAAGTGGGGTGGAAAGGATGAGAAGGGACTTGGCAAGGTTGGAGGAATAGTCAAATGTATGGCAGCTTAGATTCAATGCAAAGAAGTGCAGAGTAATGCACCTGGGAAACAAAAACCCAGGGCAAGAGTACACAATGGGGGGTGAGATACTGACAACAACAAAAATGGAAAGGGACCTGGGAGTAGTCATATCAGATGACTTGAAGGTGGGCCAGCAATGTGAGAAGGCAGTAAGGAGGGCTGGGGGGATACTGGGATGCATAGGGAGAGGCATCACCAGTAGAAAACAGGAAGTTGTTGGCCCTCTGTACAGACAGTTGGTAAGACCACATCTGGAGTACTGTGTACAGTTCTGGAGACCCCATCTCTGCAAAGACATAGGCAGGGTGGAGGCTGTCCAGAGGAGGGCAACCAAAATGGTGCACGGTCTGCACCAGAAGACATATGAAGAAAGACTAAAGGAGCTTAAGATGTATAGCCTCGTGGAAAGGAGGGACAGGGGGGACATGATAGAAACTTTCAAATACCTCAAGGGAATCAACAAAGTCCAAGAGGGTAGCATCTTTCAGAAAAAGAGATGTGCAAGAACAAGGAGGCACAATTTGAAGATAGAGGGGGGACGGCTCAGAGGAAAGGTGAGGAAGTATTTCTTCATAGAGAGGGTTGTAGATGCATGGAACAGCCTTCCTGAGGAGGTCATAGAGTCAAAAACAGTGGGAGAATTCAAGAATGCATGGGACAAGCATAAGGCAATTCTAGTGTGGGGTAGGAGGAAGTAGGCTGTTGGTTAACTAGGATATGCAGCTTATCCACTAGGTCAGGAAATGGGTAGACTAGGTGGGCCAAGTGGTCCTTATCTGCCATCAAATTCTATGTTTCTATGTAGTTTACTGGGGCCAGTGATCAGAGAGTGGGGAAGAACCACTAGGCACCAGGGTATTAGTGTTTTCACCCAGGGCCAGTGATCAGAGGGTGGGGAGAACCACTAGGCACCAGGGTATTATAGTTTTCACAAGGGGCCAGTGATCAGAGGGTGGGAAGAACCACTAGGCAAAATGGTATTATTGTTTTTACACAGGGCTTGTGATTGGAGGGTGGGAGGACCACTAGACACTAGGGATGTCTTTCTTTTCACTGGGACAGGGATCAGAGGGTGGGAGGGACCACTAGGCACCAGGAATGTCTTTCATTTCATGGGGCTAGGGATCTGAGGGTAGGGGGACCATTGGGCATCAGGGATGTCTTCCTTTTCAAGGAGATGGGGATTGGAGGGTAGGGGAGACCATTGGGCACCAGAGAGTAGGTGTGCTCCCCAACCGCCAAGGTGGTTGTTGGTTGCAGTGCCTCTGCTGGTCACTAGGGTTGCCCAAAGTAAGTTGGGCTTCTTCTTGGCAGTTATTGTGCAGCACAAGGTGGCCTGCACTGTTCCCCTTGCGCAGCATTATCACTCTGAATATTGCACTGCACCAGAATCAGTGTTGGGTAAGTTACGTTTTCTATTACTTTTGGAAACTTATTCCAGAAAGCTCTGTGCAGTCACTAGCAAGGGTGGAGAAGTACTGGAAAATGTAATACACCTTACAGTTACAATTACTTATGTCTTTTTATACAAAAGAAATATGTAACTATAACTGATTACATTTATTTGAAAGTAACTAGTAACTAACTTATTACTTTCAAAAAATTTAATCTGTTATAGTTATTTATTATTTTTGTATTGTTTTTGTGTAAAAAGAAATAAATAATTATAATTGTAAGGTGTATTACTTTTTCTAGTACTTATCCATCCTTGCTAGTGACTGCACAGAGCTTCCTGGAACAAGTTTCCAAACGTAATAAAAAGTAATAGAAAAAGTAACTTACCCAACACTGACCAGAATTCCTGTCCCCGCCCCACCCCCTCTTTGCCTGCCACTCACATTATTTTTTTGTGTGTGCACTAACCCTTTTAGCGTGTGTCTAACCCCCCTTTAAATATTGTGCTTGGATGCAAACTCTGGTCAAACAGGGCGCAATCATTTTGCTTACCAGGCAAAGTTTTAAATATCTGGCCCCAGATGTTTTCCAGGACTGCTGTTCTCTAGGATCTAAGTACAGTCCTCTGTGTCTATACGTAGCACAGGGAACAGCAGCATCAAAAACAAAAGACCAGATAAACAAAAGATCAGAGTTTTTATAAAATCATTCACTGCAGGCTATTGAATCTCTCACTGCTGCCTATGGCTCTGATGTCAGCTGCAGGGGATTCTGGGATTTGTTATAACAGAAGATATCCTAGAACTAACCAAAATTAGTAGCAGTTGTAGCAGTAGTAGTAGCAATAGCAGTAGCTGTAGTAGTAGTAGCAGTAGTAGTAGCTGTTGCAGTAGTAGTAGTAGCAGTAGTAGTAGTAGCAGTAGCAGTAGCTGTAGCTGTAGCAGTAGTAGCAGTAGCAGCAGCAGTAGTAGTAGCAGCAGTAGTAGTAGTAGCAGTAGTAGCAGTAGCAGTAGCTGTAGCAGCAGTAGTAGTAGTAGCTGTAGCAGTAGTAGTAGTAGCAGTAGTAGTAGCAGAAGTAGTAGTAGCAGTAGCAGTAGAAGTAGCTGTAGCAGTAGTAGCAGTATCGGTAGCAGTAGTAACAGTAGCAGTAGTAGTAGTAGCAGTAGTAGTAGTAGCAGTAGTAGCAGTAGCAGTAGCAGTAGTAGCAGTAGTAGCAGTAGCAGTGAAAGTAGCTGTAGCAGTAGTAGCAGTATCAGTAGCAGTAGTAGTAACAGTAGCAGTAGCAGTAGTAGTAGTAGCAGTAGTAGTAGCAGTAGTAGCAGTAGCAGTAATAGTAGTAGTAGTAGCAGTAGTAGTAGCAGCAGTAGTAGTAACAGTAGTAGTAGTAGTAGCAGTAGTAGTAGCAGTAGTAGTAGCTGTAGCAGTAGTAGTAGTAGTTTTAGTTCTTCATGGTGCCTTTCCTGGGAGGCCCAGGGTGCCAGTACAAAGAGGAAATAGCAAATAAATGCATGCCCAATACATAAAAATTGACTACAGCACATATTAATATAAATTAAAACTCCTACACCTGAATAGAACAGCTAAAAGCAGGATTGCACACCAAATAAATAAGCTGCTCATCAATAAGCAAGTCAGACACCAAAAGCCTGAGCGAACAGAAAGGGTTTAAGTCCTTTTTTAAAGACTTCCAGTGAGGGGGCCTCCCTCTGGGCCCTCGGTAACAAATTTCAAAGTATTGGACCAGCCACTTCGGACGCTTTGTCCCTGGACATTTTAAGTACGGTCCTGGGCACAACCAGGAGACCCTCCTCAGCAGGATGGAGAGGATGAAACAGGAGTTCACACTGGTAGCCCAAACCCAGACTGTATAGGGCCTTATAGCTTAGCAAACCAACCTTGAAGGTGATATGCCACTTAACCAGCAGCCAGTGCAGTTCCCACAGAACAAGGGCAATGTGGCTTATCCTCGGAAAGCCAGACAACAACCTCTCAGTCACATTCTGCACTAGCTGCAGGCATTGCAGTGTACCTCCACTGACCCCCAGGTAGAGGGCATTACAGTAATCGAGGCGAGGTGTCACAAACGCATGTACTAGAGAGGGCAAGTCCTCAGGCGGGATAAGGGAACAAATCTGACTAATATTTCTAAGATGGTAGTAGCCATTCCAGATGACTGTTGACACCTGAGCCTCAAATGTCAGCCCATCATCCAGATGACACCCAGGTTCTACACCTTTTTGACACCGTCAAGTCTGGCGGTACCGAGGCAAAGCCCATGTCCCTCCCTGACACTGCAAGTCCCCCTTCCTACCTGGCTCAGTCACCAGTACTTCAGTTTTGTCCAAGCTGAGTCTCAGGCAGCTTGAAGACATCCAGCCCTGGATCTCAGCCAAACACTGATTCATCACATCCACCGCTCCCCAGTCCTGAGGTGCAGAACACAGACAGAGCTGGGTATCATCAGCATAGCAGTGACACCATCTCCATACTGGCTACTGATCCTGCCCAGGGGTAGCATTTACACTGAAAACAACAAGGATGAAAGGGCTGACCCTGGGGTACATCACGGTATGAGTTCATTGGACACAATGGCAAATTACCCATCACAACCCTCTGAGACCTGCCCCTAAGGTAGGACTCAAACCAGCTATTAACTTTGCCAGTGAGTCCCACGTATTCCCTGAGTAGGTCTAATAGAAGCACATGGTCAGCGGTGTCAAACACCGAGGAGAGATCCTGGAGAACAAGAAATGACTGTTCTCCTCTATTGCGCTGAGCAAGTGATTAAGCACCCTGACCAGAGCAATCTCATTGCTGAACTTTGACCAGAATCCCAACTGGAGAGGCTCATATATGTCAAAGGTTGCCAAGTGAGTCTCCAATTGCAACCCAACAACCTTCTCGATAATCTTGCCTAAAAAAAGAAAGATTAGAGACAGGCCAGTAGTTCACCAGGATATCTGGGTCCAATGTCATTTTTTTTACAAAAGTGGTCTCACCAATGCACTCTTTAGTGCTGCAAGGAAGACTCCCTCCGACAGAAAACACTGAATGATCCTGGCAAACACTGGGCCCAGTTATCCAAAGCAAGCCACCAAGCGTGACGTAGGGCCTGGGTCCAGTTCACAGTATGTTGGTTGCAGCCCTAAGATCACCTCTACAACCTCCTCAATGGTTACTGACCGAAACTCATCCCAAAACCACTGATCGCTATTGCAACATCCTGATCCGAAACTGCTAGTCTGATACAATGTATTATACTACAGTAAACAGTAATTCAGAATGTTTTTGCAAACAAAGTATGCATTTGGACCAGCCCCACACTTGAGTGTGGGGCCCTTGGGGGTGACTGTTCCCCTGTAAAATGATTTGCAGACTCCTTTAAGCAGTATCCAGGGGAGGGGCTGCACCAGATACTGTCTGTTTGATACTGGCCACCCACCCTTGTCACCCCTTAGAAATTTGGAAAAATGTATAAGAAATGTGATTAAAAGTCAATGGATGAGCCAGAGTTGAGCTTGCTATGTTCTTAATTACCGGAACTAGATTCTACATGTTGGTTGCACTGTGCCAAGGCAATGAGTAAGAAACTGTGTTATGACTACAGATGCTTGACATTCTACACCCATAATACACAGATGCCTGATATGGTCTACCGAAATAAGATGCTGAAAAATCCCAAATTCACAAAACTGACATTGTAATGCCATCATTCAGAAATGCCAAAATATGTCAGTACTTCCAGTTACAGGAGTTTAATGTCCACATTCTGTCCCCAGCTGCTTTAACAATTAAAGCCATTTTTTTCTTACAATCACACTGTAGTACTATACTCTCCAATATCCATTATGTTGCAACACAGACAAGTGTCCCAAAGATTGAGAGTATAGATCGCATAGCAGCTGATTTGAAAATCGGTTGTACATTTTTTTTGAAAATGTATCGGCAAAACAGATCCTTATATTATACAAAATAAAAAGGGTCACTGTGAACCAGGCTATAAATCCCATCAAGGGGTTTGCTTACATGGGTTGTGCTGCCACAAGAATCGCTCTGTGGAACTACAGCCCTGTGATCTATCATGAATGTTTATTTATATTTTTCCACTTGCTACTTAAAGGCTGAGGTATGACCCCCCAACTTCATTGCACTTGTGAGCTAGCTGTTTTTTCAATCTGTGTATATATTTTTTAAGTTACCTTCAGGCAGCCCATTGCATGCTACTCACACCATCAGGATGAGCCCCGATCTTGGTGCTAACAAAGGAAAACTGCACCTTTCGTTCTGACAGCTTACTGTGCATGAAGTTACTCGACGGTGCAGAACCTTCTGGAGCTGACTGAGCATGCCTCCTGTCTCCTCTTCACACCACTGGGGTTTTACCACATTCTGCAGAGCTGGAGAGAAAGTAGGCCTCGGGGGGGGGGTGTGCTTTTTTAACAAGGAAATTGAATAACCACATAAAAAGTGTATGAAGTTCTCATAGAGACTTCAGATCAGTAGGCTAGCAGCAAATACCACTACAGTAAATGGCAGGTGAACATGTGTACTGAGAACTAGTGCGTGTGATGCTGCAGAAGGGAGCTGTAGCAATAGTCTCAAATAAGAAACCAATGCGAAAGGTCAGAAATCCTCTAAAGGCACACAGTCAGCCCTCCTGCATCTGAGAAGAGGCTTCTACCCAAAAAACAAATTTCAATCACCATGAAAACAAATGATTTTTCTGTTTTTAAAAATATTTTCAGGCAAGGAATTAAACAGAGCCCCCACCTCCAGCAGTTCTAGGATTGCACTTAAATTTGGTTCTCAAATATACCCATGTAAACATCTTCACACTAATAAGCAGAACAAACAGAAGAACTTTCATATATAATGGTTGTTCTAATCTGTTTTTTTTTTGTTTGTTTTTTTTGTTTGTTTTCTTTGTTTTAACAGAAAAACCTTTGGGTTTAAAAGAGGTTGCCAAAATTCATTTTAAAGAGTAATTGTCTGCTTTTCTGAGATCCACGTATAACATGCACTAAAAGTACTGAGTACACACCCTGACCCAGGTTTCTAGCAGTCAAGGTCTGAGGACTGCCATGAGGCAGCTCTGAGGATTTTTGGGGCAAGAGGTGAGGCTACAATAGTCTAGGTGTGATCTCAGTGAGGAGGATTCACTTAAAGGAAAACACTGGAAAAGATACAGCTTTCCTCAGACACCACATAAACTCTCAATTAGTGCTTTCAGACAGTAACAACTCTTTTTAATAATTTAAAATAGCTACCTACAACTAAACACTTTCTGTTGCTGGCAGACACCATCTGATGAGCAGCAGTGAGATTCCTGAGCTCACTGTTTGCTAATATGCCTGTTTGACTTCTGCTATTGGTTGTCAGGACATATTAGCATAATGTGAGCTCAGGAACCTCTCTGCTGCTCATGAGATGGTGGCTGCCAGCAAAAACATTTACTGTCTGAAAGCACTAATCAGGCATTTCTGTAGCGCCTGGGTAAAGCTGTGCCTTTTCCAGTGTTTCCCTTTAAATACACATGTTGTGGTGGCTGGGGAGGAACCATATATCAATACAGCCTTTCTAAAGAGAAGAGAAATGTGGCTGCTCCACCTTCCTATTTCCTGAAAGCTGAGGCCAACCGCATGCTGTATTTTTTTACTCTCTCAGTGTCTTCCTCCATTCAACAGTAAGCAGGAGGAGGAGGTGTGATCTGACATCAAGTAGATTGCACGAGGTCACTTTATGAATAAAAATATCCCTGTTTTGCAAAAAATACTAAAACAGTAAAATCAAGGCAACTGCTAGGGATGCCAAATGCAACAACAGGTACATTTTAATATACTTCCTCATATAACATTTTGAGTCTTACAGATCTGAATTGTGACAGAAACCAAACATTACAAATCAATCCAAAAGTGGTCTGTGGTGTTCTGGGGAACACCAGTCAATTTTATGATGTTCACCTTGAAGTACCCGTAGGGATGTAAGGTGTGGTCACCATCAATCAGGTACTAAGGGGCTCTACTTAGTAACAAGTAGTTCATTAAAATGGGTAGAACCAATCCCCATGGTGCAGTCCTGGGTAGGGATGCCACAGCTCCAGATTTTGACAGTATGATAACCGGGGCACATGCTAGCAATAAAACACAACAGAGTGTGCATTATGCTAGATTGCCGCATGCCCTGGGTGCATTGTGAGGCACAAGACTGCAGGCCGAATACCTTCAGCCATCCAGGAAGTGTGTCAATCAAGCAGAATGCACATCCCAGAGTGTCTTATTGCACTTATAAAATGGGCTTTTACTGTTAAAAATGCATAATTATTAAAAAATGTATTTTAAAAATTAGAAAAGTTAGAATTAATGAGTGAATTTTACCTAAAATTGTCCTTCTACTTCCTGGGACTTGTTTGTATTCACTAGTTTGAATGGGGTGTTTTGACACAATGCAGTACCCGTAGTTGTAGTGTTTTACTGTTACAGTGCTGCCTCACGCCAGCCCATTTTTGTGATATATTAATTTAATGTTATTTAAATGAGGGCCGCCCGGTAATTGTCTTTGGTGGTAGGAGGGGAGAGAGAGTGATGTATTACATGTCCTGTTGAAAGAGAAACATCAATTATGGGCAAGTTTTTAGTTCCCATTGTTGTGGAAGTGGCCCCAAAATCAGTCGCTTCAGACGCGGTGAATTAAGAAAGTGTAGCAGGACCGAGATTGGGCCGGTTTTCCCTCTTCCCTCTTTGCACCCACCATAAATTACCCATATTGTTGGCAATGAGGGGGACCAGGCTTCCCACCCACCACTAAGGAGGTAAATGAGAGCTGTTAGTCTTTTTTTTTTTAATTTGCAACTCACCAGTGGGAGAAGCACGAGTTTGACTGCATGGCCACTAGGCAAAAAGGCAACTGAAACGCTGCATTCAAAAGTGCATGAAAATAATCTGTTGAAATAAAACCAACTGAATATCATTTATTTCAAGTCTGCTGATATTTGTTTTTGTTGCTGACATTTTTTGCAGGTGGAATACTGTAGTGGTTGTTATAGTAATGTACTGTGGGTACTGGCTACAAAACCACAGAGACAGCTTAGCGAGGGAAAATATGGCTGCCAAAGAACTTTAATTTTAACATTAGTAGCGTGATCTGTAATAAAGCTAAGTACCAGGATGACCGTCAGTGAGCTAGATCACCACACGATCATGTGATGACTCTCAGCCTAGCAGCGCTCTTTTGTTTAGGTGCCCATTTTATTAAATACTATAGTCATTGTGAATATCACATGTTAAGAAAGTAGCCATTCTTGTGCAAAAAATGTCAGCTTGAACTCTTCTTCAGGTAGAATTGCACAGAAGCAACAGTTGTTTCTAAAAACACACCTAAAATTAGTTGAAAGACCTCAAAACCTTGATATACCATGAACCACGGTATCATGGTATCGGAAATTGGCCACAGTATCAATACCCTGACTTCTGATGCCATGGTATACAGCAAAACCCAGGACTCTAGTCCTGGGATGCAGGGGTTCACATGCAAGCCCCGGAAGACCACTCTGGTGGTAACGGGGGTGGGAGCAAGTGTTCCATGACCATGAAGGTCTTGGCTCCCAGAGAGGGAAAGCACAGACCAACCGGCATTCACACACCCCTACCAGCCAATCTCAGGACAGCACTGACACTGATCAGCAGTAAAGTTCTAACTCCCAAAGGGGATAAGACAAGTCTTTCAGAGCACATCAGCAAAACACAGGAGGCAAATTCTTACCAAACCCACAGTTTAATCAGAAGCTGTGGCAGTGCACAGAAACAGTGCAGCGGAAATATCAGGATTCACACTTCTTGGCTTAATTGCCTATATCCACAAAATAGTTTATTTATTTATTT
This sequence comes from Neoceratodus forsteri, assembly GCA_016271365.2. Taxonomy (NCBI): domain Eukaryota; kingdom Metazoa; phylum Chordata; order Ceratodontiformes; family Ceratodontidae; genus Neoceratodus; species Neoceratodus forsteri. Next base: position 733,283,223 of record CM057450.1, read on the forward strand.
AGCTTTTGTTTACTGGGTAAGCACACTAGACACGAAATGCCTGTTTTCAGGAGTGACCTGGGAGAGTACAAGATAAAAACTTACACACAGGATAATAGCATAACAAAGAAGGGTAGTACAGACATTGAACAGTGCAACAATAAACAATAGACACATAGTGATAAAAATCAGGCAAGCAGTAAATAGGTATATACATATCATGGAAGGGTACAAGAACATTAAGGTAACACAGTAAACATGTCGTGAAATGCATGCAGGATCAATTTGGGAAGGACATGGTGCATGAACCTATGCTTAAGGGCAAGTGCTTCAGTGCCAGTTCACTCTAACAAGGGAGGCAGTATAGCACAGTGGTTTAAGGATCTGAGCTGCAAATCGTCTGGAGTCATCCAGCAGACTAGACCTGGGTTTGAATCCCATAGCCTCCACTTGCATACTGTGTGACCCTGAGCAAGTTACTTAACTTCCCTGTGCTCTCAGGTCACACCTGTAAGCAAGCTTTCAGCTTAGTGTGCTACTCCTAGTTAAATAACTGGGAAAAAATATATATTGTGGACTCCCCGTGCTTCTGGGGTAACTGCAGCAGGATCAGAGTGGGCACACATAGGCTGACATTTCAACATGGGTTTTGCCTTCCTCCGAGCTCTGAGAACCACTACCATCAGGGTCTTCAAGATCCTGGAGATGGTCGTTTATTTTAAATGCCTTGGTGTCTGACTGGACCAGCAATTTGACTTCTCCAATCAATACTGATGTAATTCACTCCAAACTCTCAAACTTGGCACAACAGGTTCTGTATTCCCTTCCCTGCCCAACACAAGATCATACTCAAAATGATCCTCCCACTGCTTGACTATGGGGATGTTTTCTACAGTGTTGCATCCAATCTGGCCAGCCTGACCCATTCTTACACTCAGTTTGCCACTTCACCCAAGCTGTCCACCATGCACCCACCACTGCTCTAAGTACCCTCAACCCCCCATGGTAGGTGCCTCTCTCACAGCACTAACTTACTCTCCAAATTGTTTATTTATTTTATTTAGTTTTTGTTGACTGGGTAAGTGCACCAGACAAATCCTGCCTATTTTCAGGCACAACCCGGGGGAGGGGGATACTGATGAATGCCAACTGACCTTGAACCAGATTAAGCTGTTGGTGGTATTTTTAGTGAATGAGGGAAATTTGGCCAGGACACCGGGGAAATTCCCCAACTCTGTGTGGGGGCACTGTTGGACCATGGATTCATTCGTGGGACCCAGTCATTCTGCTGGTGTACCTGCAGGAGAGCAGAGCTCCTGCAGGTCCAGCCTTGGAGCCTGAAGTACTGAGGATGTCTGACCATTTTGTGGATATGCTTGTGTATCTTGCTGTACCAGATGAATCTTTACCTGCTCAGTCTGCCTCTGCATCATCAGATTTTTTGCCTGCAGATGAACTTTGGTTGAAGTCCCTCCTTGCTGCATATTGGGACCAGGTACTCGCTGTTGTAGATGCCGTTAGCCCTTTTGAGTCAGCCTCTCCTGGGACACGGACTCTGTCACCAGAACCTGGGGATGTGGAGGCTCTTCCTGCTTTCATGACGAATGCGGTACCTTTGGGCTCCTTGGAGGTGCAGAGTCGGCAACAATCTTCTGCTACACCAGTCCTACCAGTGTTGCACCACACTCCGTTGGAGTTTTTGGTTCCTACAAATCGAGCAGTGTCTTCTCCACCTTTGAACTCGGTGGCAACTTTGCCTGGTGAACTTGTGAGTACTATGCATCCTAGACCGTGTGTTTCACCTCCTAATGCACAGACTGTCTCACCTGTTTTGCCTCCTCCCACTCTGTTACCTTGTTCTAGCCCACTACCTGTCTCTTTAGAGGCCTCCCTGTGAAGTGCAAGTTGGAAACCAGGCATTTCAGGGCATTGGATACCTGACCCTGCCCATAGCCTGATACCTGGTTGTGGAGGGCAACAGTCCCCCTTGATAGATATGCCTCCACCTTTGCCTGGTAGCCCGGATTTGGATTTGCATGCTGAGGATGTTCAGCATCCTGCATTGGATACTACTCTGCTGGCTAAAGTTCTTTCTTTGCCTCCCTTCTCTTTGGGTGATGAAGGCCCTAGCTCTAGGGGACCAGTGTGGGGTGATAGAATGGACATGGATGTCCCTCTCCCTGACCCTCCTCCAAGCCCTTCTCCTGCCCCTGGGGACAAAGCTAAATCTACTTGGGAAGAATCTCGTAGAAGGGATACGTTTAGGAACTCCCTCCCCCCCAACGATGTAATGCAGTCCGCTTTCAGTATATTGGGGGTCTTGATGTAGCTCCAGACCGTCTCTATGTGGGAAAGTCACTTTTGAAAGGATCTTTGTTTTTTTTTACAAATGAAATATTTGCATTGATTCATGTATCAGGTTCTTCCTTATATGACATTAGTTTTCAGTGCCCTAGGGGATTAGATCGATTCTGGACAAAGTATGATACTCTTAAATACACTGAGTTCTGGCTACCATTTTGTGCTATCCCACTTACTAGACCTTCTATTAAAAATGTCACCATTTTGTTTAGAAATGAGAATGTAGCAGCTAGTGATATTACGCACTGGTGAGCTAAACGCTGTGATGTCTTGGGGTTGCCACAGCCTATATTTGACTCTGAACACTTGTGGACTGGTGGTTGGCTTTATAGGGTGAGACTTAGAAATATGAATGTGGGTCCCATACACTTGCCTAATAGTTTGTTTTTAGGTAGGGAACGGGGGCACTACTTCTATGTGGGGCAGCCTCGGACCTGTTTTAAATGTGTCTCCCCTTCCCATCTCAGTGCTGCCTGTGATGGACTACGATGTTCCCTTTGTTTATCTTTTGACCATGCTAGTGCAGATTGTAATTCTGAACTAAAGTGTAACCTGTGTGAAGAACTAGGGCATGGTTTTAGATCCTGTCCTTGGGCTTCCCATAACAGGGAAGATAGCCCGGATCAGGATGTGATACTTCTTAATGCCCAGAAAAAGGATATTGCTACAGCGCAATCCCTTTCTTCGCATGTTACGGTAGTCACTGGTCCCCCTTTATGCCCTGATATTGCGGTGCCTGCTTCCCAGTCAGTGGTTTCAATATCTGAACCTTCCTCTGAGCCTCCTTTACAGGAAGTTCCACGACCGGTTGTACAGGACCCTTCCTCTACGCCCCTCCCCCTCTTTCTGTTGTTTCTCCGGTTCCTGCTGAACCTGTGCCTGTCCCTGATAATCCTCTGGATAATATTATTATGCCCCCACCTGAGCCTAGTGTTCAGGCAAAGAAATGGGCCCAAAAACAGACTACAGGTAGGGCCAAATTGGCTAAAGCGTCTTCTCGTGGTGGCTCTGTTCTCTTAAGTAATAAATTTGAGGTCCTGTCCCGTCACAGTCAGTCTTCCGATATGGAAGCTGATTCTGACACCTTCTCACAACTCATGGTGTCCTCTGATTCTGAGAATGATAAATCAAAGGAGTTGCCTATGGATACTCAACCCTCATGGTTAGGGGTGAGACCCCGGAGAAGTACTAGAAAGGGAAGGGTTACTTGATGTTAACTTATTTTTATTTTGACCCTTTATCTGATTCTCTTTCATGGCCATGGCATTTCATCTCACTGTAGCCACCCTCAGTGTGAACAGTGTGAAAAATGCTCGTAGGTGCCTGATTACTTTTCAACTTTTGAGTGATTTGGCATGTGATATTTGCCTTATTCAGGATACCCGTCTCAATACCCTTTCTTTGGTTAATATGGCCAAAAAGCTTTGGCGATGGGGTCCTTCTTTTTTTTCTTTGGGATTAGACACATGTAGTGGTGTTGGGGTGTTGTTTAGTGGTGATGGATTTCATGTTACCAAGTTGGTTGAACTGCTTATGGGACGGGTCTTAATATTGGATTTTACTTATTTACATTACACTTGGAGATTAATTGTGATTTATGCACTAGTTACGAAGAAAGGTCGAGTGGATCTCTTTCATGAGGTGCAGCCTTTTTCGTTCACGTCACACTTTCTCATATGGGGTGGTGACTTTAATTGTGTAATGCATAAATCTGATCAGGGGGCATGGATTGATAAGGATTTCTGTGATACACATTGTCTCAATCACATTATTGTCCAGGGTCGTTTACAGGATGTTTATAGGGTTTGTCATCCTACTGGTGGACATACTTTTTTTAAGGGCTCCTTATCCACTAGGATTGATTTTATTTTTGTCTCTGCAGCTTTAAGGGTGACTAAGGCTCAAACCATTCCAGTGGAGATTTCAGACCATAATGTGGTAACTGCCATGTTAGGTGTAGGCCCTCATGCTAAACTGGGGCAGGGATATTGGAAACTGAATTCTTTACTGCTACTTGATGACAGGTTTTTGGCCCAAGTTCATGATTTGTTGAAAGCTCGTATGTCACTATCTGGACTTTCCAAAGATTTGTTAGATTGGTGGCTACTCACGAAATCTGAAATCTCTACTTTGGCTAGGAGGATGTCTAAATATTCTGCTGTGACTAAATATAAGAGATATTTGTCTTTACGTATGCAGTTGGAAACTTTATATTCAGCTATACACTCACAAGGCTTATCTTTGACAGCACAGGTACAGAAAGTAAAAAAAGAAATGACTGCACTACAGTATACTAGAGCTACTTCCCTGTTACATGAACATAGGGTTTGTTCTGCTAATAAATCTGCTTTGGGGGATGTTTTGGATTGTAGTCATAGGCGTTCTGCGGATCACCTTCTGACTGAAGTCGTGGATACTGCGGCTAATAGTTACACTGCATTTCAGGATATCTTGCGAGCAGTCTCCTCGCATTTTTCAGACTTATATGCTGCATCTCCAGTGGATAGCACTGGTGTAGAACAATTCCTTTCCTCTCTCCATATTGCCCCTTGTTCTGATATACTATTACAGGCTTTAGTTGCTCGGATTAGTGTCGATGAGGTTAAAAGGAAAATTTCCCGTTTACAGAATAACATGGCACCTAGTATTGAAGGCTTGACTGCAGAATTTTATAAAACCTGCAGTCCTTTGGTTTGTGATGTGCTCACAGTAGTGCTTAATTGGGTTTTGCAACATCAGACTCTCAATTTCCATTTTTGTACTTCAATTCAGATTTTGTTATATAAGAAAGGTGATAGAACTTTACTTTCCAATTGGATGCCTTTAAGTCTCCTTAGTACGAATTTTAAAATTTTAATGAAAATATTGAATACCAGATTGTTGTCCATAGCTCCACACTTGATTTCCCTACACCAATCCTGTTCAGTACCAGGCAGATCTACCTATAATAATCTCCTTTTGCTTCAGGAACTAATAGAGCTTGGTAAAGTTGATGTTATGAAGGGTTTTCTTCTGTCCATGGATCAACAAAGGGCCTTCGATCAGGTCCCGCATAGTTATTTGTTTCAGGTTTTACGAACCTATGGAGTTCCTGACCACTTTATAACCTGGATTGCTTTGCTTTATAGTCATGCTCATGCTATGCCCTTGGTAAATGGTTATTTGGATTCCTATATCCCTATTCATCAGGGGGTGAGACAAGGCTGCCCCCTGAGTCCATTGCTTTATGTTTTTAGTTTTGATCCGCTTTTACGTACAATTGCCCAAGATGTGTGGATTCTTGGTATTGCTTCCCCTCATAGTACCCTTTGAGGCCAAAATTACAGCTTATGCTGATGATGTCTGTGTCTTTGTCACTGATTTGACCTCTGGAGATAAGGTGTTGCGTCATTTTTCTAATTTTTCGGATGTGGCAGGTTCTTCCCTTAATAAATCTAAGAGTTTTTTTTTTGTCCTCTGCATACTGCCATTCCTGAGGTTATGGAATTGCAAGGCATTCCTGTTATACTGGGCCTGGTCTGAATTTTAGGTATTGTTTTTGGTAAAGGTGATACTGCGTTACTTAATTGGTCAGCTAAAATTGAGGCAGTTCAATCCAGAATCAGATTATGGAAGTCATGGCAACAAACTAAACAGAAAAAGGTTATCATTACTAAATCTTTACTTCTCCCTCAATTTTTATACCCTAGTGCGGTATACCCCATTCCTTCTGGTTTGGAAGCCACTTTATTGGGTCTTTTTTTTTTTTCAAATTATTTGGGGGAGTCACCTAAATCCCATTAAAAGAGATGTGTTGTATCTTCCTATTGCACAGGGTGGTTTGAATTGTGTGAATCCGATTACTTTTTACTATAGTATTTTTTTCCATTGGAATTTACTAGACCTTAGTCATCCACACTCTGTGTTATAGGTGATTTATGCACATGGTTGGTTACCTAGATTGTCCTCAGAGTGGCCAGGTTTGAGCCAGAAAAATGTACACACTTCTAGTTACCCGATTTATGTCAGACCTGTGATATCGAAACTTAATAGATGGAAGTTACTTCCGGGCCCATGTGTATTGCAAATCGCGCAAATATATTTATGATGTCCTACAATCTAAAGCACATTCCATAGTCCCCATTTTTAAGGATGGACTGGATGGTCATGTTAATAACCTCCTTAAAAGTTTGGTAGATAAACAGATTCCACCTAGATTATGGGATGTTGTATGGCTTAGTTGTCATGAGCGACTCGGTGTTAGGGGGACTTTAAAACATAAAATGGTTACTGAACGTACTTGTCCGAGGGATACTTGCATTAATCAGGAGGAAACAATGTCCCATTTTTTTGTTTTCTACCCCTTTGTGCAAGAATTCTGGATGATCCTTTCTGCCCGTTGGAACCAGCCTTTCTGGCGTGCTGTTACATATCTGGAAGTTGTGGGAGGTTTTTTGCTACATTCTACTTTGTTGGATGCAGGTGTAGTACGGCTGCTGTTCGCTATGTTCAGGTTTCATTTATGACAAGCCATATGTCACCTTACTCTATGACAGTTATACCACTCACCACTTGAAGTTCTTCAACATGTTGAACATGATTTGTTGTTACAATGTGATTCTGAACACAAATGTTTGTCCAAAAATGTCTGGCTTATGAGGTGGAAAGAGGTTCCTTTTTTGAAAGACAAAATAGGTTGAATCATTATGCTGTAAGAGAATTGAGTATTGTTGATATTCTCTTTGTTATGTTTTTTTCTTATTTTCCGTGAATTGTATTACTGTTTTTCTGATTTATTGTTCTGTTTATTAATAAAAACCTTCCCCTACTGTTTTCAATAAGTGCCATGGGGTCTTTAACATCCACCTGAACTACCACCAATCCAGGCAGATGGGACCTTGGTTTAACGTCTCATCCGAAAGACAGCACCTCAGAAGTGCAGCACCCCTCTCATGCTGCACTACAGTGTCAGTACTGGGATATTAACCCAAGTGCCAGATGTGGGAACTGAACCCACAGCCCTCTGATCTCCCAGCCTCAGAGGCAAGTGTGCTACCTACTGAGCCACTGACACTGACAATTGTAGCTTGGTACTCACCTCTGTTTCTCACCTCTCACCTCACCAGAATGCTCTCTTTGAAGGTAGAGACACCCACACTTTCTTCACCCCCTGCCACAAGAACTCTGCAGGACAGGATGCTTTCTCCTACTGCTTCCCTCACCTGTGGCATAACCTCCCTTCCTCCCTCCATGTTCCTCCTCTCCTTTCATTCTTTGATCTCATCTCTGTGAGCACACTGACCCTACCCACCTCTGCACCTAACTCTATACATACTTCTTTGGGACACCCTCTTTTTACTGCAGCACTCAAACCTCTCCTCTCCTCTCTCCTTAACAGGATCTCTCCCCCTGACCTCTGCCCCTTACACTTCGGCTACAATCTTGCCTCTGTCTCAGGACACTGGTAGATCTGTGCCCAATTTGGACAGGCCTGTTTATGGGATGGATTGGGAGATGTTGCCACATGCCGCATCTGACCAAAATGCTTGTTGTCTTTCCTACCAGGAACTTATTCCATTACTCTATGTACTGCATGCCACTTGTTGCACTTTGTTTATTAACTGTACTTATTGTCAGTTATATTTGTTTTAATAAATTTCTCATCAGCACCAAAGTTCTATACCGCTGCCATCTCATGCTGTTAGCATTAATATGGTACTGTGTCTAGGAAAATATGTGAACATATCTTGTTTTGTAAACCTTTCTCTGCTGTGTTTGAGTTTTTCATTTTTTTATTATCTTGATGTTGTTCATACTGCATTTTTTATATTCTGAATACTCAGTATTTGTGTGTATTGTGTTAACTTAGAAGTTTTTTTAGTTATTCTTTGCACATTATTGACTTTAACCCCCATTTGTGGAGCACACCAAATTTAATGAACATGCTGTATTATTAAATTGTGAATATGAATGGTGGCAACTCCAAGGGGGTGGGACCTTTGAAAAAGCACCATGTCATGAAATTAAATATATCTAGTATGGGAGAGTTGGAGGTTATAATTACAATTGAGGGTTTGGATTTGATTGGAATAGTAGAAACATGGTGGGATAATAAAAGTCATTGGTTACAATATATTCCAGGATATAAAGTGTTTAAAAGAAACAGAGAGGGTTAAAAAGGTGATGATGTGGTTCTGTTAGTTACAGAAGGAATAGAGATTAGATAATTAGAACATAATGATTACCTGGAAATTGAATATGTTAGTATAGAATTGCTGGGGAAAAAGGGAAAAAAATGTAGAGTCTCTGTCTTTTATAGGGCCCCTGATGTTGGATCAGAAGAAACTGAGGCATATATTAAAGACATTGTAAATCAAGCTGGGATGACTAATATTATGCTTATGGGGGATTTGAATATGCTCAATATTGAGAGGGGAAAAAAACTATTGGGTAATCATTTAGGATGTAGAATCTATGAGGAGCTGAGTTCAGGTGGCTTTAAACAATGTATAAAAGAGGCCACTAGAGGCAACAATATCTTAGATGTATTATTGACTAATGTCCCAGATGTGATAAAGAATGTTATCATTCAACCTCAGTTAGGTAATAGTGATCATAAATATATTATGTTTATAATGGATTGGGCATTTAAACCAGCAAAGGGAAATACAGTGCAGTATTTGTATAAAAAAGGAAATTATATAGCCATGAGACAGGAAGTGGTAGATATTAATTGGGAAAAAGAGTTTGAAGATTTAAATATGGAAGAATCATGGAATTATTTTTTGCATATATTCAATAATTTAAAAAAAACATATATACCTTGTAGAAAGGCTTATAATCATAAAGGTAAAAAGCCACCTTGGTTAAATAAGAATATACTAAGAATGTGTAGGAAAAAGAAAATAGTGTTAAATAAAATGAAATCAAATGGACTAGAAAGATCTATGCAGAGCTATAGGAAAGTATTGAGGAACTTAAAGAAAGAAATAAATGCTAAGAAAAGCTTTGAATTTAGATTAGCTGTTAATAAAGATAAAAAGAGTTTCTTTGCTTATGTAAATAGTACAAAGGGTAGTAGAGGGACAGTTGGACCTTTGAGTATAAACGGAGTCATGACCTCTGAACCAATAGATATGGCTAATGAATTCAGTAGAAGTTTTGGAGCAGTGTTTAGGAAGAATCAAGTTAATATCGAATGGCGTAATATGGGTAACAGTAATTTGGATCCCCAAAATATTATAACGGCAGAGAGAATAGCCAAAAGAGTTGGAAGATTAAAGCAGGATGGGACGGCCGGACCAGATGGTATTCACCCATTTTTTGTGAAGGAATTGAGTGATGTGATGATACCTATTATTACCATATTGGGTCAAAAATCTTTGAGTGATGGTGAAGTGCCTGAGAAGTGGAGGTTGGCACATGTTGTGCCTATATATAAGAAGAGGATGAGAAGTGACGCAGGGAATTATCGTTCTATTAGGTTTGACATCGGTGGTGGTAAAGATTATTGAAGGAGCATTGAGTGATGCTATTTACGAAAGTATGTTAAGTAAGGGAATTTTGGACCAGAACCAGCATGGTTTTTTGCCAAATAGGTCATGTGAAAGAAATCTAGTGACCTTTTATGAGTTTGTCAGCAAAAGTATTGATGAGGGAAGTAGTGTTGATGTTGTAATGCTCGATTTTAGTCGAGCATTTGACACAGTTCCACATTATAAAATAATAGAAAAACTTGTAAGTATGGAAATCAATGGGAACATAGTTAGATGGGTAGAACGATGGCTAAGTAATAAACTACAGCAAGTAAAGATTCAAGGGTATTTGTCCGATTTAAGTAGTGTATCAAGTGGAGTACCCCAGGGGTCAGTACTGGGCCCAATACTGTTCTGCATATTTATAAGCGATCTGAAATTATTAAGTAATAATAGATTAATTAAATTTGCTGATGATGTTAAGGTTGGCGCAGTGATAAATACGTTTGATGAAAGACTTATTTTTGGTCAGGATTTGTTGTACATTATTGATTGGGCAAAAAAAAATGGAATGACGTTTAATAAAGATAAATGTACTATAATGTATTTCTGAAGACAAAATATAAAACAAATTTATTATATGCCAGATATGAAACTTAGGGTTTCAGAATGTGAAAAGGATCTGGGAATCTATGTCCAAAATGATTTCAGAAATGAAGTAAATAGCAGACAAGCATCAAGTAATGCTATGCAGATTGTTGGTTGTATTAGGAGAGGTTTTCAATCAAGGAGTAGAGAGGTTCTGATGCCATTGTATAGACATCTGGTGAGGCCTATATTGGATTATTGCTCAACAGTAGCAGGCCCTTTATTTGTGAGGGATATCAAATTATTGGAAAAACCACAAAGATCACTTACAAGGTTGATTTCGGGTTGTGAGAATGAGTCATATGAGACCAGACTGAAAATTTTAGGTTTGTGGTCTTTGGAGAGTAGACGGGAAAGAGGGGATTTATTATTATTATATAAATTACTGAAGGACCATGGTGTTAGAGCAGAGTTGGGACTGGTGTATAAGGAAAGGACCTATCACTTGAGAAGGCATGATAGGCAACTGAGTGAAGAACTAAGTAGGACTGAGCTAAGGAAAAGGTGTTTTAAGTGTCGAACAATAAGGATATGGAACAGAGTGCCCCAGGAGGTGGTGGAGGCAGAAAGCTTAGACTGTTTTAAGCTGAGATTAGACAAGGTACTTGGAAGAAGTTGGTGGCCTTCACCACTTCCACTGAAGTGTGGGGAAAATCTTTATGGGCTTTGCCTTCTGATTTCCTTATTTATCCAGTATGAACATGAAATAGGGTTTTACTGTTGCTGTCTTTAGTACTCGAGGCCACTAGTAAATAAAGCCCATTTCTGATCAATCTTGGTGCTTGTTCTAGAGTATGTGGTTAGCTGGTGCAACTGTTTTCCATTATTGAGCTCCTAAGGCTAACCAGAACAGCTAAGTCATCCCATTTTACCAGACCCTGGAAAACACATACTGTATTAGAAAATGGCTTCAGAAAAGACTAAAACCTGATTGGTCAATTGCATTCTAATGACATACCTTTATGCTCCATACCCATTGGATAATAAAACATCCCATGGTCAATCTGTGTACATGCCCAAGATATCAATATGCATTACTCAAATTTTTATTTAAAAGCCTGTGGGGCTTTTTTGGGTTTTTTTACTCACCTCCTGGTCACCCACATAGTGACCAATTCACCAGCTCACCCCTCCATTTACCTTTTGTGCTGCCACCCATAGATGCTCCTAACCAGCCAGGCTCTCTGATTTCACTTCTGGTACCAGGCAGCCTGACAACAGTATAAGATTTCTTCTGACTCCCTGCCAGAGAGACAGCCTTTAAAAAAACGAGCCATGTGCTGGCTTACATTCTAAGTCCAGCTCACTCTCTGTTCACCTAAAATGAGTCCCTTACCAGCCTGCTCCCTACCCATGACTGTAATTCATGCACACTCTATAAGAAAAACATACAGTACATATCTTAATGAATACTAATACTCTACTAACAAGAGGACTATCTTACAAGTAACCCTCTACTAACAACCTATCAACAAGAGGACTATCTTACAAGTAACCCTCTACTAACAATCTACTGTCAAGAGAACTATCTTAGATGTAACCCTCTACTAACAACCTACTACTGAGTGGACATTTTTACAAGTAAAGTTTTTTTTTTCTTCAAAAAATATTGTCATATTCTTTCAGATTTTGTTTTATATTTTAATAAATCCATTTGCAAAGTGCAACACAGCCCTTGAAGCTGTTGGTTGTTGGAATACCCACACTTTCAAGAGCTACAGTATAAGGATCTTCCCCTGTGGCACAGGGCCTCACTACACTCAAAGACATGCAGGTATCCACCAACACCCCACACCCTATTGGGTCTCATTGCTTATGTTGTTTCTCCAAAAGTCTTGGGTTGGGTAGCAACACTCTTCTAGACAAGGCTCAATCATTGCCCATATCTCACCTACTCCAAAAGAAGATTTTAATATCTGCCAAACTCTGAAATAGCTAACAGCAGGAATACCCACCTCACCAAACCTAAACTCACCTCAGCAAACCACTGCACTGTATATACTGTTCTGAATGCTCCCATGTCTTAAGGAACTATTTATACCTACCTATGGACATAGATAGAACATTTCTGTTTTGTAGTACTTTTTTTATTATTTCTATTTATCTCACCTCTTGTTCCTACCAGCTCCATTTCCTCAGGAGCACCAACTGAGTCCATCCACTGCTACCCACCTTACCTGCACTGTCCTGTTCCCCTATCCAGCTGTGATTTTCCCCCTGAGCAGGAATGAGGTGGGGCCCATACACCCCGAACAATTCTATGTCTTGTCAGGCTCAGGGCAGTCAGGCAGTTGGGAGCACATAGGGGCCATACTTGGCACTCCATCTCCTCAAAGCTGGAGGGTGTTTTTCCTCCTTTCCTATGGGTGTCATGTGTGCCCTCACATCAAGGCGCTTAGCACCGATGTCCAAGATGTCCTCCCCCTATGTCTACCTAAGTGCTTTCTATGCCCCAGACCTCTGCCTGGGGCCAGTCAAGCACTGAGTCACTACCCCCCTCCATCCATGGAGAAGACGAGCTGTCCCTGGGATGCTCAAACCTCCTCCCCCGGCCAGACCGCCTGCTCCCAGGTTTGTTCCCAAACCCAAGTCTCTGGCACCACAAGTGGAAATCCATCCACTGTGTTAATGGGCCAACCTAAGTTTTGTAACACTTTTTAACATTGAATACTGTCCCATTTTAACATGAACTTAAGTGGGCTTTAAATCTAAAGTTCTTGCTTTTAATTAAGAGTGTATTCACATAACACACTCACTCATCATTCATAATGTCAGTTAGTGCAACTGTCTGGCCTCTTGAAGGATTCCTCCTATCTGTCTCTGTTGACATTTTATCTTGGTAGGCTTCACAGCAGCTAGCTGGCATAGACTGGTTTAAGCCTGAGTTATGTTTTAAAAAAGGTATTTTAAATCACTGTGAATTCTTACTTTTTTATGTATATTCTGGGTGTTAATAGAATGTGATTTTCCAAACAACTGGCATACACTTCTGAGGAAGGACTTGGTTGGTCTGAAAGCTTAGGCACTGCTTTCTTTTGTTACATCTGTATTGGTCCAATAAAAGGTATCAGACCATTTGTTTCTGGATCTCTTCCACATCTTAAGAAACTTACAGTACATCTATCCTGCTAAACAACTGATACCCACCTTCTACTTCATGGAAGTAACCCAGATTCAAGTACCTTGAAGAGCTCAACAGCTCTAAAAGAGCAAGACATGATGGGCTAAAACCTTGGGTGCTTAAAATTGCTACTAAACAGTTACATGATCCCATAACTACAATTTTTCTCTTTTTTTATACTGGGGCAATACTAAAAATCAGGAAAAAAGCAAAGTCATCCTTCCAGTAGTAAGGGAACCTTCCCCCAGGCCACACTGGATGGTAGGAAGGGAACCTCCCCCATCCAAGGAGCACCAGAACCACCACCACTACCTCAGAGGTTGCAAAGAAAGCACAGCAGTTGGACCACAGTGGGCTCAGGGAGGGTAAGGATGGTGGAACAGAGGCACACCCAGTCAGTTGTTCCACACCACAATCCATACACCATTCTGTGGGAGCATAGCTCCCCTATGGATGCACCCACAGAGGAGACTAAGGAGGCTGAGGACAACTGTCACAAGGGAGGCCCACAGGAAGGAGGCAGAGGACACCACAAGGAAAGGAAGCAGCTCCTGGTGGGGGACTCAATTATTAGGGGGATAGAACTGGGGGGAACAGAAAAAACTGAAGTAAGGTGCCTGCCTGGTGCCATGGCTTGGAGAGACAGGAAGTGCATCCTTAGGATCACAAGAACAGCTGCACGGGAGTCTGAGCTGGAGTCATTGTCCACCTAGGGACAAATGACTTGGCTCATCATGAGATTAGAGCAGTGCAGAAGGACTTTGTAGAACTGGGGAGGGGCCTAAGACAAATAGCACACACAATATCCTTCTCTGAGGTGCTGCCTGTCAATGGCATGAGTGAGGCGAGGTACTTTCACCATGCAGTTTAATGAATGGTTGAAAAAATGGTGTGGAGCACAGGGGTTTGGCTTCATTGGGGACTGGGGTTCCACCTGGAGGGACACCAGCCTATACTGGCAGGATGGTCAGCATCTGTCCAGGAAGGGAACAAGTCTTTTGAGCAATCAGTTTAAATGCTTCATTGGCAAGCTTTTAAACTAGTCAAGGGGGGAGGAACTGATAAGCAGCAGGAAAATCCCAGCCTCTCCCTACAAAACAGGGTACTAAATGAGAAAAAGTCTGAGGTAGAAAGGTCAGTGGGGGATGCTGCAACAGAAGGTAAAGCCATCAAAAAATGGAGAGCAATGGGTACCAATGCCCGTAGTCTGAGTAACAAGCTTCCTGAATTAGTGGCCTTGATGGAGGAGGAACATATGGATATTGTGGCAGTCACAGAAACATGGTACACACAAAACCATGACTGGGACATAAACATACCAGGATACACTATCTACAGGAGGGACAGGGAGGGTAAAGAGGAGGAGGGGTAGCTCTTTACATAGGGAAGGAATCAAAGCAACAGAACAAAAGGAAAACAGGGAGGAGAAGAAGCACTGTGGGTAAATTTGGAGACCGGCAATGGCACCACAATCCACACAGGGTTATATACAGACCCCTTCTCAGGGGAGGAAATGGACAAGGAAATGATAGAAAGAATACTTAGAATGGCAGAAAAGGGAGATATTGCTGATGGGTGATCTGAATATGCAGATATTAACTGGAGTGCAGTTGCAGCAGCCACTTCAAAGAGTGGGGTTATTCCAGATGCCCTACAGGGGCATGTCTTAGACAACTAGTATTGGAGCCCACTCGAGAGGAGCAATCTTAGACCGGTTCTCTCAAATGGAGATGAAGAGAGGATCACAGATGTAGAAGTGGTAGCCATCTGGGAACTAGCGACCATCGAACAGTATAGTTCACAATAAACACAGCAATAGAGTCAAGCCATACAAAGGCAAAAGTACTGGACTTTAGGAGGGCTGACTTTGCCAAAATGGGTGAGTGCCTAAGGAATGCACTAGCAAATGGGCAGGAAGGAGGGGTAGAAGAACAATGGGGAATAATAAAAACTGCCATCACAGAGGTAACAAGCCTTTGTGTGAAGCAAATAAACAAAACAAAATGATATAAGAAACCACTATGGTTCTCAAAGGAAGTGGCAGTGAAGGTTCAAGAGAAAAAGAAAGCATTCAGGAAGTACAAGGAATCACAGAAGAAGCAGGACAGAGAACTGTATCAGTTAAAGCAAAAGGAAGCTGGGAAGGCAGTCAGAACAGCAAAGGCCCAACCGAGGAAAAGCTAGCCAACTCAGTTAAGAAGGGGATAAAACCTTTACAGGTACATCAGGGGCGAAGGAAGGCCAAGGAGGTTAGTGAGGCTTAATAAAGAGGAGGAGGGTGGGCAGAGGGTGACTGTGAAAAGGCAGAGATACTAAACAAATATTTTTGCTCAGTATTTACAAAGGAAGTGGGGAGGTACCTAAAACAAACAGTAGAAACACTCTGGATACAGAAGTTGATACCAGCCCATTTACAGAAGAAAGGGTTCTGAAAGAACTCTTAAAACTGAAGGTGGACAAAGCAATGGGGCCTGATGGGATTCATCCCAGAATTCTAAAAGAACTAAGGGTAGAACTAGTGACACTACTGACTACCCTCTTTAACAAATCATGGGAGGATGGGGTGGTACCCGAGGACTGGAGGAGGGCAGATGTGACTCCCTTCACAAAAGTGGGAGCAAGGCAGAAGCAAGAAACTACAGACCTGTTAGTTTAACCTCAGTGGTAGGGAAAATGATGGAATCACTTCTGAAGGAAAGAATTGTTGAGTATCTAGAGGCCAGAGGGGCACAGGACCCAAGGCAGCATGGATTCACAGCGGGAAGGTCATGCCAGACAAATCTGATAGATTTCTTTGACTGGGTGACCAAAGTAGTAGATCAGGGAGGGGCTGTGGACATGGCCTACCTAGACTTTAGCAAGGCATTTGACACAGTCCCACACAAAGATTAATATACAAGTTAGCCAGCCTGGGAGTGGGTCCCAAGATGACAGCCTGGGTAAAGAATTGGCTGGAGAATAGGATACAGAGTAATAGTAAATGGAGTCCACTCTGAAGAAAGAGGTTACTAGTGGGGTACTGCAGGGTTCAGTATTAGACGGTCCTCTTCAATGTCTTTATAAGCGACATTGCAGAGGGACTGTGAAAAAAGTATGTCTCTTTGCAGATGACACAAAGATCTGCAACAGAGTTGATGCACAAGGTGGTGGAAAGGATGAGAAGGGACTTGGCAAGGTTAGAGGAATGGTCAAATGTATGGCAGCTTAGATTCAATGCTAAGAAGCGCAAGGTAATGCACCTGGGAAACAAAAACCCTGGGGAAGAGTACACAATGGGGGGTGAGATACTAACAACAACAAAAATGGAAAGAGACCTGGGGGTAGTCATATCAGATGACCTAAAGGTGGGCAAATAATGTGACAGCGCAGCAAGGAGGGTTGGGGGGATATTGGGATGCATAGGGAGATGCATCACCAGTAGAAAACAGGAAGTTATTATCCCTCTGTATAGACAGTTGGTGAGACCCCATCTGGAGTACTGTGTGCAGTTCTGGAGACCCAGTCTCTGCAAAGACATAGACACGATGGAAGCTGTCCAGAGGAGGGCAACTAAAATGGTGCAGGGTCTGCACCGGAAGACATATAAAGAGAGACTTAAGGAGCTAAATATGTATAGCCTTGAGGAAAGGAGGGAGAGGGGGGACATGATAGAAACTTTCAAGTACCTCAAGGGAATCAACAAAGTCCAAGAGGGTAGCATCTTCAAAAAAGAGTGTGCAAGAACAAGAGGCACAATTTGAAGATAGAAGGGGCGGCTCAGAGGTAATTTAAGGAAGTATTTTTCACAGAAAGGGTTGTGGATGCATGGAGCGGCCTTCTGGAGGAGGTTGTGGAGTCAAAAACAGTGGTGGAATTCAAGCATGCATGGGACAGTCATAAGGCAATTCTAGGAGGTGGGGGTAGGAAGAAGTAGGCTGCTGGTTAACTAGGATCTGCAGCTTATCCATTAGATAGGGAAATGGGCAGACTGGGTGGGCCAAGCGGTCCTTATCTGCCATCAAAATCTATGTTTCTATGTTTCCACAAATCAAAATCCCCCCCACCCTTTAGATTTTAGCAGAGCCTTCGATTATGTTCCACACTGGGCTGTTAGTGAAAAACTTAATAAATATGGAATTGATAAACATATCATCTCATGGATAAATGAGTGGCTGTATCACAGAATCCAGAGGGTTACAATAAGAGGACACCTCTCAGCCGCGGGAGATGTGACCAGTGGAGTCCCACAGGGGTCTGTACTGGGACCAGTTAGTTTTCAGTTATTTATCACTGATCTAGAAGACAATGTCCAAAATTATATTACAAAATACACAGACGATGCCAAACTGGGTGGACCATGCAAAACAGTGGATCAAGTCAAGTCAATCCAGGCCGACTTGGATTCTATTGCCAAATGGACAAGTAAATGGGAGATGTCGTTAAACACAGAGAAATGCAATGCCTTGCATATGGGTAACCATAATCCACTGACACAATACTTATTAAAAAATCGAGTAATTCAGTCAAAAACTACTGAAAGAGATCTGCAAATATTGGTTAATAATAAACTGGACTTCAATGATCACTGTACAAATGTAGTGGTTAGAGCTTACAGAACAATTGGAGCCATTAAAAGAAACATCAAAAGTAGAAGCAAAGAGGTGCTGATGTCTTTGTGTTTATCATATGTAAGACCACAGTTGAATTATGCCAGTCAGATCTGGAGCCCATATACAAGGAAGGACATTAATAGGGTGGAAAGTGTTCATTGTAGATTTACCAAGTCTATCAGGAATCTTGGTGAATTATCATATACATCAAGACTAAAATATCTAAATTGACATAGTTTGGAGATAAGAAGACACAGAGGTGATATGCTGTTTTACATTAACATTATGAGTGACACATATCTAATAACAGAACTAAACATTGAATACAAAAATTTTGATTCAGTAACAAGAGGTCAAACCTTACAGGTTAAAACAAATCAATTGAGGACAAAAAAAGAAAATAATTTTACACCCAAAGGGCAGCAAACCATTCGAATAGACTACCTGAGCACATTATTAATAGTGATAATAGAGATATATTTAAAAATCATCTGGATAGTTACATCGCAAATAATGGGGGCATGAGTTATAACCTATTCTAAAGGGGCTGGTTTTGGGCCTTGGTCTTTTTTTGCTCCTTCATTCGTAAGTGTCATAAGTGTCACCCTCCCCCAGATCATAACACAATTCAATCTCGGTGTTATGTACACCCAACAAGGTACTCAGGAAAATGGTTCACTTGCAACTGATATTGTTCACACTAGATCATGGGATCTTTACTGATGCACAATCAAGCTTTTGCCCCAAGTCATTCAAACAGTGTCACCCTGCTGAAAGTAATAAATATTCCTGCATCTCCTTTAGGTAAAGGATACCTGGCTGGAGATATCTTCATTGACCTTACCAAGGCTTTCAACTGTGAATCAGTCTTCTTCTCACAGAATTATGTGACATGGGCTTAACAAAATGTGTCCTTATCCTAGCTCAGGAACTAACTTTGATCCCATATGGCAAAAGTCAGAGATGTAACTTCTCTCCACAAGCAGTCATCCTTGTTGTCCCACAAGGATCTATCCTGGGTCTGTTTTTTTTAGCCTTTTTATAAACAACCTTCAGTATAAACCATTTTCATGTGTCCTAACATCTGTATCCACCTTTATGCAGATGACACGGTTATTTATACAAAAGTCAAGACCAGCTAACAGCTGAATCCATTGCCATGTATACATGTATGGTTGCTAACTGCCTCCTGCTGAACAACTCTACAGATAAAATCTTTCTATCCAGTGAATGGTGAGGCTTACCTGACTCATTGCAAATCATTCCCTCAGCAGGACCACTACTGGAGAGTGCTCAGTATTTTACCTACCTTTGTTTCTTGCTCACATCTAAACTTTCCTAAAGGGAGCACATAGATAGATCTGACAGAAATCCTCAAAAAAGCTGATGTTTCTCTACTACAAAATAACCTGTACCCTATAAAGATAAACACTAGAAAACTGCTCATAAGCAACCTCTCTTACTGTACCAAGACCAAGGAGGCAGCTGACTAAGGATCCAGAACTTTACTACCAGAACACTTCTGTCTAGGGGGTAAGCAGATACTTTATTAGAAGTGTAGGGTATACAAGGTAAATTGGGACCATCAATTAAAGTTAAAAAAAAAAGCTAGTGTACTTATCTGAGTTGGGGGAAGGGAACTGTTATGATCTTTGATGTTGGCTAGATGAGGAGAATAGCTATAAATTGGAGGGGATGGCTTAGCCAGAAGCAAACCAGGTGTCTGCATTTAGACTCCCCAGTATTAGATTTTGGCAGACAGCAATCTTTCTATCAGTGCAAGACCAAGGAGGCAGCTAAGGAGATAGAACTTTACTACTAGAACACTTCAGTCTAGGGGGTAAGCAGATACTTTATTAGAGGTGTAGAGTCTGCAAGGTAAATTGAGACCTTCAATTAATGGTGACAGCAAGGGAGTCAGAGCCTGTTATATGACAACACGGAGCACAGCTGCAACACACTCAGCATTCACAACTCCCATCCAGCCACCCACCTGGAGAAAGTCCTATTTTTATAGGCAACAAAAGTGATTGACAGCACACAGTTCCTGGGCAGGAACAGGAAGTGAGGGAGTAAAAGTCCACAAAACAAACCTCACCCTATCACTGTCACACACACACACAAATTTGTTTTGGTTTTCAGAATGGAAGTGGTAAGTTGCAGGGGCTGCGGGGTGCTCATCTTCAGGAATCTGCTATGGAGAATGGGTCAGTGTCCTACTTGCAGGAATCTGAATAATTGTTGAGCTCAGCTGGAAGCAGCATAGACAGAGGTAGCCAGCCTGCATCACCAGCAAATCTGGAGTTCAAGTCAACCACCTCCTCTCCCCCAGAGACCCACTGGCTCTGGGGGGTTGGAGGGTAGTGGGTAAGGGAAGGGGGATGATTTCAAGGATGGACCATACAGGATCTCTTCAGGCTGATACCATTCCATTGAAGAACTGTTTTTCACCACTGGAGAAGATGAAGGATCCCGACTCAGTGAGAGGTGACCCTGAGCTTGTCGAGGGGACCAGGCATAGCAGAGAAATGGCCTCCAAAGGCGGCAAGGAAACACATGGTAGATCCAAAAGCAAGCAATTTTTTGTTGTGGGGGACTCAATTATCAGGGGAGTCGAGTCCCACCTGAGTAAAGGTGCTCAACTTAATGTAATGTTTAAATGCCTCCCTGGAGCTTCAACACAGCATGACATCAAACACATCGGGAGGCTGGTAGACAAAGTGGAGAAAGGAACCAATGTCCTGATTCATCTCAGTACGAATGACCTGTCTGCTCAAGCAGTGGAATAAACCAAGCTAAATTTCATTAAGCTGTGGGAACAGCTGGAGGCTAGAATCATTGCCCTGACTTTCTCAGAGATCCTCCCAGTGTGGGGCAAAGGGGATTCCAAAGACAAAATCAGGAATAAGGACATTGAGGAATTCAATGCTTGGCTACACGGACGGTGTCGTGAAAAAGGATATTACATCATAGGCTCAGGGAGGAGCTTCTGGGAGAGGAAGCTATTCAAGTTTGATGGATTTCACCTAACAAAGGAAGGAGTGAGAGCGCTTGGGCAGAAATTCAACATCCATCTCAACCATTTAAACTAGGCGATGTGGAGTCTAACACTAGGGAACTGATCAAAAAATACACTTCTGCTAGGAACTTAGTCGTCACTCCCACAATAGCAGGAATGTCTCTCCCATGACCTAAGGAAACACATAGAAAATGGAAACAATCAAGAACCAAACACAGGGCCACGCATCCACAAGCCCAAGAGCAGAACCAATAGTAGCAATAGCAGCAGGGGTACCAGACAATGGAAAGGGGTATGCATCAATGCCAGAAGCCTAGAAAACAAAATAAGTGACCTGCAGGCAATGATGGTGGATTCCCAAGAGGACCTGGTGGCCATCACAGAGACGTGGGCCTCAGAGAAAAATGACTGGGACCTTCTGGTCCTGGCATATACCCTATTCAGACAGGATAGAAAGGAGGGTAGGGGGAAGGAAAGTATTTTATGTAAAGAACAGAACAAATGCCATCTCAGTAGATAATATCAAAAAGAAGCATGTGGAATCCCTGTGGATGCTACTCAGCTCAGCAACAGGGGAGAGGATCCACATAGGTGTGGTATACCGGCCTCCGGGGCAGGCTGAGGGCAGGGATGAAGAGCTCCTAGAGTAGATCAGAAATGTAGCATAAAAATGGGATACAGTGGTGGTAGGAGACCTGAATATGCTTGAAGTTAACTGGAGCATCCCAGTGGCAGGTTCTACTAGGAGCCAAAAGATTCTTCTTCTTTGGTAACCAGGTAAGGTGAACTAGGCACAGGTGCCTGTTTTCAGTGGTGACCCTGGAGCACTGGGGACTCTGTTTCACCCTTAAGGGAAAGTTGTCATTATTACCCCCTCCCGCCCCAGCAAAGATTACCCTCCACTTAAGTTTTTAATGTATATTGCAGCATTTTTCTCACTCCACAACATACGATATTTTAACTGGTAAAAATACGAAACCTGGAAGCATGGCAGATGTAGGAGGGGGGGCTCCATTATCTGTAAAGGTGCAACAACGCATTGCTTGCTTCAATACAAAATTTACTGAAGCAAGAGGTGTTAAATAAATAACTTGATTGGATCACTGAAGGAAAATTCTCACGGAAGAGTATCTTAGAGTGAAGGGAGCCTGGCTAGAACAGCTAGATCATGCATGACATTATACAAGTAGGTTTTATGTGTATTTATGGATAAAGTGACAGGGTGATCTGGGAAGTCAGGTCTACCACTTATCAGAACCCGGATAAGAGAACTAACTTAAATAATTTGTACTTCCATATGAGAGAAGTATCAACTCAGCTTGGGAAGTCAGGCTTAGTTGGTAGATCCCAACAAAGGCATCATACTCGAGTAGTCAACTGGTGTTAATACACAGCTGTCATCAAACTGCCTTGGCATATTTAGGCTACAACTCTAACTGGATAGAGGCTTCTCATGTTTATTGGCCCTGGTCATTGATGGTCATGAGAGACTGAGGCAGATAAAGAAAAAAGGAAAAAAGTGAAAGGGGAGAAAAAAGGGGGCTTAACAGATGCATAATGGAATAGAACATGCAAGATTTCTGGTGTTCCGGGTCATAATGTCGCACGCTTAATCGCGTACGGCATTATGGCGAAACCCAGACCCATGCACTCCCTGAGTTGGACCCCCACAGAGTTGAGAACCTTTAGTGGTTGGGTCCAGGGGCACAGACCCCCATAATGGGGGGTGTGGGGCAGAGCCCCCCACAGAACAAAGATATGATGCCTTATGGCATAAATCGCACAGCTCGATATCCCATGCGGCATTATGTCTTGCAACATACTGTAATGACCCCATGCCAAGATCTGGCAGTATCTGGGAGTCCTCTCAGGATCATAAGAAATACAGTCCTTCAGCTACTGATGGACTATTAATAGCCAGCACTGATTATTCGCTATTGCAGAATAGGTTGTTGTCGCAAGGTTGTTTTTTTTTTTTTTTTCTAAACATAATATGGTTTCAGACTGGGCCCCCCCTTTCTGGTTATTTAGTCCCATTGTACCACTGGTTAACTTGTCACCTTGGATTGATGATCCAGTGAACTAAGAGTACCGAAATAGATTTCCACCCTACTTTTTATCCCCCTCGCCCATTTTTGGTCCCCTTCTTTCGGGGGTTCATAGGATCATTACTGATTTTTGGAGTTTAAACATTTTAACTAATTTCTGTGTTACCTATTGGATTTATAGTCTCCATTTATAATTATTATTAACCGTTAGAGTGCCATAGTGTTGGACACTTATTTTCTATATAACCTTAAAGGAAAACTACACCCTCATATCTTCTAAATGTTGTTTGTTTCCATGTCAACAGATAACTCTTGTCATGTAGCTAGTAAAGATGTGTGCAACTGCTTTAATCAGTTTTCACAGTTCATACTAGGCCCTGTTACTGTCCTGAGGGGCTCCATTCCATGGTTGTTGAAATCTCAGTGTTCCTGAGAACTGCATTACCATATGAGAACATGATGCATAAGCACCCTTTAAACTCCCCAATATGCCTGTCTGCTTAATCAGTCTTCAAAGAAACAAACTGCAAGAAGGTGTGAAATACCACATTTAGCTTCAGTGAGCTTTGCAAACTAACTGAGTTATAATGCAGGTTTTCCCCCATTCAGTTTATGAGTTACTATAGAGTTTTTGCAGGATATTTGTTCTTTCAGCATAGAGATACATGATATAAATGGTTGATCTGACATCATGCTCTCATATGCTAATGCAGTTCTCATGGACAATGAGATTTCAATGACCATGAAATGGAGACCCCCCCCCCAGTACAATCACAGGGGCTACCATGAGCAGTGAAAATAAACCAAGGCTAACACTTATAGCCCTAACAGCTACAGAAACGGAGTTGTCTGTTGACATGGAACAAACACAATTGAAATGATATGAGGGTGTAGTTTTCCTTTAAGTGAATTTCACTGTCAAAATAGATATAGGATTTTAACTGATTGGATACGGGTAATTTGATACTATTTATACAAACTGACATAGTTATCCCCTTCCTTTCCATTTTTTTTACAGATACTTAGCTGCACAGAAGGGGGCAATTGCTTATCAGACTTAGTGTTGGAAAGTTTGTAGCTTTATACTGTTATGCTTGTCTGAGTATATCGTTAAACATTAAATGCTATATATTATATAGGATCTTCTTAATTTGTTGAACTTGTTCTCCTTCTGTGTTTATTACATGTTAGGTGGGTTATAAGCATATAGTAGTTAGTGGTTAGATTTGGAGTTGATTATGTGTAATAGCACTGTATTACTATACACATGTCTTTGTAAGAGATTACACCATGTCTAGTAACAACATTTGCATTGCCTCGTGGAATGTTAAAGGCTTAGGGTCACCTATTAAAAGAAAGAAAATTCTGAGTTATCTTCAGAAGGAGAAAGAATAGACATAGCCCTTCTCCGAGAGATGCACCTTCTGCCAGAGGAAGCAGCAAAACTAGTCAAGGCGTGGGTGGGGCAAACCGAATACAGCTGTTTCTCCTCTAAAAAGAGAGACACCTACATGTTGATTCGAAAAGGGGTTTCCTTTTTTAAGAGTAGTCATATAGCTGACCCGGAAGGGTGCTTTCAGTTTCTGGAGGGTACATTAAATGGAAAAAAAGTGGTCATATGTAATGTATATGCCCAAATTGAGATCAGAGCAGTTTTTTTTAATGAAATTGCTATTCAGTTGAGTTTGTACAATGATTCTGAGATCATATATGGGGGCGATTTTAATGAAGTGCTCGACCCATTCCTTAACAGATTCAGTGCTAGGAACCAACAGCTGATACCAAGTCCTAGAAAGGCACTGGTAAATTTAAAGGAAGACCTGGGGTTGATAGATACCTGGAGGACACTTTGCTTGGATGGGAGGGACTATTCTTTCTACTCTTATAGACATTTCTCATATAGTAGAATAGACTATTTGTTGGTATCCAAGGAGGTGTGTATGGCTTTGTCCACAGCAGATATTAAAAGTGGTATGATGTCAGATCATGGCATGGTGACAGCACAACTTATAGTGGACAGGAATTTTAGCACAGATAGGCATTGGAAAGTTCAATACATCTCTTGTGCAAGATAATGCTTTTAGGGAATTTCTTGAGAGGGCTATTGTTTGAACATTTCAAGAACAATGATGATGGGCACATGTCATATGCTATTCTACGGGATGCCTTTAAGGCATATCTCAGGGGGAGAATAATATCATTTGCATCTCACAAAAAAGGAATGCACTTAAGGATTTTTTTTTTTATTATTGTTTAACCAGGAGTGGCACACTAAGCTGAAAGCTTGTTTACAGGTGCGATCTGGGAGCACAGGGAAGATAAGTGACTTGCTCAGGATCACACAGTATGCAGGTGAGGGCTGTGGGATTCAAACCCAGGTCTCCAGATTTGCAGCTGAGAGCCTTAAACCACTGCGCTATACTGCCTCCCTAAGATTTGGAAACAAAGGAGAAGAAAGTTAGGAAAGGAGTTTAAACAAGGGAGGAGTAGGATGCTAGGCTTCATGAGATTATGGCACTCAAGTACGAAGTTAACAAGATACTCTCTACAAAGGCTGAATTTGCTCTGGCTATTACTAAACAGAAATTCTGGGAGTCAGGTGAGAAATCAGGCAAATTACTTGCTTATAGACTAAAAAAAGATCTAATCATAATCTGATTGCAGGGATAAACATGGCAGTATTAAAGTGGCAAATCTAGACATTAACAAAGTGTTCACAGAATTCTACAAAGAACTATATACTAGCTCAGCCACAGCAGAGTGTGACTCGTTTGATTTCTTGGGGGCCTGAAGATTAATTCCCTTAGCTGATGAAGACAGAGAGGCTTTGGATAGGCAAATTTCAACTGAAGAAATATCCCAGATTATTAAAGATTCTCCTAATAATAAGGCCCCAGGACCTGAAGGATTACCTGGGGAACTTTATAAGGCAATAGGCCCCCTGATTCCTAAGTATTTGTGTAAAGTGTTTGCTGAAGCATTCCAAAGGGGAAAATTACCTGAATCTCTCACTAGAGTCTTTATCACACTGATTCCTAAAAAAGGAAAGGACCCCCTTACTTGTGAGAGTTACAGACCAATAGCACTGCCGAACGGAGACTACAAGATCTTGGCAAAGGCCCTGTCCCTTAGAATCTGTAACTTTGTTACTAAAATGGTAGATGGGGAACAGGTGGGGTTTGTCCCAGGCAGGTCTGGCATTGAGAATGTTAAGTGTCTCCCCAGTGTGATATTCTCAGCTAAGATGGCCAAAAAAACCTTAACTGCTCTGGCTATAGATTTTTTTTAAAGCTTTAGATACTCTTGAGTGAGACTATTTATTTAGGGTGCTAGAGGTATGTAATGTGAGGAAGGGTTTCATTCAGTGGAATAAAACCCTTTATAGTGTTCCCACTGCAGAGGTAATAACAAATGGAAAAATATCACACTTGTTTAGACTATACAGAGGGACAAGACAGGGATGCCTGTGTTCCCCGTATTTGTTTAGTCTGACTCTTGAACCACTTATTAAGCTTATCCAGTCAAATCTGAATATTCAGGGCTTCAAAACAGGCCTGGTAGCTAATAAGACCTTTGCATATGCAGATGACTTACTATTTACTTTATCACATTTGGATAATTCCTTCAAGGAGCTTAAAATGTTACTTCATCAATTCTTTACCTTCTCGGGCCTATCAGTTAACTGGAAAAAAACACAAGTGTTGTAGTTATTCGATGGGGGTGGACTGGACAGGAGGGATAATCTTTTGGAGAAAGAGTGCTGGAAGAAGGAATCTCTTCTGTACCTAGGGCTGAGAAGTCCAAGCAATATTCACACTATAGTGAATATTAATCTAGACTCCCTGTTGAAGAAAATAAAAGATGACCTGGGGAAATGGACCAAACTATCCTTATCCCTCAGGAGGAATTAATTCCGTCAAAATGATGATGACCCCCAAATCTTTGTACCTATTCCAGAATATCCCATTAGCATTTGGCACCTCTAAATTTAAGAAGATTACATCTATGGTTAGAAGTTTCCTGTGGGGCTCTGCAACACCCAGACTATCCCTTTCAAAACTCAAGTCACATTGGTCCCAAGAAGGCTTTGGACTTCCTAGGTGGGAGACATACCAGCGAGCCTTTCTTTTTAAACAAGCTGCATTTTACCTTTTGCCCCATCTACTAATTCTCCTTTTTGGTTTGAGGTGGAATGCCAGCTCTGCAAACCAGGGAAACCATCTGATATTTTATTCAAAATGTTTATTTTATTTATTTATTCTTGAAAGTCGGATTTACATCCTTGGAGTCAGGGACTCATTTACAAAGGCACCTTATCGCAGGGAGGGTAGACATGGTTACAGTGTGAGATACAAAAGTGGTAACATACAAGTGCAATTCAGATAACAAAAGAACATAACAGTGGTTTACAGAATAAAGTTACATGCAGTAAATAACAATCGTATAAAGTGTAACAATAGTACAAGTCACAAAATGAGTCCAAGCTTATGTACATCTAACCCTTGTATTCACAGCTCTTTAAAAGCAATTACGTTGCTTCAATCCAAATTATTATTAGACAAATTACCTCCGCATCTGGAAGGTTTGTGGTCTAACCCTAATATACAGATGGGGGGGCAAAGCACTGCAAAATACTGAATGGTGCAGACAGGGAATTTCCAATGCGGGGGACCTAACTGATCATGATTCAGGGGTACTAAAATCGTTTCAGGAGCTCAGTCAAGAATTTAATCTCCCTAATTTTCATTTTGTGACTTACCTGCAGGTTAGGAAAGCCCTAGCTGATTCCATCCTAGGCCTCAATTTGGAGCTGCGTAACAGTGGGCAAGATTGGACCCTGATTTATGCAGCAGCTAGATCCAAGGGTGGGGTATCTAAACTGTACAAGTTAGTGTGCAGTAGCACTGACAGTTCTGTTTACAATGAAAATGCAAAATCTAAATGGGAATCCACTCTTGGCTTGAATAGCTCCTCAGAAGGTTGGGATTCTGCCTGGAGAAATGCTCATCAAGCTTTCAAAGAGGTTCAGGGAAGAACTATACAGTACATAATTTTACATCAATACTATAAACCCAAGCAGATTTGAGAAAATGAGTTTCTGCCCTGGGGTAAATGCTGGAAGTGCAATGAGCCCTCATGCTTATCTCCTACACATGTTGTGGAGCTGTCCTCAGGTTTACGAGCTATGGGAACAAATGCATAAGATCTGCCAGATGGTCACAGGGTCTAAGATCTTGTTGTCTCCGCTGACTTTTGTATTGGGGCTTTCCTCACATCTAGTTCCACTTCAGAAAAATCAGATCAACTGCATTCTATCAGCAGCCTTGGCCCTTAAAAGGCTTTTACTTTCTAAATGGAAAGCACAGGCTCTGCCCTCTCTGTCTGAATGGTACAATAATATGCCAATTCTAGCACAAAATGAGAGAATCTGTCACCTACTGCTCAATCAGTCACCTACTGCTCAATCAGTCATCTAAGTTTCTTGATACAGTACATGGGCTCCTTTTCAGAATTGGTAGTGTGACATCCTGTATGTTTCCTTCATCTGCTTTGTAAGGTTGTGTATTATCATTTTACTGTGTGCTGTGGCTTTGTCACTCAATTTCAGTACTCGAATTGCTGTCTCTTAGTCTGATTGAATAAGTTATGATTTATGTAACCTGGAAACCTGTTAATGTTTCTCAGCTTTTACTGATGACTTTGTATCCAGTAATCTAATGATCATTATATTGTACTTTGTGTTTTGAAACTAATAAAATATTGATTCCAAAGCTGCTGATAAAAGTGTTCTACAAATAGAAGCACCATGTCGATCATCAACAGTAGGGTTAGAGAGGCTCTGGATCAACTCGGGAAGACAAGTCGCCAGAGCCTGATGGAATACACCCGAGGGTGGTAAAGGAGCTAGCAAGTAAATTGTCAGATCCCTTAGCGCTTTTATTCAGCAGATCATGTCAGACAGGGGAAGTGCCGGAAGACTGGAGAAGAGCTGATGTGGTACCTCTCCACAAGGGTGGGAGTTGGGAGGAAGCAGGCAACTACTGACCAGTCAGCCTTACATCTATAGTGGGAAAACTGATGGAAACCTTAATAAAGCAAGACTTGGTAAAGCACAGATCAAAACAGAGCTGCATAAAGTGGGCTAAGGGTGTTCTGTGACAGTACAAATCGTAAAAAGACCAGCAGTCACGGCACTCACCTCAGCACTGAAAAAACAGAATAGCCAACAAGGTGCTTCCAAACCAATATCTGTTTATTAATCCAGCTAGCAAATGAATATAAGGAGGAGAAATAATGTGCTGTGACATTTCACCTACAAGAGCCTATCTCATCTTTGGGTCACTAAGGAACTAGACAGAGGCCACCTGGTGGACCTCCTCTACTTTGATTTCAGTAAGGCCTTTGATTGGGTGCCGCACAACTACCTGCTGAAAAAGTTGGAGGACCTGGGTGAAACCAAGTGCATAATCAGTTGGGTAGGTAATTGGTTTAGGGACAGAAAAGAGAAAGTAGTGGTCAATGGGGTGAGGTCTGATGAAGGCACAGTCACTAGTGCTGTGCCCCAAGGCTCAGTGTTGGGGCCAGTCCTGTTTAATGCTTTTATCAGTGACATCGGCATAGGTATTCAGGGCAACACTGCCCTATTCGTGGACTATACCAAGCTATGAGGAAGGGTTGACAGCTAGGAGGCGGTCAAGGACCTACAAAAAGCCTTTCAGAGTCTGGAAATATGGTCCAACATCTAGCAGCTGAAGTTCAACACAAAAAATGTACGGTGATGCATTTGTGTAAAGGGAACCCTAGGAAAGAGTACCACCTCAATGGAGTACAGCTCAGCACCATGCAGGAAGAACGGGACCAAGGTAATGCAACAACGCTTATAGCAAGGCCAACAAAATGCTGGGGTGCATAGGGAGAGGATATGACAGCAGGAGGAAGGAGGTAATACTGCCACTCTATAGATCTCTGGTAAGGCCCCATCTGGAGTATTGTGTCCAGTTTTGGAGTCCGCATATGAAAAAGGATATAAACAGGTTGGAGGTTGCTCAGAGAAGAGAGAGCAAAATTATCCAGAGCCTTCAAGGGCATTTGTATAAGGAGTGTCTGGAAGCTTTAACTATGTTCTCACTGCAGACAAGGAGAGAGACGGAAGATATGACTGAAACATACAAGTTCCTGAGAGGAATAAATAGTGTGCCATCTTCGGACCTGTTCAACAGAGTCTCTGACTCTAACATTAGAGGGTATGAGTGGAAGCTGGGGAGGGAGCTTAGGAAACACTATTTTACAGAAAGAATCATGGAACCATGGAATAAACTGCCAGCTATGGCAGTGGAAGCAAAGTCCATGACATCATTCAAGCTAGGGTGGGACAAGGCTAAAGCATGATCAAAAGTAACAGGAGTAGTAGGAGGCATTAGGCAGAAGGTGGGGTTAGGTCCTGGGATCTGAGAAGTTCCAAAGAACACATGGGCAGACTAGATGGACCCTTGGTCTCCTTCTGCCATCTTTTTTTCTATGTTTCTATATTTCTACCATTGCTGGAATATGAAAATGAAACCTGTTGCCTTCAGTAATGCAGTATGAGTAGATTTACACCAGGCTGCAACTAAAGAACATATCACAGCCTTACATACAGCAAACATGTTCCCTGAGAAAAGAGGGGATCTCAAATAGATGACCATAGTTTAAAAATGTATGCGTGACCTTTTGCCAGTGCCATTCTATCTAAATAACCTACTAGTCAAATTAGCTCCGAATTATCAACTACAGTTCCAGGCCTGGGACCTCCTACTTCTACTGAAGATGTACAAATCCTTTGGTGAATTATCCCACAGCAACTGACTGCTGGACAAATTAAAATCAGTTACCCAGGGCCGGCCCAGTGGTGCTGAGGGTTGAGGTGCTGGATGCCACATCTTGCGCCAGGCCAGCGACCCAGGTTTGGAAACAAGCTCGGGCCACCAGGGGCTGGCCAGGGGGGAAGGTGAGGAGCTGGATCGAGTGGCTGCAAGGCAGCTCTCCTCTCTGGGGAGGGACGTGGGGTTTCCCCAGCTCTCGGCTGCCACCCTATGGAGTCTAGGTGGCAGCGACATGTCATAAGGGAAACCACGTAATAGGCCGTAGGCTGGGCGGGTGGAAGGGGCCGTAACCTGAGCCCTGAAGGCATGTGCACCTCCACATGTATGTGCGACCATGATCTGGGATCCCAGGGTAACGGGGAGAAAAAACATAAAATACATGTCTCCCCCATTGTTAAGTAAGGCAGGAGGGGTAATAGGGGAGCAAAAAGCTATATGGAAAAAATGAGTTAACCAAGGATCCTTCACAAGGTCCTATTGAATTATGTAACTGCTAAGTGCATGTGATTGCTAGACACTTCTTCACTCTCCAATGCTCCAGCCTCTTCCCTTACAACCCTAACACCATTTTATGCTCCTCTATGCCCCTACAACATCTCTCACCCCCATCACCATACCTCTGATGGCTTTTGACATCTGTATCTAATGTTATTATATTATGCTAAACTTTAAAAAATACACAATAACAAATGGTTATAAATTCTCCTGTTTAATTCCATAACTTTTAGGTACTGACTTAACTACTATATTGGCCTCAGGACCCTCTTATAAATAGATGTATCACCTAAATTAGGCTATCCTGGTGTGGGGAAATCTAAATATATGGAATAAATGGTAGGCAACAGTGAATTACAACATTGTGATTTGAATGAATGGTTCTGGTGACATGATAAACCACAAGAGTGAAGCATAAGTGGTTTGTTTATCACCAGAATCCAGAAATGGAATTACTGGCATTGTAATTTGAATCAATTAATCAATCATCAACTTATTGATAGGTAGAATTCAGGGAACCTCTCTTTTTTTTTTTTTTTTATCATATCATTATTTATGCTCCTGCAGCCCTACCTGCCTACCTCCAGCCACCGCCTTCATCCCCAATCAGCCTGCAGGCTCACTCACATACCGGCTGGCACAGGGCTGTACCTGCAAGGGAGACCCCCCTATATCCCCCGTGCTGTGCCATGGAACCACTACTGCTGTGTGATTCCATGACAGGCCCCCTGGTTGCTGAAGTGCAGCCATCAAGCTGCCTCAGTCGTCTGCCATTTTCCTCCCTGTATTTTTTCCCCCCGAGAAGTGTGGATGTGCAATGATGTCGAGGCACAACATGCTGATGTCCACCGCACTTCTCCCCACATGTATCCCTGCACCTGTAGTGCCCCCGATTTCCATCAGGGGGCCACTACAGCGTGATGGATGTCCCAGTCCTTCTCCAGGGAAAGGAGAGCAGTCCTCAGATACTCAGTCCTTTCCCTCCCCAGTCAAACCCCGATGGCCCAGTCATGTTCCTGAACCCGGGACACTGGTGTGGAGCAAGGTGTGGCATCCAGCGCCTCAACCATCAGTGCCACCAGGCTGGCAGGAACCTCTCTTTTACATTTGCAACCATGAAAAATAAACCCTGAAAATGAGAAATTACCCTGATGGGAGGCATTGTCTGTTAGTGCCTGTGTCAAGGAAGATGACACATGAAGAAACATGTGGAAGATCCAGAAGAGAGATTGGTTGTCATAAGTTAAGAGATTCCCAGTCTCTAGGTTTGAGTACTGATGCAGAAAGACACCAAATTATGAAGCTGCCATGAGGTTTGGAGGATGGCAGGTGTTAGTAGGAAAGCTGGCCTGTCCTATCCTATCTATTCAGACTAGAGTTCTGTTCTGGAAAGTCTGTATGGCTGTGACTCACCCTCTATAGATAACATTAAACTGCAGAGTTTAAAGAATGAGTCTGATCTGATGCCTACATTTCATGGTTACAATGGAATGCTTTGGTTCTAAAAAAGATCACCCATGGAAAGCTGGAAGGAAGTCCATTGTTAGCAGAGCATTGCGGTCCCTAACGCTTGCTTATGGGATAATAATATATGTGAATCAACCATGTTCACCCTATGTACAGTTTCAATGTGTGGTACATAGGTCAGTGCTTGGATACATTGAGATGAGATATGGTTGGTGCTGAGATACGTTAGAGCTGGACTGGTACATAGGTCAGTGCTTGTAGTATGCAGGAACTGGATGAGATATGGTAGGTGCTGAGATACGTTAGAGCTGGATTAATACATAGGTCAGTGCTTGTAGTATGTAGGAACTGGATAAGATTTGGTTGGTGCTGAGATACGTTAGAGCTGGACTGGTACATAGGTCAGTGCTTGTAGTATGTAGGAACTGGATGAGATATGGTTGTTGCTGAGATACGTTAGAGCTGGATTGGTACATAGGTCAGTGCTTGTAGTATGTAGGAACTGGATGAGATATGGTAGGTGCTTAGATACGTTAGAGCTGGATTGGTACATAGATCAGTGCTTGTAGTATGCAGGAACTGGATGAGATATGGTAGGTGCTGAGATATGTTAGAGCTGGATTGGTACACTGGTCAGTGCTTGTAGTATGTAGGAACTGGATGAGATATGGTTGGTGCTTAGATACGTTTGAGCTAGATGAGACATAGTTGGGTATGAGAAACTCGATCTTTGGCCGTTCTCTATATCCCACCTTTGGTGGGATTCTAGATAAGTGTAGGATTGAAGGCCCAGCGCAAGGTGAGATATGAGTGTTAGAGAAGTAGGAGGCAGGGGAGGATGGAGGGCGAGTCCGACTTGCTCAAAGACGAGGGATCAGAGGCTGGATGTTTAAGCAGAGGATGGGGTGGAGCTATGTCCCCCCCATTGAACTTCAGGCAAAGCCTTCCAATTCAATGTGTGATACATAGCTCAGTGATAGTGATGCATAAGAGCTGGATGAGATATGGTTGATGCTTAGATACATTAGAGCTGGATTGGTACATAGGTCAGTGCTTGTTGTATGTAGGAACTGGATGATATATGGTTAGTGCTTAGATACGTTAGAGCTGGATTGGTACATAGGTCAGTGCTTGTAATATGTAGGAACTGGATGATATATGGTTAGTGCTTAGATATGTTAGCACTGGATAGGAACATAAGTCAGTGCTTGTAGTACATAGGACTTGATGAGATATGGTAGGTGCTGAGATATGTTAGAGCTGGATTGGTACATAGGACAGTACTTGTAGTATGTAGGAACTGGATGAGATATGGTTAGTGCTTAGATACATTTGAGCTAGATGAGATATAGTTGGGTATTAGAAACTCGATCTTTGGCCTTTCTCTACATTCTACCTTTGGCAAGATGCTAGATAAGTGTAGGATTGAAGGCCCAAAAAGAAGAGTAATTGCCGTTATGATTACTCCTCCAACTCTGGAGAGTGTGGCCAGTAGCATGCAGGAGAGGGAAAAACCCACTTAGGGGGAAACCTCCAAGGACCCATGGCTACTGACCCGCACATCCTCTGGGCATACTAAAGGAGAGTAATCATTTTTAGACTAAAGTACTGAATTGGTTATCTTAGTACTAGATCCAGGTTATTGGTAGTATAGGCATATCCTTGATTTTGATGGTGAGCAGAGTAATCCTGAAGGACGAGGTACTGACAGATGAAAGTCCAACATGGAGATGATGGCATACAAGGTTGGTAAATCCAAGTCCATGATATCTATGGGAGAATAAGGTGAGGAGCATAGGATCCAGCAGAGAAGGCAAGACCCCCATGTGGGTCAGCTGATGTGATGATGGAATACATTTAAGCAACCAACCAGGCTCCCATGTGGGGCGAAACAGGATAATGGTGGGACCCCACAAAGTCCGCTATTGAATAGATTACTGTAGAGAAAGTGAGACCTCCATGTAGGTCAGCCAGGGTGAGTTGGAATGCAGTTGAGCAGGCAACCAGGTCCCCTTGCAGGGTGAAGAAGGGAACATGGCAGACCCACGTGGCCCACCATTGCATAGGCTCTAGTAGAAACGGCAAGACCCCCATGAGGATCGGCCAAAATGAGACAGAATGCAAATGAGCAAGCAGCTGGGCTATTGTCGAAGCCAGATATGTGGTGGACCACATGGCCTGCCAGTGGATAGGTTACAGTAAGAAGGCGAGACCCGGGGGGGGGGGTGGCCAGCAGCCGAGCTGTGAACAGCTTCCTGGCACAGTTCTGTGTCCAGGAGTTTATTTTACTGTTAAAATAACATTTAAAAGCTAGAAATTATTGTTGGTTGGTCGTGTATGAGAGAACTCCCTTTAAAGCTACTTAGTGGGCTAAAAATTTCAACTGTGCACTCTTCGGCTAGACAACTATGGGTTGCACAAATAAAGCAGGCGCAGCTGCAGAGAGAACCCACCAGAAGGAAATCAGAGTGGGCAGCAGCAAGAACACTCATCTCGAGGCATCAGACCAGGAGGGTCCTCAACCTTCCAATGCAGCACTTTTGCAAGCAATTCAGGGGCTGGATCGCAAGCTAGAAGAATTCGGGTCCGATCTTGAGCAACTCCACTCAAAGGTGGATATCGTGACTGAAGACATCAAAGGAGCGATCCAGAAAGCTGATAACACTCTAATGGTAGCGGCGGGGCTCACCAAGGAAAATGGGCTGCTTCACAAATGGCTGGAATTTGGAGAATGTGGCCCAGTCTACATATGTCCATCTTCTTGGACTACCAGAGGAATCGGGGGGGGGGGCAGCCTTTGTCTTTTTTGCAATCTTGGCTAGAAGAACTTTCGAAAACTGAGTTCCCATTCAAAGTGATTAAGGCCTACCAGATTAACCCACGAGGTGGCACACATAAGGCCTCAAGTGCAATAGCGTTATCTAGAACTCTTGTGCTGGAGGTTCAGTTTACTGCAGAGAGGGACAGGCTTCTGCAACAAGCCAAACATCTAAGCCCATTATTCTGGAATGATTGTAGAGTTCATCTGTTCCCCGATTTGAGTTATGCAATGAGGATGCGCAGGAAGAGTTTCGACGGCAATCGAGGGCGGTTACTGGCCCTGGGGATTTACCATGTATTTCTGATGCTGGCCAGCTTACGCATCGTGTATGGGGGCCAAACTTACCAATTCTCAGAGCCTGCAGAAGCATCTAAATTGCTGGATAAAATTGAAAGGCAATTTGCAGTTCGGGAGGAAGCATCCAATTCCGAAGAGGAACAGGCAACATGAAATTCATGGTTGTTATATGCCCAAATGAGGTGGGGTAGGTGGGAAAGAATAATGCTATTTTGGGAAGTAAACAGATATTAATCCAGGTTGGGGCTTCCTTACGATGTCCGTTGTTCTCAAAATTAAAAGCAATTATATTATGGTTGGGGGAATTACTATAAGGAGACGGACTGGGGTGGGGAAGTTACAACTGTAATGTTGGTTTAGCATACCATTTTCTCTCCATCTGCTACCTGTGTTTTGGGGGCCAGGAGAGCTCTTCGTTTGAGTATTACCTGTTTAAAAGTTATAATGATTTGTATTTTACTTAACTGGGCCATAGAGATGTGTTGGGTGAGGAAAGTAATGCTCTGTACTTATTGCTCTACCTATTATAAGATGGGATGTTAAACCCTTTGATAGGGTGTGTGATGTGGTTGTATTTTTCTTTTATCATCCTTGCTCATGAAAGCATAGGCCTTTCTGGGCATTAATAATTATAGAAGCTGGACATTAATAAGTGCTATTTTAGCACAGACTCATCTTTTTGTACTCATTTTGACAATTCATTTAGTTCATCCCCCCACGTGTGGTCACACTACATAGCAGTAGATGTTACTGTAAAAATGTGGTTTATTAGCTGAAAATCTAAATGCCTACCTGTTGGTAATGGAATGGAATGCTGTGTATTATAGAAATTACTAAAATATAAGTTAAAAAAAAAAAGACGACAAGACCCCCATGTAGGTCGGCTGAGGTGAGGAAGAATGCATTGAGCAAGCACCAGGCCCCACTGGGGGGTGAAGCACTGATTAGAAAAAAGATCTCCCAGGACAATGCTGAGACCATAGGCTGTAGCAGTAGCCATTGTGGTGGAGACCCACATACTCATATGAAGTCCTCCGACACTGTAGCTGGAAGGAAGGAAGCAGAGGTAGGATCAGTAAATGGTTTCCTTGACTGGGAGCAGAGCTGGGTGTAGTATAGCAGAAGGTAAAGCAGCTGTCCATGCACAGTAAATGTAGAAATGCAAGAGAAGGCTAGGCATCACTAGTAGAATTCCCAGTCATGATTTCAAGGTCGATCTTGAGCAAGAAGTCAATGCTGAAGATGAAGGTTCCAGCAGATGAAGATCCAGCTAGGAATGATGTCTGGATGAGGAGCGATGGTTAATCCATGACCAAGGTAGCAGTAAGCGAAGCAGTTGTAAAGTGGTACATGAACAGTCAGCATGGTTGAGGAATGAGTGCCAACATAGCAAATATTTTGAGGACATAGATGAGGAGGCAGGAGTCTATGCGATTGGGAGGTTTGCATGGAGCAGTAAATCCAGTGAAACAGTAGGTTACAATCAAGTACTTGTTAGAAAGGAGATTGTCTCAGGGTGTCCAATGAATTGAGGTGTATTCTACAGAGATGTCCAGCATAGAAACTTGGTTGGAACTGGACCAGAAGAAGGTGGATTGCAGTAGAAGCAGACTGAATTATGAAGTAGGGTAGGCCCAGATGTGGGCTAGCTGGAGCATGGACCCCATGCAGGACTGGTATGCAGTGGTCAAATGCGCGAGCAATCAAGCAGGTCTCAGGTGTTCAGTCTACGGAAGATGAGAACCCGATGTGGGTCTACTGTAGTGAAGATGGAAATAGGTTTGAGGAAGGAGAAATGCTTCTCGATGGTATGAAGGATTTGGGATGGCGAGACCCCCACGTGGGTTCGCCATCACTACCTTATGATATGCTCCAACGTAAGGGGGCAAAACTCCCATGTGAGTCTGCCTGCAGTGACTTGAAGTACATTTGAGCTTCGAGTAGGGCCCCCTCATGGGGTGTGTAGTGTTGAGATGGCGGGACCCCACTTGGTCCTCCATCGTCATATAATTGTGCTGTCCGAGTTAAGGGTGGCAGGACCCCCACAGTCCCCCATTGCAGTAGTAGCGCACAGTCCAATGTAAGGAGGACAAGACCCCAAGTGAGTCCACCTGTAGTATGGAAGTAAGTTGTGAGCAATGAGTAGATGTCTTCTCATGGGCATGGTTGGTTGGGATGGTGGAACCCCGCGATCTGCCAGCGCAGTAGTAAGCGTAGATGAATTGAGCTGTTCAAGGTATCCATGAAGGCCAAGCTGAACTGGAGAATCCTGTGCAGGAAGACTGGGTGAGCAGAATGGAATGCCCGGGAGGTCATGAATAGTGACATGTGCAGTCGGCCGCCAAGGCAGCAGGATTACATGATTTATGGGTTGCACTTAATGTGCCGTGTTAGGAAGTTCCCAGGCAGGTACACCAGCGGATCCCATGGAGGTCCACTAGAGGACAGCTTGTAATGTGATCAAGTGGTGAGCTAGGCCCTCACGTGGGCTAGCTGGAGCGGCAGGACCCCCACGTAGATCTGCGGAGGAGTAGTAGGAGTGAGTGAGTCAAGCTAAGCCTCCATGTAAGTGAGCTGGACTGGCAGGCCCTCCATATAGGTCTGCCTGAGGAAGGAGTAGAAGTGAGTGAGGTGAGCTAAGCCTCCCACGCAAGCAAGCTGGACCAGCAGGACCCCACTGTCATGAGTCCTTTGAAACATAGGGTAGGATCAAGTACCTTGAAAAGAAGGTAGAAATGTCCCAGGACATCCGAGGAATGTGAGATGCACACCATAGAGCTGACTTGAGTGCACAACTTGAGCTGGAACTGAAATGAGAAGGAGTCTGAAATGCAGAAGAGGAATCGAAGGGGTAATGAGTAACAGGCTAGACTTGCATGCAGCTGGCTGGAGTGTAGGTCTTTTGTAAGCAGAATTCAGATGATTGAACTGTAGTGTAGGTTCCAGGTGGAAAGGCTAGGGAAGGTGAGACCCCACATGAGCCTGCCTTGGGAAGAAGTATATTTGAGTGAGGAGAACTGCCCCACTGAGGGGCATATTAGTTAGGATAGCAGGACACTCACATGGGGTTGCCGTGGAAAAATGCTCATAGCGCTGAGCGATGTCCCCTCATGGGCATAGTAGAAGGAGATGGCGGGACCCCTCTTCTGCAAGTCCACTGTTGCTGAAGAATATCACTGGTGGAATAAGGGTGGCGAGACCTCTCTTTCAGCCTGAGGAAGAAGCAGAAGTGAATGAGTTGTGCTAGGCCACTACTCAGGCTTACTGGACTGGTAGGAACAGTACTGTCCCGAAATAGCAAGGCAGCGGACATCATAGAGATGGAGCAAATGAGTTTGTAACTCAGCAACTGGTCCCAGTTTAAGTTTTAGCAAATGTAGAATTACTGGAGGAGGTAGGTAATTCTGATTGCAATATGAACATAAATTGAGTCCACTCAACTGAAGCATGTAAACAGGTGAGATTGGATCACAGACAGTTCTGATAATGCTGTGGAAGCTATCGAGAGTGAGCTACAGTCATACGAGGAATTAGGAATAATTCTTGGAGTACACTGCAAGTCAGGCAATGGTGAAGAAGAAATCAGAGCACAGAGGTGATGTCACACCTGAAGCACTAGCTAGAAGAAGGAGTATGGACAAGGGAATGATGGAGCATCGAGTGGTTCATAGAGGCAGTCCTGGGCAGAGGAGATGAGATGTTGTGTAAAACTGACTGGAGCAGCGCTGGAGCAATCCTGGGAGGTGCCGAGCATACGGAGGAATCTAGCAGACTGCAGATGGTGGCATGGTGCGAGCGGCTGCTCAAGATGAGAAACCCAAAAGAAGCAGACAAGAGACAAAACAAGAGGTATGGGGGAAGAACAGCAGGAACAAACGAGGGAAAAGGGAGCCAAGGGGGGCAGGCAAACAAGCAAGAGTACAAGGACAACAACACGGGCGGCAGGGTGGCAGGTAAGAGCAGCAACAGGAGGCGAGGGAAAGAGAGGAGGAGGAGTGCAAAAGATAACAGAAATGGGGAGGTAAACAGAAAGACCAGTCACAGGACCATGCAGCAATGTGACAAGCGAGTCCGACTTGCTCGAAGCAGAGGGAGCAGAGGCTGGACGTTTAAATAAAGGATGGGGGAGGAGCTATGTCCCCCACAACAAACCTCATGCAAAGCCTTCCAAATCTCACATGGTATGTTACCTAGCTGAATTCCAAGTTGCGTAGTTAGCACTACATTACAATATTATTGAGACCACGGTATATTACGGTACTTGACTTTTGTACTGAAATATTGCTGATCTTACACTATTGTGTATTCTGTATATGTATTAGCTCACTGTACTGGCAAGTCAAAGGTGCTAGGCTGTATTCCTAATGTAACTGAATCTCTGCTATGCTTATATATACCATGGGTGCTTATATCTAGTGTAGATTTAAATCATGTATTATTTCACTTTATGTTTATCTCTATTCCTGCTCACTGTATTTCTACTGTGGACTTAAATCATGGATTATTTCACTGTATGTTTATCTCGATCCCTGTTCACTGCATTTTGCTTTATCTCTATTCCTGTCCTACCCAGGACCTCCTTGTGAATAAATTTACTCAATGGAGGCTTTTCCTGGTAAAATAAATAAATCTAATTGAATGCTTTGCACCTTTATGCCAAATGCTTATTTTGATTCTAGCATGCAGAGCCTCAAGTCATAAGTGAATATCTCAGTGAAATAGCAGATCTCCTTGATCTGACATATGTGCTGAAAGGGATAGAGAGACAGCACAAAGGTCGCTGGTCAAGTGATGAAAATGT
Source organism: Neoceratodus forsteri (assembly GCA_016271365.2). Classification (NCBI taxonomy): domain Eukaryota; kingdom Metazoa; phylum Chordata; order Ceratodontiformes; family Ceratodontidae; genus Neoceratodus; species Neoceratodus forsteri. The sequence continues at coordinate 733,324,185 of CM057450.1, forward strand.
TGAATGTCAGTTAGGAGGTAGTAGTGACATGTGGAAGTTAACAAGGAGATAGGGTTAACATGCACTCTCATCTGTGGTTCTCATTTGTCCCAGCGAGGTGTCCTGAAGACAAATATTACCAAGGCTGGAGGATCCTTAAAACCTAGTTGTTGTTTTGAGGTGCAGAACTAGTAGAGCTTCTCTCACTAATACAGAATAGCTATAACCATATGGTTGAAGTGGATTACAACAGAAATAAGACGTGCCAGAAGCCCTGGTGGACACCTTCAGGATGGTTTCCTCTACCAGCAGGTAAGGGAACCAACTGGGAGGGGGGTGCTATCTTAGCTATCTTAGACCTGGTGCTCACAAACCAGGAAATCATAGAAGAGGTGACTGTGGAATCTCCCCTTGGAGCAAGTGACCACAACTCTATGTGGCTCATAATCCCCCTTAAGAGGAAGCAACAGAAATCCCAAACTATTGTTCAGAACTTCAGAAGGGCTGATTTGGGGAAATGGGGGGAATCTTTGAGGACAGATTGAGAGGGGTAGATCAGAAGGAGCGGCAGCAGAAAAATGGGAGGGCATCAAAGGGAGGACCAGGAGGTTAACAAGTGCTATCCAAAGCAAGTTGGGAAGAATAGGAGATGGAAAAGGCCAACACACTTCTCAGGGGAGGTGAGGAAAGTGGTTAATGAGAAAACAGACGCCTTTATAAGATAAAAAGGGGAAACAAAAGAAAATCACCAGAGCAAACTGTCAAGAAAAGCTTAGGGTAGCCAGTACAGTAGTGAATACAGCCAAGGCAGAGACCAAACTAATGGCAAATATCAAATTCAAAATTGAAGGTTAAGTGGAGAAAAGAAAAAAAAAAGAAGGCATTGAAAGGCTGGTAAAGGGGTTGACTTTGGTAGCAGTTGACCAAGGAAAATCAAATGCACTGAAGATAGAGACAGACCACTGCAGGACAGCTGAACAACTAAAGCTGCGAGTCTTGGGCTTAAATTGGGGGGGGGGGGTCTGCTGACAGGGTTTTCAAAGGTCTTCCATGCTTAAACTTATTAGCAAGATTTCCAGCACACACAGAAACACACATACACATAGAGTGCACATACCATAATGCATTTTCCTGTGCAGACACAGCAACAAACAACAACAACCTTCAAAAGTAATTAGAGATGTAAGGAGCAGTAGAGACTGATCAGGTAATTATAGACTCTCTCCACCTGCAAAAACCAGCATATCCCCAGGTCTGAATGCATTGCATGCACCCCAGGGGTGTTGAAGAAATTGAGGAGGGAGCTGGCGTCCCTGGTGGACATTTTCAACTGCTTCATGGAGACAGGAATAGGATGTGATATCACTCCAAGGGAAGGGGCACCCAGGGAATTACAAGTCAGTGAGTCTAACCTCCATTGGGGGTATCAAAACCATCTTAAACGACCAGATTGTGGAGTTTCTTGAAGTTAACAACCTGGAAGACTCAATGCAAAACGCTTTTTGGAAGAGACATCATACCAGATGAGCCTTATTGATTTCTTCAGTGTGGTGATGCAGGCAGTTGACTAGGGTCAGGCTGTAGACATCCTATACCTGAACTTTAGCAAGGCCTCCTATTCAGGGTCTCACAAAATGTTATTTAAAAACATAGGGCACCTAGGGTTAGGTGAGGGCATAACCACTTGGATTGGTCATGATAGGCCATGTCCACTGCCCTCCCCTGATCTATTTTTCCGGTTGCACAGTCCTTCCCCATGAATCCATGCTGCCTTTGGTGTTGCAGCTTGTTTGATTCAAGATACTAACTTTTCCTTTAACAGTGTTTCCATTAATTTTCCCACAACTGAGGTGAGGCTCATCAGCTTGTAGTTGCTATCCTGTTCCATATTGATGCTCTTACATAGAGGGACCATGTTTGCTCTCCTCCAGTCCTCTGGAACCACATCCATTTCCAGTGAGCTTTTGAATAAGGCCATCAGTGAGGCAGCCAGCACCTCCCTGAGTTCTTTTAGTACACATGGATGTATCCCATCTGCTCCCATAACCTTGTTCACTTTCAGAGCTGCAAGTCCCTCTAGGACTCTTTCCTTTGAATATGGACCTGAGTTTGCCTCCCCCACCCCACTTTCTCAGTTTCACTACAGTTATAACACACCAGTCACAACAGTTATAATGCACGCGTGAGTAAGTGATGGCTGACTTAGAATATTCCATTTATCATTTCATGTAAGGAGAAGGATCATAAGTATGAAAGTCCTGCACTTTCACAAGTGAAAGATTACCTGACAAATATAACTGGAAGGGGTTGGGAGGGTATGACTGATATAGGTCATTTTCATCATTACCACTGTATTATACTGTACATAAGATTTTTAATGGACATAGTTTTAAGCTTTAGACAAGTTTTTTGTTCAGTTTAATTTTTTTTTTATCACAACATTATTTACCACCTCTGCGGACCTGGCAGTGGCTACAACCTCTCCACCCTTGGAGGGGTACTTCCTCCGGTCCATTGGGGACATCATGGGTCCTGCCGTGTCCCAGTATGTTCCTCTGTTTTTTTCTCTCCCCCATGCCTGTGCCTGTACAATGGGCACAGCAGCTGTCTCCACCTCCGTGGAGGCAGCCAAGCACCCTGAGTGTGGGCCGAACCCCTCTTGTTGAGCTGACATGCACAGCACAAGCCCCCCCCTCCCCGAGGAAGGAGAGCGGTCCTCCGGGCGCTCAATCCTTACCTCCCCCCGGCCAACCCCTTAATGACCCAAGTCAATTTCTGAACCCAGGTCGCTGGCATGACATGAGGTGTGATGTCCAGTGCCTCAACCCTCAGCGCCACCGGGCCAGCCTATTGTTCAGCTTCATGATATGCAAACATGTCCCATGCTAATCTGGAATAATTCCAACAAAAATCTTATTTTCTTAATCATGTCATGCACATCTCAGCGACCCCCTCCATCCCATCCCATAACTTCCTTACATTTAAAGATTGTTAACCAAATAGAATAGCATTAGCAGAGGTGCCACTTGTTATGCTTGTGACCTATGTTCAAGTCTGGACTCTGAGTCTGCCACTACAGACTTGACTGGCAGAATGAGGAAGCAATGCCCTAGTGATCAATTTTCTCCTTCAGGGTGGGTTTGGGGTTGGCACTGGTGGGTTGGTGGTCCTGTGCCTTGACTGTCCCATAGTGACCCAGGAAGGAATGTAGAGAAAGGTTCTGGTACCGGGAGGGCAAGGTGCTGAAAAGTCCATGCATCATGTTGTGATGCCCCCAGGACCTACCCATCAGCACCCTGAGTGGGAATGAGAAAAAACAAATTGACTGGTGCCTCAGGCTCAGGTGGATGATGCTGTTTATCTTTACTCATCCAGGTGAACAGCACCACACAATACAGGCCATCCATTCAGACTGGGTTCCCTTTTGGCCCCCATAGGGAGGAAGTAAGCCTTCATACCCTTATATGAAGAACAGGCAAGACTATTGAAAGAATCATGGGGAAGCCCTCCCACAAGCAATGTATAGGGGACTGCCTGTGAACTGACTGAAGGAAAGCTTGCACGCTACAAGTTAGAATGGATAACAGAATTGAAAACAAAAATCTAATGGAAACCAGTACAGCGAAAGATGTTTATTAAGGACACTGCATATTAAGGACATTACAATATTAAGAACATTTCTTATAGTCCAGACTGCAATTGCTTAAGCAACTATAGTTTGCAAATCTGTGAAAAATGGACTGCTTGAGGGGTTTCCATCAGACGACCATTTATGCTTGATTTTAATGCCAACAGGTACTCACCAGGCTCCATTTTAATAATTTTTATTGCAGATAGTGCTCCGGTTTCTTTGTTTCTTGCCTGTTAAAACAAAATCAAAGAGAACAGAATGTCAGTAATACTTTACATGCTGCAGACCAAAGAAAAACCGAGCAAACTGTGGTCTACTCTAAACAGAATCTGATACAGGTAGGTAGTGTAGTCCTGTCTTTATACAATAGTTTTCTAGAATGCAATGGCAGTCAAGCAATTATGTTTAGGGGTTTGACTTTCTTATATTAATAAAACTGACATAATAGCATTAGCAGTAGGTGTCCACATAACGAGTATAGGCTACAAGCTAGTCCAAGGTTGTTGTTTTTTTTAATGTTTGGGGACTGGCAAATATTTTACCTGTTGCAACTGTAAATAGTAGAAATTATTTTTTAAGGTCGTAGTCATAATAGCAGGCCTAATTTTCAAAGAGATTTAAATGTGGAAATCACAGGTAGGCAAAACTGGTTCTGAAAAAGTAGAACCTCCTAGATTCCAACAAGTTCTAAAAATTAGAACCACAAAGAAAATCACTACAAAAGATAGTTCCAAAGGTTTGAAACACAAATCTGAAATAAACATTTATGAAATGGACTATGAAAATCTGGAAAGCTCATTGACTGAAACACATCACATGATTGATTATTCTCTGAATATCGCACAACTCACCTGAACCACATATTTTTTTTAACAAATAAAAGCTAATTTTATAAGTAGGATAACACAATTCAGGGTGTATAGTAATAAAGGAATACAGCACTTAAGGGTGATTGTGGCATTCGGCTACACCATGTGCCTAAAAACAACTCAAGGTGTGCATTATTCCCTTATAATAACTACCCATCATTTTTTTTCATTGGGGATGGCCAGTTATTATTTGCCGTAATAACTGGCGGGTTATTATGGCAAACACATACTTGTCAGAAGCAGCTGTGCTTGAGACACTCGAGCGTAGCACTATAGTGTCACAGAACTTTTTTTTTCTTTCATTACTGGTTGTCGCTTTCAGTGGTGTAAAAAGCTTTCAGAGAGGTGAGCTAAATAAAAAAGGTAACACTACATGGAATACCTGACCATGTTCGTTGTAAACTCCACTTCCTCTGACCCTGGTTGAAAGTGAAAGCAGTGGTGTGAATATTTATGAACTGAAAAGATCGGTGCTCAGAGAGGACATCTTATAAGCACGTACATAAAGCAATAAACCACATTTTAGTCTGCTAACTAAAACAAGTAATGGCACTGCGGTTCAATTGGAGGGGCTCTCGGGGTCTGTTGGTGGCAGTAGTCATGCTCAGAAGGCACCTTGCAGATGTGCGGGGGATGCAGCGCTAAAAACTGTGAGAAAAACTGATGGCCAGATATTATATAAAATAAAACAGGGTAGTCTTCATTATTTGAATTTTATTCACACCCTTGATGTGTGATGCTTGAATAAACCCCCTGAGCTTCACTCTCAGGATTTATGTAGCATAACACACTTCGAGTGTGTATAAAATTCTCGTAATGCACACTACCCTATGTATTATTCTATATATAATCACATACCTTGCTATTTGTTAGCCCTTACATGTTATATGGCTAAGCCCAAACATCCACATTCAACAACATTTCTAAATGTGATATCCCTTGGTCTGTGATTGACCGGTAGCAATAATCCATTTCTAACTATGGTTTATTGCACTGTGGATTATCACACCATGGATTACCACAACCTGCCAATCAAATTCCATGAATTACCACACGTTTTCAGTCAGATCTCTGTAACTACAGTAAGTTTTTAAAGTGCCACACTGACCATTTTTCTCATGTATTCTGTTTCACTCATTGACCTCCCACTTCTAACTGCTTCTTGTAACTGAGCTGCAAAAATGAAATAGCCTTTCAAAAATCGAAATCCCTAATATAGACATACTGGTGATGCTCTGTTTCAGCCATTAAAACAATTCACTGCTTTGATGTTCAGCACATTTGTTTCAGGTTTGTTACATGGTGCATTGGAGTAATACTCAAACAGGAAATACTGTATGTGAACAGAGCAGTGTAGTGGGAGGTAGTTTATTCTACTCTGCAATTTAAATATATCTTAGTGATACCGGCTACTTCAAACCCCCTTAGGCAATTGTCTCTCCTGCTGCTAAGCCTTTGAAAAGCAGTCACTGTGTATATTGTGTTTCCAAGCTAAACATGCATAGACTGACACTGACTGCTGATGTTATTGCAGGGTTAGCTGCTGTGGTATAAGACTGCTTGCTGTATAATAGTGGTAGAAATAAAACAAAGTTGGATTAGACTTTTAATATTAAAAAAATAAAACTAAGTGCAAGTGTGAGTTACAAGGTGACAATTCAGTCTCAGGGTTTACGGAGCTTCACAATCCACTTGGCTTATGTCCTCGTGGAGTATTATGTTCCCATAAATCCTTCAATTGAATTATCACCTTGTAACTCACACTTGCCCATCATTTATTTGATTAGCATGTGATTCATATGTTATTGCATCTAATCACAAAGTAAAGGGGTTGCTCAAAAAGGCCCATTGATAAAGTTCCAAAGAGGAACAGGACTGCTGGATACGGGTGAGGTAGTACTCATGCTTTGCTCTGATGGTATGTTTTTGTAATCTGGCATGAATTCATCAGTTATTTGCACCATACATATTTTGGTGACATACCAAACACTTTAAATCAGCTTCTGGTTAAGTTTTGTTTGGGATACTTGGGAGTGCTCTCTGAAATTGCTTTGTTCTGTTATCCTGAGCTAGCTGCTCTGAGAGAAGCACCCACCACAGCATTGTGCACACCATGTCTTGTGAAACTTGCTCAAAAAGAATAATGGTATTTGTGAGAAGCAACAGCGTTGAAATCAAAACCTGAAAGCCCGGACTCACTCACTGGCCACTGAAACTGCATTCATGGGATATGTAGACATCCCTGTTTGTTCAGTGATTTTATAAAACTTGCAGATTAAAAAATATGTGAGAAGAACCCCATGAAAATGGCATGATCACAGATTTATATAGAACGTCTCCTGATTATAACTCTTTGTTATTAGCCCACAGCTGCCACCCATATCACACTATAGAAAATATCAACAAAGGTCAATCCCTGGGGTCAAAAGAAACTGCAGTACTGATCAATGCTTCCAGCAGCATGCTACTGAGTTGTCAGTCAGATTCATCAGTATGGGGGTATAGGCGACATACTCTCCTAGACTGCATGCCCTTTGCAGAATGCTAGGAACAGAAAAAAATACTGATCCCCACAGGGAGGAAAGTGTGTGTGTGTGTGGGGGGGGGGGGGTGGCAGGGAAAGTCGACATGGTAAACCAGTACAAAGCTGTGTAACTATATTCTCCCTTCTGGTGTACAGAATCTGGGAGATATTAACAAAAACTGAGGGATTTTTATCTACAGATGGGACATTTAGGAAGTGTACCCAGTGTCTCATAGAAACATAGAAACACGTTGTCAGCAGATGGGGACCGTATGATCCATCAAATCTGCCCTTGGCTTCTTACCCCTCTACTTAGCTGCCTGCTTGTGTATCCCACAGTGTCTGTCCCTTGCCCGCTTGAATTCCCCCACTGTCTTGGCTCCCACCACCCCCTCCGGCAGGCTATTCCATGGTTCCACAACATGTTCTGTGAAGAAGTTCCTCGTATTGCTTCTGAACATTCCTCCCTTAAGTCAAAGGTTGTGCCCTCTAGTCCTGCTGTTGTTCTTTACCTGAAAGAGGTTCTGCATGTGCACCCTATTGTTGCCATTAAGGTATCTGAATGTTTCTATCATGTCCCCATGATTCCTACGTTGTTCTAGGGAGTATAATTTGAGGTCATCCAGTGTTGCCTTGTACGATTTCTGATGCAAGCCCTGCACCATCTTTGTTGCTCTTCTCTGTACTGTCTCCAGCCTATCTATGTCCTTCCTGAGGTGTGACCTTTAGAACTGGACACAGTACTCCAGGTGAGACCTGATCAGGGACCGATACAGGGGCATGATTACTTCATGCCTTCTGCACGTGATGCCTCTCCCTATGCATCCCAAGATACCACTAGCCTTTAGTGCTGCCTCTTCACATTGTCTACTGACCTTGAGGTCATCTGATAAGATCACCCCAGGTCTCGCTCCTGCCTGGTAGCCACCAGCTGCTCCCCTCCCACTGAATACAGTTTCCCTGGGTTACACTTTCCCAGGTGCATGGCCTTGCATTTTTTGGCATTGAATTTCAATCGCCAGGTCTTGGACCACTCCTCCAGTTTTCAGAGATCAGTTTCCATGCTTTGCTGTCCCTCTGTTGTGCCTACTCTGTTGCCTATTTTGGTGTCATCTGCAAACAGGCACACCTTTCCCTCCAGTTCATTTGCAATGTCGCTGATGAATATGTTGAAGAGGACTGGCCCCAGAATTGAGACCTACGGGACCTCCCTGCCGTGAAACCATGTTGATTTTTGTCGAGCTGACCAGTTTGCTCCAAAAAAGCTATGATTCTTTCCTTCATCAGGGACTCCATCAGTTTTCCCACGACTGACGTTAGACTAACTGGACGGAAGTAACCTAGCTGTTCCTTGCTTCCACTTTTGTGGAGTGGTACTAATGTTGCACCCTTCCAATCCTCCAGCACCACCCCACTCCTTAATTATTTGTTGAAGAGCACTGCTAAGGGGGCTGCCAGTTCCCTTCCTAGTTCTTTCAGTATTCTTGGATGTATCCCATCTGGTCCCATAGCTTTATCTACCTTTAACTTGTCTATTTCCTCCAGGACCCTTTCCTCTGTGAAGGGATCCATGTCTGTTCCTTCAGTTGGACACTTCTTTATGCCTGTTGTTGGTCCATTACCTTCTACTTCCTGTGTGAAGACTGAGCAGAAGTACTCATTGAGTGCCTCTGCCTTCTCCCCATCTTGCTTTGTGGTTTGTCCATCTTTTTTTGTGATTCTAACAATGGCCCCTTTGGTCTTCCTTTTTTCATGTATGTACCTGTAGAAGGTTTTGTTACCCTTTTTTACTTCCTGAGCTAACCTAACCTTTGTTTGAGCCTTTGCATTTCTTATTACTTTTCCATTCTCTTTTAGTTTCTGTTTATATTCTGTTTTGTCCACCTCGTTCCCCGACTTCTTGTACTTTCTGAAGGCTATGCACTTTTCTCTTACCATGGTTGCCACTTCCTTAGAAAACCATAGTGGATTTTTCCTCCTTTTGTTCTTACCAACCTGATGGGCACACTGTGATGTGACCATGGTTATTGCATCCTTCAATCTTGTCCAATATTCCTCAACACTCCCTTCTGTTGAATTACTAAGGTTGTCTCTTAGGCAGGCCTTCATGTTTGTGAAGGTTGCCCTCCTGAAGTCAAGGACCTTCAGTTTGGAGTGTATGGAGTCTACAGTTCTTTTTATCCTGAATCATACCATGTTATGATCACCGTTGCCCAGGTGGTTCCCTACTTTGACACCCATAATCCTATCACTATTTGTGAATATCAAATCTAGAACCACGTTACCCCTTGTGGGTGATGTCACTAGCTGACTCATGTCTGTTTCCTGTAGTGTGACTAGGAATTCCCTGCTCTTCTGTGATACCACTGTGTGGGTATTCCAATCTACGTCTGGCAGATTGAAATCCCCCACCAGCCACATGTACCCTTTGCCTGACATCTGGAGGATGGTTTCCAGGATTTCCTTATCCCTGGCTTCCTCTTGATTTGGGGGTCTGTAGATTATTCCTACCAGAATGGGTTTCCGGCTTCTGGACCCTATTGTGAGCCATAGATCCTCTATTTCCCCTAGTACCTGCTACATTTTTGTAGCATTGATGGTATCCTTAACATAAATAGCTACCCCCCCTCCTTTTTTCCCAGTCATATCTCTCCTAAACAAGTTGTACTCTGGGATAGTCACCTCCCAACCATGATTATTTGTGAACCATGTTTCAGTCATAGCCACCCAGTCTAGTCCTGCCTCAGCTATTGTGGCAGTGAGGTCAGTCATCTTGTTAGCCAGACTGTGTGCATTGAGGCATAGTGCTGACCACTCTTGCTGTGTCGCTTTGTTTGTCATGCCTCCCTTGATCTTATTGTTCATCCCTTTGTAGTTTTTCCCTGTTTATGGTTCCCCCCTTTCCATTATGATGGTCAATGCAAACCAGAAAGGTTATGTTCCCGGGTATCTGCTTTTTCTATCCTGGAGTGTGCAGATTTGGTGCTAGCCGGAGGGGGAGAGACAGCAGGCTGTAGGTGAATGCTATAAAATGAGTCAGCTTGTTGAAATCCCATAAACCAGTCTCCTTAGAAGATACAGGAAACAGAAGAATGTGACAGACCTGTTGGTTCTCAGTTTACAATCTGTCCAGCAGCCTACACCTTGGTTTCCTGCTCCCACGTGGAACTCTCAGGAGTGGGAACTGTAAATACTGCTGAGTGATACTTGACACTAAACTCTTTAAGAATAAAAAATTAAAAACATTGTAAGACATTCAAGATCTAGGAATTCATAACATGCAGTAGCAGAGGGGTAGTGCATCTGGCAGCGTGCACAAGGAGGGCCTATTACTTTGGAAAGACTGTGCAGAAGTTTAAGATTCGAGATGGAGAGTACATTTAGGCTATGGATAAGCAGGTTGAAGAAAATGCCCTTGTACAACATTTGGGTCTGAATGGCCTAGGACATAAATTTCAGTTTCTGGGACATAAACAAGGAACAGTTGAGACCTAGAGGTGGTAATTTGAAAATCTCGCGTTAAGTGCTTTCTGGGTTTTTCAGCTGGGGACACTAAACAGACCTGGGCTGAATGACAGGATTGAACTGCCTGCCTTTTTAATGTCATTTTTTGTGAGTCTATGAACAGACACATTTTTACCCATAATGAAATGTTATATAGATGTCATCAGTCCCTAACACAGTAATCTGTGCTTTGAATATGTAAAATATTAATGATATGTAGTGAATTTAATGCTATAAAATGAATCAGCTTGTTGAAATCTTAATCATTTTTTTATTTCTTCTAGTCTCTGGGATCCTGTAAACCAGTCGTATCTCCAGTAATCTCTTTTTTTTTCCCATATAGGTGTTTATCTTACTGTGGCAGGCCACAGCTGCTTATTCACCAAACCTACCAGGCTCCTGGGTCATTCAAGATCTTGAACACGACGTATGTCCTGGTGGACCCCCAGAGCCAACCTGGAGCCATCATCCTGCTGCGGCCCCTGATTATTCACATGTTCACCCTTCCCCAGTTATGCAGAACCCCAGACAAAGAGGCGTATGAGCGTGGAAGCGAACATGCACCCTCTTGCTCTGGTGACAGCCCCTTCTTCCCAACCCATTAGCCTAGTGCCCTTGCTCCCTTGGCTTGCACTGCCCCCTGGCCTCCACTGTGAGGCAGTCAAGAGCTGAGGAAAGCACAAATCTCTCCCCAGAGAGGAGAGCTGCCAGTCAGCAGCTCAATCCTGCACCGCCCCCCATGCCAACCTCCGATGGCCCATTCTCATTCCCGAACATGGGTCACTGGCGTGGTGAGAGGTAAGGCGTCCAGCACCTCAGCCCTCTGCGCCACTGGGCCAGATGTCTCCAGTAATCTTTTACATATTCCTTGGCACCTATCATGCACTTTCTATGTATTTATGTATTAATATTTAAGTACTATTATCTCATAAGAGGGCACTTTACTTGCTGGGTAGTAAAACAACTGGCTGCCTCCTGAAGTACAGTATATGGGGGATGTGCCTGTAAATCTGAAGTATTTAATGAGACTGTGTATGGGAGTGGCACCATTGACAAAGCACCCAGTGCGGTGTGAAACATTGGATTGCTGTGTGCAGATTTTGTCTGCAAGTTTTGTAAAATCACTAAATTAGCAGTGACTTCTACAGTTTAAGAGTCTTGTAAATGAGTGTGTGCTTTCAATATGCACTTGTTCAAGAGGAGGTTCAAGAACAAGAACTTTTTAATGTTCTAGTGAAACCAGTTCTAATTAAACCTGAAAAATGTTTGCTGTTCCTGGTGGAAAAGCTATATTTATTTATTTATTTATTTCGGATTTGGATTAATACCTTTAAGCCAGGGCTCATTTACAAAGTTTCCAAGTCAGAGAGAGACATAGAAACATAGAAACATAGAATTTGATGGCAGATAAGGACCGTTTGGCCCACCCAGTCTGCCCATTTCCCTACCTAATGGATAAGCTGCAGATCCTAGTTAACCAGCAGCCTACTTCTTCCTACCCCCACCCCCTAGAATTGCCTTATGACTGTCCCATGCATGCTTGAATTCTGCCACTGTTTTTGACTCCACAACCTCCTCCGGAAGGCCATTCCATGCATCCACAACCCTCTCTGTGAAAAAATACTTCCTTAAATTACCTCTGAGCCTCCCCCCCTCTATCTTCAAATTGTGCCCCCTTGTTCTTGCTTGCCTCTTTTTGAAAGATGCTACCCTCTTGGACTTTGTTAATTCCCTTGAGGTACTTGAAAGTTTCTATCATGTCCCCCTCTCCCTCCTTTCCTTGAGGCTATACATATTAAGCTCCTTAAGTCTGTCTTCAATGTCTTCGGTGCAGACCCTGCACCATTTGATTGCCCTCCTCTGGACAGCTTCCATCCTGTCTATGTCTTTGTGGAGATTGGGTCTCCAGAACTGCATGCAGTACTCAGATGGGGTCTCACCAACTGTCTGTACAGAGGGATAATAACTTCCTGTTTCTGCTGGTGATGCCTCTCCCTATGCATCCCAGTATCCCCCAACCCCTCCTTGCTGCCCTCTCACATTGCTTGCCCACCTTTAGGTCATCTGATATGACTACCCCAGGTCCCTTTCCATTTTGTTGTTGTTATTATCTCACCCCATTGTATACTCTTCCCTGGATTTTTGTTTCCCAGGTGCATTACCTTGCACTTCTTAGCACTGAATCTAAGCTGCCATACATTTGACCATTCCTCTAACCTTGCCAAGTCCCTTCTCATCCTTTCCACCCCACCCTGTGCATCAACTCTGTTGCAGATCTTTGTGTCATCTGCAAAGAGACATACTTTCCTTCCAGTCCCTCTGCAATGTAAGCTATAAAGATATTGAAGAGAGCAGTCCTAATACTGAACCCTGCGGTACCCCACTAGTAACCCCCTTTCTTCAGAAGCGGACTCCATTTACTATTACTCTCTGTGTCCTATTCTCCAGCCAATTCTTTAGACAGGCTGTCATCTTGGGACCCACTCCCAGGCTGGCTAACTTGTATATTATCTTGTGTGGGACTGTGTCAAATGCCTTGCTAAAGTCTAGGTAGGCCATGTCCACACGCCCTCCCTGATCTACTACTTGGTCACCCAGTCAAAGAAATCTATCAGATTTGTCTGGCATGACCTTCCATCTGTGAATCCATGCTGCCTTGGGTCCTGTGCCCCTCTGGCCTCTAGATACTCGACGATTCTTTTCTTCAGAAGTGATTCCATCATTTTCCCTACCATTGAGGTTAAACTAACAGGTCTGTAGTTTCCTGCTTCTGCCTTGCTCCCACTTTTGTGAAGGGGAATCACATCTGCCCTCCTCCAGTCCTCGGGTACCACACCATCCTCCCATGATTTGTTAAAGAGGGTAGTCAGTGGTGTCACTAGTTCTACCCTTAGTTCTTTTAGAATTCTGGGATGAATCCCATCAGGCCCCATTGCTTTGTCCACCTTCAGTTTTAAGAGTTCTTTCAGAACCCTTTCTTCGGAGGGTGGGCAGAGGGAGACTGTGAAAAGGCAGAGATACTAAACAAATATTTTTGCTCAGTATTTACAAATGAAGAGGGGGAGGTGCATAAAACAAACAGTAGAAACACTCTGGATACAGAAGTTGATACCAGCCCATTTACAGAAGAAAGGGTTCTGAAAGAACTCTTAAAACTGAAGGTGGACAAAGCAATGGGGCCTGATGGGATTCATCCCAGAATTCTAAAGAACTAAGGGTAGAACTAGTGATGCCACTGACTACCCTTTTAACAAATCATGGGAGGATGGGGTGGTACCGAGGACTGGAGGAGGGCAGATGTGATTCCCTTCACAAAGTGGGAGCAAGGCAGAAGCAGGAAACTACAGACCTGTTAGTTTAACCTCAATGGTAGGGAAAATGATGGAATCACTTCGAAGGAAAGAATCGTCCGAGTATCTAGAGGCCAGAGGGGCACAGGACCCAAGGCAGCATGGATTCACAGATGGAAGGTCATGCCAGACAAATCTGATAGATTTCTTTGACTGGGTGACCGAAGTAGTAGATCAGGGAGGGGCTGTGGACATGGCCTACCTAGACTTTAGCAAGGCATTTGACTCAGTCCCACACAAAAGATTAATATACAAGTTAGCCAGCCTGGGAGTGGGTCCCAAGATGACAGCCTGTCTAAAGAATTGGCTGGAGAATAGGACACAGAGAGTAATAGTAAATGGAGTCCACTCAGAAGAAAGGAAGGTTACTAGTGGGGTACCGCAGGGTTCAGTATTAGGACCAGTCCTCTTCAATGTCTTTATAACGACATTGCAGAAGGACTGGAAGGAAAAATATGTCTCTTTGCAGATGACACAAAGATCTGCAACAGAGTTGATACACAGGGTGGGGTGGAAAAGTGAGAAGGGACTAGCAAGGATTAGAGGAATGGTCAAATGTATGGCAGCTTAGATTAAGTGTTAAGAAGTGCAAGGTAATGCACCTGGGAAACAAAACCCAGGGGAAGAGTACACAATGGGGGGTGAGATAATAACAACAACAAAAATGGAAAGGGACCTGGGGGTAGTCATATCAGATGACCTAAAGGTGGGCAAGCAATGTGAGAGGGCAGCAAGGAGGGCTGGGGGGATACTGGGATGCATAGGGAGAGGCATCACCAGTAGAAAACAGGAAGTTATTATCCCTCTGTACAGACAGCTGGTGATACCCCATCTGGAGTACTGTGTGCAGTTCTGGAGACCCAATCTCCACAAAGACATAGACAGGATGGAAGCTGTCCAGAGGAGGGCAACTAAAATGGTGCAGGGTCTGCACCGGAAGACATATGAAGAGAGACGAAAGGAGCTTAATATGTATAGTCTCAAGGAAAGGAGGGAGAGGGGGGACATGATAGAAGCGTTCAAGTACCTCAGGGAATCAACAAAGTCCAAGAGGGTAGCATCTTTCAAAAAAGGTGTGCAAGAACAAGAGGGCACAATTTGAAGATAGAGGGGCGGCTCAGAGGTAATTAAGAAGTATTTTTCACAGAGAGGGTTGTGGATGCATGGAGCGGCCTTCGGAGGAGGTTGTGGAGTCAAAATCAGTGGTGGAATTCAAACTTGCATGGGACATTCATGAGCAATTCTAGGGGTGGGGGTAGGAAGAAGTAGGCTGCTGGTTAACTAGGATCTGCAGCTTATCCAGTAGGTAGGGAAATGGGCAGACTGGGTGGGCCAAGCGGTCCTTATCTGCCATCAAATTCTATGTTTCTATGTTTCTGTAAATGGGCTGGTATCAACTTCTGTATCCAGAGTGTTTCTACTGTTTGTTTTAGGCACCTCCCCCTCTTCCTTTGTAAATACTGAGCAAAAATATTTGTTTAGTGTCTCTGCCTTTTCACAGTCACCCTCTGCCCACCCTCCCTCCCTTTATTAAGCCTCACTACAATACAATACAATACAATACTATACAGTACAGTACAGTATAGTACAGTACAATGCAATACATGGGCTACAGATCAAGTAGGAGGAATAATCATCAAATAAGATATGTTTGCTGGGAGACAGCTGTTGACAAAGAATGAGAATATTACACGATTTCAAATGAAAGCAGAGTTACCACTTGAAGGATGCAGCAATAAACAACACTTAATCAGTGTGATACAGCCCTTGTGTAAGTGCCAGGTATTAAGGTAGGAGGGGCCTCCAAGTGAAGTAGAGGGAGGAGCAGGAGCAGCCAGAGAAGGCATTGTCATGGTATAGTCACATGGGCAGGGCAGAGAAGTATGGGCGGGATGGACAGGGGAGGGGGTAAGAAAGGGGGGTAGGGAGTTGATAGGGGGGTAGGTCAGGTATATATAATGCAAGTCCCAAATAGATAACTTTTAGTTGTACCTAACTGGGCAATTGCAGTTCAAGTAGTATAGTAGTATCCACGTGTTGTAATATTGTCAGAGTAGAGAAGACAGGTGGTATGTCAGAGCGGACTTTCTTGCACGATAGCACTATTCCTGTGGTGCACCTCAACTTCACACTCAATGTTCCTTCAGTCCGAGGCTTTCTGTGAGATAACTGCCAATTTTTTTTTTTTTAAAACAGCTAAAAAATTTGTCGCAGTTTTATAATGAGATGGACTCCTATCAACTGGGTATTGATAGCTGTTCTTCACCACTTAAAAGCTAATGTTTAAACCACTAAGTCATCTAGACCCGTGAAGTGTCGATGCAGCCCAGTATTGTTACTCTAAATGTCCATAGCTATAGGAATAGCAGTATGAGAATGCAATTAACCACAGATGGTCAAGACATCCGGTTTTAGGGGCTAAGAGTTTCAGGTTTGATTACACCATTTTTTTTCTTACTCATCTTTGTGTTTGCAGTTCAGAGCATTAAGTACCATACCAACAACTTTACTACATCTAAAACAAACATATAAAACATGTGTCTTTACTTATTTTTTTATTATTTAACATTTATTTACCAGGTAAAAGCACTGGTCCAAGGACCTTTTTCCTGCTCAAACCAGGCCATATCAAATGGTAACGTGAAATGTATTCAGACAAATACAAAAATACAGTTATCTAACTTCTTTTTAACTTATTCCTCCTATCTCTGGGGAATGTGCACCCTTTCTGCCTATCTACCCCCAGCTCTAGAATGAATGCCCCAAATAGCTTCCACTATACTGGACCATCTAACAACATGGGTCCAACAGTGGTGCCATACATAAGCAATAAGACATGACGAGGTGTGCATTGTGCTGTCACAACCCACACCCAGGGGTGTTATGAGGCACGACAATGCAGGCAGAGTGCCTTATGCACCTGGGTGTGTGTTGTGACTGCACAACACAAAACCCCCGGAGTGTCTTATTGCACTTACGAAATGGCACAACATTAAATATACAGTTATGTAGACCACCCCTCAAAGTGCTGTATTTACAATGCCAAATAGATATAAAGTAGTCCCTCCTTTATTCCGTTTATTGGGTACTGCCATTAGGAACTGTATCAAAACTAAATTGTTTACTGTTTTATTGATATAGGCACCATGTGCTTTGGGGGAAGAGTGCCTATGGAAATAAACAACTAGCACTAAATCCGGGTGTCCAGCATTGCCTGATTCCCATGCCTCCACTCCCACTCCCCATGTACCCAGAGCTGCTGGCACTGTGAAGATATTCTTTCATGCTCCGTGTCTTTGGTAGTTCCAGACTGCTACTACAAAACAGAAAATTAAACTGAGTGGCTGTTCGAGTGCTGGGTGCTTGTGAAGTAAAGAAGACTTCCTTAACTGAAAGCCGTAAAGCCGCAGCACTCTATGTACAAATGAGGTCAAAGGTTGCAGTTCACAAACAAGCAGCGTGGTCACGACGAAAACTGTGCGAGTGGCACTATTTTTTTGGTTGTTAAATATAAACCGAAATCAAGATACTGATGAAAATCAGAAGCAGAGCCAGAGTCTTGCTGTAACAGCTACCGAATGAAGTACCAATCAAAACTTTTATGCTGGCGGGGGGGCAGTTGATCTGTAAGAAATGCAGTTTGAGAATGTGTCAAATGGCAGCTTGGTGTCCTCAGGAAATTTCCATCAGCTGGCTTACTGCAACTGTTATTTTCCTGCCCAGAGGACGTGGACATCAAGAGACTGTTAAAATCAAAGTTATCAAACAATACAGAAAAAAGCTCTGAAAAATAATTAAATTTCAACAACAATAAATATTTATTTGGGGTATAAGTCACAAGGGGCAACATTTGTTTATTTATTTAATCAATTGCTAGTGCCTCTTTGAGCTAAAAGCTCATTTACAAAGGTTCCTAGTCAAAGATGGTTGCTACACAGGGTTACATAGCACAAGCGGCTGTCAGTGAGTGTGTAAAAAATGGCTGCTGTTGGAACTGTCAGCATTCCAGGAGTTCATTGATATTCTAGATGTACAGTGCCATGGCTGGGGAGGGGGGACTTGATCTACCCGTGCGCTGTGCTCCCAAAACGCATGGCTCTCAGCCATTCAGGATGCATTATTTTATCTACCCATGTCATAAGAAAATATATAATCTCCATGTTGAGCTATTTCCTTGGAGATTGGAATAGTGCTGTGAAATCAGAGCCCCATTCAAATGCTGCTGTTTGGTGATGTTCTCTCTAGCGTTCTAATATCAGATTAGCTTTTTTCCATTGAAGTGAACAATCACCTCAGAGTCCTCTCCAAGTCCATTGGCTAAGTCTTTTATTCAGGAGCATTGTTAGGACTGGGCCTCCAGGGCTCAGGCCCTGAATGTTTTGTCTGGGGCCCCAAATCTTTTCATGCACAGCGATGTTTTTGTTTTTTTTTCATATTGTGTAAACTTCAGTTCCTTCCCGATCCCATGCCCCCCCGAACAGCGAAACTTCTACTGCAACATGCATCAATATTAAAAACGGCACAATGTCACAGTAGAAGTCCACCTGGGACCCAGCAACACTTTCCCCCGACCTGCACCCCCACCCCGAACCAACTCCCACTTGGAGTTGGTATCTGTTAGTATAGTGGGGTGTGGGAGGCAGAGCCCCCTACATGGGCGGTTTGGAGGATGAAGCCATCTGAAGAAAGAACATACACCGATGTGTGGGGTTCAATGCTGACTGCAAATCACAGTCGACATGGAGCCTGGCGCTGTGATTCCGGTCTACATGTTTCTTGTCGCACCAGCATCGTAGAGCCATTTATTCCCACTTCCCATGGGCAGGCATCATTTAGGGGTCACCACGCCTCCCCTCCCACAAGCCCCCACCTATCCCACAGAGAAAACTTTCATGTGATTGGCTGGGACTTCTTTTTTTTTTTAATTTGAAGAGCAGGAGCATGAGGAAGAAGACCGGATGGGGGCTGAGCGAGTAATGAGGCGGACATGCTTGTAAACATAGCCACTCATCAATCACCACAGTGCCACGGCCAGAGACCCCCTACAGGAATGGAAGAATCAGTGCCTTGTTGTATAAGAGGCTTGGAGTGAGCTGACCGAGCTAGTCTGACAACATCAGGTGGTCGCCTCCGTTATCTCCAATCTGCTGGAGGTTAGCACTTGGCTTGCTTAATAAATGTTCATAAGTAAAAGTAGGGATAACATTTACTGAACATCTTTGAAGAACAGAAAAAGCAGGCATTTCAATCAGAACAGCTATTACATGTCCTGTCCCCATTTTATAATCCAATTGCCGCTATTGAAGCAGAAAAAGTGCCTTATAAAGAAAAAGGACCAATCATAGTTTAATAAAAAAGTAACAAAAAAAGTCTCCTGAAAAGTGTGGTGCAGTGCTGGGCTCTTTTGCTTATGCAATTATTGAAAAGCCAGTGGGGCTGTAATGTTTTAAATTGATACATCTCTGCATCAATTCATTAGTTGAGATTATGGTGTAACAATATGTCTGTAATTTATAGCTTGGTAACTGACAAGGTTTAATGCTAACATATGTCTAATTTGCCAAGGTTATCTCAGGTTCCATAGCACTAAATATGAAACCTCATGTACATCATCCATGCAGCATGGAATCAGAGACATACTGTTAGCGAGGGAGAAGAATGGAAGTTCTGTTTGTCTCCCTCATTGACAGTATGCCTCTGATTCCATGCTTCATGGATAAGGTACACGAGGTTTCATATTTAGTGCCATTGATCACAAGTAATTGCCCCCGAGCTGCCCGCCTCACTGTTCAAGGTGATCGCGCTTGAAGGTGTGTGATGATTGATGAGGTGAGGATTTACTCAGCTGGTAGAGGTCTCCACTGACCCTTTCTGTGGCTCAACTGCATGGCAGCCAGTCATCGGAGCAAGAGATCAGAGCAATTCCTTTCTTAGACCTTGGCCAGAAAGAACTGCAGTGCAAACAGCTTGTAGATTCCAGCCTTTAAATTGGGTGTTTTACTGTGCATGTTAATGTTTAGATACTTTTTTTACCATTAGCCATCAACTGTGTCTCATGCAATCTAGGCTACATTTACAGATACTTACTTAAGGGAAAGAAATGTAGTATCAGGTTAATTTATTTCACTGTTTGTTGATAGGGAAGGAAGACTAGACAATACTGCATATTTACAGCTGAGTCACATGTGCGTGTGTGTGTGTGTGTGTGTGTTTTTGCTGACTAAAGCCAAACCTCAGAGTAAGACTATTTAACCTCTATAGCCAGTCACTGTATTTGTGTGTTACTTGGCAGTAGAATGTGCTGCTTTTCTAAATTTTTAGTATTTGAGTAGGTGGATCGACACAGTTTTCCAGAGCAGCTAGGATGTGGGCCTAGTACCTCCTTTTTTACAGGTTGCAAGGAGAACTCTGACCACTGCTGAAGTACAGGAGAGTGACATTTTTCCTATACTGTTGCACTGAATGCCGACCCACAGAGCACTCCCTGTGAGAGCATCACTGGCTCTGTTGCATGATGCACCTGGTCATAAGTGTACAGAACAATGTATCACAGTAACAGTGCTGTGGTGGTGGAGGGGACTACAGAATATTTTAATAAAAATGCACTGATCAGGGAAAAGTTCTGTACTGCAGGTTATACAGAGTTGAATATAACAGCATTAATGCTTGGGGAGGCCTGGGGCCAGGCACTGGAGTAGGTGGTTGGGCTATGGGGAGGGTGGTTCAGGCAGCATACTGGACTGTGGGAACTCTAGGGGGGGCTAGGGGGTGCAATCTACTGGACATGGGGAGGAGGAGGAGGTAACAGGTAGCAAATTCTGTTTCAAATGACCCCCAAAATGCACCAGAATGCACCAAATTTAAAAACATTTCTGGGGACCTTGGCAGCCTCCAGACCCCCCACCTATTGTTTTGGGGGCCTGGACCCCAAACAAAGTCTTATGCTAGCAATGCCTCTGCTTTTATCTATTTTAATTTATAAAAACTCTTATCATTTTTCCTATTCAGTTCTCAATATTTGCATTCATTAGAGAGGTTATTTTATCTAACTTTTGATGGTTTAGCAGTATTCTCTAGTTCCTGATTGGTTCCCTAGAACTGGAGAAAAGTCACTTTTGCTGTTCCCACTTAAACAGTTATTCTGGTTAAAAATATAAAAAGAACTGCTTATTTTGAAAGTTTTATTTTGTGGTTTTGAATTTTGTTATTTAAGGAACTGGAAATACTTTTTGGCTATATTTAGTTGATTAGTATGATTGAAAAGCCTAAGAAAAGGACAGGGCCTGAGGGATTTAAAAACTGTCAATCCTGCCACAAGGTCTTGGCGAAGGCAAACAGTCATGTTCTGTGTTTTGATTGTTTGTCCTGACCATGACTATTTAAACTGTGATTCATCAAACTGGAAACACAAAAAACAAAGTCTTGTCAGATCCACCACGGTTGCATAATGAAGTTTGTGAAGAAAATGGGCAGACTAGTTTTACCTATCTGAGAAGCACTTAATTACTAATCGCTTTTTGTGTGTCCTATTTGTCTCTGTCAAGCTGGATTCAGATATTTATTGACGCTAAAAGATGAGGCAGATGCCAACCCAAAGTGAAAACAGCCCTCCCATATTAGCAGTATGGCAAAAGACAAGACCACCAGAATCTTTTTGTCTAGTTTCTTTTCCCTGAGCAGGCTTGGCAGACAATCAGATTCACTTACTGCAGCAGCAAGGGTGGGGAAGGGGAGCCCCCGCAGCCGCTGTCAGAGCATGGCGACTCCTCGTCCCCTCCCCGAAATTCAGTCCAAAGCTCCGTTGATCACTCTCCGCACCCGCCACGGCACGGGCTCGGCTTCCGGGTGACGATGAGGCAGGGGATGGATACCGAGAAACTCGGGCTCTCCGGAATGCGACAGTTTGTTTTCTGCCCCTGTTACACCAACCATAACTGAATGCAGGAGGTGCCCTGTCCCAGTCTCTCCGTCATGATGTCCCTTGTCGCCGGGCTCAAACTCAAGGTTCTGCACAGCTTGTCGATCCTGTCTGGCTGTGACTCCCCTGCCATCACCCCCCTCCAACATCAGGGTGAGCTCTTGGATTTCCTGGCGGGATGCACAATCCCTGTCTTCTCAGAGCTGCCAGAGATCTTCGTCGGGACTGCACTCATCACCTCCGGCTGCAGGTTTAATAAACTCTGCTGCTGCAGTGCCGGGGCTGTACCTGACTGCTGTTAAGGAGAGGGGACAGAAATGGCAGGGATGCAGAAGCTGACTCTTCGAATGCCGATGCCGATGAGAGCCCCGTCAAGGACGAGCTAGACAGTTTGCGCAGCAGCAAGAAGCATATTGGACCTTCCGACTTGGAGCTACTTTTGCTCTGGGTCTGAATGATCATTTTGATCTTTCTCCCTACTTGAAACGTTCACAAAAGGGCTACAAGAAATGAGCTATATAACTATGTTAGTCTGAGCTGTTCTGTATCCATTATTAATAATGACTAAGACTCTCCCCTGCTGCTGTTTTTTCAGTATGGCACGAATTTGCAGATTGAGAAATATAAAGAATTTAAATTAATTCATTTTTGATATTCTTTTTGAGTTTCTTGATTGCTTTGTTTTGCTGTCTTCATAGTTGGCCTTTCCACCTACCATGTCAGCCCTCTAAAAAGTTTTTCTTTTGGCATAGTGGTATCATTACTAAGAGGAATGTGGTATAAAATATATAATACCCTAAATATGTGGATTTTTGATATATAATTCATTTATTTCTTTTGTAATTAGATTGCTTAAGCCACCGTCTATATATTAGGATTTAAATAATGTGCTGACACACTTTTACTTTCCTGTGCTGGAGATCATGGCTGTTCTGATGTGTTAAAATTATAATTATTAGTATAAATATTTGCATAAAAAGTATATTATGAGGTTAATTGAATCAAAATTAAACAAATTAAAATATAAGTTGCCATTTATAATAATTAAGAGAATTTAATGGCCTTAATGATCCCTATTTTAAAACATCAGAAATTGTTCCTGTACCTCTATTGTAGTAAGTTCTATTAATTTCATTAGTTGATTAATTAAGTAATAATGCCCGACAGGGTGTGTGTCGTGCTGGGATAACGACACGCCTCAGGTGGTTGGGCACGAGGCTGCAGGTCGAGTGCATCCAACAACTGAGGTGTGACGTTTTCCCAAACGACACACACCCTGGAGGGCATTATTGCTATTATATAATGGGTCGTTGTTACACAGAATTTACAAAGTCATTTTAAAGATGTTTTTGTGTAGAAAAATATTTTTGTTTTTTTAAGAGCAGATGAAACAATCAAGCAAATGGTCAAGGTGCTCAAGGTCATCTACAGGTTCACAGTGAGGCTCAGACTAGACCCATGATGTTGTACTGGGATAACATCACAGGTCCAGCCCAAGACTGACCAATCAGAGTCCAGGATTTTTTCTTGCCATTGTATAATATCTCTTTATATGATGCTGTATTTAAGAGACTCACTTGAGGTGTGGGTTTGCCCCTGAGGAAGCGCGCATGTGCGAAACCGGTCGGGTGTTTTGGAGTTTGTAGTACCTACTTGGCACGTGACTGCAAGTTCTGTATTTTGCCTTTTGTTTTGGCAATAAACACAGTTGTTTTATTTTACTACGGTGGATGGTGCCCTTATTTCATGTGTTGGATTAACTGTTCACTTGAGCACACCAGCGAGTAGAGCCTGCTTTCCTGTTGTTGTAACATTACAATCTTACGCATAACAAATTCTTGACAATTGTTAGCACACTTAATATCAATAAGTGTTTCCGGTGGTACAGCAAATGAGACAATTTGTGGTTCTAGTGGTCATGCAGATAAGTTAGCTAAGGGCAAGCTCTTGAGAAATCAGCGGTAGTAGGTGCATTGATTAAGCTCCAGTAGGTAGGCCTTGAGTCTCCTTTTGAATCATCCTAGAGAGTTACATTCCTGGAGGGAGTTTGGGAGGGTATTCCAGAGGGGAGGAATGAAGGCAGAGAATGCCCAAGTCCCCAGCATGGATCTTGCTTTAGGTACCATTAGTAGCTGTCTGCTGGCGGACCTTAGTGACCTGCAATTCTGTTTAGTAGTTAGCATTTCAGCAAGACTTGGGTGTGCACTGCCCTGCCTGAGCTTCTATGCTAGGCAAAGAGCAGGATATTGCATCCTTCCTTCCAGGCTGGGCTAGGAGAGGGCATTTAGGGTTCTACAATGATGTTCTCTGGAGGGGGCACCAGCTGCAAACTTGGAGATTCTGTGGTAAAGAGACTTCAGCTTATGCATGTCAGTGTGCTTAACAGAGCATAGAACAAGAGAACCATATGGGAGGGTAGGAAGAAGGGTGCCTTACACAATTTTGCGACTGGAGTCCAGAGTTAGATAGAGGCTGGGGCAGTATAGAAGTCCGAGCTTCTGGTTTAGTGTCTTGCTAACACGGTCTATGTGAGACTTAAGTTACAGCCCTGGTTGATGGTGATTCCTAGGTAGTTTATGTTTCCTGAAGGCTTCTAATGTGCCTTTGTTTGGCCCTCTTTAACCCAATTTTACATTTGTTTCTGAGTTCCCTGTATTTCTGCCAGTCTTGTGCTTGGTCTGTTGTTTTGAATTTACCCCATGCTCTGTCTCTATCCCTCATAATTTTTCTTAGATCCTGGGTGAACCACCTAGCTTCAGTGCTCCCAGATCAGGCAAAGCATTTTCCTGTAGTGCACCCTAATTTTCCCTGTAGTTTCCCTGTAAGACTGGGATGAAATTTCTGTAGATTTTCCTGTATGCACAAATCAATGTAAGTACGCAATTGGTGTCATTATGCCGGTCAATAAAATCACTAGGACAAATGTTCAGGGTTTTTATGTGTTCTTATTTATTTTAAATTTAAAAAATCACCTACAACGTATCACATAAAAACTCTACAACTATAAGAACTTTATATGTAACAATATAATACCATCTTGAGGTTCTGGGGACATGTTGGAATGTATAAAGCTCAGTTCTCAAGGTTCACATGTCTCCAGAACCTCCTGAAGATATAACCTTCTAATAATACAGTCCCTTATACAGTATTCTATTTATAGTATGAAATGCCTTAACTTCAAATTTACCCCTTGATCACAGACTGATGCATTTTGTGTTCTGCTCACAATGCATGAAAGGGGCATAGGGATGCACAAGATGAGCATACCCCAACCTTGCCCCTGCACCCCGCGGACAGGTGCACCCATACTGGCATTCACCAATGCTGACCACCTATCCAGGGCTCCTCCCCCAACGCACAGGACTCTGCAGGGTGGCCGGGGGAGGAGTTGTCCCAGGCAGACATCCAATGGGATGCCCCCCTGGCACCCATGGTGGATCTCACACATAGGGTGGCATGGGTCTGGGGCTGTGCATGCCGATAGCATGCACCCAGACCAGCGCAGCACCCTCCAGTCCCAGTGCTGCTTCACATAAACTTTCTGGGTTGTCACCCATCCAGCTGCCCCTGCCGCCTCCTGCTGCTCAGCAGTCAGGAGCAGCACAGTGTGCACTGTCCTGGTCCCCCAGTGACCAAATACCTGTGTTCATGGGGGCATGCTGTGGGTTATGGCAGGGACTCCCTGGTGAACCCTGCACCACCCTCTGCACTCATGCGGCCAGCACTACGTGGGTTAGTGAATACACATAGTGCTGGCACACCCCGGAATGTCTCCATTGTGGAGCTGTCTGCAGACATGGGGGATCGGGTGCAGTGGGTCTGCATGTGCCCCCTTCGTGCATGCCATGCGGGGGGCACAGGGGTTGTGGAGTAGCTACTCGCCCCAGATATGCATGCATAGCCACTGCACACCAATCGTGCATTGGGCCTACAGCTCTGTGTACCTGTAGTGCTCCATTGATAAACATTGGTTCAGTGTATTGTTGTGTTTTTCATTGGCATGCTTAAGCACCCCCCCTACACACACACACACACACACACACACACACACACACACACAGCTTTGTGCACTGAACTCTCAGAGGTAAAAACAAATATTCCCTTTTTTTTCATTTATTTTACTAATCTTAGGCCAGACCAGGGTCTATGGGTCCCTTCTGATCTCACACACACTGTATAATTCATAACTACTGCTTATCTTGATGAAGACACCCCCATACCTTTCCCAGGCTCACAATTAAATAGAAACACTGTCTAATTTTTTTTTCAAATAACCTCAACCTCTAGGCTGGTCAGAAGAAGTGCTGTCTTATTGATCTTTTTAAAAGCACAACTCTGCTCTGTGCACCAAACAAGCCAAGTAGCACTTAAGCACTCTTTGTGTCCCCGACACCCTTTAAAGCCCACCATCATCGAGTCTCTTGTCTGGCTCGCTTTTTACACTTCATGTGTTTAAAATAGACAAATTTGCAAAACAGAAGGTTTGTTTGCCTTGGTGGCTTGGGGCACTTCTTCCCTCAAGCAACACTTAAGCACTCTTTCTTGCACCCCCTCAAAGCATATCACCATCAAGTGGTCAGTCTTTTGTCTGACTCATTTTGCACTTAAAATGAGTTTAAAATAGAATAACCTGAGGCTGCCCACAAGAAGGCTAGTTCAGATTCAGTGGCTTAGGCTCTCTGCCAGTCCAGAACAGTGGCATTTGAGATGCAGCTCGGCTAACTCAGCGGTGTTGCTGTTTTGAGTGGGGCCACATGGCAGGTGTTTGGATCGTGCAGCAGCTCACTGGTTCTTGATCAGAAGATCTGAATTCATCCTCAGAAAGATGCACTGCCAACACATTACCTTACTACCCCAGAGAAACACAGGCTGCAAATGGACCAACAGAATTGCTTAGTGTAGCAAAGTCAGCAAACTGAGCACCAACTGGGGGGCTCTGTTTGGATCTTGGCAGCCATGAGATTCATAGTGGGCATTTTCCAGTAGTGTTTGTCCATTTCCCCTGATATTTTAAAAATAAAAGATTTCCTTCCCATATCTTGTTTTTGTAGTAAAAATCCCTTAAAATACAGGAATCCCTGTAGATCTGGGAGCACTGTAGCTTCCTGCCCTTTGACCTGATCTGTTTTGGGACCAAACGATTGCTCATCAAATCTGTGTATAGACAGGAAATTATTGGTGATGAATTCTAGGGCAGTGTCTAGGTTTGGGGCCAGTTTTACTTGCAGCCAGTTAACCTTGGCCAGAAAATCAAGGAAGAGGCCATGGTTGAATCTGAGAAGTCCCGGGGCCTTAATACTCTGGGGGGGGGTGTTGGGAGGTCATTTTTCCAAATGTCTTAAGTGGGGAAATGATCACTCAGTGAGTCAGCAAAAGTGCCCGCCAATTTGAATCTTTCTGGTTTTGTGGCTAGGATCCAGTCTAGGGTAGTGTGGTTACCTGTTTTCATATTTAGTCTAGTGGTCTGTTGTATAATTTGGGGGAGTCCTACCTCAGATAATGAATGTTTTATGTCATAATTGGTGTGCGGGTCCCAGTGCACATTGAAGTCACCCAGGATAACCTTCTCACTCCGGGGAAGGGAGGGTATTATATTTATAAGGGATCTCAAGGACTCGGTAGCCGTTTTGGGAGGGTTATACACAGATTTCATGAGCAATTGTTTGGTCTCACCCATAAGGATGTTAGGAAAACCGCCTCGCAATCACATCCACTAAGATCAGGTAGGGGACTAGTATGGCTGTTTGGGTTGATTTTACATAGATCAGGACTCCACCCCTTTTTTCTTCATTCTGTCCTGCCTGAATGAATTATAGCCAGCTAGATCAACCCCATGGTCTAGAATATGGGGTCTGAGCCATGTTTTGCGGATGGCAATTATGTCAGGTGAGTATAGGTTTGTCCAAGCCTCCAGATCGTGCATTTTAGGTCTGAGGCTATTAATGTTTATGTGCACTATTTTTAGTCCGTTGGCAGAATCCCATCAGCCTCTGTTGGAGGCATCTATCCTAATATTGTCAAATGGTGGGCCCAGGTTTTTTCCATGTCTCCCCCAAGCAGCAGCTTTATTCACATTAGGAATTTAGTGACAGTTCTGTGTACCGGTGGGGGGGGGGTCCACCGTTTATACTCTGTGATATGGGAAGCTATTAGATACAAATTACCTCTTTGCTTAAGGCCATAGAAATATATTTGGGAGTATTGTATTGAATAATCAAAAAGGCTGCCCCTCTAGACCTTGGTGTTTCGAGTGATCAGGGCACTGGTCAGCACCATGGTGTATTTGATGCAGGACATAATCTGATCCCATCACCACTATGATGTACATGGCTGCTAACATAATTCTGCATGCCAAGTCTAGGATGGGAGTGGAACAGGAAAAGGAAATGGTTTGGAGACAAATGTGGTGCAGAGAATAAAATCAGGGTGTATTTCCTAAGGTAATTGGGGAAGAGAGGGAAAGCCATATAGGAAGCGTTTGGCCACAATTTGACTGGATGCAGGATGAGACTGAGCTAGCACCCATCAACTCAGCTGGGATAGTATCCACTCAGCAGAACATCAGGGGAGTGGTTACAGCAGTGAGTAAGCAGAAAAATTACTAACGATGCCCCTAGCAGTAATAGAATATAACTTGCTAATGACAAAACAGACAGTCATCTGAACTCTCGTAGGTATATAAGTCAGTGTACACCATGAGCAGGGTGAGGGGTGGGGGGGGAGTAAGCACAAAGCACCGGCGGGGTAGAGAGTGAGCAGAGTAGCAATCCCTAGCTAGCGTACCTTGGGGGCTGTTGGAATCAAACCAGCCAGCATGTGAAGGGTTAGATTAGGCAGGCTGCTTCATGGCTTTGACTCCTTGGTGAGCATGGCTGGAGCAGTGATTCCTTTAGTGTTTACCATTTGAGGAGAGGCTTCAGGGATCCGGGCGGGTGGCTCAGGCAGTCAGTGCAAGCCACAGTAGCAGTCTGCCCAAGATTGGGCAAGTATGCCTGGGGAGAGAGAAGGGTAGGGAGGTTAAATAATGACAGCAGTGGGGAGGGTTTTCTTAACAAAAGGGGTGAGGAGGGCTTGCACAGGACAAAAGAACAGGATGGGCTTACCAAGGAGGCAGAGATACAGTCAGGGAATCAAGGCAGAGTGAGAGAGAGGGAGATTTGAAGCAGAAGATAGATAGAAGTAAAGGAGACAGAGAGAGAGAGAGAGAGAGAGAGAGAGAGAGAGAGAGAGAGGCACAGTGCTTTTGAGCCGTGGAGCAAATTTAAGTGGCCTGGAGAGCAAGCTGGAAGAAGCTGATAGCTACCGGGCTCTATACAGACAATTAGGGGAGCTAAAGCAAGTAGAGCAGAGCAGTATTTTAAAATTGGAATGGCTTTGGCTGCACATAACTGTTCGAAGCACTTTTAATTAAATCTAGTACCAAGCTAGCTCTAAATAGAGGAGAGCACTATATAAGATAGCAATTGCTTTGTCTGTAATTAGCTAATGCAAAATACAATTAATTAATATAGTTCCAGGCTAGCTCTAAGCTGACAGTGAATTTTAACTCATTCTAGCACTTTGTATGGCAGTTAGAAATACAGTGGCTCCTGGCAGCCTAGCAGGCTACAGCATGCAGTCCATCCTAATTAAAAATTAAATTCAAACTTTAGTTGAAAAACAGTTGAAACTACTGCAATACAAAGTTATACATCAGAGTGAGTATGCTGTTCAAGAATGCCACAGTTCATAGACCGGATTCAGCAGGTAAGGTAACCAGTCACAGAATATTTAAGCTCGAGTGACAGGAGCCAATTGGTCTCCAGCAAAAAAGGCGCCAAGTAAAATCTGAATCTCTCTCAGTCTGTCTGAGGGGGGTTGAGTCGCAACCCCTAGCTAGCGTACCTTGGGAGCTGTTGGAATTGAACCAGCCAGGATGCGTAGGGTTAGGTGGGCGGCTTCACGGCTTCGGCTCCTCGGTGAGCATGGCTGGAGCAGTGGTTCCTTTACTATCTGCCATTTGCGGAGAGGCTTCTGGGATCTGGGTAGGTGGCTCAAACAGGCGGTGCAAGCCGCAGCAGCAGTCTGCCTGAGATCGGGCAAAGAAGCCTTGGGTGCCGTTGGAATCAAACTAGCCAGGATACGAAGGGTTAGATTAGGCAGGCGGCTTCATGGCTGCTGCTCCTTGGTGAGTGTGGCTGGAGCAGAGGTTCCTTTAGTGTTTGCCATTCTAGGAGAGGCTTCAGGGATCCAAGCAGGCAGCTCACGCAGTCGGTATGAGCAGCAGTAGCGGTCTTCCCAAGATCAGGCTATAGTTTAACATTCTTTCCTTCCTTTCTTGATACCCTCCTTACACATATAAACTTATTGCAGGAGACATTATTAACAGTTTTAGTTCCTGGTGCTTCCTTGGTGACCATAAGAAATCCCCCTTCTATCCTTATCAGCATGTCAGAGCAATCTATGCTGCTTACACTGCTTCAGATAAAATTGAGAATTTGGCTCCATATAAGGTCTTCTGTAGTGTGTAGGGTGAACATACTGCCAGAGGAATTCTGTAGTAGTTTTAGTTGTTATGAAGATGGAGGTATAAGGTATCGAACCTGCTACTGCAGGAAGAAAGTCAGTACAGCCTGTAACACTGGTGATGTAAAACATTAATGTTCCTATATATGAATCAGTCTCACCAATTCCAGAGTCACAGTTGATGGAGAGCACCCCAGCAGATGCAGCCTTGGTAGCCAGGATACAAGAAAGATGGACATTGCTATTGTACTTGCTGGCCAAAAAGGATGGCACTTTAGTGGCAGTGGCTGGTAATTCAATCAGCCCAGCTTATCAGGATGCACTGTCAGTTCCAGTTGTGACGGGATCAACTGACTCAGATACTGCATTGAAGCGTCACCTGGTGGCAGATATTCAGCAGGGCCTTAGGAGAAGAAAAAACACCCTGATGATGCCAACATTGTCAGTCAGAGGATGGTGCCTAGAACGAGCCCTGATATCGGTAGGCTGGAAGAAGACCAAGGCCAGCATGAGATGGGATGCTGGTTCAGTTCCAAGCATAGCATAGATCATGGCATTAGCACAGAGTAAAGGAGCACCACAAGCGAGTTCCTCTAACACTTACAGTTTATTGACTGCCTCTACAGTACCCCAAACTTCAGATATTTCTAACCAAGTAATTTCTTCTGAGGGGGTACCACCTTATATAATAAAGCAATAGATGAAACACAGACTGTTGGAGAAACCAGAGCTACTGTGCAAGCTTCTACCTCTACTGACTCTCTGTCACGTCTCGACCTGTAGTGCATCACCAAAAACTGTTCTGAAAGATATATACACTGATCTGGTGTCTTCCACAGGACCTGGGTTAAATGGGGGCCATCTCTCCACAATAAGTGACTGAAATGCATTTAGCCATGTCTTCTCAGAAGTCACCGGAAGGACAGATGGATATACTTAGAGACTGTGTTGGAATGGACTAGCTCTGCCACTTCCCAAAACACAGAAATTAATAGAAACATGCCTCAAACAACACAGGGGGAGGATAGAACAGCTATGTTGCCTACACAGACCCCAGGAGAAGAAAATGCTACTATGGACACACGTTTTGCATGACCTACAGAGACCCCAGGAGGAGAAAATGCTATTATGGACCAAATTCCTGTCCAGTCTGATGACCACTCAGGGAGGGGGAAGAACAAGAACAAGCTAGGCAATGGATGACACTTTTGTTACTGGGTCAAAAAATTGAGTATCAGGCTGAGAATAATGACCCTAAGGACACTGATGGGGAACCAGGTCATACAAGGCCCAGGTTTACAATGGCTGACTTATTTAAAAAAAGTTCAGAACCATTAGGAGCTGGGGTGTGTCTGGCATAGCACTAACCTCTTTTAAAGTTTGAGTGTGTGTGAATTTTGTCTCTGTGCTATAAAAAAAAAATATAAAAATGTATTCTGTATCCCCCTCTTTCTCTATCAGCATGAGCTATCTCTTTCACCAGGCAAAGAATTGTGGGCAGGTGGAGAACCTGCACAGGAATGGTGGTAGTAAACAGCACATTGTAGAGCAGTAAGAGGGTTATATACCCTAGTGAGCCCAAAAGTTGTCTACAGAAGTACTAGAGCAGTGTATAAAAGGGATTTTTAGATAATTTTACATATATTTTTGACAAACATGAAACCGATAGTCCTAACCTGTGGCACTTCTAGTTCACAGGAATAAAGTGCCAATGACCAGTAAACATCAGTGGGCATGGGCCACATATCACATAGCAGGGACAAGCACACATTCATGTAATAGTCTGTGTCAGTATGTGCAGACCAGGAGGCCATGAAACTCTGCTCTAAGTAAGTGCAAACAACCAGCATACTAAATATAAATGAAGGGTAGAAAACTGGCAAACTTTGTGACAGGGGAGGTGGGGATTTACTGCAAAAATCTGTTACATGATAACCAAAATGGATAAAACAAATTAGGAATAGGTTGAACATTTTGCCACTGTCAGAGCACGGTGACTACTCGTCCCCTCCCCGAGATTCAGTCCAAAGCTCCGTTCATCGCTCTCCGCCCCGGACGCGGCACACAGGAGGTGTCCTGTCCCGGTCTCTCCATCATGATGTTCCCTGTCTCCGGGCTCAAACTCAAGGTCCTGCACAGCTTGTCTATCCCCTCCAGCTGCAGCTCCCCTGCTGTCACCCTCTCCAACATCAGGGTGAACTCTTAGGTCCTAAACAAAATGGATAAAACAAATGAGGAACAGATTGAACATTTTGCCACTGTCAGAGCACAGCAACTGCTCGTCCCCTTCCCGACATTCAGTTCAAAGCTCCATTGATCGCTCTCTGCCCCCAGTGTGGCACGGCAGGAGGTGTCCTGTCCAGGTCTCTCCGTCATGATATCCCTTGTTGCTGGGCTCAAACTCAAGGTCCTGCACAGCTTGTTGATCCCCTCCAGGTGTGGCTCCCCTACTGTCACCCCCTCCAACATCAGGGTGAGCTCTTGGGTCTCCTGGTGGGATGCACAATCTCTGTCTTCCTCAGAGCTGCCGGAGATCCTCATCAGGACTGCACTCATCCCCTCCGGCTGCAGGTTTAATAAAGTCTGCTGCTGCAGTGCTGGGGTTGTACCTGACTGCTGTTAAGGGGAGGGGACAGAAATGGCAGGGATGCAGAAATGAAAAAAAAATTGCCCATAGAAGAAAAAAACACCCACAGTGATATAGTGCAGTGCTGCAGTCCTTAGGGACAACATGGGCAGATTGCTTCTTGGGGGAGGGTCAGGCAGAGAAAAAACAGTTCCACGGATGGAAAACATGACATCAGCCAATTTCTACGTGCAAAACATCTGCAGGGCTCTGCTCATGCAGCCGTAAAAAGGGCAGAATGCAGAGACACAGTCTGTCGTTGACTCACCTAGCAGCTCTCCTAAAAGAAAAATAGTCGGAAGTACCTCAAATGGTGGAAAGCACATCATCTTCAAGTACCACTCCTCACAGCAAATTTGAGGTGACAGAAAAGCAGCAGACTGATCAAAGAGACAGAAAAAGCTGCCAAGACATCATCCAGTTCAGAATAAGAGCACAGGGTGTCTGACAGGGAGAACCCTGTTGCTAATGATGGCAAAAAGAAAAAGCTACAGGTACTTTGGTGCCATCAACAGCAGCTAAGAACATGAAACACAGAAACATAGAAAGAGATGGCAGAAGGGGACTGCAAGGTCCATCTAGTCTGCCCAAGATCCTACCTGGTGCTATTCCCGCTCCCCTCCGTTGCCTTTCCGTATGTTACCTTTATATCTATCCCATGCCTTCTTGAGCTCACTTACTGTTTTGGCCGCCAGTACCTCCTTGGGTAGGCTATTCCTTGAGTCCACCACCCCCTCTGTAAAGAAGAATTTCCTTGTATTATGCCTGAGCCTCCCCCCCTTCAGCCTCATGTCATACCCTCTCGTTCTCCTGCTCTCTTTCAATTGGAAAAGCTCCTGAACATTAACCTTATTTATACCCCTCATATATTTAAAAGTCTCAATCATGCCGCCCCTCTCCCTCCTCTGTTCCAGGGAATCAACAAAGTCCAAGAGGGTAGCATCTTTCAAAAAAAGAGGTGTGCAAGAACAAGAGGGCACAATTTGAAGATAGAGGGGGGGCGGCTCAGAGGCAATTTAAGGAAGTATTTTTTCACAGAGAGGGTTGTGGATGCATGGAATGGCCTTCCGGAGGAGGTTGTGGAGTCAAAATCAGTGGTGGAATTCAAGCATGCATGGGATAGTCATAAGGCAATTCTGGGGGGTTGGGGTAGGAAGAAGTAGGCTGCTGGTTAACTACGATCTGCAGCTTATCCAGTAGGTAGGGAAATGGGCAGACTGGGTGGGCCAAGCGGTCCTTATCTGCTGTCAAATTCTATGTTTCTATGTTTCTATGTAGAACATGCTGAGTTCCCTCAGCCTGTCCTGGTATGCCATATGGTGCAGTCCCTGGATCATTTCCGTGGCCCTCCTCTGCACTGTCTTGATTCTATGTCCCTTTTGAGATGCGGTCTCCAGTACTGTATGCGATACTCCAAGTGGGGGCACAGCAGCGCCCTGTAGAGTGGTAAGATCACCTCCCTCCTGCAACTCATGATTCCCCTCCTGATGAAGCCCAGTATGCCACTTGCCTTTAGTGCCGCCTTTTCACAAACTCTGGCCAGAGCCACAATGGCTGCTACTGCAATAGGTACTGAAGTAATTTGACGCACATACTCATAAGCCCCCTCCCTCCATTCCATTTTATAGTGTACTGTCATCTTAATTTCTCTGATGTCCTCCAGTGTTTGGCTCATGTTGGACTCCCATGAGCTCATATGCAGTTTGTAGTTATGCTAACACCTTGGAGGAGTTCTCCTTTAACATACACGCTATCCTAGAACTTGTGCCTTTATTGTGCAAAGGTTAATTTTGCTTTATCATCATAAAATCTCAAGAAATTCTGCTTTAGATTTGGAGTGTATAGCGCTTTCCCAATGGGGACAGATTTGGGACAGACTAGAACATTTATTTTAAGGGGTAAAATGAGGGACATCAGTGTTATTGAGGGCTCATTTAGTGGTATGCTTCATATCATTGTAGGTATCTTGGAATTCCTTTATAGATTTAGTCCAGTGTGATGTTTACAA
The DNA here is from genome assembly GCA_016271365.2 of Neoceratodus forsteri. Classification (NCBI taxonomy): domain Eukaryota; kingdom Metazoa; phylum Chordata; order Ceratodontiformes; family Ceratodontidae; genus Neoceratodus; species Neoceratodus forsteri. The sequence continues at coordinate 733,359,099 of CM057450.1, forward strand.
TTACATTTCGTATTTAGACTGGGATGTTATGGTGGTACGGTATATATATATATATATATCTTGGATGGCAGTATAGTGCATATATAGCACAATACTGATACACAGAGGGATTTCAGCATATCACAGATGCCTTAATTTTCAGGCCATTCCTGCTGCGTACTGTCAATTCCTCTCAAATACTAAATGACAAGGGATGCCTGTGACTGAACCCAAACTGGCTATTTTTCAGTTTCCCTATCTGACACTGCCATTCAGTTTCCCAGGCAAAGAACAGCACTGCAATATTTTTAAAACAGCAGTATTATTCCTGTTATCATATTGTGAAAATGTGACTACCATAACTGACCCTACTGAACAAGTCAATGTAATCTAAATAAATGGTAGAGAGGTTCAGGATTTGCAATATTTCACAAAGCAGCGCACTGAACAATCTTACACATTCCTTTTCCACTGACCTACTAGGCCCCACACCACAACACATCTTTGTATTTTTTATGGTATGCAGTATACACCAACCTCTGTGGTCAGAGTTAGTTAATCTGGTTTGTCATTATTAACATAATCTGCATATCTAAGATACTGTAAACTGGAAAAAGGTTGAAAATCTGAGGCAAGTCACCATCTTACTGGGTGACCTTGAGCAAGTCACACATCAGTCTCTTGTGCTTGTATCTGACAGCTGTGCTGTCAAGCTGAGCGGAAGCTCAGTCTGTGTGAGCCCAGAGTTAAGGACATGTAATCTTTTTAAAAGAGACTATCATTAAATGAAACACACTGTTAGCAAACATGAAGAAAATGTGCAATGATTGGTTTATCAATACTATGTAACAGCACCCAGATAAACAAAATACAGCATTATCCTTGATCACAAAGTGTTACCCATCTGCTAATTGAAACACACCCCTTGTCAAGACTTAGACAAGTTTTGGGGACTTCCAGTGGAGACATGGCAGCGTGAGCACACAGGGACCTGAGCTCCTCCGCATCACCGCTTTAAAACACTATTTCTCTCCCATTTTGCCACTTAAAAAACCTTTTAAAACCAGAAATTTCTACCTCTAGACAACATGGAAGAGATGCTAAAAGTGATCAATCTAGCCTCAGCTGATATAGCACACCAGGAGAGAAATCGATTCTAGACCCTGCTCGATCTTCTCGAGACTGAAGATAGTGGCCTTCTAGACAGCGATACTCCTCACTCTGCCTCTCAAATGGAAACAAAAAGGGGAAAGGGGTGATAACAAGAAAAAACAACAATGGGACACTCGCCCTCAGAGGCTATTCTCTCCGCTATATCAAAATTCAGGTCTCAAATGCGAGATGCCTTACGGGAAATTCATACAGATCTCGGGGAGTTACAGACAATAGTAACCAAAGCAGAGGCTCAGATCACTGAAAACCATTCTAAAATTGCCACATTGGAACAGGCAATTCATTCTCTGGCTGAGGAACAGTTCTACATATCCCTGAGACAGGAGGATATGGAAAATAGCGGGCGCCATAAGAATATTAGGCTCTATGGAGTACTGGACGGAGAGGAGGTTAATGACCCTAATGCTTTTGCGGATTACTTTCTACGTCTCACCCTGGATATGGGCCCAGAGTTCCAAACTGACATTGAGAGGGCCCATCGTCCGCATGGGCCTTGCCCCTCTAAATCTGATGCCAGACCGAGATAATTTGTAATTAGATTTGGCAGTTACTCACAGAAAGACCAAATCTTATCAAAAGCATGGTGCAAACAGAAGGTTTTGCTGGGAGATCACTGCATCCTTTTTGATAATGACTACTCCCCAGCAACTCAGCACTTGAGGAGGGAGTACTCCCCTCTTGTTCCCCATCTTAAGAGCAAAAAATTTTAAATTTCAAACCCCCTATCCAGTGAAGCTGTCTATTCTCATTCCCAATGGACCTAAAACCTACAATTCAGCTTCTGAGGCTAAAGTAGATTTACTTCAAAGAGGCATAATCTCAGATAAAGATCCTAAAGTGATGATAAAGGACTCACAGTTACATTCAGGATTCAACCTACAGGACACAGACCGAATGAATGCAGGAGACCAGAGAATTCAGAAATTGTTGGATAAAGTGAAATCATTTAAAAATCCGACTCTCCAAGCAGTGTGAAAGCTAAGTACCTTAAGAGGGGTACTACCTTATGTTGGGGGATGGCCTCAGGGAGGGAGATGCTGACTAGCCTCACCTGCACATCTGGGGGCTGAGAGTGAGCTATTGCTCCTCTAAGGGCAACTGTATTAATATACATGGAGCCTATACTCGTTAGAAGGCCCTCAGTCTTGCCTTATGTAGCACTCGACTTTCCCTTCATTAGACGCGGGATGGTGTTTTGGCTCTCCTTCCGCCTTCCCTAGTGGCTTCCCCCTGGGTTGGTAACCCCTTCCTTTTCGAGAAAAGTTTTGTTCCTTGGGACTCAGACATTAGGACAACAGCAGGAACAATTTAAGAGACTACAATTCTGCATGGATTACACAATGACTTATGTCTTGGTCCTCTGGGTCCCTGTTGGGATCCCAATGGGTGGCAATCCTGGTTAAGCCCTCCTCCTTCCCCCCTTTCCTTGCAACTATATAAGAGAATCTACTTTTTGCTATATTTTATTCTATGTTACATTACTTCATCGTGTTTGACCCAGCAGGAGTCTTTCATATTTTTATTATGATCCTACCCTGGTTATATACATACACTAGAGGGCACTGTGTGTACATTGTTTGTTACACATCAATACACTTAAAGCTTTAAAAGAAGAAAAATAAAAACACAAACAAGGGGTGTTCTATTGGGTATTATATGTAGGTAAAGACTGAAATTTAACAAGCTTCTTCCCCCTTCTACTCTAATCAATCCTCACTTTGAAAAGCCCTTTGGGAGGAAGACTCCTTGGCATACCCCCCCCCCCCCATTAAGTGATTAAGCTTACAGCTTTGTTTAAATTTGTCCATAAGGGAGTACCTTAGTCATGAGGGGATTATGACTTCTCTCTCCAGTGTCTTGTAAGGGAGTAGAGCAGAAAATGCTCCCTTTTGACACAATGATAGATAAAGCTTCAAGTAAACAGAAGGAGGGCATTATGGACACAGCTTACAAGACAGGATAGAGCTTCAGCAGGCTTTTTCTCTCCCCCCCTTATATTTTTTAATTTATAAAGCTATCTTATTCTATTATTCGCTCTATGATGAGGCTTGATTTATTAGCTAGGTGTGCGGGGTGCTCTCCTCCCTTTCATTTAGAGAGTCAGCAAATGGTTTGACACGATCGCAGACTTTGGTTCCACCACCACAGGACTAGCTTCCTAAATAGGAACTGATCCTTGAGAGGGATTCCCTCTCGAGTGGGCATAGATCTACACTTTTGTGGATTATCCCCCACTTACCCAGGAGGAAGACTTTTCTTTCTCCCGGGATGCGGGTTGGAGATGGAAAAATCTCCCCCTACAATGGAAGCTTATTTGTATATAGTTCTCCCCTTTGGGAGTATAACGGTTCTCAGTGTTGTTGGATTTAAGTTAATATGGTTAACATGGTTTTTAATTTTATTGTTAAATTTAAAAAATGTTGGTGACAATATATACAAGCATGAAGGGGTGCTCCCTAATCTGACAGTAGACGTCTGGGTCGGGGGGGAACTGGAGAAATGAAAGGGTTCTACCATCCAGGAATGCTGAAAATGGTCCTAAAGGATCCCTGGATGAAAAAAAAGATATTTCATTATTAGACCAATTACAGGATGTCCCCCACTATCATAGGCGACTGGCCATATACAGGAATGAGAAGGTGTTTCCCAGAGACTATGGTATTGTACCAATAAAGATTTTTTCACAAAATGTGAATGGCCTACACTCCCCTATTAAACATTACAGAATAATGCAACATTTAGGTAAACAAGGTGCAGATTTATATTTTTTACAAGAATCTCATCTGTCCAGTAGTCTGGATCACTAAAAACTCCACTGAGGGGGACACTACCATGTCCTGGTGTCCTCTCTTCCCAGTGGACATAAGAGGGGAGCATCAATTTTAATCCCTACTACAACACCATTAGAAATCCAAGACACTTTTTTGGATCTGCACGGTCGGTACATAATCCTGACAGGCACGCTTTATTCACAAGAGGTAACTGTGGTAAATGCATACTTTCCCCCCTAGACCTCGCTCCCCATAATGAGGACCTTTTTATAAAGGGTGATGGAGAAGTTCTGGGGTGTTTTGATAATGGGGGATGTTTTTAATACCCTTTTTCACCCCCATCTTGACTCCTCGAATCCTAAACCACAAAGGCTTTCCAAGGCAACCAAATACCTAAAGGGAAACTTGTCCTTCCTGGGAATAGAAGATGTCTGGAGAAGACTCTTTCCTTCTACTCCTAGATACACCTTCTTTTCAGGTAGACACAGTACATATTCCCACCTAGACTATTTTTTTTGTTACAGGGGAGCACCTAACTTTAGAGCAAGATATATTAATAGAACCTAGAATCTTATCAGATCATAACCCTTTAATTCTCAAAATTAATTTATGGAAACAAAAGAAGCTCAGATTTTGGAGATTTTATAATTCCTTATTAAAAGATGAAAAATTTCTAAACCATTTTAAAGAGAGTATTCCTCAAATAATTTAAGATAACTCTTCCCCACAAGTTTCTCAGCCAATTCAGTGGGATACATTGAAGGCGGTGCTCCAAGGAGAGATATTGTCCTACTCTTCCTATAAACAAAAAAATACAAGCAAGATTAAACTATTTAACGGATTTATTATCTTCTTACCAAATGTTATATAGAGAAGGCGATAAGATATTACAGCGCCGTATAAAAACTTAAAACAAGACATCCAAAAAATAATTGATTACAGGATGTTACAAAGTTTGAGTTACCTATGCCAATGCAATTACGAGGGAGGGACAAGGGGTGCTAGAAATTTAGCTAGGAAGTTGAGAGCAAACAAAAGGGCCTCAACAATTTTAAAAATAAGGTCCTCTTCCTCTGGCACCTTCTCTTATAAAGAAGAACATATAAAACAGGCGTTCCAAGAATTCTACGAAGCCTATACACTGCCCCTTCCCATTCTCAAAATCAGGAAGAGCTCATTGCAGCCTCATTCAATAATCTTCATATGCCCACCCTAACAGAATCCCAGAAAACAATTCTTGAACAGCCAATTACAGCAAAGGAGATTCTCTTTCAAGTTAAACAGTTAAAACCACTGAAGTGCCCGGAACCTGATGGTTTTGGCTTAGCGTTGTATAAGGCCCTTATTCCACAGCTTCTCCCCAGTCTGCTGCCAACATGTTGTAAAATAAAGGAAGAAGAAGTCCCTCATTCTTCCTGGAATTATGCGGTTTTATCCCCTTTACTTAAACCTGATAAAGATCCATCTCTCCCATCCTCATACCGTCCAGTCTCAATATTAAATGTGGATTATAAAATATTTATGGATATTTGGGCAAAGAGACTAGAACCTATTCTTACTACTTTAATTCACCAAGATCAATCAGGCTTTATTAAACAAAGGAATACCTCAGATAATTTGCGCCGAGTAATGCTTCTTTTAGAATATATTCAGACTAGAAAGAACCCATCCATTATTGTCAGCCTTGATGCTGACAAGGCATTTAACAAAGTAGATTGGAAATACTTATGGGCTACCCTATCTAAATTTTCATTTCCAAATTCTTTTATTACATACATGAAAAATATATATGCACAACCATGTGCTTATATTCGAATCAATGGATCTTTGACCCAAACAATCCAAATTCAAAGAGGCACAAGGCAGGGATGCCCATTGTCCCCCCTATTATTTGCATTATATATTGAACCATTAGCTGAAACTATCAGGGCTAACAGGGATATAGAGGGAATTCCAATAGGCCAAAGGGAATATAAGATTGCATTGTTTGCTGACGTTATTTTTATAACTGCCCTTTGCCCCGAAACATCTTTTCCAACCCTGTGGCAAATACTTGAAAATATCAATAAGATATTGGGTTTCCAACTAAATATTGCCAAAACAGATTTGCTCCCCTTATTTTTTATTCTCTCCCGGAACCTTAAAAAAGTATCCAATTAAATGGCACAAAACAAATTTTCGATATCTGGGTATTACAATTCCTAAAGATTTAGATTTATTGGTACTGTTAAATTATGAACCCTTATCCATTCAAATTCAAAAGGATCTGACATTATGATTTTGGCTACTACTGTCATTTTTTTAGAGAATAGAGACAATTCGCATGATAATCCTTCCAAAACTACTATATGTATTCCAAAACATTCCTACCTTTCCCTCACATTTTTATTTTAAATCATGGGATAAGCTTTTCTCCAATTTTATATGGAATGGCCAGAAACCAAGAATTAGAATGTCTCTTCTTCAGTCACCACTCACTTTGCGAGGGGCAAACCTACCAAATTTAAAGTTTTATTTGTTGGCATCCTGCTTTAAAATTATGTCTCTCTGGCTATTACCAACTTATCATTCTCCCTGGAAAGATCTAGAATTTGCATAAATTACCTCTATGATATAATAAAGATTACTTTGGTTTCTGAAAATAGGTCACCTCCCCTTCGCGACTTCACCCCATTCACGGCCCAAATATTAAAGCTATGGTACAGATTAAAACAACAAAAAGTCTTTAGGTTTTTTTTTCTCTATACACTTATCTCAGAGGATGATCGATTTCTTCCAGCAACTCTAGATCAAACTTTTTTCCAGATGGAAGCATATGGGTCTACAATGTTTTAAGCAGTTTCTTTCCCCCTCCGGTGTTATCCCATTTGAATCTTTACAAACTAAATTTGGCCTATCTAACAATGACTACTTTAGATACAATCAGGTTAGGAATTACTTACTATGTCAAAGAGATATTAATATCCGGTTGCCGGAACCCTTGCCCTTGGCCTGGAAATATTTAGAGGATAACATTAGGGGGTGTTTATGACCACATCAAGAGGGCTACTTTTATAAAATCCTAAGAGAGAGAATGGGAGATTCTTCAATCTCTATAATGAATGGTTGGAATAAAGGTCTTGAATTGGAGATACAGGAACAGGACAGGACAGGCTCTGATCCTCCGTGCAAGCATATAAAGTCACTCATGCCACTAAGCAGCACGAATTTGCATGGAAATGCAGGAGCATTTTTTTCCGTTCTCCTGCAATATTAACTAAATAGCTTCCATCATCATTTGGGGCTTGTTGGAGAAAATGTTCTTGCAAGGTAGTGAATCATGGCCATATCTTTTGGTCTTGTCCTCTATTAATGCCATTTTGGTGCTCAATACAACAAGAAATCTCTGATTGTATGGGAGAATTGATTGAACTCACAGCAGAAACTATGTTGCTTTCTATTTATCACCAACATAACCCACAATGGCACTGAACTTTATTACCTATATTTATATTAGCAGCCAAAAAAGCAATAACTAGACATTGGCATTCTTTAGTTATTCCAACTGTTCAAGATTGGAGAGGTTTTATGGCAGATATTTATTATATGGAATCCCTGACCACTAAAATGCACAACAAACAAACACTATTTGACCTCTATTGGAGACCCTGGGTGATATATTTTGCCAGGAGCGACCCTGATTTTGTCCCTTAAATGTATCTATGAGTTGAGGGTTGGACTAGAGGTATGGGAAGTTTCAAGGTCCCTATGGACATGGAGAGTGTAGGCTAAAAAATGTTTTTCTTCATTGATCAATGGCCGAGGGGATACTCTAACCTGATAAAATAGGGAAACACCCAGTCACAATAATTAACATTTGGGCATGAACTATCTGGTGAGACAATTGTGGATATAAATATATACTGATTTATTCAGATAGACTTATGTATTAGTTCTATGTCTGCACTAATTATGTATGTACTAGTCACCTCTACTCAATAAAAATAAAATAAAAAAAAAGATTTAGACGAGTCTTGCCAAGAACACATATACCATTTAAGGGGTCAGTTCAGGCAAACGATACTGCAGACTAGTGCAGAGTGTCATCACCAAGCTCTGATGGTGTACCAGAATGAGTCAATTACAATCAGCTGTGCTATAAAAGCAATCAATTGCACTGCTGTTAGTTGCCAATAACAGGCTGGATTCCCTCCCATTCTTTTCCTCCACGATCTTGGCACACTGTGTTCCATTGCCTGCTCCAGGGCCACCAAGGAGGAACACCACCATTGACTGCATGAGTGCCACTGTCTGCTGACTTCATGAAGTTGCTGGGATGATGCTGATCAGGAAGCATGTCCAACAGATGGAGCCCGGAAGGTGATAAAACAAACCTGGGGCTGCAGTGAGGGCATGGCAGCACAACCTCATGGTACAGGTAGGAGCCTGAGGAACAGGTCACAACCTCACTCAGCTGCTCAGGAATATTATGCAGCTGTACAACACTTCTGGACCTAGACAAGTCAGCAGCAGCCACTCTCCTCACAGTGCTCCACAATGCCTTAGCAACCACAACCCACTCCCTGGTTAGCTGCTGGTGCCACATTGTGACCAGGAAGCTGCAGATATGTCCGGGGTCATGACATCTCCAACTAGTTGTGTGGCCTCAGTCAGCAGTCTCTGTCATGGAATTAATCTGTGGTCTCTGTCCGGCTCAACACAGGTATGTGCAGCAGGATCATGAGCAAAAATTGTGTGGCGGGGAGAGAGGAAGTATCTGCAAGAAAATAGTATGACAGGGGAGGGAGGAAGCAACTACATTGGATGTGGAGAGATCTGCTTCAGTGCCACTCCAGTGGAAGTACACAGCTGTGGTGTATTTGCAGTCATGTGCTACCAAAGTTTCCTTCTCAATGTAATTGCACTACGTCAGCATAGCTCTCGCTATGCAGCCGTAATAAGGGATGAACCAAACAAGAAATGGGGCCAAAAACCTAAGCACATTACTTAGCATGTGAGGGACCCGAGTCCCCACAAGAGGCATTGGAACCTAAACACATTAGTTACCATCTGAGAAACAAAGAAACTGGCAGCAGATAAAGACAGAGAGCCCATCAAGTCTGCCCATGGAATTGGTATCCCCCCACCCACTAAGAGTCATACTAACATACTAACATACTAAAATGCCAGCAGAATAGGCCTAATGGTCTTTCGTGTCTGCTCGTTTGGTCGCCCCCACCCTGGGTGCTGACCTTGCTGTCCCCCTCACCTTCTCTGGCTTCTCCCTTCCCAGTTCCGGATATTCTTGCTGCATTGGATTTTGCTTCCTGGACCCTTCCCCTGTACCTGTCCCACCCCCTCTTGAACCCCTCCACTGTCTCTGCCTCCACCAGCCCCCTAGGTAGTGCATTCCATGGCTCTACCACCCTCTCAGTGAAGTAGCACCTCCTCCTTTCTCCCCTGAATCTTCCCCCCTCCAGCTTCCACCCATGCCCTCTAGTGGCCCCTCCTCCTTCCTTCAAGCACCCTCACTGTTCCTCCCTATTTACCCTGTTCATGTACCTGAAGACTCCTATCATGTCCCCAGGTCCCTTCTCTTCCAAAGTGTACATATTTAGCTCTTCGAGCCTCTCCTCATAGGTCCTGTCCCCAAGCCCCAGATCATTTTGGTTGCCCTCCTCTGGACCCTCTCCAGGAGGTTAATGTCCCTCTTTAAGTGCGGCCCAAAACTGCATGCAGTACTCCAGGTGCGGCCTCACCAAGCAGTTATACAGAGGGAGTATCACTTCCCTCCTTCTGGAGGTGATCCCCCTAGCGATGCATCCCAGCATCCTGTTGGCCTTGGCTGCTGCCCTCCTACAAGTCTCAGTCTTGTTCATCTTGACATCCACCACCACCCCAGGTCCCTCTCAGCCATTGAGACTTGTAGTATTCCCCAGGGTGTACACTTGGCCTGGGTTTCTAGCTCGGGTGGAGTACCTTGCATTTCCCTGCATTAAACCTCAGCTTCCACTTTCTAGACCATCTTCCAGAGCCTCCAGGTCCCCTGCAGGGCCACACCCCTCCTCCCCATCCACCACTGCCCCCAGTTTTGAGTCATCTGCAAAGAGACTCATCTCACTCCTGATTCCTGTCCTTATGTCAGATACGTAGGCGTTGAACAGAAGGGGCCCAAGGACTGATCTCTGTGGGACCCCACTAATGACCCTCCTTGGGGAAGAGACAATCCCACCAACTACGACCCTCTGGGTCCGGTCCTGGAGCCAATTGCCTATCCATCGGATCATCTGGTTTCCCACCCCCATTTCTCCTGGGGGCTTATCCCTCTCTGTCACCCTCCTGCATCCCTTCCTTCCCTAGTTCCCCTAGTGGGACCATGAGTCCCCTTTCTGTGTCCTTGTCATGTCTGAACCCATTAAGAGTATCTGCCTACACCCACTTCCACCGGCAATCTGTTCCATGGCTCCACTACCATCTCATTGAAGAACTTCCTCATATTCTTCCTGAATTTATGCCCCATCAACTTCCAATCATGCCCCTCATGACTACATCCCTATTTCTAATATATACAGCTTCACTATTAATTTTATGTATACCTCATAGAGACATATAGGTCATTATTATGTCCACCCCCTTCTGGCCTCTGGCAAGTACATGTTCAGGGCCTCCAGCCATTCCTCATAGGATCTGCCCTACTGGCCCTGGATCATTTTAGCGACCCTTCGTTGAACTGATTTCAACCTATTTCCTTTCTCAGGTAAGGACTCCAGAACTGGCACAGTACTCCAGATGAGGCCTCACTACTGACCTGTATAGGGGCATTATCACCTCCCATCTCCTATCAAAACCTCTCCCAATACATCCCAACATCCTTCATCCTCAATGCCTTTACTTAAGGGCTTATTGCACTGACTGGCTTGCTTAAGGGAATCACTGATGATAACTCCCAGATCCCTCTCCTTGGTTTAGTCACCAGCCTAATCCCCCCCCCCCATCTACTGTACTACTCTGTATATAGGTTCTGTTTCCAAGAGTTCTTCACCTTGCACTTCTTGGCACTGAATTTCAACTGCCAAATCTTTGACCACCTTTCTAGAGCCCTCTGAAGTTCCCTCCTTCCTTCCTCGCTGTCCATTATATCACACAGTCTTGTGTCACCAGCAAAGAGACACATCTTACCTTCAATACCTTCCCCTATGGCACTAATGAACATACTGAAAAGGACAGGGCCCAGTACTGCCCCCACCCCGCACAGCACCCCACTCATGACCCATTTGTCCTGAGATTTGACCTAATTTACTACCACCCTCAGCTACCTCCCCCACCCACCTGACTAACTTCTTCTCTAGTTCTGGATCCCACAACTGCCTCCATGACCCTGAGCAAGTCATGTAATGTCACTGTGCTTAATTATCTCCTAGGTGACACCTGGAATCAAGCTTCTACACAGTGTGCCTTTCCCAGTCAAATAATTCTAAATAAATAAAATACAGGTAACAAATGGCAACTGCTCACATACAGCATCTGATCAAGGTGCCCCCTGTGGATAGGGACACTGAAGTGGCAATCCAGAAATCAACTTGCACCTTCTGTGTAGTGCCGAAAAAATGAATGTGCCCAGTTGGCTTGTACCAGTTAAAATGTCATGGCATGCATGCATGCAATATTTAAGGTATTACATTTGGTTTATAGCCATTATGCCCAAATTAGCTTGGATTTGTACAATAATTTTGTAACCATTTCAAGTAACGTTACCCTTGCTACTACACATACCCCTTAATGTATTCTAAAGTCAATATTCATTCAGAGTACTGAAACTTCTACAATACTAGACTCCTGCAATTAAACGACAGTATAAAAGCACTTGTTTCTCTCAGCTTTTAACGAGCCCTTCAGCCTTTATTATGCCTCAGAAAAGTAACTCACAACCCAACTTTAATTTACAGAAAAGAGACATTGCAGAAGATTTTTGAAACACATAGTGAGTGGAGTATGAAAAGATCTCCCCACCCAATTGCAAAGAAACCATGGTAGGAGCAGTGAGCTGCAAATAACTAATCCCATTTACAACAAGTTCTGGTCAGAGCCAAGACAGCTGTGGAGAGCATTTAGGAGTGTCAAGAGCGTTGAATAGAATATGCAGTGCTCTCACCGCACCAGAGTCCGACATAAGTGATACTGCAGTGATTGCAGAACTGCGCATGTGTGTTACTTGCACATGTGCAGTTCTCCCCCGGGTCAGCCGTGCATAATATGACAGTGCCGACATTACTACGTATGCGTGATACTTGCATATGCACAGTTTAAGTCAGCGCTGCCATGCTGTACATGGCAGCTGTCAGTATCTCATCAAAGCTATCCTGTGTCAGTACATTGCAGGCAAATGTAAACATGGGTGAAAGTAAGACCCCACTGAAAATGAGATACTGCATCTCAGCTAGGCTAACCTGTATCAGTACATTGTAAAAATGGGTAAACTTGGGACCCCCATGAAAATTAGATACTGCACCTCAGCAAAGCTATCCTGTGTCAGTACATTGTCCAAATTACTTTGTGTCCCACACCGTACGCCTTCTGTCTGCCAGGCTGCTTTCTCACATAGTTTCCCTAAACTGTGGAACACCCCACCCCAAAAAAAAACTTTGCCACTCTTCTGCCCCCTCATCCATTTCGTCAGCCTTGCATAATTTCCTCTCCGTGACCTGCAACTGTAATTGATCTCACCTTATTACACTTCACACACTCTGTTACTCTAACTATAGCAGTTGTGGTTCTTGTCCACCAGGTTTTCCAGTACCAAACTTAACATGTTTATTACTAGAAGTTCTGTTACTGATTGTCACACTCTGCCCTTTTATGATTGTATGAAATAATATGTACTGTGTAATTACTTGAAATGTTATCCCTTGTTGCTGCATACTGAAATGTTATATGTCCATTCTAATTTCCCTTTCACCCAGGATGCACTGTAAGATGAGCAGCTTGTTGTACATTGTGCCCTTCCTGGTGAAACTCTTAAATAAATACATATATAAAATAGCTACAAATATGGGCCCACTGAATATGAGATACTGCATCTCAGCCAGGCTATCCTGTGTCAGTACATTGTAACAGGGCTATAATACCGTCAAGAGGTTCTGGGGACATGTGAGCCTTGAGAGCAAAGCTTGAGAGATTCCAACATTTTTCCAGAGCCTCTGTGATATGTTGCAGGTGAGTTTTACAATATGCAATAAGAAAGAACACATAAAACAGCCTTAACATTTGTTATAGTGATTTTACTGACAGGCATAATGAAGTCAGTTGCGTAAATGTATTGATTTGAGCAGTGTTACGGTGTGGGAATAACAGACACTTAGGCAGGAGCTATGATGCATAAAATAAACGCACGGATGCGCTTATGATTTTTTTATTCAAAGTCAAATAAAAGCAATGTATACAGAACTAAAGAAAAACAAGGAGTTAGTCAGCACACCAAAATAAACAAAACTCTGAAGATAACTCTTCCCTAGTCACTTCTCTCTTAATTTATTACTTTCTTAAAGCAATTCACTGTGTGAAAAAAAACACACCTTCCTCCTACAAGACCAGCAGCTCACTGGCCTCCCTGTCTCCAAACTCCCTCCTAGTGGTGAGTTTTTATAGTCTTTTCACTGATGACATCATGGGCAGGTGACCAACATCAAGGGAGAAATTAGGGTTTTATTTTTTTATCTTGGAGGCTAAAGGCATTCAATTTCCCTCACTTCCAAGTCCCTGCAATTCTTCACCTGATAACAGGCTTTAGTTTAATAACACATACAGGTAGGGATCGACAATGGCTCTTTTGACTTAATTGGGACTCATGTGGAAGTAAGTCCCTCCTTTGTTCTGATGCCACTGGAGCCTGTGCCTTTAAAGCCAGCCATTTTCTGGGCAGCCAGCCTATAGCAAGTACTGCAGGATAACCAGAAAGGTAATTACATAAACACTAAGCCACGACAAAGGAGGCTTCTACTGGGGAATTAATGCATGGTTGGTGGGGTTGTTGCATAAGGACAAAGGCCGAGTGCCTACAACCACCCAACCATGCATTAATTCCACAGTAGAAGCCTCCTTCGGAGTGACTTAATGTGCTTGTAACATGGCAAGTGATGCTGAAGATTCCTTATTACAAACTGAAAATATTTATAAAACATGCACAAAAAGAAAGGTTTAGGGAGTTGAATACTTGTACTGTGACTCTGTATAGCACGTAATCAGGATTATAACATCTATTCATATACTGATGCTGCTAAACAAAGGCATGGATATATAACACTGCATACATTATAATAATTACATTAGTTTTCAGGTGGCAACTGCTTTTGTACAACTATCGATACATTTGAACACAGAGTTTATTACTGCCGCATTGCATGCTAGTATTGCTTTTAACAGATTTCTGCATATTTCTTACTGCTCAGTTACTTTTACCATGATCAGTAAGCACTGCAAGTCACAGTGAGCGTTTCCATATCCTGAGCAGTATACTTAGATGAATAAGCTCATTGCAACTCCCGGCATCCACTCCTCCCCCAGCATGTCCCGGAAAGAAAGCTTCAGCTGCTTTGGAACAGCTATTGCGCTACGACGTATGCTCATGCACTCACAAAGATGTCTATTAAATCCATCTTTAACAAGCAGGACTTGAACAAAACTGTCTGGGATGTTCCTCTGTGGTAACATAACCTAACTCCCATCAGATCCAGAACATATGGATCTGTACGGTAGGTGATGTTTAACTGAAGACTACCAGGCACTGTCTGTATTAGTACTAAGCACCATTTAGTGTGTTTCTCTGTGCACATTGTACAGTGGTATCTCAAGTGACAACAAAGATGGGTATTTAGTTTTTTTGCGATCTCAATGTTCCACTGGGTAGGTGGGTGGGTGGCACAAGAGAGTGTGGAGATCTGCTGCTCCCGATAACACAGTGAGATTAGATGTAGTACTACTGTTTGGAGCGAGGGTTATTAGTGTTTGGAGTGGGCATTACCAGTGATTAATGCCATTTCCAACTTTGGTCAGCTGTTGTGTTTTTGTCCAATAAAAATTGCCATGTTACAACATTTTTTATTACTGGGTTGTTCCTTTAGGCATCTCTGTGTTGGCTAGGAGAATGGGAGATAGAGGGCATGCTCCTCTTCTCCCTTCCTCCTCCAGCTCAGGAGACCTGTTTCTGCTATTAATAGTAAATAGTTTGGCTATAATCATGTTTTCTAAACTCCAGCTAAAAAGTGTTTATACTGCATGTAATAATGTTGTGGTTCCTCTTAAAATAAACTGGAAGGGTATTTAATTCATGTAGGGGCTCTCTCTAGGCTCCTTTGGAAGCTCAGGCACTATCCAGCAAGTGCAAATCTTGTACTGATGGCTGAAATTGCAACCGTCAGCAAAACCTTTCATTTGGGCCTTTACATGTCCATTTTCAACATTGTTCCTGTTATTTCATTATAACAGCCCCAGTTAAAACACTTCTGGGGCTGCCCTTTTCCTGCGTGCATATCTTTCTTTTTCTTTAGACACTACGGGGTTTATTTATTCTCATACTCATAGTGTCCTCACATTTATAATTAAGCATTTCCTTTGCCGCACTCTGCATTACCTTTCTATGCTCTGAATAAAGATTTTTCTTTTAAAAAAACACATTGTGTGGTACATGCTAGTGCTTTGGGCATCAGTATGCTCCAAAGCAAACATGGAGCTATTCCTGCTCTGAACAACCATTCTGTGCCACATTTCTTTAGTCAGCGAGCTGCGCTTCGCAGCAAGCAGCTTGCAGCTTCCACAGCCAGCGCCTCTGGAATGGGGCACCACAAAAGGGACACTTTTCTTTTACTCTAGGCACTATTCTTTTACTCTGGGCACTATTGCTAAACTGAGGGCACTCCAGGGGACTTAGGAGTGTTTTCAGTATTTAAAAGTAAAGCGCTACTTATATTTGAACATATTTTATTTTTTTTAATTTAGTTGTTTAACCAGGAGTAGCACACTAAGCTGAAAGCTTTTTTACAGGAGTGACCTGGGAGCACAGGGAAGTTAAGTGACTTGCTCAGGGTCACACAGTATGCAAGTGGAAGCTGTGGGATTCAAACCCAGGTCTGGTCTGCTGGATGTCACCAGATGTGCAGATCAGAGCCTTAAACCACTGCGCTATACTGCCTCCTCCTACTTCCCACTAGGGAGATTGCTTTACACAGCAACCGGTGTTATCTGGTGCACTATAAGGGGGATTGGAAAAAAGGGATAGTAAAGTAAGCAATGAGATATGTCAGATTGGACACCCTGACATGAAAAAAAGGAAAAGAACAGAAGAAAAGATGAAGAGGATAGGATAGGACAGTGTGAGAGAAGGGGTTGGGGTTTATCTATATGTACTACTAGAGGAGTAAACCTTACAGGGAACAGGGACCCTGTTACACTCCTCCCCACACAAGAAGGCAACAACAGTTGACTCAAAACCCTTCTACCCTTGAAGGTTTGGAACTTCCGCCCACCCACTCCAGAAGTTCCCCTCGGGGACCCTTATAAATACAGTAATGGTATATCAGTATCTAAATACCGACAATAACTACCATACCATTCTGTTCCCTGAGGTTTTGTGCCCATTCATGACACATGACAAAACATTTATTATCATCACAGTTCATATTACATTTTCCTCCAATGTCAGGTTATCAGCTCCAAATCTAGACAAAAAAATCAGTATTTTTATGTTGGGCATTTGCTCTGTGCTTAATTGTAAATCTATATGACTGTAGGGCAAGATACCATCACATAGTCTGTGCGTTCTACTCCTTCATCTGGTTTAACCAGAACAATGGATTATGGTCTGTCAAGGTGGTAAATTCAGTGCTCCACAGGTAATAGTGTAAGGACTCAATGGCCCACTTTATGGCGAGACAATCCTTCTCAATGGTCGAGTAGTTCCATTCTTGCTCATGAAGTTTCCTGCTGATGTAGACCACAGGATGCTCTCCCTTTTTGTCAGTCTGGGACAAAACAGCTCCTATCCCTGTGGCTAACGCATCTGTATGTATCTCAAAGGGCACCTGGAAATTTGGACTTCTAAGGACTGGGGCAGAACCCAAAATAGCCTTGATGGCATGAAAGGCTTCCTCACACTCAGTAGTCCATTTAACCTTATTGGGATATTTGTTTTTAGTGAGTTTGGTTAAAGGGGTCACTACGGTTCAAAAATCAGCAATAAATCTCCTGTCGTACTCAGCTAAACCCAGGAAGGAATGGACATGCTTTTTGGTGGTGGGAATGGTGCTATTTGCAACAGCCTCTACCTTACTCTTTTCTGGCTTTACTGACCCATGTTCTATTACAAACCCTAGATATTTAGTTTCAGTGTTTGCCAGGGCACATTTTACTGGGTTAATAATCAGTCCAGCATTGGTAATGGCCTGTGTTACTGCACTTAGTTGTTTCAAATGGGTTTGCCAGTCGGGACTAAAGATAACAACATCATCCAAATATGCAGCACTGTTCGGTGTGTGTTGTCTAAGAATGTGGACCATATACCTCTGAAACATGGCAGGGGCACCATGAAGACCAAATGGCATTGTTGTGAACTGATAAAAGCCAATGGGAGTGCAAAAGGCAGTCAGTTCCTGTGCATCTAATGCCAAGGGTATTTGCCAATACCCTTTCATCAAGTCTAGTGTGCCGATGTATCTGGCTGTTCCTATTTTAGCCAGCAAATCATCAATTCTGGGCATAGGATACCCATCAAAGGATGAGATGGCATTGATTTTCCTAAAATCTAAACATAGTCTTAGACCGCCTTCCTTTTTGGGACCACAACAATGGGTGAGGAACAGGTGCTCCGTGAAGGCACTATGACTCCTAAATGTTTCATTTTTCATACCTATTTCTATGACCTCTTACCTCATCCTTTCGGGTAACCTATACGGTTTTTGATGTATGGGTTTTGTTTGTGTGACTTTTATGTTGTGTACCACCCTTTCCGCTCAACCTGGTGTACTTGTAAAGGAGAGCCAGTAGTACTGTAGCAATTCATGTACCGCTTTGCTCTGCTCAGGGTCTAACTCTGGATTGATCCGTACATTCTGTTTCTCTTGGGAAGGATCTGGTCATTTGTAAGCAACATCCAGCTCAGCGTGCACCTTTTCAGGGTGTATAAACAGAGAAGGAGGGGGGGATGGTTTTTCTACCCACCTTCACAGCAGGTTGGCATGGTAGACCCATTCTGGGGCTGCCTCCCTGGCAACTCGATCTCAAAATATTCCACTCCTGTTTGACATATTACCTTAAAGAGACCCTGCCATCTCGTCAACAGTTTGTTTTCTGTTGATGGCAAAAGTAACAGTATTTGCTCTCCTGGGGAAAAACATTTCTTCTTCAATCCTACATCGCACCACACTTTCTGCTCTGCTTGGTTACCGGACACATTCTGATGCACCATGGTAGAAACATAGAAACATAGAATTTGACAGCAGATAAGGACCACTTGTCCCACCTAGTCTGCCCATTGTCCTATCTAACAGATAAGCTGCAGATCCTAGTTAACCAACTTCACTTCACCAGCTTTTGTCTTAAAGAAGTCATATAGTCCAGTATGTTTGTATGGCCCACATTTTTACCTTCCTCCCAATGCTCTTTCACAGCATCCACTGGGCCCTGGGGATACAATACCCAATACAATATGGACCCCTACCATACAATAGTGTGAATGGGGGAAAACCTGTTGTAGCCTGGGGTACCTCCTGGTCAAATGCTCCTACTTGTTGTGTACTTCCTCTGTGTATGAAATGCTTTACTGTGTAACTAACTCAGGGTCGCCCTGAAAATGGGACCTTCCGGGATCAGCGGCCTTACCCAGTTACCAAAATTGACTAAATAAATAAATAGAAGGTAGAGAAGAAACCTGTCCCAGTCATGCCCTGTCTCCTGCACATACTTTTTTAATTTAATTTTCAAGGTCTTTTTGAAACATTGTACAAGGCCATCCATTTGAGGATGATAGGAGGAGGTTCGTACTGCAGACACACCCAAAGGTTTGTATAATTCTTTTAACAATTTAGAAGTAAAATTACTTCCTCTGTCAGTCAGAATCTCCTGAGGGATACCCATTCTACTAAAAATGTTGGCTAACTCCTCAGCAATCCGAGGAGCCTTTGCAGTACGTAAGGGTATCGCCTCAAGGTATCTGGTAGCATAATCACAGACAACCAAAATAAACCTGTTGCCTTTTGAACTAGTTGTCAGGAGCCCAACTATTTCCATTGCAATGCATTCAAAGGGAGTGATGACATATTTATTTATTTATTGAAATGTTTCACCAGGAAGGGCACACTGAACAACAAGTTGCTTATCTCACAGTGCGTCCTGGGGGAGAGGGGAGTGGAAGGTATACATACATATATACATACATACATACATACAAGCAGTAATAGCAGGGTGGCAATTCAAAGTGACATGGTAGGAATACCTGAGTTATATACATATTTTACATTTATACATGAGTAGTGCAAGTACAGATCACAACAGCAATAGCACAGAGAGCTAACTGTGGCAGAGGTCAGGCTAGTGCTAGGTAAGCAGTGAGTCAAGGCAGAATAACAGAAAACTGTCAGCTTTGGTAGAACTTCATATCGGTTGGTATCGGAGGAGGGGAGGTCGGTGGGATAGGTGGCAGAAATGGGGGAGGGAAGAGAAGGAGATGGAGTAAGGTAGTGGGGGAGAGAACCAGGTGAAAGCTGGGGTAAGTGGCAGAAGGGGGGGAGAAAGGAAGGGAAGGAGAGGAAGTAAGGTAGTCGGGGAGGACACCAAGGAGGAGGAGGTATAGGGAATTAGATAGATGCATGACGTGGATGGTACAGGTGATAATTTAGATTAGGCGGGAGTGATAGGTGTTAAACACAAGTACAGTAAATTGAGTAGAAGTTATGCAGAGCTGTTGTGATGGGGTATGGAGAGGAAGAGTGTTGGACTTGAGGGGGAAGGGTATTTCATAACTTGGGAAGGCGATGAGAGATGGCCGTCTGTCCAACCACTGTTGAATGGTGAGGGACTAACAGTAGACGGGAGTCAAAAGAATGGAGGGAGTGGGCAGGAGTGGGAAGGGTAGTGAGGGAGGAGGAAATATAGGGAAGGAGAGAACCAAACCAAAATTTAGACACAAATTTGGCTCAGTGAAGGTGGTGTCAGCTTTCTAGAGAGGGAAATGCCAGCGAGGATAGAGTTCACAGTGATGAGTGAGAGGGGTAGCATCTAGAGCGAAGTGACAGAAGGAGTTACACAGAGTGTCCAGTCTGGTTAGGGAAGACCTGGGAGCAGCACTGTGGACTACATCGCAGTAGTCGAAGATAGGTAGTATCATCTTCTGGACAATTTCACATCAGGGCAGTAGCGGGAGGCAGCGACGGTTCCTGTATAATGCACCTAGCTTAGGGTGCAGTTTTTTCAGGATGGAGTCTACATGTCCAGAGAAATTGAAGTGTTAGTCAAGCCACACATGGAGGTACCTGAAAGATGTTGTGTCCTCAAGGACTGTCCCATCAAGGGTATGAAAGGAAGGGAGGAAGGGGAGCTTAGCGAGTCTCTGCCTAGTGCCAAAGGTCATTGAAACATATGGAATAGGTTGCAGGGATACCTTGTCTGCTTTCCCACCTTGGGCAACCAATTGGCACTGGGGATATGCTTTGCAGTAAGCTGCTACATCTTTATGAATGTCAGGTTAGACAAATCTATAGGTTATGTGCCCAAGGGTTCTATCCCTCCCTTCATGGCCTGCCATGGGTAGGTCATGTGTTAGCTGCATCAATTTCTCCCTGTATACAGTGGTTCTACAGAGGCTTGAGTGACTGGATTAATACAGGTGTGGGAATAACAGACACTTAGGCAGGAGCTATGATGCATAAAATAAACGCACGAATGTGCTTATGATTTTTTTATTCAAAATCAAATAAATGCAATGTATATAGAAATAAAGAAAAACAAGGTGTTAGCCAGCACACCAAAATAAACAAAACTCTGAAGATAACTCTTCCCTAGTCACTTCTCTCTTAATTTATTACTTTCTTAAAGCAATTCACTGTGTGAAAAAAAACACACCTTCCTCCTACAAGACCAGCAGCTCACTGGCCTCCCTGTCTCCAAACTCCCTCCTAGTGGTGAGTTTTTATAGTCTTTTTGCTGATGACATCATGGGCAGGTGACCAACATCAAGGGAGAAACAAGGGTTTTATTTTTTTATCTTGGAGGCTAAAGGCATTCAATTTCCCTCACTTCCAAGTCCCTGTAATTCTTTACCTGATAACAGGCTTTAGTTTAATAACACATACAGGTAGGGATCAACAATGGCTCTTTTGACTTAATTGGGACTCATGTGGAAGTAAGTCCCTCCTTTGTTTTGATGTCACTGGAGCCTGCACCTTTAAAACCAGCCATTTTCTGGGCAGCCAGCCTATAGCAAGTACTGCAGGATAACCAGAAAGGTAATTACAATTTTTATGTTGCTTGCACGCATGTGCAAGAAACATAGTGCCATCATCCGAGTTTTCGGAGGTGTGGCACCCCATCTTCCAATTCAGTCAGTGAGTTTGCAGGCGTGGCCGCAGTTCTCCAATGACTGCTGCAGCTGTCTATGACAGCAGTCGAAAATGCAGTGGCATACAGTTGAAAGGGAGAGCTCCGCTTCAGTGAGCAGAGCCCCCACATACACACGCTAGCAAACATATTGCGTGCTGATGCGCCCCTCCCCCATGCACACATTGTAGGGCCGACGGGTGCCCAATCCCCCGTCGGCTCCACAGCCGCACGCCTCAAAATCCTTTTTTCGAGGTGCCACGCTGGGATCCCACCCCAGCGTGGCAAATCCTGTTATAGCCGACGGGGGTACCCAATCCCTCATCAACTCCAGCCCCCCCAAACAGCCTTTTCTGCCACGCTGGGAGCCCACCCCAGTGTGGCAAACGTCCCACATCATCTGAATTAAAAAAAAAAACCTGCAACCAAGAAAACATTCCCTCGCCGTCTCTCTGCTCCCCCCAAAACCTGCACCCACCCACTGCGCACCCTGCCTCCCCACCCCCCATACTAACCTCCGGAGCTCGGCGCGACAATCATCGGTGGACCAGGAACACGTCTGCAGTCTTCAAAGCCGATCGCGAACATAAGCTGTATAATGGAATCAATAGGGGTTTTTCAACTTTGTTGCATATCTCAGGCATATTTGGGAATTTTGGGCCCAAATTTTCAACATGGGGTTTTTGAGACCCCTTCTCATGAGTTCTTGCACTGTCATGGCATTAATCGGGCTCGAAGGATGATTTCGCGGTCACTGCACGAAATCACCTTTCGGGTCCAATTAATGAAACGACAGTGCCAGTGTTCATAAGGTGGGCTCAAAGCCTATATTGAAAATTTGGTGAAAAATTCTAAAAATTACTGTTTTACGAAATGGCATTGCGCAGTTCTTATGCAATCAGAAGTTCACGAATTTTCAATATTACTCCAGATTTCAACATTGCCATTTTTACCACACCTCCTGAGAGCAGTACAGCTGTCACTTTTCACATCCTGCCCAAAACTTGTTTCCAGCATGTAGCGCATAATGGCAGTCGGTGTGTGAAATCAATGTATGGGACACATTAAGAAAATCACAGTGACGCTGTTCATGAGCAGAGGTCTTAAAATGGCTATGTTGAAAATCTAGTGAAACAATTCCTAAAAATGACTGTTTTACGAGTGTGCATTGTGCAGTTCCTACGCATGCTCGTAAGTTCGCGAATTTTCAATATTTGCACTCCAATGACTTCCAAATACCTAAACAGCACATACAAGCAAGCAACATTCAGCATTGACAAATGCTTGTTTATGACTGGTTTGTTCCTTCAGGTGTCTCTGTGTTGGCTAGGAGAATGGGAGATAGCAGGCTCGCTCTTCTTCTCCCTTCTTCTGCCAGGTCAGGAGACCTGTTTCTGTCATTTTTTTTTTATACTTCTTTATTGATTAAAGATTTCAAAAGACATACATATCAATACCTGGGGTGTAACACATTCACCCCAGGAAAATGTTTCATTGTACTACATACCAATCATATAAAACTTTATAAGATAAAAACTTAATACATTTCATATCAACATCGATACTTCTCTATGTATGTATTTGTCCATATCTGAGGTATGTTATAACCAAATCAATCTGTAGCATTTCTAAGAATTGTAAACTAAAATTATGGTTACCTGATGGACACTTTAAAACAAACTCCCTCTCTTCAAGCCATTAATGCAAGCCACAGAAAAAATGAGAAGATCAAAAAAGGACAATAAAACAGATGTTAAATAACCTGTTTCTGTTATTAATAGTAAATAGTTTGGCTGTAATCATGTTCTTTAAACTCTAGCTAAAAAAATGTTTATACTGCATGTAATAATGCTGTGGTTCCTTTTAAAGTAAACTGGAAGAGTATTTAATTCATGCAGGGGCTCTTTCTAGGCTCCTTTGGAAGCCCCTGACACTATCCAGCAAGGCAATTATTGTACCAATGGCTGAAATTGCAGCCATCAGCAAAACATTTAATTCAGGTCCATGTTCAACCTTTTTCCCGTTATTTCATTATAATAGCCCCAGTTACAACACTTCTGGGGCTGTTCCTTTTCCTGCGTGCATATCTTTCTTTTTCTTTGGATACTACAGGGCTTATTTATCCCCATGCCTGTAGTATCCTCACATTTATAATTAAGCATTTCCTTTGCCACACTCTGTGGCACCTTTCTATGCTCTGAATATTTTTTTCTTTTTAAAAAACACATTGTGTGGTACATGCTAGGGCTTCGGAGCATCAGTATGCTCCAAATCAAACACAGAGCTATTCCTGCTCCAAACAACCATTCTGTGCCACATTTCTTTAGTCAGTGAGCTACACTTTGCAACAAGAAGCTCGCAGCTTCCACAGTCAGAGCCTCTTGAATGGGGCGGCACAAAAAGGACATTTTTCTTTTACTCTGGGCACTATTCTTTTACTCTGGGCACTATTGCTAAACTGGAGCACTCCAGGGGAATCAGGAGTGTTTTCACTATTTAAAAGTAACGCGTTACTCACATTTGGACATATCTTCCTCTAGGGAGATTGCTTTACACCACAACCAGTGCTATCTGGTGCACCATAAGGGGGGGGGCGAGAAAAGGGATAGTAAAGTAAGTAATGAGATATATCAGGCTAGCCACCCTGACATTAGAAAAAAAAAGGAAAAGGACAGAAGAAAAGATGAAGAGGATAGGACAATGTGGGAGAAGGGGGAGGTCACCTGTATGTACTAGCAGGGGAGTAAACCTTACAGGGAACAGGGACCTGTTACAAGTATACAGGAAATGTACTGGAGTTTTGTCCCAGTTTTACATGGAAAATACAGGGAAAAGGAGGGTGCCCTACAGGGAAATGCTTTGTTCACTCTGACATATCCTTTGTACATTACATCAGTTGCTACAAGTATGAGACCAGTCATTGTTATGTTGTCTTGCACATGCACAAGCAGCTCTTTGTGGCAGTAGGAGATGGTAGTAGGAGAAATGCAGAGGTTTGTCAGTTTTGGTGAATGCAGAGCACGCTTTAGAAGGTGTGTCCCTCATTCCCAATTAGCAAGCATGCTAGCAGCGACACGTTTTATGCAAAGTGCCACCAATTTGAAATGAATTTGCTGCTGCAATCAGAGACAAGCTCCTCATGCAGCAGCACAGATGACACGCCTCCCCTATGTGCCTTTCTTGGTGAAACATTTCAATTCACATGGCAGTAGTGATGGTGGCAGGAGAGCAAACCTTGTAACCTTTCCGCCTCGCCACCCCACCGGTCCCTGTCTGAATGATGGGAGGAGGCACTTTCCTCACCTGCCTCCACCACCTTCCACTGTCTATTACTGGAAAGTTTCTCCCAGACATGCGGAGCAGGCTACAGCCAAGCTCCACACAGGCTGGGAGTACTGAGTGCCCGAAGGCACTTGTACTGTAAGCGCAATCCCGATCACCCTGGTGGACCCCCCCACCTGGTGACATTGTGGTGTTTAATACCCCCAAACATCCTTTAATTTGACACACTGGGAGCCCACTCCAGTGGGCCAATCCCTGCTGTGGTGTTTCTGACACCAGGATGCTCACTCCCAGTGTCGGATGCACCCCCCCCACAAACCTTCCGACCTCAGGGTGCCCAATCCCTGGGTCAGCATTGATCCTCCCAGTAGTGTGGTGCACTGGGAGCCCACCCTAGTGTGCCAACATCCAGGTTCCCCTGTAAAAAAAATGGAACCACAGCATCTTTTTAGTTTTTCTAACCTGAAAAACAAGAAAATGGTCCCCCGTTGTTGCTTCCGGCCCCCTCTCCCAACCCGCACCCTCCCTCTGTGCACCCCACTTCCCTGCACCCTCCCCCTCACCTCATACTTACCTGCATAGGTTGGGAGCAGCAATCTTCAGTGGACCGGGAACACGTCTGCACTCTTCAAACACTGACCACAAACTGAAGAAATGACTAAGTCCTATAATGACACTGAATAGGAGGTTTCAATTTAGGTGGATATCGCAGCCATTTTGGGGGGTTTTGGTCCCAAAACTTTCAACATGGGGTTCTTGGGACCCCACCTTATGAACACAGTCACTGTCATTTCGTTATTTGGTCCTGAAAGGTCATTTCATGGTCACTGCACAGAATCACCTTTCAGGACTGAGTAACAAAATGACAGTGCAACCGTTCATGAGGTGGACTCCCAAAAAGCCTATGTTGCAAATTTGGTGAAAAAAATTCCAAAAAATTATTGTGTTTCCACACATGCTCATAACTTTGCCAATTTTTAATATTTCACTCCAGATTTTCAACATTGTCATTTTTTCACATCTTCTTTTGAACAATACAGCTGTCATTTTTCACATCCTGCCTGAAATATGTTTTCGCACATGTGGCACACAATGGTGCGGTCGCTGTGGGAAATCAATGTTCAGGACACATTAACAAAATCACAGTGACACTGTTCATGAGTGGAGGTCCCAAAATGCCTATGTTGAAAATTTGGTTGAACAAATCTCCAAAATAATTGCGTTACGGGCGTGCATCGCACCGTCTTTCGGATGAGACGTTAAACTGAGGTCCCATCTGCCTGGATTGGTGGTAGTTCAGGTGGATGTTAAAGATCCCATGGCACTTATCGAAAAGAGTAGGGGAATTTGTTATTATAATAACAAAAGCAAAACAATACAAAATAGTGTTTCCTCACACAAAAGTAAAGTACAAATCATAATAAAAAGCAAATAAGTATTTAAGACACACATATTCAAAACAGTCTGCTTAATACATAAATAGAATACACACCATTTGTTATAATCAAAAGTTAATCATACAAACAAAACAAAAAATACAAAAATCACTAACAAGGCATATCTAAGAAAAAAGCAGAACCAAATAGGTACAGTACACAAATAAACAAGTAAGGGAAGGAGCAAAAAAACACAACAACCCTCACATACCACCGTATCCTCTTAAAGAAAAACAAAACACAACCCCCAGTAATCTATTCTAAAGACAAGGCAATAAACTTACAGGAATTAACCAAAATCCAAGACTGACATTGTATAGTTATTGTAGAACATACGTATGCACATAAAAGTAGTAAAAGGCATACCAGTATATGCAAAGGAGATCTCGCCTTCTCCACAAGGGAAACCCTTCTTACCCCAATGCAAGACCAAGTCAGACACAAAGACCTTACCCTGTATCAAGCCAGGTCATCTTCCTCCACCACAATCTGAACAGTTCAAGACGCACCTTTCCCTGCTCCTGCCCCCTCCAACTAAACACATGATTGCGGATGTTGTGAACAATCTGAGATTCAGAAAGTAATTTCTGTCTGAGTGTAAGAGAGCATCTAGCCTGCCATAACTGAAAACCAATATGACCCATCAAAAGACGCACCGTGATCGCATCTTACACAATCCAGGAGCTCGGTAAAACCCCGTCCACCCAAATTTCGGTTGTGAGAACCCTAAAGGGATTTAAAGGCCATGCAGCATGAAAATGAGACCAAAATGAAACAGTAAAAGGACACTCTACAAAAAAATGTTCCATCATTTCAACTACTCCAAAACAGGACTCTTCCCTAGGGCAGAATCGTTCTGACAGTTCTTTATGCTTCCTATTACATTTTACCCCTAATTTTTTATGTAAGCAGAGCCATAAAAAGTCCCACATATGTCTAGGCACCCTCTTACTCATCAATAACTGTAGCTTAGCATGCTGTTCAGAAGGAGGCCTAACATGAAACCAGGGATCAATGAAAAAGAAATCATGCAATATGGAAAAATAGAATTGTTGATGAGTCTGAGAAAGAACCAATTGCCTAACAACACGCCACACCTTCAATTTCTGAAACATTGTGCAAAAATGACTAGATAGGATACCCATCCGAACCTGGCGAGCCAGAAAGGAGTCCATGCCCCACTGCGTCAGAAGAGGATCAACACCATCTGCCACCCACGGGGACCAGATCACATCCATCCCTTTTAGTAAGGGCACTAAGTTATAAAAAATAAAAATACTATGAAAAAACACTACCGGATTAACCATCCCCAAACCATCTTCACTAAGAGGCAGGTACGGAACACCCCTTTTCAAAGGATTTAACCTGCTACCCCATAAACAAAGAAAAAATACACCATAAATAGATGCCTCCAGAGAGATGGGAGGGGGAAAATCCACAGCAATAAATAAAAAATATGGTAGCAGAAAAGTTTTCATCAAATAAATACGTTTTGCTTTAGACATACATCCCTTATTCCAAAGCTGAACCCTGTTGCGAGCTTCCGATAATTGCTGGTCCCAATTATACCGGTGGTCATCCAGACCCCCAAAGTAAATTCCCAGTATTTTCCTATAGTCAAATACTATAAGCAAACCCCAAATTAAGGACACATCAGCCGCTTCATACCCCAAGGGCAGAATCCCACTCTTGAGCCAGTTGATAGAGGACCCAGTCAAACCAGAAAATACATGTAATAACTCCCTTGCCGCAATAGCAGAATCCTTATCTGATAGAACCAAAATAAGATCATCAGTATACACCAAAGTAACTATCTGAGGGTCCCCACACCCAACTGATAGCCCAACAATGTCATCTGAACTATGAAAGGCATGTAAAAGGGGATCTAAAGAAAGCACATAGAGCAGGGGACTTAATGGACACCCTTGCCACATCCCTATGTACCCCAATCTCCCTACCGTCTCAGCCATTCACACTGGGAATCAGAGTAATGCCCCCATAGCATGTTTGCAGCCATCCTATAAATTGTGAAGGAAATCCGTACCGTTTCAGACACTCCCAAAGATAAACATATTCTACCTGATCAAAGGCCTTGGACTGGTCCAGGCAAACCAAATGCCCAAACAGTTCCCCAGCCTTTCCCTTAGAGACCAATTCCCTAAGTAGGATCAGTGCATCCTGAACCCTTCTGAGAGGTACACCACTAAACTGTGTCGGATGTAAGAGGGAACCCATAACCCTCCTTAACCGCAGACATAATATCTTCATCAGGATTTTGTAATCCGAGTTTAATAGCGACAAAGGTCTCCAATTACCTAAATTCCCACGATCTCCCTTGTCTTTATACAAAAGAAGCAGCATACCCTGCAACATACTGTGAGGAAGAACCCCAGACTGCAGCCCATCATACAAAACCTGGCATAGATCAACGCCCAAAATCTCCCATAAGATCTTATAAATCTCATGAGGCAGCCCATCAGATCCAGGAGTAATGCCCGATCTTAAAGACCAAACTGCTGACTTCAGTTCCTCCATTGTAATGGGTCGTACCAAATCAATCTGGTCAGCCAAAGACAAGGCCGGGACTGACCTACCAGCAAACCAATCACAGATAGCATCAGCAGAAAGAACCCTGCTCTTAAACGAGGTAGAAACATAGTCATGAATTGCATCCAAGATATCATTATTAGCAGTAACCCGCCCTCCCTCTGGAGTGTTCAAATACATCATACCCCTTGAATGTCTAAGAGATTTCAAATACTCAAAAGACAAAGTGTCTTTCTTCCTGCCACAAATCTTAAATTTGTGCTTCATTTCAGTATCATGCAGAACCTGAGACTGTGCCTTAGCCAATTCCAGTTTCAAGCCTGCAATTTGTTTCAGACAGTCGGAGCCAAGAAACTGTCTATGAGTGGACAAAAAATGAAGCCTTTCCCTTAGATGCCATAACCCAGTATGCGATAACTGCCCATTTAAACGACCCACAACCTTAAAATAAACCCGAACTTCCCTTTTAGTATCCTCCCACCAAAGATTTAAACTATCATATAAAAATGAGATTGACTTCCTTGCCAAAAAAAGAGAGCATAACCCACCCATCACACAGGATATTTAATAAGGCAGAATTCATTTTCCAGACACCCGGCCCTCTCCAAGCAGTAGGAACATCGCTTAAGGCCAGTCTCAGTAATCTGTGATCAGAGGAAGCAACTTCCTGCAGGAATTTAGATTGAACAACCTCAGAAGTGAGAAAATAGTAATCTATTCTGGAAGCCCTTGGTCCACAGAAATAAGTGTCCCCAAACCCTCCAGTAGAGGGCCCAAAAGCATCTACTAAACCAGTGTCTGAGATGAGTTTCAATAAACTAGCCCCATCGCTATACACCTTTTTCCCTGTCCCAGAAGCCCCTTTGAAAGGTAAGGAACAATTAAAGTCCCCCCCCAGAATAATGTAATAAGTGGTGATAAAAAGGGGTATAATGAGTTAAATAGAGACACCCGGTCAAATTTAGATTGAGGGGCATACACATTAATCAATCTCAAGAATAAGGAACCCCATTTAATGTCCAGGACCAAGGCCCTGCCAGCCAGAACTTCTATCTGGTGTATCACAGTAACATGAAAATGAAAAAAACACATTCCAACCCCACTGCACAAGTCAGCACCCAAGGACCAAAAACAGTCCCCCCATATCCAACCAGCAGTGGCAGCCTCTACCTCCTCAAGAGAATGCAAGCGGACATCCTGCAGAAAAACGCAATCCAGATTTTCATACAAAAAATGTGAATATGTTTTCCGATGTTTTGCAGGAGTCTTAATACTGTTTACATTCAAGGATGCCACCCGAAAGTGAAAGGGAACAGGAGGCATAGCGGAGTTACAGTCACTTCACCTTACTAGATGCCTTCGTAATCCTACCACTTTTACCGTCAGGTGGTCTAGGGCCCACCTGGTCAGCTGCAGGTGCAGTAGACTCTAACCCTGGCAAGGGTAGAGGAGGCCCAGCCCCACTTGGGACATTCACTGGACACTCCTCCAAAACTGAGAACATATTCAGGTCAACAATAGAAACAACAGGAGCAGGTACAGCTGGTTTCTTCCCCAATTTCCCCTTCCCTTTGGCAGATTTCCCTTTCTTCTCATTAACCACCACAAACCCAGCATCCGGGGGTTCTAAATCAGGTGATAAGGGAGCAAGGCTCTCAACTTCCCCCTGATCTACCCCAGAGACCACTGCAACCCCTACTCCAGGCGCAACTGTGGCACCCAACAGTAAATCAGCTTTTTCCGACAAACCAGGTTCAGCCAAGGGGGGAACATCACCACCAGTATCAGGTCCCCTCCCACCCCTAGTAGGAATACCAAGTCTAACCGCCTCATGGATATAATGATCCTGTACCCCATAATCAGCTTCAGCAGTATTTTTAGCAGCTAAGGGACAGTTTTCAAATGTGTGACCCACCTCATCACAGAGATTACATTTTGAGGTCTGAAAACAATGGGCACTCGGATGGCCCGTCTCCCCACAGTAAGAGCATTTAAGCACAGTACAGGAGGTGCTAATGTGGGTTCGAGACCCACATTTAAAGCAAACTCAAGGCTTCCCAGGGTAAAAAAGAAACCCCTTATCCCTCCCCAGAAAGAAGCAATTAGGCAGATGTATCAACTCAGAATCCGTGGAATGGAGTTTTACCCTAAATTTCCAACCCCCATTCCAAAACCCCTCAGCGTCCAGGATAGGGACTGGATTCCCCTGAATGTCACAAGATTTAGATAACCAATTAACAATATCAACAATATTCACTCCTTCATTCCTATAGAATATCGTGATGATCCTATAGGCCTGCTTTGATAAAGGCAACACAATGAAGTCAGACCATAAGGGGCTTGTCTTTAAGTTCAGATAACGACTCCAAAACAGCTCCATCAAGGCAGGGGTGCGGAAACTGACGTCAAACGTAAACTCCCCTGGAACATGTATCAATGCATAAACTTCTGAAGGAAAAAACCCCATGCTGTGCTTTAACAATGTCTTCCCAACAAAAAACCTATCAGGGGGATTATCCCTAGGACCCACATAGCGCAATCTAACGGCATTTCACCGTTTGGCCAATTCCAGAGGCTGCCTAAAGTGACTAGCATAGGAAGGTTTTGTTACAGCCTCCAGAGCAGATTTATGAACATCAAGGGGAGTAGTCACATCCCCTGCCCCCCTCCCCAAGATCCCAAAGACAAATCAGCATTAGTGCAAGACTTGGGGGTAGGGGAAACGTTAACTTCATTACTTAAGTCAACACTCAAAGAGTCAGTTTTGGCAACAGAACTTATCTGAACATCCACATTGGGAGCCAGCATGTCCTTCTCCAGTCTCCATGTATCACCAGAAATCTGGATCCAGCCTGCCCCACGCATCGCTCGCTCCGGTGACCAGGATTCTTCCACCAAGGCTCCCCAATCCTTAGAAGGTGCGTTTAGGTCCCCTGCAGGTCTCTCTGTAGCCGTAAGAAGCTTGCTGGACCCCTCAGACTCTGTAGCACTCGGCGAATTAGCCGATCTCTTCAGTTTCCGGTCGTCCTCCGAAACTATAGTCCGGCGTTCCCTCTGCAGCAGGTCGCTGACTCGCAGAAGTTCCTCCTCAAGACAACGCTGCTTCTCCACCAAACTAAGGCAAGTTTTCCAGAAAGATTCAAAGGCCCACCAAGACCGCGGCATGCTGGGTCACCCCGCTGGTGCATCCCAGCCGCCGGCTCTACGGGTTCCATAATAACAGCCTCTGTACATGGTAACACACTTTGGGCCAATGCAGCCCCATCCAGACCTCCTTCCTCCTCTATCACGAGGAACAGACTGACCACCTGCAACTCGCAACGACAGGGACCCCCTACTGGCACAGAGTAGGGGAATTTCCCCAGTGTCCTGGCCAAATTTCCCTCATTCACTAAAAATACCACCAACAGTATAATCTGGTTCAAAGTCAGTTGGCATTCATCTGTATCCCCCTCCCCCGCGTCATGCCTGAAAATAGGCAGGATTTGTCTAGTGCACTTACCCGGTCAACAAAAAACTAAAAAAAAAAAAAAAGTTTCTACGTACGCTCATGACTTCACCAATTTTTCATATTTTCACTCCAGATCTTTTAACATTGCTATTTGTTTTACACCTCCTCATGAACGGTACAGTTGTCATTTTTCACATCCTGTCCGAAATGTGTTTTTGCACCTGTGGTGCCAAATGGCACAGTTGCTGTGCAAAATCACTTTTCGGCTAACAAACTGATAGTGCCACTGTCCATGAGGTGGGGTCACAAACAGCCCAAGTTGAAAATTTGGAGTGCAAATACCAGAAAAGGCCCAGGGTGTTAGGGTTTCCAACCATAACACCACACCCTGTAGAGACTGACAGGTGTCAGGGATGTGATTTGGGACTGAGGGCTGTAATGCTCATGCCATTTCACCCCCACCCCCACCCTACAACCAGTGATAGCCATCGAGGTGTGCCTTGGGCTCTTTATCCCCAAAGTTCACCCCATTCTCCTATACTGCACCCATTTCAGCATATTTCCTTATGGAATGGGTTGAGCATAAGGCCCGAAGACCCCAAGGCACACCGCAACACTTGTTGGTGTCTGCAGGGTAGGGCGAGGTGAAATGGCATAAGCATTATGGCCAACGACTCAAAGGCACACCTCAATGCCTGTCAGTCTCTGCAGGGTGGGGTGGGGTTGGCGTCAGTTCCATACTTCACTGCCATTCCTATTATACATCTCTCTAACTCCTGCACTACCAATGCCAATGCCAGAAAGACAACATTCAGCATTGACAAATGCTTGATTTCTGCTGTAACACTTATCTTGATTCTAAGGCTCTGACACAACCTAATGAAGTCTCAAGCCAGACTGCATTTATATGCAAATGAGGCACTTGTAATACAACCCCTCCTATACCCTGATGTCACCAGATCAGCAGCTCAGAAGAAAGCATATAGTTTTCAGTGCTTACTATCTGTATTTTATTTTAAGTTTGTGATGGCTTAAGACAGTCCTGTCATGCCACTCACAGTGTGTAGTAATACTAGTAGCCTATATTTGTGCATAGAACATAATACATATAACATTATTTCATTCAAAAGAAAAATAAAACTATTTCTTTGTGTAACTCAGCTCTTACTGTAAGACAGCTGTAACATGTTGTGGGGGAGAAGTAGACCAGAGGCTTCCTTTACACAGATGACACACATCCTTGTTTCAACAGCTGAAAAACTGGACAGCTAGATGACTTAGTTTAAAAATTGTATTCTTTGCTTTTCAAATGCTCCTAAAACCACAATAGCTGACTGGAAATACAAACAGAGGGAATTAATTTGACATAGGAGAAGTGAGATAAGCAAATACACAGCTTTGCATACATGAGACGTTTCCTTTAAGCAGCATGGAATTTGGGAGTGCTTATTTTAATGATCAGGTGTTATGTATGTTAGAAGCATTTGATGCTGGCCCGTCGGTGCAGAGGTTGGATTTCCACTTGCGATGCCGGCGACCCAAATTCGGGAAAGAGCCCGGGTCGCTGGAGAGACGGCCGGGGAAGAAGGATAGAGCATCGTAGAGACAGCTCTCCTTCTCTGGAGGGAGGGCAGGGGAGTGCTCCGCTGCCTGCTGGCTCCTAGCTGAGGCTAGGAGTATCACAGGAACAATTAAAGTCCCCCCCAAGAATAATGTAATAAGTGGTGCATAAAAAGGGATATAATGAGTTAAACAGAGACACCCAGTCAAATTTAGATTGAGGGGCATACACATTAATCAATCTCAAGAATAAGGAACCCCATTTAATGTCCAGGATCAAGGCCCTGCCAGCCAGAACTTCTATCTGGTGTATCACAGTAACATGAAAATGAAAAAAACACATTCCAACCCCACTGCACAACTCAGCACCCAAGGACCAAAAACAGTCCCCCCATATCCAACCAGCAGTGGCAGCCTCTACCTCCTCAAGAGAATGCAAGCGGACATCCTGCAGAAAAACGCAATCCAGATTTTCATACAAAAAATGTGAATAAGTTTTCCGACGTTTTGCAGGAGTCTTAATACTGTTTACATTCAAGAATGCCACCCGAAAGTGAAAGAGAACAGGAAGTATAGCGGAGTTACAGTCATTTCACCTTACTAGATGCCCTCGTAATCCTACCACTTTTACCGTCAGGTGGTCTGGGGCCCACCTGGTCAGCTGCAGGTGCAGTAGACTCTAACCCTGGCAAGGGTAGAGGAGGCCCAGCCCCACTTGGGACATCCACCGGGCACTCCTCCAAAACTGAGAACATATTCAGGTCAACAATAGAAACAACAGGAGCAGGTACAGCTGGTTTCTTCCCCAATTTCCCCTTCCCTTTGGCAGATTTCCTTTCTTCATTAACCACCACAAACCCAGCATCCGGGGGTTCTAAATCAGGTGATAAGGGAGCAAGGCTCTCAACTTCCCCCTGATCTACCCCAGAGACCACTGCAACCCCTACTCCAGGTGCAACTGTGGTACCCAACAGTAAATCAGCTTTTTCCGACAAACCAGGTTCAGCCAAGGGGGGAACATCCCCACCAGTATCAAGTCCCCTCCCTTCCCTAGTAGGAATACCAAGTCTAACCGCCTCATGGATATAATGATCCTGTACCCCATAATCAGCTTCAGCAGTATTTTTAGCAGCTAAGGGACAGTTTTCAAACATGTGACCCACCTCATCACAGAGATTACATTTTGAGGTCTGAAAACAATGGGCACTCGGATGGCCCTGCCTCCCACAGTAAGAGCATTTAAGCACAGTATAGGAGGTGCTAATGTGGGTTCGAGACCCACATTTAAAGCAAACTCAAGGCTTCCCAGGGTAAAAAAGAAACCCCTTATCCCTCCCCAGAAAGAAGCAATTAGGCAAATGAGTCAACTCAGAATCCGTGGAATGGAGTTTTACCCTAAATTTCCAACCCCCATTCCAAAACCCCTCTGCGTCCAGGATAGTGACTGGATTCCCCTGAATGTGACAAGATTTAGATAACCAGTTAACAATATCAACAATATTCACTCCTTCATTCCTAAAGAATATCGTGATGATCCTATAGGCCTGCTTTGATAGAGGCAACACAATGAAGTCAGGCCATAAGGGGTTTGTCTTTAAGTTCAGATAATGACTCCAAAACAGCTCCATCAAGGCAGGGGTGCGGAAACTGACGTCAAACGTAAACTCCCCTGGAACATGTATCAATGCATAAACTTCTGAAGGAAAAAACTCCATGCTGTGCTTTAACAATGTCTTCCCAACAAAAAACCTATCAGGGGGATTATCCCTAGGACCCACATAGCGCAATCTAACGGCATTTCACCGTTTGGCCAATTCCAGAGGCTGCCTAATGTGACTAGCATAGGAAGGTTTTGTTACAGCCTCCAGAGCAGATTTATGAATGTCAGGGGGTGTAGTCACATCCCCTGCCCCCCCTTCCCAAGATCCCAAAGACAAATCAGCATTAGTGCAAGACTGGGGGGTAGGGGAAACGTTAACTTCATTACTTAAGTCAACACCCAAAGAGTCAGTTTTAGCAACAGAACTTATCTGAACATCCACATCGGGAGCCAGCATGTCCTTCTCCGGTCTCCATGTATCACCAGAAATCTGGATCCAGCCTGCCCCACGCAGCGCTCGCTCCGGTGACCAGAATTCTTCCACCAAGGCTCCCCAATCCTTAGAAGGTGGATTTAGGTCCCCTGCAGGTCTTTCCATAGCCGTAAGAAGCTTGCTGGGCCCCTCAGACTCTGTAGCACTCGGCGAATTAGTCGATCTCTTCCGTTTCCGGTCGTCCTCCAAAACTATAGTCTGGCATTCCCTCTGCAGCAGGTCGCTGACTCGCAGAAGTTCCTCCTCAAGACAACGCTGCTTCTCCACCAAAATAAGGCAAGTGCTTTCAGAAAGATTCAAAGGCCCACTCGCACCGGCGGTATGCTGGCCACCCCGCGGGTGCATCCCAGCCGCCAGCTCTACGGGTTCCATAATAACAGGCTCTGTACATGGTAACACACTTTGGGCCAATGCAGCTCCATCCAGACCTCCTTCCTCCTCCATCACGAGGAACAGACTGACCGACTACAACTTGCAATGACAGGGAACCCCTACTGGCACAGAGTAGGAGAATTTTCCCAGTGTCCTGTCCAAATTTCCCTCATTCACTAAAAATACCACCAACAGTATAATCTGGTTCAAAGTCAGTTGGCATTCATCTGTATCCCCCTCCCCCGCGTCATGCCTGAAAATAGGCAGGATTTGTCTAGTGCACTTACCCGGTCAACAAAAAACTAAAAAAAAAAAAAAAGTTTATACGCACGCTCATGACTTCAACAATTTTTCATATTTTCACTCCAGATCTTTTAACATTGCTATTTTATTTTACACCTCCTCATGAACAGTACAGTTGACATTTTTCACATCCTGTCCGAAATGTGTTTTTGCCCCTGTGGTGCCAAATGGCACAGTTGCTGTGCAAAATCACTTTTCAGCTAACAAACTGATAGTGACACTGTCCATGAGGTGGGGTCACAAACAGCCCAAGTTGAAAATTTGGAGTGCAAATACCAACAAATGCCCGGGGTGTTAGGGTTACAGACGTCCAGACCAACACGCAATAGGGGAGGGGCGGACGTCAGCGCTAGCCACCCCGAGAGGAAAAGGATAAGGAGAAAATTGGCTGGGTGCTCACTGGATGATGGCCTCCAGGTCCTCTGCACCACCAAACCCTCCAGGGAGCTGTTCCACCGCAGCCTCAGAAGCATCCAGTGGCCTATATGGTAAGTGCCAGGCTGCCTCCACTAGTGCATTCCCCCTCAGAGAAGGGGGACCCGGCCGGTGATGGGAAATGCCGGGATACCACAGGAGGGCTGCAATATGGGGTTAAGTGGGGGGAGTCAGGACTCAAATGAGGTGGTAGGGGGACTAGCAAGAGGGACCATAGGACAGCCCGAAGGAGTGGAGGGCACCTGAGTAGTAGTGGGGGACAAAAATAGATAACTCACAAAAAAAAGAAGCATTTGACACTTCTTGAGACAGCAAAGTTTCTCTTGTACGTGCATTAGAACTTAATTAACTTTCAGTGACCCATGCAGCCAGTATGATGTTATGCTTGTGCAACTGTGTTACTTGGTTTTGGCTGTTCACACTCTATTCCAAAGGAATTACCACCCTGCAGGGGTACCAAAGGCAATGAACCCTCAAAGAGGGTTCCACCCCTAGAGGTGCTGTGGGACAATTCCCTTGGCTAAAGGTACCTTAGGAAGGATCCCCAAAAAGAAAAGTAGTAGTATGAAGCATGTTAGCAATCAGTAGCCATGAGGCATAGTAACAAATAAGGCAACAGGCAGCTTGATAACGTAATGAGATGTGCAGGTTAGCAATGGCATTAGTACGATGGTTACACTGGAGATTGAGAGGACCTCCTAAGGAGAAAGGGAAGGAACGGCAAGTAGGGACACCATCCACCTCCATCCAACAGTGGAACCTACCTAAAGGAACTAGGGAACACTAACTATGGCTAACTAACGGTTATGACTCGAGGCATGGAGGAGAGAAAAATACCCTTTGAGGAGGAAATCTCTGGGGACCCAAGGCCTAGGTTGCCTTCCCTCCAGGCTTGGGATGTTTATTTTGTGATGGCTCTGCTGCTGCAATTTAGAAACCCAATAAAAGAGGAGTGGAAAATATTCCAGTTTAGAAGAAAGCTCTCACTCAATCCCTCTAACGAGAATACACCATGGAAGGTTGAGAGTGTTCTGCAACATCAGGGCAACCAAGGTGAGAGGAGGAGAACAACGACTGCTGAGGCACTCACCTGACCTACTCGCCCTTAAAACAAACCAGGTGAACCACAAGCAGTAGTAGGGAGAATGCGGTGAAGGTGCCTTGCTAGTAGAATACTAGAGCCAAAGAAGATCACTGTAACCACCCTTCACAGCTAATCTTAAATTCTACACCAGGAGCTGCCGTCAAGTCTTTAATGGTTAAAGCCAGACCCAGAGCAAGGACATTCCCAGCTATGGGCCAGGTGAGAAGGACCCCACCCAAGTCAGGTACACTCAAGATACAGAATTTATAAATGCAGAGCGAGACCATCAGCTGCAGGGAGGCCCTGCACCAGGAATGGTATGGCTGGCATGCCCCAGAAAACTGAAGAGAAGCTGAATGAGCATTGATAGCTGGGATCTCACGGAGGTCAGATGGTAGTAGAGAGCATTGAGCAATGAGTGGACCTGCACATGGGTCAGTAAGCACAGTAGCAATGGTTGGACCAACACGTGGGTTGGAGGAGCAGCAAATATGGATAGTGGGGCAAGCCAGCCAGGCATTCAAGGAAGCCAATGATGGTGACAAATACTCTGAGGATTTTAGGTAGCGGAGGAAGGATTAGAACATAAAGTAAGTATGCCACACGAGGCCACGATTCCCCTAACATCTCCAAGTTCCCCACTGTAGGAAAAACAAGAAAGGGATGGAAGGTACTGAGACCCACATGCAGATATTAAAACTAGTTTACAGCATCAGCGGTAGCTTACCTAACCTCCAGAGTATAATAGCAGTTTACAAACACAAAGAGCAGCATCTGTATTGAGTAACTATGAGTTGTAGGAGTAGCAATTCGATAAACATAGACTTGAGGAAGATAATGCTCTGAAAGCAGCAATTGCTAGGCAGTGCAGTAAAAACAATAGCAATGAGATATGTGGTATGAGTTGAGAACGCAAGAGTGAGCTGCATGGGCTAGGGTTCAGAGTGAGCCTGAACCAGGTGAAAATAATTAAGGTGCATAGCATGAAGAGCAGCTATGTAGTATGAGTTGAAACACACAGATAAGGATCGCAGTTGCAGTGTGAGTAAATGGGAGCAAGTAGCATGAGCTCTGGATTAGCAATATACAAGGAGTCTAAAAAAAGAACCCCCCCCCAAAATAATGCAAAACAAGACACACAAATACAGAAGAACAGAGGACAAGCAACACAAAGAAGCACACCACTGGAGGCAAAATACAAATCAAAGCAGAAGACAAACAACAGAGTTCAGCAGAAACAAGCAGAAGCCAAAACAAGCAAGGCGGGCGGGGTTGGCCCCAGCCAGCAGCAAAAGACAGACCGGCAGAGCCTCCAGCCGCAAAGAAAAAGTGCTTGACAGAGAGGCTCAGAACTCATATTTTGACAGGAAGTGGGAGTGGCTGGCTGCTTGTCCACTGAACTACAGGCATAGCCTTCCAATTGTCATGCTAGACAGCACTTATGTTTCTCAGGCTTGCCAGACATGTAAGGGGGCTGGAATCCTCATCTTAGATGCTACAGTATATTGTTATTTACATTAAAAGCATTTGACAGGTCTTGAGTTCCAGAAACCCAGCAGAGAGAAAGGAGTGTTTTATTCAAATGGGTAGTGATTTGCAGTTGTTGGGTGTGGAAGGATACACTGTAAAGTACTAAAATATGCTTCGGTATCCCATTTTTCCAACTACAGACAGCAAGGTGGCTGTAGGCTCCGCCCACAGTCATAAAAGCAGCAACCAGATCAAAACATTGTTTTCAAGATAAACGAATGCTGCAACAAAAACAACTTTGCCTCGCAGGAAGAGCTAAAACGCTGGCTCTCACCCCTCCACCTCCCCACCCCCAGTAAAGGGCGCTCCGAAAATGTAAATTGGGGTGGGAGGAAGTTATTAATGAAGGCCTGTGGAAGCCCAGCAGGTAGTTCTATTCCAAGTGAGCTGCAGAGCTCAGGGTCCTGACCCCAAGAGTGCTAGTTATCATGCGAGCAGCCTCAGCCCACATGCTCTCCTCCTTCTTCCTCTTCTGTTTATCCTTCATCTTCCTCGCCAGTGCAGCTACCAATGGCTTCAAACAAAATAGGACAGGCAGAGCTGAACTGGTTAAAATGATCAAGGATTGAGTGAACATGAACCCAGATGACAATAAACACCCAGGCCTCCACGTTGCTGCAAGATTAATAAGGAATGTGACCAACGTAAGAAATAAGAAACAAATCTTATCACTGCGCTTCCCCTCCATGCACATTCCACTTTTTCAAATCTTGCATGAAAAACCCTCTTATAGCATTGACAGTTTGTAATGTGCTTATCACCTGCACATAGATTGAAGGAAAGTTCTTCAGTCCCTTTAAACTTCTGCTTGGTTTCTGAAGTCGTCTGTCTCATAGGATTGCCCCATTACAGACTGCCCATCCAAGGGTTCTTTGATCTCCACAGAAAATGTGTTGGATGCAGCCGTGTACCATAAAGTGGCTGTTGATGTGGTGGGCAGTGGTCCTGAAAAAACTTGCTTGAGTTGTTCTGAAGCAGCACCCATCAGCCCTCATATAGCTTCCGCGTCCCAGCCACCTTTTCTTAACAACAACAAAAACCAGTCTTATTTTACATACATCTACTGCAGTTCCGTTTTCCACTTTTCTTTTGTAATGAAAACAAATTTTTTTCATTTGCCACTTAAAAACATGGCAGGTTATACAGAGCAAACACCCTCAGACACTTCTGAGGGTAAAGCACGTTAACTGAGCTGCTCAGAAAAAAAAATCACTGGAATGGTAATACGAACATATGAACATACGAAACTGCCAGCAGAAACAGGCCACATGGTCTATCAAGTCTACTCGAATGTGCAGCTAGCACCCTTACCTTGCAACTTCCCCACCCACTCCCCCACCTTACGTTTATCCTGGCCTCCCACCCTGTCCCATCCCCTTTTAAAACTATCCACTGTCTTACTGGATATCACCTCCTCTGGCAGAGTGTTCCATTGCGCCACAATCCTCTCCGTAAAAAAGTGTCTCGTCATCTTCCTCCTATTCTCCCCCACTCCAATCTGAGACCTTGACCTCTCATGTCCCTCCCCCTCCTTAGCTTAAATTTCCCTTCAGTGCCTGTCTTAATTATCCCCTTTACGTACTTGAAGGTCTCAATCATATTTCCCCTGATCCCTCCTCTCCTCCAAGGAATACAAGTTCAACTCACTAAGCGGCTCCTCATATGGTTTGTCTTCCAACCCCTGGATCAACTTTGTTACTCTGCGCTGTATCCACTCCAGTAAACTGACATCCTTCTTTAGATATGGGTGCCAGTACTGTATGCAGAACTCTAGGTGTGGTCTGACCAGTGACCTGTAGACAGGCAGGATCACCTCCCTGTCCCTTGAGGAGATTCCTCTCACAGTACATCCCAGCATCCTGTTGGCCTTTGCAGCCACCTTTCTGCACTGCTCTGTGTTGTTTATTTTCCCCGTTACAACCACCCCCAGATCTTTTTCCTCCTCAGCGGTGCCTAGTTACACTCTCCCCAGCAGGTAACCCCTCCCAGGGTTCTTTGCCCCAAAGTGCAGTACCTTGCACTTTTTAGCATTGAATCCTAACTGCCACTTTTCCAACCACTCCACCAGTCTGGTCAGGTTGTCCTGTAACCCCTGCCACCCTGCTATGTCGTCTACCACTGCCTCCAACTTGGTGTCATCAGCAAACAGACTGACCTTATTCCTGATATCATGTGAGATATCCGCTACAAATATTCCAAACAGCACTGGACCCAGTACTGATCCCTGTGGCACCCCGCTAGTCACAGCCTTTGGAGACGAGAGATCCCCCCACCACCACCCTCTGCTGTCTCCCCTGCAGCCAGTTCAGTAATGTGGCATAAACATGAAAACAATAGCTAATTTGAAAGAAACATCCACACCTTGCAAACAGAAGATAAAAATATATACTAGTTGTGGGCTTGGCTGGTATAAGAAAATACAGTTAACAACTAAGGCAGGAAATCCGTCCACTTGGCCAGTGTAAACAGAATTCATGTCATCCAGTAATTTTGAAAAACAGCCAACCTGTTCCTATGTTGAAATGTAATTTTTTCCAGCTTATAAATACCGTAAATTTGTTCGTATTTTTTTATGATAATGCAAGATTTTTTCCATGTGACCCAGGAGTTTCTGCAGTACAACCACGTGTGTGTGTGTGTACGTGCGTCTGTGGTCAAAGCCCTATATCAGCATGACTCGGTCATAGAAACTATTGCAGTGCTCAAGAATGAGATTGTCAGGAACAAGGTAGGCTAGACTGCCCATGATCCCTATTAGTATAAGAAAACAGCTTCAAACTGTGATGTGAGAAGATAATGTCCCCTGATCTGTAAAGAATGGGGCTGGAGAGAATAGCTGGTGGACACAAATAGTTTGACAGCAGAGTTTTAGCTACCATGGAGCAGCCTCAGCCCACATGTGCTCCTTCTTCCCCTTTCTGTTTATCCTTCATCTCCCTCTCTAATGTGGCTTCCAATGGCTTTGAGCAAAATGGGACAGGCAGAAACGAGTGAATGCGAACCCCAGACAACAATAAATGCTCGGGCCTCCACGCAGCAGCAAGATCAATAAGGAATGCTGCCCGACATAACAACAGGGACAAAGGGCACCTACTGCAGGAATTTAGAAAACATCCTGGGTACAAATTAATTTCAGATTTATTTAAGGCTACAATAACACGTTTTCTTCAAGTGATTGAGTGATGGGGGAATGGTAATAGTCCATGACAGTTTCTCATTGTTGTATTTTTAAATTCTTAAGAAAAAAAATATGCAACCACACTGTACTGGATGCGGAGAGATCTGCTTCAAGTCCACTCTGGTGGAGGGACACAGCTGTGGTGTATTTGCAGTCACGTGCTAACAAAGCCCCTTTTCATTCTACAGTACCTTGTAACTGCACTAAGTCAGCATGCCTTTAACTCTGCAGCAATAAAAAACAAGAAGAAAAGCATCTGACTGCACTTACCCCCCGCAAAGGGACCAGGAGCCAACAGTAGAAGAGAGAGCTATGCTCTCAGCAAAGGACATTTCAAAAATATGGTAGTGTTTCCAGGCCTTTCAAACCATGGGAAACCTTGCCAGCATTCCTGTAAACCAATAGAACCGGAGACAATCCTAGAACATGACTTTGGTGCACCACCAAGAGACAATGATGATTTTAC
Organism: Neoceratodus forsteri; assembly: GCA_016271365.2. Classification (NCBI taxonomy): domain Eukaryota; kingdom Metazoa; phylum Chordata; order Ceratodontiformes; family Ceratodontidae; genus Neoceratodus; species Neoceratodus forsteri. The sequence continues at coordinate 733,402,318 of CM057450.1, forward strand.
CTCATGCTCTTCTTTTTTAAGGCATATGGTTGAGACTCTGGATATCCGCTCCACTTAGACTGAACAGGATAGGGAACAAGCATCATTTATGAGTAGGCATGGGACTTGCCTCATCTAAAAGGCTCATAGTACCCATTCATAAATCCTTCAAAAAAGCCACTAGCACGATTTGGGAGCATCCAAATGTAGCTCCTGGCACTGACAAAAAAGTGGACAATAAATCTCAAGTAGAGAAACGGGGTAACATTTTTTTTTCCCACCCCGATCATGAGGGGGTTGTGCAACCAGCTGCATGTGAGAAATCGAAAGCTTCCATGCCTCCAGAAAAGAACTCCAGAAAGCTGGATTATATGGCAAAGAAAGTGAACACTTCAGTCACTCTGCAATTAAGAGAGGCTGCTAACATGGCATATGCTGCAGAGTGCCAAAAAGCCCTGTGGAGTACTGTGCAAGTCCTAAGTGAAAAGGTGGATGGTGAAATTGGCAGTGAACTAGCAGAAACTGTAAAAGATACACTGGAAGTCACCAAATATCAGGCTGTGGATGCAAATGATACAGCCTCAAAGGAACAAGCACATGAGGAGGTTTGCCTGGATCAGGGTAACCATCCTGTCAGAGGACACAAAAGCAAAGGCTATGGACTTCCCATTCGAGGGACCCTTCCTCTTTGGGGCTAAAACAGAAGCCTAACTATAAAAAGCTGATGAACAAAAAACAACCTACAAGAATTTGACTCAAAGGAAAGAGCTAATACTTCCTTCAAGTTATACAAAAGAGGAGGTAGTGGCATGGCCTACTATCAGAGGCCCTACTTCTACTCTGACTACCTTCCTCATATGGATATCCAAAGAGGCAGACATGAGAGGTGCAAGGCAGAAGCAAGCACCAGCTCCTAAACCACAAGAAAAACAAAATCCCTGACTCTGTGTAGGCCACCATAGAACCACTACCAGTGGGAGACTACCTGACTGATTACATCCAGGAGTGGAAAACCATCACCACAGACAAGTGAGTACTGGAAGTGGTGACTCAGGGTTTAGCCCTTCAGTTTACAGGCCTTCCAAAACTAAAGTACCCAAAGGTTCTTCCTCCACTCCAACATCAGGAAAAAATCCTGCTGGACCTGAAGGTAAAGTAATGCTCTTAAAGATAAAGGCCACAGAAGAGTTTCTTTCCTCACAGTGGGGAAGAGGCCTCTTCTCGAGATACTTTCTCATAAAAAAGCAGAATGGGAATTGGTGGTCCATTCTGGACTTAAGATTCCTGAAGAGGTGGCCAGTCTGTTGGCGCAGCAGTAGTGCTACAGCTCAAGACGCCGACAACCCAGATTCAGGAACAAGACAGGGCCATTGGGGGGCTGGCTAGAGAAGGAAGATCGAGCATCCCAATGGATGTTCTCCTCATCTGGGGAGAGGGGACTCACAGGTCCACTGTTCTACTGCTACCTGGGTGAGCACAGGTGTCATGAAGGAGAAGACGTTTTGGAAGGGGAACTTGATGCAAGCACCAACATCAGTCAGGTGCATCGGCATGCTGGCACCATATAATATGGCATGCTTCTGGGAGGAGGGTGGGACTTAAGGTGAAAATTAGGGCAAGACTGTGCAGATGAAAGCTCTGCCTGCCCTCCACACTCATCATCGGACCATCGCCGCCACCATTCAGGGATCACCCCAGGTCTTCACCTCTGCTGTGGATGGCCAGACAGACAGCAGGGAAGAAATGCCAAAGTGACTGAAGATGTACCCAGCCCTGGGGGGCAAGACAGGGGGCAGCACAGCAGTGTGTTGCTGGTGGGCCTCAGGGTCCTGGACTAGTTGGTGACGTGGGCTGTCAATGTAGGGGAGTGGTTGGAATCACCAGATCTGAAAGATGCATACTTCTATATCCCTGTGAGACACTCCCACAGAAAATACCTAAGATTCAGATTAGGAAAAGATTAGTATCAGTTTGCCACACAGCATTTTGACCTAACCTCAGCTCCAAGGGTGTTCACAAAATACCTAGCAGCAGTGGCTGCATTTCTGAGAAGACAAGAGATAACAGTGTATTCCTATCTGGATGACTGGCAATACACTCCGAACAGCCTTGGCTTTCTACTGAACATAGGAAAGCCCCAGCTGGATCCCAGCCAATTGCTGGTTTTCACAGGAGCAGAGCTGGACACAACTCAGGGGAAAGCGTTCTTGCCACAAGCAAGAGTGGAAAGCTTGTTGTCCTGCACAAGATTTTACAAGCCAGATAAGGCAAGGTCAGAAAAGACTTCTTGCAACTGCTAGGGCACATGTCAGCAGCAACATCTGTGGTACCCTGGGCCTGCTTACAGATGAGAGATGTTCAGTATCGCCTAAAATGGTACTGGCATCAAAGGTCAAATCTACAGAGCCAACTACTACCAGTCACAATCAGCCTGCTCAGAGCTCTAGAGTGGTGGAAGTAAGTGACAGTCTCAGTAAAGGAATCCCATTCCAAAAAGTGTCCACAATCCCTCACTCCAACAGCAGACGCCTCCCTACTAGGATGGGGAAGGCATCTGGATGATCACACAGTAAGTGGAGTCTGGTCTCCACAAGAGCAGCAGGAGTACATAAACCTGCTGATGCTCAGGACTGTACTTCTGCCTAAACAGCAACTCTCAGACCTGGTCCAGCACCAGACAGTTCTGGTCAGGATAGACAACACCACCAAAATGTACTAAATAAACAAGCAAGGTGGCACCAGATCCAGAAAACTATGTGCAGTGACAATGAGAATCTGGGACCTGGCATAGATCCACAGATCTGCTGTACATCTGCCAGGAAAAGACAATGTTCTAGCTGACTCACTGAGTAGAATAAGTCAGAGAAACCATGAGTGGTCACTAGAACACCAGGTGGTTCAGACCTTACTCAGGAGATGGGGCATACCAGAGGTGGACTCGTTTGTCTCATGGACAATCACAAGTTACTACTGTTCTGCTGCAGACAACCCCACAGGAGGACTCTGCCCCAGGATGCTCTGACTCTCAATTGGGAGGAAAAGTTCCTCTGTGCATTCCACTATTCTTTCTAATTCACAGAGTGCTCTGAAAATTGAGAAAGAGTCAACAAGAATGAGTCTGGTGGCACCAGATTGGGCAAGACAGACATGGCTCTGTTACTGTCCCTGTCAGACAGAAACCCCATGATTTCTCTCCCCATGAGACATGCCCTTTTTACCTTGCCTCAGGGCAGGGTAAAATTCCCAAACCTCAGAACAATGAGGCTGAAAGCTTGGTTCTTGAAGACCTGATGAATACCTGGGGGTGCTGGCTGTGGGGAGGGGGGAAGAGAGGAGGCTCGGGAACGAGAGGACCTCAGGTGGGCAGAAACAGACAGGATGCCTGAGAGAGGCTCTGTGGGCCATGACTGGAGGGAAAAAGAGTTAAAAAAAAAAAAACAGTATAGTCCAATGCATATGCTTTATATTTAATCATGTTACTCCTAAAATCAAGAGATCTACATTGTAGTTCGCTGGTACAGTTAAAAATCTTATTTTCTTATTCCTTTATCTTACTTATTTTGAAGTTCTGACTTTGATATAACTCCATTTTCATTGTGAACAAATGAACCTATTTCTGGGACCCCATCAGTAATTCTTGCCATTTATTAATCCTGGCTTACTTATCAATAACAGAAATGTTTGATCCCGGGAATGATTTCTTCCAACAATCCCTCCCTTTGCAATACAATCTTTACAGTTTATGACTCCTCTATTAAACCACCAACTTAACTCCTTCACCACCCAGGACCTAGCTCCTTTCAGAGATGGGTCCCTACCATATACAGCAAAACTCAGTTATAACTCCCATGTTAAAGAGTGGTGACTCCACTTTGATCAGCAACTACAGGCCAATATCCATACTGCCCCCTCTCTCAAAGGCCCTTGAAACAATCATGGTGGACCAGCTCACAGACTACCTGACCAAACACAATCTGCTCTGTCATGAACAACACGGGTTCCGGAGGGGTCACGGCACCTCCACTGCCCTTGTTGAATTTACTTCTTATATACATGAGGCCCTGGATCATGGCTCAGTAGCAGGGGCTCTCTATATCGATCTGACCAAAGCTTTTGATACAGTCAGTCACAAGCTTCTTCTCCACACCTTACCGACACTAAATATCTCCCCAGAGGTCACCTCCTGGCTCAAAGACTATCTTAGTGGCAGGACACAGAAGGTTAAAACTAAAGAAACCATATCATCCAGTAAGCCAGTCCATACAGGGGTCCCACAAGGGTCCATTTTAGGCCCATTGCTTTTCACCCTCTTTCTGAACTCCCTCCCCAAATCCTGTAGTGGGAGGCTTCTGCTTTATGCTGATGATGCTGTAGTGTTTTGGAAACATTATCATCTCAACACACTACAAGCCGCCCTGCAGACCTCCTTTGGTGAGCTCGAAACCTGGTTCTCTGAACACTGCCTAATACTTAACTATAAGAAGACAAAAGCTATGATCTTCACCCACCACCAAAACCCGCTCTGTATTATGCCGCTAATCATCACAAACTCCCACGGCATTGCTCTGGAACAGGTCTACAGTTTCAAATACCTGGGCGTCATGTTGGACACCTCCTTTACCTATCACACTCACATCCAACAAGTATCCTCCTCTGTCAATGCCAGATTAGGGATCCTATACAGACATAGGCACTGCATTCCCCCACGGGCAATGCATCTTGCAGTGTCCTCCTCAATACTACCCCTGGTGGACTATGGCATAGTAATTTATGGGTCTGCTGATCATACTGCCCTGTGCAGCATCAACCTCGCCCTCAATAAAGCGTGCCACCTGGTCTCTAATTGTAACAGGCTAACCCATACTTGTGAACTTTACAAACTTACTGGCTACCTAAACTTCCAAGATAGGGTGAAGTATCACACCTGACTTCTAGCAAGAACGATACTACACAAACAAGCTCCGATATGCCTCCACCCTCTTATTCAAACAGCCTTGCTCAGGAGGGCACCAAGACACTCTGCAAACACCCCCATACTGGTACCACACTGTAGAACCTCCCTTGGGCAATGGTCTTTCCATTATCATGCCTCTCTGTGGCTAAACAACCTACCGTCCACAATCTCCCTTATATCCAGTTTGGGTCAGTTTAAAGCTGGTGTTAAGACACTCCTCAACTCTACAACCTGTGACTGTATATAACTTTACAACCAGGTTCCAGTGCTACAAATATGGGGTCCCCCGGCATAGGGACTTTCTACTCTTTCCCTAAGCTAGGATCCTCAATCTCACATTAATCTTATCTTGACTCTGGGCCTATTTTTTTGTAAGACCCTCCAAAACTGAAATACTGTTATACGAACAAAAGTGTTGACCCGGGACCTCTCTTTAAGATCCCAGATGATGTAACCCTACATTGTACGCTGTACCAAATGTTTAAATCCTCTATCAATGTTTAAGTTTAGTACTGTGCCAAATGTTTAAGTTTGTACTGTGCCAAATGTATAACAGTTGTACCAAATGTTTAAGTTTGTGATACCTAGTGTATGTTCTTACTGACGTGGAGTCTTTGCAAAGGAGTCTATGACTCAAAAGATTGTATTTCCAATATCTTTCAATAAATAAAGAATAAAAATAAATCCTGGTTCATACTACCTGACAGGACAAAATGATACCACCCAGACTGCAAGCACACATGTGTGTGCTGGGGGAAGGGACCTTTGGAGAAGTGCAAATTGAACATATGAACATACAAAATTTGCCAGCAGATAAAGGCCTAGAGGTCTATCAAGTCTGCTCAAATGTGCAGCTAGCACCCCTTATTCTGCAGCTGCCTCTCCCTTCCACCCTTCCCCTCCATTGACCCTCCCCCTTGTCCTGCCCATCTGCTTTTGAAGCAGTCCACTGTTCTACTGGATACTACTTCTGCAGGTAACGCATTCCACCCAGCTACCAACCTCTCTGTAAAAAAGTGTCTCCTCATCTCCCTCCTGAACCTTCCTCCCTCCAGTCTCATATCATGGCCCCGGTGTCCCTCCCCTCCGTTACTTTGAACAGCCCCTCTGTACCCATCTTGTTTATTCCTTTCATGTACTTAAAGGTTTCTATCATGTCCCTCCATCCCTCCTCTCCTCCAGTGGGTACATGTTCAATTCCCTCAGCCTCCTCTCGTATGATAAGTCCCCCAGCCCCTTGATCATCTTTGTTGCCCTGCACTGCACTCCATCCAGTAACTTAATGTTCCACTTCAGATATGGGTGCCAGTACTGCACTCAGTACTCCAGGTGCAGTCTAACTAATGACCTATACAGTGGCAGAATCACCTCCTCCCTCCTTGAGGATATACCCCTTGCAATGCAACCCAGCATTTTGTTGGCCTTTGTATCTGCCTTCCTACATTGTGCCAAGTTGTTCATTGAACCTGTAATGAGCACTCCCAGATCTTTCTCCTCCTCTGTCTGGGCTAGCTGCACTCCCCCCAGTTGGTAACTCCTTCTTGGGTTCTTCATCTCAAAATGCAGCACCTTGCACTTTTTGGCATTAAACCCCAGTTGCCAGGTGTCTGACCTGGCTTCAAGCTTTGCCAGATCATCCTGCAACCCCTGCCATCTCCCTAGGTTGTCCACCACTGCTCCTACCTTGGTATCATCAACAAACAGGCTGATCTTGCTCTTGATGTCCAATGATATGTCTGCAATGAATATCCCAAACAACACTGGTCCCAACACTGAGCCCTGTGGAACACCCCTCATCACTACCCTTGGGTGTGAGCACTCCCCAACCCCGACAACCCTCTGTTGCCTTCCCTGAAGCCAGTTCCCTACCCATCTCACCAGCTTTGCACCCACCCCTGTGCCTTCTAACTTACTTCCCAGCCTTCCATGCAGCACCAAGTTGAATGCCTTACTGAAGTCCAGATATAGGACATCCACTGTATGGCCCCTGTCCAGTTGCCTAGTTACCCAGTCATAGAACTCCACCAGGTTGGTTTGGCAGGATCTGCCACGTATGAAGCCATGCTGTCGGCTGTCCTGTAGTCCTTTGGCCTCTAGGAGGGCCACCAGCCTCTCCTTCAGGATAATCTCCATTAGCTTACCCACGATGGATGTGAGGCTCACCGGTCTGTAGTTCCCCAGTTCATCCTTGGGGCCACTCTTGTGGAGGGGCACCACATGAGCCATCCTCCAGTCCTGAGGTACACACCCCAAGTGTAGTGAGGTATTAAATAGATCTGCCAAAGGTCCCACAAGGACCTCTGCCAGCTATTTCAGTACCCTGGGGTGGATGCCATCTGGGCCTGGCACCTTGTCCACGCTCTGTGCCCTCAAACCCTCCCGAACTCTGCCCTCCATGATTTCCCCATCTGTCACCCCCTCCCCCCATTTCTGCCATTCCTCCCCCCTTGGGTGTCACCCCCCTCTTCTCCTTAGTAAATACTGAGCAGAAGTAATCATTTAGTGATTCTGCCTTATCGCACCCTGCTTCCACCCAACCCCCATCCTTCCTAATCCTTACTATGTGGTCCTTACAGCTCCTTTTCTCCCCAATGTACCTAAAGAAGTCCTTCTCCCCCTTCTTAATGCCGTGTGCTAGCCTGAGCTCCGTAGATGCCTTAGCTCCCCTTAATGCCCATGTCACCTCCTTCGGTTCTATCAAGTACTCCTCCCTGTCCTCCCCCTCCCTGTTTTCTTGTACCTCCTAAAGGCAGCTCTTTTCCTCCTTACCTTTTCCATGACCTCCTTGCTCAATCAGCTTGGTTTCTTAGCCCTAGCCTTCTTGCTCTGGGCCTTGCAGCAGGTTTTGGTTGCCTCCACTATCCTCAGCTTTATGAGCTCCCACCTCTGGTTAGTGTCCATACTAGGTTGAATTCTGGCCAGGTACCCTTTTACCACTTCCCCCATCCTCCCAAAGTTGGCCCTCCTGAAGTCCAGCACACTTGTGTCAGATCCCACTCCTTCCATGCCCATATCCAATGTGAGCTATACTGAGTGGTGGTTGTCATAAACTCGCTCCGCCGGTCAGCCCTCTACTCCCAAAGTGCCAACCTCTGAGCATATGATTTGTGTACAGTGAACAGAACAAGGTAGCCCTCTTGTCTGTTTTGTGGGTTCAAGTCACCTTAGTCTCAAGCTCTGGAAGGATTCAAACTGATAACCTCTTGTTAGCGTACCCAATTATCAGGCTCAGATAATTCTGTCTTCAGGGGGCCAGATATCTTTGCCTACGGGCACCTAACCAGGTCTTTCAAATGAACCCTTGGAACTCTATGCAAGGCTTTTAGAGAAGTCTATTCATTTCCCAGTTTGGTATACAATAAGCCCATACACAGTGTTACTACAACCTTTTAAAAGTTCCACTTAAAATAAAAAGAAATGTCAAGGCACTCCAGACAGTTCCGTTGAAAAATCTTTTTACTTTAAAATATCAAAACAGAACAATAATTACAGAACAAATATATATCCCAACACATACAGCCTTAAAACAAATTAGTAAAAGTGCAGTTCCTACAATTTATAACTTCAGACTAATCTTGTCTAAGGTCCTTACTTCAGTGCTTTGATGGTCTCTCGTCTCTCAGTCAGAATATTGACTTGTGTGTCTCTGTCAGGTTCTCTCAGCAGTAAAACACACTTCTGAGCCAGCCTTCTCATGAGGTCACTAACTCCGCCTTGGTGTATCAAAATCTATATTTTACAATACAGGGTCTCCAAATAAAATATTTAAAAAAAACATATGAGGTGATCTCACTGACTTTCCTCTTCACAGGTTAACTGGTCAGAACTGGTTTTTGCTCTGCTACACATACATCTCAAAAGTTTCTTTGATCAAAGTCACTGTATTCAAAGCAAAAGTGTATTTGCCTCTTTAATCCCTTCTGGACCTTGGCATCTACACCTCAAGGTCTCTCTGATGTAATTCAAGGATTCCCTGGGAAATGTATATTGGACCTTCCAAATAAGTCTGGGTCCTCCCTGGCTCAGACATCAAACCTCTTCAATGTCCATTCTGGCCTCCCTCCGACACCCCTCCCCACAAGTCCTTCCTGGCAACTATGCAAGTCAAAAGATCTCCCTGAGGGCATTATGAATGGCTAATCTTATTTTGTGGGGTGAAAGCAAATTGACAAGGTAATTGCACCCCAGATCTCTGCATTTCAAAATACCTCCTGTCCTTTGAACTTATCCCTTGGGGGTTTTGATGTGTCAGTTCCAGTAAGACTGAAGTTTTCCTCAAACTGACCTTCCCATCACATATTTTATATGTAATAAAAAAATTAATACAGCACTCGAGCACTCAGAGCTGGCTGTCTACGTCACAGTGGTCACTCCCTGACAGCGGTTCTTCCACCGTAAGTTCTCTCACAAAGTCCCCATTTGCCAGCACAAGGTCAAGGGTATTCACTAACCTGGTTGGTTCACTGACCATTTGCAGAAGGAAGCTGTCCTGGAAGGTATCCAGCAGTACCTGCTCCCTTCTGTTCCTGGTTGTTGGGGTACTCCAGTCTACTTCTGGCATGTTGAAGTCCCCCACAATCACCACACTACCCTTCTTGCAGGTCCTCCTGATCTGTCCCACTAGTTCCCTGTCTAACTCCTCTGTCTGAGATGGCAGCCTGTACACCACTCCCATTCTGAGAATCCTATTCTTGGAATCCTGGATTTGCATCTAAAGTGATTCCATACTACCCTCCACCCCTTCCTCCCTTACATACTTCAGTCCTTTCTTCACATATAGTGCCATCCCCCCTCCTTTCCCAATCACGCTGTCCCTATGAAATAACCTGTACCCTGGTACAGATAGGTCCCAGTCATTGTATTGGGTGGCCCATGTTTCTGTGATGGCTGCAATGTCCACCTCTCCTTCTGCCATGAGCACCTGTAACTCTGCAGTTTTCCTCCCAAGGCTCCTAGCATTAAGGGTAACCACCTTCCACCTTCCCCCCATCTTGCCCTCCTTTATTAGCATCACCAATAGTACTTGCCATTTGTCCTTTGTCACTGTTATGGGGGTAAGCTCATATGGTTTCCCCACCTGTGGTCTCTGCATGTCTCTTGCCCACTTGCCACCCCCATACCTAGTTTAAATTCCCAACTTCCTCTTTGTACTCCTCCATCTTCTGTTTCAACACTTTCTTTCCCTCCTCACTCAAGTGTAGTCTGTCCTTGGCATAGAGATTACTGTCCTCCCAGGTCCCTCCCCAACCCGCCAACAGCCCATACCTTTTAGCATAACACCAGGTTCTTAGCCAACCATTAAATTCCTCTATTCTCAACTTTCTTGTAGTGCTTGCCTTGGGCACTGGAAGTAGCTCTGAAAAAGTTACTGATCTTCCTGCCCCCTCATATAATTGTCCTAGTTACTCAAACCTCCTCTGGACTATATCTACTGTCATGTCAGCCAGCTCATTCATCCCAAGATGTATAATTAAATGAGGCTTGTCCCTATCCCTTCTAGCATATTTCAGAACAGATTGTCCCACCCTTTCTGCTGTAATTCCTGGCATGGCCTCCACCCAAATGTGACTATGCCTCTCCCCCCTGCTACCCCACCTGATTTCTCTTAGTATTGAGTCCCCCAGCACTAAGACTCTACCCCTCTTACTCCCTGCTTGCTTCCATTTATTTCCATCTCTCATTTCTGGCTCCTCTTCTTCCTCCTGCACATTGTTTCCCCCTTTTGCCCCAATGCAATTCTCCCAGCAGAACTTCCCCTCACACTGGTTTGGTCCAGGCATTTATCAATTACTCCTCCAGTTGCATCATTTCTCTCCTCCTTCTTCTCCTCTAGCAGTGCAGAACTATTTTCTGAAGACACTTCACAAATGCCCACTCCCTCTCTCTTCATAGTAACCTGTTCTCTCCTTTCCATTCCATGACTTTTGCCACTTCTCCTCCCCTCAAAAGTCCCTATCTCCTCCTTCCATTTGTCTTTTGTCTCCTGACCTGGTTTCTCTGGCAATCGTTCTTCCTGGCCTGGGCCCCTTTGTCTCTGCTTCCCTTCTTCTGACCCTCTGCTCATCACTATTGGCTCAAATCACCCTCCTTTATCTCCCCTCCTCCCTCCCTCCAGTATTGGGCTAAACCCAGCCCCAGTCTGCCTTGCCTGCCTTAGTTCCTCCTGCAGACCCTCGATCTCCTTTCTAAATTTCTCTATGTGGGTGTACACTAAACATCCCCCCCACACTCCAGGCAATTTTTAGAAAGATTGGTGCACCACAGTTGTTGCAGCCTACCACCCTGCCCACTGCTGTCATTGCCACCAGTGACCCCCCACCCTTCCAGATGAAGGTTACCAAACACTTCCCCAAGTCTCCCCCTCCCCCATCAGTGCAAAACATTCTTTTCTTAATTTTACTTACCCCCTTTGTTGTACACATTTAGATAGATTGAATAACTGCTTTTTACATTCCTATCCTTCCTATCCACACCCAAAAAGAGAAACTTTAATTAACTATTGCACAACCTTCTTCAAACTCCTACTCCTCCTTTCCACAATGCAAATAGCAATGCAAAGAAGGAACAATGAAAGCTCCTTGATTTGCAGTTACTTCCCTTCCACTGAGATAGCAGTCACCTCTCCACTCACTGCTGTTCCTTTCCTGGATGTCTGCTTCTGCTATGACAGGTGCATGTTCTTTGCCCGTTTGAGGAAGTGATGTCAGAACTCCTAGTATAAAGGAAATCATGGATCTGGGGTGGGTGGGACCAGCCCAAGTCTTCCAGAAACAATCAGGTAGCTGAGGCCCCTAGTCAGACCATTAGCACCCTTCCCCCACTATGCACTAAACTTTGCAGCTAGTGAAGCCAGCAAAAAGGAATCACAATTCTACTCAAAGCCCCCAAAATAGGTTTGTTACCAAAAGAAACAGGTCTCCAATTCAAACAGCTTCACCAACAACACATCAAAATAGGCTTGAAATTAGAAGATATAGGTCTCCAATTCGAAGAAACAGCCCCAATTAAATCATACCAAATAGGTTTTAAATCAGAAGAAATAGGCCTCCACAAATGCAGCCTGCTATATAGTGAAACATCAAACAAATGAGCCCACTTATCACCACCAAAACAGGTTTCAAAATTCCAACAGCCCCAAAACAATACCCTGCTAGCCCCTTAGAAGTAGTAAGAAAGAAAATAAATAACCTTCTAACAAGTAAAATCCATAAGAAACAATGAAAAAACAGCAAGAAGAAGCTACTATACTGGAACTCATCTGATCCCTTCCCCTTCATGATCATGATATTTCACACCCAAATAGTTATTTTAACCAGGCCAATTATTTACTATTTTCTACAAATGATCAAAACGCAAACTAATATTATTTTTTCATACTGATAATATTAGTTTCATTCATTTTGAAGCATTTTATTTAGGTTATTTAGGTTTAATGTCACTTTTTAGTGCAGTAAGAAAATATTTTTTCGGGTTTCAGTAACTAATATGCATGGAGAAGGGGTGCAGTCATAGCAAAGGGGCGTGTTCACAGGAAAGGGGCATGATCATGGCAGAAGGGCATGGTTGCAGTGGGGGGGGCAGACTTCTCTTGGGCCTATTGTCCCAAATTGCTTTAATCTGACCCTGCTGCCACTTTTACTCATATACTGTACAACAACCTTCAGCTAGGCCCTAAAAATAAAACTGCCTTAAATTGAACAAAATGAGTAAATAATTGAATTTTCTTTGCACTTATGAGCCCCTTCTTACACACATAAACACGTGTAAAAATCAAATACTGTTTAGAGTTTCTGTTTCTGGTGTTTCTTAGATAACCATGAAAATTCCCTTCCTACCCTTACCAGTTTGCCAGAGAACTCCCTTCTGCTAACTCTACAACAGGTACAACTGAGGCTCTGGCTCTACCTGAGTACCTCTGTGTGAGTATGGCAGTGGCATACTGCAGAATTTTGAAATTTTGAATTCTATGGTGAATACACCATGTATTAAATGTATAGAAAGACAGGCGATTGACAGGTGGAAACCATCTGTGGTGAAACTATTTTACATTTTTAGCAATATTTTATAATATTTTTTGTGTCTTTTCAAATTGACTCATTTTATAAGCACAATAAGATGGAATGCTGGTTGTGCTAGATTTAACACACTGCAGGGACTGAAGCCCTATGCCTTACTTACACCCCTGGGTGTGTGGTAACACCCAGCACAGCCAATGCCCCATTGTGTCTTACTGCTTATGTAAATTATCACAGCATTTTAAGAACAGACTGATTCTTATCACCTGTGGGTTTCTGTGACATCAGGAGTTCTCGAACTCACATGGTGTCACAGAACCCACCCGATGTACAGAATCATCATGCTCCTAAGACTTGGGGTTAACTAATCTATATAACTTATAGATCAATTATATACCTGTCCAGCAATGTATGCTATGTAAAATGTTATTATATGTAAATCAGTTGCTTTTAGATATTCAAATACAGATGTCAATATTAGTTTAAAAAAAAGCCACCTACATTGAAGACACAGATGCACCATCCCCTCTGCAAGGCGAGAAGTGCCATAAGAGAAAGACTAATGGGCAAGACAAGGAGTGGGGCAGTAGTGAGAAAAAGCACGTAACTAAGAAAGTGCAGAAAGAGAACCAAATCATGAGCAACAGTAGGGGCAGAAGTCTAAGGGATGGTGAAGAAGAACGAGAGGTGAATGAGGGAAGAGGTAGTCCATTTAGAATGAAAACCTCTTGGCATAGTCAGAAGTGGTTAGCCATGTGGACCTTTTGTATAGTATTTAAAAAATAATGAGAGTATTAATATGTGTCACTTGTGATGGGCTCACAGTCGGGGACACCTTGATAGAGATGCTACATGATTACAAAATCATCCAGTAGCGTATATTAACAGTCAAATGAACATGTCGTCATCCAGCAGTGCTGAAATAGAGTGTAAATAGGGGGAGAATGACAGCAAAAGTGATGAACCTGTTACTGTGAATGGTAGTGAGACCCTAGTGAGTTCAATTAATGGATATTACTCATCAGGCCAGCAGTCCACTCCAAAATATAAACTAGGATGAGATGATGCAGACGGGCAAGGTAAACAACTTGGCCATGAGAATGTGACTTAGATGCATTGCCATGGCTTGATCCAACCCATCCTTGTCCATGTTATTGGAAAAAAAATCCAGCCACAAACCCTCCTCATATATGCCTGCTCACTGCCATGTTTGTCAAAATGATAGTGCTACATTTGCTGCCCTGTTTCTACATTGAGGATGAAGGCATTCGTAAATGTATCCATGGTGCTGTACCCAAGTGACACATGCCCAGCTACACCCATTTATCCATTGAGACAGTGGCAGGCTTTTCAGCAGTCTCCAGGCAGCAGTAGCAATGACATTTTTAGTGCATATGGTAGGGTTCTGCAATCCACCTAGTAACAAATAGATGGAGGATATCACAGGGCACTAGTGTCCTTTAACACCCTGCTAAGTCAGGCGTACACTATGTATTTGTTTTTTGCATGCTCTGCTGCATGTTTCTTTAGATTGATATCCTTTAATACTTATATAAGATACACATATAAGCAAAGATGGACAAATTACCTCTTTATCCAGTAAATGCTATTTTTTTGAGATTGCATAGTCTGCTATTACATGATAAGTAAATACTAAACTCTCCATAACAGCATGTGCAAACATATTTTGCTGTGGGGCATTCCAAGTTTACTAAACTGATAAACTGTTTTACTTTCTATATAGCTCTACATTTGCTAATCTTTTGATTTTAGTGGGACATTTTTCATAAAATATTGTATACCCTTCTCCCCTTGAAGATGCTCATTTATAGTGTAAATGACAACTGACTTCAATGAGGTATAGTTAGTAATTTTTGAGACTGTCTGCAACAGATGTTACTATTGGTTGCTTTATTTCACTTGATGTAAAAATGGATTAAAGTGAATAAAAAGCTAATTAAAAAAGACAGGTAAGTAAGTTATCTTTCTGTCTTCTCCTACTCTTCCAGTCTGTGTGCATCAGCACATCACCATGTGCTTTGCATAGAAGAAGCATCCCATTCAGCTGAGAAACATCTTGAAAAGTTTCATAAAGTGATTGCTCCGTGACTCTGACCCTTGGGCTTTATTTTCATTGACAATGGTTAGAATATAGTGATGGCCGTTATCAAAAGTCAAATATGTTTTTTTGCCCGCTTGCTTTTTATGGTGCCATCAGTGCAAGAAGAATGATGACAACCTGACCAATTCCTCATAAAATGTGACCATTTTAGCTATTCATTCATGTTAGCTGTTCATTCAAAACCTTTCATCCTTTGTGAGAGCTTCTAAACAAAAATAAACTTCCACAACTCCAGCTGAAAAAACAGATGAACATCCACTGGACCTACTTTCAGAACCTTTTCAAGAAGTAAAATGTCATTATTTATTTCATTCTGGACTTGCCAAAAGGGATGAACAAAAACTCTGATAGCATCAGCAGGATGCCGTTAGCACAAGAACAGTGGCATGTTACAATGTTATCTGTCAATAGGGATTGATGATCATGTTACTGTCTGCCACAGTGTACTCTGTGGTACTGTTATCTATACTAGTGGTTCTTAACTGTAGTAATTATGTTTCCTGTACATTTTTTATGCTAGTTGTGAATGTTGGTGTGACGTAATTGTGTTGTATTATGCCATGCTTCTGTAACTATATTAGTTGATCGTGTTATTGCAATTGTCATACCTGTATGGTTTCCTGTGTCAGCTATTATACTGTCAATGTACTGCACTTACCGGGTCACCACTCAAAAAGGGACTGTCTTGTCTCAGTGGGCCTAACCGGTTACCACAATTCAAGAAATAAATATAATGAAAATAGTCACTGAAATCCTAAAACCTTTTGAGCATGTGACCCAAGTTCTTAGCAGAATAGAGGCTTTAACAAGTCTAAAAACTTGTAATATCTGTCGATAGTAGTGATGTGACTGCAGTAACACTAGTCAATGGCATGCTGGAAACCATCAGTACTGGTACTTGCATCCATTTTGACCAGTTATCAGAGACCTACCTCCTCTCTAATACCATGTTTGATCCACAGTTCAAAAACAATATTTCAGTTTCTCTGCCTAATGTTAGGGATGTTTGCAAAAAAAAAAAACATTTTCACTGGCAAAGGAATTAGGGGAGGAGATCAAAATGGCAGCTGGGCTTGGGGAGATGTTGCTACTGGGGAACTTTAGGGCAAAAGGGATGAGAAATGAGTCAATGTGGATCTAATTCCAGCAGAAGGGGTACTAGAGGACTTAAGTGCACTTGAAGTAGATAGTCTATGGGCCTGGATCGGATACATACAGCACAGGTGTCCTTAAGGAGATGACCCAGGCGAATTGGTATCTCACCAATCATGTTTTCTGAAGGTCAGTCATGACTGATGCTTATTAATCATCAAATGTTACCATATGATCATCAAGGCTGATCATGATCTTAGATTATCATCTAGATCATGATTTAATCATCAAACATGTAACTTTTAAATCATTAACTTATGATGGTTGATTATTTTTGTAAACTTAAATCAATACGATGGGTTTTGATAATCTGTGGATGATCAAAAGATTATCACTGATGATCATTGATGATTATATTAGTTCTGCATTACACAATTGTAAGTTACATTAGTAATACAAGTTTTGTTACTAATATAAATATATACATGTCAGCTATCAGCAGAAGCACATTATAATGTAAATCTTCTGAAGTTAAGGTGTAATCCCTTTAGGAGGAGTACATGAGATGTCAGGTGTAGTATGTAGATGTGCATATTTCTTGTAAATTTCAAAACCACAGTTTATGGACTAATACAGTGGTCATTTCTATTGTTAAGATATTTTTGCCTTGACAGTATTAGGTAGCAGACTGTAAGGAAAGGTTCTGAGCACAAACCAGGTACTTGTCGGAAATCAAGAAGCCAGCAAAAACCTCACCACACAGGCCTGGTGGCACTGAGGGTGGAGGCGCTGGATGCCACACCTCGCGCCACGCTGGTGACCCGGGTTCGGATGAGAGCCCGGGGCATCAGGGGTCGACAGGGGAAGGATGGGATTGAGTGTCTGGAGGACTGCTCTCCCATCCTGGGGAGGGATCCAGGGAACCATTGCTCTGTAGTGGCCCCTGGTGATGACCGAGAGCACTACTAAAGTGGTGCAGCAAGGGGTGGAGTGCGGAAGATGTCGGTACGTTCATGATGTCATTGCATGCTCACACTCCAGGGGACCGAAAATAAGGGAGGAAAAATGGCAGCACAAAGCCTACGGCAGCTTGATAGCCACAGCCTCACTGGCCAGCAAATGCCTGGACAGAGATATGTGCCGGTAGTAGATCCTGACAGGTATGGGGGCATCAGAGGGGTGCCCCTCTCAACGGTACAGATGCATATGCCAGCTGGGCATGCAAAACTCCAGGGTCAGCAGTGAGGAGAAACGGTGGCTGGAGGTAAGCAGGGACTGTGGTTGCAGGAGGATAAAAATAGAGGAGATTAAAAAAAAAAAACTCCCCACAACCCTAAAGAAAACTACTGAATGGAGCTATATAAACCAGTCTGAGCCTTTACAATGCTAGTAAGAAGTAAGAAGTCAGAGTAAGTACAGTACAAGTTGCATTAAACTGTTCCTCCAACTCTCTACTCTATCATTGCTTTTTGTGTTGATAATACAGTGGCAAACCTAAATTCGTAAACTATAAACTCCAATTCAACCAGTCATCAACTCACATGCACTGTAAATTCATTCAGCTCCCTAAATTCAAATGCATTTGAAATGCAGTAGTTTATTAATGTCCCCAAGTCTACAGCACCGTACTGTACCCTGAGTTCGATTTCTGATTGCCACTGTAACATGCTTCTCACTGACCCACTGACTGCTTATATTATTTATTCATTATTTTTAGATTTTATTTACTTACAGACAGTATAGTGCTATAGTAGTTAGAGAGATTTAGAGGCAGTAGCATCAGCTTGGAGAATCACGTTGCGAGAACAGCAACCCAGAAGTCAGTGCTGTAAGGCTCTGTAGATACACTTGATGATGCTACGCTTTATTTAATTGATATGCCCACACTGTCACTTCTTCAGTATTTATTTATTTTGCATGGTTTTCATGTACAGTACCAAAATGTGGCTCTATACAGTATTGTACTATACTGTAAGAGATGTGCTGGGTACTGCACTCTACAACCGCTCATCTCACTTACAGACTTCCCAGGTCATTCTCCACATCAGCTCTGAAAGTAATAAAATGTTATGTACTGTAGAGTGCTGTACAGTATATTATAAAATCTGTATAGGAATGCTACTACTGTACAGCAATTAATAACTTTAAATAAGGCAAGGGAATCAGGGGAATAAGGTCAGAGACACAGTCAAGTTGTGCCATAGTCGTGAGCGAGCAGGTTAAGTAAAAATGTGTCTTCATCTTGGGCTGACCCACCTATTGTAAAAACAGTACAGAAATGTGTTCATTTTCAAATGGTGATATACTGTGCAGCACCACATAAAAATGAAAGTTAATGTGCACAGTACATGTATTTAATTCAATGCCTTGGGACCTGGATGAATGTTTAATACACTGTACGGTATTGAAATCGGGCTCCAGCTCATGAGTTAAGCATTTGTTTATGGATTGCTTAAGCAGTGCACTCATCATCATTGCAATACATTGATAAAACGTTTCCAAAGAGCTACAAAGTATGCTGACAATGATTAGCAGATAGACAAAAGCTATTAGGACATTTTTATTAATTCATTGCAGTGAGCAGTGTACACATTAAGCAACTCACTGAAAAATGCTAAACCAGTGAGTTGAAAGAACAGTTTAATGTAACTTGTACTGTAGAACTGAAAGCGGTGGGTTTGTGTAGAAGATATGTCATAACTAATGATTGCAATGAACATGTCTCATTAGAAGGCAAGATGCATTCTGTGAGCATAGAAGAAAGATATATTATTTTTCTTTTAATCTATTGTAGGAATCTTGACCATTGCCAATCATGAAAAATCACGATAATATACGATTATCATTAAGCACAATCATTATTTACATAACATTGTGGTCTTTGACTGGCTGCCATTTAACGTTCATGCTCAGTCATTGTTGGCCATGATCACAATGATGATTTTTGAAGTTTGAACATGATCTTTGAACATAATTGATAATAATCATTCATGACACATCATTGTTAAATCATCATATTTTCAGCTGGGGAGGCAGGTCCTAGATGAACCACTAGCTGAGTTATTTAATAGTTCACTGGAGACAGGGATAGTAGGCAGTGATTGGAGGATGGCAAATGTAGTTCCAACATGCAAGAGCTGGAGCACAGAGGATCTGGGTAAGTACAAACTGGTTTGTCTAACATTATATGCCATTAATGTGCCAATAGAATATTGGCGCCTGAATGTTGTCAGCGGAATAATGTTGCACACTTCTTGTGCAACTTTGTTTTTTTTGGTGTCGGACAACGCTGCTGAACTCTGGGTCATTATTGCCACCAGGGTGCAACCCGGAGTTTGTTATTTAAATAAATGGGGTTGTGGAGGGCAAAGTCCCCCGGAATTCCTGTCTCTCCAGTTATCAGACGGCAGATCGTCAGAGTGCTGTGCTTGGTGTCGGTGAAGTGCTGGCTCTGTAATTTACACCGGCAACTTCATTGTCATTGTGACATGGGTGAACCGCCTAACATCCATCATGGGTGAGCTATGAGAGACCATAATATAGGACAGGGCTATAACCTTCTTGGTTGTGAATGGACTACAGGTCAAGAAATAACATGGGCCCAATGGGGTGGAGTCAGGTCAGACAGACCTGAGTTGATTTCTTGAATTGGATGACAAAGGCAGTGGACAAGGGGCAGGTGGTGGACACACTGTACCTTGACTTTAATAAAAGTCTTCAGTACTGTCCCACATGGATGGTTGGTTATAAAGATGCAGGAGCTCAGACTAGGTGGCCAGGAAATTGGTAAACCAACAGGACCAAGAGCATGGTAATAAATGGGGAATATTCAGAGATCAGGGGGTTCACTTGCAGAATTGCACAGAGATCAGTTTTGGAGACTCATCCTCTTCAATATCTTTATCTGGGACATTGGGTAGGGATACAGGGCACGATACACCTTTTCACAGATGATACTAAGGTCTGTGGTTGGGTGAATCTTGAGAACGGGCAAAATCATGAAGGAGGACCTGGGAATGTTGGAAAGGTTGTCGAAGGCATGGCAGTTAAAATTTAACATTGAAAATGCAAGGTGCTGCATAAAGAGTAGAATACAACTAGCACTGAATACAAGATGAGGGAGTTAGTAGTGGAAAGCACTATGGAGGAAAAAAGACTTGGGAGTAATAATACAAGCAGTCAGAAGGCATCAACACAAGGCAATAAAGTGGTGAGCAGGCCAAATAGGATGCAAATAGGATGGTATGATGATGTATAGGGGGAGAGAGAGAGAGAGAGAGAGACGCAACAGGAGAAAGTAGGTGCTGCTGCCACTATATAGATAGAAACATAGAAATATAGAATTTGACGGCAGATAAGGACCGCTTGGCCCATCTAGTCTGCCCATTTTCCTACCTAACAGTTAAGCTGCAGATCCTAGTTAACCAACAGCTTACTTCCTCCTACCCCCACTAGGACTGCCTTATGCCTGTCCCATGCATTCTTGAAGTCCCCCTGTTGTTCTTGACTCCACGACCTCTTCAGGGAGGCTGTTCATGCATCCACAACTCTCTCAGTGAAAAAATACTTCCCACATTACCTCTGAGCCGTCCCCTCTATCTTCAAATTGTGCCCCTTGTTCTTGCACATCTCTTTTCTGGAAGATGCTACCCTCTTGGACTTTGTTGATTCCCTTGAGGTACTTGAAAGTTTCTATCATGTTCCTCTCTCCTTCTTTCTTCAAGGGTATACATATTAAGCTCCTTTAGTCTTTCTTCATATGTCTTCTGGTGCAGACCCTGCACCATTTTGTTCCCCCTCTGGACAGCCTCCACTCTGTCTATGTCTTTGCAGAGATGGGGTCTCCCAGAACTGCACACAGTACTCAGATGGGGTCTCACCAACTCTCTGTAAGGATAACAACTTCCTGTTTTCTACTATTGATGCCTCTTCCTATGCATCCCAGTATCCCCCCAGCCTTCCTTACTGCCTTCTCACATTGCTTGCCCACCTTTAGGTCATCTGATATAATTACCCCAGGTCCCTTTCTATTTTTACTGTTGTCAGTATCTCACCCCCCATTGTGTACGCTTCCCCTGGGTTTTTGTTTGCCATGTGCATTACCTTGCACTTCTTTGCATTGAATCTGAGCTGCCATACATTTGACCATTCCTCCAACCTTGCCAAGTCCCTTCTCATCCTTTCCACTCCATCTTGTGTATCAACCCTGTTGCAGATCTTTGTGTCATCTGCAAAGAGACATACTTTTCCTTCCAGTTCCTCTGCAATGTCACTTATAAAGACATTAAAAAGTACCAGTCCCAGTACTGAACCCTCAGGCACCCGCTAGCAACCCTCCTTTCTTCACTGTGTACTCCATTTACTACTACCCTTTGTGTCCTGTTGTCTAGCCAATTTTTTATCCAGGCTACCACCTTGGGACCCACTCCAAGGCTGACTATCTTGTGTATTAATCTTTTATGTGGGACTGTATCAAATGCCTTGCTAAAATCTAGGTAGGCCATGTCCACAGCCCCTTCCTGGTCTACTACTTTGGTCACCCAGTCAAAGAAATCTATTAGATTCATCTGGCGTGACCTTCCCATCATGAATCCATGCTGCCTTGGGTCCTGTGCCCCACTGGCCTCTAGGTACTCAACAATTCTTTCCTTCAAAGTGATTCCATCATTTTCCCTACCACTGAGGTCAAACTAACTGGTCTGTAGTTTTCTGCCTCTGTCCTGCTCCCACTTTGTGAAGAGGAATCACATCTGCCCTCCTCCAGTCCTCAGGTACCACCCCATCCTCCCATGATTTGTTAAAGAGAGTCAGCCGGTGTCACTAGTTCTACCTTAGTTCTTTTAGAATTCTTGGGTGAATCCCATCAGGCCCCATTGCTTCGTCCACCTTCAATTTTATTAGTTCTTTCAGAACCCTTTCTTCTGTAAATGGACTGGTATCGACCCCCGTCTTCAGAGTGTTTCTCTTGTTTGGTTTAGGTAACTCCTCCTCTTCCTTTGTGAATACTGAGCAGAAATATTCATTCAGTATCCTGCTTTTCACTGTCACCCTCTACCCACATTCCCTCCCCTTTATTAAGCTTCAGTATCCCTCCTTTGGTCTTTCTTCGCTCCCTAATGTACCTATAAAAGGTCTTATCCCCCTTCTTAACAGAATTGGCTATCCTTTCCTCGGTTTGGGCCTTTGCTATTTTGACTGCCTTCCCAGCCTCTTTCTGCTTTAACTGATAAAGTTCTCTGTCCTGCTCCTTCTGTGTTTCCTTATATTTCCTGAATGCTGTCCTTTTCTCTTTAACCTTCCTTGCCACCTCTTTTGAGAACCATAGCGTTTTTTTCTTTTGTTGTGTTTTATTGATTTGCTTTACACAAAGGCTTGTTGCCTCTGTGATGGCTGTTTTGATCACTCCCCATTGTTCCTCCACCCCTCCTTCTTGCCTGTTTGCTAGTGCTTTTCTGAGGCACTCTCTCATTTTCCCAAAGTCAGCCCTCCTAAAGTCCAGTACTCTTGCTTTTGTATGGCTTGATTTTATGGCTGTGTTTGTCATGAACCACACTGTTTGGTGGTCGCTTGTTCCCAGATGGCTACCCACTTCTAAAGTTGAGATTCTTTCTCCATCCCCATTTGAGAGTACCAGGTCTAAGATTGCTCCCTCCCGAGTGGGTTCCAATACTAGCTGTCTGAGGCTTGCCCCCTGTAGGGCATCAAGAATGACCCTGCTCTTGGATGTGCCTGCAGCAAAGGTGCTCCAGTTAACATCTGGCATATTCAGGTCCCCCATAAACAATATCTCCCCTTTTTCTGCCATTCTAAGAAAGCTTTCTATCATTTCCTTGTCCATTCCCTCCCCCTGAGATGGGGGTCTGTATACAACCCCCATGCAGATTGTGGTGCCATTTCCTGTCTCCAGGATGACCCAAAGTGCCTCATCTGCTCCCTGTTTACTCTTTAGTTCTGTTGTTTTGATCCCTTCCTTTATATAAAGAGATACTCCTCCTCCTCTTTTACCCTCCCTGTCCCTCCTGTAGATTGTGTATCCTGGTATGTTGAAAAAAATCTGGAATGGGATCAGAAGGAGTTACAAGGTGCTCTGGGGAGGTCAAGAGGATGGAAGAGTCAACAGGTGTAGCATAGGGCACTTAAGTGGGGGGAAGGGTGCCACAGGACAGATCAGAAACAAATGGATGCACAAAAGGTGGGGGATGGCAAGAAAGGGAAGAAGCACTGCACAGAGAAGGCGGACTGGGCAAGGGGAGAGCTCAGGAGTAAGGGGAGATCCAGTTAGGAGGAGGGATACACAACAGATAGGAGCTGCAGGAGGGATGGTAAGGGGTGGCTAAATATGGGTAGGGTGGTTGTCATAGTGGATTTGATAATGAGAGGAGTGGGTTGGGCTAAGGGGAAGGGGGAGCAGAAGAAGAGGAAGGTGGTGTGCCTCTCAGGTATAATGGTTGATAGGATTCATCCAATGGTACACTCGCTTATGCAGGGGATGGGAGGGAAGCCACATGTGGTCATCCACCTGGGAACTAATGACCTGTTTGGATGCAAAGTGGGGTTGGGCAGGAAATATTTAGAGAGGTAGGGCAAATTTGCCAAGGAGTAGCCATATCAGTAGCCTTCTCAGAAGTGCTATCCATTCCTAGGGCTAGTTAAGCAAGAAAGGGTAGGATAGAGGAGTTCAACTTCTGGTTGCAATACTGGTGCAGGGAGGAAGATACTGAGGTGATTGTGAATTGGGAGACGGACAGAGAAGATTGTACTTTGTATTCACCAGACAGTTGACACCTATATAGGAAGGGAACAAGGCTGCTCAGTGACTGAATTGAGAATTACATTAATAGTAGTCTGAATTTAAACTGGAAGTGGGGAAGGGACCAGGGGGAGCAGCACCCAGGGTATTCCAGAAGAGGGGGCTGTAAGCACCCCCAGGCAAGCAGCATAGGGATAGTAGCAGCATAGGATGGAGAGGGGAGCAGGAAGAAGCATAACAAAAGTGGGAGCTTGAAAGTTGGGCAGGAGAGGAGTGGGAGACATGAGAGCTATGAAAGAAAGGAAGGAAACTCAGATCCTGGGAAGGAGAAGATCAAATGGGAAGGGTAGAGGGTTATGTCCTTCATTGCCAGAAGTCTTGGAAACAAAATGGATGACCTGCAGGCTTTGTTAGCTGAAGGAAAGTTTCACTTGGCAGTGGTCACTGAAACATGGGCCATCCCAAACCATGACTGAGATCTCTTCATTCCAGGGCACACTCTCTTCAGAAAAGACAGAGAGAATGGGAAGGGGGTGACACTTTATGTTAGGGAAGACATAACAGTCACAAGGGAGGACATGGGGGAAGGGTAGTCACAAGGGAGAACATGGGGGAAGGGGTCTAGAGACATTGTGGGTCCAGTTGCACATGGGAGCAGATAGAAATCTGAGGTTAGGAGTGTTCTAGCGAGATGGGTAACATGATCAGCCAGGCAACACAGATGGGAGAGGTGGTGACAGTGTGGGACTTCAATATGCCCATGTTTAAGTGGGATGTGCCAGTTGCCACCTGCAATAGGAACCAATTGTTCCTAGATGCAGTTCAGTACCAACCTTGTGGAGTTCTATGAATGGGTAACATCAGAACTGGACAGGGGTAAGCCTGTGGATGTATTATTCTTGGACTTCAGCAAGGCGTTTGACTCTGTCCCCCACAATGGTCTGGTGGAGAAACTGATGGGGTTAGGAATAGGCCCTTTGATGGTCAGATGGATTGAAAACTGGCTAGCTGGATGCACTCAGAGAGTAGTGGTCTGTGGGGCTCTCGAACCCTAGAGGTTGGTAGTGGGGTACCACAGGGCTCTGGTCCTGGGTCCAATCCTGTTTAATGCATACATATCGGACATCAGGGAGGGTATAGGGTGTGAAATGAGTCTCTTCGTGGATGACTCCAAGATGGGAGCAGTAGTTGAGGGAAAGAGGGAGGTTGGCCTGCAAGGACCTGGACACCCTGGAAAGCTGGGCTCACATGGAAATTAAATTTCAATATCACCAAGTGCAAGGTGTTGCATCTTGGTGGAAACCCTAAACACAGGTACACCCTGGGAGGGGCTGGGAGGCCTCAATAGGGAAAAAGACCTAGGGTCATGGTGGATACATGTATGAATAACTCTGAGCAGTGCAGGACAGCAGCTAGCAAGGCAAACAGGATGTTGGGATGCATCGTAAGGGGATCACCTCTAGGAGCAAGGAAGTGATTCTGCCAGCTGTACAATGGACTGGTTAGACCACACCTTGAGTACTGTGTACAGTACTGGAGACCACACTTGAAGAGGGACATACAGCTCCTGGAGAGGTACAGAGGAGGGCAACAAAGATGATATGAGGGCTAGGGATTTGACTTATGAGGACAGACTTGAGGAGCTCTGCCTGTTTTCATTGGAGAGAGGAGGACAGGGGACATGATTGAGGTCTTCAAATACCTCAAGGAATAAATAGGGTAAACATGGAGGATCTTTAGACTAAAGCAGGAGGTATCACCAGAGGGCATGGTTTGAAGTTGGAAGGTGGAAGGGTGGGGAAAAGAGGAGGAGGTTTTTCACTGAAAGGGTGGTGGACCCTTGGAATGCACTGCCTGGTGAGCTGGTTCAGAGATCCACAGTGGAGGGCTTCAAGAGAGGGTGGGACAGACACAGAAAGTGGATGTATCAGATGATGGCCTGTCCCAGGGGGTGGGGATGGATGATAGGGGTTTCTGGAGCACAAGGGATGGGAGGGTCTCGGCACCCAACTAAGGATCTAGGTTCAAGCAGACTCGATAGACCATAAGGCCTAATCTGCTGGCAAATAGTATGTTAGTATGTTAGTACAGGTTCCTGATCCAGGGACTTAACGGGCCCACTAGGGAAGGAGTCATCCTAGACTTGGTACTAATGAATTGGGATCATGTCAGGAAGATTACAGTGAAGGAACCACTGGCAAACATGGATCACTAGACAGTGTGGTAGACAATATGGTTACACATAGATCCAGGGAAGGAAATCCTAAACACGAAAAAATGTGTACCGGAGTTTAGGATGGCTGACTTCAATAGGGCAGGCAGGATACTAGAAGAAAGGCTAGCTAACCTCTGGGAGGATCTGAACATCCACCAGAAATTAACCATGAGCAAAGATGGGATTATAGCAGCCACAGAAACCTGCCTTAATCAGCGGGGTAAGAAAGGGAAATCCAGAAAGCTGCTTTGGTTTAACAGGGAGGTGGACAGGGCTGTTAAGGAAAAAAGGGCATTGCAAAGGAAGTATAGGATGTCCCAGAAGGAGGATAGGATAACCTATGTGGAGAAGGAGAGTGAGGCTGTGTAGATAGTCAGACAGGCAAAGGTAGCGAAGGAACTGCAGATGGTGGAGGGGATCAGGGAAGGGAACAAGACTTTCTTCAGGCGCATAATGGAGAAAGGGCCACAAAGAAGGCATTGTTAAACATAAGAAGGGGGAAAGGTGGATGGAAGTAAGGATAAAGTAGGTTTTAAATGAGTACTTCAGATCTGACTTTACTAAAAAGAAGGATAGGTGATGGATTAGTGCCACATGGGCAGGGGAAGGGAGATTGTATGTATGGTACAGGATAGGATAATGGTGGAAGAGATCATGAAGGAACTCAGAGCCCTGATGGTGGACAAGTCCCCAGGACCAGACTTCATGCACCCCGGGGTATTGAACAGATTGGTGGCAGAGATAACAGGACTATTATTGGACCTTTCTAGCAGTTCTCTAGATATGGGGGAGGTGCCATTGGAATGGAGAACAGAGCATGTGATGATGCTTCATTAGAGTGGGGCTAAGGATGACCCAGGGAACTACAGTTCTGCCAGCTTGACATCTATTGTGGGAAAGCTAATGGAGACCATCCTGAAAGAATGGTTGATTGAATTCCTTGAGGCAAATGGACTCCAAGATGAGAGGCAGCATGGGTTCGTGGCAGGGAAGTCATATCAGTCCAACTTCATCAGTTTTTTTACTGGATGACAAAGGCTGTGGATAATATGCAGGCAGTTTATGTACTGTACTTGGATTTCTGTAGAGCCTTCGATTCAGTTCCCCACAAGAGGTGAATTAAAAAAGTTGGAGGACATAGGGGCTGGTAGCAAACTGACAAAGTGGGTGGAAAACCCACCTGATGACAGGCTGATGAGCCTAAATATGTGCTTACGGGAGGAAACAAGGGACGGGGGGACATGACTGAAACCTTTAAGTACCTCAGAGATATAACAAGGTGGGTCACAGGAGCCTCTTTACCTTGAGTGGGAACAGAAACACAAGGGCCACAGTTACAAATTGATGGTGGAGGGGGAAGTTCAAGAAGGAGGTCAGGAGACACTCCTTCACAGAATGGGTGGTGTCAAGGTGGAATGAACTGCCAGCAGAGGTTGTGAACCAGAAGATGGTCAATGGATTCAAGAGGAGGTGGGACAAAGCAAAGGAGCGGGTCAGAGTTAAAGGGGATGTGTGCCATTCCCACATTGAGCAGACTAGACTGACCATATGGCCTTCTTCTGGTGCCAAATTCATATGTTCACCTACTGTGCTGTGTTGAAACAGCACAGAAGGGAGCACAGCAGGCTAGGCAGAAATTTCCGAAATTACATGATAACGCAGTTATGTTACTCACTATTGTACTGTCCAAACAAACAGGCAGTGAAGTAGAATGGGTAAAGGCCCCCCTAATACTAATTTTACTTACTGTGGGCCCCCAAAACCTAAGGCCATCACTGACAAGATAGACCCCCTAAATCCCTTAATTCATCACAGTACTTTGTCACTAATTTTCTTCATTCCAAGCCTCAGCTTCACTTAAAGAACAACAGACCCCTCTCGGAAAACTTGAAAACTGGGTTTTTGAGCCTCAGAGTTTATCTACTCTTGAAGTCCATTCCCCAGCTGAAGTCTCTTAGTGACATCACAAACCTCTGTGAAGTAAATGACTCCAAAGTCTCAAGCAGAACATTCTGACATCAGATGGGTAATTGCAGCCAAAATAGGTGAAATCTATGGGACACAAATCCTGTTTACATTAGGATATCCCTAGAAAGAATTAACATAGGGCAGATAAATTTATAAAATACATACATTATAAACTGAAGAAACAAGTCAAGATTCCCACCATGGGTGCAGAAGGCTCCCTCACCACCCATGATGCAGATCACCCCCTGGAAATTTCAAAGCCCCTATGCAACTACAAATCAAGACACTCTGACTTGTTCTATACCACCAGCCGTCATACATGGGTGGGCATGGCAAGAGTCAACCAGGGATGGTATTCCCAAAGCCCCATACATCTGGCTTTGGGCTCAGGGAGGCATGGAGGCTACATGGTTTAAGCCTCTGATCCTCAGTGCCCCTCCACTTCTGTCTCCTTGCACATTTGGGTCCCTTAGTAAGCCTCCACTATCAGTGTCCCCAAGCCCTCTGAAATGGCACAGAGGGTTGAAAGGGGTCGGCAGCACAGTTTATCATTATTTTTAATTTTTTTTTTCTATTGACTTTTTGCTGTATCCCACAATGTCCTGCATTTACAAAGAGCCAGAAATCGACTCGATGCACAACCCAGGCTTCTAAATGGAAGCTCAGTGTCCAGGCCAGCTCTGCACCAATCCACACAATAAGCTCTAAAGGATGGAGGAGGCCCGATGATGCTGATGCCAACCACAAACTGGACTTGTGGAGAAGCACTGAAGGGCATATCTACACTAGACTAGTGTCCGGTTAAAACCGCAACAGCAAATATGAACGGTCAAAACCGAGCAGTCATAACAACGCTGCACAGTTTCAGAGTTAATATATCTAAACTAGTATGGTTTTGGACCATGCAGTTTTGTACTGACTATGTGGTGTGGTTATTGACCACGCTGCTTTTTATAGTGTGGTTTTGACATAGTGCCACACGGACCACATGGGTTCCATCTCAGGATCAGACTCTTAGTTGTGTTTAAATACAGTATTATGTTTTCAAAAGTTTTCCCAATGTCATCAATGAACACAAATATAATATTACAGCAATTTATGTATTTTTTGTGATTTTTAATCAGGAGAGGCACATTGAACTGTGATATCATGTTTCTAGATGTGTCCTGGGTGGTGGGTTGGGGCACAACACTAGAGAAACTCCTCTACTCTCACTTCCTGTGGGGACTGGAGGTGATACTATTGGATTTCTCTCTCTGAGCTCATATGGCATAGGGTGTTCTGATGGAGGTAGGCCCTGTATTGCCATTGGACTGTGGGAATGAGGGTCTGCCTTCCCCCTTGTCCTTGAACAACTAAAGGCTTGTTCTGCACTTAGTTCACTGATGGTAGTGGACTGCCAGCCTGTTTTGTAGGGTGAAGCTGATATTCATTTAGACCAGTCTATAGAGGTTTTCTGACAGCAGTTTACTATATTGTTGGAGGAGGTGGATCCTCTAGAAAGGCTTGAATGTGAGCAGGTGTCCTGCTGTGATGAAGCTGGATTGTGCCTGTTCTGGCTCAGTGGCTCTGGCAGTGCTTCTCTCACTGGTGTGTCCTCGGGATCCTCCTTCTATGACAGCAATTGCCTTGGTGCTCCCCCTGTCTCATTCCCAGCAGCCTGTGAGAATGAGGAGTAGGCATCTGTGGGCAGCTGCTTGTGGCAGTTCAGTCCCAGACCTGGCCTTTTTGAATTCAGTCAATGGAAGAGATGCTGCCATGGGCTGGTAGGATGACATATAAATGTGTAAATTCTCTCCTGGCTACAGAGTTCTTTGGTGACATTACCACTGGAGCCTGTAGCTTTGGGACCTGGTTTGATTCAAGTTGTTAAGGCTCCTGTCCTTCCTTTTCCTCTCCCAGTGGCAGAGGTTTCTATGGAGCCCAATGCAGGGCATGTTTATAGGTCTGCTCTGCCCAGTTTGAAATCTGAGGGCTTTCTCCAGGTGCTGCCTATGTCACTGTTACTGAAAGACATGCCAGAGCCACTTAGTACCAAGCCTTCTGTTGTTGGATTTGAAGGGGCTTCTGGTTTTCATGCTGCCTCTTCTAGTTCCTGAGTACAGCAGTCTGTTGTGTCTCTGCAGCTTTCTACAACTGTTTTCCCTAATATTTCTCTAATTACTTTGCCTACTGCTGATGGTGGTCCAGAGATGAAGTCTCCTAATGGATTTGTGAATGATGCAAGACCTACCCATGCTCATTGATATCCACATATACCAGCTGCTAGAAACACAGGTTTTAGAATGACTGCTCTCCTTTAGCAGCCTTGGTAGCTGGCCTGGAGGTGGAACACCACCTCTCTTTGGTATCGGGGTCCCAAGGAGGATGGTCCAGACCATACTGAAATTCAGAGGGTGCTTTTCAAAAAACTCCATGTGTTTCTTTGCTATTGGTATTTTTGTCCCCTTTTACTCTCCTGGTGATGCTAACTTCAACATTAGCTTCAAATCTGTAACTTCCCTTGAAATGTTTTGGGACAGATATTCTACCTTGAAAAATTCTGTTCTTTGTCAGCCATTTATATTTATTCCTTTCGGTACTTCTGGTGATGTCACGGAACATATGGCTGCCTGTCTCTTCGGCTCCAACTGCAGTTATTCCCTTGACTACACCCACTCTGAAAACTGTGACAATTCTATTTAAAGAATGAAAGTGTAAATGTTTAGGACTGGTTGTCCAAGAAATGTGTGGTGGAGGAGGCCCCAATAAACACGATTGACTCAGAACAAATCTAGACAAGGAGGTGGATGTTCTGAGATCAGTTGTGGCAGTCTGACAGTTTGGTGCAGCATTTTCCTAGCAGTTTATTTTTTGGGAGAGACCGTGGGGTTTGTTTTTACCTAAGTTAGCCTAAACCCATGCTGCAAGTGTGGTTCAGGGTCCCACTTGAGCAGTGTCTGTGATACACTGACATGTGGGCTATGTGGGGAATTTGGACATGTGGATTTTTATTGTTCTAATGCTTTGAAGTAAAAAACATAATGATTTGAAGTGTAAAATATGAAATAAGTCTGGCCATGCTTTCCATCTCTGTCCTTAGTCCCTGCATAATAGCCTGGAGCTGGATCATGATGGGTTGGTAGGACAAGCTCAGAATCAAAGGATGGTTGCACCTCTTTTGACCACCCCACACCTTGCGCTCACTCAGCCAACTGGAACTATTCCTTTTCCTGAGGATTTGCTTTCTATGTCTGAATATCTAGGTGTGTTCCCTCCTGTGCCTCCTTCAGAGATCTTACCTATTGTGGTTGTTGCTTGTACGCGGATGACCAGATGGAGGTGTCCTTGTGACTGTCTATCTCACTGGGAGGTCTGGTCCACCTACTTCTGCATCAGTGGTTGGTATGGCTCCCTTGAATGTGAGGAGGTGGTCTCCTACTCTTCCATGCTCACTGCTGAGTGGAAGGCTTCTGATTCTACTAGGTGGTGCAGGTATAGGGCTTCTCATGGTTTTCTCTCCCTTCCAGGCTCTCCTATGTACTGTACAGAGCAGTGTTGTGGATGCCACTGTATTGTTGGAAAATAGATTTCAGGCTTTGGACTTCTGTGGATGGGGGGGACACAGATGAAAAGAATGTTACTGACACCTCCTGTAAGACATCTGCTGGTCTACACATGTGTCCAGGGCAGATAAGGCTATGGAACTACCCGGTATTTCTGTGAAATGTAAAGGGAATAACAGAAAATGGAGGGAGCCTGCCTTAAAGGAAAAAAATAATCTAATTTCTGTGGCCTATTCAAGCTTTTGTTTCCATTTTAGTCAATGGACACACACTCCTAACTCTCAGATCTTGGACCCACTGAGGCTCATGACTCTAAATGTTAATATCATTAAACTCCTGAAAGTCATACATGCATTTGGGGTTCTCCGCACTTTGCATTTTACATTTCTTTTGTAGGAAACAAGGTTCTCCTCTGTGAGTGAAACAACCTGGCCAGGAAGAACTGGGTGTAGTGTCTGACTTTCTATCATTTGGCACTGATCTCAATGCTGGCACTGTATTCTTTTCACAGGGTTGGTTGTTGTTTGTGAAAAAAAATATTAATGTTTGTTGGCAGAGCTTTGATTCTGGATGTGATTTGCCAGGGCTGTGAAGTTCAGATGATTAATTTATATGATCCACAGTCTAAATCAGTCTGATTGGTAAAGCCATTTTACACACTTCCAGTCTAGTTTTGATCAGTTTATTTGTGTTTCCTCAAGACACAACAAAGGGAAATGATACAATAAACTCCATTATAAAATGGGTCAATATAATGGTTCAAACTGATTGGCTGAAAGGACCTTTCACCCGTGTCCTTATCAGCCGATATCTATGCCAATCGGCACTTTTCTTCCCTGGCTGACCTCACAACATGAAAATATCAGTAACCTGTGATAGCTTCAAACTGCTTTCCTAAGCGAGCAAACACTGCACAGGGCATGTACTGCCCTGGCCGACCTCAACCCCCAAACCATGTACAAGTGAACCCAACTAAAACATTAAAAGCAAAGTCTGACCTGTAGTACTCGAAATTAAAAAAAAAGAGCTGCCGTAATCCCACTTCATAAGCTGTCAGTAGTTCACTGAGCCTCGTACAGTGGCTCGAAAAAAAATTCATTTTAAATTAAATTGACACTCGCGCCTCCAGAAGTCTTCTTGCCACAAGTATTGGAAATATTCATTTAACTGCACACACTTGGGCACAACTCTGACTGCCGTCTCTTTCAGAAAAAGCAAATGAAATAAAACTCATGGTATGGAAGCTTAACGGACATACGCGCTTCCTGATCCAACTGAGACAAGTAAATACTGTAAGCACAGAAAAGCAGTGTGTAATTTACAGTCTGGCAAAACAAAATTCAAGAGAAACTCCAGGCAGGCAAAATACAATAGAAATGTATATGTGTCTGCGGTGGCGGGGAAGCATGGTACTAAAATGGAAAATCATGATAGGCGACAATACCGCTCTCACTACCGCTGCTGGCTTACCCGCGACTGACAGCTACTAGACAAAACGAGAACATGGAAAACAAATAAAACAAAACTAGAAACAAAACATTAAAAAAAATGAAGTGTGGCAGGGGCAAAAAATACAAAGAGTGTGTGTGTGTGTGTGTGTGTGTGTCTGTGATTTTACATATGTTCTGCACTTCAAATGCTGGGACTATTTTTTTTCCACTTGTCTTAACCTAATTTTTTAACAGTTATCAGACTTCTTTCATTTATTAACTAAATTTTCACGGTAAAGTTTTTATGGGGACCCATTTTATAGCGCAATAAGACACTCCAGGTGTGGGTTGTCTCCTGGTAGAACAGCCAGGGTGCATAAGGCACTCGGCTAAGCACCTGCGTGCCTAACAACGCACCCAAGGTGCAGCCTTATCAGGAGATAACCCACACCTCGCTCGTGTCTTATGATTCTTCCTTTTTTAATCAGGTCTATGATCAGGCCTCCCTGGAGGATGTTTATTTGGAATATTACCTGGATTGGGAGGAAGGTGGTTTCACATTTCCAAGGTTCATGGAAGTGTCACATTGATAGTATTTTTGTTTCCCAGGTGGTTTATATGGCTCAGAACCCTCTCCACCCCTTGGAGGTTTCTGAACATGTGTGTTCTGGCTGTACCATACATCTGGAATCATCCATTAAGACTGGAAAGAGTCAATGGAAATTTATTTTATCCTTGTTGAATGAAACTGTGATTTAAGCAATAAGACACAACGGTGTGTGCATTGTGTAGATCAAACCACATGCCCAGGCTATGAGGCACAAGGCCGAATGCCAACACCCTTCATACCCTGTAAGTGTGGTCAGTTCTGCATAATGCACACCCAAAGTGTATTACTGCACTTATACAATTTTTTTACGTAATTTAGAATTGCTTGCCTATGTAAACATTCAAATTCTAAACTTTAAATGTTGATAAAGTAGTTCTTCTGCCTGCAGGAAGTTGATGTGAATTTTATGTTTTGTTTTGTCTTGTTGCCTGAGAACATTTATCCTACTATTGCCTCTATAGCTGTAGTTCCTCAAAAATACAGTACTTTATAACATGGGTGGCAAAAAAGTAGCAATGTGATTGTTGTAACAACATCACCTGACCATTGGTTAAATTTCCTACTTAATCAACAGTTAGGCAGATCAACACCTTGGCTAGCCAGTTTGAAGTAATGAAAGTGGGTCAGAAATATGCGCCGACTGAACCCCGGCTAGCTAGTGTAAGGAATGTACCTCAGCTGTCTCACTGCATTCCTGATGATGTGTTGTCAGTGTGCTCTGGAGCTGTGACCTGCAAGAGAGACAGAAAGATAGAGAGAGAGAGATGTAGGATCATGTGCTGCAGAGCTGCTAACTGTATGCAGCAAGTTTAGGGGGAGAGAAAGATGCTCCAAGGAGGTTGGGGGGGAAGCCACGACCTGCACACAGGTGAACCGGTAGAGAGCGAGAGCACAATGCGAGAGAAACAACCAAGAGGCATTGAAGCCTAAACCTTCTATTCTGTAGACCTGAGGGCAACAATCCGAGAAAGAGAGAGAGAGCAGTGTCATAGCACAGATCAGTCAGTAAGGAGAGAGAGACAGAATGAGAAAGTGGAGGACACAGACAGAAGTGTTTGATATGCCTTTACTTAAAACAGACTACACAGATCAGTTTAACACATAAATTGTCAAAGAACTGAAACTCAGAAAATGATTATGTATGTACGTGAACTACTTTACAATGCGGCATGATATACAGACATTTTTTATATGTAAAGGCAAAAAAAAACTTTTCCTCACTTTTTTCTGTAATCTAATAACCTATGTTATAAGTGCAATAACCCACTCTGGGTATGGGGTTATGGGGATTTAATCCACGTCTCAGGTGCTGTGAGGGCACTTGGCCTGCAGCCTTATGCCTCACAACACACCTGGGACATAGATTAAATCCCCATAACCCCATACCCTGTCATGGGGTTATTGCTTACATAGCTCTGAGCGTGCCCCACTAATCGGTAGATACACACAGACAGAGCCACACACACACACTCAAATTTATTTCATTGTTATGACCTTTTTAGAGGTAGCTAGGCACAAACAGTAAATTACTGCCACTTTAAACTAGGTAGAGGGGGATTTAGCTTGGAAAGGGACATTACTACTGACATGACCCAGGAGGCCCAACTGGTCTCTCCCCACCAAATGGAAGTCTAAACTCGGTGAAAACCAGGGGGAAAAGAAAGAGGAGTGTTGGACCAGTTACTGGAAGATGAGAGGCACCAAAGCAAGATGTCTGGTCAACAAAATTCCTAAACTGAAAGCATTGGTTGCAGAAGACAGTTTGGACCTGGTAGCCATCACAGAGACATGGGCAAACAAGACCCACGAGTGGAACATATCCATACCAGGATATACCTTGTTCAGAAAGGACGGGGCAATGAGCAAGAGAGGCAGGGTTGCAGTGTATGTAAGAGAAGGAAGCAAAGCCTGAGAGAAAGATAATCTGGATGGCTCTGGGGGTTTAGAAAATTGGTGGGTGCTACTGGCCACAGAGAAGGGGAAATAAGTTAAAGTTGGAATGGTTTACAGACCACCAGGACAAAACCAGGGGACAGACAGGTGACTAGGAGAGTTACTGAGGCGTGCAGCAGGATCAGGAGGAACAGTAATAGTAGAGGACTTTAACATGCTGGATGTGGACTGGAAAGTCCCGGTCACAGCAAATAGAAGGAACAAGCTCCATGTGGAAGCATTCCAGAAAGCAATCCTAACACAACAGGTCCAGGACCTGGCACGAGAGGGAGACTTTCTTGACCAGATGCTCACAAACAGTGAATGGATCCAAAATATAATAGTTCAGGAAGCTCTGGAGTTCAGTGAGCTCAAGACGGTACAGTTGGAAATCCAACTGAAAACCAACAAGCGGACTAGCTCAGTCAGGGTTTACAACTTCAGGACAGAAGGTTTCATTAAGAGGCAAGGGCCACTGAGAAAAAACATCAGGGGAATAAAGGGGAGAGGGCCACTGAGAAAAAACATCAGGGGAATAAAGGCGAGAGATGAAAAAAAGGGAGGCGATCAAATCAGAAGTGCTAGAAGCAGCAGTAAGTTGAATTAGGAGGGTTAGTAAAGGTAAGCGAGCAAATGTCCCACTGTACTTCACACTGGATGTGAGGGGAGCACTGAAAGTGAAGAGGAGGGCATTCAGGATGTACAAGAGCAGATAAAGGGAGGAATACAGGGAGCAATATCCGAAGGCAACCAGGAAGGCCTATAGGAGGGTCGGGGGCCATGGCAGAGACGGAGATCAGACTTGCAAGGGGGGATGAAGTTGGGGGACAAGTCATTCTTCTTGTGTATCCAAGAGAAATTAAAAGTCAAAATGGACATAGTGAGACTAAACAATCAGGAAAGATAGGAGGAGGGGGAAGAAGGAAGGCAGTGTTAATGAACAAATATTTTTGTTCTGTATTTACCAGGGAAGAGAATGAACCATTGTCAGAATGCAGGGTGAGGGCCAGAAGAAGGGAGGGATGGAAGGAGGGAGCTCTAACAGTATAGGCAGTATCACAGAGGGAAGAGTACTGGGGCTAAGAGGGCTCTGGGTAGAAATATCAATGGAGCCAGATGGGCTGCATCTCAGAATACTCAAGGAGACAGCTGAGGCGATAGCAGCCCCACTTGTGGATATTTGTAACTGCTCACTGGATACAAGGGTAGTCCCTGGGGACTGGAGGATGGCTGACATGGTCCCTCTGTATAACAGGGAATAGAAGGATGAGACTGGTAACTATAGACCAGTCATCCTGACATCTGTTTTTTCCAACATATTTTATCCCACTGTGTGCATGCTGAGACCTCCTTCCACCGCTGCCAAGCCTTGATACCCACTCATGCAGACTCCTCCACTCACCTTTTCAAGATCCTGAGGCCCACCTGTGACATACTGCTGTGCTACCCCCTTGGCTTACCCCCCCCCCCCAGGGCCGGGTATGCCTTCAGCTGTTTTGGCATTTCTTCTGCACTGCCTATCTGGCCACTCACAGTGGAGGTGAAGGCCTGGAATGATCCCAAGATGGTGATGGTGGGAAAGGAGGATAGAGTGTCCTATGGTATACTCAATCCTGCTCCCTGCTGCTGTCCCTCCAACAGTCCTGTCTCATTCCAGGACCTATCATCGAGTGGTAAGCTACCGATGGGCTGGACAATGTGCCAGCAGTCCAGCCGCAGCCTGACATCAATAGTAAGAAAGATACTAGGGGCCATACTGAGAGAAGGGCTGATGGATTTTTTCAATGTACATGGGCTACAGAACAATAGGCAGCAAATGTTCACCAGTGGAGGTCATGTCAAACAAACAAACCTCATTGAATTCTTTGATTGGGTGATCAAAGCGGCTGATGATGGACAGGCAGTTGGTATACTGTACTTCCATTTTAGCAAGGCTTTTGACCATGTCCCCCACAGCAAACTGGCAAAAAAGCAGAGGGACCTGGGGGTGACTGAAAAAATAACAGCTTGGGTAGAGAGCTAATTGAAGGGGAAGACTCAGAGGGACTCATACAATAATGGTAAACTGTGAACACTCAGATGTTAAAGAGGTCATGGGGGGTGCCCTAGGGCTTGATCCTGGGCCCTGTCCTCTTTAACATATTCATATGTGACACAGGGGAAGATCTGCCTCTTTAAAGATGACACCAAGATCTCCACAAGGGTGGACACCGAAGAAGGGATTAGGGAACTAAAGGAGGACCTGAACAGTCTAAGATCTGGCAGCTCAGTTTCAATGCAAAAACAAAAGTGCAACAATGCACATTGGGAAAAGAACCTGAGGGCACAAATCTCAATGGGGGAGGGGTGGGTGGTACTGGAAAATACAGCAGAGGGGAAAGACCTTGGGGTTAGACTATCAGAAAACTTGACACCCACAGCACATTTCAACAAGGCTGTGGAGAATGCATATTGGATGCTGCGGTGCACAGGAAGGGAAATCAGCAGCAGAAACAAGGTGATCTTCCTGCTGTAAAAATTACTGGTGATGCCACCGCTGGAATACTGCATAAGGGTCTGGAGTCCATACCTGTGTAAGGACAGTAGGAAGGTGGAGGTAGTACAGCAAATGGCAACTAAAACTATCCAAGGCATGGGGGTAAAGGAAAGAGGTTGCAATATCTCATCATATACACCCCTAAGACTCGGAGGGAAGTGGGGCATGGTAGAAACTTACAAAAATCTGCACGAGAGAAATAGAGTGGACTACAAAGATATAGTCACCTTGAGCATAGGCACAGGTATGAGGGGATACTGGCCAGAGAAAGATTCAGGAAGAATGTCTCTGCAAGCATGTTTTCATTATGTGAGTGGTCAACAAGCCGAACAAACTCATAAGAAAGTGGTGGAGGCCAAATTGTGAGCAGTTTCAAGATGGGGTGGGAAAGTACCTAGCCTTTGTAAGAGGGAAGGGGCAATGGCAATGGGATGGGTTGGCCACTAGGGCAGAAGTAGATAAGTTAGGCAGGGTGGACAGACTGGATGGGCCACCAGACCTTACTTTGATGTTGCTTTCTATGTTTCTGTGTGTAAGTTTTCATCACTTTTGTTATCGGAAGAAGAATGGGAATAATGGGGAAAAGGTAAAAGTTCCAGCACCAGCAGGTAAGGTAGGGAGCATGTGATTTTTTTAATTTAACAAAGTAGATGTTATAAAATGGGTTTGTTCTTTATTAAACTACTACATTACAAAACATTTAGTCATTATAAACTCATTGGAAGGCCAGACAATGAGTTGCATGGTTTAAAAAAAAGATGTAGACATTGTTAGGTCCAGGAGGTAAACAAGCGTGAAACACAGTGACACAGCGAAAGAGACTATTGGCTGCAAGTGTGCAGCAACTGAGAGAGCTGGCAATGTTGGTGGAATGTTTCTGCAGTGTTTCTTTTCTTCTGGGTTGCTGCTTTCATCAGATTGATTATTTTCTGTTTCGTGTGAGAAGCAGAGTGGCCTAACAAGGGAGTGAGTGACCAACAGGGGCACGGTGTGGCACAGTTCATTGTGGTCAGAAAAAAAGCTAAGCAAAACAAATAAAAATGAGTACAGTTTAAAAGAAAGAAGCATGAATTTAGTTTGATTTACTTCCTGAGTGTTTAGTCAGTTGTGTTTCCTACTATTTGATAGGAGCTAGGCTGGGGGAATGTCTTGTTAAGGGAAAAAAAGTGTGGCTGTTTTTTTTTTCTTTTTAAGAGCCACTGATGCCTCAAGAAGAACTTTGAAGAACATAATACGTGGACACATAGCAGCTTATATTTCTCATTAGCGCTGTATTTCTTATCTCCATTATTTATTGCTGAGGTCAGATGCATGAAAACATAAGAGTTGTTCCCTGAGGGTTCATCAGCTCCCATTGCTTCTTCCCAAACTGATGTCATAATACTATGTTTGTGATATCACAGTTATTCCAATAACAACAGATCTGATGTCACAGCAGAGCATTATGATGTCAAGTAGGGAGTAAGTTATAGAGGCAGATGAGCTCTAAGAAATAAAGATTCTGTTTTTGTGAGAATTTCTTCAGTAATAAATAACGTAGAGGAGAAATCTGTAGATGATATGTGAAATACAAGCTGAATTGTGTCCGGCTATTATGTTTTCCCGAGTTTTTTCAAAGGCACTGGCTGCTCTTTAATTCTAAAGTGTGGCTCAAGGATTTCTTTGTTGTTCTGCATCCTGGTAGGCAAAACTTCTTTTCAACCATGCATTAGACTGATCAAATGCATCATATTGGACAATCAGTGTACATGATTTTATCTACTCAATTTATAATATCAAATTATTTTTACTTTGTTTAAATGTGCTGTAAGATGTAATTTTTCTTACTGTAGGGGGAAAACAAACCTTGGCTGCCCTGACTTTAAATAAATTTAGACCTATATTGCTACACATAAAAGGAATGTGAATATGACTTTCCTTACTCTGTTCAGCATAAAAATTGCTTTAATGAGGTGCAAATAAATCAGATAAACAAGAAAGCTTTTTACTTGTTTAACTGACCATGTACCAGTTTAGTAAGCGTAGGTTTCAAATTTTGTTCAGGTGGTAGCCAGTTTAGGCACTGATAATTTTCACAGTGATGAGTTATGTTCTGAGCCAAGAGAGCAAACTTGCCTAACTGCTAACAAAAGACTTTTTCTTAGACCATGTTACTAATGAAGTATGATTGTGAACTGAACCGTGGTTTAAAATAGATATTAACCACTGGTTAGAAATCACTATATGAGCCTCAGGCAATAAAGAACTTTGTACCCCATAATTCCTAATGTTTGATTCAAGGTCTTGGTAATAAATTCAATGTGTGTACCATACTGTAATGAGGAATCCAAATATTCACTCCGATTTACAGATCCAAACAACATCAAACTCGTCTTGGTCCCAATGCCTGCCCTTTGGATGCTACACCAACAATTACATCAAAAGATGATTACGTCTGTCACAGTTGTTATAGTGTGAGCAGGGATAAGTACCAGGAAGGGTTTGATTTTGTTCAGAACTATAATTCAGAGTGCATATCTGGATTCCTCTTTAAAGTTTGATACACAATTTTGCCTGAATCTGTAATTAAGAGTACATGAATTTAAAAGTTTCTGCAAAGCTTATTTTTAAATGCAGGCTACAATTCATCTGTATATGAAGCCAGTCTCATTAGGGTAAGTGCAGCTTGTGATGATTTCTTGTAGCCAATATGGAACTGCTTTAAGAATGTTTTGGAAATTATAGATTTCTTTAAAAATATAGTATCCTGATTGTAATCATTAGGCTAAGAGCTACTACGGTATACCTGTTAGTCCAACTAAAGGATCCGCACTACTCACTTTATAAAATGAGGGTAAAGTGCAGTATCGTATTCTTAGCCAATGATATCTTGTAGGATACTGCAGGACCAATGTAATCCAATGGTAATTACTTCAAGTTGTCATACAGGAAACTGTCCCATTTAATTACAGAGTGCTCCATCCTGGTGGTTGGCACTATATCTACAATAGGTACCAATAAATCTAATGAGCAAGGAAGGGACACTAGCCCTTTAATTCAAACCCATGACCAGTCTATTCCAGCTGAATTAATACCCCTTCTGCTATTTATTAACTTTATTAGGCTGGAGAGAGTAACTCTACTTGCTAAAGAGTCAAAATACTGACCGCAGGTTACAACTATTTTAACAGTGGAACATTATAGTAATGGAACAATTATGTCAGTGATTAAGCAATTGTACAGCTACCCCACACCTACTGAGCCCACAGTTTCTACCACTGAAGTAAACAAGTCAACACAGACAGAGCAAAATACAGGTAAACAAGGCTATATATATTTTATTTACATGCCATGATGTAGTAAGATGTACTAGCTCATGGCAAGAGGAAACAGAACATAAGCACTGTAGTCCACTACAAACTACATACACATTTGATAAACATGAATGTACTGATCGGCTTCTGAACATTTATTATTAGCCGAGTACCTGATTTGAACACCAAATCATTACAAAAATATAGGTATGGTATTGATCCTTCATGGTGTGTTGTATTGTTATTAATGTTATTCTATAGTGGCTAGACTACACCCAACTGTACATAAAAAGAGTCTAATGCTACTAGGGGTTATGTAGGCATTTTCTGTATAAGCCATAAGACTTAAGTTCAACTGGTTTATATTTGTCTCCAGCTTAGACCCTTTTCTTTAGGCTTTTGGTGTATTTTATGTTTTGTTTTGTTTTAATATACAGTCAGTACTTGGCAGTGATTTAATTTATTTATTGAGTTTTTGTTTACTAGGTAGGTACACTTGACAATTGAATACTACCTGTTTTCAGGTATGAACTGGGACAGCACAAAAGAGCATCAGTACTTGAGTAGTCACAAACAAAGCAGGAGCAGATTTCACGTAACAGTAAGCAAGTAAGAATTATAAACTGAACATTTAGAGGCCTGTAAAACATCAGTGATGTTGGAAGCACTGAATATTTATACCAGAAGACTGCACACCCCTGTATGTTATACAGGCATTACAGTTCACCATACTGTATATGCAGCTTTTCATTGGGCTGCAGCAGGACCGCCCATCACTGTTTACCATACAGCACCCTTGGTCTCTTCTCACCAGACAGAAGGAAAGAACTAAGGAGAGCAATCTTGATTTACAGGTGTATCCATGGGCCATACCCAAACTACCTTGGCAAGCTCCCATTCAAAACCATGCTTAATTACACAAAGCAAGAAACTTCTATATATGCCCAGAACCTGCAAGAACATTGAAATGAAAGCATTTGCTTCAGTGGCCCCAGTCACATGGAATGCCATCCCCACTGACATCAAGGAGGCACGAAATAAAAAACCTGCTGGCCATTTTGTACCTCCTCAACAACCCATATGACTGCCACCTCTCCTATGCTTAGGTCGTGCCATCTACACACCCCACTGACTGCCACACCCACTCTACCTCACCCTCTTTTTCCAGCTCCACCTTCTTCCAGTTAAGTGCAATCTAAAATGCCCACAGTGTTGGTGACTCCTGCTGCTGTAAATATCCTCTCTCCCCTTCCCGGACCATCTCGAAAAGTAGGCGTGTAGCCTAAATGTGGATATTCTAGTGTTAATAAGTCCAAATAAATAATACGTCGCATTGCTTATTATGAAACATATTAGTAGAGTGTAACTCTTTTACGTATATTTACAGAGAGACCATATACTGTACCTATGTTGTGGTAGTGGGGGAGGAGCAGGCTAGTGCTGGGCTCTTGGTCATTTGGGCTGTTCCTTCAAAAATTGACATATGATCCTTGATCTCCACAAAGCACACAGGAGCTTATGTTTACATTTATGTTCACTGGGCTGCATTTTTTAGCGGGTAACTCACCATCAACGACAACTAATAGAGGGAACAAGAAATGCACCAGTGGGGAGGCTGAAGCAGGCACTAAGCCATTGAGATTGTCACCTCATTATCTCAGTGATAATACCTGTGAAACTATATTATCCTCATCCATCCATCTATTCAGACTGCTTTTAAAAGCCACAGAACTAGATCCTGACCAACAAGGTCAGACAGTAGTAAATTCCAAATACCTACCACACCTTGAGTATAGTGAAATTAGTTACTTTCTGTACCAAATGTTTTGCTTTCATTTTTATGTTTGCTTGCACGCATGTGCAAGAAACATATGCCATCATCCAAGTTTTCAGAGGTGTGTCACCCCCTCCTTCAATTCAGTCAGTGTGTTGGCAGACGCGGCCCCTGTCCGCCAATGCATGCTGGAGCTGTCTATGACAAGCTCCAAAATGCAGTGGCATACAGTTGAAAGGGGGAGCTATGCTTCAGTGAGCAGCAATAAGATATCGCCTACTCATGCGCAGCTCCCCCTACACACACACACAAACACATGCACACACACACGCACGCATATTGCATGCTCCCTCCCCCACGTACACACTCTATAGACGATGGGGGTGCCCAATCCTCATCAGCTGTGCTCGCCCCCCAAAGC
Organism: Neoceratodus forsteri; assembly: GCA_016271365.2. Lineage (NCBI taxonomy): Eukaryota > Metazoa > Chordata > Ceratodontiformes > Ceratodontidae > Neoceratodus > Neoceratodus forsteri. Next base: position 733,445,954 of record CM057450.1, read on the forward strand.
TCTTCCAAGTGCCACCCTGGGTGCCCACCCCAGCATGGCAACTCACGAGAGCTGCCGCTCGGGTGCCCAATCCCGCCGGCTTCACTGTTCCCCCCCGAAAGTAGCAGGGTGCCACGCTGGGAGCCCACCCCAGCGGCAACAAATGCCATGGCCGACGGGGTGCCCAATCCACCATCGGCTCCACGCCCCCAGCCGTCCTTCTGCCATGCTGGGAGCCCACCCCAGCGTGACAAATGTCCCAGCGTCGTCTTTTGCTTTTAAAACCTGTAAAGAAAAAAGCGGTTCCACGAGTCTTCCTGCCCCCCTCACAACCCGCACCCACCCACTGCGCACCCTGCCTCCCCACACCTCCCCTCACCCCATACTTACCTCCAGAGCTCGGCGCGACGATCTTCAGTGGACCGGGAACACGTCTGCACTCTTCAAAGCCGACCGCGAACTGAGGAAATGCCGGTAAGCTGTATAATGGGCTAGATAGGGGTTTTCAACTTTGTTGCATATCTCAGGCATTTTTGGAATTTTTTCACCAAATTTTCAACATGGGGTTTTGGGACCCCTTCTCACAGATACTATCACTGTCTTGGCGTTACTCAGGCCGAAGGGTGATTTAGTCTACAGCGAAATCTCCTCGAGACAATTAATGAAACAACACTGCCAGTGTTCATAAGGTGGGCTCTCAAGAAGCCTATTTTGAAAATTTGGTGGAAGAATTTCAGCGACTATTTCTGACATGCATTGCGCGCCCAGTTCCTCGCATGCGTAAGTTCGTGAATTTTCAATATTTTCACTCCAGATTTTCAACATTGCCATTTTACCACACCTTCTTATGAGTAGTACAGCTGTCATTTTCACATCTCACCCAAAATGTGTTTCCATCCATGTAGCGCACAATGGCGCAGTCGGTGTCATGAAACCAACAGGACAAATTAAGAAAACCACAGTGACACTGTTCATGAGTAGAGGTCTTAAAATGGCTATGTTGAAAATTTGGGACAAAATCCATAAATGACTGTGTTACTTAGTGAGCATTGCGCAGTTTCCACGCACCGTAAGTTCATGACTTTGTAATATTTTAAGTCCAGATTTTCACCAGTGGCATTTTCCACACTTCCTTATTTACAGTACAGCTGTCATTTTCACAACATGGCCAAAGTGTGTTTTCACACTTTCAGCACAGAGATGCGTGGTCGCTGTGGGAAATCATTGTTGGGACAGATAAAGAAAATCACAGTGACACTGTTCATGATCGGAGGCACCAAAATGCCTGAGTTGACAATCTGCTGTAAAATCCCAAACCTAATTATATTACGGTGTCGTTGCAGTTTCTATGTACACTCATGACTTCACCATTTTTTAAATATTTTTACTGCAGATTTGCAACATTGCCATTTTTACACCTCCCCATGAACAGTACAGCTGTCATTTTATATCCTGTTCGAATGTTTTTGCACCTGTGTGTAAATGTCCGTAGTCGCTGTGCATAAGCAGCTTTCAGCTAACAAACTGATATTCCCCTGTTCATGAGGTGGGGTCACAAAAATCCATGTTGAACATTTTGGGTGAAATACCAACGAATGCCTGAGGTGATAGGTTTCCAACCTAACGCCAACCCCTGTGAGAATGGACAGGCATCAGGGGTGTGACTTGGGATTCTTGCCTGTAATGCTTATATCATTCCACACCCTGCAGCCAGTGAGAGGCATCGCGGTATGCCTTGGACTCTTCGGCCCCAAAGTTCACCCCATTCTTCTATATCACACCCATCTCATCGTATTTCCTAATGGAATGGGGTGCGCATAAGGGCCAAAGACCCCAAGGAACACTGTGACACTTGTCAGTGTCTGCAGGGTGGGGTGTGGTGAAATGGCGTGGCCATTATGCCTGACGACCCAAAGGCACACCCCAATGCCTGTCACTCTCTGCAAGGTGGTGGTGGGGTTGGCTTCAGTTCAATACTTCACTGCCATTTCTATTATACAGCTCTGTAACTGCTGCACTACCAATGCCAATGCCAGCAAGCAAACATTCGGCATTGACAAATGCTTGTTAGTTCTTGACTCTATTTCTGGAATTTACTACAACATGCTTCAAACCCAGTTTATTGGATAATGCCTCACCATCCCTAAGAATACTACTGAGGAGCACTAAATCACATCTCATTCCATGATGCTCAAGACTATTTAACCCTATATTACAAGTCACTACTCATAATGTAATTGTCTCTGGTTAAGAACCATCCTTGTAGCCCTCCTTTGCACCCATTCAACTCTATCAACATCACCTCTAAAATACTGAGTTCAATACTGTGAACAGCAGTCCAAGTGAGACCTGACCACTCATCTATATAGTGGCATGAGCACCCCTGTAGATCTATGTACAACACGCCTCTGTATTGATGATAACACCATATTAGCTCTATTGATTGTCAGCATACACTGTTTATTTTATTATTACTTCTACTGATTGCCAGCATACACTGTTTACTGTATTATTAGCTCTACTGATTGCCAGCATACACTGTTTATTTTATTAATAGCTCTACTGATTGTCAACATACACTATTTATTTTATTATTAGCTCTACTGATTGCCAGCATACACTGTTTACTGTATTATTAGCTCTACTGATTGCCAGCATACACTGTTTATTTTATTATTGGCTCTACTGATTGCCAGCATACACTGTTTACTGTATTATTAGCTCTACTGATTGCCAGCATACACTGTTTACTGTATTATTAGCTCTACTGATTGCCAGCATACACTGTTTATTTTATTATTGGCTCTACTGATTGCCAGCATACACTGTTTACTGTATTATTGGCTCTACTGATTGCCAGCATACACTGTTTATTTTATTATTGGCTCTACTGATTGCCAGCATACACTGTTTACTGTATTATTAGCTCTACTGATTGCCAGCATACACTGTTTACTGTATTATTAGCTCTACTGATTGCCAGCATACACTGTTTATTTTATTATTGGCTCTACTGATTGCCAGCATACACTGTTTACTGTATTATTAGATCTACTGATTGCCAGCATACACTGTTTATTTTATTATTAGCCGTATCGATTGTCAGCATACACTGTTTATTTTATTATTAGCTATATCGTTTGCCAGCAAACACTGTTATTTATTATTTGCTCTACTGAGTGCCAGCATACACTGTTTATTTTATTATTAGCTCTACTGATTGCCAGCATACACTATTTACAGTATCATTAGCTTTGATTGCCAGCATACACTCTTTACTGTATTACTAGCTCTACTGATTGCCAGCATAAACTGTTTATTGTATTATTAGTGCTACTGATTGCCAGCATAAACTGTTCATTTTATTGTTAGCTCTACAGTTTGCCTGCATATACTGTTTACTGTATTATTGGCTCTACTGATTGCCAGCATACACTGTTTATTTTATTAGCTCTACTGATTGCCAGCATACACTGTTTATTTTTTTATTAGCTCTACTGTTTGCCAGCATACACTGTTTACTGTATTATTAACTCTACTGATTGCCAGAATACACTGTTTACTGTATTATTAGCTCTACTGATTGCCAGCATACACTGTTTATTTTAACTATTAATTGTCAGCATACACTGTTTATTTTACTACTAGCTCTACTGTTTGCCAGCATATACTGTTTACAGTATTATTAGCTCTACTAATTGCCAGCATACACTGTTTACTGTATTATTAGCTCTACTGATTGCCAGTATACACTGTTTATTTTATTATTAGCTATATCGATTGCCAGCATACACTATTTACAGTATCATTAGCTTTGATTGCCAGCATACACTGTTTATTGTATTATTACTTCTACTGATTGCCAACATACACTATTTACTTTATTATTAGCTCTACTGATTGCCAGCATACACTGTTTATTTTATTATTAGCTCTACTGTTTGTCAACATACACTGTTTACTGTATTATTAGCTCTACTGATTGTCAGCATAAACTGTTTATTTTATTATTAGAGCTACTGATTGCCAGCATACACTGTTTATTTTATTATTAGCTGTATCGATTGTCAGCATACACTGTTTATTTTATTATTAGCACTATTCATTGCCAGCATATACTATTTACAGTATCATTAGCTTTGATTGCCAGCATACACTGTTTACTGTATTATTAGCTCTACTGATTGCCAGCATAAACTGTTTATTTTATTATTAGCTCTACTGATTGCCAGCATACACTGTTTACTGTATTATTAGCTCTACTGATTGCCAGCATACACTGTTTATTTTATTATTAGCGCTACTGATTGCCAGCATGCACTGTTTACTGTATTATTAGCTCTACTGATTGCCAGCATACACTGTTTACTGTATTATTAGTGCTACTGATTGCCAGCATAAACTGTTTACTGTATTATTAGCTCTACTGATTGCCAACATAAACTGTTTATTTTATTATTAGCTCTACTGATTGCCAGCATACACTGTTTATTTTATTATTAGCTCTACTGATTGCCAGCAAACACTGTTTACTGTATTATTAGCTCTACTGATTGCCAGCATACACTGTTTATTTTAAAATAATTACTTATATTTATCCCCATATCCCTTTCCCTGGTAATTTTCCTGAGCACAGTTCTCTTTACGTATTAGTCATGTAAGATATTCTTTTTTTTTCCAAAATGCAGATTTCTCCATATTGAAATTCTGTCTCCAGTGTTTGCCACACTGAACCAGTGTATTCCAGTTATTCTGTAGCATGATGATCTGGTCATCAGATGATACCTCACCTCCTCTCTTGGTGTCATCTGCAAATTTTACACTCCAGTTCTTTATGACTTTATCTGAAGAGTTAATTTAGATTTTCAAAAATATGGTCCTAAAACTGATATCTGAGGCACACCACTTGTCACATGTTGCACTCTTGACACAAAACTGTTTACCGTGACTATTTGCCTTCTATTTAATAGCCAGTTTTGGAACCCACTTGTAATGGTCTTATCTATAGTAATGCTGATCATGTGGTACAACACTGAAGGCTTTGCTACAGTCTAGATAGATAACATTGACTGGACACCTGTTATCCAGGGTTTAATGTAATTGTTGATAAAATACCTGCAAATTTGTAGTGCAAGACCAGGAGGACTCCAACAATTCCAAGAATTACTGGAGGCAGAAAAAAAGAGTTATAAAAATCCTATTATACAGAATGGTGATCAAGTGTGCAAACCTTGAATAACTATTTCTTCAGAAGACCTCTAAAAATATCAACCAGTGATGCCTCCTGCATACTGTATATCTGGGAAGGGTATTTCAGAGCTGAGATACAACAGTGGAAAGTGTTGGGTTCCCAACCCTACTTCCTAGTTTCTGTGTAGTTTGTCTTTTTTTTTTATCATTATGCAGGTTTGTAATTCTGATCAGGACAGCCAGAATCTCAGACTCTGGCATGTTCAGCATCACTGATAGGTTTTTAAATGATGCCATCGATGTATGGAAAGCATACAGTCAATGGGGATAGCTTGGTCAGTCAGTCAGCACAGTAGTAGCGCTACCGCTCAAGATGCTGGGGACCTGGGTTCAAGAATGAGCCCAGACTGTCAGGTGCCAGGCTGGGGGGGGAATGAGTGTCCCACAGGACACTCTCTTTCTGCTGGGGGGAGGGTGCCACATCCTACTGTAGCAGTACCACCTACAGATATGTGTGTGGTAGGGCGTGGGGGACACACGGTGGCAGGGGGGCACCATGCTGCGTATCACATGAGCATGCCACCGTACGCTCATGTCAGGGGTATAGTGCTGAATGCTAGCATACCAGAGGGGAGGGGAGAGCAGCAACACAGGGGGAACAGAAGATCAGAAAAAGACCCTGGCTGGCAGAATGATCACCAGCCTCCATAGGCTCCATACCTGATGACCCAGGCTCCTCCTGAAATCTGGATCCAGACCTCAGTGGGGGGTCAAGGGACTCCCCACCACCCTTCCATGGAGGGCAAGCCATGAGGGACTTGGGAGGAGTAAGTCCTGGGGGATGTCTGGATGACAGGGCTGGGAGGATTGGCAGGAAGGAGGACCAGCCAGTGAAAGACAGGAGGATAAAGAGTAAATTAAAAACATGAGAAAATGGAGATAGCTTGTAAATAAGTTTCAAAGTATGAAAAAATGAACTTTGGGACTAACTGCTGCCATTGTTTTAAGTAACCAGTCCTTTTATTACTTCCCAAATGATTTAAAAGTTGCCTCCCCAGTGACTGCATGCTCACCATACACTGGTGCTTGGCATGCTGGCTGCATTACAGGCAATAAGGTGATAATAATGCAATGAAGAAGCAGTATAGCACAGTGATTTAGGGCTCTGAGCTGCAAACCTGGAGACCTGGGTTTGAATCCCACTGCCCCCATTTACATACTGTGTGACACTGAGCAAGTCACTTAACTTCCGTGTGAGCTCAGGTCACACCTGGAAACAAGCTTCATCTCAGTGTGCATTTGCTGGTCAAACAATTTCCCCTTTCCTTCCCTAATAGCAAATGGTTTTTACATAGTTAACTGCCTTCCCATTTTCCTTTCCATGCCAGTTAAGTATTCTGATATACTATGACCAATTTGTGATAAATAATAATCCAGCTTTGGGTTGCCCTCAGAACTGCATAAAGATCCACTCTCCTTGCCAGTTACTACAGTCTTTTCATGTTTCTAAGATATTCCATGATCAGTTACACCATTCCATGCTATTCTTCTGAATGGGCTGCAATGGCACTACTAATGTCATTAGAAAGTTCAGGCAGTATGAAAAGAGAGAGCAGCAACTGCTGAGGAGGGAGGGATTCAGGGTAGTTACGAAGGCAACATAACTGATTTATCTATTTATATGTTTAATAACCAGGAAAGGCACACTGAGCCAAGGTTCATTTCTGTGTGCGACCCCGGGGAGGTGGGAATGGGAGTAGGCATACAGGCAATTACAATTATCAGAAGTGCAATAATGGCAAATACAAGTACAGAACTCAATTGATAATGTAGTGGAGTGGATGGATATACAAGGGTTAAAAATGAGCTAAGAAGCTCACACTAGATTCTGTAGCTACAAAATCTTGTAGATAAGATTGGGTGAGATTTGCCTTCCTGAGAAAGTGGACTGAAGACAGGTGTCCTGGGATGCTGCAAAGTAGGAGCCTTGGGGTACATGTGAGAGTGGAAGCTGTGGTGAGAAAGGGAACAGAGGAATCATGAAGGGGGTGACCGGTACAAGCAGGGGCAGGAGAGAGCTTTAGTAGGTGTTTTAGTGAGTGAAGGGAGGAAGATAGATGAAGAGGATAAGGGAGCAGGCTCCACAGGGAGGGGAGCCTGTATGAGAATGAGTGAGGGTGAGGTATAGAGAAGGTGCAAGTATCCCTTGAGCATAAAGAGTAAGAAGAGGGGGGAAGGGAGATGAGAGAAAATAGGTGGGAGGGAAAAGAGCCAAACCGGTATTTGGTAATGAAGGTGGAGCAGTGGTACTGGTAATGAAAGGGGTTGAGGGAGACGGAAAGGGAGGAGTAGAGGGAGCAGTGGTGGGTGCGTAGAGGAGAGTTGGAGGCAAAGCAACAGAAAGTACTGCAGAGGGTATCCAGTCTGGCAAGAGAAAAGGGAAGGGCAGAGCTATGTATCTCATCCGAATAGTCGAAGATAGGGAGTATCATTTTGGTTATCAGCTTTTGGCGCACTCGGGTGGAGAGGCAGTCTTTGTTACGGGAAAGGATGCCAAGCTTGGAGCAGAGTTTGGAGTGTATGTTTTCAATGTGGGTAGAGAAATCTAATTTGCTATCCAACCACACTCTAAGGTATTTGAAGGCAGAGATAAATTCCAGTTGGGTGCCATCCAGCGTGGAGAAGACTGTGGAAGGCAAGAGCCTTGCTAGTTTCTGAGCAGTGCCAAAGGACATGGACACAGTCTTTTTGATGTTAACTTTGAGCTGTTGTCCGGGAACCAGTGAAGTACATTGAGGAAGTTGCTCTGGAGTGAGGCTACAACCGCAGATGAAGAAGGACCTGATAAGCAAATTGCTGTGTCATCAGCATACATGTGTATATGTGAAGAGACACAGGCAGAGGGAAGATTGTTGAGAAAAATAGAAAACTGTATAGGGCCCAGGATAGAGCCCTGGGGGACACCAGCTAAGATAGGAAGGTGGGGGAACAACACGCCATTTACCCAAGCTGACTGTTGATGGGCCATAAGGTAGGAGCAGAATCACTCAACAGCCTGAGCAGAAAGGCTCGCTAAGGACAGTGGGAGACTGAGTCAAATTCTTTCACAAGATCAATGGCTATGATGGCAGGGGTATGTCCCTGAGTCCATCCCAGTAAGGAAGAGATTATAAATTTAGCAAAATGGGTCAAAACCATATCAGAATGTTGGATAGGCACTAAAAGGACAATAGAAATGCATCTACAGGTGTAAAACACTGTTTCCAATCACCTTTAAAGAGTCAGGGCTCTGCTCTTCCTATCAGAAATATTAACATATTTAATAAAAAAGGCTGTGAAAAAATGTCAAACTAAAAGGGAAGTCTTAATTAGGGACAGGCTGCTTAATCTGCAGAACCCAATTTGCCAAATTGATAAGTTTATAGAACCAGTGCCCTACAAGGAGATAAGAGCAAATTTTCCAGAATGTCTTGTCACAAAGTAGTACCTTAATAACGGTAATCTGAGGCCAGAAATGATGCTAGGTCCATCAGAACCAACTCCCCTCGCTTTATAAGAAGTATGCTGTATAAACATACAGTACTAATTTATAGGGATTTCCTAGTCGCTCTACTACCCAGGGTCCACTCACTGACAATGGGAGTCTAGTGGGCTCTGTGATTTCTCTGCAAGGCACTGGTGTAGTTTACCAGACAGAGAAGGCTGATAGGAATAAAGTCCCTCAGGCAGGGTAGAGTCAGTCCTCTTTCAATGGATTTTTGTTCAAACTATGGGTAGGAACAGGATGTATGAGAACAGGGGTTACGGGAGGGGGGATCTGCAAACTTGAGCAGATTAGTTGGACTGTAAGGCCTTTTTTTTGCTGGCTAATTATGTATGTGTGTATGTATAGATGCATGTATGTATATGACATATTAATATAACCAACACTGCATTTGTGGGCTGGATGAAGTGGAGTGTTTGGCCAGAAAGCATCACCCAAGATCTGTATTTGGTGTGATTTATGAACTAAACAAAATAGTTTTTTTTCCCCCAATATACCATATTAAGATTTTTTACCATGCATGCATAACTGTTGTACAGAAAGGAACTGAAGTTAATGTACAGATCAATGAAAGTACAATACTTAACCACTGTAAATAATAATAATAATAATAATAATACATCCAGAAACACTTTGGAATCTGTGTCCTTATTCTTAGTTATTCTTCAGTTGCCTCTCTCAAACTCAGTGTGTTTCCAATGGCTATTGTAGGCGGGGAGGATATTGTTATAATGGGACCTCAGTGGGTCTCTAGGAGCTGTTCTGTGAGAATACAGTTCTATGTTGCCTGCTCTCATATTCCTCATATGGTGTCTAGGTCTTTTCAAAAACATAGGGCCTCCCTCTTGTCCTGTATATTATTTTTCCCATCCATATTATCTGTCATGGCTCTACACTAAGTGTCAAATGGGGGAAGGGGTGATATCCAGTTGGTTAAGTGACCCAGCTTTGCTGTCAATGTGACCAGACTTTTCTTAGTTTAACTTTAATTTGCCAGGGCGGAACTGTAGCTGGGAGATATTTGCAGTCATTTGTGACTAGACCTGTTACTTATCCTTGAAATAAGTGTCTGAAAGGAAGGAATGCACTCCCCGGGGTGGAGGGTCAGTGTTGTAGTGATTGTTTCTGGACAGCATAGGTTTACTCCACACCATGGGATTCAATGACTGGTTGAAAAACTGGTGCAGAGCTCAGGGATTTGGCTTCATTTGGGACTGGAGCACCACCTGGAGGGCTGCAGGCCTATTCAGGCATGATGGTCTGCATCTATCCAGGAGAGGAACCAGGATCCTAGGTGATAGGTTTAAATGCTTCATTGGCAAGAATTTAAACTAACCAAACTAACCGGGGGGGGGCACTAAAAAGGAGAAGGGAAATCCTAGCACCGCCCCCCCCAAAAAATCAGGGTAGTTAGTGAGGTAAACACCAACATAGAGCAGTCGATAGGGAGAAGGGTAGGGGTAAATGGAGAAAAAGACAAAGGCAGTAAGGACAGAGATGGGGCAAAAAGAAATAAAGCCATACAAAAATGGAGGGTAATGAGTACCAATGCCCGTAGTCTAGGTAAAAAGCTCCCCGAAATGGTGGCCTTGATGGAAGAGGGATGCCTGGATAGCATGGCAGTCACAGAAACATGGTACACAGAGAACCATGACTGTAATGTCAACATACCAGGGTACACAATCTACAGGAGGGACAGGGAGGGAAGAAGAGAAGGAGGAGTAGCTCTCTACGTAAGGGAAGGGATCAAAGCAACAGAACTAAAGGGTAAACAGGGAGGCAAAGAGGCATTGTGGGTCACCCTGGAGACTGGAAATGGCACCACAATCTGCACAGGGGTTGTATACAGACCCCCATCTCAGGGGGAGGAAATGGACAAGAAAATGATAGAAGACATCCTTGGAATGGCAGAGAAAGAGGAGATATTGCTGATGGGGTACCTGAATATGCCAGATGTTAACTGGAGCACCTTTGCTGCAGCCACATCCAAGAGCAGAGCCATTCTCGATACCCTACAGGGGGCATGCCTCAAACAGCTAGTTTTGGAACCCACTCAGGAGGGAGCAATCTTAGACCTTGTACTCTCAAATGTGGACAGAGAGAGGATCTCCGATCTTGAAGTGGGTAGCCATCTGGGAACAAGCGACCACCAAACAGTGTGCTTCATGATAAACTGAGCTGTAGAGTCAAGCCATACAAAAGTGAAGGTATTGGACTCAGGAGGGCTAATTTTGTAAAAATTCGAGAGTGCCTCAGAAAAGCACTAGCAAACAGGAAAGAAGGTGGGGTTGAGCAACAGTGGGGAAACATCAAAACCGCCATCACAGAGGCAACAGGCCTTTGTGTGAAGCAAATAAACAAATCAAAATGAAAGAAAAAAACCACTATGGTCCTCAAAAGAAGTGGTGGGAAAGGCAAGGGAGAAAAAGATAGCATTCAGGAAGTATAAGGAAACACAGAAGTAGCAGGACAGAGAACTGTACCAGTTAAAGCAGAAGGAAGTGGGCAAGGCAGTCAGAATAACAAAGGCCCAAACTGAGGAAAAGATAGCCAGCTCAGTTAAGAAGGGGGATGAAACCTTTTATATTGTAGGTACGTTAGGGAGCAAAGAAAGACTAAGGTAGGAATACTGAGGCTGAATAAAGAGGAAGGTGGTTGGGCAGAGAGTGACAGTGAAAAAGCAGGGATACTGAATGAATACTTCTCAGTATTCACAATGGAAAAGCAGGGGGAGATACCTAATCCAGTCAATAGAAGCACTCTGGATAGAGGGGATTGATATTAGTCCTTTCACAGAAATAAGGGTTCTGAAAAAACTCTTAAAACTGAAGGTGGATAAAGCAATGGGGCCTGATGGGATTCACCTCAGAATTCTAAAATAACTAAAGGGAGAACTAGTAACACCACTGACTACCCTTTTTAATAAATCATGGGAGGATGGTGTGGTACCTGAGGACTTGAGGAGGGTGGATGTGATTCCCCTTCACAAAAGTGGGAGCAAGACATAGGCAGGAAACTACAGACTTGTCAGTTTGACCTCAGTGGTAGGGAAAATGATGGAATCACTTCTGAAGGAAAGAATTGTTGAGTACCTAGAGGCCAGTGGGGCACAGGACCCAAGGCAGCATGGATTCACAGCTAGAAGGTCATGTCAGACAAATCTAATTGATTTCTATGACTGGGTGACCAAAGTAGTAGACCAGGGAGGGACTGTGGACATGGCCTACCTAGACTTTAGCAAGGCATTTGACACAGTCCCAAACAAAAGATTAATAAACAAATTAGCCAGCCTGGGAGTGGGTCCCAGGGTGGTAGTCTGGGTAAAACACTAGCTGGACAACAGGACACAGTGGGTGATAGTAAATAGAGTCCACAGTGAAGAAAGGAGGGTTACTAGAGGGGTACTGCAGGGTTGATTCAGTACTGGGGCCAGTCCTTTTTAATATCTTTACAAGTGACATTGCAGTGGGACTGGAAGGGAAAGTGTGTCTCTTTGCAGATGACACAAAGATCTGCAACAGGGTTGATACACAGGGTGGAGTGGAAAGAATGAAAAGGGACTTGGCAAGGTTGGAAGAGGAGTTACATGTATGGCAGCTTAGATTCAATGCTAAGAAGTGCAGAGTAATGCACCTGGGCAACAAAAACCCAGGGGAAGAGTACACAATGGGGGGGTGAGATACTGACAACAACAAAAATGGAAAGGAACCTGGGGGTAGTCACATCAGATGACCTAAAGGTGGGCCAGCAATGTGAGAAGGCAGTAAGGAGGGCTGGGGGGATACTGGGATGCACAGGGAGAGGCATCACCAGTAGAAACAGGAAGTTGTTGGCCCTCTGTGCAGACAGTTGGTAAGACCACATCTGGAGTACTGTGTACAGTTCTGGAGACCCCATCTCCGCAAAGACATAGAGAGAGTGGAGGCTGTCCAGAGGAGGGCAACCAAAATGGTGCAGGGTCTGCACCAGAAGACATATGAAGAAAGGTTAAAGGAGCTTAAGATGTATAGCATTGAAGAAAGGAGGGAGATGGGAGACATGAGAGAAACTTTAAAATACCTCAAGGGAATCAATAAAGTCCAAGAGGATAGCATCTTTCAGAAAAAGAGATGTGCAAGAACAAGGGGGCACAATTTGAAGATAGAGGGGGGGATGGCTCAGAGGTAATGCGAGGAAGTAATTCTTCACAGAGAGGGTTGTAGATGCATGGAACAGCCTTCCTGAGGAGGTCATAGAGTCAAAAACAGTGGGTAATTCAAGAATGCATGGGACCGACATCAGACAATTCTAGTGGGAGGGTAGGAGGCAGTAGGCTGTTGGTTAACTAGAATCTGCAGCTTATCCGTTAGGTAGGGAAATTGGCAGACTAGGTGGGCCAAGCAGTCCTTACCTGCCATCAAATTCTATGTTTCTATGTTTAGTGTACGTTGGTTGGCCTATAGGCCTTTCATTTCTAACCAGTCCCAAATGAGGACCGCTCTGGGGGAAAATGACTGTTTCAAAAACATTTCGATCAGGGTGGCTGCTATGTCCTGCCAGTATAGTGTTAAACTTGGGCAGCTATGTATCATATGAGAGATGTCCCCTTCTTCCAGGGAACATCTAAGGCACTTCTCATCATCATTTGTTGCAAACATTTTAAGCTTTGCTGGTGTGTAATATGCCCTTTGCATTGCCATAAAGAAAAAGAAACATAGAAGTTGTCGGCAGATGGGGACCTTATGATCCATCAAGTCTGCCCTTGTTTTTCTACCCCCCCACTTAGCTGCCTGCTTGAGTATCCCGAAATGCTAGTCCCATGTGCACTTGAATTCCACCATCGCCTTCACCTCCACCACCACCACCACCCCCCCAGCAGGCTATTCCACGGTTCAACAACGCATTCCATGAAGAAGAATTTCCTCATATTGCTCCTGAACCTACCTCCCTTAACTCATTGACTCCACAGGAGCTTTCCAAAGTTGCAGCACTTGTCTCCTGTATACTGTTAACAGTTAATCCTGGGCCTTTCTAAGCAAAAGCAAGCCATAATTGGCATGCCGCAAACAAATGCAAATAGCACAAAAACCGTAAGTGCTAGACACAAGATATGAGTGGCAAAATTGTTCAGCATAAAATTACCTTTCCAATGGTGGTATGCAAGGAATAGCAGGTAATTTAGTTTTATTTCTGTGCTGGTCAAAACAGCAAAACAAAATATTTTTTCCACTACAAAATGCACCATAAACCTTTTTTTGTTCAGGAATATGTAACATATCATTAATTTATTTATAAAACAAACAGCTATTTCTGTAGCATTAAACATAATTTTTCCCCATTTGAGTCAAGATGTGTTGGTGAGGTTTGAGGGACAAATCTGAACCATACACACCATACCGTAAACAAATGCATATAACTCCTAAAGTGTGCATGATACACACAACTTATCAGTGGCAAAGTTGTTGCACACAAAATTGCCTTTCCAACGGTTCTGTGCAATCAACTGTACTCAGTTTGGTTTTTGGTTTATACTAGCTGAGATACCCCGAATGTGTGTTTTCTTCAAAGCGCTTAGGTGGTTCTAGATGAACAAAATGTCATAAACAAATATGAATAACTCCTAAAGTGAACATGATACACACAAAGTGTCAGTGGCAAAGTTGTTCAGCACAACATTACCTTTCTAATGGTACTATGCAGTCAATTCTAATCAATTCTGGCTGGCAAGTAATATTAAAACATGTGAGTGACTTCTCCAGACGTTTCTATGGCACACAGGAAGTCTGTAGGTGACTGCTGTAGGGGTTCTGGGACACACTGCAGTTAGATTTGTTGACACCTACAGGCGTTTCTAGGAGGCAATGAGTTAAGGTGTAGGTCATGCCCTCTTGCCCTGCTATAGTCTTTTACCTGAAAGAGGTTCTGTATCTGCATCTTGTTGTTGCCTTTAAGGTATTTAAATGTCTCTATTATGTCCCCCCAATTCCTGTGCTGCTCTAGTGAGTATAGATTGAGTTCACTGAGTCTGGCTTTGTATGATTTTAAGTGCAAGCCCTGCACCATCTTTGTTACTCTTCTCTGCATCATCTCCAGCCTATCTATATCCCCCTTGAGGTGTGGCCTCCAGAACTGGATATAGTATTCCAGGTGGAGTCTTACCAGGGATTGATACAGAGGCATGATCACTTCATGCCTCCTGCTTGTGATGCCCCTTCCTATGCATCCCAGGATGCCATTAGCTTTTAGTGCTGCCTTTTTGCAATGTTTGTTGACCTTGAGGTCATCTGATATGATCACCCCCAGGTCTTGCTGTAGCCTTGTATCCACCAGCTGCTCCCCTCCCATTGAGTACAGTTTCACTGCGTTATGTTTTCCCAGATGCATGACTTTACATTTTTTACATTGAATTTTAATTACCAGATCCTTGAACATTCCTCCAGGTTTTGGAGATCAGACTATGGAAGTGGTAGGAACAGAAGGCTTTTTTTTCCCCTTGAATGTTCCACACAATTCAGTAATACTTTAATGAAGCACCATCTCATATATAATTATCTAGTTTAGTCTTAAAATAAGACCTAGCTTTGGCAATAATAATATTTAGGGGAAGATTATTCCATACATTAACTATTCTGGTAGTATAAATATTTCCGGGCTTGAGTGTGGAATCTTTCCCCTCGGATCTGTAATGGATGTCCCCTGATGTCTTCACTAAAATAGTCGATATCCAGCTCACATATAAGCTCAGGGTCCTGGATTATATCATATATTAATAATAAATCATCACGTATTCTTCTAATTTCTAGGGACATTAAGTTAAGTAAGTTAAGCCAGTCTCCATATGGCACTTCACATAGTCCACTCACAGATCTAGTGTATCTGCGTTGAACCCTCTCCAATCTATCCTTATCACATATCCTGTAGGGATTCCAAACCTGAGCTGCATACTCCAAATGAGGCCTCACATACAATCTATGCACAAGAATCAAAACCCTACTTGATCTTGAAGCGATATTTTTCCTAATGGACCATGCCACTCTATTTGCAGTACCTACAGCCTTTTTAACCTGCTGATTAGAACTTAAATGATTTGTTATAGAGACCCCTAAGTCAATCTCACAACTGGATACTTCTAGTTTTTCACCTTCTAAGTAATAATTATATTGATTATTCAGTCTGCCTATATGCATCACCTTACATTTTCCTTTACTTAATAGCATGTCCCACTCTTTAGTCCATTTTACAACTTTATTTAGCTCTTCTTGAAATTGTTTGTGCTCTATTAAGTTAGTACAGGGAGCACAAAGTTTAGTCTGTCAGCGTATTTCAAAGTTAGACAACTGAGTTGTGATGTTAAATCAGATACAAATATGTTAAAAAGTATAGGGCCCAAAACAGAGCCCTGAGGGATCCCACTCTGAACAGGACCCTCCCTAGAGGTATACCCATTCACCACCACACACTGCCTTCTACCAGAAAGCCAGTCTGCCACCCAGTTCACTAAAGCAGAATTAATTTTATGTTTAACCATTTTTTCAATTATAGCCCAATATGGTGTCAGGCCAAAGGCCTTAGCAAAATCTAAGTAAATTACATCCATGCTACATTTTGATCCAGATATTTGCTGATGTGGTTATAGAAGGTCAGCAAGTTTGTTGTACAAGTTCTCCCTTTTACAAAACCGTGTTGTAATGAATCAATATTACTTATAGAAGCTAGGATTTTATCTTTAATAATACTCTCCAGAAGTTTCTCAATCACACATGTCAAACTTATCAGACAATAATTCTGGAGAAGCTCCTTTTCCTCCTTTTTAAATACAGGGACCACATGAGCCACTTTCCAATATTTTGGGATTTCAGATTTTACCAGAGTAAGTTGAAAAAACATCTTAAGAGGCAACAGCAAATATTTAGCCATTAGTTGGAGCGTGCCAGCAGATATTTTATCTGGGCCAGGGGAGGATTCCTGCTTCAGATTTTTAAATGTTTCTGCAATTTCCGCTTCAGAGATCTCTGTAGTAAAATCAGTGCAGCCTTTCTCCTTTGCAATAGGTTTTATTCCTTGTTTATAGACACTGCAGAAATAAGTGTTAAAGGCCTCAGTCATCAAATTATTTTCGGTTAGCATATCAGTGCCTATTTTTATAGGGCCTACATCATTATGTGGTGTTTTAAGACAGTTTATGGATGAGTAGAATTGTTTGGCATTTGACTTACTTGCATTTACAGCAAGTTTTACTTCCATGGTTCTTTTTGCCTGCCTGATCTTGTTTTTATATGATTTCTGAATTTTTTTGAAAGACTCATAAGCAGAAGTTGTTCTGTAGACAAGATACTTTTGATACAATCTGGCCTTTTTTCTAATTAATTTTTTGATATTTCTATTTAACCATTTTGGTCGTTTGTAAGAATTAGTTTTTTTTTACCAGTGGAATATTATTTGTAGCTGCCCTAAGAATAACATCTTTAATGTTTAGCCATGCCTCATCAACAGATGTATTCTCTAATAAGTTGTTCCAGGGTATGTTCTCTAGTTCGTTACGAATACCTTCAGTGTCGGCTTTGTTTAAAAGATAAATTTTAGTACAACTTCTTCTGAGGATATAGACATATTGAATGTTAAATCATATTTTTTAAGGTCACTATTTGTTAAAGGTAAGTCTGTCCTACAGTTCAAGATGGATGCACTAGAGGATGCCAAACCAAATCAAGTATCTCTAACCCTCTTGTTGGATGTTTAACATATTGCTCTAAATTTAATTCCATACACGCATCTAGCAATAAGGTACCAGAATCTGATCTAGATGTATAATCATCCTAACTAATACCAGGGATATTGAAATCACCAAGTAGCACAATTTGTTCTTTATCCCCTGCTCTGATAATTTCAGTCATGATTTGATGTGTCACCCCTATAGTACTATCTGGTGGTCGATATATACATCCAAAGATGACTGGTTTATTTTCAGTACCCTGTACCTTTACCCAAATAGATTCATATCTATTATCTGTCTTGATCTTAGATGTAATCTCAATATTGCTTAAAGTGTTTTTGATATAAATTGTGACTCCTCTGCCTTTCCTCCGCTTCCTTATATTTTCAAATGTGGTATAACCATTTATATTGTTCCCCCATGCATGCCCAACATCCTGTGTCCATGTCTCAGAGATAGCTATAATATCAGGAGCTTCTGAATCCACAACAACCGTCAATTCACTCATTTTATTCTGTATACTTCTTGCATTGAAGGAGAGCACTAGCAAACTGGTTTGAGTAAATTTATTAATAGGTGTATTTTTTTGAGTTATTTCAAAAGTAGCCCCCCCCCGGGTACTAGTTTAAAGCTTCCTGACTCAATGCATGATTGATCAAATTCCATGATTTGTTGCCCCTCTGGTGTGTCAACCCTGTTGTCAATTTGGCTGTCATCAGCAAACACGCACACCTTTCCCTTCAGTCTGTCAGCAATGTCGCTGATGAATATGTTGAAGAGGATCAGTCCCAGAACCGAGCACTGCAGAACCCCACTAGTCACTCTACTCTCCTCTGACAGAGTGCCATTTACAAATACCCTCTGTGTTCTCCCATTTAACCAGTTCCTGACCCAGCCTGTTACCTTAAGCCCAACTCCAATGTTCTTTAGTTTATTGATTAGTCTCCTGTGTAGAACCAAGTCAAATGCCTAATTGAAGTCCAGGTAAACCATATGCACTGCCCCACCCTGATTCACTGTTCTGGTGACCCAGTAGAAGAAATCTACCAGGTTTGTCTGGCAGGCCCTCCCTGCTGTGAAACCATGTTGCTTTGTGTCAAGCTGACAACTTTCTTCCAAAAGAGCAATGATTCTTTACTTCAGTAGGGACTCAATTAGTTTTCCCACCATGGAAATTAGACTAACTGGATGATAGTTTCCTGGCTCTTGCTTGCTTCTGCTCTTGTGGAGTGGCATTACTGTTGCCCTCTTCTAGTCCTCTGGAACCTCCGTGCTCTCCAAAGATTTGTTGAAGAGCACTGCTAAGG
Source organism: Neoceratodus forsteri (assembly GCA_016271365.2). Lineage (NCBI taxonomy): Eukaryota > Metazoa > Chordata > Ceratodontiformes > Ceratodontidae > Neoceratodus > Neoceratodus forsteri. Next base: position 733,464,666 of record CM057450.1, read on the forward strand.
GGGCTGCTACTTCTCTCCCAAGTTCCTTAAGTATTCTTAGGTGTATCCCATCTGGCCCCATGTGACAGGGTGACCCCTGTCATAGTGAACACCCCTGGGATAAATTGAAACCTATTTCCTAAGCAGTTAATGTTTTGTATAATGTCCAACATGCTGGTTGGCCAGTTATAAATTAAGTGCTGAATTGCTTATAAAGATTTCTGTGCATATTAACCTAAAAACAATACCAAGAGTACAGTTACAAAATTAGAGGGCTGTCTTAATATAAGAATAATAAAAAGTTTGTGTCTGCTTTTTCTAGATGTTAGCAGTCCCCTTCTAAGATATATTTTGCAGCAGACAACATGAGGTAATATGACCCTGGAAGAGAGTTTAAGAGAACACAGAATGTTCTGACCTCGGCTCTAACCTTTAACAGTGTTGTAAACAAGTTGTGTAATGTGCTCCAGTGCCAAGTAACAGTTCTCTGTGGTGCAACAGTGGCCCCTAGTGACTAATTTTATGTTATGTCTGTTGTTAAGCAAAAGACAGGGGAAACTGTTTTTCCAACTTCTAGTGAACTTATAAAAAGTCCTACCTCAAGGCTGAGAGAGGATAGATAGGGTGGTCAGTTGGATGCTGACTGAGGAAGGTGGAGACCTGCTGGTAGTGTGTGCTTTCACACTGTTTGATTCATGTTAGGCTGAAGAAAAGCCTTAGAAACTGCTGAAGCTAAGCAGTTGTCCGATTTACCATTTTGCTTTCTGTATATTTTACTTAATGAAAATAAAATGTTAAACGCAACCATGCTTTTTTCATGCACCTGACTTGTGGTCTGCCTGAAATTGTGTTATTCTATACCCACACCTGGTGACACCCCATAGCTTTATCCACCTTTAACTTGGTTGATTTCCTCTAGTACCCTTTCCTCTGTGAAGGGCCTCATGTCTGTGCCTCCAAGTGGAATATTATTTGTGTCTATTGTTGGACCACTACCATCTGCTTCCTGTGTGAAGACTAAGCAGAAGTATTCATGGAGTACCTCTGCCTTCTCTCCATCATGTTCCATTGGCTGCCCATCATTTTTCATGATTTTAACAATGCCTCCCTTAGGCTTCCTTTTTTCTCGTATGTACCTGTAGAATGTTTTGTCACCCTTCTTCACTCCCTGAGCTATCCTCACCTCTATCTGTGCCTTGGCATTTCTTATAACTTTTCCTGTCTCTTTTAGCTTTTCTTTATATTCTGATTTGTCAGTCTCTTTCTCTGACTCCTTGTACTTTCTGAAGGCTTTGCGCTTTTCCCTCACCATGGTTGGCACCTCTTTGGAAAACCATAGTGGATTTCTCCTCTTTTCATTCTTACTGACCTGGCAGGCACACTGTGATGTGACCATGGTTATTGCATCTTTCAACCTTGTTCAACACTCCTCAGTGTTCCCATCTGTTGTGTTACTAAGATTGTCCCTCAGGCAGGCCTTCCTTTTTGTAAAATGTATGACCTTAAATTTGCTCTGCATGAGCAGCCACCATCCCTATTCCAATATTTCCTCCCAACCCTCTGTTGTCTTTTTCCAGCCATAGATCAGTTTACCATTTTAGTCAGTTGTGGTCCCCTGTGGTGGAAGTGGAATGCTGTACATTTGTGTATAATTTGGTAACTAGGCCTTTTGTGTCTCCTGAACTCTCTAACATGCTAGCTGCCCCTGGTGATTCCTGGATCTTATAATCATTTCCCAGCTGGGCACACAGGAGATGTATTTGTAGGTACCTGAACAAATAGGTATGCTCAAATTGTTGTCTCAGATCCTAGAAAGGCAGTAGAGTTCCTGTCAAATATGAATATCTCAACAGTGAAATCCCCTTAGCCTCCCACAAACTGAACCCGGGATCGTTTAGAAAAGCGGGAAGGCAGAACTGTTCAAAAGAGACGTCAACACCATGTAATGAGTCTTCACCTGTTTAGACTTATATACTTCATGCTGCATACATAATAAATCCCATAGTATTGGGTTTTGCTTTGCCCCTAGAAGATTACTGCTTGAGGAGATATATAGTAAGTCTGTCAGCCATGGTACCTTGGCCCATTACTTTTTCCATCAGAAACTAAGCATTATTACACTTCAAATTGTGCCATTCTCAGAAGTCTGCCCATTGACCCACCCAATAACAGTGCTTAAAATTAGGAGTCCTAATGCCTCCTTTATCGGGGGTTGGGTCATTTGGTCATATTTTATCCTGGCTTTTTTCCCATTTCAGAGTCAGGCTGTAGTGCACACTCAGAGATTTTTAAAATAGTGCATCAGAATATGTAATAGGAACACTCTAAACAAATATAAAAACTTAAGGAGTATTGCCATTTTCAGGACATCTAAGCAGCCTAGTAGTGATAATGTTAGGGTTTGCCACTGAATGCACAAGGAGGCTACTGTTTTCAACAAAGGGGGATAGATAGCATCATATATGTCATAAATTTTCTTTTGAATATGCACCCCCAGGCACATAAACCTCTTCCTTGGTCCATTGCAATGGGGGCTTTTGTTGTGAGTTGGACTGATCACAGTAACATATGGGTAAAACTATGGTTTTATTTAAGTTCATCGTATAACCGGTACAGGCTCCAAAGATCTGCAAAAGTTTGGTCAATGCTGGCAAGAAAGTCTCCAAATGATTGGCACAGACTAACATGTCATCTGTGTGTAATGAGACTTTTGCCACAGTCTCCTTCAAAGTAACCACCTTTATTGTCTCACAGTCCCATAGTCCCTGCACTAGAGGATCCAGTGCCAAGTCAAATAATAGGGTGGATAAGGTATACCCCTTCCTACTTCCCATACTGAGCACAAAAGGATTCAAAATCCAGGCATTCCTTTGGATCATCACCTTTAGTTGATTGTATATGACCTTGACACAGCTTAAATATTTCTATGAGAAATTTTTCTGTCCCACCAGAGGTGATCCCACTCAACCTGATCAAAGGCCTTTTTGGCAGAAAGTGAGACCACCACTGGGCAATCACCAGAGTGTCTCCCCTTGTCAAAACCTGTAATAGGATATGGAGATTGCAAGCCTCCCCCCCCAAACAAAACTTGCCTGATCTTCATGGATCAATTTAGGTAAAACAAGCTCCTATCTCCCAGCTAAAATATTTTGCAAAAGTTGGCATTTAGTAGTGAGATGGATCTGCATGAGGCAGCCCTGTCCCGTCATTCCTCCGGTTTTGGAAGTAGTTAAATCCTGGCCTGTATGAATGAATATGGCAGCTTGCTTTTCTCCAATGCCACCTATAGTGTGTCAAAGAGAGGGCCTAATATGGCTGGGGACACCTTTTTGTAAAGATCTATCATGAAGTCATCTGGACCCAGTGCTTCCTCTGTAGCTGATTGCCCCAGTACCCATAATACCTCTTGTTAGGTTGAGAGGCCACCAGAATTTTCACCTCTTCTTCAGCTAAGACATTTAGATTTTGAAAGAACATATTAGGGTCTATATCAGAGGGTGCTTCTGGGTTCCCCAGTCATGATGTATAAAGCTGAAAACTGAAGGGTGCAAGTTCATCATTAATTTCTTGAAGCTTATATTGAACTGTCCCCCTTCAGACTGTATAGAGTCTATATGTCTCTGCTGCCCCTGCTGTCACAACTGATGTGCAAGCAGCTTGCCACATTTATTCCCCATTTCATAAAACATGGCCTTCTGATATACCATGGCCCTCTCTATCTGTTTTGAGTGGCTCTCATTATACTCCAATTTTAATTTGACTAGTTTGTGGTACTGTTCTTGATTTATGGTTGTCCGAAAGTTTTTTTTTAAATAAACTAAATAACTGAGAACTTTATTGTGACTGGAGTGAGCCCCATCCCTGAATTTTTACAGCTACATAGCGATAGCTATGTTGACATATAGCAAAAAGGAGAAGTAGAGAGAAAAGGGGGTCTGAGGGCATGACTGGATATCGAAGCATAGCAGTTGGTAAACTCCGAGCTCTTCCCAGTGAGTGGAATTGAAGCATATCAGCATGAACCAGTGCATCTGTTCAATGCACCCTCTGCACACACTGTCTCTTTCTCTCTCTCTCTTTCTCTCCCGCTCTAGGTCTGTTTCCCACTACCTTCCTGCCCCCTCTGCAGCTGTCCGATTTGGCACTTCCTCTGTTTCTCTCTCCTCTCCTCTCTCTCTGTTCCCTGCCCCCACACTTCTTTTCTTCAGTTTCAACCCCCCACCCACTATCAAACAGCAGTGCTGTTTTTATCTGGAGCAGTGGAATGGCTATTATTTTTAACATCCTCACCTGCCCAATCTCATCTCCCTCTGTATCTCTGGCACTCCTCCAAGACTACCCCCCCAGCACAACAGTCAGGGACTCTGGGGTGCTCATCTGCCCAGTGCCCCAAATATCAAGCCGACACTGGGGTGCCCAATCCCCAGTATCAGTAGGTACCTGCAATAAAGAAAAGCATCCCTTGATGTCTTTTTCTTTTTTCTTTTTAACTGGAAATACAGAAAATAGTTCCTTATTGTCTTGTGATGCAATCCCAACCCTCACCCAGACCCCCCCACACTTTTCATACTCTGCCGCTTACCCCTATACTTACATACTGGCAGGGTCAGACTGAGCTACAGAGGGCCCACCTGGAAAGTTGACACAAGGGCCCACCTGGAAAATCAATAAGGGAGGGCCCAGGGTGTCACACTCGTATAACTATTCCACTTCAATATGATACACCAGCTCTTTGTTTGCATTATGAATTTACTTACAGGGCCTATTTATTTAAAAAATAGAAGATACAACCAAAGATTCTCAGAGCTAAGAAAGTGGCCAGGAACCTAACAGAGGGGGCCCACCTGGAAATTTCCAGGTATCCAGGTGGGCCAGTCCGACCCTGCATACTGGTGGTCCAACGCCGTAATCTTCTCTGAACCAGAGACATGTCTTCACTCTTGAAAGCCAGGCCTGGAACTGAGGAAATCAAGTAAGTGTGGCTTGTATATTTCAATGCCTTTTTGAACTATTTTCATAACTTGGTCATTTTTTCATATTTTTATCCCAAATTTTCAACATGGCCTTTTTGAGACCCCACCTCATGAACTATGTATAATAGGGTGTATTTTTTTCAAATCTGGCCTGAAAGGTGATTTCGCAGTCACTCTGTAAAATCACCTTTCGGTGAGATGAAACTTCTTTATTTCATTGTTCATGAGGTGGCAGTGTCATAAAGACTATGTTGAAACTCTGGAGTCAAAATATTAAAAAACAACCAAGTTATAAAGGTAAGCTAAAATCTTTCAATGCTCACTCATACCTTTGGTAATTTTCTATATTTTGATGCCAAATTTTCAAAGTAGCTATTTTTCACACCACCTCATGAACGTGACAGGTGTTGTTTTTCAAATCCTGATCAAAGTGTGTTTTTGCCATTGTGGCACAAAATGATGTTTTGGACAGGATCTGAAGATTTTCACCTGATAGATTGATGAGTTGGGGTCATAAGAAGACTATGTTTTTTGGTTTTTTTTTTTTGTATTTTAGTCTTTGGTAACCAGGTAAGGCCCACTAGGCACAAGTGCCTGTTTTCAGGGGAGACCTGGGAGCACTGGGCAGTTAAGTGACTTGCTCAGAGTCACACAGTATGCAAGTGGAGGTTGTGAGAATCAAACTCAGGTCTGGGCTGCTGGATGTACCAAGATCATTCACACCTCGTTCCTCTAATCTCTAGGCTATACTGCCAGCCAAAATGTTGAAAATGTGGGGTCAAAAATATTACAAAACAACAAAGTTATAAAGGTAAGCCATAATTTTTCAATGCTCATTCATAAATTTGGTAATTGTTAGTATTTTTAGAGCAGGTTTCCAACATGGCCATTTTTTCATATCACCCGATGAACATGACAGGTGTTGTTTTTCAAATCCTGAACAAAATGTGTTTTTGCTCTAATGTTGCAAAATTATGCTTTGTCCAGTATTTCATAAATGATGTCTGTCATGTTCAGAAGGGGCGGGGTCAGAAAAAGGTCATGTTGGAGATTTGGAGTCAAAATGTGCCCCCCCAAAACACTTATGAAGTGACATAGTTTGCAGGGATGGCTTTTGTCCCAGTGGGGACCACGTTGCCTTCCAGTGACAGTAATCTGAGTTCAGGAGTGAGGTCAGTGAGCCAGCTGAATTAGCTGAAGCTGGGGAAAGGAGCTGTAACATGTAGCACAGGATCCAGTCTGGGGAAGGACAGAGCAGTGTTCTGGGGCACAAACAACACCCTGTGGCAGGCTGGGGAGCCTTCCCTCACAAGCGGTTGACACAGAGGTTTGAATATCCTCATCTCTCTCTCTCCTACGTCGCAGCATGAGTGTAGCTTCCAAACTGTAACTGTTTTTTTAACACATTACATACGAGCAGACAAGCGTTAGTACTGGGGTCCTGTTGGAAGAATGGGAAGAAATGGGAGAATGAGCACTGAGAAGCAGGAGTATCTACTTGCACACAAACTTGCTTCACTCTGGAGGCTACACTCATGACACAGTGTCGGGGACAGCAAGTGAGAGCAAAACTTCAATGAGACAGTGCTGCCTCAGCAGCTTGAGTCCACTATAGAAGGTAATATCAAAACAGCATTTCAAAGCTAGAAAAACTGCTAATTCAAAAAAATCAATGTTTGGTACAACAACACAACTTCACAAACTTACGTAGAGTGCAATCAGGTACTGAGAGGTTTGAGAGTTCTTAATGCACCATCTAGCGGCTTAGATAATTTCAGAAATCGAGAGACTTGGTTAAAGTTTACTGAAGATTTTCCCTTCATTTTACTAACTTAGTGATCAAGGCAGACAATGAAAAGTTCAATGGACTTCCAGCTGAACTCCAAAAGCAAAGCAGAAAGTAGCCATGCTCAATGATAACCCTGAATTCCAGCCACTTGATAAAGCTTTGAGAAATAAAATAAGTGAACATGAGAAAGATATCATTTTGAGGAAACAATCAAAACTTAAAAGAGACCAATAAAACTACAACTGTGAGAAAGTATGTGACTGGGCACCAGAGAGGAGAAAAAAATTCACATTCAAAAAGCAAAGGTAGATCTAGAAATAGACAGCAGACAGCTCAACAGTCACGCCCCAGACCAAACACTAACACTGCAAAAACAGTAGTTATCAATATAGATAATGACTCCAGCCACAACATGAAAAATATCGGGGCTCATTTTTAGAAAAACACGATACCAACAAAAATCAAAAAACACAAAGAGAAAAAGAGCAAGACGAGGTAAAAGAAGAAAAAGGAAGTAACACGATCAAATGAGACCTCAGAGATAGGAAACAAATAAATTACTAATTATAAACCTCTCTAAAACCAAACAAACAGAGGAAGAGGAGTCCACCCACGCTGCTCAGAGGCTTGAATGTTTTCCCTACTCATAAATACAACAATTTTCAAGTACACAATCTTTATAATATTTTTTTAGAAAAATTGAATAGTAAACAGAGTACCGTCCGAGACTGCCCTCATGGGTTACCCAGATCTCAACATAGACTTGCAGGAAGAGGTGTTGAATTCTATCATCTCAGTCATATAGGAATTATCAGCCTAGAAACAGACACTCTTGAAGAGACTAGAATGGAAAATAGCCAAGACATGGACAATCTACAGGCCCTCTTAGGACTAATTCAGGAGAATGTAAACCACACCCCTAATACAATCACAAGAGGTGAGAATGTTTCAAAATGTTGTAAACTTAGGGTGGTACTGTTTAAAGAGCTACTGATGCCACAATTAAAACTTTAAGAAGCATGATAATTAGGAACAATTCTACTTGCATTCCATTTATAGTCATTAGATCTCTCCTCCACATTATTTATTATTGTGGAAATATGGATGAATATGTGATCTTTATCCCTTAGAGTTAATTTAGACGCCATCTGCCTCTATAGCTGACTCCCTACTTCAAGTCATAATTCTCTGTTGTGACATCACAGTCGGTTGCCATGACAGTAACTATGATGTCACAAGCAGTGCATTATGACCTCAGGTAGGAAGAAAGCAATAGGAATAAACTCTTCAGGAGCAAAGATTCTATTTTCCAGCAAATGACCTCAGTAATAAATAATGGGGAAGGGAAATACAGACCTAATGTGAAAAACAAGCTAAACTGTGTCTAAATATTATGTTTTGTTAAAGTTCTCCTGAAGGTGTCAGCTACTCCTTAAAGCTAAATCTACATTTTGTCCCACTGTGACTAATAACACTACAGCAGTCTATGAAAAAACAGTTCTCAGCCAAACAGAACAAATATTGAGGGATAATAGATGCCAAGGTCCAAGTAGCCTTACCCCACAAGAACAACAGGCATTAGACAAAGTGCATAATGCAAAAGAGATAGTTATTAAGCCCACCAACAAAGGGGGCAATGTGGTTATTTTGGACACGGAGCATTATAAAGATATAGTAACTACATTATTTCATAATGTGAATAATTATGAGGAATTGAGAGGTAACCCTGTAAATTCTATTTAAGTACAAACTATTACAGTTATAACAGGAAGTTATATCTGAGAGGGCCATTAGCAATGACGACTTCAAATATGTATACTGTGAACATCCCACAGTTCCAACATTTTATGTGCTCCCCAAGATTCACAAAAAAACTGAGTGATCCCCACCAAAAGACCAATAGTGCCGGGGGTGGGTTCACTCATGAAGAATCTTTGTGAATTCATAGATTACTTCCTTCAGCACTGCCTTACCAGCTTACACTCTAACTTAAGATACACAGGAGATATACTTAGGAAACTAAGTGACTTCAAGTGGGAGCAGGGATTTTTATGGCTCTGCATTTATGTAGAAGCACTATCCTTTATTCAGCGTAATGATGGAATTCAGGACTGTGCCCATTTCCTAAACACAAGTCCACTGACAGAGAGAGAGAGAGAGAGAGAGAGGTTATATCTACCTGCTTTCTGACAAAAGCATTAGATTTTGTGCTCTCTCTCAATTTTTTTGAATCTGAGAATTTTTTTTCTCCAGCTCTATGGTACAGCTATGGGGGCATCCATGGCCCCAGCATATGCCAATCTTTTTTTGGGGCTCTGGGAAGAGAATGCAACCTATGATGTGCATAATTATCTATTCTACAGTAACATCAGATGTTGGTACAGGTACATTGATGACTGTATTTGTATATGGGAAGGATCTGAAACTACTGCTATGCAGTTTGTTCAATGGTTAAATGTGAACAATCTGAACTTGCACTACACATCCACCATTAGCACACACTCAGTCAATTTCTTAGACATTACACGTATGGGGGGATATTGAAACTAACAAGGTCATTATGAAAAGTTTTAGAAAAGACACTGCCACTAACTAATTACTCATATTTGACAGCTCACACCCTGAATTATTGAAAAAATATATTCCATACAGCCAACTGTTGCGCATCAGGCATAATTGCAGTGATGCTGCTGAATTTGACAATCGGAACAAAGGATTTATGACAAAATTTAACACTAGGGATTACCAAAAAGAAGTATTGAAGAAAGCCTTTTAGGAGGTCAGAAAGAAATAACAAGCGATCTTTTGGTCCAAAAAAATAAGAAACTTAAGGAAAATGAATGAATGGGGCCCTGTAACACTTTCAACAGAGTACAATAATATTGTCAATAAAATAGGCAACGTTGTCTGAAGAAATTGACCTGTACTTGTCAGTGGTGAGACGGTGGCAGAATCTTTAGGGGCTGAACCCAGAGTTACATTTCATAAAATCACAAGCATAAAAGACAGAGTGGTTCATCGTTTTCAGCAAACAAATCAACAACCACCACCTGGTTACTCTTGAAACCAAAATGGTTTTACAAATACCAAAACTGTCACATTTGTCAGTGGCTCAGTAGGTGGCACACTCACCTCTAAGGCTGGGAGATCGGAGGGCTGTGGGTTCAGTTCCCACATCTGGCACTTGGGTTAATATCCCAGTACTGACACTGTAGTGCAGCATGAGAGGGGTGCTGCACTTCTGAAGTGCTGTCTTTTGGATGAGACATTAAACCAAGGTCCCATCTGCCTGGATTGGTGGTAGTTCAGGTGGATGTTAAAGATCCCATGACACTTATCGAAAAGAGTAGGGGAAGGTTTTTATTAATAAACAGAACAGTAAATCAGAAAACAGCAATGCAACTCTGGAACAAAAAAAACACAAATAAGAAAACATAGCAAATGACATATCAGTAATAAGCAATAACCCAACATAAAGAAAATAAATCAACTTATCTTGTCTTTTAGACAAGGACCTGCTTTCCACCTCATAAGCCATACATTGTTGGGCAAATATTTGCATTCAGAATCACATTGTAACAACAAATCATGTTCAATATGTTGAAGAACATCAAGTGGTGAGTGATATAACTGCCTCAGCGTAAGGTGACATCTGACTTGCCATAAATAAAACTTAAACATGGCAAACAGAAGCCATAATACACCAGCATCCAGCAAAGTACAATGAAAGTAAGAAACCCCCCACAACTTCTACATATGTAACAGCCGCCAAAGAGGCTGATTTCAACGAGCAGAAAGGGTCGACCAGAATTCTTGCACAAAAGGACAGGAAATAAAAAAAATGGGACATTGATTCCTCCTGATTTATGCATGATTTATGCAAGTATCCCTCGGACAAGTCCTTTCAGTAACCATCTTATGCTTTAAATTCCGTCTAACACTGAAGTCGTCCATGACAACTAAGCCATAAGACATCCCACAATCTAGGAGGAATCAGTTTATCAACCAAACTTTTAAGGAGATGATCAACATAACAATCCAGAATAGACTTAAAAGCAGGGACTATGGAATGAGCCGTAGATTGCAGGACTCCATAAATAGATTTGCGAGGTTTGCAAAACACTTGAGCCAGAAGTAATTTCCATCTATTAAGCTTTGTTATCACAGGTCTGATATAAACTGGATAGTCGGACGTGTGTATATTTTTCTGGCACAATCTAGGCCAATCTGAAGATAAGCAAGGTAACCAATTATATGTATAAATTACCCATAATACAGTTTGAGGATGACTAATGTCTATCAAATTCCAATGAAAAAAAATACTGTAGTAAAAAGTGACTAGATTCACACAATTTAAACCACCCTGTGCAATTGGAAGATACAACATATCTCTTTTAATGGGATTTAGATGACTCCCCTATATAATTTGGAAAAAAAGACCTAATAAAGTGGCTTCCAGAACAGAAGGAATGGGGTATACCACGCTGAGGTATAAAAAATGAGAGAGAAGCAAAGTTTTGGTAATTACAACTTTTTTCTATTTAGTTTGTTGCCATGATTTCCATAATTTTATTCTGGACTGCACCGCAGCAATTTTAGCAGACCAATTAAGTAACGCATTATCACCTTTACCAAAATCAATGCCTAAGATTCGTACCGGGCCCAGTAAAACAGGAATTCTTTGTAAATCCATAACCCCTCAGGAATCCCAGTATGCAGTTGATATAAAAAACTCTTAACCTTATTAAGGGAAGAACCCGCAACAGAAAAATTAGAAAAATGGTGCAACACCTTATCACCAGAGGGCATATCGGCAACAAAAACACAGACATCATCCGCATAAGCCGAAGTCTTGGTCTCAAGGGTACTATGAGGGGAAATAATACCAAAAATCCATATATCTTGGGCAATAGTACATAAAAGTGGATCCAAACTAAAAACATAAAGTAAAGGGCTTAGAGGGCAGCTTGTCTCACCCCCCACAAATAGGGATATATGAACCCAAGTAACCATTCACCAAGGGCAAGGCATAAGCATGACTATAAAGCAAATTGATCTAGGCTATAAAGCGTTCAGGAACACCATAGGTTTTTAAAACCTGAAATAAACAACAATGTGGCACTTGGTCAAAAGCCCTTTCCTGATCCATGGGCATAAGAAAACCCTTTATAACATCAGCCTTACCAAGTTCAATTAGTTCCCTAAGCAAGAGGAGGTTAGTATATACTGTATATAGATCTACCCAGAACCGAACAGGACTGGTGCAGAGAAATCAAGTTAGGAGCTATGGACAGTAATCTGTTATTCAATACCTTCCTTAATATTTTAAAATCTGTATTAAGGAGACTTAGAGGTCTCCAATTGGAAAGTACTTTCCTACATTCTTATATAACAAAATCTGAATCAAAGTACAGAAATGACAATTAAAGGTTTATTGTTGCAAGGCCCAATTAAACACTACTGTTAGTATTTCACAAATCAAAGGACTACAAGATTTGTAAAATTCTGCAGGCAAACCATCAATACCAGGTGCCATGTTGCTTCGTAAATGAGAAATTTCCCTCTTAACTTCATCCATACTGATAGGAGCAGTTAAAGCCTGTAACATTACATCGGAACAAGGGGCAATATGGAGAGAGGAAAAAAATGCCTGGCACCAGAGCTATCTACTGATGATGCAGTATATAAATCCGAAAAATGTGAGGAGACCACCTGCAATATATCCTGGAATGCAGTGTAACTGTTACCATCAGTACTCACAACTTCCGTTATAAGGTGATCCTCTGAATGCCTATGACTACAATCCAACACATCACCTTTACCAGATTTATTAGCAGAACAGACCCTATGTTCATGCAACAGGGAGGTAGCTCTAGTATATTGTAAAGCTGCCATTTCCTTTTTAACATTCTGTACCTGTGTCATCAAAGATAAACCCAGTGAGTGTATAGCAGACTATAAAGTTTCCAACTGCATTTGTAAAGACAAATATCTTTTATATTTAGTCACTGCAGCATATTTAGACACTCTTTTTGCCAGGGAAGAGATTTCAGACTTAGTGAGAAGCCACCAACCCAATAAGTCCTCGGAAAGTCCAGATAGTGACATACGAGCCTTCAACAAATCATGTACTTGGGCCAGAAACCTGGTATCAAGTAATAGTAAAGAATTCAGTTTCCAATATCCCAGTCCCAGCTTAGTATGAGGGCCTACCCCTAATGTGGCATTTACCACCATGTGGTCAAGTCTCCACCGAACAGTTTGTTTTCATAATTACCCTGTGAGTGCTGCAGTGACAAAGAAAATCAATCCTAGTGGATAAGGAGCCTTTAAAAAAAAGTACGTCCACCACTAGGACAACAAACTCTATAAACATCCTGTAGATGACCCTGAACAATAATGTGATTGAGACAGTGAGTATCGCAGAAATCCTTGTCAGTCAGTGCTCCCCTGTTGGATTTATGCACTACATAATTAAAGTCACCACCCCATATGAGAATGCCAGACATGAACAAAAAGGGCTGCACCACACAGAAGAGGTCCACTCTACTCTTCTTCGTAACTGGTGCATAAATCACAATTAACCTCCAATATGTATTTAAATAGACAAAATCCAATATTAAGGCCCGTCTCATAACTAGCTCAGCCAGCTTTGTGACATGAAATTCATCACCTTGAAACAATATCCCAACACCACTATAGGTTTCCAATCCTAAAGAAGAAAAAAAAGAACCCTATCGCCAAAGCTTCGTGGCCATATTAACCAAATAAAGGGTATTGAGACAGGTATCTTGAATAAGGCAAATATCACATGCCAAATCACATAAAAATTGGAACGTAAGTAGGCGCCTACATGCATTTTTAACACTGTTTATATTTAGGGTGGCAACAGTGAGGTGAAATGCCATGGCCATGAAAGAGGACTAGAAAAAGGAAAAAGGAAAAAGGAGAAAAAGAAACAAACACCAGGTAACCCTTCCCGATCTAGTATTTCTGTGGGGTCGTACCCCCGGCCGTAAGGGCTGACTATCTAGGGGCAAATCCTTTGATTTATCACTCTCAGAATCAGAGGACACTACAGGTTGTGAGGAGGTATCAGAATCAGCTTCCATATCTGAAGACTGAGTGTGGCAAGACAGGACCTCAAATTTATTATGCAAGGGAACAGAGCCACCAGGAGAAGATGCTTTAGCCAATTTGGCTCTACATTTACTTTGGTTTTGAGCCCGCTTTTTCGGCCTGAACTCTAGGCTCGGGAGGAGGCATTATAATATTATCCAGATCTGTTTCAGGGACAAGCATAGGTACAGCAGGGACCAGGGCTACAACAGGAGGAGGGAGGAGTGTAGAGGAAGGGTCCTGAACAACCGGCTGGGGCACATCCTGTAAAGGAGGCTCAGGGAAAGACCCAGTCAATAAAGCAATATCCTGGGGAGCAGGGACAGTAACATCAGGGAATAAAGGGGTACCAGAAACTACCAGTACTGGTGAGCTAAGGGATTTTGCAGCATCAATATCCTTCTTCTGAGCAGTTATAAGGATCAAATCCTGGTCCGGGCAATCCAAACGGCTGTGAGAAGCCCAAGGACAGGATCTAAAACCATGCCCCAACTCCTCACACAGGTTACACTTGAGCTCAGAAGTATAATCTGTACTAGCATGGCCAAAGGATAGACAAAGGGAACATTGTAGTCTATCACAGGCTGCACTGAGATGGGAAGGGGAACCACATTTAAAGCAGGTACGAGGTTGCCCCACATAGAAGCAATGACCCCGTTCTCTACCTAAAAACAGACTATTTGGCAAGTGTATTGGACCAACCTTGGCATGCCTAAGCCTCACTTTATAATGCCAACCCCCAGTCCACAAATGTTCAGAGTCAAAGATAGACTGAGGTAACCCCAATACATCACAGCGTTGTTTCAACCAATGTGTAATATCACAAGCCACCACATTCTCATTTCTAAACAAAAGAGTAAAATTTTTAATAGAAGGTCTCGTAAGTGGGATAGCTTGAAATGGAAGCCACAACTCAGAGTATTTGACGGTGTCATACTTAGTCCAAAAATGGTCCAACCCCTGAGGGGTTTTAAAACTAATATCTTATAAGGAAGAACCAGATACATGAATTAGTGCAAAAATTTCATTAGTAAAAAAAACCAACGATCCTTTCAAAAGAGATTTTCCCACATAGAGACGGTCAGGAACAACGTCGAGATCCCCAATATACTGGAGTCGGACCGCATTCTGATGCTGAAGAGGAAGGGGGGTTCCTAAATGCATCTCGATTCCAAAATTCCTCCCAAGTAGATTTAGCCTTTTCCCCAGGGTCAGGAGAAGGGTCAGGGAGTGGGACATCCATGTCCATGCTATCACCCCAAGCAGGGCCCCGAGTGCTAGGGCCTTCATCACCCGAAGAGGAGGGTGGCAAGGAAGGAATTTTAGTGAGCAGTGTAGTGTCCAATTCAGGATGTTGAACATCCTCTGCATGTAAATCCAAATCCAAGTCAACAGGAGGAAGTATAGGCAAATCCACCAAGGGAGATTGCAGCCCGCCACTACCAGGTATCGGGCTAGGGGCAGGGTCAGGTATCCAATGCCCAGAATCGCCTGGTTTCCAGACCACATTGTGCAGGGAGGCCTCCAAAGAGCTAGGTGGGGGCTGGTACAGGGCAGTAGTGCAGGAGTAGCGAAATTGGTGAAACAATTGGTGCATTAGAAGGTGTGAGACAAGGACAAGAAAGCATAGTACTCACAGAAGTGTGAGGTGAAACAGTCGCCGAGACAAACAGCGGAGAAGCCACAGCCAAATCCAGTGCAGGAGGAGTCGCAAACTCCGATGCAGCGTGGTGCAACACTAGCGTGTCTGGTGCAACAGGAGACATCCGCCGACTCGGCACCACCGATAAGCCCGAAGGTACCGCGGCTGTAGAAAATGCAGGTTGCGCAGCTACACATTCTAACCCAGGCACCAGAGTCCATGACCCAGGAGAGGAAGACTCAATAGGGCTAACGGCATCAATCATTGCCATTACCTGATTTCAACGTCTAGCAAGTAGGGATTTCAACCAGAGTTCATCAGCAGGCAAAAAGTCAGATGATGCAGAGGAAGACAGGGCAGGTAAAGACTCTTCAGGTACTTCGGGATCCAGAGACATGGCATTCACACTTTCAAACGTTCTTAGCAAAGTTGGCTCCAAAGTTGGACTTGCAGGAGCGGAGCTCTGCTCTTCTGCAGGTATACCAGCAGAGTGACTGATTCCCACGGATGAGAATCCATGGTCCAACATGCCCCCACAAAGAGTAGGGCAATTTACCCAGTGTCCTGGCCAAATTTGCCTCATTCACTAAAAATACCACCAACAGCTTCATCTGGTTCAAGGTCAGTTGGCATTAATCTGTATCCCCCTCCCCCGGGTTGTGCCTGAAAATAGGCAGGATTTGTCTAGTGCACTTACCCGGTCAACAAAAACTAAATAAATTTGTCAGCTTGCTATACCTGGAAAAGAGTTTGTTTGCCCCCAGAACAACAATAAAGCAATAATATGTGGCTTCATCACTTGCACTACCACATTTGTGGTGTATGTACTATGGTGCCCCTGTGGTTTGTGCTACACAGGGAGGACTATATGTATGCTCAGAGAAAGAGTTCAGGAGCATGTACATTCAATTGTGAACCATAAGCGTGACACCGCAATTGGCTGGCACTTTAAGGAAATACATAACTCCAACCGGAAGCTATTCAAATGTATGCATTTTGAGTGTCACTAGAGGAGGAGATAGTCTGAATCTCCTGTTTAATATGGAAAGTTATTGGATCTTCAAACTTGCTGCTTTAAATCCAGGATATAGGAGGTCTCCATGAGGTGTAGGACATGAAACCCTTCCTCTAGCTTCACTATACACTATTAAGATTTTTGTATTTTTTTGTTGTTGTTGTTTTTTTTTTTTCTCTCCCTCTCACCCTATCCATTATTCCTTGGTTTCAGGCCTGGTCTGGGGAACCTCAACCCTCTCACCCCACCCCACCCACCCACCCTCATGTTTCTGATCCACTATTATGCAACCTACCTTAAACCACCCTTCCCTTCCATAGTCTACTGATTCTCTCTGATTTTCTCTTCTAATTTTTCATATAGCCTCTATTGCTGTTATTACATGGTGTCATTACCATTTACTTATGTTGTGTCTCTTTTTATTCTTTTCAGACCCTGAGAGTCCTGACACTGCTCCATCTCTATTTGGGGCTTGCTTCCCGATTCACCTGCCCCCCCCCCACCACCACCACCACTGCAACATGCATTGTGGATCCACAGGACCATCCTGAAGAATAGAAAAATAGGGAGATTGTGGCAGTAGTACTGGTTTGGGGAGCCAAGTTTCATTCCTTCTAACTGTATAGATCACATCGTTGTGAGAAAAAAAATACTAAGTCACAAATGTAATAATTTATGCATGTTATCCAGCTTAAAGTTTATTGTCTGTACTGATCCTGTATGCTTAGTTTTTCTTAACTTTAATTTGTATTCGTGTATTTTGTAGTTTGTACTAAATAGCTTATTGTCACTTCACAGCACCCTCGTATCATAAAGAATTTAAATGTCTGTTAACCATATGACATCATCACTAGTAGGCAATATATATACATGATGGTATTTCTTATTCTATGTTCCCTGATGAAGCCTTACTGGTGAGGCACCAGGGCATTTGTTATACACCAGTGACTGGTTCTCCTGCTGCTACTAAATGGCTACTTGTAGACCAATAATTAAAATATTGAAACATAGAAGTTGCCTATGTTTCTATGTTTTATGTTCTAAGTCCAAGAGGGTAGCATCTTTCAGAAAAAGAGATGTGCAAGAACAAGGGGGCACAATTTGAAGATAGAGGGGGGGGACGGCTCAGAGGTAATGTTAGAAAGTATTTTTTCACAGAGAGGATGATGGACGCATGGAACAGCCTTCCTGAGGAGGTTGCGGAGTCAAGAACAGTGGGAGAATTTAAGAATGCATGGGACAGACGTAAAGCAATTCCAGTGGGGGGTAGGAGGAAGTAGGCTGTTGGTTAACTAGAATCTGCAGCTTATCCATCAGGTAGTGGTCCTTATCTGCCATCAAATTCTATGTTTCCATGTTTCTCACTTGGCATTGTAATATTGTTATTGTCTGAGCTCTGACAAGAAATTACTTTGCATCAAACGGCCAGAGTCCAAGTCTGATGTGCATGCTGTGAATAGTTGCAAGGTTACTTTTTGGATCTTTATTTTTTCTAACAGGGGTTAACCACCCCAGCCACAGCTCCCATTTTTACACTCTTGTATGGTTACTATTTGGATTTTTAGCCGTTTGTCACACCATCCATTTTATTTCTCTACTGAGCTGATTGCAGCATGTCAGGGAAGATGGGCTGTCAAAACATTATACTTGGGTCTGCCATTCAGATCTGATCTGATTACATACCATGTTCATAGTTTCTGAGGCCAAGGCACAACATTAAAAAAGACTCCCCATTATATAGTTATTACACCTGCAAAGTTGCTCCAAAACTGATGATTTTACCTTTATGCAATTGTCGTGAAATGGGTGTAAGCGCTAATGTAATTTTACAAATAGCATACCTCTTTTCCAGATATTGCACTTTTTTTTTATCTTTTATTTTTTTATTTTAGTCTTTGGTAACCAGGTAAGGCCCACTAGGCACAAGTGCCTGTTTTCAGGGGCGACCTGGGAGCACTGGGCGGTTAAGTGACTTGCTCAGAGTCACACAGTATGCATGTGGAGGTTGTGAGACTCAAACTCAGGTCTGGTCTGCTGAATATATCAAGCTTGTTCACACCTCATTCCTCTAACCTCTAGGCTATACTGCCAGACCGGTTTTTAAAAACATGCACTTACAATAAATTGTCTCGACTATCCTTGTTCCAGATCTGCAGTTGAAACTGGTACTATGCCACTTCAAATACCATACTATAGAAGTATAATTTCAATGCAGTTCTTGAAACTGGTCAATTTTATTTTTAGAAGGCATGATGCAGTTTCCTAAGTGAAGCAACTGAGTACCCTTTTGAATTCCTGCTGCTGCTACTAAATGGCTAATTGCTGACCAATAATTAAAACATTGAAACATAGAAGTTGCCTATGTTTTTCTGTTTTAATTATTGGTCAGCAATTAATCATTTGATAGCAACAGCAGGGATTCAAAAGGGTACTTGGTTGCTTCACTTAGGAAACTGCGTCATGTCTTCTAAAAATAAAATAGACCAGTTTCAAGAACTGCATTGAAATTGTACTTTTATAATATGGTATTTGAAGTGGTATAGCACCAGTTTCAGTTGCAGATCTGGCACAAGGATAGGCGAGACAATTTGTTGAAAGTGCATGTTTTTAAAAAGTGCAATATCTGGAAAAGAGGTATGCTATTTGTAAAATCACATTAGATTACCTACTCAGATTGTGTCATGATGATAACCATGCCTGTATCCAATGATTCCTGTAACTTCCTCGTGTTGTAATAACTTATGCATACAAATGTTCTCTTTTTGCTCTTTGTATCTGACTAGTATTGTTATCCCGGGTCACCCCTGAAAAAGGGACCTTCGGGGCCCAGTGGGCCTACCCGGTCACCAAAATTTAATAAATAAAATAAATAAATAAATAAGATTAGATTTGATTGTGAATTACTACACAGGATATGTACTGTGCTGCAACGCATGACGCAAGATGTCTGTATGGATTGGGTGCCTTTTCTGGTACGGGCTGATCACAAAAAAAAAAGTTTTCCATTTAAACTGTCAAATAAAACAAAAACAAAATCCCTTTTGAATCCTTGCTGCTGCTAAATGGTGAATAGTTAACTGATTCTTGTGAATTACTACACTGCATGCATGCCATGCTGCCACAAATTAAGCACCTGCACATACACTACACTACTACACCACACACTACTGCTGAATAATGTGACTAAGAATCAAAATGTCCTACCTCCAAAGTGCTGAAGTTAAGTTAGTAAGAAAAAAACATTTATAATCATTCTGCTTAACTAAGGACACCTGAAAAAATAACAACAAACTAGCTATTATAGACCTATATCTAGCCTGTTACAAAAGAAAACAAATCTTCCAAGTACAGTATGTTCCTCCAAGGATTAATCCATTCTCGACTGAATTCAGTTCAAAGTAGGTCAAACTGTTGTGAGAGTTGTCTCTTGAATGCACAGAGTTCTCTGCCTAACAGTGGACCATACTCAGTGCAAGACAATCAGGAATCGTGGGAAAACCCTTTGCTTGCAAGAACACTATACAGTTAAATTGTACAATTTTCTATTAAGAAAAATGGCACACTTTCAAAACCGTGCATTTCTAAAAACATGGAACATTTTTAAAACGCAGTTTGAAACACTTTGCTCTTAAAGCCACATGGTTCTTGTACAGTCTTCCATAGCATCAGATTACAATATGTCAGTGGCGGAGCTAGAGGGGTGGCTGGGTGGGCAGTAGCCCCTCCTGGCTGCCCCAGTGTGAGTAGTGGCGCCCCGCCACCATCTTTTTTCACTGTTTTAGTGCCCATTGTGGAGTCCATGCTTGACTGAATGGCCCCCCCTGACTCCCAAATGCTCCCAAACTTGGCTCTGCCACTGCAATATGTTATCACTTTGGCTCCACTGTGACCATTCACAAAGCAAACAAAATTACCAATTTTTACAACTTTAACCACTGCTATTTCTAAAATATCACATTTTTGTCACCAAACTGAGCATTTTCAAAATGCTGAATGTCAATACTAAAATACAGGTTACAACAAGTTCATTACAATTCAAACCACACAATAGTTCAATATCCAGTTATCGGGTTAATACGTTAGTAGCTGTTTTTGAAACAATCAGAGCTTGTGTTCACTGATGTTCTTGTCTAATCTGTCCAGCTGGCAGCAGTCTGAAGATATAATTTTAGTCATGAGTCTAAATATTTATACCCCTAGCATTTTATACAAAGTTAGATTTGAAAAATGAGATAGAGCTTTGTACTGACAAATTTTGTATACCAAGGGGTTCAATATACCTGTTTGAGAAGGCAGAAAACTGTGCAGGAACACATTTATTTATTTATTTATAGAATTTTGGTGACTGGGTAAGCTCACTGAGATGAGATGTCCCTTTTTCAGGGGCAACTCAGAATTAGTTACATACAGTGAATGACAATGGTATACAGTATTTAACATAGTTACCGACAGAAAATGTCATCGGAATACAATATCAAACATGAATAAGACTACATATAGACAGTTTAGATTAGTTACACAAAATAGCAAAGAACTACATTCTGATCAGTTCTCATTCCAAGAGTAAGAGTATATTATATATAAGACAATGGATTCAACGGAAGCAGTTATAGAAGTTACATCTTGCTGTTTCCCACAAAATGCTGTGGCTCTGAACACTCAGGGTGGGGTGAGATAGCAGCAATAAAATCACAAGGCAGACAGCAATACATTTGAACAGATTATGTTTTTAAACAATAAAGTATATTTATAAAATGGGTAGAGACAGTAAAAGAACCTGATTGGCTGATAGCCCTTGCCAGATATGTATTTTTTTTAGTTTATACCACAGAAAATGACAATCACATCTACCTCTGACCGCATTACATGCAGTATCCCTGTGCCACATGTTCCCCCCTTCTGAGCTGCTCACGCTCTTCAAAACCCCTCAATTGACATGCTGTCTCAATCTCCCTCCTGACCAGTGCTTGAATGCTATGACTGCAGATGAAGGTATGCTCCCAACAAGACCACAACAAAATCTTGGTCTTGCTGGTGACCTAGAAACACACCATGGTTGGTCAGGGAAGTCAGCTGTCAGTAGCTTCCGTAAGGGGTGAGGGACACAAACAACACATAGAAGCTCACTAAACTCATGAGTATGGCAGCCCACTGGTATGGCAGAGAAACAGCAACAACCTGTTGGGTTCTTATTTCAAGCACTTCTCAGTTCCCACTCAGCCAGCCAGTTTTGCCCTCCCCTCCAGTTAATTGGCGTTTTCTTGAAAGTCACAACCACAGACGGAGGCTGCTGGGTGGAAGATAAAACTAGGAAAGTGAGCTATGACTACAAAATGGCACAAAACAGACAAGTGGAATGGGAAAGAAAGCCAGAAAATCAACTTGTGCTTAGCTGAGTGATAATGAAGTGGAGGCACAGTTTTGTGTAAAAAAAAAAAAAAACTTTCAGTTTTTTTTTATTTTTCTAAAAGTAAATATTTCTCAACATACACCCATTTATTTATTTATTTTTTTCTTCATTATTTGTATTTCTGCTCCTCTGGTTGGCTGCCCCAGTCCGACTGACCCCCCCAGCCCCGGCCCTCGGAATAGCCAGTGCCTACCTTATGCCCAGCCGGGGAGCGGAGCCTGCGGCGAGTTGGTCATCATCTTGCTGCCGCCGGTGTTTTCTGCCTCCTTATCACCCAGGAGCCCCAAGAGTAGGACTGCATGTGCATGGAGGTGCACATGCACCCTACAGCCCCGGTTACGGCTCCTTTCCCCCACCCCATGTCCTAACGCCCGGCCCCCTCTAAGCCCATGCCACTCTTAGACTCCACTAGAGGTCACCATCAGCCGAGGGGGTGCCGCATCCCCTCCCCGGAGAGGAGAGCCTGCCTGCTGGCATCTCAATCCAGCTCTGCCCCCCCCGCTGCCGACCTCCGACGACCCAAGCTTGTTCCTGAACCCAGGTCGCCGGCGTGCCGTGAGGTAAGGCGTCCAGTGCCTCAACCCTCAGCACCACCAGGCTGGCTAACATACATCCATTTTATAATCGCAATAACACACTCCAAGGTATGGGTTATGCTCTGATAAACATGCCTCTAGGGGCAGTAAGGCACTCAGCCTGCGACCGCGTACCTCACTATGCCCCAGGCATCATTTATCAGAGCATAAAAAACACCCTGTGTTACTGTTTACATGGTGTACAGTTTGAAATGATAGTATATCAAAATCCATGCTCTCAATATCCCTGTAGTTTATGGCAACACGCTGTGCACAGATCATCTTCAACATTCTAAGCATCTGCCTTAGCTCGCACTACTTACACTGGCTGTACACATGTGCACAGTACTCAAACAGCCTCTGACAGGATTTTGACAATAGAAAAAAAAACAACTCAGCTTGTATTCCCTTTCTACAGTACCTTTAGAGACAACCCCAAGTTCATGCAGCCTGGGCACAAGACAGGAGCAAACAGCAGGGAATGGAACAGGCAACTGCTACATGAGAGAGAGGTGGGGAGAGTGCTACAGCAGCATGTTTATTTCTTTCACTTTTGCTTCCTGTTTTGTAGCAGTGCAGAAAGCTAGCAAGTGACTGATAGATAAACATACTGTACTCTGTGATAGTTTAGGATTTCTTTTTTATGTTTTTCGTTTAATAGAGGAGTTGAATGAGTTTCACTGGGGAAGGGGCAATCAAGAGACAATCGGAAATGCCTATTTCCTCCAAAAACTATAAACTATACTAAACAGCAGATGGGTGCCCGTGCACAACAGTGCATAGTCCCCTTCTTGGGGGGTGAGATGACAGCATGGACCTCTTCAGCTTCGCTCTTGAGGTCCATATGCTGTCACCTCACCGATGGGGAACATCATATTGAGCAATGGATAACTCTCACACCATATAGTGTATAGTTGACCCTTGTTCTTTATGAATTTCCATCTCAACTGAAATGTAGTTGTACCACAGTTCAAAGGTCATGAAACATTGTTGTACCTTTCTGTAGTACAACATTCAAGCTGATCAGAAATCCTCGTGTCACCTGTTTTTGTTTTCCACCGTGCTGCTGCACGCACAGTAGTCAGTTCAGGTTCTGAACTAAAGCAACGGCTGCAGCAGACCCAAGAACAAATAGCTCAGCAGTGACATCCATGCAACATGACTGCAAAACAAATCAACCACTGCGTGATAACTGGTGAACTGATTCTTTGTTTTGTTTTCTTTTTTTTTTGTTTTGTTTTTTTATTTAACCAACAGTTGGTTTTGCCTTAATGTCATAGTTGACACTGTTCCCAGGTTCTCCTTACTGATGGCTTTTTTGCCGCTGCTGCTGCTATGGGGCTGCTGTTGTACCCTTTCACTTTTTCTTTACACATTTGTTTATTGCTAAGCACCACTGTACAGACATGCATATTGTTTTACAGCAATACAGGACATCCATTATTTCCAAGGTGCTGATACAGACTTGACTATTACAATGGATTCAGTTTATTTTTTATAACAACTTTTTTTGTTTTGTAACAACAAGAAAAACAACTTGGAGGTATATATAGTATAATACGCTTGTCTCCTGTTGGAGATGGCTGGAGCCTCTGGCTATCAGGGGGAACAAGCAGAAGCTTTGTCTAACATCTAACCAACTCAGACTGTTTTTGGAGGGTTGCTCCCTCACCCCCTTCTCCCAAGTGGTGCCAGGTTGTAGTTGTAGGGACAGGCTATGCTATTTTGTAGTAGATTAGCTTTGTTCTCATCCTCCCTCTATCCTCTACTGTGGGGCCACTCGATCTCCATTGTCTGTTGTGTCTGTATCCTCCTACCCCTGGATTAACTCCCACCTAGTCCACTGGTTTATGCATGCCCCCATCCTATCTTGCACTTGGCATGTCAATCTTTCCATTTTACATATCTTCCCAACCACCTCCTCCCATTCCTGCACCTCATGGGGTTTTTTTGTAACCATTTTCTCATTACGGCTTTTGCCACTGCTGCAATACAAATATACCAGCGTGCTGTATAATGCCTCCTTACCCCTGAGAGAAGAGGTTTAAGCACTAGTATTCAGTGGGCAAACTTTGGTAGCTCAGGGAATGCAAAGATGTCCCTTAGCCTCTTCCCTACTGCCTCCAAGTGTGACTAGGGTCACCACCTTTGGATGAGGTAAAACCTGGATGCTCAACCACACCCCAAACTCCACCTCTGGCTCCATCCCTTTTTCATGACTGATGAGTATATCACTCCTTCTCCAAAGCCATTTGTAATGTCAGAATAAACATTAGTAGTGATACTTTTATTTATTTACTTATTTATTTTCTTCTTTGGCAACCAGGTTAAGTCCCGTGGGCCACATGGCCCATTTTACAGGAGTGACCCAGGAGCACAGGAAGATTAAGTGATTTGCTCAGGCTCACACAGTATGCAAGTGGAGGCTGTGGGAATCAAACTCAGGTCTGCTGAATGTGCCAAGCTCATTCACAGCTGATTGCTCAAACTTCTATTAAGCACTCTCCCATTTTCTTTTCCATGTCAGTCATGTATTCTGGTGTGCTTTGACCAATTGTTGCTAACTTAATTATTAATGCTTGTGGTCCCCTAATAATACATTGTGTTCCCTTTACCTCAGCAGTTACTGCTGTTTCTTTTCATATTTCTAAGACATTCCACAACTTCAGATACATCATTCCATGCAGTTTATCTGAATGACCTGTAAAAGTGTAGCT
This sequence comes from Neoceratodus forsteri, assembly GCA_016271365.2. Taxonomy (NCBI): domain Eukaryota; kingdom Metazoa; phylum Chordata; order Ceratodontiformes; family Ceratodontidae; genus Neoceratodus; species Neoceratodus forsteri. The sequence goes on from CM057450.1 coordinate 733,489,885, forward strand.
AATATCATGGAATGTTCCAGTAGTACAAAATTAGAGCAGTGGCTAGCTGTTGAGGACTCAGGAGAGAAGTATTCAGTATAGTGATAAAGGCAATACAAATTAGATAGTTAATTTAACAAAAATGGGTCTTAAACATATCAGAATACAAAACAAACAAAAAGAAACACATGAGAGCATATAAAGGTGTTAAAGCCGTTTTCTGTCAGAGCAATAAAAGACCATACTTACAATTCAGAGTGGAAAAGATTAGGTTAAGTTATTGCTAATGGCCGTACTTTACACCTCCCAGGCAGACTGGTTTTACAAACAAAGACAGGTCTGCATGACATCAGAACTTCTCTGTAACCTGAACATACAATGCAGTCAAAACAGTGGATGGTTTGATACATCAGTTTTAAGAGTATATGAGCACTCAAAATGGGCCAAAAACCAGACTACATTTAATAAAACTGGATGACCGGATAAAGACCCTAAAAAATTGATTATCCGGTCTAAAACTGGATAGGTGGCAACCCTAAGTGTGACCTAAGCACACCACAGAACAGAAAAATATGACTGTGCATCCCCTATTATTCATTGCAGCCTCTTCAGCTGGCCACCATTGAAGTCAGATCCCATTTAGGTTTCATAACTGGTGTAATAAATGTTCTGGTTTTAACCTTTCATGTGCTATCTCGGAGAAGAAGATGTACAGAAGGAGCCCTTCCTAACTATGTCTCATTCTTTATGGGTCAACTAAATTTGGGTCTGTGTTTGCCATTTATCAATCAAATAAAAGTCCATTGTGACTTTATCCTCTATCAGGAATTTGTACAGTATCAAAATTGCACCTTTCTGTTGCAAAGTAGCTAATAAACTGGGAAAGGATAGTCCCCTCAATGTTTCCTCCCCTACCTGTGATCTTTCTATTCTCAGTTGCTCGATAATTTTCATTATTTTATATATTTATTATTGGTTCAGAGATACACCTTTGAGCAATGCTCGTATACAAAGGTTCCATGTCAAGTGTATGGTGCAATAGCAATGTTGGTACACAGTTACATTAAACAACAATGTTACAGGTAAACAGTGAAAGGATACTAAGTTACAACCATAGCAAAGGTACACATAAACTATGAGACAATACAAGTATGACAATTTGAACTAAAGTTTGAGTTACTAACAATTGTGAACAGATGCAGTCAGCTGCTTAGAGAAGCACTGTCAAGTTAGCAAGTGTATAGGGGATGATTAAGGGTAAAGCATGGGTTTAGTAGAGGGGTGAGGGTGAGGGAGGGGTAGGATGGAGGCTGGTGCAATTCTAAGGGTATCAATGTGAAGTTAGGCATAGATGCAGGCTAATTTAATGAAGTTATTTTTAGGGCAGAGTTTAAAGTACCCAGGGGAGGTTAAGTCCTGTATAGCTGTTAGAAGATCGTTTAGCTATGCTGATGATCTTACTAGAATGGAGCATTTGGTCTTACTGGTCCTGCAGAAGAATATTATTAGGAGGTTCCTGGAATCTCTTCAGGTGGAGCATTTGTTTTGGGCCAATCGATGAATTCAGAGCAGTGGAGGCGAGGCCAAGGTTGCCTTTTTTTTCAGGAAGGCACACTTAGTATTTTATTCTGAGGTCAAGTGGTAGCCAACCCAAGTTGATATAGAGGTCGCAGGTGTGAGTCATCCTATCTGTGCCTAGAACCAGATGACAAGCCTTGTTTAGGGCAACCGTTACCCTATGTAAACCTGAATCTAGGGCTGCACTGTAGACCACTAATCTTTAGTCTATAACTGGGACGACTGAGGAGGAGGAGGAGACTGCTAGTCACCTAGCCTCCTCGGTCATGTAGGCTTTGTGTCTAGGGAGGGCACCCCATTTCTGATTCACTGTTTTTGTGATTTGGTCAATGTGGTGGGCAAATGGGAGGTTATCATCCAGGTATACGCCTAGGTATTTGAACGCACTGACCTGTTCTAGAGCTGAGCCCTTCTTGTTGTGGATAATGAAGGGCTGAGCCTTCTTCTTTTTTTGGTTGCAACAGGTCAGCATAGTCTTAGTTTTTTTATAGTTTAGGAGCAGTTTATTATCTTAGAACCATTCTTCCACTGCTGAGAAACTATTCTGCAGGTTATGGGTTAGTGCATCTTGAGTGCTGTTGCATGAGTAGATAACCACGTTATCAGCACAGAGGAGGATTTGAGATTCTGGACACTCACAAGGAAGATCATTAATAAATAAGCTGAAGAGTAGGGATCCTAGGATAGAGTTTTGTAGAACCCCTATTGTGACTAGACAAGAGTCAAACACCGTTTCATTGATTTTTACCTTTTGGAAGTGCCCAGTCAGGTAGTCCTTGAACCATATGACAGATGTAGTCCCGAATTTGGAAGTGCCAAAATCTATTATTGTCTCTTCATCCAAACTCTATCTTGGAGTCCTCAAATGCTTTGACCACCTTACCTATAAGCATTTGCTCTGGGTATCAAAATCCTAACTTTGCTTGCCTCCTGTAGCATGACTGTCTGGATCAGGAGAAAGGCTATGTCTTAGGCCAGCCAATGCAAGCACCATTGTTGCTTATTAATTCTCAGGTTTCTAAGGAAGTACTCCCAGTCCACCAGGGTGACCATCAGAGTGACCACTTTCACTTTTAACAAAAAAAAAAAGAAAACGCAAAAGTAAAAAAAAAAAACACACTTTAAAAAATAGTGGATAGGCAAGCTTTGGCACAACAAATCTGTGCTTCCGCCTCCGGGTTCTTATTATATCAGATCTCTAATGCTTTACTCTCGAGGCACATTATGTAGTCAGAATCCTTCTGTGGCACCACAGGATTGTTGTCCATGGTTGCTCATCAACTATTCTCTATTTTGTTGCAAATACACCTCAAAAGTGAAAATAACACAGAACTACATTTTATACAGCCAATCGTCTTTAAAATGTACGGCAGTATCTTGTAATTTCTCATTTCTAAATTCTTAATGATCAAAGAAGTGTAAGAGTAAAGAGGGGAAAGTGGTTCATTAATATATGACTATTTTCCCTCTTTTAACCCTCCCTTCAACACTGATACAAGTATTAAGGCTTCCAAACTAATTGCTTTTCCACAGCCTCTCAGCTAAGTTTAGTACAGTACACACTTGAAAACAGAGTCTTTTCTATGGGCCTTCTGGGATAATAATTTTAAAAGCAAATAAAATATTATGTTAGCATTGCTCAGCTCAGTAGCTTCCAGATAGCCTGTCTCCTTTCTTAGCAACTCCTCTGGGTGGGTGGGGGAGTGGTAATGCTTAAAGGGGGGTCTAGCTTCCTGTGCAAAGAGGAAAAAGAAAGACATGGGGGGAATAGTCACACTAAGAAACAAGGAAGGACAGCAGGTGAAGGATGATGTACAGAAAGCAGAAGTATTAAACGAATACTTCTGCTCTGTTTTTATACACAAGAACAGAATGATAATGGTCCAACAGTAGTTACAGGTCTCCACATCCAGGAAGCAGACACAAGCCCCTTTACAAAAGAGAGGGCCCTAGAAGAATTAAATAAATTGAAGACAGACAATGCTGTGGGACCAGACAGAATTCATCCTCTGGTATTGAAAGAGCTTAGGGAGGAACTCACTGCTCCATTGGCTGAACTCTTTAATAAATCACTAGAGAGTGGACAGGTACCAGAGGACTGGAAAAATGCCACTGTGGTACCCCTACACAACAGCAGAAGCAAGGAAGAGGCAGTGAATTACTTTCCTGTCAGCCTCACTTCAATTGTGGGGAGAATTATGAAATTGTTACTAAAGGAAAGGATAGTGGCATACTTGAAAACCAGTGGAAGGCTAGACCCTAAGCAGCATGGCTTCACAACTGGTAGGTCATGCCAGACAAACATGATAGAATTCTTTGACTGGGTGACAAAAGTAGTAGACCAAGGCGAGGCAGTAGATGTTGCATATCTAGACTTTAGTAAGGCCTTTGATTCCATCCCCCACAAGAGACTTATTAACAAACTGGGTAATACAGATGTAGGAGAGAATTAACTGGGTGAAAAATGACTTCAGAGGAGGACTCAGAATGTTGTAATGACCAGCACCCTGTCGAGAGAGGGAATGGTGACTGTGGCATGTGGACAGCTGGTTCTGATTATAAAATTATATTTTTTCTGCAATATAAAATATGTAGGGGAGTGTCTGTCAGGAGAAACTACTTTCTTGCTGAAACTGACACATCAAAACCCCCCAGGTATAAGTTCAAAGGTCAGGACATAGGTTAAACTACAGATATCTGAGATGCAATTACCTTGTCAATTTGCTTTGAAGCCAGCAACCAATATATCCATTTTATAATGCCCTCAATGAAATCCTTTGATTTGCACTAGGTGTCATGAGGAAAGGGGCATATGCATGTGTTGGGATGTCTTCCAAGGAAGCCAACTAATTACATCAAAGAGACTTTGATGTTTGTGTGAAGCAGGTCCCAGACTAAACTGGGAAGTCCAATATGCATTTGCTTGGGGTATCCAGTGAATTACATCAAAGAGACTTTGATGTCTGTGTGAAGCAGATCACAGACTGGTTTGGGGGAAGTCACATGAAGAGAGAAGATTCACTGATGTCACCTATTTTTGTAAAATATCTTGTTAGGACATCCTGTGTTATAAAATATAATTTTAATACACCAAGGCAGAGTTAGATGACCTCAGAGAGAAGGCCGGCTCAAGACTGCTTTTAAGTATACTGAGCAGACCTTAGACAGAGACATGAGAAAGAGAAACATCAAAGCACTGAAAGATTAAGAAAGTAAGGATACATTAGATAAGACTAGTCTGAGTGTATGGGTTGTAGGAATTTGCACTTTTAAACCTGTTTTGTTTTTAAGACTGTATGTGTTGGGATATCTTGTTCTGTATATTGTTTTCCTATTTTTACCTATTTTAAAGTAAAGATATATATTTTAAAAACAGAAATTGCCTGGTGTGCACTGAAACTTCTTTTTTTATATAAGTGAAGTTTAGATGGTTATAGTTGACACTGTGCATGAGCTTATTGTGGTACTAAACTGGGAAACAGATAAGAGTACTCTAGGTCTTGCATTGAGTTCTAAGGGTTCATTTTGTAATACCTGGTTAGATGCCCATAGGCAAATATATTTGGCCCCCTGAAGACAGAATTATCTGGGCCTAACAATTGGGTACGCTAACAAGAGGTTATCAGTTTGAATCCCTCCAGAACTTGGGACAAAGGTGACTCAAACCCACAAAACAGACAAGAGGGTTACCTTGTTCTGTTAACTGTTCACAATTCTATGCTCAGAGATTGGCACTTTGGGAGTAGAGGGCTGACCTGCTGAATGGGGTTGTGACAGTGACCAGTGGGGGTTCCACGGGGTTCGGTGCTTGGACCAGTCCTCTTCGACATATTCATCAGTGACATTGCAGATGGATTGGAGGGGAAAGCATGCCTGTTTGCAGATGACACCAAGCTCTGCAACAGGGTGGACACACAGGAAGGTGCCATAGCAATGAAATCAGACCTAACAAAACTGGAAGAATTGTCCGGAACTTGGCAGTTGAAGTTCAGTGCCAAGAAGTGTAAGGTCATGCACCTTGGGAAAAGAAACCCAGGAAAAATTACTATCTAGGTGGTGAACAATTTGCCATCACAGAACCTAGAATGACCTAAAGGTAGGGAGACAATGTGAGAAGATGGCACAGAAAGACAGTAACATCCTCAGTTGCATTGGAAGAGGGATCACAAGCAGAAAGTGTGAAGTGATAATCCTACTTTACAGATCCTTGGTAAGGCCACACCTGGAATACTGTGTCCAGTTCAAGAGACCCCACCTTAAAAAGGATATAGACCATCTGGAAACTGTGCAAAGAAGAGCTACAAAGATGGTTGAGGACCTCCACGATGAACCCTATGAGACAAGACTTAAAGAATTAAACATGTACTCCTTAGAACAGAGACGAAACAGAGGAGACATGATAGAAACCTTTAAATACCTAAAGGATATCACCTCAGTGCAGAATCAGAACCTCTTCCAAGAAAACAAGGAAGCATGCACTAGAGGCCACAACAGACATCTAATGGGAGGGAGATTTCTGAGCAACATTAGGAAGTTTTACTTCACTGAAAGGGTGGTGGAGCCATGGAACAGGCTGCCGCAGGAGGTCATGGACACCAAGACAGTTAAGAAGTTCAAAATATCTTAGGGCAGACATAGTGGAATATTGAAATAAGGGAATATACTTGAGGGGGTAGGTCAAAATAACTGGCAAACTAAATGGATCATGCGGTCCTCATCTGCCGACATGTTCTTATGTTCTAAGGCAGAGGGAATACTTCATTGGGAATTAATAGAAAATAAAAGGTAAGTTTCTCATTAACTTGGGTCCTAATGAGATATTAGGGTGTAAGGGGAAAATGAGACAAGAGAATACACATTGAGTCTTTCTCACATGGAGTCATGATGACTTAGAAGAGGTAAAAAACTTGTCTCTCCATGGTAGCTAACAAAGATAGCTCAGTAGCGACAAGCATAGCCTTCACTTATGATGTGAGAGAGTGCTCCAGGCCCCTGGTTTGATTTCTGATATTCTACTTTGACTAGAATAATAATTAATTAGCAAGCAGGACCTTACTGAAGATGTAGCATGTCCACCATACCAAACCTCGCTTACCCCACCCCATCCATTACTTATTTGTGTTTGTGTTTACTGCAGCTTGTGGTGGCCTTCTAACACAGTTGCTTCCTGCATGACCATTTAGAACCTGATCTTATCAAATGTCAACTGTAATGCAGAGGAGATGGTGAATATGTAGCGTCAGTCTGAAAATGATATTCTGAAAGGTTGAAACTGCAGCATTCAGCTCAGCTTAGCTACTTTGACAGTTGTTTCAACAATTTGCTACTTCAATAAGAAAAGAAACAGTATCAGAGTTCCACAGTGACACATCTGAATGTTTGATGAATAAATTTATTTTTTATTAGACACATCTAAAAGTATTATGAGTAAATCTTTTTTTTAGTAGACTGTCTTAGTCCCATTTTGTGCCTTGAATTCCATTTTTCATATACTATGCCTCCAGCTTCTTATTCAATACCCATGTCATTGTCAATGGGTGACAGCAGGGCTTCGACACTCGTGCATCCTGACTGTGTTCTATCAGGTCCAGATTTAACTCTAGAGGTAGAAAGAGTCAGTGTTAAAGTCCAGTGCTAAACAAAGAGCTGGCACAAGAAAAAAAGATTATTATAAATCATGGCTCCATTTTTTTTTTCTGCATATATTTTATTTCTCGCCCAGTTTGCAGGGATATACATTTTCACAGGGACACAAAAGGGGTGGTGGGGAAGGTTAGGGAGAAAAAGATACCTTTCAGGAAGTAAAAGGAGCAGGACAGAGAACTGTACCAGTTAAAGCAGAAGGAAGCAGGGAAGGCAGTCAGACTAGCAAAGGCCCAAACCGAGGAAAAGATAGCCAACTCAGTTAAGAAGGGGCATAAAAACTTTTATAGATACATTAGGGAGCGAAGAAAGACCAAGGGAGGGACAGTGAAGCTTCATAAAGAGGAGGGTAGGTGGGCAGAGGGTGACAGTGAAAAAGCAGGCATACTGAACAAATACTTCTGCTCAGTATTCACAAAAGAGGAGGAGGGGGAGGTACCTAATCCAATCAATAGAAGCACTCTGGATGGGGGGGTCAATACCAGTCCATTCATAGAAGAAAGGGTTCTGAAAGAACTTCTAAAACTGAAGGTGGAACTTGGAGGTGGAAGGCTAGGTTTGCTGGCCAAGGCACCTAGCTTCACCTGAGCTCTTACCTTTTAACTTGCTTGAAAGGACAGAACTAAGAACCTTACTAGAGTAAGGGAAAGGATTAAGAATTTTGGCTAGGCAGATTTACTGTGTGTTGTTGTTTTTATTTTGTACACACAGGGATTGTTACTGTTTGTTGCTAACATTTTATTGCTTTATTTTTCTCTGATTCACATTGCTGTTGCTGGGTATACCTTCTGCTGCATTATTACAAGGTGTGCCTACAGGTGTGTGCTAACAGATTACTGCTGTAATCTTCTGATTCAAATTATCTTTTGCAAGGTATATCTTCTGTTACTGCTTTATTTTTCTCTGTAGCAAAGTGTTTCTTACAGGGTATATTTTCTGTGAAATTATTACAGGTGGTGCTTAAATTTTTGTGACTTTTTATCATTAGGCTAAGCAAAATTACTGTTTGCCCTATTTTATTTATTTTTTGCTGAAAAGTCTTTTTTTTTGTCTCAGAGGTGTTGCAGTCTCCTTCTCACATTGAAGACAGGGAGAGTGAGAAAGCAGCCACAGCTTCCTTGAATCAAGGAGGTTATTTTCAAGACTACACTGAACTGAATTATTACTTTTTGGACCTGTGTAAGTAACTAGTATTGATTCTGTTTTGGGGGTGGACTTTTTTTAGTTTTAACTTTAATTTGCCAGGGAGGAACTGTAGCTGGGAGATATTTGCAGTCAGTTGTGATTAGACCCGATACTTAGCCTTGGTGAAATAGGTGTCTGAAAGGAAGGAAGGCACTCCCTGGGGTGGAGGGTAAGAGTTGTAGGTGATTATTTCTAGACAGCATAAGTTTACTCCCACCAACCATTCCCCACCCCACCCACCCCAAGTGCATAACTTCCTTTATAGCAGGGTTTCTGACATCACTTCCTCAAAACTGCTAACAACATACACCTGTTCATAGCACACTGAATAGGGGGTAGAGACACTCGTAAGCTTGTGCAAACTAAAACAAGAACAAAAAACCAAAAAGCATCTGTAACTGGAAGGGACACAGACATGTGGGGAGTGATGCAATGCACTGGCTGTGGAGCAGCAGTCTTTCGGGAGACATTCTGGAAACTGCATTGCTACCCTATTTGCAGGCACCTCTCTGGTCTGAGGGAGGAGGTTGTTTGTCTCCATGCTGACCTGGCAAGGATACAGGAAACCTGCTCCCCCACCCAGGGACCACCCAGGCCACCGCCACTACCTCAGAGGTTGCCAAGAAAGAGGAGTGGTGGGACCACGGTGGGCTTAGTGAGGGTGAGGGTGGTGGGACAGAGGTGCACCCCTCCAGTTGTGCCTCTCCACAATTCATTCACCACTCTGGTGAAGCATGGTTCCTCTATGGAGGCACCTGCAGTGGAGACCAAGGAGGATGCTGTGAACTTCCACAATGGAGACCCACAGGAGGGTGGCCCAGGATCCCACAGGGGAAGGAAACAACTCCTGGTGGGGGACTCAATTGTTAGGGGGGTAGAACTGGAGGAAGGATGGGAAAGGGAGGTAGGGTGCCTGCCTGGCACCAAGGCTTGGAGGAACAGGAAACAAATCCTCAGGATCGTGGGAGTAGCGGCAAAGGGGAGGGAGCTGGATGTCATTATCCACCTAGGGATGAATGACCTGGCTGAGAATGGGATCAGAGCAGTACAACAGGAGTTTATGGAGTTGGGGAGGGCACTTAGACAAGTAGCACACATGGTAACTTTCTCAGAAGTGCTACCTGTCTATGGCATGGATGAGGCTAGGGCACTCTGCACCATGGGATTCAATGACTGGTCAAAAATCTGGTGCAGAGCTCAGGGATTTGGCTTCACTGGGGACTGGGGCTCCACCTGGAGGGATGCAGGCCTATACAGGTGTGATAATCTGCATCTATCCTGGAGGGGAACCAGGATCCCAGGTGATAGGTTTAAATGCTTCAGTGGCAAGCTTTTAAACTAGCCAAGGGGGGAGGTACTGAAGAGGGCAAGGAAAATCCTAGCCCCCCCCAAAAAAATCAGAGTAATTAGTGAGGTAAACACCAAAATAGAGCAGTTAATAGGGAGAAGGGCATGGGGTATATGGAGAAAAAGACAAAGGCAGTAGGGACAGGGATGGGGGCAAAAAGAAATAAAGTCATAAAAAATGGAGGGTAATGAGTACCAATGCCCGTAGTCTAGGTAAAAAGCTCCTTGAAATGGTGGCCTTGATGGAAGAGGGATGTCTTGATATTGTGGCAGTCACAGAAACACGGTACACAGAGAACCATGACTGGGATGTCAAATTACCAGGGTACACAATCTACAGAAGGGACAGGGAGGGAAGAAGAGGAGGAGGAGGAGTAGCTCTCTATGCAAGGGAAGGGATCAAAGCAACAGAACTAAAGGGAAAACAGGGAGGAGAGGAGGCACTGTGAGTCACCCTGGAGACTGGAAATGGCTCCACAATTCGCACAGGGGTTGTATACAGACTCCCATCTCAGGGGGAGGAAATGGACAAAATAATGATAGAAGGCATTCTTGGGATGGCAGAGAAAGGGGAGATATTGCTGATGGGGGACCTGAATATGCCAATGTTGACTGGAGCACCTTTGCTGCAGCCACATCCAAGAGCAGGGCCATTCTCGATGCCCTGCAGGGGGCATACCTCAGACAGCTAGTTTTGGAACCCACTTGGGAGAGAGCAATCTTAGACCTGGTACTCTCAAATGGGGATGGAGAGAGGATCTCTGATGTTGAAGTGGGTAGCCATCTGGGAACAAGCGACCACCAAACAGTGTGGTTCACGATAAACTTAGCTGTAGAGTCAACCTACACAAAAGTGAAAGTACTGGACTTCAGGATGGCTGATTTTGTCAAAATGAGTGAGTGCCTCAGAAAAGCACTAGCAAACAGGCAAGAAGGTGGGATGGCGCAACAATGGGGAAACATCAAAACCGCCATCACAGAGGCAGCAAGTCTTTGTGTGAAGCAAATAAACAAATTAAAGCGAAAGAAAAAAGCACTGTGGTTCTCAAAAGAAGTGGCGGGGAAGGTAAGGGAAAAAAAGATAGCATTCAGGAAGTATAAGGAAACACAGAAGGAGCAGGACAGAGAACGGTACCAGTTAAAGCAGAAGGAAGCAGGTAAGGTAGTCAGAATAGCAAAGGCCCAAACCAAGGAAAAGATAGCCAACTCGGTTAAGAAGGGGGATAAAACCTTTTATAGGTACATTAGGAGCAAAGAAAGACTAAGGCAGGGATACTGAGGCTGATCAAAGAGGAAGGTGGTTGGGCAGAGAGCAACAGTGAAAAAGCAGGGATACTGAATGAATACTTCTGCTCAGTATTCACAATGGAAAAGCAGGGGGAAATACCTAATCCGGTCAATAGAAGCACTCTAGATAGCGGGGTTGATATTAGTCCTTTCACAGAAGAAAGGGTTCTGAAAGAACTCTTAGAACTGAAGGTGGATAAAGCAATGGGGCCTGATGGAATTCACCCCAGGATTTTAAAAGAACTAAGGGAAGAACTAGTAACACCAATGACTACCCTTTTTAATAAATCATGGGAGGATGGGGTGGCACCAGAGGACTGGAGGAGGGCAGATGTGATTCCCCTTTACAAAAGTGGGAGCAAGACAGAGGCAGTAAACTACAGACCTGTCAGTTTGACCTCAGTGGTAGGGAAAATGATGGAATCCCTTCTGAAGGAAAGAATTGTTGAGTACCTAGAGGCCAGTGGAGCACAGGACCCAAGGCAGCATGGATTCACAGCTGGAAGGTTGTGTCAGACAAATCTAATTGATTTCTTTGACTGGGTGACCAAAGCAGTAGACCAGGGAAGGGCTGTGGACATGGCCTACCTAGACTTTAGCAAGGCATTTGACACAGTCCCACACAAAAGATTAACAAACAAATTAGCCAGCCTGGGAGTTGGTCCTAGGGTGGTAGCCTGGGTAAAACACTGGTTGGACAACAGGACACAGCAGGTAATAGTAAATGGAGTCCACAGTGAAGAAAGGAGGGTTACTAGTGGGGTACCGCAGGGTTCAGTACTGGGACGGTCCTTTTTAATGTCTTTATAAGTGACATTGCAGAGGGACTGGAAGGAAAAGTATGTCTCTTTGCAGATGACACAAAGATCTGCAACAGGGTTGATACACAAGGTGGGGTGGAAAGGATGAAAAGGGACTTGGCAAGGTTGGAGGAATGGTCAAATGTGTGGCAGCTTAGATTCAATGCAAAAAATTGCAAAGTAATGCACCTGGGAAACAAAACCCCAGGGGAAGAGTACACAAAGAGGGGTGAGATACTGACAACAACAAAAATAGAAAGGGACCTGGGTGTAGTCATATCAGATGACCTAAAGGTGTGCCAGCAATGTGAGAATGCAGTAAGGAGGGTTGGGGGAGGATACTGAGATGCATAGGGAGAGGCAACACCAGTAGAAAACAGGAAGTTGTTGGCCCTCTGTACAGACAGTTGGTAAGACCACATCTGGAGTACTGTGTACAGTTCTGGAGACCCCATCTCTGCAAAGACATAGACAGGGTGGAGGCTGTCCAGAGGAGGGCAACCAAAATGATGCAGGTCTGCATCAGAAGACATATGAAGAAAGACTAAAGGAACTAAAGATGTATAGCCTTGAGGAAAGGAGGGAGAGGGGGGACACGATAGAAATTTTCAAATACCTCAAGGGAATCAACAAAGTCCAAGAGGGTAGCATCTTTCAGAAAAAGAGATGTGCAAAAACAAGGGGACACAGTTTGAAGATAGAGGGGGGATGGCTCAGAGGTAATGTGAGAAAGTGTTTCTTCACAGAGAGGGTTGTGGATACATGGAACAGCCTTCCTGAGGAGGTCGTAGAATAAAAACAGTGGGGGAGTTCAAGAATGCATGGGACAGGCATAAGGCAATTCTAGTGGGGGTAGGAGGAAGTAGGCTGTTGGTTAACTAGGATCTGCAGCTTATCCGTTAGGTAGAGAAAGGGCAGACTAGGTGGGCCAAGCGGTCCTTATCTGCCGACAAATTCTATGTTTCTATGTGGACAAAGCATGGGACCTGACGGGATTCATCCCAGAATTCTAAAAGAACTAAGGGAAGAACTAGTGACACCACTGACTATCCTTTTGAACAAATCATGGGAGAATGGTATGGTACCTGAGCACTGAAGAAGGGTGGATGTGATTCCCCTTCACAAAAGTGGGAGCAAAGCAGAGGCAGGAAACTACAGATCTGTTAGTTTGACCTCCATGGTGGGAAAAATCATGGAATCACTTCTGAAAGAAAGAATTGTTGAGTACCTAGAGGCCAGCGGGGCACAGGACCCAAGGCAGCATGGATTCACAGTGGGAAGGTCATGTCAGACAAATCTAATAGATTTCTTTGACTGAATTCCCAAAGTAGTAGACAAGAGAGGGGCTGTGGATATGGTCTACCTAGACTTTAGCAAGGCATTTGACACAGTTGCACACAGAAGATTAATAAACACGTTAACCAGCCTGGGAGTGGGTCCCATAGTGGTAGCCTGGATGAAAAATTGGCTGGACAACTGGACACAGAGGGTAATAGCAAACAGAGTCCACTCCAAAGAAAGGGGGGTTACTAGGAGGGTACCACAGGGTTCAGTACTGGGACCAGTCTTTTTTAATGTCTTTATAAGTGACATTGCAGAGGGACTGAAAGGAAAAATATGCCTCTTTGCAGACGACACAAAGATCTGCAACAGGGTTGATACACAAGGAGGGGTGGAAAGGATGAGAAGAGACTTGGAAAGGTTGGAGGAATGGTCAAAAGTATGGCAGCTTAAATTCAATGCAAAGAAGTGCAAAGTAATGCACCTGGGAAACAAAAACCCAGGGAAAGAGTACTCAATGGGGAGAAGGTACTAACAACAACAAAAATGGAAAGGAACCTGGGGGCAGTCATATCAGATGACTTAAAGGTAAGCAAGCAATGTGAGAAGGCAGTAAGGAGGGCTGGGGGATTGTTGGATGTATAGGAAGAGGTATCACCTGTAGAAAACAGGAAGTTGTTATCCCTCTGTACAGACAGTTGGTGAGAGCCCATCTGAAGTATTGCGTGCAGTTCTGGAGACCCCATCTCCACAAAGACATAGACAGGATGGAGGCAGTCCAGAGGAGGGTAACTAAAATGGTGCAGGGTCTGCACCAGAAGCCATATGAAGAGAGACTAAAGGAACTTAATATGTATACTGCCAAGGAAAGGAGAGAGAGGGGGGACATGATAGAAATGTTCAAGTACCTCAAGGGAATCAGCAAAGTCCAAGAGGGTAGCATCTTTCAGAAAAAGAGACGTGCAAGAACAAGGGGGCACATTTGAAGACAAAAGGGGGGACGGCTCGGGGCAATGTGAGGAAGTATTTTTTCATGGAGAGGGTGGTGGATGCATGGAACAGCCTTCCTGAGGAGGTTGTGGGGTCAAAAACAGTGGGGGAATTCAAGAATGCATGGCACAGACATAAGGCAATTCTGGTGGGGGATAGGAGGAAGTAGGCTGTTGGTTAGCTAGGATCTGCAGCTTATCCAACAAGTAGGGAAATGGGCAGATTGGGTGAGCCAAGCTCAATCAGTCATTATCTGCTGTCAAAGTCTCTGTTTCTTTGCTTTTTCACAGGGATATACTCTTTTCACAGGGATACACCCTTTTCATAGGGATATACTCTTTTCACAGGGATGCACCCTTTTCACAGGAATACACCCTTTTCACAGGGATACACCTTTTCACATGGACATACTATTTTCACAGGGATACACCCTTTTCACAGAGGTGTACCCTTTTCACAGGGATACACCCTTTTCACAAGGGTATACCCTTTTCACAGGGATACACCCTTTTCACAGGGATACAACCTTTTCACAGTGATACATCCTTTTCACAGTGATACATCCTTTTCACAGGGACTATAAACAACATTCTCTTACAACCAGTAAGTAACAGTTCCACAATTCTGAAGGAAGTTAAGTTGGCATAGTCCATTTCTCACATAAGGGTTTCTTTACCTTTCCACAAAAATATGCAGAAGCCGTGTTTGTCCAGTTAATGGCACATGGAAAACAAAACAACAAATACACTGCCAGCGATACCTTTTATTGGGCTAATAAAGTTATTTTTGAGACTAGTTTTTGAAAGTTACACTATGCTCTGTTCATTAAGACAACGGAAGAAGAGCTGTATTACATGCTGAATATGTAAGCAGTAAGTCACAATAGGATCTGCAGTAAGTCCTTTTAAAGTGCACCCTGTATTAGTGTATTTTGCTTATAAAATGTCTCACTGCTCTTATGTATTATAAGTAAATGAAAACATTATTTAATATGATTTTTATATATAAAACCATTTTTCTCAATACTTTTAAATGGCAAAATTATCTACATGAAAAAGTCCTTGATTTTTTTAGGTAGTTAGCCTTTTTTGCCTTGACAATGAGATCCTACACCTGATCGTGCATCACTAGCTTTTTAATGCATGGTCAGGTGATGACTGTTAGCTAATAAGGTTTTAGGATTTTCCTTGTCATTTTCTAACTGGTATGCAATTAAGCTCTACTTCCATTAAGCTGAAGAAGAAAATATAACTCTTGAAAGCTAGTCTGAAAAGTAATGTTGTTAGCCCTATAAAGGCTGTCACCTGCAACATGTTTTTTTTCCTTCAAATTTCGACATGGTAAAACATTTCAGTTTTAAATTCAAGTTCCATTTATGAAAAGTATGTTTTCAACATGAGTTTATTATGTGTTTATATGTACAGTAACATCATCTCTTACGGTCCTGAGTGTCTTCTCAAGTCCTTTGTGTGCCAGAACTACTCAGCTTCACCTTACAGTTCACTCACCCTAAAGAACCCAAGATGTCTATATACAAGATTCATGTAATTCTCTTCCTGGTCCTCAGTCTCAGAACAATACTAGGTCCCAATTTGAATTACACTTTTCATTCTCCAGTCCTCGCAGTGGTGTGAGGAGGCAGAGAAGCTCTTCAGAGGCTCCCCTTTATCTCTACCTTCAGAGATAATTCTGATGAATGATGCCAGCCTAACAGGTTGGGGTGTAGTGCTGGACTAGATTCCGGTGCAGGATTTTTGATTCCTAGAGGAACAGAGTCAATCAGAGCCTTCAGAGGAATGTTCTAGAAATAAGTCATTTCATCTGGCATGGATTCACTTCCAGTCTCAGCTCAAATGTCTACCAGTGAGGTTCATTCAGACAATGTGGCGACAGTCACCTACCTAAACAACAGTGTAGCACAAGATGCAAAATGATGCTGACAGAGATATACAAGGTACAAAACTGGGCAGAAAGAAACCTGGGCCAGGATGCAGTATCTGTAGGTCCAGATTAGGGCCCACTAAATATTTGCTGCAGGAGCTTGTCAGCGCCTGGAGCAAACCAGTTCTATACTGGAACATGCTATTATGGCACTTTGCAATCACTAAAGATATGTTCCAATATACCAGCCAGGCACTAACTAGATTGTGACTGCAAACCCTGGCCTCATTTTGCCCACAGGAGGTATGTGACAAATAGAGTGCTATAGGGATTGTGATTGCAATTAGGCTGTTAGGGCCAAAAGCAAACTGTTTGTGCCCCCCCTCCCCCCAGCATCTGTCATGGCTGCCTCACTAGTGGTGTAGAGTGCCCCCTCACCAATCCAAACAGTCCTGCCAGTTTGCAATACCAATTTGCTGGTGTCTAATAGTCCCCCCACTGCCCAAACACCCCTGACAGTATTCATGGATAATCCCTGGTGACCAGTGTTTCCTCCCAACCCTGACGGTAGTGGGTTCATTATCCCTGGTGTCCAGTGGCCCATCTTGCCCCTCAGCTTCAAATTCCCCAACCCGACTCCCCCCCATTCTGACCTCCTCCATGTCACCTGGCACAAACCCTATGCCCACCTCCATGGCCAGCCGTCAACTGACAGTTCCCTATCATATATACTGTAATCACAGCTGATTACAATAGGCATGCGATTGGAAACTGTCAGTCAGCAGCCAGCTGTGGAGGTGAGTGGAGGGCCTGTGCTAGTCACCATGGGAAGAGTCTGACCTGGGAGGAAGTGCCAGGGTCAGGTGAGGGAGGTTAGAAGCCAAGGGGCTGGAGGGACCACTTAACACCAGGGATAATGAACTCAATACTGTAGATGGTGTTTGGAAGGGGAAAATCACTGGACATCAGGGATAATTAACTCAATACTACTGACGGTGTTTGGAGGGGGGAATCACTGGACATCAGGGATAATGAACTCAATACTATTGATGGTGTTTGGAGGGGGGGAGTCATTGGACAGCAGGGATAATGAACTCAATACTATTGACAGTGTGTGGAGGGGGGAGAATCACTGGACACCAGGGATAATTAAATCAATACCGCTGGGGTGTTCAAGATAATGGGGGACCTTGGTTAGGGGCACAGATTATAAGGACTGGTTTTGGGAGGAGGAAATTTGCGCAGCACTGACAGCTATTTACCGCCTCCCCAAACCTGCCAATGTGCTGGTGTTCCTATATGCAAGGCACTGTCAGCTTCTTTGCGTAGTCGCAGTGGCATATTTTAGGGCCCATCACTAACAGGTTACCATGCCATCCCTCCATGCATTGGGCCTGCAAAGTGGTGTTAGTGAGTTGCTCACCTGTTTTGCAAATGCTAAACACATTGGAATATCCTGACCCTAGAGTCTCTTTTAACAAGTAATACGTCAAAAAAGCTAAACTCTCAGGCAGACTGGCTCAGTCTCAGATATGTACACCCAAGGACATGGTCACTAAACAGGCAAGTGCTTCAACATCTTTGTAGCCAGTTTGGAAAACGGGAAATTTACCTCTCTGAATCCAGGCAGAATTCTCATGTCCTGAATTTCTTTAATGTATGCAAATGTCTGGGAATGGAGGCTTTAGACGTACTTTCTTAACCATGACATTTTCAAAAAGCATGCTGTACCTCTTTCTGCTGATACCTATTCTCCCAGTGCTTCTCAGGAAAATTTGCAAGTTGCACAGAATACCCCCAATAGCTCCTAAATGCTCAAGGAGACCTTTGTTCTGTCTAATCTTGTCAATCTGTCCTCAGGGTGAATTATTCAAGCTGGCTACAATGGCATGTCTAAGTGAAGGCTAAATAAGCACATAGAGGAAAAGAGAATCAATGGTTCTGCCCACTGACTGATGGGGCACAGAACTGAATGTACCAAAGGTATTTTTTCCTTCATATTTTTGTATATTGGCTGCAACTGGCATCAGTTATAGACTTGAAGATTTAATGACCCCAGATGTGAAGCTAGTTATTGCTAGGGGTACGATGTTCTTCCTGCTAGACTAGTGCTCTGCCACCTTCTCACAAACTTCTGCTAATAATATGTTAAGACTGCACACTGTGTACAATAATGTATGTAGAACTGCATTCATGGCCCCTTTCAGTACCCATCATTGCTCCTTATACTAACCCTTTGGCTGGCTCATCCCTCAGACCTGCTGTGAGTACCTGTTAGGCTGCCTTGCCCATTTACATGACATGATATACACCTTTATGAGCTATGCAGATGAGTTGCGCCAGTGCAGATCAGGTCATATAAATGACTTGTGGAGTGCTGTAGGTTGCTCCAGTGTGGCAAACCACGATCACTGTTCTGGTGGGATTGTACATTGCTGCAGGCATCATTTGCAAGTGTGTAAGCACACTGCTCCACTTGCATCGGTACAGTACTGCGATGCCCTGTGCCACTCATGCTCTCCTGTTAACATGTCCCTTAAACTCGCCTACAAAAGATTAAAAAAATCTAGCTGTAGTGTCCGTTGCATTCACTGATGTCTGAGCTGTCCACGAGCGGCGAGATCAGAATCAGCTGTATCAGGTGACAGTACATCATTTCATAGCTGAGCAAGGTTTATGCAATGATTGACCTCACATCCATCCCACTTTATCTGACTGTGAAAAATCCCAAATTACTAGCAGATACAAACATGGATATAAGAAAATGATGAATGGGTAAAACAAATTTATTTATTCTAACTGTACGCCTCCCGGCCCTGGTGGAAATACCCAATAAAAATGCACAAAGTTCAGTCCCTGATCCTGCGGTCGT
Source organism: Neoceratodus forsteri (assembly GCA_016271365.2). Taxonomy (NCBI): domain Eukaryota; kingdom Metazoa; phylum Chordata; order Ceratodontiformes; family Ceratodontidae; genus Neoceratodus; species Neoceratodus forsteri. Next base: position 733,508,728 of record CM057450.1, read on the forward strand.
GTACACCACTTGTGTGTAAATAGTAGTCAACATTCATGAGGGTGGAGCAGCGAGTGAGCATTGCAGCTTGCAGCGTGACAGCAGAGTGAGTGTAAACACTCCTATAAACAAATTTGTGAGAGATAAGGAGCACTCCCCCTAGTTGACTTTCTTAATCCTTAATTATGCCATTGTAGCCTCAGGTCATCCTCTCTGCTGCTTCTGGAGAAACTCAGTGTTGCTACTTGTATGGAACAACAGGCCTTCTCTATTGCTTTCTTCTACAATTGGAATGGCCTTACTAGCTCCCTACACTTTCTGGCATCACATTCCCAATTTAAATGCCTCTACAAAGCTGCACTACTAGCTAACTCCACCTGCAAATGCTTCTCCTGATCACATTATTCATGGTGCAGGATCACCTCTTGTAATTATCTGAATGTATCTATCAACCAAATCAGATGGCCACCATGCTGGGTGTGTCTGAAGTTTGTTGACAGTTTGGCATCTGGTTGAAGGCTCTTTTTAGGATTTTTAAGTCATTTTAAGCTTAAATGTATTATGTTTGTAAAGTTTTGTTACGTTTTTTCTGATTTTTAGTATATAGTTACTTAGGGATTTTAAGTGAGTTAGAGCCTGAGCATTCTTTTCAGGATAGAAGTACACTGTGAGTGTATATCAAGGCTGCAACCTGACTCCAACCCAGCTCGGGAAGGCATTAGGGGACATCTTTTGTAAATATCCTGCACACCCTGTACAAAAACAAAAGCGGTGAATTAGGCCACATTAACTTTAAGGAGCGGCTTACCATTTACTGCTAACTCACCTACAGGAACTTTGCCTTCCTCAAGGTCCAACAGAGTGGTCTGTGAGACTGTGGATATGTGAGGAACAACAAACAGGGTGGCTGGTTCTGGCTGGGGTGAGAGCCCAGTCAGATCGAATCCAGAGGAAGATTGCCAATACCTGTTGGAGAGGACCAGCTGGGAGAAAGGTCAGAGAGAGGGGGTGTGTGGTGAGCAGATAAGGCTTCTTTCATGATTTGGAGGGGATCGGGTTCCCCGGCCCGGACAGAGGGATGGGCGCTATCGCCACTGGACAGTGGTGGAGCAGATCTGTTTCCCTTAGGCAAAACAGGGGGACCACCAAAGGGTGGTTCGATCTGGATCACTGTGGTGAAGGACCAGGTAGAGCCTGATACTGGAAATAAAAGTGATCCTCGAGAGGCCTAAAAGCTGCTTGCCCTGCTACCACAAAGACTCTTGTTAAGTGAAATCAGGACGTTTTGTACTATCCACTGGTGAAGTACATTTTTTCATTCACTTTCCGGCGAGGGCCTGGCTGTGTACTGAGTAAGAAGTTGGAAATTAAGACTTGAGGCTTGTCTGCCATTATAAAACCTCTTGTGGGAACCTTACGGAGTTGAGGAATTGTTTTCTGCCATTATAAAACCTCTTGTAGGAATTTTACAGAGTTAAGGAATTGTTTTCTGGATTTGGACCCCCGGATTTATTGACTAGGGGGCCAGAAGATCTACAAACTGTGGTATTTCCCCTACAGGTCCCGGTAGCTGTTGAGAGCAGTGCTGGGGCTCTTTTGGGAGTTGTCGGTATTCCTGGCCTGAACCCGGGGGAGGGTTTGCTAGGGTAATTGGTGGTGTTGGAATCCAGTTCCGGGGCCGCTTAAGAGCGTGCCTGTGGATCTGGTGCTCTGTAGCTCCTGGGAAGCAGGCTGGAGAGCCGGCTTTAACTGGGGACTTGTTCATGGCCTAGAACCTTTGGCAACGGCTCCTTGGGAGATAGCCGGGTGGTTGACTGGCCTGGTTTGAGGGCTGCTCTCCTGGATTCTGGGGGAGGCAGCTGTGCTGAAGAAGCCTTTAGAGGACTTAAATTAGATTGAACTTGACTTGCTGGGTCGGTCAGACTTTTCCTTTTCTTTTATTACAACATTCAAGTTTTGGCAGGCAGTGAGAGTGCCTTGTCCAATCTGACCTCCTGGTTAATTGTGGTTTGCTCTCCCGGCCTATGTGAGAGATAGTATCAGGGGGGCAATAAAATTATCATTTCTGGAGAGGTGGGAGTCCCCCAGAGGGAAATAACTATTTAACCGGGAGAATTTTGGTGACTTCTTCCTGTTATTAGCGTTTTTATATTTGTAATAGAATTTATTTTTGGTATTTTGGGGGTTGGGATTTTGGTTGATTGTTGCTTGTCTGGAGTGGTGTGAAAGTTTGAGAGGTTGATGGTGTGGAGTGGTGTGAGTGCTGGTGAGTTGAGTTGAATGTTAGTTGATTGGCGTGTTTGTGATTTGTGTTGAAGATGTGCCGGGCAGGCAAAATGATGGTCAGGCAGTATTCCGCCACCAGACTGAGGGAACTCCGGCCTTTTTTTTTTATCTCCAGAGGTGTACAGATGGTGTAGGGCTCTGGGGATAGTTAGGAGGTCAAGGGCAGGGGCTCGGCCTGTTGGGTGAATGGAAAGGAGTGGGTGGATTGGGATAGTTGAGACAAGGAGATGCCCTGGAGCTAAATGGGTCCAGGACAGGGGTCCTCCCTGTCTGGTTCCCATACCCAAGGGCCCTGTATATACCAGGCAGGTAACTCAGTCTCCCTCAGCTGCTCATTCTACTTGGGTGGTGTTATGTAACACCAGGTCTATTAAAAACAAGACCGCTATAATAGCGGATCTTGCTGGATCATCTGACCTGGCGTTCATCACCGAGATCTGTCTGAATGAGAATGCTGGTCCCATTTTGGCCTCAGCAATTCCGGACGGGTGCTCAGTGACACACCGCCCGAGGATGGATCATAGGGGTGGGGTGTGGCCATCTGTTTTAAATCGGAACTGGACCTGATGGAAGTACCAGTGGGAGCCACCAACTCGTTCGAATGTATCATGGGCGAGGGTGTGCGGTGCAAGATTCTTTTCCTCTACCATCCACCAGGAGATGGTAATGTTTTCCTGTGGGAAGTCGCAGACTTCATTGTTGACCTGACATTGGGATCCCACAGATGGCTGATCCTAGGGGATTTCAATGTCTGGGTCGACAATGAACTCTCACAGTTTGGACAGGACTTCCTCCAGTTAATGAGTTCACTGGGCCTCACACAGGTTATTTCCTCCTCGACCCATATTGGTGGTCATTCTTTGGACTTGGTGTTCCTCCTGGAGATAAAGATATCCAACTTGGTGGTGGAACCAGTCAGGTGGTCTGACCATCATACCACCGGGTTCAGTTTCCTGGCCCCCCCAGTAGGCCTGCCCCTGAGGAGATGGTCTGGTACCGCCCTTTGAGGGGTGTGTCACCTGATGGTGGTGCTGGACTTTTCGGGCATGCCATGCGAATGCACGGTTCTGGGGGATCTGGTACTTGCCTATAATAAGGCAGTGACACAGGCCCTGGATTCTATTGCTCCCTCACTCTTCGACCCAGGTCTCCTTGGTTTGATGAGGCCTTGAGGGAGTTCAGGAGAGTTGGACAAAGGTTAGAGAGGTGCTGGCGGCGGTCGGGCCTGGAGTATGACAGACTTAGTTTGATGGACCATTATTCAGTCTATCAATCAGCAATTACCCATGAGAAAGCAGAATTCCTGTCCAGGGAAGTTGCTGCTGCGCAGAATCGACCAGCCCAGCTTTTTCAGACTGTGGACAGAGTGTGCAATCCACTCTGTCTCCAGCCTGGAAATGCTTTTTCACATGAACGTTGTGAGGAGATTGCTCGATTCTTCGCAGATAAGGTTGCAACAGTCAGGTCTGGCACTCCCCCGACCCTCTCTTTAGGGCATAGCGGTAGTCAGCAGGAGATGTCATATGCCCAGTTTGTGTGGTGTGACTTCAGCTGGCCCACAATCACTGATATTGTGATGGTCATTCAGTCACTGCATCTGACCAACTGTAGTTTGGATCCGAGCTCCACGCGCCTTTTAGTAGGTTGTGTGGATAGTATCGGCCCGGTTCTTGCCAAGATAGTCTGGATGTCCTTAGAGAAGGGGATCTTTCCAGATCCCCTGAAGGAGGCTGTGGTTCATCCCCATCTTAAAAAGTCCTCCTTGGATCCGGACTGTCTGGCGAACTACAGGCCTGTCTCTAACCTGCCCTTTGTGGGTAAGGATATTGAGAAGGTGGTGGCGTCCCAGCTGGATGACCATTTGACCAGCCACAGTATCTATGATTCTCTCCAGTCCAGATTTGGGAAGAGACATAGTACCGAGACAGCCCTTGTCTGGTTACTGAATGACATCCTAATAGTAAGAGATTGAAGGACCCATTCCAACTTGGTCCTTCTTGATCTCTCCATGACATTTGACACTGTGGATCATGGTATGCTGTTGGATCACCTGCAGTTCATCTGTGGACTTTCAGCATCAGTCCTCAGGTGGTTTCAATCATTCCTCGAGGGTAGGACTCAGAGGGGGGTGGTGGTGTTTTTTTTTTCCTTGGCTCCACTCTCCCTATCCTGCAGGGTGCCGCAAGGATCCATCTTGGTGCCCATGTTGTTTGCAGTGTATATGCTGCCATTGGGAGTGATTGTTAGGTGGTGTGGCTTGAGTTTTCACTGCACACAGATGATACTCAGCTGTACATGTCCTTTGTGCCTGGCCAGGATGATGCTGTCTCGGTCTTTAACAGCTGTCTTGCCGAGATCCAGGACTGAATGAATGTGAGCTGGCTGTGGTAGAACCCAGAAAAAACTGAGGTGTTGATCGTGGATCCAGGTCATCATGAGGTGGGTGTGTTGGTGGGTTCTCCTTCAGGTTTATGGCTCGAAGGTGTCAAGCTAACCACCTCAGACTGGGTGCAGAACCTCTGTGTTATTATTGATGACTGCTTAACCCTAAAATTGCAGGTGTCTGCAGTTGTCAAAATATCTTTTTACCATCTGAGGAATATCACCCGAGTGAAGCACCTGGTTCCTCCCGATGATCTTCCAACCTTGATCCACGCTTTCGTCACCTCCTGCCTTGACCACTGCAATGCCCTTTACCTAGGGCTACCAGGGGTTGATATCCGCCTCTTGCAGCTAGTGCAGAATGCGGCAGCCAGGCTTTTGACTGGTACCCCTAAGACTAGTCATATAACACCTGTTCTCCGCAGTCTGCACTGGCTTCCGATACAGTGGCAGATCTCCTTCAAGGTTGTTTTACTAACCTACAAGACCCTACACGATCAGGGACCCGGTTACCTGAAAGATCTCTTTCATCCCTACTGTCCCTCCCGCCCTCACCGATCCACCAATGAGGAATTGCTAGAGAGTCCCGGGGTTCATTAACTAACATCAGGGACAAGGGCATTTAGCTTTGTGGCCCGACCCTGTGGAATTCTCTACCTTGTCGGGTGCAAGATTGCCTGACCGTCCGAAGTTTTAAAGTTGCCTTGAAATCTCATCTTTTTAGCCAGGCATTTACTGAGAATTAAATTGATATTGTAGCCATTGTTTTAGTTAAATTTGATTATTATTTGTGGTTTTATTGTACAGGCACCTTGGTTTTGGAAAGGCACCTATTATAAATAAAGAAATTGATTTAATTGATTGATTGATTTATTGTCTGGCTGTTTTTATGGCTGTGGGCGCGTTGTATTCTTCCATAACAACTGCAAATCACTACCTCGCTATATAAAATACCCCCTTCTCTCTACTGGGTTTCTGGAATTCAAGACCTGTCAAGTGCTTTTCACATATATAACAATATACTGTAGCATCAAAGATTCCTGCCCCCTTACATCTGTCTGGCAAGCCTGAGAAACTTTGTTGTCTCAGAAAGTGTCAAATGCTTCTAACATAAATAACATCTGATCAGTAAGATAAGGACTCCAGAATCCCATGCCCTTTGAGCCTGCTAGTCTAAGAGTGTATTTGTTTGAAACTGCTATGCTGCATGTTAAGGTAAGGTTGCCAGTTTTGGGAGGCAAAGGCATATTTGTTCACAACTGAAAATAAGGATAATGTTGCATTTTCCTGCAGGGGGCTGGGCACTAGTGAAAGTGAGGATATTCATTTTTATGTTTGCTTGCACGCATGTGCAAGAAACATAGTGCCATCAACGGAGATTTCGGAGGTGTGTCAACTCCTCCTCCAATTCAGGCAGCGAGCTGGTAGGCGCGGCCCCTGTAAGCCAATGCATTTTGGAGCTGTCTATGACACGCTCCAAAATGCAGTGGCATACAGTTGAAAGGGGGAGCTACGCTTGAGTGAACAGCAATAAGAAGCTGCTCACGCCGCAGCTTCCCCCAGCCGCAGGCGCAGCGCTGACTTCAAGACGCGCGTGAGCAGCCGACGGGGTGCCCAACTCTGCCGGCTGAGCTGCATCGCTCTCCCCTTCCCAGAGTGCTGGTGCCACGCTGGAGCCCACCCCAGCGTGGCAATCCAATAATTTTGCGACGGGGTGCCCAATCCCCCATCGGCTGACGCCCAAAGTCCTGTGCCACGCTGGGAGCCCACCCCAGCGTGGCAACGCCCAATAGTTTTTTTTGCCGACGGGTGCCCAACTCTGCCGGCTGAACGCCTAAAGTCAAGTAGCCACACCGGGAGCCCACCTCAGCATGACAAGCGGTCCGCCGACGCTTTTTTTTTCACCTGTAAAACAAAAACTGTCCCACGCGCTGCCTCCTGAACCCTCCCACAACCCGACCCACCCACTGCGCACCCAGCTCTCCCCCACCCCTCACCCCATACTTACCCGACTCTGGCGCACGATCTTCGTGGACCGGAACACGCCTGCACTCTTCAAAGCCAACCGCGAACTGAGGAAATGCCGGTAAGCTGTATAATGGGCTAGATAGGAGGGTTCAACTTTATTGCATATCTCAGGCATTTTGGAATTTTTGCACCAAATTTTCAACATGGGGTTTTTGGGACCCCTTCTCATGAATGATGTCACTGTCATGGCGTTAGTCGGGCTCGAAGGGTGATTTCGCGCAGTGACTGTACAGTGACTGCGAAATCACCCTTCGGACCGAATACCACCATGACAGTGACATCACTCATGAGAAGGGGGCCCAAAACCCCCATGTTGAAAATTTGGTGCCAAAATTCCAAAAAATGACTGTTTGACGAGCGTGCCTTGTGCAGTTCCTACGCAGGCTCGTAAGTTCACGAAATTTCAATATTTTCACTCCAGATTTTCAACATTGCCATTTCACCACACCATCTTATGAGTAGTACAGCTGTCATTTTTCACATCTCACCCAAAATGTGTTTCCGCCCTTGTAGTGCAGAATGGCACAGTCGGTGTGCCAAATCAATGTACGGGACAAATTAAGAAAATCACAGTGACACTGTTCATGAGCAGAGGTCTTGATATGGCTATGTTGAAAATTTGGTGAAAAAAATCCTAAAAATGACTGTTTTACGAGCGTGCGTTGTGCAGTTCCTACACACGCTCATAGGTTTCTAATTTTCAATATTTCCACTCCAGATTTTCAACATTGCCATTTTCCACACCTTCTTATGAGTAGTACAGCTGTCATTTTTCACATCTCACCCAAAACGTAGCTTCCACATGTAGCATAACAATGGCGCAGTCGTGGAACTCAGTGTATGGGACACATTAAGAAAATCACAGTGTCACTGTTCATGAGCAGAGATCTTAAATGGCAATGTTGAAAATTTGGTGACATAATTCCTAAAATGACTGTTTTACGTGTGTGTTGCACAGTTCCCACGCACGCCGTAGGTTTGTAATTTTCAATATTTTCACTCCAGATTTCCAACATTGCCATTTTTCCACACCTCCTTATGAGCAGTACAGCCGCATTTTTCACATCCTGCCCAAAACGTGCTTCACTTCTATAGCGAAGCATAATGGCGCAGTCGGTGTGCAAGCTCAACGATGGGACACATTAACAAAACCACAGTGACACTGTTCATGAGCAGAGGTCTTAAAATGGCTATGTTGAAAACTTGGTGAAAATGCCTAGAAATGACTTTTTACGAGCTGGCGTTGCACAGTTCCTATGCATGCTCGTAAGTTTGCAAATTTAATATTTTCACTTTAGATTTTCAACATGTCCATTTTATTAACTTCCTTATGAACAGTACAGCTGCAATTTTTCATATGTCACCCAAAATGTGTTATCTGCACATGTGGCGCACAATGAATTGCTGTTGGTGTCGCAGCTAATGTTTAGGACAGATTAAGAAAATCACAGTTACACTGTTCATGAGCAGAGGTCTTAAAATGGCTATGTTGAAAATTTGGTGACAAAAGTCCATAAAATGACTGTGTTACGAGTGAGCATTGTGCAGTTTCCACGCATCCTCGTTAGTTCATGACTTTGTAATATTTTCAGTCCAGATTTTCACTAGTGCCATTTTTCCACACTTCCTTATGAACAGTATAGCTGCCATTTTTCACAACATGGCCGAAGTGTGTTTTCACACTTTCAGTGCAGAGATCGTGGTCGCTGTGGAAATCATTGTTCGCACAGATAAAGAAAATCACAGTGACACTGTTCATGATCGGAGGCACCAAAATGCCTGAGTTGACAATCTGCTATAAAATATCCCCAACCTACTTATATAACGGGTGTGTTGCACAGTTTCTATGTACGCCGGACTTCACCATTTTTAAATATTTTACTACACAGTTGCAACATAGCCATTTTACACCTCCCCATGAAAGAGTACAGCTGTCATTTTTACAGCCTGTTCGAATATTTTTGCACCTGTGGTGCTAAACCTCGTAGTCACTGTGCATAAGCAGCTGCTACCAAACTGATATTCCCCCTGTTCATGAGGTGGGGTCACAAAACAAGCATGTTGAAAATTTGGAGTTAAAATACCAACGAATGCCTGAGGTATTATGCTTTTCTACTAAATCGCCCAACCCTATAGAGAATGACAGGAATCAGGGGTGTGACTTGGGATTCTTGCCTGTGATGCTCATACCATTCCACACCCTGCAGTCACTGAGAGGCACCAAGGTATGCCTTGGACTCTTCGGCCCCAAACTTCACCCCATTCTCCTATATTGCACCCATCTCACCGTATTTCCTAATGAAATGGGGTGCGCATAAGGGCCAAAGACCCCAAGGAACACGTGACACTTGTCAGTCTCTGCAGAGTGGGGTGTGGTGAAATGGCGTGGCCGTTATGCCTGACGACCCAAATGCACACCCCAATGCCTGTCACTCTCTGCAGGGTGGTGGTGGGGTTGGCTTCAGTTCAATACTTCACTGCCATTCCTATTACGCAGCTCTGTAACTTCTACACTACCACTGCCAATGCCAGTAAGCAAACATTCGGCATTGACAAATGCTTGTTACTTATTTTATGCATTTGCATCTGGCTATCGCTCTATTTGAAATCAACCCAAGTCCCTCTAATCAGATTCCAGCTGAATGCTGGAGTTGTTCAGTATAATTATTTCTTTGTTATTGCAGCCTATGTTTGTCTGTAGACAGAGGTGTAGTGAGGATGTATTTATTTCTGGCGAAAGGTAAAAGACTAACAGTAACGCCCTCTGTTTAGCTACAGGGACAGAGATGGTACAGAATGCTACAATGCAGGCCTCCCCACAGTGTGATGTATATAGTGCTGGTGAAAGGCAAGGGACTGACAGCACTGGAGACTGAAGCTGTATGTTTGTCTGTAAGCAGAGATGTAGAGAGGGCAGGTATATTGCAGACTTAGTGAAAGAGAAAACTGGTTAACTAGCAAAAGCACACTAAACCCAAGTTGTTTCCTGGTGTGACCTGGGAGTACAAGGAAGTTAAGTAACTTGCTCATGGTCACACAGTATGCAAGTCGGGGCTGTGCATTAAAACCTAGGTTTCCAGGTTAGGTTTGTAGGTCAGTGTCCTTAACCACTATGCTATACTGACTCCAACATAAGACTTCATCACTCTGTTGTGTATATGTTGCTGGTGAAAGATGAGGGATAGCAACACTGGAGACTGAAGCCCTATGTTTATCTACAGAGAGAGTGCAAGTAAGCACAGGGTAAGCTGAGGCTCTGCCACAATGTGATGTATTCAATGCTGGTGAAAGGTGACGGACTAAAAGCTCTGAAGACTGAAGCTCTCTGTTTACCCAGAATGACAGGTATCATGCTTGTCTATATTAAAATTTGCAAACATAAACTAACATTCACTGTATATAGAATATCTCTTATTTACTTGGTATTTTCTCCGATTTATTGTATTATACAACTTGCATGTCTCAGTGGCCCTGCCTGGTCATCACAATTTAAATAAAATTAATACATACATACATACATACATAACTAAATTAATAAAGTGTGCCCCTCGTGTGATGTATTTAACGCTTATGAAAAGTGAGGGACTGGTCACTTACAGCACTGGAGATTGAAGTTCCGTTTGTTGAGCCATGAACAGGGCAGGTACAGTACAGATTTAATCACTCCTGTGAAGTATTTTATTCTGGTGAAAGGTGTGGGACTAACAACACTGGAGACTGAAGCCCTCTGTTTACCCAGATAGACAGGTGCCATGCAGGTGTGCCCACTGTGTAATGCATTTAATGTTGATGAAAGGCAAGGGACTGACAGCACTTGAGGCTGAAGGCCCCTGTTTGTTTGAAGGGCCATGAATAGGGCAGGTACAGTGCAGGCATCTGAGAATGTGTTTCTCTGAATCTTTTTTTCAGCTTGTTTATTTTTAAAATGTGACTTGCTATCTTTGGAGACTAATAATTTACTGACAAGACTTCCAACAGATACAGAATCTAACTGCCGAACAGTTTTAAATTACATTCTTGGTCATCGTAGAAACATAAAAACATAGAAATTGCCAGCAGATAAGGACCATTAGACCCATCCAGTCTGCCTGTAGGCTCTATACATTGTGCATGGCCTCTGACCCTATGTGAGCAATGGCTTTTCATCGCTCCCTTCTCCCTTAAGGTAATCTTGTGCCTCTCCCAGGCATGCTTAAACCCCTCCACTTTGCTTGCCCTCACTACCTCCTGTGGCAGACTATTCCAAACAACAACTACCCTTTCTGTGTAGGAAAAACTTCCTCACATTACCTCTTGATCTACCCACCTCCAATTTCATATTGTGTCCTCTTGTTCAAGTACTTTTTCTACATTGGAAAAGGTCCCCCAACTGTACCTTGTTCATATCCTTGAGATACTTGAAAGTTTCAATCATGTCCCCCTACTCTCTCCTGTCCACTCCTCTCCTCAAGTGAATACATATTGAGGTCCCTTAGTCTCTCCTCATATGTTTTGTGATGTAAACCCTGCACTGTCTTTGTCACCCTTCTCTAGATAGTCTCCACCTTGTTTATGTCCTTACGCGGGTATAGCCTCCAGAACTGCACACAGTACTCCAGGTGAGGCCTTACCAATGTTTTATACAATGGCATCACTACTTCCCACCTCCTGCTAGTGATACCCCTGCCTATGCACCCCAGCATGCCACTTGCCCTCCCCGCCACCTTTGCACACTGCTTTGATACCTTAAGGTCATCAGAGATGATAACCCCCAGGTGCCTTTCCTCCTTGGTGACAGTCAGCTCCTCCTCCCCAACCTGTAGCTCTCCCCAGGGTTCCCTCTACCCAGGTACATAATAGATACATAGACACTGTCAGCAGATAAGGGCCTATGGCCCACCCAGTCTACCTATTTGACCTTGTAAGTTCACTTTATGTTTTTCTAGAAGTCTGTTGCCCCTTACCCCTGACCTCCAGAATTCTCTTACGTCTATCCCATGCATTCTTAAATCATGTGATTGTTTCAGCCCCAACCACTTCCTCTGGCAGGGTGTTCCACTTGTCCACCACCCTTTCTGTGAAGAAATTATTCCTCATGTTTACTCTGAATTGCCCTCCCTCCAACTTCAACCCATGCCCTCCAGTTCTGGAACATCTTTGTCGCTGGAACATAGTGTATTCCTGCACCCTTTTCCTCCCTGTAAGGTACTTGTATGTCTCTATCATATCCCGTCTCTCCCTCCTCTCCTCCAGGGAGTACATATTCAAGTCTTTAAGCCTGTTCTCATAGTACTTGTGATGTAATCCCTGTACCATCTTTGTTGCCCTCCTCTGAACCTTCTCTACCCTGTCTATGTCCTTACGTAGGAAAGACCTCCAGAACTGTACACTGTACTCCAGGAGGGCCTCATTAGTGTCTTGTATAGTGGAATTATGACCTCTTTTTTCCTGCTGGTGATGCCCCTGCCTATGCATCCTAGCATCCTATTTGCTTTACCTGCTGCCTTATCGCACTTTTTCCCTACCTTGAGGTCATCAGAGATAATAACCCAAAGGTCCCTTTCCTGCTTGGTGCATGCTATATCCTCACCCCCCAGCTGATATGTTGTTCCAGGGTTTTTGTGCCCCATATGCATTATTTTGCACATTTTTGTATTGAACCTCAGTTGCCACATATCTGACCATCTTTCAAGCTTCTCCAGGTCCCTCTTCATTTTCTGCACCCCTTCTGGAGTATCCACCCCTTTGCAGATCTTGGTGTCATCTGCAAACAAGCAGACCTTTCCTTCCAGCCCCTCTGCAATGTCACTAATGAAGACATTGAACAGGATTGGTCCCAGTACTGATCCCTGCTGTACCCCACTGGTCACACCCTCTCCCCAGATTGTACCCCATTTACCAACACCCTCTGTGTCCTGTCTGTTAGCCAGTTCCTAACCTAGTTCACTACCTTATCTTCCATACCCAGACTACCCATCTTGTTAATCAGCCTTCTATGTGGGACAATGTTGAAGGCTTTGCTAAAATCTAGCTAGGCGATGACTACTGCCCCTCCCTGATATACTTCCTTAATCACCCAATTGAAAAATCTATCATATTCATTTGACATGACCTTCCTGCTGTGAATCCATGTTGCCTCAGATCCTGGGCACCCCTGGAATCCAGGTGTGCCACTATCCTTTCTTTCAGCAGTATCTCCATGATCTTTCCCATCACTGAGGTGAGGCTGACTGGCCTGTAGTTCCCCACCTCCTCCCTACTGCTGCCTTTGTGCAGTGGGACTACAAGTGTCCTTCTCCAGTCCTCTGGAACCACACCCATGTTGAGTGACTCTGTGAACAGGGCCGCCAGAGGTGCTGTTAGTTCCCTTCGCAGTTCCCTTAATATACTCGGATGGACGCTGTCTCTTTCCCAATGTGTATATGCATGTAGCAGTGATTTACATTATTTCCTTTGAATAGCTGATTTATGTTAACCCTCTCAGGACCTATTTAATTAGTGGCATTGGAACTCATGGTTATATGTTTCTAGGAAGGGTAAATGCTAGGCAGGTAATATTTTAGGGGATTTCAGAGATTGCAAGGGGTATCATAGGGGATTACAAATAAGTCATAGGGGTGTAAACTGCAGTGTTCCCAGATTGAACAAAGCTTTTCCCTGTAGGGCACACTCCTTTTCCCTGTATTTTCCATGTAAAACTGGGACAAAACTCCTGTACATTTTCCTATATGCTCAGATCAATACATGTACACAACTAACTTCATTATGCCTGTCAGTAAAATCACTAGAACAAATGTTAAGGCTGTTTTATGTGTTCTTATTTATTTTAAATGGTAAAAATGCCTCTGAGGCTGGGAGATCAGAAGGCTGTGGGTTCTAGCCCCACACCAGCCACTTGGGTTAATATCCCAATACTGACACTGCAGTGCAGCATGAGGGGGGTGCTGCACTCCAGTGGGGCCGTCTTTCAGATGAGACATTGAACCGAGGTCCCATCTGCCTGTTCTGGTGGTAGTTCAGATGGGTGTTAAAGATCCCATGGCACTTCTCGAAAAGAGTAGGGGAATTTCCCTCGAAAAGAGTAGGGGAATTTCCCTGGTGCCCTGGCCAAATTTCCCCCCATTCACTAAAATACCACCAACAGCTTAATCTGGTTCAAAGTCAGTTGGCATTCATAGTATCCCCCTCCCCCGGGCTGTGCCTGACAATAGGCAGAATTTTTCTAGGCCACTTACCAGATCAACAAAAACTAACTAAATAAATAAAACTCATCTGCAACATATCACAGAGGCTCTGGAAAAATGTTGGACTCTCTCAAGCTTTGCTCTCAAGGTTCACATGTCTCCAGAACCTCTTGATGGCATTATATATAGAATAATGGCTGGGTAGGGGGTTATAACGAGATTTTACACCCCCCCCGAGGGGTAGGATGCCACATAAACCTCGAGAGCGAAGCTTGAGGCATTTATTAAGGCATCCCACCCTGAGGGGGTGTATAAAATTTGAGTTTCACACACCTGTACCCAGCCTTTATTTTATATAATTACTGGTGAGCATTTTCTTACCACTGCAACTATACAAAATAAAGTTATTTCTATGGAGTCGCAGACCGGTTGGGTTTCAGTGTGGTCTCTGATAAAAACAACTGCTTGTTTTTTTTTTTCATTGCCAGCTAATGATAAAAAAAGGCTGCCCAGTAAATAACACTGCCGTTGACTCCGGGTGCAGTGAATTCCCGGGCAAACTATGCAGGGCTGAAGAATGGCGGCAGGCACTAAGTGAAGGAGGAGTGGCTGCACATGCCTAGTGTGAAAGAAACCTGGTGCATGTTCGCCGTTATAACCCACAGATTATAATGGCAAATTATAACTGGGTTTCTCTACGGGGGAAAACGTTCCCCAGTTATTATAGCCCTGTTACAATGTACTGACACAGGACAGCCTGGCTGAGATGCAGTATCTCATATCCAGTGGGATCATACTATTATCCATTTTGGCAACGTACTGACACAGGATAGCTTTGCTGAGATGCAGTATCTCTTTTTCAGTGGGGTTTTACTTTTACCCATGTTTACATCTGCGTGCAATGTACTGAACAGGGATAGCTTTGCTGAGATACTGACAGCTGCCGTGGGCAACATGGCAGCGCTGACTTAAACTGTGCACATGTGAGTATCACGCATATGTAGTCATGTCAGCAATGCCATGTTACGCACGGCTGACTCAGGGGCAAACTGCACATGTGCAAGTATCACACATGCGCAGTTCTGTAACAGCAGCGGTATCAGTTACATCTGACTCTAGTGCAGCAAGTGCACTACATATTCTTTTCAATGTTCTTGCCACTCCTAAAAGCTCCCCACAGCCGCATCAACTCTGACCAGAGTTTGTTTAATTTCCTGCTGTTACCAACTGCTGATTACACATTCATTGTCTTGTATGTATTGTATTTACGCTTCCAATTGCTACCAGTTGTTGAATATGTAAACAGTGTGCCTTGCAAGTAATGTATTGTATTCTACTGTTCAGTTGTGTTGCCATCTTCATGACTCAAGTGGTGCCTGAAAATGGTCCCTGGGACCAGTGCACCCAATCAGTGAACAAGTGCATAAATATATTCCATGGAAGCAGTAGCTTCATTTAAAACAAACTGCCCCACTGCTCAAGATATGAAGCCTTGGTTGGATTTTTTCTAAAGCCTGAGTTTGCGTCTGTGAGAAATGAACACCCATTACTAGCATCAGATACTGTTACTCTAGCCAGATGTTTGCAAGCTAAGTACCGTCAGACACTGCAGGGTTAATATACAGTAGATGTGGACTTTCCACCCATTTGCAATCTGCTGGTTTTTTTTTTTTTTGGTATTTTTTTATGCTCCAGTGATACAACCCTTTACACCAGTGAGGATGCAAGGCTTACAGTATTTCTACAATCAGACTTGCAGAAAGCAAATCTAAATGAGAAAGTCTGCAGTGCAACGGCACCCTGCACCCACAGGAAACTCAAAATATCTCTGTAGCGTTTAATTCACAGCTTGATGTCTCACTCACCAACCCACATGTTTTTAATAATTTTAGGCTTGCTTTAATAGACTTCTCCTTTTTTATCTCCACTTCTCCTTTTTTTTTTGTTACAGTTACCTTACTCTTTTAAACCCTAAAGTGCTTCACTATAACTTACACCAAACATGGAGAGGCTTCTTGACAATGTTGAGGACACGTATTTAATGAACAAGAAAACAAAATATAGTCATTCCCACTCAAGAGAACTCATCAGTGGGCAAGTGTATCAAACAGTATTATAAACAAACTATATGTGGTGTCTCTATTTGGGCATGAAAATAAGGTTAATTAATCGATTTAGTTTTTAGTAAAAAGATGCACTAGGCAAATAGCTGCTTATTTTCCAGTACAGCCCGGACAAAATTCACAGCACAGTACAAACAATACATCTAAATACACTCAGACAGGATGCAAATGGAGGTAATGACATGCATATGAATGACAAGAGCAAGATATCTTTAATAAGGGGTGCATCTATAGGATTTTAATAGGTGTTTGTGAACGTTTGATCTCAAGTGCTCCTGAGTGTCCAGACTCTGGGTCTGCAGCAGTATCAAGTTCCAGAACCTGACAGCTAAGTACTGTATGGACAGCCGAGTGACCCATCTCAGGGCAGCACCTGGGTTCCTGTGATAGCAGTGCATCACTGGATCTCAGGTTATAAGCACTGGTTGGAGAGGTAGTAAATTGAACAAGCAGGTTGGGATATGGGCCCTTATTAATTTTTGTCTATGAAGGAACCCATATAGAATGAGGGCTTTGCAGAGAGGGGTCAGGTCAGCCAACCAAGGTGGTGACAGTAGGAACTGAGTATGGAAGTTAAACTCCTGATGTGCAAACTTTTGCTGGATATCAGAAAATCAAAATTATTGTAATTTAAATTAAAGATGCAGGACTGCATACTATGGACAATGGATTTGCAGTCTCCTGCTTTTGATGCTTACTTGTTGCCACCTCCAGTGCACGTCACTAGTATTTTTCTTGCACTTTCACTAGATATTGTTACAGTACAATGTGCATTAAACTGTTTTGCAGTTGCCAGTGAGCTGATTTTGCATTTGCAGCTTACACTGTGTTAAAGTACAGGCATTGTTGCCTAGTGGTTAAAGAGCAGAGCTGTGAACCTGAAGACCTGGGTTTGAGATTTCGCCACCAGTACCAATTACTGTCCGACCTTGAGCAAGTCATTAATCTTATCTTTGCTTAACTTTCTCCCTCTGCTTCACCTTTCTGAAATTTTCTGAACTTCCCTCTGTCTCTCCAAGCCTGTCTTTGCTCACCTAATTGTTGCACTGTGCTTCTTTTCTAGTTGCATGTGTACTGGCATGCGACAGCCAACATAGCTGTTTCCACAGTTCTGCCCATTACCAGTCGCTCATGGTCTTGTTTCTGCTGACATTCTGCAGGCAGTTTCCATGTAAGGCTGCATGACGCAAGTTAAAGGAGTGGCAGCTGATATCCAGTGCCAATGCCTTGCCCTCTTTCTGGAAAATCAAGATGAATGACCTGACAAGGGTTTGTACTGAAGTACAAGTATTCAATCAAATTTAGTTTTGCTTTCTAGAAGAAAAAGTGCATTTTGAAACAAAAATGCATAGTATGTTTTTCCTCTAGCAACTCTGTTTTCTTTTAACCAATTAAGAGCGTTTGTTTTAAGTGATACTTGTTCTACTATTTGTATTTTACAGAATCCTTGTTCTACATAGGGTCTTGCATCAAAATAGCGTAGGAAAAATAGTGAAGACAATTTCAGCCCAGCAATATGAGCACTGGAAAAGACAGCAACTGAAAACTTCAGCGAGGCATCAGAACAGCAAAACCTTTGTTGGTGTACAGTGCATCTTCAAGTATGTATTTTTAAGTAGGAGGGTGCGGGGGACGAAGGCCCCCGCTTGTAAACCTTTATGTGGTGTTTGTTTGCTTTTCACTGTTCCAACCCCTCACTGAAGTTTTCAGTCATTGTCTTTCCTGGCATCATATTGCTGGGCTGAACTTGTCTTTGCTGTTTTTCCTACTCTGTTTTGACATGGAACCCTACATAGTGTTTCCATCCTATTGTGTTTGTTTCTCCTCACCACAAGCTGAAGCTCCTCTGCTTGTCTTTATACTTTTCATGCTTTGTCTTCCTGCTGTTATTCTACAGATCTCTGTATGAAGGTATACCTGTATAATTTAGTAGTTCTCTTAGCTCATGTTACATATATTACACATGAGTTTGCCTCTTTTCAGATTAAACACTTGTTATTGTTTCCTATATTACCTGCAACACAACAACATTCTGGAAGGGATCCATATGGTGTAATATAAACCTTTTTTTGTTTCTTTTTTGTCTTTTTATTTTGTTGTTGTTAGTTTTTGTTGACTAGGAGGGCTAGGAAGTTATTCAGCTTCCCCCAGGGGTGGGTGGGTGGTGGGAATCAAACTTACAGATGGAAACCAACTGAAATTGAACCAAATTAAGCTGTTGGTGGTATTTCTGTTGAATGGTGGAAATATGACCAGGATACTGGGGAAATCCCCCTACTGTTTTCAAGAAATGCCGTGGGATAATTATGGGTGAATTGTATATAATGGAAAGACTTATAGCAGTTTGTTTGAACAGATTGGACAATTTCAAAATCTAGTGGCACAAATGGATTATGTTTATATCTATTCAAGATCCCAATTTTGTCCCCTAAGGGTGGCAACTAAGAACATGGGTGATGGGCAAAGAAAGAGGAGACAGAAAGAGAGGGATGTTTATGGATATTTTACCACTGTTGGTCTCCCAAATATAGATAACATGATTTACAACTTTTTGTCATGGTTATGTGCTGGACTTTGCATTCTCCTTTGTATCTCGTACATCTGTACTGGACAGTGTGTTACAAGCAAGCAAATGCCCTGGAAATTGGTGCTTTATTCTTTTGTACTGTATCCCAAAGATGTATTACTGTAAAATACTTTCAATAAAAAGAGAATTAAAAAAAAAAGAAAGAAATGCCATGGGATGTTTAACGTTCACCTGAACAACCACCAGAACAGACAGACAGATGTGACTCAGGTTTAGCTTCTCATCTGAAAGAACATTATTTATTTATTTATTTAAAGATTGGTAGTCGGGAAAGGCACACTGAGCCAAGGCTTGTTTCCAGGTGTGACCCAGGGAAGAGTGGGAAGAGGGGTTAACAATATAAAAGAGACAGTTGCATATGGGACACAATATATATTATTAGGTAGTACATAGTAGTGCCTGACATATATTCTTTATATGTGTGTATGTTTTTATGTGCATTAACAAAAGAGAAACTTCTCAAGGTCCTTTATGTATTAAACAGATAAAAAAGCAAAACTAAGTGAAAGCTCAACCATAGAACCCATCAAAAGATCTGAAAGAGATTGGTCAGCAAATAATCTGCGTTCATGAGAAGTACATTACATATTAAGGCCAGACAGTACTCTGCACAGCCACTTGCTTGGTGGTCACTGAATTACACATGAAATACTGTACATCTCAACTTATAAATGTACCCCTGGCTAGATCTGATCCTGCCTGCAGTGCTGAAAAGTATGAGAGACCAAGCGCCCAATTTCCAAAGCCCCTCCTGATGGGATTCCACCCGTGTGTCAGAACTGCATTTACAGTGCCTAAGCTGCAACAGTTAGACCACATAAAACATGGTCTTTGTGACATGACTGCCGCAAGCTGCGCTTGAAAACTGACACGTGACATATGCAACAGTTTTTCACTGTAAAGCCAGCAAACTATCATTAAATGCACCACAGTGCATGAAAGTAGGATCTGCACATTGTGGCACATTTATTTTGATGCAGGCACAGCCCAAACTTGGGGATGGCACCTGCATCAAGAGCTTTGAACCCCCCCCCCAAGCTCTACCAGTATGATAATGGAGCAGTTTCTTTAGCATGGATAGTAGGTGTCTGAATTGTGATCTGCTGTTTTCATTACATCCCTCCCCCATGACAGCGAAGCTCGTCCTCAAGCTCGACCCCCTCTTACTGGAGCATTTGAACAGGAGATGCTTTTTGTCATAGTTTGGGTCTAGGAGTCCAAACATATTTGGGCACCATTGTAAAGTACATAGAGGTAACATGTCAAGGCCAGGTAAGTCAATACTCTCCACAACCACCTGTTGGGCAGCAAATGAATTACACTGCATTGAATGAAAACTTACTTCTGGCCAGATTCAATCCCTGCCTGCAAGACAGAAAAGTATGAGAGACCAAAACTCTACAAATATGTTAAAGGAACAGCTTCTGTAGCATATTGTAACTAGTGGGAGTATGAGTTATGATCCACCAGGTACATTACACCTAGCTTATGCAGAGCAAGAAAAAGGTTCAAATGCAACCTTGTTATTTATCTTCAAAGAACTACGGGAGAGGAAAGCATTTATCATGCAAAGGTTTTCAGCCTTTGAGTCAGCAATACCTACTGAAAGATTCTTAGAAGTTAATGGAGAAAGTAGGGTATGGTTCTAGGGCTCAGAACAAACCAAAGAAAGTCTACATGTATCATTGAACTATAATTACTGGCCAACTGTTTTGTCAGTACTAAAAACCCATGTGTGATTTTTCATTATAGCGCTGGTGCGCACTACACACAATCTGTTCTGATTGCACTGAGACACTTATTCCCAACTTCTCTCATAGCTGCGGTAAACCCAAAAGTAAGTGGCACCAACAAGTAGACAGGCATCACAAGGCAAGTACTTCTTTCTAATCCACTTTATTAAAGTACCTGTGCTCCATTCAGTGCACAGTATTTAGAAGTAGCAGACTGCAATAGGCAGCATCACAGGAAATATCTAGTGCTTCAACCATCCACATGATCTTTCTCTAAGAACTGTTGTTTCTCTCCATTGTCTTCAAGTGATTGATTAAGTGATCAAAATGATCTTGGGGCCAATGCAAGCATGAGATCAGGGGATCAGCATCAATGACTGAATTTAGATCTTTGGGGCAGCAATTATAGAAAATAAAACATAGAACTAGTGTGCTGAACTCAAATTTTATACACACTTTTGGTGCATGATTCATTTATAAATTCCTCAAATTTCACTGTTGAGTTTTATATAGCATCACAGACTCCAGGTGTATATAAAATTCTCATTTCATACACTACCCCATGCATTATTCTATTTGTAATATACAGTATACTAGTAGGTGATCTATACTGTTTCAATTGTGGTTCTGTCACCTGGAGTACAGGAGGAACAACCTTCAATGCAACCCACAAATTTGTAATCTCTAAAGCATATAAAACAAAGGTAGCAATTTTTTTTTGATTTAGTTTATTGAAGAAACCATAACATACATGAATGTCTTCATTTATATACACAGACATTTGAACACCTACATCACAGTATTCCTAGTAATTTCATACATATGATACACGTTTCTTTCATATAGCCAATCAAATACCACTAGTGTCACCTTCAGTTCGAACTCTGAATGGTTTAGAGTAAATTGCATATGTTGTGAGCCACCAACAACAAAACATTGGAACATGCAACAAGGTCTTGAGCATGACAATAACAGTGAACCACTTAACTTGACTGCCTGTGGTATGCAAGTGATGCTAACAAGAAGATTCAGTTTCCATTTGGAAGGCTATTGAGCATCCCTAATCCACGTCGGAGCAAAATGGGGTATGGGGAGTTTAGGAAGTCTGACTGATGTCCAGCTAATTTTCACTTTTTTTTCCCTCACTTCATCCCCCCCCAACTCCAGTCATCCCCCATCTTACTCTGCCTCATCCCAGCCCCATCACCCTGGCATCCCCAGGACATACCTGCCATCCCATGTTTCTCTGGAGCTTTCCTCTCTGGTGGAGCTGAAGGGACACCCCCATATCCCCATTGCACACAAATCCAGTTGGGGAAGCAGGGCCCAAGTACCCAGGTGCAAGACTTGCAAGTGAAGTCGGCTTCATCTAGCCACCATGGATGTTTTCCTTGTTTAGTTGCCAGTTCCCCAAGGTGAAGGATGTCAGCATAAGAGCATGCCAAGCATGCACACATGCAACTGTGCATGGTGTGGCACTTGTCAGCATCCTCCTGCCCACAAGCCACTCCAGCTGCACTGCCACCTGTGGTCACACAGATAGTAGTACCGCAGTGGAGCTGGCTGCCCTCCCTCCCCAGAGGAGGAGAGCATCCTCTGGAATGCTCAAACCTCCTCTCCCCGCTGACCTCTGATGACCCAAACTCATTCCTGAACATGAGTCACCGGCATCACGAGTGGTAGTGCTACCACTGTGCCAACAGACCAACTAGCCCACATTCTCTGAGATTCATCAACTACTCAGTGTTGAGGAGGTCTGCTCCCCACTCTTCTTGGTTTCCTTTCTGTGCCCCAAGGCAATATGTATCCCAGCTCCTCCACATTTCTGTATGTTTCTGTACTGTGAGGATTAAGGTGGCCGTAATTCTTTCCATATGCTGCATTTCTTGCACCATGTTGTGCCATGTCTGTATCGAAGTATTTGTATTTTTAAATCACAGCACTGTTATATCTTCAGGGCTGCTGTGCACAGTACACTTAGTAGCTTTTGTTGAGATCTGTCACCCACCCCAAGTGCTCATTTCTCTAGAACCAGCTGTATGAAGCAGAAGGGGCTGTCTCCCTGCCATACCTTCTGGAGCTCCCCATGGTTCTGTGTCCAATATAGCTGCATAACAGGGCATTCCCAGAACACGTGGAAGCAGGTACCCACCTGCCTGAAGCCTCTCCAGCACAGGTTTGAGCCCCTTCACCTATCAAAATGTTTTGTGACTGGGTGTGTGAAAAACCTCACCAGGGATTTCCACCTGAACTCTCTCCATCCCGGGGATGCTGCCATTCTCCACCCTGTTCCCACAGAAAAGACCACTGTTCTTCTGGAATGTCTTTCTGGATCTCACATTCCCACTGGGCCATCAACTGCTCACATTTTGGGTGTTTGGCACCTTGTAGAGCTTTATAGGCTTTAGAAATGTTACCCCTCCTCCCAGATAGCATCATAGCCAGTACAAAAATCATTCTAGTTGAGTTAGGTCTTAATTTACTTTCCCCACCAGGTCATTGGACATGAGGCAGTGTCTCACATGGAGGTTCCTGAAAAATCATGGTGGGGTAACCCATATCATTGCTGAAGGTTCTGGAAAGTAGTACCTATATTACACTGGTTGAAGTGCCCAGCTGATTCCATCTCTTAAACCCTCTGTCTGTTTCCTGTGGGAGGAACTCTGGGTCTAACACTATGTTTGTGAGGGCCCACCTTATTTGGGGTCTCAGTTAGGTGTTTAGCCCTAAGCAGTATCCTCAATGTGTGTTTGGTCCAATGGTTTGTGATTTTTACCAAAATGTTGGGCAGTCAAGCAAATGTGTGTTATGTTGCATAGTGGTGCTCTGAGGGTATCTTCTGGCATAGCCAATCCCACCTCCTTCTCTGAGTAGCATTAATGCCTTTCTACTAATCCTATGCCACCTAGCCATCCATAAAAATGTTGTGAGAAGCCCTTGGAGACACTTCTAGACTTCCTCTGGGACTCAAAATGGTAGTGGTTCAGAACAGGAAAAGGGATCTGGGCAGAGCATTCTTTTTAACAGTAGCTATATGTCCTCCCCAAACTAAGGGGCAGGAGGATAAGTAAGCATTAATCCCCAAGAAAGGAGGCATTTACTAGGAATTAATACATGGTTGGGGTACATGAGGTTGAAGGCCAAGTGCTCTCACCACCCAACCATGCATTAATTTAGAAGTAAATGCCTCCTTTCAAGGGGATTAATACACCTATAACATGGCAAGTACAATATATGAATTTTGCTAAGAAAAGGACACATTCATTACCCAAGTTAACCAATGTGCTGCCGAGCTTGGCCACAGAAAGGGATTAGGCAGCCTGTCTGCAGCAAACCAACATGAAACAAGGAGGGAAAAACCAACACAGACATCGGCTCCTACCATGCAAGCAATGGGAAACTGATCAATCGGCTGACATATTGAGTCACTCTATAAAGGGAAGCAAATGATTTCTTTCTGCACATCTGTATGGGCTTGCATGGCACAGTAACGTTCTTGAGCCACCGCTGTCTGTTTCCATATGTAAAGCTATGCATTGTGTAATGTGCTGACCTGCTCACCGGCAGCGGGATGACTCTCGTCCATGACCTGTGTCCAGGCACCCCCAGGAGGAGACCCTGCGGTGGCTGGCAAACTTGTTGACAGCTGTAGATGAGTCGATCCTGGGATCGAGTTTGGATCCATTTTTTTAAGATGTGCTGGTGGACTGGAGTCCAGGAAGTAAACAACAGACATCTGAGCCAGGGAATCATGCTGCATAAAAGAGTTTTAAATTATTATTGGGATTTGTGATTTGGTATGAAATTATCCTCCTCAACATGAAAGGTAAGCTGTGTTGGGGTGTACTGCTCAATGTACAAATAAAACCAGTGATGGGATCCTAATTGATGCATTAACTATGTTTTGTAACATGGCAACAAACTGGAAGGAATGCAGCACTTGTTAGAGCAGTGAGTTCAGGAAATTATGGCAATGATAAAACACTATTAATCGGGTGGGTGGGTGGAAAAGTCAAAATGTTATTTGTGTATATGGCTATTGTGGGTATTACCTCACCGGGCATATCTAGAGAATTAATGCACCGTGCATTTAACATCACCTGGTACATTTGCTCCAAAGACAGTGTTGCATTTCTGGAAAAATTAATTGCCATGTTACAAATCTTCCTGCTACCCAGGAGCTCCTGAATTGCAGCTTGTATCATGTAAGTTAATTTTTTTTTTAGCCTTATGTATCTTTTCTTTAACCCCTGTACTGTATCTTGACTCTGTATCTTGCTTCTGTAACACTGTTGCCATCTTTATGGCCCGGGTCATGCCTGCGAACCAGAGCACTCACCCAGTAAACAAATACATACATACATAAATTGATGTCTGCCGGCACCTCACCCAGCAATTTTTCATGATCCAATGGGAAAACAGCACTTAGTCTGGGATTCATTCTGATCCCCAAATATCTTACTGTATCGTTAGAAGCCAACTTGAAAGGAAAGACACCCTGAATCCCTCTGAGCAGGTGCCACTGAGTCTTATGGCTTCCAATTTATCATAATTTAATTTTGCAACCTGTGACGGCCTTACTCCCTAGTTTTGTTAGGAAGGCAGGCATTGATGTTTCTGGCAAGGTCAAGTAAAACAGGAAGTATGCATTCATGGTCCTTTCAACTGTTCCTCTATATTAGTTTGCAATCTCCATGTTAAAAGTTACTGAATCAACGCATTAATGAATCCTTGTTTCGCTTGTCTGGTGTCTGTTGAAGCTGAAAACAGGAAAAAAGGAAGTAACAGAAAGTAGAGTTGGAACCTGTTAAAGTCAATGAGATGATAATTCTTTGTACTGTATTTGAACTGCTTAAATGTTTGTATTTTAGCACTTTTCACCTGATAAAAAAAAATAAAGCAGGAATTTGTCTGTATACAGTGATATTTTGTGCGTCCTTCCTCCCCTGTGCACCCCCTGTATTGCCCCATTGTGTCTAACTGCTATGGCCAAGGGTTCAATGAATAATGCCAACAGGAGGGGAGCTATGGGGCAGCCCTGTCTCATCTCCTGGGTCAAGAAGAACCTTTGTGAATGGACCCCATTAACACAAACTGTGACTTGTGGGGAAGAGTATAATGCCTGACTGCACCTCAAAAAAGGCTTCCCACCTGCATCCCCCCAGAGTCAGTTCACCCTATACAACACCTTTTCTGCATTTGTAAAGACCACAATACTGTCCCCCAAATGCTGTGTTTTGGACATGGTATTAAAGAGATGTCTAATGTTGTCATGCCAGTCTGATCAGGGTGAAGCAGGGATCCCAAGCACTCTTGTACTCTACTTTCCAGGACTAATATGAATAGTTTTAAATCTACATAAAAGAGGAAGATGGGACATTATTAGTCACCTGGGAGGCATCCTTCCCAAGCCTTGGCAGGACTGTAATTTGTGCATACTGCCAATATGCTGTTATCCACTCATCTATCTGGACCACCAGGCAGGTTTCTGCAAGGTGCGAGATCATGAGATCCACAAACATCTTATTGAATTCCAAACTTACTCCATTGGGACCCAGTGATTTTACCGACTTATGTTTTGCAATAGCTGCTTGGAAGTCATCCTCAGTTATCCGAGACCCCCGCTGTTCCCTGGCCTCCTCTGAAAGTTGTTTGCCTGTAACCCTTTAGAAGAATGTCTCAGTTTTTTTCTTAAAATTCTCAACCCTATCCTGAGTGTACAGGGACTTGTAATAATTTATAGTGTTGGAGTACTTACTGTGGGTTAGTGTCATATATTTGTGTGGTGCTGCTCTTCCTGCTTTGTAACATGGCCCTACTTGTTGCCTCATTTTGGAGTAGCCAAGCCAATATCCACCCTGCTCTATTTGCTGCTTTGTAATATTTCTGCTTTAAGTAGTGCATTGCCCCTTAAATCTTAGCTTCCAGCACCCCCCCCCAGCTCTGATCTGTTGTTTTCTAAGCTACGTTTCACATCCTCATTTAAAGTGATTCTGTGTTCCACCTCTAAATTGAAGATATTCTCTTCAAGGATTAGCTGCACAAAGCAGCTGACGTCTTTGGGAAAACTTTAGAAAACATACTATTTAGACACAAGTCAGCTTGCTTTTCATATACCTTGTATATATTTCTACTCTCCTTATTTTTTACTGAAGAAATTCCCACAAAAACAAGATCTGGAGAGTTCATCTGACTCTATAGCTTATTCCCTACTTGAAAGCATAATGCCCTGATGTGACATTACAGTCTGCTGCCATAGGAATAACTGTGATGTCACAACCGGAGTATTATGACATCAGGTTGGGAAGAAGCAATAGGAGCTGATGAACCCTCAAGAAACAAATATCCTGTTTTTGAGGCAAATTACCTCAGTAATAAGTAATGGGGATAAGAAATACAAAGTTTATGAGAAATATAAGTTGCTTTGTGTCCAAATATTATGGTTTTGAAAGTTCCTCTCGAGGCATCAGTGGCTCTTTAAGATTAAGAAAGCCATGTGAAACAGATGTGTGATTTGGGGTGGAGCAGCCAGAGGCTTAGTGCCATCTAACAAGATACAGCAGATTTAAGGAACAGTTAGTTGGGTCCTGTGTTGGAAGTGCTGACAGAGAGGAGAGTAAGCACCCAGCTTAAACCTAAAGGTGTGTGTGTGTGTGTATTCTCCATACGTAAAGTAGCAGTGTAAAACAGCAAGTGGAGAAAAAAGCTTTTTAGTCAGTGTTTGGGGCACTCTGAGACTTGTCTTTAAATTTGTAGCTGGTAGTGTGGACATCCTAGCTCAGGAAATTAATCTTGGGGTGAGTAGATTAAGAAGGCTCTGTGAATCAGATGTGTGATTGGTGTGTGGGGGGGGGGGGTAGCTGCCAGAGGTTTAATGCATTCTAACAAGAGTACTATAAAATACTTTGTTGCCCAGCATGCCCGATCAGGCTCTTTTCCCAGGGCCAGAGTGGAACAGTGCAGCAGGAGGGGGCCATCTGCCTTAGGCATCTGCAAATAGTCCACATGAGACTTTGCAGGAGATAAACCAGGACAAGGCAGGCCATAACACATTACTGTGTTCTGACATACTGAAACAGTCAGCTTCAAGGTAGGGCAATACAGGTAGTGTGTTAACATCTAGTGGGTATAGAGTAGTAGGTACCAGGATATGGTAGGTACAGGTAGGAGGGTTGAAAAGGGAAATTAGGAGACACCCTATCTTGGGCAGAGAAATGAATAAGGTTCAGGCAAGGGGATAAGTAGTAGTGGACATCCAGAGCAAGTTGGACACTGGTAAGTGGGTTAATAAAGGGAAAACAAGGGGTACCTTATCTAAGGTAGGGGTACCAAATACATTTCAAACAAGCAAAGGGAGAGATAGGAATTTAACAGGCATAGGAAGGAAGCAGTAAGGAAGAGGGTAGTTTCAACTGACAATAATGTAAAAAGAAGAAAATGCCGTGGGAGTGGTGCAGTGCAACGGGTGTGGAGCCATGGTGCTTTGGAACACTTTCTGGAGACCTATGTGCTGCCCCATTTCTACTCACCTCACTGGGTTGAGGACAGAGGTTGCTGGAGTCTGGACCAAACTGGCAAGGGTGCAGAGAACCCTTCTGCCCCACCCAGTGGTCACCAAGTCTGCCACCACTCCCCCTAAGGCTACACAGGCAAGGGCAAAGCAGCTGGACCAAGGTGGACTCTATGAGGATGAGAGTGGTGAGAAGAGTAAACATTTCTCAGCTGATACCACTACAGAATTTCTTCACCATACTGGTGGGACAGGGCAGCTGGGAGGAGGCTTCCATGGCAGTGAGAAGGGAGAAAGTGGAGGTCCTCAGAAGTGCAGGTCCCAAGGAGGGAGGAAGAGGCCTCCAGCCAAGGAGGAAGCAGCTCCTGGTGGGGTGACTCTATTGTTAGGGGATAGGCTTGAGTACAGGGGGAAGGAGGGAGGAAGAGGGAAGTGAAGTTCCTTAGAGGTGCTTCAGCTTGGAGGGATGGAGAGCAGATCCGAGGGATCACTAAGGCAGCAGGTGATGGGAGGGAGCTAGATATCGTTGCCCACCTGGGACAAATGGTCCGGCAAGGGACAGTGTAGGGGTGGTGCAGAAAAGTATCAAAGAGCTGGGGAGGGGCCTCAAGCAGGTGGCAGACATGGTGGCTTTTTCCAAGGGATTGCTTGTATATGGCAGGTAAGAAGAAAGGACACTCCACCCCAGGTCTTTAAACAAGTGTTTGAAGGCATGGTGCATGAGGCAGGACTGGCTACATTAGGGACTGTGGACCAACCTGGCAAGATATGGGCCTCTATAGGGGAGACAGCCTGCATCCTTTCAGGAAGGGGACCATACTATTTAGTAGGAGGTTTAAATGCTACTTAGATGAGCATTTACTAACCTGGGTGGGAGGCTGTAGAAATAAGGGAGGCAACAATTGCCCTCACCCCAGATGATGAAGCAGCAGGGAATGAGGGAGGACCCAATGAGAGTAAACTCCCCCAGGTCAGGGGTGCAAGAAGAAAGGAGTGGAGACAAGGCAGTAGACAAGGTGGTATAAATCAGGGAAGCATGGAAGTAGTAATAAAGGAGACAGGTAACGGAGAAGGTAACAAGGGAAGAGGTGGGTCAGAGGGAGCATCATGAAACTGCACAGGCAGTGGGGAAGCACGCAGGTCGGAAGAGGGGAAGTAGGGTATGGAGAGTCATGTGCGTCAATGCAAGGAGTCTGGAAAACATAATTCTGGACCTGGAAGCCATCATGGCAGAGTCTAGCCTGGATTTGGTGGCCATCACAGAGTCATGGTGCACTGACAGCCATGACTGGGACATAGCCATACCAAGCTACTCTCTGTTCAGAACAGATAGGAAAGTGAGGATGGGTTCTACTATATGGAAGGGATGGAATCAAGGCCATGGAAGTGCAGGGTGCATGAAAAAAAGGAAGGGCTGGAGGTACTGTGGATCATCCTGGAGTTATAGCTACTGGGGCAGCTGTCTGTACAGGAGGGGTATATATACCTCAGGCTCAGGAAGAGGAGTTGCGTATGGAACTTGAGGAAGCCATCATCATGATGGCAAGTAAGGGGGAGATGCTGCTAGTTGGGGACTTCAATCTGCCAGATGTGGATTGTAGCCTTCCAGCTGCAGCTTCAACAAGGAGCAAGGCTATCCTTGACTCCCTACAAGGAGATTTTCTTTTTTTTTTTTAGCCCTGTATTTATGCTCTTCCTGCCCTCTTCTCTCCACTCTTTCAGACTACCTCAGCCTGTGTTACCTCCCTCATCTGGGTCTGCTCCTAGAGTACACGGTCCACTAACCTAGGTGCCCAGATAACCCCCCGGATAGGGTGAGGAGGCACTCTCCCACTTACCTCCTCCAAACCATGCTTGCTAAGACGTGGACCGGTACAGCAGAGTCTGCCCAACAAACCTGAGGACACAGTGAGGAGTCGTCGCCTAGGAGAGATGAGGGTGATTTTCCTCTGTTCGTTCCCCGATGTCGGCGTGCAATGAGGGCAATGAGCACGGAGGCACGCTGAGACGTGCCTTCTGCTCTGCCCCTCTGCTGACATCTGCCCTATCCCTGTGCTGCTACTCCCTCCTACTGCACCTTCCACCCGGGCTCCCCTAGGTGGTGGTATTGCAGTGGGAGCATGCAGGTAACCCCCCCCCCGGAGAAGGAGAGCAGCTGTTGGGCGCTCAATCCTTCTCCTCCCCAGCTGATCCCCGGCAGCCCCTGCTCATTCCCGAACCCAGGTCACCAGCATGGTACGAGGTAAGGCATCCAGCGCCTCAGCCCTCAGCACCAGCGGGCCAGCCTGTACAAGGAGCTTTTCTGAGACAGTGAATCAATGAACCCAATATGAATGGGGCAGTGCTGGACCTGGTGCTTACAAACAAGGAATACATTGCAGATATTACAGTGGGCAGTCTCCTAGGTACCAGTGATCACTGTACAGTGTGATTTAATATTAAGATGGGAACAGAGGCAAACCATATGAGGACGAGGGTCCTGGACTTTAGAAGGGCAGATTTTAAAGAAATGGGACACTACCTCAAACACTGCCTCATAGGGTGGGGATTACCAGGTAGAGTTGGAGGTACAGTGGGGAAAAATAAGAAAGGGCATAATTAAGGCAACCAGTCTCTGAGTGAAGGAAGTGTATAAAAGCAGAAGGAAAAAGAGACCATTATGGTTCTCTAGGTAAGTGGCTGGGGTGGTAGGAAAAGAGGGTGGCATTCAGTAGGTAGAAGGAAATGCAGAGGGAGGAAATCAGGAGATGTACCAAGTAAAACAGAGAGAAGCAGGAAAGGTAGTGAGCAGAAAAAAGGTGCAGCTAGAGGAAAGGATAGCCAAGGGAGTAATTAAAGAGGATAAGACTTTCTTCAAGTACATAAGTGAGAAGAAGACGGCAATTGGAGGGACAGTGAGGATATGGAGTGTGGCAAGGAGGGACTATGCAGAAGAAGACCAAGAAAAAGCAGACATTCTATACAGGTGCTTCTGCCCATTCATCACATTGGAGGGGCATGGACCACCAGGGAGCAGCAGGAATAACGTGCGGGGGGGCCCAAATCCATTTTAAAAGGAAAGATTAGGAAGGGACATTTTCATCCATTCATTCATTCATATTTTATTTGGTATAGTGCATTTTCTCATTTCGACTCAAAGTGGTTTACACAAAACATTTAAAATACATAACATCACAATAAAGTTTACACTTATATACTGATTAAAACAACTAACTAATCAAGAGAGAAAACCTACTTAAATAAAAATGTTTTAAACAAGCCAGTCCGCCGGCACAGCGGTTGGATTTCCACTTGCAACACTGGCGACCTGCGTTCGGGAACGGACCTGGGTTGTCGGAGGGCCAGCTGGGGGGAGAAGGATCAAGCATCCCCAGACTGCTCTCCTTCTCTGGGGGGAGAGGAGTGTTTAGTGTCCAGCGACACCCAGCGAAGGCTGGGGTTGTCACAAGCACCAACGCCTGTATACCTCAAGGGTGGGGCTCACGCTGGCCATCATTGCACGACCTCACCCCTGCCTACATGGAAGAAAAATCCTGGGCCTGGTCCATCCCCATGATGCCCTGCACCCAGGCCTCAATTAGCCCATGATGCCAGCTCCCCAACTAGTTACTGGACTTGTAGCACTAAGTCCAGTGCCGCAACCCCGCCCTCTGGGGAGGAAAGCCAGGGGTAACCGGGGAAGCACTGCCAACATATCGAGGGTGGGGGTATGGGGGTTCATGACCAGGGCAGATCCCAATGGCCAAGCTCTGCATAAAGCATGGTAAATAAAAAAAATAATTTACACTCCCATTTGAAAGCATCCAACATGGGGATGTCTCGCACATGATGAGAAAGGAGTTCCATACGGATGGGGCTTCAAAAGAAAGACATGGGCACCTGATGTTAAAAACCCTAAGAACCGCCAATAATCCCTTGTCTGCTGAGCAAAGGGGGTAGGAGGGGTGATAGGGTCATAGGAGGTCTTGCAGGTAGCCAGGTCCCTGGCTTGCAGCTTTGAAAGTGGGCAAGGCTATGGGATTGGTTGGAATACACCTAAGGTACTCAAGAACTCAGGGAGGTGCTAGCTACCCTACTGATGGACTTATTCAACAGCTCCCTGGAAACAGGCATGGTGGTGGGGACTAGGGGAGAGTACACATGGTCTCTCTACATAAGAGTGGCTTCGGGGAGGAGGGTAGTAACTATATTTCAGTCAACGCCACCTCAATGGTGGGGAAATTAATGGAAACCTGTTAATGGAAAGGCTGGTATAGTATCTTGAATCCAGTAGGCAGTAGGAACACAGGCAGGATGGATTCACGGGGGTGCATGTGGAGGTTATGCCAGATGAATCTGATTTATTTCTTTGAATGGGTAACCAGGGAAATAGATCAGGGAAGGGCAGTGGATGTGGCTTATCAGGACTTTAGCAAGGTCTTTGACACTGTGCCACACGGGAGACTGATAAAGAAACTGAGCAGCCTAGGGGTCGGATACAAAGTGGTGAATTGGGTTAGAAACTCATTAAAGGATAGGAGACAGATGGTGGTAGTTAACAGCATTCACTCTAATGATGGAAGAGTGATCAGCGGGATACTGTAGGACTCGGTACTGGGACCGATCCTCTTCAATGTCTTCACAAATGACATTGCAGAAGAACTGGAAGATAAGGTGCCTTTTTACAGAAGACACTAAAATCTGTAATAGGATGGACACAAAGGAGGAGGTGGGGAAAATACTTAGGTATCTTGGGAAACTCAGAGGTGGTCAAGTGCATGGCATTGGGGGTTCAGTGGTATCTCCAGCAGAAGGAGGGTAGTAGTGTTGCCACTATATATCTCTTAGTGAAAATATCCTACCTGGAGTATTGCATCCAGTTCTGGAGGCCACATCTCAAAAAGGACATAGGGTGGAGGCAATCCAGAGGAGTACAACTAAAATGGTACAGGGGTTCCACTAAAAGTCCTGTGAGAAGAGAGTGAGGGAGCTCAACATGTACACCTTGGAAGAGAGAACAGCAAGAGGGAATATGATAAGAGACCTACAAGTACCTCAAAGGGATAAATAGGGTGCAGGAGTGGAGTCTTTTAAATAAGAAAGAGCACCAGGACCAGAGGGCATGTGGTGAAGCTGGAGGGAGGAAGTTTGAGAGGAATGTGAGGAAGTATTACTTCACTGAAAGAGCTGTAAATGCATGGAACAGACTGCCAGCAGATGTAGTGGAGTCAAAAACAGTAGGGGGGCTTCAGTCATGCATGGGATAGACACAGGGGAATATTAGTAAATAGGCTGGGAGTAGGGAGGGTCACCAGAGAGCAGTTAGAGTCTGCAGAAACAGACTAGGCAGGGATCACCTGGGCAGACTGGGTGGGCCAAGTGGTCCTTTTCTGCTGACAAATTCTTCATTTCTGTTTCTGTGTTAAATCATTATCCCTTTAGGCTTGAAGCAAACTTATTATTTTCCCAGTGACAACCACCTTTAGACCATCCAACCATGTGACCATGGATGTATTTTTTTTTGGCACTGGTGGCTTCATATTCGCTTACAGAAGTCACTGCCATTTTGCTAAATTCTAGGTTGTTTAATAAGGAGACATTTAGTCTCCACCCTGATGTTTTGGGGTTACTACAACCCATAGGTCTAACTGGACTGGTGCATGGCCCAAGCTAGTGATAGACCCAATATGGCATCTCTCTGCAAACTACACCCAGTCTACAGATACCAAAAAAAAAAAAAAGCAGTCGACAATATGCCCGATGAAGGTTCGACCGACATGTGTAGTCACGTGTGGCTGAATGCATGAAACACCAGATCTCGACTAGCCACAGCTGATGTGCAAGTCTCATCACACATTGTCTGACCCTGCTACTATTGTTCCCTTGCCCTGACCTATACAATCTGGAACTGATTACCAAATTAAAATCCTGCCAGTTTCCAGGTTTGGACCAAATATCTGTAGGGGTTTTCCGAAGGAAGACTTTGTTTTCAGACTCTGCATTTGGGGTATACAGGTTGAGCATCATGCAAGGCCTCACCTGGTAGGAGCCCTTGACACACACCTACCATCCTTCTTGAACCGTTACCACTTCCACAACTTCAAGTGGGCAATTTTTGTGAAACAGCATGTCCACCCCTTTTCTGTGGGGATGGGCAGAGAATGTAGATGCTGCTCCCACCCGTGTCCTACATAACTTCTTGAGTTCCACCTCAGACATGTGAGTTTCCTGCAGGAGTGCTATCATTGCCCTCATCCATTTTAGCTCCTGCAGAATCCTGGTATGAGTTACCAGGCTATTGAGCCTTCTAACATTG
Organism: Neoceratodus forsteri; assembly: GCA_016271365.2. Classification (NCBI taxonomy): domain Eukaryota; kingdom Metazoa; phylum Chordata; order Ceratodontiformes; family Ceratodontidae; genus Neoceratodus; species Neoceratodus forsteri. The sequence goes on from CM057450.1 coordinate 733,542,814, forward strand.
TACAATATATGATTACTCTTCTCTCCTGCCATCTAAATATATTTCAGATTGTCCCCACCACCACCACCACTCACCATCCCCCATATAAAGCACCTAAGCAGTCTCAAGCAACCAGAACTAATAACCAGGTAAACGACTTCAAAACTTTGAACAAGAACTTGTACCCCTCTGTAGAGTCTCAGAATTTCAATGGGTAATTTTTCCACTCAACCTGTTTTTGCAATGACATAGGAGCTGTTGGATGGTGCTCATGCGAACACAAGTCTGGTAATTGCTTGGTACCTAACCAGCCATCCACTTCCCATAGACCTCCTGGTGGCTCTGCTATTCACCTTCCCTTTGCAGAGCATTTGAACAATGCAGATCCCCCCCCAGCACAAATCCAGCCAGCAGACCATGGTACGTCATACCTGAAGAGCCCCCGTCCATGGGGAGATTCAACTTAGTTCTCCCTCTCTAAAATGTAGTAGTTGTCTTGGTATTATGTGTAGCTCATTCCACCGGTATATAAAGAAAAGACCACCACCAACCCCATATCCTTGGTTGTCACAGCCAACCCTGATCTGGAGCCCCTATGTAAAATTATTAAGGACCTCCAACCAATATTCAGTGAAGATGATACCTTGAAATGTATTTTCCAAGCACTATCTCTAATGTCTTTCAAACAACCACCTAATTTATCCAACTTGATTGTCAGAAGCAACCTTATACCTGACCAAAACAATAGAACACTAGGTGGCACGAGACCCTGCAATCATTCTAAATGTAAGACATGTGAGCACATTTTCATTTCAAACTTTATCAGCAGCTCTGGCAATAACCTTTATCACCCTCCTCCAAAACAAACAACTCACAATACAGGGGAATTATACATGTGCATCTCAGAATGTTGTTTATTACATCCAATGCAAGAAATGTCCACAGACAGGTTATGTGGGGGAGACCGAACAACCTCTTTGAACCCTAATGAACTTGCACAGACATGATATTAAAATGAAGAATACTGAAAAACCAGTGGGACAACATTTCTCTCAGTCTGATCACTCAATCTCTGACCTTTCTGTCCTAGTTCTCAAAGGTCATTTTGAAAATACACAACAGAGATGAACGCTTGACGTCAAACTTATCTTTCTTCTGAATATGGTTGATGGTGGTATGAATGTGGACGTTGGTTTCATGTCCCTTTACACTATTTAAAGTGCTCCTGCATCTTTATTGTTTCAGGTACAACATATGGACAGATATCTGTTTTACATATTCCTAATATGCTTATATATAAATGGTTCCATCTAATCTATATAACTGTGTGTATTTATAGGTTTGATTTTAATTGGCCGGTGGTGATTTCATGGACTTTATTTTCATACTAGCAAAACTGCTATTTCTAGTGCTTTAACACACACACACACACACACACACACACACACACAGAGTCCCCAACCTAGCTTCAGTAAGACATTTAACATCAGATAATTTAAAGACCTTCCACAACTACGTAACATTCCATTCAGTGACATTTGACTTATACACTCCTATAGTTTCAGGGATGCTTGATTATCTCTGTTTGGTTGTATTTCTTAGCTGATTACTGCCCTAATTTGTCACACCCATGTGAAATGTTTTTTTTTTTTCTTCTAATATTGCTCTGTACATTTAAAAGAGAACGTTTTAACGGAACCTGCCATTTCTTTCTGAAGAAGAACTCTGTGAATTTGAATATTCTGTAAATTTGTGTTGTTCCAATAAAAGGTAACAAATCACCACTTGCTTTGTGCATCTTGTTGTACAAGCCCCAGTATGGTAACAGACAATTTTTTAACGAAAATATGAAAACATTTAATGGCTTATGTGAGTTTAGCTTATCCTTGTCAGATCCATCACTTGCAAGTTATAACTACACTTGTGTGCAGCCTGCTAACTGAACAAAAGTCTCTTCATTTAATCTACAAATGTCAGATGTGCTTGTAGCTGTTTATTATTCGCTGCGCAGCTCTCTGCATCTGCCTTGCTAACTGAACATGGCCTTAATGCTCTCATTGTACTGACACATGCAACAGTACTGCAGCTGTTGGAATCCAAAAATGTTTCACTCACATTTCAGCCCTTCCCCAGATCTGTCCATTTTGTTTCTCTTGGAAAATGTTACATTTATAGGCAAGCTGTCAGCCCTTGTCACTACTAATCAGAACACCATTAAAAATATTTGTGTCTTATAATTTACTTGGAAGAACAAAACAAGTGTCCTATTCTCATGAGGCTCACACATGCTGTGTCTATGACAAAACTCTTTTGAGAATAGGACATTGAAGTTTTGTAGAAGGTGCACTGCTGTATATTGTATGTGATATTTGAAATGATTGATGTCCAGGAAAGGCAAACAAAAAACGAGTCTTTTTACATTTGTATTTTGAGAGCATGCAGACATTCAGGAAGAATAATAAATGCTGTGGTTTACAAAATTATGTACATATACTGCAGGAGCTGGAGAACAGTAGGGCTGTGCGGTACAACAATGACAATTGCTCATATATATACAGAAAAAACAAGAACAAACCAATATCAGGTTTCAAAGGGAAAGTATGATTAGGTACACTTGACAATCAGATTACTTTTATATAATGAGCAGACATGGTAGCTACACTGGGAATATCAGAAAAGCAAAGCACCTGAACAATTACACTTTGGAGCACAGAACTAACCTGGAGAACTTTGAAGAGCACTGAGGCCACCAGTCTATGAGTCCTCATAAGGGAGAGTGTTCTAGATTTGGGGAAGGTAGTAGTAGGAATCAGATAACAGTACCTGTTCATTGCACCTGGGCTTGAGGGGGAATCAGCTTCCCTGGCCTGGACAGATCTGAGGAGATGGCCAGTGTTGGGGCAGGGTTAAGAAGGGAAGTAAGAGGGGTGGCATGATGAGCAGTGTCACTGCCTGCCACACCAACAACCAGGGTTTGGGAATGGACCAGGGTCACTCGGGGGCTGGATGAGGGATGGAGGATGCATCATCGACAGATGGCACTCCTCCTCATCTGTGGAGGGAGGACAGCATGTGCGGCTTCTTGGCTGCCATCTGGTGAAGGTTGGGTGGCACAGTAAGCAGTCACCTCTCAAAGGGATGGGCACAGGCTTGAAAGTGTGTAGCATCTTCTTGCCACACATGGGTACCACTGCACACATGCCAACCTTGGGGACAAAGGCACAATGAGAGGAAAAGAACCTTAACAAGTGGGATGAAGATGGTGACCCTATAGGCTCTGCACCAATTGCAGTACCCATTTGCCCATGGAAGTGCTGATGTACATTGGTAAGTCCCAGATAAGGTGGGTGAAAGGGCTGAGGTCGCTGTCAGAAATGGGCCAGTTGGGAGGGACAAGTAGACAAAGACATGGTGAAAAAGAAAGAAGGAAGGAAGGAAAGAAAGAAAGAAAAGAAAGAAAGAAAGAAAGAAAGAAAGAAAGAAAGAAAGAAAGCCAGTGAGAGCCGGCCTGCCAGTGCAGCAGTTGTATATCTGCTTGCACCGACGACAACCCGGGTTCAAGAATAGACCCGTAAGTCAGAGGGCCAGCTGGGGGAGAGCTCCTTCTCTAGAGGGAGGGAGTGGAAGAGTAACTGGTGCTTTACAGACCCCTGGCAGAGCCTGGGGGTACCACCACAGCTGGCACCATCATGTTAGGGGAAGGCAGATGCTGGACAACATTTCACGTCCCTACCCCAGGGAGCAAGCATGGGAAAAAAACAGCCCCTCCAGCATGATGACCCGCTCTATCCCACTGTCCGCTGCTTCTACTGTCCACCACGGGGTCCTGCCCCCGTGGCCCTGACCCAGGGAGTAAACCGGGGCTTGCCAACAGTGTCCATTGGGAGGGAGAGCACCCCCCGGCAGCCCTGCCCAAAGGGAGCAAGCCTGGGCATGGGGCAGTGGGCAGAGCAGGTCTGAGGATAGGACGAACTGGACACACAAAAAAAAAAGAAAACCAGGGAGCTTTCTACAGAAGTATTTGTAATCAAATATAGCAGAGTGTTGAAGGCCCCACCCCTCCATGGATGGTCAACTCAGATATCCATATATAGTGTACACTGATAAGTTCACAATAGATATTTTAGGACTCACCACAACAGTACAAACCAGCTGCATGCACACAAGGCTGGTGGTAACATAACCCCAAACTCTTAACATTGCTCTCAGGAAACAAACCTTTTAATTCCTTAGCATGAAAATGCAAATTACGGAAAAAAAAATGATGACGTTTCACAAGTGCCTGTTTTAGTTCAAAAAGTCCTGTGCTGGATTTAAGGGAACGCCAAAGAGTCAATTTAAATTAAGATTTGTCTTGATGGATCCAACAGTGTAGCAAAGTAGCTCCCCCACAGCCAACAACCAATAGCTGCTTTCGCTTAATCCGAGTATTAAAAGGGACCATTTTATATTTTCTAGGGAAGTGCTGCTTCCTTAAAACAGCAGTGCAACAAGAAATGTTGTTTTTGAAAAAGCTAGTTTCAGCTACAATTAATAAAAATATAATATTAAAGTGCCTGTCAAATCTACTTTTCTAGGTAGCTCCAATGCTGTAAATCATAAGGCTTTTTTTTCCCTCTATCCTAACCCTTGCAAGATCTATAATGCTATTTCTAAGCCAAATGTGGTGGCCATCTTTTTTCTTTAGAAAAAAACTACATTAAAACATTTAGACAATACTCAGATTCTGGTGGAACTAGAAAATGTTACCATCAATTAAAAAAAACTGAAGATGCGTGAAATCTTTTATAATGAATCAAGTTAGGGTTAGAAGTTTTTGCCCAATTTCATTGCACTGCTGCTTTAAAAAATTTAGATCCACATCCCTGAAGATTTAACACAACTTATACAATGCTAACGACTGTCTTCACTGATTTGTTGTTTTGCAGATTACAGCATATCAGGGAAAATAACGAAACCAGTGTCTGCAGAATCCCCCAACCTCTGAGACCTTTGCTCTTACAATTTAATGACATCAATAGAATTAGTATAATTACAACTTTGTAATTTGCAGTATCAGGGACCTCTATGTAATGGGCATAACCCATATGCAATGCCCTTGCAAGTAGGGTTTCCTGAGTCCAATGATCAGCCTGACAGCATGTTATCAATGCTATATAACAAGGGCTACAGCTCAGCTGACATCATATCCACAAAAAAGGTAAGTTCGACTTCTAAATAAACATGGAAAGGAAATCTATTACGGAAGTTGTTTGCACCATCAATGAAATAAAACCAATCCCTTGGCAATGGCGGGCTGCACAAATGAGTTGTACCACTTGAAAGAGCTGGCTTGGAGAGGTTTCTGTTCCAGCAGCAGAACAAACATCAGTTTAGGGTTCCACGTCACAATCTCTATACAGAAGGGCTGTAACAATGCAAGGCAGCAGCTATGTCAATAAATAAGTTACTAGTGTCCGGGCACAGCCACCACTCTCATGCCAGTCACACTGTACATCCAATCCGTAACTGCGTGGTACAGTAACTGCAGTCTGCATACACTGAAAATGATTAGCCCATTTCCAACTCTTTTCTAAATGTGCATGTCTCCCATACATCTGGCAACAAGGTAACTACGCCACCTACTGCAGCTCACTGTGATGTCAGAAAATCCTGCTGTTTCTACAGATTTCATGAATACATTGGCAAAATGCACTGTGAAACCTGGAAAGGTAAGTAAAATTTATAAAGATGTAGTATATTGTAATAACTGAATAGAGTATGTTTAAGAAATCACTGACTAAAGTGGCTACCTTCTCTTTAGGAAAAGCTTCAATGTTTGTTAAAATTGTACACTTTGACAGTTAAATAAACAATTAATTACTTTTGGTAGTGCCCTGCAACCTCCATAGGTAGTCTTCCACCTTCCTCCACCCTGAGACTCCCCAAAGAGGATGATAGTGTCAAATTTAGTTGACTAAAGAGCCATTCATACCAGGGGTGTAGCCAGGAAATTCAGAGGCATACACCAAATTGACACACTGCTACCTCCCTTCCCATTCTATGTGCCCTGCAACCCCCCCATCCATGCCCTCCCACCCGAGGTAATCAGACCACACACATACACACACACATGCACCCACAGGCACACACACACACACGCACCTCTCAACTCTTGCTAGTCACTGTACAGACTCCCCTGTCCATAATCCCTCACTGCTGGGCAGATTCCTGTTCACAGTCCCACATGGGTAAACTCCCTTAACAGTTTAATTAATGTATACACCCCACCTACCCCACCCCACACACACCCACACACTACCGCTTGACTCTTTTAAACTTCCGTTAAATAACACTTTTATTAATGTATCCACCCTGCTTACCCCCCTACACACACACACACCTTCAGAATGGGGGGCTGATTATATGTAGTGGATAGCACCCACTTACAATCTAACAATTTTCAAACCAGTGCCCTTTGTCCGCTACCATTTAATTTTGTAACACTGTCCATTTGCAATATGGATAATTATAGCTAAGTATAAAATTGTTCATGCCTTTTTGGATTCTGTGATAGAATGGATAATGAACAATCTGCAAAACCCTGTATTAAAGAAATACTGTCAGACCCCACTAGGCCTCAAACTGTCCCTAGGTTAAAAAACACATTTTATGATTAATCACACTATATAGAAAGTGGTGATGTAGCTGGTAGTTTAATTCAGTTCCTTTTTCTCTTTTTAAAAGTGAAAAACTGTCTGGCTACTAGTGTTACCGTAAAAATATACTTAGAAACCTAGACACATAGAAATCTGATGGCACAATAGGACCCTTTGGCCCATCCAGTGTGTCCTTTTAACCCATCCCCATGGGTAACCCTAGACCCCACTCCTTGTACCCCTCCTCTGCCCCCGATGAAGACTCCATTCCCGCTTTCTTTTTCCCCTTCCCCCCCTCTTATGGATTCCCGTGTATTTATCCCATGACCACTTGAATTCACCTAAAGTTATGGCCTCTACCACCACTTCCGGTAGTCTGTTCCAGGGTGCCACCACAATCCCTCACTGCTGGGCACAGACTCCCATCCATAACCCTACATAGGTAAACTCTCTTAACAGTTTTATTAATGTATACACCCTACCCCCCACACACACACACCTACCTCTTGACTCTCTTTTAATTAAACTCCCTTTAACCAACAGTTCTCCACCACATACACACACGCGTGCACACACACACACACACATATACACACACACACACATATACACACACACACACACATATACACACACACACACACACACACACACACACACACACACACACACACACACATACACACACACACAAAAAAAACATTCCTCATGATAAAGCATGGATAATATCTTAAAAGTCTCCTTGGCCTGCTTTTGTAATGGTTACAGTCTGGGGGAGTTTAGACCCAGGCTAGCTGAGCAGCAGTACCCGTCTGCTCCTTCTTTCACCCCATCAATCTTCTCCTGGTTGTACTGAGCTGAGCAGTGGACTATGTTTTAGCTCAGCTTTGCCTCACCCTTGACCCCACACAGTCCCTTCCTGACTGAATCTGACCCACACCCACCAGGTCCCATACATGCATACATACACTTACACTATTACCATAAGTCTCAAATTAACTGACAATAAGGACAAACACACTGCACAGCAGTCAGTGCAATAATTCAAATACCAATGTAAATGCCAAATATCTGAATGGATTCCCTTCCCATGCAATTATCTGATCTTCAGCAAGGGATTCAGGCAGCAGATAAACAGTCATCAGAAACAGGCTGCAGTTATTTCCAGGGTAGGACATGCAAATTAACTGAGAAGGAGGACTCCAATTTTTAACAACAAGAACAATACACTGTTTGCAGCAGCAGATAAACAGTCCCAACATAAGCTGAAGCTATTACCAGAACACTCTCCTGATGACTTTGACAGCTCAACTACCAAGAAACAAACACACTGCACTATAGTCAGTGCAATGATTCAAAGACCTATTTGAATGCAAAATATACACAAATTATATACAAATAATTCAAATATCTGTGCTTTTGCAATCCGATCTTCTGGATGACTAGCGAGGGATACAGGCAGCAGGTATAGTCAGGTACAGCCGTCAGAAATGGAACTTGAAAAAGCTGCAGTTGTCCAGGGCAGGACACTCCAGATGGACAGTACCAGCCAGAGCAGGACAGGCAGGCAAGCAGGATCCTCTTCCAGGCAACAGTGAGTGAATTGATCCTCAGCCAGGAAGACTGCGGTGCCATGCAGTGAAGTGGGACATACTGAGACTCGGACTCGCTCAAGAGAAAAAACACAAATAACCACCCGAGATGAAGATGCCACTGTAGGACTTGGTAGATGGTTCTCCATGGTCTCTCTCTCTCCTGCAGTTCCACTCGAGTACAAGGCTCCTCTGATTAGGCTCCAAAGTGAAAAAAACACAGTGCCTTGTTTGTTGAACTGGGGGCATTTAAACAAGCTGCCCCTCACAAGCCACTCTTTCAACCTAAAATGGTAGCCAATTAGGGACATACTGTACATGCCAACTACACCCGTGGACCTGATTGAAACATGCAGTTACAAGGTCCGCGGAGCACACACACACACCACCGAAAGCTTGAATAGGATTAGGGATCAGTGAGTGCCAAAAAGCCTGTGAAATGGAAACTGGGCAAACAAAGAGAAGAAAAGAACACGCTGCTGGTGGATGGCTTTTTTGCTACCCCTCCCTCACTACTTGGCATAAATGCTGTGGCTTACCTGGCATATCGGTAGCTATGGCCTTGATTCATACACACTGTATCCCAAATACAAACAAACAAGATACCCTTAGTGCAGGGACTGTATGCTACAGTATGTACATAGGGCAGCCATTAAGCAGGTGAATATCACACACACACACACACACACACGTACACATGTATATATAGTGGGATCAGCTGCCTGATCCTGCAGAACTAAACTGTGCAATTCAGTGGCAGGAAACTAGGACATGCTGAGGCACTGCCTATTATCCTGGTGGACACCACTGTACATACACGGCCATGCTGCATCAAAACTGGTTTTACCGAGAGAAAGAATGCTGGCAAGGTTACCATAAATATCTCCCCTACACTTTCGTAAGTGTCATGTAATCTTTAGCTTCAGCCTGGGTAGCCACTAAAGAAGAGCAGTAGGGATCGCAGTTTAACTTCTCATCCAAATGGTGGCATCACAAAAAGTGCACACACACCCTATGCAACTGCCGATGCTGGCCTCGAACATGGCTATCTGATGTTTCTGGCCTACAGGTGAGGATGCGACCAACTGAGTCATAAACACTGACTATAATTATGACATGGGAAAGTATTGCTGAGACAGAGGGTCAAGAGTTTTCCAGCAGGAAGGTCCTCTCCCCCCATCCTTTCATTTTATGTACCTTACTCCCTGTAATACAGGCTGTAGTTTCAGACTCCAGCCTCAGGGCTCAGTAGGCTTTGTGTAAAGTCAAGTTACAGCAGCATTTGATGTGCATTGGGAAAAGTCCCTTTCACAGAAAATGTTGGGAACAGCTGTCCTCTTTTATGCATATTTTTCAGGAGTATAAGGGAGTGGGTTATGTCTATTAAATGTTTACCTCCTAAATGTGGGACACGGTACTTCAAAATGATGGAAACAGTGGCATACAATGGGGAAAAGAGGCAGCATGATTGCTATCTCATCAAGTTTGATAGACAGACAGTTTCATGCCTTGTACACCAGTGCTACTACTTTGCTTGTATGGAGTTTTTCCTTTGCTATACCTACTGTACATATTTTGTTGTGATGTTTTGGTTATGAACTGAAATCCATGTTGTACTTAAGTTGGTATGTTTTCTAGTGTCCAGCACCTATTTCCTCCTTATAGTTTGCAGTTTCCTTACCCCTGGCTGCACCTGGTAATAACATTCAGTAACTAGGCCAGCCAGCCGGTGCAGCAGTTGAATTTCCACTTATGCTGCCGCGACCCGGTCTGCAATGGACTCGGGTCATCGGAGGGCCAGCTGGGGGGAGAAGGACTGAGCGTCCCTTGGATTGCTCTCCTTCTCTGGAGGGTAGGGTGGCATCGTGTTCAGTGCAACAGCAGCACCCAGTGTAGGCTGGGTTGCCACAATGCACTGATGCAGTACAGCTCTCAGGGGCAGGGAGGATGCTGGCCGTCATTGCACATCCCCGCCTCTGCCTATGGGGAGAAAATCCTGCAGGGCTGCCTCCATAAAGCCTTACCTCCGGCTTCAATTAGCCTCCCGTGGCTCGCTTCTCCCAATAGATACTAGAATTGCAGCACCTAAGGGGAGTGGGTGCCGCAATCCCGCCCTCTGGGGAGTAAGCCAGGGGTGCCATGGGGAGTAAAGAGCTGATAACGGGAGTTGAGAGTTGGAGGTCCGTGACCAAGGCAGATATCGGCACCCCCTGCAGACAAAAAGCATACTAAATAAAATTTAAAAAATTCAGTAACTAATATTTGCTTGCCTGCCTAGATTTTATCATTTAAAAAACATAAACAGAACATCACAGCAGTGTGTAAATTAATGATTTCCAAGGCCACTGTTTTTCATTTTTTACCAGAAAACCAGAAAAAATCCAGAATTTGAACTGCCTGCTGGTACAAAACACAGAATTTGAGCCGGCCCAGTAGTGCAGGGAGCTGAGGAGCTGGACATCTTACCTCATTCTACGCCGGCGACCCGGGTTCAGGAACGACCTCGGATCATCAGGGAACCGGCAAGGGGGGGAGCAGGATTGAGCAGTCTCATGGCAGCTCTCCTCTCCTGGAGGAGGTGGTCACCCCCCCATAGTCCCGCCACCATCAGGTGGAGGTCCGGTGTCAATGCAGGTGGAGGGAGCAGCACCAAGGGAGGGCATCTCGATGCATGACATGCTCTTGCCTCTACATGCATGCACATGTGTGAAAGACGGCGGTGGGAGTAACATGGGTTACAAAACCTACAAAATATATATATATAGAAATAAAAACCACAGAATTTGGCATTTTATACCAGATCAGTAAATCTACAGAACTTGTATTGTTCTTATAATTGCTTCCTAGACTACTTTCAGTTTGCTTCATTTAATGCTCTGTATATTAAGCCCTCTTTTATTCTGATTATTTATACACATATAAAAAGAATGACAGTAGAATACTGGTAAAATCCAGAAATTAGACTTACAATCACCGGTGCAGTTCCTGGAATTTCAAGTCTTGAAAATGGAATTTCATTACTTTAATCACTGTACATCAGTGGCCTTAATGATTCCATGTTCAGAAAGTCAGCTTTGTGTTCAGAAACACACACCATTGTGAATTCTTGCTGTAAAAGCATAGTGTAAAGTATAGGGTGGTACCTTTCTGAGTGATGAAATTAAGCAGTATACCACTCCAGGGTGTGGGTGATGCTGGGATTTACCCACGCCTGGTGTGGTTGGATCACAAGGCCGCAGGCCAGTAAACCACACCAGAAGAGGGTAAATCCCAGCATCACCCACACCCTGGAGTGATATATTGCGATTATACAATGTCCCCCTTTCTTTGGTGAAAAAAACTAAATAGAATAATTTTTTTTCTTAATTATATGTTTTTGTTTTTTATTTGATTGATCCACTAGAAAAAATAGTGCATTGTTGCTAGGGAGACTCTTCCTAGCTTTAGCGCAATTTCCACTCCTCCTCCCCTTCCCTCCCTGCCCCAACCATCTGCAGCACCCCAGGCACACAGCAGGAAAAGTCTGTAGCACAAGTTCTGCCCTTGTTGCTTATTTTAAAAATCTGAACAGCAGAATGGGCTGCCATTAGACTTTTTCTCAACCCCCGGCCCACGCAAAGTGCTGCAGCAGGTCATACATATCTCAACCATCCCGTTCACTGAGGCATGTTTAAAAACTGGACAAACTCTGAAGTGAGGAAAGTGTTTCAATTGAAGGTTGAAAGTTTTAGAAATCACAGCTGAAAAGCTGAGCGGTGCTACTGGGAATGCATGTGTGCATGTGCATATCCTAGAGGACATGCATATGCATACACACATGCCCAGTATCACGGTTCAGCTTTTTGGCACTGATTTCTAAAACTTTTAGCCCTTGTTTTCTATTTTGAAACAGTTTTCCCACTTCAGCATTTGTCACAGATTTTAAACATGCATTCAGATGAAAGGGGATGGTTGGAGGTGTGTACAAAGAACTGCTGCAGTGCTTCATGGTGGGAGGGGATACCCTAAGGACAGTCTTTTTGCTTCAAGTTTTTTTAGAAGTGATCAATGGACTGTGGAGGTAGTGGTCACGGGAAGGAAGCCAGGAGTGACTTTATAATGGGGGGGCCCTTACAGACCTGTGGGACACTTTGTGGACATTTTTGGTTCTACTGTGGTGGGTTGGCTGCGGAGTGCTGACTGGAATGTGATTTGAAGAAGAAAGCTGAGGTACGTATAATGGAGGCACTGTTTTACCATTGGAAGTTTCATTAATATTGCAGAACATTTTTTCCAGCTCATCTGGATTTGTTAAATCAAAGGAAGTGTCCATTTTATGAATTTGGTGCCGGACCGTTTCGTTTAGCAGGGAACTAATATGGTGGTGGTGAGTTGTTTTGATGTTGGGGGATCAGAATGATACTGAGATAGTGGGCATTAGATGAGGCTGGCTGGCACTTTTTACCATTGGTCATGCCAGGATTTACAACGGGTAAATCATGCCATCCAGCCAATCAGCTTTGAGGATTTTTAGACCCATTGTATAATGAGGGACTGTACCTAATAAAGTGGGACAGTCAAGGGACATTAACCAGGGCTCACAAAGTCAAAGCTGAACAAATAACATCTCTTCAGGCTTCTCGAGAATCCCTAAAATAAGCTGCTAGACTAGCCAGCTGATCATAAAATTGCTGCCACAGTATTACATTCCAAAATCTGAATACAACCTTAGGAGTACCTTAGCAAAATTCTATAAGAATGCAGGATCTCTGTTTCCACACCATGATGAAACCATACTGTATGTTCTGGCTGCAAATTCTAGCCAGAGAAGTCATGTCATAGAATTGCCCAAACATTAGCAGGTATAGGGATCTGATAGATAAGTGGCTCATTGGGAAGGAAACTCTATGCTATCCCTTTAAAAAACTGATCACGCTAGGATGTGTTTTAATGTCTGTCTCTTCTCACACTGACACCCACACACTAAATGTTGCTCTCTACATTTTTACGCTCCGCTCATAGTCTTGTGCATGCTTTTGATCATTGAGCTACAACTGAAAGGTATCACTCCCTCTTGCCATGTTATGGAACATTCACTGGGTAATATTAAAAGAGCACCAGATGCTGGAGAGGCTGCGGACTCAGGGGAACCCGTAAACATATTTTTTGGAGCTGTCCCAAACTGAACAATTTTTGGAACAAAATCACAGAACACATGAAGTCCATTCTGCAAGTTCAGATCCCCATAATTCCACAGCATCTACTGCTGAGTGAACCACCTCCAGGGCCAAGAGGGTATAAAGCTAACTACCTGTTCCCCATATTAGTGGCAGCAGCCCAGAAATCAATTACTAAACTGTGGCTGTCTGAGAAACCTCTGACAGAAGACCACTGGTTTGCCAGTTGTAAACAGATAAAAAGCATGGAAAAACTTACAGCCAACTTACACCTCCAGCCCGATGGCCATAAAACTAAATGGTTGCCCTACCTTGAATATGAGAGTGTTAGAGAAGGGGTTTCAGTTTTAGACATATTAGCTAGGGAAACCCTAGACAAATAAAAAGAGCCAAGTTGGAACCTGGCCCTGGGGAAACCTGTTTTTTCCATCCCATCCTACCAAAGAACCTTGTGGCTCAAGAGGAACCCTTGGCTTGGAGACAAGAGTTGTAGAATCAGAGCAATTAACATGTGTCAGGTCTCATCCCATGGGGAGGTACAAGATCTGCTGCAGGGGGAAAGAGGGGATGGGGGAGGGAAGGGGGGAGAGGGATTTAGGAAATACTTTAATTTACTTTAATGTGTTTACTCTTTTTTTACCCTATAATTACATTGTATTGTAATATTCATTTGATCAGTTTAATATCTGTTTATATGCTAGGAATCTAACAGTCTTTGATGCATTCATTTATCAATTATAAGTTAAGTGACAATGTTTTAATTATTGTATAAGTACACGCACCTATTCAAACTGATGATAAGACCAGTTGCTGTAACTGTATTAGAGAACAAACAGTTAAACTGAATATTTCTGTTTTTGTGTTGATACCCTTGGTTTTATAAAATTCAGAAACTAATAAAATTCAATTTCAAAAAGAATAAATAAAAGAGCACCAGAAACTACACACACAGGAATGCAGGGAAAAGACACCTGCAAAGAACAATTTAACTCCTCCCAACAACACACATACACACATATGCAAATGTTCAGAGTGTTGTGCACACAACTATAAAACCAGCTAAACTGGTGGTTACAGAATCTGTAGTGTATTGCTCTGGAAAAAGCTGTCACAAACCAAAATGATTGTTTTCTTTTGTTTTGCTATTAAAGCACTCCATTTTGGTGTGCCTGTCTGGTTCACAATCCACAGAAATGAAAGCAGTGTAAGTAACTCATTGTTCTGGTGACAGACAGCTGGTTAAACAGAGACAGAACTGTACTCCGAGAACTGACTACAGAAAGAAACGGAGGCTGTGAGCTTTGAGAATAAAAAAAAAAGTTATTTTTATGTTTGCTTGCACGCATGTGCAAGAAACATAGTGCCATCATCGGAGATTTCGGAGGTGTGTCACCTCCTCCTCCAACTCAGTCAGTATGCTGGCAGGCGCGGCCCCTGTAAGCTAATGCATTTTGGAGCTGTCTATGACACGCTCCAAAATGCAGTGGCATACAGTTGAAAGGGGGAGCTACGCTTGAGTGAGCAGCGATAAGATAAGGCTGCTCACGCCCAGCTCCCCCACAGATGCCCGCAGGCATGCGCGCCCCCGCACGCACGCACTGTATAGCCGACGGGGTGCCCAATCCCCGTCGGCTGTGCTGCGTTCCCTCTGCCTCCCCCACAAATGCTTACAAAATGCCACGCTGGGTGCCCACCCCAGCGTGGCAACTATCATAGCCGACGGGGTGCCCAATCTCCGGCCGGCTGCACTGTCCTCCCTCCCCAGTAGGAGTGCCACGCTGGGAGCCCACCCCAGCGTGGCAAGCATTTCAGAGGGTCGAATGGGGTGCCCAATCCTCATCGCTGAACGGCCAACCCCTAACGCCCTTTGTGCCATGCTGGTAGCTCCACCCCAGCGTGGCAAATTCCCACGCCGCCCTTTTTTTTTTTACCTGTGAAGAAAAATGGTCCCACAGTGAGTCTCCCCGCCCCTCCCACAACCCGCACTTCACCCACTGCACACCCAGCCTTCCACTCCCCTCACCTCATACTTACCTCCGGCCTCGGCGACGATCTTGGTGGACCAGGAACACGTCTGCACTCTTCAAAGGCGACCGCGAACTGAGGAAATGCGGTAAGCTGTATAATGGGCTAGATAGGGGTTTCAACTTTATTGCATATCTCAGGAATTTTTGAATTTTGCACCAATTTTCAACATGGGGTTTTGGGACCCTTCTCATGATTGATGTCTAAGGCGTTATTCAGGACTGCGATTTCACGCAGTGACTGTGCAGTGACTGCGAAATCACCCTTTGGACCTGAATAACGCCATGTCAGTGACATCAATCATGAGAAGGGGTCTCAAAAAAACCCCATGTTGAAAATTTGGTGCCAAAATTCCCAAAATGACTGTTTTACGAGTGTGTGTTGCGCAGTTCCTACGCAGGCTCGTAAGTTCGCGAATTTTCAATATTTTCACTCCAGATTTTCAACATTGTCATTTTACCACACCTTCTTATGAGTAGTATAGCTGTCATTTTTCACATCTCACCCAAAATGTGTTTCTGCCCATGTAGCGCACAATGGGCGCAGTCGGTGTCTTAAATCAATGTCAGGGACAATTAAGAAAATCACAGTGACACTGTTCATGAGTAGACATCTTAAATGGCTATGTTGAAAATTTGGTGAAAAAGTCCAAACATGACTGTTTTACGAGCGTGCATTGCGCAGTTCCTACACTGTAAGGGCGGAATTTTCAATATTTTCACCCAGATTTTCAACATTGCCATTTTACCACACCTTCTTATGAGTAGTACAGCTGACATTTTCACATCTCACCCAAATGTGTTTCCGCCATGTGGAAGCATTAAATGGCAAGAAGTTGGTGCTTATAGGTCAATGCACGGGACAAATTAATAGTAAAATCACAGTGACACTGTTCATGAGCAGAGGTCTTAAAATGGCTATGTTGAGAATTCTGCGAAAAATTTCAAAAATGACTGTTTTACGAGTGTGCTTGTACAGTTCCTATGCACGCCCGTTAGTTCGGCAGAATTTTCACATTTTCATCTAGATTTTCAACATTGCCATTGTACCACACCTTCTTATGAGTAGTACAGCTGTCATTTTTCACATCTCACCCAAAATGTGTTTCCGACCATGTAGCGCACAATGGTGCAGTCGGTGTGCGAAATCAATGTACAGGACAAATTAAGAAAATCACAGTGACACTGTTCATGAGCAGAGGTCTTAAAGTGGCTATGTTGAGAATTTGGTGAAAAAATTCCTTAAAATGACTTTTACAAGCGTGCGTTGCACAGTTCCTATGCATGCTCGTAAGTTTGCAAATTTAATATTTTCACTCCAGATTTTCAACATGTCCATTTTATTAACTTCCCATGAACACAGCTGCAATTTTTCATATGTCGCCCAAAATGTGTTTCGCGACATGAAGCATAATGGTGCTGTTGGTGTGCAAAGCAATGTTTAGGACAGATTAAGAAAATCACAGTTACACTGTTCATGAGCAGAGGTCTTAAAATGGCAATGTTGAAAATTTGGTGACAAAAGTCCATAAAATGACTGTGTTACGAGTGAGCATTGCACAGTTTCCACGCACCCTAGTTAGTTCATGAATTTGTAATATTTTCAGTCCAGATTTTCACCAGTGGCATTTTTCCACACTTCCTTATGAGCAGTACAGCTGCCATTTTTCACAACATGGCCGAAGTGTGTTTTCACACTTTCAGTGCAGATATGCATGGTCGCTGTGGGAAATCATTGTTCGGCACAGATAAAGAAAATCACAGTGACACTGTTCATGATCGGAGGCACCAAAATGCCTGAGTTGACAATCTGCTGTAAGAAATCCCCTACCTAATTATATTACGGTTGCTTGCACAGTTTCTATGTACGCCGTGACTTTACCATTTTTTAATATTTTTACTACACAGTTGCAACATAGCCATTTTTACACCTCCCATGAAAGAGTACAGCTGTCATTTTTACATCCTGTTCGAATATTTTGCACCTGTGGTGCTAAATGCCGTAGTCACTGTGCATAAGCAGCTTTCAGCTAACAAACTGATATTCCCCCTGTTCATGAGGTGGGGTCACAAAACAAACATGTTGAAAATTTGGAGTGAAAATACCAACGAATGCCTGAGGTATTAGGCTTTTCAACTATAACGCCTCGACCCTATAGAGAATGACAGGCATCAGGGGTGTGACTTGGGATTCTTGCCTGTGATGCTCATACCATTCCACACCCTGCAGTCACTGAGAGGCATCGAGGTATGCCTTGACTCTTCGGCCCCAAAGTTCACCCCATTCTCCCATACTGCACCCATCTCACCGCATTTCCTAATGGAATGAGGTGCATAAGGGCCAAAGATCCCAAGGCACACCGTGACACTTGTCAGTGTCTGCAGGGTGGGGTGTGGTGAAATGGTGTGGCCATTATGCCTGATGACCCAAAGGCACACCCCAATGCCTGTCTGTATCTGCAGGGTGGTGGCGGGGTTGGCTTCAGTTCAATACTTCACTGCCATTCCTATTATGCAGCTGTCTAACTCCTACACTACCAATCCCAATGCCAGCAAGCAAACATTCGGCATTGACAAATGCTTGTTTTATCATGTCCCATTCTGAATCTAAATGGGTTCACATTTACAGGGATTGGATTTAAGAAGATTCATGACTCATGATACATTTATTTTTTAACCTGAAATACGTGACAGCCTCCACACTGTAGAGTGACAGAATGCAGAACCCCCCTCCCCCCCCCAGCTCAGCACATGCACTGCAGTGCTATTCCAATATTAACGGTTGTTTTCAAAGCATAAAAGCCTTTCTTTTGGGACTGAAAGGTATGTTAGCTCCTGCCATTAGCTTCTCATGCCAGAAGTTCACATAGGCACTTGCTCTTTAGGTTGGCAGACAGGCTTATTGTCTTTCTAATCGTTGTTCTTACCACACATTGGTCTGAAACTGACAATACCTCTCAACCTCCTGCCTCATAAATTAGGGACAAGGCTTAAAAAAATCAGAGACAAAGGACCAAAATCAGGGACGCATCTCCAAACTTGATGATATCCAGTCAGGAAGCTGGTAGAATATGGGGCTTAGTGCAAAATGCATTTTCTAAGGAAGAACAACTCTTTAACTTTAAGGTTTGACATTATTTTGTACTTCCAACTCCCACTGTGTGGTCACGGAAACACAATTTTTAGGAGGGACAGAGTAAAATTTTGAGGCAAAATCAGGGACATCCCTGAAAATCAGGGACAGTTGAGAGGTATGAAAGTGACCTATTCTCATTAAAATGGATTGCTCTGGCTCTTTTGCATTTTCCTTTCATTTTTATTTTGTAGACCGGTAAGCAGATGAGCAAAAACGCCCATTTTCACTGGCAAGCAGTTACATAAACAAAGACAATGCAAACAACATGTTACAAAAACCGGTCAAGCATTACCAATACAAATAGCATGGCTACACAACCAGTTCATAAACTTGCTTTTAAAACCAGTAGTCTTGCTGCAGTTTGAAACATTTGATGGTAACTTATAAAAACTCTTTGGTTGGAGTTACTCCTTCCTTTTCAGTTGATCTTTCTTTGACACTGATGATGGTTTCTCCTCTGCCCTGGATCACTAATGTATAGAGCACCACAAAAATACACCCTCAGCCCTCTACTCATTATCCCAGCCTTCAACCTTGGCATCCCTTTTACGGAGAAGACACTGTGTTATAAATTTTCCTTTATGATGCTTGGTTTTGGCACTCTTTCTGTATGCCTGGGTCAAGTTTAGTTCCTGGTTTCTGTTCAACTTCCTTCAGAATAATGTGTCCAAGATGAAAGTGTATGCTTTCTATAATAGTATCATCCTTTACCACAACTCTGTCCCCAATATCTCTCTTCTAGACTCAGACCTGTTTTTTGCCTCCTTTGTCTGCAACATTGGTCTCAACCCTAAATTGTCCTCTGTTTTCTGTTTGATGTTAAGGTTTTTTTAATCCAAATGATTTTTGGTGTGACTAGACTACAGGGATATAAATGAAAATTGTGTGCTTACCATAACTGTTTAATCTTCCAGAATATCTTCACCACTGGTTACCACTTGTGGGTCTAACCCAGAGGTACTAGGACCCCATAGCAGCCAGAACTTTTCTGGTGGGGGCTGGTGACACAAGAGGCCCCGCACATGTGCCTCCACACGTGCCCACTGGTATAGAGCAGCACAAGCCCCCTACTGCCACAGCACCTTTTCTCCTGAGGAGGTGAGCAGCACGAATCTAATAAGTACCCCATGCACTTAACCTAAAGGCATAAGAAAGCCCCAGTGGACTGTGTAAGAAGGGCCACCAAAACCAGTAACACAGTATCTTTGTAGCCCAAACCAAGTACAAAGGGGTGAATACCACAACACAACAATACTGGAGTTAGTCTGGGGGCTGGCGAACAGGTGTGGTAATCAATGATGAAGATACTCTGGAAGATGAACAATTATGGTAAATATGTAATTTTCATATCTTCCAAGAATCAGTCTGCACCATTGATTCCCACTTGTGGGTCATAGTACCACACTCAGAGAAAGTTCCCCAGACTAGGGAGACTGGAGTTCAGGGCACACTCAGGATAGTAATCCATTCAGAATTATCTTGTAAAAGGTGACAGGCTGCTTAGCACAGCCATCCAAGGCATAGTGCTTTGTAAAGATGTGCACTGTGCTCCAAGTTGCAGCTCTGCAGATTTCTCTAATAGGCACATAATCTATTTCTGCTAGGGAAGTGGCAAGCACTGTAGCGGAGTTGGCACATACCTTGCCTTCTACTTTAACCTGAGCCATAGCAAAGCAAAGGCAAAGGCAATTTACAATCCAGGCAGAAATGCCGTTGATTATAACAGGCTGTCACTTTCAATTAGTGTCGAAAGAGACAAAAAGCTGTTCTGACTGTCTGAAGTCCTTAGTCCTGCCCAGGTAAAACCTGAGAACCCTGTTAACATCCAGTGAGTGAACAGTCCTTTCTCCCTCATTCTGAAAGTTGGCAAAGTAGGTAGGCAGGGTCATAGCCTGATTAAGATGGAACTCTGACACTACCTCAGGCAGAAACTTAGGGTGTGTACAGAGAACAACAGCAGAGCCAAGCACAATGCAACTCAGTAATGTGTAGTAAGTGACATGTCACAAAATACTGAGGTAAAAAAGGGCTTAACTGCCACTGAATTCGACAGATACCTGCAGCATACTGCAAGATTTTGCAATATACTGCAGCATTACTGTGTTGCATCTTGGCTGGTGCCGCTGTAACTTATCTTTATCGAAAACCGTATATGGCTGCTTTCCAAGTTAGAAACTTCAGGTCACAAGTTGCACTAGGCTTGAAGGGCTTGCAACTGAGTATATCCGGCACAAGGTTGATACAGGGGGCCACCTCCTTACTGATGTGGGGCCTTGTGTTTAGAATACCCTTGAGGAACTTGTTAAACAGTGGCTGCGGTGCCAGGTAGAGGGTACCTATGGGTTTGTGGTATGCTGAGATAGCACATTGGTGGATTTTAACTGCAGAATACTGCAGGCCAGCATCAGAAAGGTCCAGTAAGTATTCTAGAATGCTGTCAGTTGGATATCTGAAGGGGTCCATTGAGGTTTTAGAATGCCAGACAGAAAATCTCTTCTACTTTGCTGTGTATGTCTTCCTGGTGGAAGGTGTATGTGCAGTCAAAAATATTTCAGAGACCCTCTAAAATACGTTGTACCTGTTCACTTCTAGCTCTTCAGGAGCCAGGCCCGGAGATGAAGGGAGCACAAATTGGGCTGCACAAGTTGACCCTGAGTCAACAAGTCCATACAGAGTGGTACAGCCCTTGATTTGCTGACTGAAAGTCGATTCAACAGCAGAAACCATATCTGCCAAGACCAGCAAGGGACCACCAGAATCATCTTGCTCTTGTGTACCTCAAGTTTGAACAACACTCTCTGAATGAGAGGAACTGGAGGGAATGCATACAGAGATAGATTTTGCCATGGCATTCTGAATGCATCCTGACAGGAAACATCACGTTCTGAACTTCTGAAGCAAAATCAAGGCAGTTTTGCATTCAGTGCAGACACAAAAAGGTTCACATCTGGGGTGCCTCACTCATGCAATAGTGATCTCATGACATCTGGTGTTAGTGATTGCGATGCTTGGCCAACTGGTTATAATTATTGTATGATATTGGTATTATAAACAAGCATTTGTCAATGCCGAATGTTCAATCAATCAATCAATCAATCAAATCTTTATTTATTCAGGCGATCATCATTGAGCAAGGCTCATTTACAAGATGGACCTGATAAGGTCAAGGTTCGAGTTCGAGTTCAAGTCGAATGTTGTCATGCTGGCACTGGCAGTGGTGGAGCTAGAGACACATAGCGCTTTGATTTTTTTTTTTACTTATTATTTTTCCACGCCTTACATCCCCTCAACACCCTCTCCTTCCGTACTCAGGGAGTGACACCCTCCACATCTATTCCAGCCATCTGGGTCTGCCCCTACAGTGCTACACTCGCTGCTTACTGGGACCAAATAGATGTCCAGGATTACCCCCTTGGCAGAGCAAGGAGAGATCTCCCCTTTACCTCTCCTCTCATCCTCTGCAGCGAGCTTGCAGAGCAGGATCTGCCCTTGGTCAGCTGATGGTGAGTCTAGCTCCAGAGGACTTCATCCAGGGTTCTGAAGGGCATTTTCCTCCGAGTTTCTTTCTCCGCCCCTGATACCAGCGTGCAATGGGAACAAGGGGAACAGGCACACATTGAGACATGCATCCATCTCAGTTCCCTGCCAGCATAAACCCCCTTTGTGTTGCTGATTATTCTCCCTTATGCAAGGACCTCCCCTGGTTACCCAGAAGGTGGCGGTCTTGCAGCGGAGTAAGCTGCACATCTCCCCCCCCCCCGGAGAAGGAGAGCAAGCCATTGGGTGCTCAATCCTTCTCCCCCCCCGGCTGACCCACCGCTGATCCGAGTCCATTTCTGAATCTGGGTTGCCAGCGTGGAGTGAGGAGTGGCATCCAGCGCCTCAACCCTCAGCGCCATGGGGCCAGCACTCATAGTGCTGTAATTTTGTTAATGTGTCCCAAAAGGTGATTTTGCACAGCGAGCACGCCATTGTGTGCCACAGCTGTGGAAATGCATTTTGGGCAGGCTGTGAAAAATAGCAGCTGGACTGTTGATAAGGAGGTGTGCACAAATACCAGGGGTGAAAATGTGGCATGAAAGTATTGCAGATTGACGAAGTTACAAGGGTGCATGGAAACTGCGCAATGCACACTTGCAACACAGTCATTTTAGGGACTTTCAGCACCAAATTGTCAACATAGGCATTTTAGGACCTCTGCTCATAAATAGTGTCACCATCATTTCCGAAAACCGTCCCAAAAACTGATTTCGCACAGTGAATGTGAAATTCTGTGCCGGACATGCAAAAACACAGTTCAGCCAGCTGTACTGTTCATAAGTAGGTATGGAAAACTGCGAATGATGAACAGCTGGAGTGAAACTATTACAAATTCACATAGTCATGAGCGTGCGTGCAAACTGCGCAATGCACGCTCATAAAACATTCATTTTATTGACTGTCGCCACCAAATTTTCAACATAGGCATGTTAGGACATCTGCTAATGAACAGTGTCACTGTCATTTTCATAATGTGTCTCGAACATGGACTTTCCACAGTGACAGCACTATTCTGTGCTGGAACTGCGAAAACAGATTTTGGTCAGGATGTGAAAAATGACAGCTGTAATGTTCATTAGGAGGTGCAGAACAATGGCACTGTTGAAAATCTGGAGTGAAAATATTATAAGTTTGCGAACTTATGAGCGTGCGAGCAAACTGCGCAATGCACGCTCATAACACATTCATTTTATGCAGTATTGTCACCAAATTTTCAACACAGGCATTTTAGGACCTCTGCTCATGAACAGTGTCACTGTCATTTTCATAATTTGTCCTGAACACTGATTTTGCACGGCGACTGCGCTATTCTGTGCCGGAAGTGCAAAAACACATTTCGGCCAGGATGTGAAAAATGACAGCTATACGGTTCACAAGAAGGTGTGGTAAAATGCTAATGCTGAGAATCTGCTGTGAAAATATTGTGAATTCACGAACTTACGAGTGTGCATAGCAACTGCACAATGCACGTTCGTAAAACAGTCATTTTTTGGATTTTTCCCACCAAATTTGCAGCATAGGCTTTTTGAGAGCCCCTCATGAACATATACTGTCATTTAGCTTATCCCGGAAGGTGACCCAGCCGCAGTGACTTCAAAATCACCTTTCGGGCCCAATTAACAAAATGACAGTGACAGAATTCATGAGGTGGGGTCCCAAAAACCCCTTGAAAATTTGGGGCCAAATTTACCCCAAATGCCTGAGATATGCATTAAAGTTGAAAAAACCTTATTTATTACATTATACAGCTTACCAGCATTTTCTCAGTTCGTGGTCAGCTTTGAAGAGTGCAGATGTGTTCCAAGTCCACCGAAGATCGCTATACCGGACTCGGAAGTAAGTATGGGGTGAGGGGGGGGAGGCAGGTGCGAGAGGGTGGTGCGGTGGGGGAAATGAGACTACGAGGGACCATTTACATTTTACAGGTAAAAACACATTGCAGGACAGATTTTTTGTTTTAGAGGATTTGGCTTGCTGGGGTGGGCCCCCAGTGTGCCACCTAACTGTTTAGGGGGTCTGTAGCTGACTGGGGATTGGGCACCCTCGTCAGCACACAATGGGGGTGGAATTTATGCCAACGGGGATTGGGCACCCCCTCGGCATTTAACAATGGGGGGGTTCTTTATGCCAACAGGGAGTGGGCTCCCCGCGCACACAAGTAAAGGGGTTAGGAGCCAGGGGGGATTGGCCACCCCAGCATATAACAAATGGGGAGGTTATTTATGCTGATGGGGAGTGGACTTCTCCATCGGCAGTACAGGGGGCAGGGTTAACTGACAAGGGGAGTGGGCACACCAGAAGTCGGCAGTTTGGCAGCCACTGTGCCACCATGCTCATAATGTCGGCGAACACATCCAGGGAAGGTACGCTGCATCTGACGAGCTTTGCTGGGACCTTTTCTTAGATGTGCTCACCACATTATGTATGCGTGGTGTGGCACCGGCATGCAGGCTAATTGGGGAATGAGGGATGCACCTACTGGTGCGTGCCCTGCATTCACCCAACAGGAACCGTGCCTCCAAAGCTGCACTGCCACAAGATTTTGGCTGTGCAAGCACGCCTACACAATAAATGGTCAGTGTATGAAATGTCAGTCTGTGATATTTGGTCCTTTTAAATTACAAGGTGTCAGCAGCTGAAATCACAGGATGTATTACACTGACAAGGAGATCTCTATAATGTCATTATCTTCCTTGACAGATTGCATTTTGTGGCCTTTTTATGACCTCATGCTTTTGAAGTTGGAAACTAAATATACATTTTATTATATCAGGGAAGGAAGTCATTTAGCTGATTCCTGTTGGCTATTTCACACCTGGGTGATGGACTGTAGGGTTATAAACCTCAAAGGAACTGGTTGATCAAAGACTCATAATTTGAGAAATGGGTTTTTGCTGACTTTCACGTTATTTAAAATACATCCTGGTAGGAATTCATGTTCACAATTTTATATTCTAAAGGGAGGAGCTAGATGACTCACAGAAGGGGTGTGGAGACACAGAATTTAAACTGATACTTGTGTCTGAAATGTGGGGCATATCTTTTTGGGCTCTAAAAAGCAAAGATATCTCTAATTTAAAAGCACTTACAGAGGTAATACATGAGACAGAAAAGATCTAAGTGTATTGTGGTAGGAGTTTGTTCGATAGTTTTCCTTTTTTTCTTTTATGTGATTGTGATGCTCTTTGATATTTGTTCTGTATTTTATCTTACTGTTTTTATCCATTTTTAGTAACCATTTTCTTAAGATACTGCCTGGGTCTCCTCAGTTATTTTTGCATGTTATTGCTGAACAGATATTAAGTCTGACAACTGTTCAAGGGCTTGATGGTGTTACTAAGCTTGGTAAAAGGTAAGAATATACCTAAGGTCTCTTATAGCATTTTAAGGATTTACTTTGGATACCTGGTTAGGTGCCCTTAGGCGAAAGATATATTGCATCCCCCCCAAAGAGAATATTATCTGAGCCTGTACATGTGGGTATGCTAGCATAAGGTTCACAGCTTGAATCCCCCAGAACTTGAGACTAAAGGTGATTTGGACCCAAAAGCAGACAGGAGAGTTACCCTGTCTGTTACCTGTTCACACTGTTGTGCTCTGAGGTTGGCACTCTGGGAGCAGAGGGTCTGACCTGTGGAGTGCGTTTGTGACAGTGACCACTCATGAATATCAATCTCTGTTCAACTATGCTTGTCTGCCACAGTTTTCTAAACATCTGGCAGGTTGAGTGTTTGGAGCAGGATCCCCTGCTCCTGGCAACATTCTGACACTCTCACTGCACCCCTGCAGAGAGGGTAAAAAAAATTACTCACCATAGTAATCTTTTTTCTTCCAAGGTGTTCTTTAGCATCAGTAACTACTGTAGTAAGCTGGCCAGGTAGTACTGCCCCAGATGAGTTTTATGAATCAGCCAATCAGATTAAAGCTTGAGATGTGCTGAGGAGTGAGAGGGAAGGAGGTTTCAGAATTTTTTCGACGATAGAATGGGCAAATGCCCCAGAGGAAAGAGCCAACGGCATTTAAAAAATAGACACAATGACCAGAACCAGAATCAAAACTACAAAACTTTGCTCAAAATGTAGTCCAAAGTTAACATACTGGAATATTAAAGGCAAAAGATAGAGCCCTCTTCCAAAGGTTATTTGGGGAGGATGGGTTGGAGCTTATTGATGCTAAAGAACATGTTGGAAGAAAGAAGATTACTATGGTGAGTAATTTTTTCTTCTTATCCCAGGTGTCCTTTAGCATCAGTAACTATTGCAGTCTATAAAGCAGTGCAGTTGGGAGGTGGGTAGAGAACCTATTTATGAACAAGGCTCTGCAGTACCACCTTGCCAAACCTGGCATCAGAGCTAGACTGCACATCTAAGCAATAATGCTTAGTGAAAGTGTACACAGTCTTCCAAGTTGCTGCTCTGCAGACTTTCAGAAGGGGAATGTTTCTTTCAGCTGCCACAGAGGCTGCAGTGCCCCTGGTAGAGTAAGCTCTTAGGCCTTCTGGAGGCTGCTTACCAGCTTTGTCATAACAAAAATGAATACAAGAGACTATCCAGCGAGAGATAGTTCTCTTAGTAGCTGGTTTTCCTCTACCTACTTCCCTATAGGTAAGGAATAACTGAGTGGATGAACCCCCGAACAACTTGGTGAGATCAAGATAGTATAGAAGGGCTCTTCTGATGTCCAGACTGTGGAGCTTCTGTTCCCCTGAAGTGGACTTGTCAGTAAAAAATACAGGTAAAGTGATGGATTGGTTAAGGTGAAATTCTGAGACCACCTTAGGGAGGAATTTTCTGTTCATCCTTAGTTCAGTCTTGTTTCTGTGAGGGATGATGTAGTTAGGCTCAGTGCAAGCCTTTGTGTGAAGCAAATAAACAAATCAAAATGAAAGAAAAAGACACTATGGTTCTCAAAAGAGGTGATGGTGAAGGTTAGGGAGAAAAAGATAGCATTTAGGAAGTATAAGAAAACACAGAAGGAGCAGGACAGAGAACTGTACCAGTTAAAGCAGAAGGAAGCGGGGAAGGCAGTCAGAATAGCAAAGGCCCAAACCAAGGAAAAGATAGCCAACTCGGTTAAGAAGGGGGATAAAACCTTTTAAAGGTACATCAGGGATTGTAGAAATACAAAGGGAGGGATAGTGAGGCTGAATAAAGAGGACAGTGGGTGGGCAGAAAGGGATAGTGAAAAAGCAGGGATACTGAATTAATACTTCTGCTCAGTATTCACAAAAGAAGACGAGGGAGAGGTACCTAATCCAATCAATAGAAGCATTCTGGATAGGGGGGGTTGATCCCAGTCCTTTCACAGAAGAAAGGGGTCTGAAAGAACTCCTAAAACTGAAGGTGGACAAAGCAATGGGGCCTGATGGGATTCACCCAGAATTCTAAAAGAATTAAGGGGAAAACTAGTGACACTACTGACTACCCTTTAATTTTTTTTTGAGTTATCTATTTTGGCCCCCTGTCATGCTCAGGAGCTGCCTCTCCTTCAGGGTGCCATGACCTCTCAGACATTCCTCCTACTATCTCCCACATAAGCCACCTTAGCTTAGATCCACAGCCTGCCTCAGAATAGCCCGGTGTGACCCTGTACTGGGTGGGTCCCTCTCCTCTGAGGGGGAATGCACCAGTGGGAGGAACTGGCACACTATTTGCTTTGGTCCTGGGTGCTGATGAGGCTTTGCTTGGCCTGCTGGAAGTCTTTGGCGGTGTCCTGGGTCGGCAGCCATCATCCAGCCAGTCTCCAGAGTGGTATTTCTGTTTTTCTAGTGTTCCGCTTGTAATGATCCCTCTGCAATGCTCCTGGTCTCCACTGGGTGCCACTGCAGAGTGACCATGCATCCCCAACCCACCCCAGGGGTGGAGAGCAGTCCCTCGGACACTTGATCCTACCCCTTACCCTGCCAACCACCAGCGCCCCAGTCCGTTCCTGAACCCAGGTCTCCAGCATGGTGAGAGGTAAGGTACCCATGCTTCAACCCTCTGCACCACCGGGCCAGCAGACTACCCTTTTTAACAAATCATGGGAGGATAGTGTGGCACCTAAGGACTGGAGGAGGGTGGATGTGATTCTCCTTCATAAAAGCGGGAGCAAGACAGAGGCAGGAAACTACAGACCTGTCAGTTTGACCTCAGTGGTAGTGAAAATGATGGATTCACTCCTGAAGGAAAGAATTGTTGAGTACCTAGAGGCCAGTGGGGCACAAGACCCAAGACAGCATGGATTCACAGTGGGAAGGTCATGTCAGATGAATCTAATTGATTTCTTTGACTGGGTGACCAAAGTTGTAGACCAGAGAGGGGCTGTGGACATGGCCTATCTAGACTTTAGCAAGGCATTTGACACAGTCCCACACAAAAGATTAATAAACAAATTAGCCAGCCTGGGAGTGGGTCCCAGTGTGGTGGCCTGGGTGAAATACTGGCTGGACAACAGGACACAGAAGGTAATAGTAAACTGGGTCCGGTTCTTTTTAATTTCTTTATAAGTGACATTGCAGAGGGACTAGAAGGAAAAGTATGCCTCTTTGCTGACGACACAAAGATCTGCAACTGGGTTGATACACAAGAGGGGGGTAGAAAGGATGAGAAGGGACTTGGCAAGGTTGGAGGAATGGTCAGAAGTATGGCAGCTTGGATTCAATGTAAAGAAGTGCAAAGTAATGCACCTGGGAAACAAAAACCCAGGGAAAGAGTACACAATGGGGAGAGGAGGCAGTAACAACAACAAAAATGAAAAGGAACCTGGGGGTAATCATATCAGATGGCCTAAAGGTTAGCAAGCAATGTGAAAAGGCAGTAGGGATGGCTGGGGGATACTGGGATGTATAGGGAGAGGCATCCCCAGTAGAAAACAGAAAGTTGGTATCCCTCTGTACAGACAGTTGGCGAGACCCCATCTGGAGTACTGCATCCAGTTCTGGAGACCCCATCTCCGTAAGGACATAGACAGAATGGAGGCAGTCCAGAGGAGGGCAACTAAAATGGTGCAGGGTCTGCAACAGAAGCCATACAAGGAGAGACTAAAGAAGCTGAATATGTATACCCTTGAGGAGAGGGGGGACATGATAGAAACTTTTAAGTACCTCAAGGAAATCAACAAAGTCCAAGAGGGTAGCATCTTTCAGAAAAAGAGATGTGCAAGAACAAGGGGACATAATTTGAAGATAATGGAGGGATGACTCATGGGCAATGAGAGGAATTATTTTTTCACACAGATGGTGGTAGACGCATGGAACGGCCTTCCTGAGGAGATTGTGGGGTCAAAAACAGTAGGGGAATTCAAGAATGCATGGGACAGACATAAGGCAAATCTTGTGGGAGGTAGGAAGAATTAGGCTGTTGGTTAACTAGGATCTGCAGCTTATCCAGTAGGTAGGGAAATGGGCAAACTAGGTGGGCCAAGCAGTCCTTTTCTGTCATCAAAGTCTATGTTTCTCTGTTTCTAACTCTGAAATCCTTCTTGCAGAAGTAATGGCTGCTAAGAAAACAGTTTTCCAAGTAACATACTTGAGATGGGCCATAGCCATGGGTCCAAAGGGTGGCTCCATGAGCTTGGCAATACAGAGATTCAAACTCCAAGGAGGGACTGTTTCCCTAATTGGAGGCTGGACATGGAGGAAACCTCTGAAAAACTGTTTAAAAACTGGTTGTGAGGAAACAGATTTAGGTTTCCCAACAGAAAGATAAGCTAAAACAGCTGCTAAATGGAGCTTCAAGGAGGAAGACCTTAAGCCTGAATCCTGCAGGTGCACCAAATAATCCAAGAGGTCAGGAATGAAAGCCTCAAGAGGATTGATGTGATTTTTCTTGCACCAGAGGGAAAACCTTTTCCACTTGGCTGCATAGGACTTTTTGTACTTGGCTTCTTGGACATCCTCAAGATCTATAAGCCTTGTTCTGAGTATTGAGTGTCAGGAAACTCTAACTCCTCAAGAGCCAGGCTTTGAGGTGAAAAGATTTCAGGTCTGGATAAGTCACCCCTGTCTGAGGAAGAGTCAGGAGGGAGTGACTGAGAGGGAGACGAATGGGTATGCTGCAGGATAGGGAGATCAATAGTGGGTACCATGCCTGTCTTGGCCAGTCTGGAGCCACTAGGATAATTGTTGACAGCAGATTTCTGAGCTTTAACAAGGCCCTGAAAATCAGAGAAAAGGGAGGAAACGCACAGAGAATCTTTTCTGTCCAATCCAGAACTAAGGCATCTATGGGAAGGGTTCCCAGTGCTGGAGGCCTGCAGCAAAACAGAAGAAGTTGATAGTACAGATGAAAGGCAAAAAGATCTACTTCTGCTGTGTCCCACCTTCTGAACACTGCGGCCATCACCTCTTTGTTCAGACACCATTTGCTGTGGCCCTGGTTGATACATCTGAGAGCGTTTGCCAGGGTGCTGTCCTTGCCTGGAAGATGTATGGTCAACAGACTGACTTCTAAGGAGTAAGCCAGAGTCCAGATCTGCATGGCTTCCAAACACAGGATACCAGATCTTGTGTCACACTGCTTGTTGATGTAAAACATTGCAGTGGTGTTGTCTGTCCTGATCTGGGCAGAGTGACCTTTTATCTGTGGAGAAAATGCTTTGAGAGCCAGATAAATGGCCCTGAGTTCCAATAAACTGATGTGAGACTGTGACTCTTGTGGAGTCCTGGAGCCACTGATGGAAACACTGTCCATGTGAGCTCCCCATCCAAGCATAGAAGCATCTGTAATAATGATTCTTGAAGGGGAAGAGATTTAGATGGGAATCCCTATCATGAAGTTGGCAGTCTCCTTCCACCACTCCAGAGACTGAAGGAACTTGTTTGTAACTGGAATCCATTTGGATAGTGGACTTATGCTTTGGGACCAGTAAGGTGCTGCTGTATGTTCCTCATTCTGAATCTGACTCCTGGAACCACAGCTGTCATAGATGCCATGTGTCCCAGGAACTTTAAGAAGTGTCTGCCTGGTCTGGGCTGACCTAGGACGAAAGAGTGTGCCACTGACAAAAAATTTTGCATTCTTTCCACAGGAAGGAAAGCTCTGCTCTGCACTGTGTCCAACTGTGCTCCTACGAATGTGAGGAGCTGTGTGGGCTTCAGATGGGATTTCTTTTGGTTTATAATGAATCCCAGGAACTGCAGTGCCTTTTGTCAGAGCAAGTGACTCCTGCACTTGTAGGGGAGTTTTTCCCACTATCAACCAGTCCAAATAGGGGTAGACTGAGATCTCCTTTTTCCTTGGATATGCTGCCACTATGGCCAGACATTTTATGAACACCCTTGATGCAGATGTCAGACCGAAGGTCATTGCTGCAAACTCGTAATGCCCTGAAGGAAGTTTGAACCTCAGAAACTTTCTGTGAGACTGCCTGATAGGTATGTGAAAATAGATGTATTTGTGATCCAAGGAGGCTGTCAGTCTCCCTGCTGTAGACACTAAATCACAATTTTTATGGTGCCCATCCTGAATTTGGGTTTCGGAAGATGCTTGTTCAAGTATCTGAGGTCTAAAACAGGCCATCACACCTCAGTTTTCTTTTGAGTTAAGAAGTATCCGGAGTAGAGACCTTTGCCCCTCTGGTGGGCAGGTACTCTCTCTCTATGACTCTTGCTTCCAAAAGATGCTTTACCTCTAGCTCCAGAAGGATCCTCTCTGTTGGAGTTAAAGGTTTTGAAAGCAGAGTGCCCATGAGGGCTGGTATCTTTTCGAACTGAAGGGTCAGGCCCCTTTTCCACTACCTCGAGGACCCAGTTGTCTGTTGTGATCAGGATTCAAGAGTGGAGGTAGTGAGAGAGCCATCCCCCTACAGACAGAGGGGTGGTGACCTGGACTTGGGAGTCAGGGCTTTTGCTGGGTAGCAGGAGCAGGAGTAGAGGTAGATCTCCTCTGACCTTTCCTGCCTCTACCTCTAAAGTAACCTTTGAACTGGGAGAGGTCAAACTGAGGAGGAAGGGGAATAATAGGGCCTAGGGAAATATCCCCTACCCCCATTTCCCCTTTGTTGAGTCTTTTGAGGAGCAGCGGCCTTCTGTTTTGCAGTATTGCTCTGATAGGCCATTTTATACTCACCCACCTTCTTTATATACTCCTCAGTTCTGGACTCAAACAGAATATTCTTGTTGCAGGGGAAGTCCATGGCTTTGGACTGAGTGTCCTATGACAAATTTGTTGCTCTGAGGCAAGCAAAGCACCTCAAAGAAATGGCTTGGGCCATAACCCTGGAGGCTGCATCATTGCCGTTGTCTGCCATATGGAACTAATACTTAGTAGCTTCCAAGGCAGTCTTAGCCGTTTCCACCAAGTCCTTTGCCATAGAATCAGAGCCCTGTTTAACTATGGCTAGGACTGAATTCCATAACGCGTTCTGGTACTTGGTTGTGTAAGCCATGTATGAGGCCAGGCGGAGAAGAAGGGAAGCTGAGGTGCATGTCTTTCTGGCCATAAAATCCAGCCTTTTTGAGTCTTTTTCAGGAGGCTGAGAAGACAAAGGGACCCCAGCTTTGTCACATGCTACTTGTTGCACCACTCTCTCATGGCCAGGGTGAACAATCAGAAAATCTGTGTCATTTTTGGAAAATTTGTACTTTTTATCCACCCTCTTATTGACCCCAGGCACAGATGTGGGAGTCTGAAGAATCATCTTCATAATGTTCTTCCAAAAAGGCTTATAGATTGGAAGAACTAACTTTTTTGAGGGGGACCTTTCATGTCCCTGTAGTCCTGGTCTTACTCCTCCTCTTCTTGGTTGGACTCTTGAAAAGAAAGGTCAAGAGTATCCACCATGTGTTGTAAAAAGGAAAACAGAGAAGAAGTGTCCTCTTGCTCAGGAGATGTCCCAAAATTAGGGTCAGGTGACACATCAAGTTCTGGAGCATTATCCTCTGAAATGTCATCTAGGTGTCACAGAAATCTTCATTATCCTCCCCTTCATCAGGCCCTGTAACCAGAAGGGGCCATAGAGGGGAGTTGCCTGGGAAAATCAGAAGGACCAAAAAGGGACCCCATGCCCTGGATAGTCTGGTAAAGGTGCCTGGCTTTTGCCATATCTTCCATAGAAGGAATGTCCCCTGACAAATATTTAGGGACACCCTCCTGTGGCTCAATGCTCCTAGACTTATCTTTCTGTTTCTTTCCCACTGCATTCTCACCCTTAGCACCGCTTGGAGGTGCAGTGGTACTTTTTTCTTTACAAATCTTTTTAGCAGCCACTTCATCAGCAACTTGTTCAGGCTTCCTCTAAGAACTAGGCACTTCATCAGCACCCTTTACATTTTTTGATTTAGGAACTTCATCAGCCCCTTTGGAAACCTTATTTTTAGATGGCACTTCATCAGCACCAGATTTTGTGTTCTTTGTTTTCAAAGGCACTTCATCAGCACCTGTACCAGTCTCAGATTTTAAAGATGCTTCATCAGCACCTTGGTTTTTATTCTTTAAAGGACCCTCATAAGTAGCCTTGGGTCTGAGTTTTGAACCAGATGAAGACCCTATTTCTGCCATTTCTTTAAGCCTTTTAGCTCTGTTTCTTAGTGTTTTTGAACAAAATCAGTACGGAGTAATGGTCTGGACCTACAGTGCCAGGCATGATATGGTCAGATATTTCCAGAAATTTCACACAATATCTGAAGAGATTCTCTCTGATGGCCCATAGTGGTAATGCAGGCAGGCAAGAACTTTCCAGATATATCACAGACATTTCAGGAAATACCTGACCATGTCTATGGCTGCCACTGTAAGCACTTCAAATGCAGGTCATATCAGCTATAACTATAATTTTATGACAGCGTAAACAATTTTTAAAATCTGTGGGCCCAGTAATTTTTTTTAAGGAATTCTGACATGCCAAATTACAGAAAACCATAAAGTAGAATGTTAAGCAGTTCAAAAGTAAAGTCTAACAGTCAGTTTCCTCGAGGTATGGAACCGTGACTTTTCTGAAGAAAAATATAAAGTAAACCATCGGTTCCCATTTAAAAAGGGGAACCGTGGTAAAAATAAAGTAAAAGGAACCATGGAAATACTATATGCAATAAAAAAAAACTTAAAATAAATAGAGAAAAAGGGAACCGCGGAATCATGAAAAAGCACTGTTCCCGGGAAAGGAGGGGAACCACAAAAATGCTATAAAAACACTCAGCACACTAAAAAATGTAAGAAAAGTAAGATAATAGCTACCAATTCAAGAAAAAAGAATTTTTTTCTTGACAGGAGAGAGAGCACTCAGAGGCAGTGTGAATCAGTCCAGTGGAGAAAACATTCTGAAGCCTCCTTCCCTCTCGCTCCTCAACACATCTCAAGCTTTAATCTGACTGGCTATTTTATAAAACTCATTACCTTACATTCCACCTCTGGGGCAGTACTACCTAGCCAGATTACTGCAATAGTTACTGATGCTAAAGGACCCCGGGGGTGAGAAGAATGTGCTTCTCCTTGTTTGTTGATATAGTACATGGCAGACAAAATTCACTAGGGCTTTTGGACTGTATAGAACTTCTCATATCTCCAGGACATTGATTTAGAGATGTGTCTCTGATGGGTCCCAGACACCATGTGTCTGACTGCCATGACAGAGAACCCCCCCATCCCATGAGGGAGAGTATCTGTGGTGAAGGTCACCTCAGGCTCTGGTGGAGAGACGAAGAAGCCCTGGAGAAGGTTGTCCAGAAAGATTGTCCTCCACTGACCACAACATCAGGGACCTCATCAGGGTTAGGTCACCTGAATGGGATTGTTTTGAAGGTGTGATGCCTGTGACCACTAGGTACTGAGTTGTCCTCATGTGCAGCCTTGCCAGAGACACTGTGAATGGTGAGAAGGCTATTAAGCCCAGCATGCATTGCATGGAATGGGCTTGCACAGTCTTGCATTCCATGATGTAGCATGCCATCTGTAAGATTGTTCATAGCCTGCTGTCTGGGAGGAATGCCTCAGCCCAGGTCATATTCAGAGCAACTCCTATGAACAGATGTTCCTGGAAGGGTTCCATCTGAGGCTACAAGGGGTTCAGCAGGACTCCTATGGACAATATGAATTGAGAAGTAGTGGCCAGTGCCTGCTCTAACTCTTGTCTGAAAGGGCTTGAGATTGGCCAGTCGTCCAGATACAGGAAGACTTGGGGCCCGATTCCCAAAGCTCCCGGAGCAGCACAAGAGGCTTGCACCACAATGAAAAATCTAATTTTGACTTTTTGTGTCACAGTAAGTCAGTGCACCTGCTGATACCCTCATGGTGCTGTAGTTACTGGCCTTATTATATCACTTGCTCACATGCTAGTACAAATTACTTTTCTCATAAATATAATTACAAATGTTATTTTCTGTAGTGGCTTTTATACAGACCGTTTCACAAAACACTTCATGTTTATAACACAAAGGGCACTGTATTTGTATCTTTTGTGCCATTCTCCATGGCCCGGGTCATGCCTGAAAACAGTCCTTTGGATCAGCACACATACCCGATAAACAAAATTGTTAAATAAAATACATAAAGAGTATTGCACGTTACAATGCTCAGACGATAAAAATCAGATAAGGTGTTGTGACAGTGATGGACAAGGGAAATGCAGCAAAGGTGATAGTAGACAGATTTACAAATGCTGGAGGTGTGAAAAGAAAAGGAGAGAGCAAGGTCAAAAAAAATGAAAATTGACTTACTTACCAGAATTGTTGATTTTCCTGAATATCGTGACTAATAATTACCACGTATCAGTCTTGAATGTGGGCACTAGGACACTGTGAGAGCAAAGCTTTTGCCAGGGGATCAGCTATGACTACTGGGCACGAGGCTGGTACACCTCCATATGGTGCCAAATGACAGCCAATCATCATTGCTGTCTCCCTCACTAACCTCAGTTCTGTTGGCCAGGAGAGAAACAAACTGGAGAAAACCTAAGAGAGAGCTAAGAATTTTCCTAGCCCAAAAGGATAAGGAAAGGATATAGCAATATAAATACACAACACAGTAAAACCTAACTAGCAGCCTTTAGATAGAGAGACAGGGTACACTAGGTGACACAGAGGGATAGCTGATATGGAACCATAGCCTCACACCACCAGTCAGACAAGAGATGGATAGTGATCTTAAACACAGCAGTCCTGAAGTATATGGCTCTGGCAAGGAAGGCAAGAGGAGAATTCCAGGATTGGGACCTCCTTGTAATTGAGATGGCATAATGTGCCATAAAAAAGACATGAATCACACAGACTCCTGGAAAAATAAACCCTATGCCACTAGATAGAGGACTGACTGGATAGTCAGTTGAAATATGCCCCTTTTCTCCCACAAGGGAAAGAAAAAGGGAATCTCAGGTGCATGTGGAGTTGTAGGACTGAACAGCTCAAAGTAGTTGGGATATGTTAATCTCCCCAGGCATCCTAAGGGTAGTGAGCTAACAGCCCAGCTGGTGTAAGCCAAGAAGAACAGCATATGAACAAAAAACAATCTGGCAGAGTCAGAAGAAAAAACAACAGAGAAAATGACTTACTTCTACTGAAACAACAGGGATGTATCCTATGTAAGAGCTAGTGTATATGTTAATACGTCCCCCACAGCCACTTGTTGCTGTATAAGATTGGTTTCATGTGCCTTCAGCTGGAGTGAGAACAGTGAAGTGAAGCTGAGCTGTTCTGGTTTAAGCTGAAGGCAAGTGAAACTACTCTAATACAGGAATGAGTAGCGATAGAGGATGTATTAATATAATATCGATCAAGAGGGATCCCCTTTTCCAGGGCATCTGCACGTGAGACGCTCGTCACAGAATAACAGTATCTCATGCACAGGAGAAAGGAGCACTCTGATTGGTCAGGAGCACTCTCTCGATATATAATACATGATCCAATACAGTTAACAGCACTCTTATACAGACAGTACAACTGCCAAGTGGAGTTAGATTGGATAGTGCTCACAGGCACAGATTGCATTTGGCAACTAATAGGCATATACAGTAGCCTTAGAAGGGATATACCCTGGGCAATGAGAAGGAGGACAAGAAAGAAAGAAAAGGGAGGAAAGGAACTGCCTCACCCCTTTTTTGGTTGGTATGAGGGGTCTAAAAATGGACCCTTACCCTAGTTTGAAGGGCTTTTTGTTGTTGTTGTTGTTGTTGTTTGTTGTTTGTTTGGTTGTCAGAGATACCCAGCAATGGGTCCCAAACACCCTTTTTTAAAATAAATACTACTTATGGAGCCCAACTGGGGAGATGCCCTGTCGCTAAGTGGTGCCAGCCAGCACTGTTAGGGTGAGCTGCCCAGAGTCCCTGGCTCTGCTAGAGCAGGAAATGGTGGGAGGGTGTGGTAATTAATGGTGAAAATATTCTGAAAGATCAACAGTTACAGTAAGTATGTAACGTTCATATCTTCAAAGAAACAATCTTCACCATTGATTCCCACTTATGGGTCTGAGTATCAAGCTTTCCCTTCTTTCC
Source organism: Neoceratodus forsteri (assembly GCA_016271365.2). Taxonomy (NCBI): domain Eukaryota; kingdom Metazoa; phylum Chordata; order Ceratodontiformes; family Ceratodontidae; genus Neoceratodus; species Neoceratodus forsteri. The sequence goes on from CM057450.1 coordinate 733,580,281, forward strand.
TGAGGGAGATGCTAGCTTTCCCTGAGGGTAAGAGGTACCCTCAGCTCCCTGTGTTGGGGAGAACACAAGAGGGCAGGGGCCTTCTACAGGTCTGGCAAGACCAGAGACTGATCAGGGCCAGACAGGGACTCTTGCTGCACAAAAGCAGAAGAGTTCCCTGAACTTCCCGCCTGACCTTAGGAGGGAAGAAATGAGATCACTGGAAGTGCAAGTTAAGCACCTTACACCAGACCAAAGGTGCTAGTCGGAAGAGGCAAAGTCATGTCATCCACCTGATGCAGGCTACAGTTCCTGCTAACCTAGAGGCCAACTCCCTGGCATCATAATATGCCCTCAACATATGTCATCAAGATAGGAAACTCCAAGGAAATTGAGACTTTTAGAAGCATTTAAGTTGAGCACCTGGAGCATCTCCACCAAGAATCACTAATACGAAGTGTAAGATGATTCATTGTCCTCTGAGGAGGACATTGATGGGGACAAAGCAACAATTCCAGGGACAGGTGGTGTCAGGGAGAAGGGCCTCTGCTGGGCCCTGTCAGACTCCCTGTGCCAACTCTCTAAGGCACCAACGAAATCCCAGTGGTGATCCTATGCTAGTGGCCCCTCAAGACCTATGAATGGAGAGCAATCTCTCTAGAAAATGATGAGTTCCTGCTTTAGGGTTTTGAGACACCTGGTCTCCTGGGCCTGGTCCTTGGCTGTTGAGCTGGTTGGGGCTTTGCTTGAGGGGAGGGTTTAGCGGATTCACCCAAAGGGTGTCCTCCTACATCTGTGGAGTAACCTGATCCATGGCCATGGGCTGAACTCCAGGTAAGGAGAGTGGAGCCATATAGGTCCCATATGGTGACCCTAGTCCTCACCAGTGACAGTGACATCCAGCAGCTCTGGGGAAAACTCTACCACCACGAGTCTCTATGTCGTTCCACCTCCTTGCACCTCCCACCAAATGCTGCAGGTCTGAAGAATCAGAGTTAGGTGCCAGCTAGCATCAAAGGCATGCTGTACCAGGGCACTCATCTCAGAAACTGCTGTGCAGTGGCCAGCTAGCAGGCATCACACCAACGGCACCTGGGATGCAGTAGAGCACAGGCAGTTAGCTCGGTCTATCTCAGAGCTGATTTTACTTTCAGCGACTGCAGTATCTGACCAAGCAGTTTGATTTATCATCAAGGGCTGCTTGGTCTGCTGCTTCTTTCTGCATACAGGGAGCAGGGTCACAGGTGTCTAAAGGAACTCAAGACATAAGCAAAACACATTCCTACCTGGCATCCCGCTACCTGATTGTTTCTGCAGGAGAGGTGCTTAGGCCTGCTCACCCATCCCTCAACCCACCCACTCCAGGCTTGTCTCTCCTTTCATTGGTACAGTGTCATGTCCTTCTATCTCTCATACCACAGGAAGAGGTGGTACTAAATATTTTTTTTTTCTCTTACACAGGACCTTCTATTTCCATCCACTCATCTTACCTTCTTCCCTAGGAACAGTAAAAAAAATAAATAATATATATATGTGTGCGTGTGTGTGTGTGTGTGTGTGTGTGTGTGTGTGTGTGTGTGTGTGTGTTTGTGATTCCTCATACACAGGACATTCTATTTTTGTCCACACTTCTTCCCTAGTGATGGGAAGAAGAACTATATAGAACAAGACAAAAAAAACCTTTCCTTGTGTTTCTGTCCTAAATACAGGTCAGAACATTTGTATTTTCCTATCCCACTCAGAAGGGATTTACCTTCTGCATCATCCATTCACAGTATAGATAGGTCTTATTTTTTTGTCCGGCACCACTCTTTGGGAATATGGACATTGTAAACTGCAGGTATTGAGGGATCCTAGTCACCAGAGCTTATGCATTGCATGTGGGGCATTGTTGTACAGGCTGTGCCCTCAATGACCTATGTACTCAGCTCCATGTGGCAAGGGCAGAGATAAACTACCTCTGGATGCAACTCAACCACACAACACAGAACAACACTTCAATGTATTCAACCTGTAGGCGCCAACCACAAATGCCACTCCCCCAGAGGACCAGCAAACCAGGGAGGTGGCATTTGGTGGGAAATTGGAAAGCTCAACCAAATAGCATGCCCAGGGTGAAACCCAACACCAATCCACTTGTCAAATAGGTTCTCTCCACTGTCATTCATTCCTATGCACAGGGCAAACAAGCCAGAGGAGGGGGTCTTCATGCAACACACAGAGGGTCAAACCAAAATAAAAAATTGTCGAACACAACAAAAAGCGTGTACTAATAATAGGAGAGTCTATGGTCTGTGGAGTAGAGTCTCACATCCACCAAAGCAGCCCATCAGAGATTGCAGTCAGATGCCTCCCAGAAACCCAACAGCATGGAGGGACACAAACCACATCGAGGGAATTGTGTGAAATACCAAGCAAGACACGCACATTCTAATCCATATTGGTACAAGTGACCTCGTTAGTCACTCTGTGGAAGAAACTAAGCAAAATCTTTCAAAACTAGGAGAAAAACTAGCTTCCATTTTGTTCAGCGTCTCCTTCTCAGAGATTCTGCGTATGTGGCAAAAGGGAGTCAACAGGCAGATAATCAGAGAGAAGGACATCGGCGAGCTTCATACCTGGCTTAAAAATCGGTGTCAGGAAAAAGGGCATGGCTACATTGGGAACTGGCAGAACTTCTGGGAAAGGGAGTTCTTTAGATTCAATGGCCTGCACCTTACAAAGGAGGGGACACGTAGTCTCGGTCAAAAGTTGAACGTCTTCATCAGCCATTTAAACTAATGGGTGAGAAAGGGGCACCTGCACCCATCGCGTCATATGGGCTAACAGATGCCCCTTCCCCATCAAAGGTTACTCAGTCAGAGCCAGGACACTGCATCACAAGCAGCACATGTGACACAAATTGCAAAATTCCACAAAGGTGTTCCAAATGCATTAGGAACATGCAGTATGCTATGGACACATGGAGTGAAAAAAAGACAACTACTTCAAGGAAGACAGAAGCGTTACAGGAAAGATGTAATCTCAATGATCTGGAGCCAAGGAGTTCTATCACAGAAACTACAAAAAGGAGGGCTTCAGAGAGAAATCACGCTTGTAAAAAGAAGGAGGATAGCACATGGAAGGGAATGGTAACTAATGCCAGAAGTCTGACTAACAAAATCCCCAACCTCATGGTCACTATAGCAGAGGATGGACCATACCTAGTGGCTGTGATGGAAACTTGGTTCACAGGAAGCCATGGGTGGGACATGGCCATTCCTGGATTCAACATGTACAGGAGGGACAGAAAGTGGAAAAGGGAGGGGAGGTGGCATTGTACATCCGTGAGGAAGTCAAAACCACAGAAATCCAGGGAACCCTAGGTGACACTAAGGCACTGTGGGTAACAGCTGAGATGGAAACAGGTAACCATTAAGTTAGGAGTTATCTACAGGCCCCCATTGCAGGTGGAAGATGGGGACAAAGAAACATTGGAGATGATACATAAAATGGTGGACAAGGGCGAGGCAATTATAGTAGGGGACTTTAACATACCAGACATTAACTGGGGTTCTCAGACATCATCATCAACAACAAGAGGCAGGAAATTTGTAATGGTCCTATGGGGGGCAGGACTGAAGCAACTTGATTCACTAACCAGAGGTGGAGCTGTTTTGGACTTGGTTCTGACCAACAGTGACAGGGTAGAAAGGGTCGAGGTAGGGTGCCATCTTGACAAAAGCGACCATCGTATGGTCTGTTTCCAAATCAACATAACTATGGATACCAGCCATTCCAAGACCAGAGTTTTAGACTTCAGAAAAGCAGGCTTTTCCAAAATGAGAACCAGCCTGGCAGAGAAACTCAGTCATGGGAGGGAACAGAAACCACTCTGGTTCTCCAAGGAGGTGGCAACTATAATAAGGGAGAAAAGAAAGGCCTACAAGGCATATAAGGCATCAAACAAAGATGAAAACAGGGAAACTTACATAGTTAAACAGAGGGACGTGGAAAAAGTAATAAGAAAAGCTAAAGCTCACACCGAGCTAAGAATAGCACAGGGAGTTAGGGGGGAGACAAAACCTTTTTTAGGGACATAAGAGAAAGGAGAAAGACTGAAAAAGGAATAGTGAGGCTAGCAGTTTTGGGAGGGGGACTAATAAAGAAGGACAGTGAGAAGGCAGAAGTCCTAAATAAATATTTCTGTTCCATGTTCACTAGAAAGAGCGCAGAAGGGTGGCCCAAACCTGCAAAGCACTTGCACCCAGGGACCAGGAGTAGACTTGAGCCCATTCACGGAGGGACAAGTCTTGGAAGCCCTAAATAAATTAAAGGTGGACAAGGCCATGGAGCTAGATGAGATTCACCCAAGAGTTCTCAAGGAACTGGGGAGTGTGATAGCAGCACCCCTGGCAGAGCTCTTCATCAAATCACTGGAAAGTGAGATACTGCCTGAAGACTGGAACAGAGCAACAGTGGTCCCACTTCACGAATCTTTTGATACACTATCAACATGGATTCAGAGCAGGAAGGTCTACAGACACCGCTCTAGTAGACTTTAACAACATGGTGGCATGATCTTTAAATGCAGGGAGGAAAACAGGAGCAGTGTTTGTGGACCTTAGCAAAGCATTTGACATGGTGGATCATGGTAGACTATTAGTAAGATTAGGTAAAATGGGAGTTCAGGAGCCGGCACTACTCTGGTTTAAATCATATCTGTCAGCTCGAATACAATGTATTTCTTATGGGAATATAGTCTCTGATCTTGTACAACTAAATAGAGGTGTACCCCAGGGCTTAATTTTGGGCCCCCTATTGTTCAGTGTATTTGTAAATGATCTACCGGCTGCTATACTACATAGCAAAGTGAGACTTTACACAGATGACACCATGTTAGTCTCATCAGCTGAAACTGAGGAACAGTTTAGGAAGCAATTGCAATGCAATTTCTTAATATTGGAGAAATTTTATTTAGTCTTTGTTAACCAGGTAGGTGCGCTAGATAAGTGATTTTGCCTGTTTTCAGGCATGACCCGGGAGGGTTACACATCAGAAACTGCAGATACATGGTGTCCACAACAGAATACAAAACATCTAGTTGGAAGGAAAATACAGTAACACATGACAATTTAGAATGCATGGCACATCCAGGAACATCAAGTAGAATATACATAGTATGAGGATAAAGAGTAATCACAGTTACGTAAACTTTTATAGAATTTTGAAAACAGTATAATTGACTAAAGAAATATATATACAGCAAACACTGGGGGTACATAAGTGCTGAGAGGAAGTACCGCTCTCAAGGTGGAAGATTGGTGGTAGTAGTGCAAGTGAGTGGAGACAAAGCAAGAGGCAAAGCAGGAGCAGAGACCTGAGCTCATGAGGTGAGTTCTTAAATTTTTTTGAAAGGCCCGGTGAGTAGACGATTGTTTAACATAGAGTGGAAGGGTGTTCCACATTCTGGGAGCAGATACGTCAAATGTAAGTTCACCCTTCTTGGTGAGACTTCTAGGCATAACAAAGGAAGCATTTTCAGTAGATCTCAGCATATAGAGCAAGTCAGGTTGTTTTAGCAGAGTTACAAGGGACCTTGGAGTACTAGTCCAGGTTACTTTATCGACTCGACAAGTAGCTGTGTACAGACAATAGGAGGACAGGGTGAGCCAATTGAGAGAAGAACAGAGCTGACAGCGATGTGTTAGTTTAGGAGCCGCAAGGGCGAAGGGGTAGGTACTATTATAACAAGTGCTCCATTTCTGGATTACTTGCTTGCTAGCATTAAGGTAGACTACAGAGCCATAGTTGAGGCAAGGTCAAAGAATTCCCTGAGCAATGGCCTGCCTGGCTGTCGAATTTAGGGAGGATCTTACCTTGTAAGCCAGGCCAAATTTACTATTCACTGTCTTATAAGTGGCTGCAACATGAAGATTAAAGTCCAGTGAGGGGTCAAGAGTCATCCCAAGGTATCTGAAGGATGTGACTGTATCCAGGGTTATGCCATCAGGTCCATGAAGGGAAAGTCCCATCTGACAAGCTTTCAGCCTAGGGGAAGTCCCAAAGAGCATTTACAGTATTTTGCTAGTGTTAAGTAGGAGCTTATTTTGTTTTAGCCAAGCCGAGAAGCAGTCAAAGTCAGATTGAAGGGAGGTGCGAAGTGCCAAAATGTCATTAGCGGCAGAGTAAATAACCATATCGTCCGCATAGAAAAGAGACAAAGTTGATCCTGACAGGGGGGAGGATTATTTATAAAGAGGTAGAAAAGGAGGGTACCAAGAATAGAACCTTGGGGAACACCAACTGAGGTAGAGACAAGATCTGGTGAGGTGTTCCCTATTTGAACAAACTGTTGCCTACCCAGAAGGTAACTGCCAAATCAGGCCGTGGCAAGAATTTGAGAAACTAAGAGAGGATAGTTTGGAGAGCAGAAGAGAGTGGTCAACCAAGTCAAAGGCATTTGTGAGGTCAATAAAAATGGCCCCAGTGAGTTTTTCTTTGTCCATGTTAAGCAACACATCATTAGTAAATTGTAATAGTGCCATAGCTGTGCTGTGGCCAGACCTAAAGCCATGCTGTGCTGGGGATAATAGTTTGTTTTTATGCAGATACTCCGTGACCTGAGAAGACACAGCCTTCTCAAGGATTTTATCCAAGACAGATAAGATGGCAATTGGTCGGTAATTACTCATCGTTCTAGAGTCTCCTTTCTTATGCACTGGCACAACACGTGCAATTTTCCAGAAGGAGGGCACCGTCCTGGTCACAGTAGATGAGTTGAGTATTCTCGCAACAGGGGCTGCAATATCAGCAGCAATAACTTTAAGGAACTCAGGTAATAGTCCATCGGACCCAGGACAGCCATGTTCAGGAATGGCTCTCATAAGCCTTAATACATCAATAGTTGAGACTGGTTTAATACTAAACTGGGTCGATAGATTCAGCAGGGTATATGATTTCCTCAGAGGGTAAAACAGAGTTAACCAAGAAATCCGAGAGATCAGAAAAATGAACATTAAGTGAAGTAGCAATCGTGCTTTGGTTATTGCAGTTAGCATCATTTATAGTTATTTCAGTCAGAGACGGGGATGGGCCTTTCCCTAAAAAACTTTTAACATGGTTCCAGAAACCCCTAGCATCGCCACAGGATTTTTGAAGAAGCATACCACAGCATGCTGTTTTTGCTGCTCGGATGTCTTTCTTACATGTTTTTCTCAAGGATCAGTACTTAGACCAGTCATCAGGTTGGTTAGACTTTTTGGCAGCAACCCATGCTTTAGCTCTACTCTTCATTGCTGAGAGGAGATTCTTATGAAACCATCATGTTTTAATGCCCCTAATTCTCCTTCTTTTGAGAGGTACATACTTGTTTTGGAGGGGGAGGAGATTTGATAGTAAGTAATCAAGAGCTCTATCAATGTAACCCCTAGGTGGCGCTATCCCAAGGGCTACTACCCCTGCCTGTTTGACTATGGACAGGTTGAGGGGCCTAGGTCCTATGGCGGGTGCCTCCAAACAGAGGTCAGAGTTTGTAGTGGTTAGACTAGCTTGGTCACAACCCTCTGGGACACTAAGAACCCCTTTTATTCCCTCTAGTGGCTCACACAGTACCCCAGAGTTACAGCCCCAATACCCCACGTATACACACTGTTCACTCATATAGATACCACTTACCCTCGAGACTGATTCTGCAGCACGTCTCTGAGGACTCCCTGTAAAATAAGGTTAAACAACATACACAGCAAAACACAATACTGTTTCCATAAGTACCAACATCACAGACAGTATCTAGTATAACAACAACAAAACTGATTTATTTAGGGGGCAGTAACACGGGAGGGTGAAATCAGGTTAATTGGTGGCATTAAATCACAGTACTGTGCACACATACAGGGTCTGAAAAGTCACACTCTGGGTACCCAGGTTGGGGGGGGCTAGCCAGGTCCGTTGCCTGGGGTAGGCCGGCAAGTGCAGATGGATGGGGCCCTGTAGAAGAAAATATATGCACAACACCCAATGGTAATCTGGAGCCAGATGGCTCAGTCCATGAAGCAGTGAAACAACAAGACTTAGATGACACACTTCTGATTGAAAACAGACTGCAGGGGAATACCCTGATTTGTACTCACAATACCCAAGCTGAGGACCAGATGGTAGATGTTCTTCTGGATTGCCAGAACAACAGGACATGGAGACAAGATCCTTGTGACTGGACCCCACTGTAGTTGATAGCAAACGTATTCAGTCCAAGCTAAGCTGGCGTTTGCTTCCAGCTTCAGCACACAGAATGTGGGATTGGAAATAGCAATTCCCCACAAGCACTACGCACAATCATATGTAAAAGGAAAGTACTATACCAGTCAGTCTGCTCCTCGATCCCGATCGCAATTACTGCAAAATGCCCGGGAGCACACACAGCAGCTTCAGTTCCTGACAGACCAAGCGCGATTCAGCAATTTCTCCAGTCTTCTACAGGGTGAGCCTGGTTTCCACACTTCTAGTGCTTCTTTCTCCTCACAACTCAGATTCAGTCCAAACTGGCACTCACAAAGGCTGCAGACTGAAACTCAGGGCCTCACACGTGTTTCTCACGCGAAACTGTACACCACATAAGCACAGAGCTCCTTCTCTCTTCACAATCACAACTGATCTACTCTTTCCAGTCACAGAGCAGGGCATTTCCTTTAGCTCCACACCATTCTGTTGGCTGGTTCGGCTGTCACTCACAATAAGACTCCCTCTGTTGGTGGAAAAAGGCACCAAGGTTAAAACTACATTTCCCAGAGTCACTGCCAATACAATCCCCTTGTGGCTGGCTCAAAATTGAGAGTCCAAGTTCCGATTTGTCCACAGGCTCCATTTTAGGGTCTTGCTATCATCCTGATTGGTCCAAGTCAGCTATTCAGAACCAAAATGAAAGCTACACTGAAACAGTTTGTGCTGAAATGAAGACAGGTTAGACAGACTACATTTTCTCAGTCACTCTAAATGATTTCTGGCAAACAGTCATATCTTTCAACAAGGCTCCCTCTGCACATGTAGCAACAGCAGAAACGGAGTTAATTGACAGCAGCCCAGGTGGGATTCAGGCATTAGAACACACAGTCTCCCCATACAAACTAATTAAGTCTGCAAGCAGACACCTCTTAGAGAGACAGTACGTGGAGGCTCAAATAGCACTCACTTGGAACCACATTTAAACAGCTCAGACGCCAAACACCACCCAGACTTGAAGCATTCAGACAAGCTCCTGAAAGACTTTTGGGAACCCCCATTTGCAGGGGGGTTACACCAACACTAGTTGTGTGGTATAAAAGAAATGGTATAGAGATTCAGATTTGCTATTAAACCCAAACAAAACCCAGAGTATGATGTTTGCATTGGGAACAAATCAAAAACATAAACTTGAATTACAACGTGAATTGGCAGATGGTACATCGATTAAGAACGTTAATAAATACAAATATCTGGGAGTCTTAATAGATTCAAGATTACCATATAATGAACACATTTCTCAACAGGATGGGAAAGTAAATCAGTGCCTAGGGGCTTTGAGAAGGGTTGCTGGGTGTCTCAGTGTGGAAACCAGAAGTAAACTCGTGGCCCAACTGCTAATTCCAGTCTTAGAATACGGTTCTTTTTTATATATGTATTCCACTCAAGTTGCACTAAAAAGTATTGAACAAATCTATTACAGATTAGGAAAATTCATTACAAAAAGCAGGCATGGTATCCACCCTGCACTCTGTTTGAAAGATTGAACTGGTTACAACCTAAGTTTAGAGGAACTTATGCATGGCTAGTATGATGCCACAAGTTAATCTTTTTTAAAGATAAACACCCACTGAAACACCTGGTAATAACTAAACTCCTGAAGTAAAGATAGAAAAATTGAGGAAAAATAAGCAAAGTGTTCCATCTGTAAGATCTTACAATAGACTGGGTAACACCACATTACAAAATAGTTTGTCAAACCATTGGAATGAATTACCATCTGATTTGAAATCTGTGCAAAACCGTACTACCTTCAAAAAGCTTCTGTTTAAGCACCATAACTCCAAATGTACGTTTTACAAAATGTTTTTATATACTGTGTTGTATGTGAAGTTTGACTGTTGAATTATGTATTTATTTTGTTTTATGTTGAATCACAGGTCTTTGTTGGAAATGGGGGTTACTCCCCAACAAATGTATCCTGTATAAAAATATAATGTTATCAATCAATCAAATCAGGGAACAGGGAGGAGGCTGGAAATTACTGTCCAGTGAGCCTCACATCGGTGGTAGGAAAACTGATGGAGACACTGTTCAAGCAAAGAGTAGCAGCACATCTGAAATCTTGAAGGCAACAGCACCAAAGCAGCATAGTCTCATGGCTGAAAGGTCATGCCTGACAAACCTGGTCAACTTTTTTGATTGGGTAATGAAGGCAGTGGACTAAGGGGGATGTGGTCTATCTGGACTTTAGTAAGGCCTTCGACTCGGTTCCACACAGAAGCCTGGTAAAAGAAACTGGACCAGATCAGCGTAGGTAAAGAAGTGATGGGTTGAGTGAACAACTGGCAGAAGGAAAGAATACGAGTGCAGGTAAATGGAGTGGTATTGACAGAGAGGGAAAGTGACTAGTCGAGTGCCTCAGGGTAGGTGCTGGGGCCCCAGCTATTCAATGTGTTCATAGCCAACATCAGTAATGGACTGGAAGGGAAGGTGTGTCAGTTTGCAGATGACACCAAGATCTGCAACAGAGTGGACACCCCAGAAGGAGTCAAGAGCATGGAATCAGACCTCAGGAAACTTGAGGAGTGGTCAAACGCCTGGCAGTTGAAGTTCAAAGACAAAAAGTGCAAGGTCATGCACTTAGGTAAGGGAAACCCCAAGGTGGGATACTACCTGAAAGGGAAGCAGCTGGCATGCACCAGCCAGGAGTGAGACCCAGGAGTCATTATATCAGATGACTTAAAGGTGGGGAAGCAGTACGAAAAGGTGGTGCTAAAGACCAGTGGTATACTGGGCTGCATAGGGAGGGGGATCATGAGTTGAAGATGAGAGGGGGTGCTGCCACTTTACAGGGCACTGGTGTGTGCCCCCACCTGGAGTGCTGCACACAGTTCTGGAGGCCACACCTTAGGAAAGACATCGATAAGATTGAGATGGTGCAGAGGAGAGCCACAAAAAATATTCAGGGTCTGCATCAAATGACATATGAGGATAGGTTGAGGGAGCTCAACATGTACGCCCTGGAGCAGAGGAGGGAGAGGGGGAACATGATTGAGACATTCAAGTGTATCAAGGGTGTAAATAAGGTAGGGATACAGGAGCTCCTTCAGGAGAAGAAAAGCATCAGAACTAGAGGACTCTATAGTGGGCTTCCCCCCAGGTTTGCCGCAGCAACAGAAACCTTACCAGCAGTTACCAAGCTCATTTTTGATGATGTACAGCTTTTGTCCAGGGACTCCGGCCTGAAGGTTGTGCGAGTTTTCGCTATTCCTCAGTGATCTAGGCAATGGAGGGACACACAGCAGAGACCACTCATGGCAACTGCCATGTTGTTGGTGCCAGAGGCTCAGACTGCACTTCTGCAGGCAGCTAGATTGAAGGCAGAGATCGTCTGAGAAGGCAGTTGTATTGGGTTCTTCCCTGATTTATCTGCTCACACACGGGCATGAAAAAAGGAGCTCCAAATAGTGAAGAAAGATCTGCTGAGCCATGGCATTGCAGCCAGCTTAAATTACCCTGCATGCCTTCATATTAGGCAAGACTCTAAATCTCACGTTTCTGGATCCTACTGCAGCAGCTCCGTTTACAGAAAAACTGTAGCAAAAGATGAAGCTACCGGACTCCACGTCTGATGAGGAAGGGTGAAGTGTTATCTGTATTTCAGGAACTCAAAAGGTACCCATTTACTTATGAGGATTTATATTTATGGACCTTCTGGATTCTGAATATATATAGTTAAAACACTCAAGCTGATCATTAATCTTACTTTTCTCTGCTGTTTTCAGGATGCTAGTTAAATTCTGATTACTTCTGCCGGCTATTGACCTTGAGTAGGTCGCCCAAATTGCTGTTCCTTTAAATACCCCTTGTATTAAGCTACCATTTGATTAGCACTGTAGTTGATGGTATTATGGTGAATATGATCACCACTCAGTTTGTGAACCTGAGATATATTCTGAGTTATATTCTGTACCCCATAGGGCAGGTTGCTGTGCTCTGCCACAGACTAGGGGTTTCTTATTTAACTTAACTGAGCCCAGGCTACCGTGGCAAATTTATGCCTACAAGTGGATATATCACTCAGCCCACCACAACACTTAATTTCTACGAGAGAACTACTATCCTGGCTACATGGACTTTTTGAGATTAAATATGTAGTGAGAGTATTATTGCCCGACAGGGTAACTAGTTCATACTATTCTCCTGTTAGAATATATTTTAGCAGTCTTTTGTAGTGCTGGAATTTATAAAACTGGTAAACCTACATCATTTTTTACTAATTCTGTCCTTGTACTGTGGAGGTCTGAGCACCTCATTTTTTCTTTGTATGTATATCACAGCTGACTGTAATATCATTAAATCTTTTTTTATAAATAAAAGGTTAAAAAAAAGAACTAGAGGACACAATATGAAGATCAAGGGTGGGTGATTCAGGAGCAATGTTAGGAAGTTCTTCACTGAGAGGGTGGCCAATCCATGGAATTGCCTGCCCCGGGAAGTGGTGGAGGCCAAATCAGTAAATGAGTTCAAAAACGCCTGGGACAGGTACAAAGATATAATTTCACAGAAAGGATAGAAAGTGGGATAGTTACCCATATCGGGCAGACTAGATAGATCTTGCAGTCCTCTTCTGCCATCAATTTCTATTTTTCTATGAGTTGGCGCTGCCTCCAGCACCAGTATCACAATCAGCGACAGCTTCAGAGACAAGGTTTCCTCTGGCACTGTGGCCAGCACTGCCCTGAGCTCCATGTTTGGCCCCAACTTTGATGCCATTCCCAGGGCCACCACTCTACTCGGTTTTATGAACAACACTAGAGTGGGGAATGACCCCAGAGATGACATCATCAGTAGAACCTTGCCCGCAGTCAGGCCCAGGACCAACACCATGGCCGTTGCTGGCCTCTGTCACCCTCCACAGTGTTGCTAGTGATGCCATAGAGAGTGACACCCTCTGAACAGGCAACAGTGTGGACAATAGTGCTGGTGCTGGTGCTGGTCCCTCTCCTGACACCACAAACAGCATCAGAAGGAGCCAGCATTGTGCCTGGGTATCACCTGCTGCATCGTCGTTACAAACAGTGACAGCAGCACAGACACCACCGGCAAACAATACTGAAGTGTCCACTGGTGTAGACTGAGCATATAGCTATGGCCTCACCACTGGGGATGTCTCCTGCTCAGGGCAGACAGACTGTGGAGGGTTCACAGTCAACCACCTCAGAATGAGTAAAGTGTCCACTAGACCCAACTACCAGAGTCTCTGACACTTCAGCATAGTGAGGTCATGGAGAACTCTGTACTTCCACAGAACCAGAGGTCCCAGGAAGGAACATAGAGGAAAGGTCCAATGATATGAGCTTGGACACACACATATAACCCCTGCCTACGAAGGTGGGGATCAGGTGATCCCACTTCAATGCATGGTTCTCTGGGGTGCAGCAGTTCATGGAAAAGTAGGTGCTGCATGCATTCATGTCATGTTCTGGTCCATGACAGGCTGCACATGTTAAATGCCAGTCCAGAACAGTCATTGGTTTCCCACAGGGACAAGGACACATAATGGGTGGTTGTCAGACTCTCTTCGATGATTTCACCCCCAATTTAATCGGACTTCAGCACTGTGGAAAATAACAGACAGAAGCAAAGAAGTTAAAATAGCAATGATGTAGTAGGAATAGCTGCAATGAGATGAACTGAGGCGCTGCACTCCCACTGCATGCACTCGGCAGCGGGAAGAACAGAACTTAGGCTGGTATTGTACCATATGGGGGTGTGATAGCATTGTGGCCAGTAGCTGTGGCTGGCCCCTGGCAAAAACTTTCCTTCGGGGGGGCCTTGTGCTTCTGACCCAGATCCATATGTGGGAATCAATAGTAAAGATTTATTCTTGGAAGATTATGCAGGTTCCAAACAGTGGATTTCAGTTCAGAGTTAAGGAGGGAGATGGAGGAGGTAGTATTGGAAATGAAAGAGCTCTTCTTTCCCAAAAGGATGACTCAGTCTTAGACACACTGAGCTGTACTAAATTTAGTTAGATGAAGAATTAATATAGTCAAGATAGAATGATAAGGCAACATGGAAGGGGTTGAGGAACGAGTCAATGTAGATATAGAGTTAAGAGTCATCAAATATGTAAGCAATAATCCACGACAGGGTATGGGGTTATGGGGATTTAATGCATGCCTCGGGTGCATTGGCCATGCAGAGGGGACTCCACCAATGGCTTTGCACACTTTCAAGAACCCACGTTATAAAGATGTTATAGTTGAGCTCAAAAGAATAAATGAGTTACCACAAATCCAGAGGATGGACAAAGAAGAGACGAGGACTGAGACTAGAGCACTGTTAGAATACAAAATAGAGCACCATATAGAAGAAGGTGTCGGGGGTGAGGGGCAGATAGTACTAGAGACAAAGTAGGAGTCTTCAGAAATTTTGGTGCAGAACCAAGACAGTGAGGGTTCAGAGACACCAGCAAAGTGAATAATGTGATCAAAGACAGAATGGTCAGCAGTGTCAAAAGCTACACCAAGACCCAGTAGGATAAGAAGGGAGACAGAATTTGTTAGATGAGATGAGGAGGACATTATCAACACAGATGACAGCAATTTCCATACTATAGCCCAGCCAAAAAAAAGACTGTAAGTGTGAAGAATGTAGCAGTAAGAGAGGTGGTCAGAAAGAAGTGAGAAGATCACCTCATGTAGTGATCCCTAGTGGGACTCACTTCAGGAAATAGCAGACTTTGCCATCAACAGGGTGTTGGAGGCACCCAGACAGTTATTCTGCATGACTTCGGTGCCTGAATTGATGACAAACTCTCACAATTTAGTCGATGTTTCCTCCAAGTGATGGAATCACTGGACCATGCACAAGTGGTTACTTCTGTGACCCACCAACATGGCTATGCCTTGGACTTGTTTTCTTCCTTGGAGTTTGAGATTAATAATCTCAAGAGTGATCCAGTTAGCTGGTTGTATCATTGCGCGGTAAAATCACCCTTCGAGGTCCCACCTTGTAGTTCCCCTCCTTGGAGATGGTTCAGTATGTCCCATTAAGAGGCCTGGAGCCACAGCGGTTTCTGGCAGTGCTAGACATCTCAAGTGTGGTGACAGCCTCTGAGAAAGGACAGAGAGAATCAGTAAGGGGCTATAATAGGGCCATCGCCACTTCCTTTGAGACTGTAGCACCATTCTGTGTATGTCCACTGATCTCATACCGCTGCTCACCATGGTCCAATGGTGAACTTAGGCAGTTGAAGAGCAGAGTCAGAGGTTGTAGGAGATCCAGGGCCATGGAGGAGAAACTAGCACTGAGTATCCATTGTGAGGCATACCACAGGAGTATCATCTATAAGAAGGCAGATATTCTGTCCAGAGAGATTGTAGCTAGGAGAAACTGACCAGCTCAGCTCTTTCAGACTGTAAACAGACTGCTACATCCAGCCAGCCTGCAGCCTGTAAGGGATTTTTAGTTGGCTAAGTTCAAGAAGTTTGCTCAATTCATCTCAGTCAGGGTGTCCCCTATTTTAGCTGAGATCTTCCCAAGTGACCTGTGAAGCTGAGCCTGCTCAAGGCCACTACAGAAGCATTCTTCTTGCCTGGGGAAAGTTTAGGCCAGTTACAATGGAATAAGTTTGTTCGGTGATCGTGGAGCTGCAACCCACTTTTTCTGAACTGAAACTAGGCCCAACATGATTACTAGTGAGTTGCAGGGGGCTCCTGGGCCCTGTGTTTGTTGGCATTTCCTTGTCTGAGGGAGTTTTCCCTAATGCATTGAAAAAACGATTGGTGAGACCACTTCTGAAATAGCCATCCTTGGACCAGAACGTCAAGGCAAATTATAGACTAGTCTCGAACCTGGCCTTTTTGGACAAGGTTACTGATAAAACTGTGGTATTGCAGCTTGAGGCATACCTTATGGCATAAGACACCTTTGAGCCCATTTAGTCTAGATTTAGATTGAGACAGAGCACTTAAACTGCAATGGTCAGGATGCAAAATTACCCACTCGACGTGAGGGGAATGGTCAATTCCCATGCTCCTTGATCTCTTATCAGCATTTGATACTGTTGACCATGGGTTGCTGTTGCACTGACTGAAGGAGTACAGAGGGCTCTATTGCAAAGTCATCTGCTGGTCTGAGTCCTATCTGAAGGATAGGGCGCAGAGGTTAGTGACAGTGAATTTCACCTCACACCCAATGCCCTTCCCTGTGGCATTCGCATTCACCAGGGGTCAATGCTATCACCCATGTTGTTTGCAGTATACAGTATATTGTATGCTGCCCCTGGGTGGGATCATTAGATGATGCAGTCTGGGATTTCACTGCTGTGCAAATTATACCCAGATGAACATGTCCTTTGCAACCGGGACATGCGGTAAAGGTGCTAAATATATGTCTGGCTGCGATCCAGGACTGGTTGTCGTTGAGCTGGCTAAGATTCAACCCAGACAAGACTGATGTCTTGATGATCAATCCAGGCCAGAGGAGAGAAGCAGTGGCAGCTGAAGAGATTTCTGGGCTAATGTTTTGTTCCTGACCTCAAGATGAGAGACTTCATCAAGAAGAAAAATCCGAGGGATCATTCTGGAGAGTAGGCTGACATTTGAGGCTCAGTTGTCAGAAGTTGTCAGGAGTAGCTTTTACCATCTCAGGAACATCTGTCAGATTAATCTTTTATCCCCTGTGAAGACCTGGCATTGCTGGTGCATGCTTTTGTGAAGTCTAGGCTCAATCACTGCAATGTCCCTTACCTCAGGCTTAATGCAGGTGACCTATGAAGCCTGCAGCTGGTGCAGAACACAGCTTCCAGGTTACTGATGGGCCTACCTAGGTCATGCCATGTGACACCCCTCCTGCATAAACCTCACTGGCTGCCGGTGAAGTGGCATATCACCTTTAAGGTTGGGTTACTAACCTATAAAGTACAACATGGGATGGGCTCTGGCTACTTTGTTAAATTCCTGTCTCTCCACTCATCCTCGCATGCTCTCTGCTCCACTGATGTGGGCCTTCTGGACATTCCCAGTGCCAGGTTACAATCTTCAGGAGACTGAGCATTTTATTTATTTATTTATTTATTTAAAAGTTTTACCAGGAAGGCATTCTGAGCAGATAACTGATTGATTCCAGATGCATCCTGGGGGAGGGGAACACGAGAGACAACACCAATATGTACAGACAATAAATAAAACAGCACAATCCATACATAAATACAGCAGATAGTCATAAGACACAATCACATAGTAGTAGACTGCAGATCTACAGGCCCAGTTGGGGCATCAACTGGCAGCACGGTCTAGACATCCTACCAGGCAGGTAAGAGAGCTCAGGCCTAAGACAGAGAGGATTAGGTGCACGCAAAGGTGGAGCAGAAGTGGGCTTTGAGGAGGGAGCTGAGGTAGTGGGTGGAGGAGGCATGGTGAATGGATGAGGGGAGTGAACTCCACAGTTTGGGTAAGCGGTATGAGAAGGCCACCTGGCCAGTGGAGGTGGACATGCATGGGACAGACAAGGAGCGGATGTCATGATGTCTGAGGGCATGATGTGGGGGGAGAAGATAGAGCTGAGGAGAGGTACGGGAGTAGGGACTGGGACCAGAACTTAGCTGTGAGTCTAGTGCTGTGGCACTGCCTCCTGTCCTGAAGTGATGGTAGGCCCAAGGATTGGTAGAGGTTGCAGTGATGGGTACTAAGCGGACAGTCAAGGGTGAAATGAAAGAAGGAGTGGAAGAGAGTGTCCAGTCTGGTTACGGAAGTTTTGGGAGTAGCACTGTAGACTGCATCACCATAGTCAAATATCAGAAGAATCATTTTCTGTACTATTGCGTGGCCAGGCGGCAGCAGGATACATCCATGGTTACGGTACAGAGCATCTAGTTTGGGGTGAAGCTTCTTGTGGATGGCCTCAATATGTACAGAAAAGGCAAGGTGTTGGTCAAGTCAGACCCCAAGGTATCTAAAGAAGGTGCAGTCCTCCAACTTTGTCCCATCATGGGAGTGGAAGGTGCAGGGGGGGAGCCGAGAGAGTCTCTGCCTCGTGCCGAAGGTCATAGAGACAGTTTTCTTGGCTGATTTGAGTGATACCAGAGCTGGACATCATTAAAGTTGCGCCGAAGTCTGGATACAACATCAGAGATTGAGGAGCCGGATGCATACAGGACTGTGTCATCTGCATACATATGAATGGAGGTTTGAGGTGGCTGCCCCAGCAATATGAAATTCTCTCCCAAGAGCCTCAGAGAGGCCCCATCAGTGGAGGCCTTCAAAGCAGCAATATTTGTTAGTCAGAAAAAAGTGTCACCTGTTTGTTTTTTTTTTTACTAAAAATGTATTTCTGACATTCTTCCATTCATCTTCAGTATATTTTTAATTTTCTCAGATATTTCTAAAACAGTTTTTAAGTCTCATTTTATAACTAACGATTAATGTCATTAAAGATGACCACCACTTGCAATTTTTAAAAATCTCTTCCCTGAGGTTACCTGTTGAATGTGCATACTTGATTCCTACTGTGGATGTATTAGGATTGTGCTACCACATGTTTCTGATGACAAACAGTACAGAAACATAACATAGACTTCGATGGCAGATAATGACCGCTTGGCCCTCCTAGTCTGCCCATTTCCCTACCTACAGGATAAGCTGCAGATCCTAGTAAACCAACAGCCTATTTCTTCCTAACCCCCACAAAAGTTGCCTTATGTCTGTCCCATGTATTCTTGAATTCTCCCACAGTTTTAGACCCTCCACTCATCCACTACCCTCTCTGTGAAAAAATACTTCCTCACATTGCCCCTGAACCACCACCCCCATCTTCAAATTGCGTCCCCTTGTTCTTGCATATCTCTTTTTCTGAAAGATGCTACCCTCTTGGACTTTGTTGATTCCACTGAGGTACTTAACAGTTTCTATCATGTCCCCCCTCTCCCTCCTTCCTCAAGGGTATACATATTCAGCTCCTTTAGTCTCTCCTCGAATGGCTTCTCTTACAGACCCTGCACCATTTTAGTTGCCCTCCTCTGGACTGCCTCTATCCTGTCTATGTCCTTGCGGAGATGGGGTCTCCAGAACTGGATGCAGTACTCCAGATGGGGTCTCATCAACTGTCTGTACAGAGGGATAACAACTTCCTGTTTTCTGCTGGTGATGCCTCTCCCTATACATCCTAGTATCCCCCCCAGCCCTCCCTACTGCTTTCTCACATTGCTTGGTAACCTTAAGGTCAACTGATATGATTACCTCCAGGTCTCTTTCCATTCTTGTTGTTGTTACTACCCCTCCCCCCATTGTGTAATCTTCCCCTGGGTTTTTGTTTGCCAGGTGCATTATTTTGCACTTCTTTGCATTGAATCCAAGCTGCCATACTTCTGACCATTCCTCCAACATTGCCAAGTCCCCTTCTCATCCTTTCCACGCTTCCTTGTGTATCAACCCTGTTGCAGATCTCTGTGTCATCTGCAAAGAGGCATACTTTTCCTTCCAGTCCCTCTGCAATGTCACTTATAAAGACATTAAAAAGGACTGGACCCAGTACTGAACCCTGTGGTACCCCACTAGTAACCCCTCTTTCTTCAGAGTGACTCAATTTACAATTACTTTCTGTGTCCTGTTGTCCAGCCAATGTTTTACCCAGGCTACCACCCTGGGACCCACTCCCAGGCTGGTTAATTTGACTATTAATCTTTTGTGTGGGACTGTGTCAAATGCCTTGCTAAAGTCTAAGTAGGCCATGTCTACAGCCCCTCCCTGGTCTACTACTTTGGTCAGCCAGTCAAAGAAATCAATTAAATTCGTCTGACATGACCTCCCCACTGTGAACCCATGCTGCCTTGTTTCCTGTGCTCCACTGCCCTCTAGGTACTCAACAATTAATTCCTTCAGAAGTGATTCCATCACTTTCCCTACCACAGAGGTCAAACTGACAGGTCTGTAGTTGCCTGCCTCTGTCTCGGTCCCACTTTTGTGAAGAGGAATCACATCCGCCTTCCTCCAGTCCTCAGGTACCACACCATCCTCCCATGATTTGTTAAAAAGGGTAGTCAGTGGTTTCACTAGTTCTCCCCTTAATTTAGAATTCTGGGGTGAATTCCGTCGGGCCCCATTGCTTTGTCCACCTTCAGTTTTAGGAGTTCTTTCAGAACCCTTTCTTCTGTGAAAGGACTGTGATCAACCCCCCCATCCAGAGTGCTTCTGTTACTTGTATTAGGCACCTCCCCCTCCTCCTCGTTTGTGAATACTGAGCAGAAATATTCGTTCAGTATCCCTGCTTTTTCATTGTCCCTCTCTGCCCACCCACTGTCCATTCTATTCAGCCTCACTATCCCTCCCTTTGTCTTTCTACACTCCCTGATGTACCTATAAAAGGTCTCGAACCCCTTCTTAACCGAGTTGGCTATCTTTTCCTCAGTTTGGGGCTTTGCTATTCCTACTTCCCTCCCTGCTTCCTTCTGCCTTAACTGGTACAGCTCTTTGTCCTGCTCTTTCTGTGTTTCCTTATACTTCCTGAATGCTATCTTTTTCTCCCTGACCTTCCTGCCACCTCTTTTGACAACCATAGTGGCTTTTTCTTTCATTTTGATTTGTTTATTTGCTTCACACAAAGGCTTGTTACTTCTGTGATGGCAGATATGATGTTTCCCCATTGTTGTTCCACCCCTCCTTCTAGCCTGTTTGCTAGTGCTTTTCTAAGGCACTCTCCCATCTTGCCAAAGTCAGCCCTCTTGCCTTTGTCACTTTCTCCATTTACCCCAGCCCTTTTCCTTATCGACATCTCTATCTTTGTGTTTACCTCACTTACTATCCTGACATATTTGGGGGGCCAGGATTTCCCTGTTCCTTTCCAGTGCCTCCCCCCTTGACTAGTTTAAATGCTTGCCAATGAAGCATTTAAACCTATCACCTAGGATCCTGGTTCCCCTCCTGGACAGATGCAGATCATCATGCCAGTATAGGCCTGCATCACTCCAGGTGGACCCCCAGTCCCCAATGAAGCCAAATCCCTGAGCTCTGCACCAGTTTTTCAACCACTGATTGAATCCCATGGTATGGAGCACCCAAGCCTCACCTACGCCATAGATAGGCAGCACTTCCAAGAAGGTTACCGTGAAACTTGTCTAAGGCCCCTCCCCAACTCTACAAACTCTTCCTGCACTGCTCTGATCCCTTTCATAGCCAGGTCATTTGTCCCTAGATAGACAATGACATCCAGCTCCTTACCCTGTGCAGCTACTCTGGTGATCCTGAGAATTCGCTCCCTGTCCCTCCAAGCCATGGTGCCAGACAGGCACCTTACCTCCCTCTCCCCTTTCTCCCCCAGTTCTACCTTCCTAACAATGGAGTCCACCACCAAGAGTTGTTTCCTTCCCCTGTGGGGTCCCATGCCACCCTCCTGTGGGTCTCCTTTGTGGAGGTTCCCAGCATCCTCATTGGTCTCCACTGCAGGTGCCTCCATAGAGGAACCACACTTTGCTAGAATGGCATATGAATTGTGGAGACGTACAACTGGAGGGATGCACCTCTGTTCCACCACCTTCACCCTCCCTGAGCCCACTTTGGTCCAGCCGCTCCTCTTTCATGGCAACCTCTGAGGCTACGGTAGTGGCCCTGGTGGTCCCTGGATGAGAGAGGAGGTCCCACAAATCCTGGCCAACTCAACCTGGAGATGAGCAACCTCCTCTCTCAGCCCAAAGAGGTGCCTGCAGATGGGACAACACCGCACCCTCCAGAACGTCCCCCCGGAAGACTGCTGCTCCACAGCCACCGCACTGCCCCACTCCCATCATGTCTTATTTCTGGCCCCTTCACTGTTGTTTGGAATCCTTATTCTTTCCTCTGTTTTTTTTTCTCCCTACTTACTTACTGCCTCTGTGCCATTTAAGCTCCTGATCTTCCTGTTTTGAGACAAGAATATCCTATATTTCTCAGTAGTTCCCTTACTTGCTCAGAGGCAGACCTCCAGCAGCTGGGGGGGGGGAACGGAGAGCTACTCTTGTCCTTCTAGGATGGTGAGTCTTTGGTGGCTCTGTGATCACTCACTTCCTGCTCCCAAACAGGAAGGTCCTCTTGTCAGTCAAATCCTGTGCCTATAAAAGTAGAACTGGCTTGGGGAGGGGGGTGGAGGGCAATATAGTCCCAGTAGAGAAGCCCAGTCACATAGCAACTCCTTCCTCCTGGTGTTCTCTGCCAAGTCTCTGGCAGAAGCTATCTAGGGCAGTGTTTAAATCTGGCTGTAACCTGGCTTCCTTCTAGCTAAGCCACTGCCCCTATTTAATAGATCTTTCTACACTTAGTTAAATTGCACAGATAACAATCCCCTTCAGCCACCTGAGATTTACACCTAGATAACTGCTCAGATAACAGTTCACGTCAGTCAACTCAGACAAACACACTACCTTTTTTTTTACCCTAAATTGAAGGTCCCAGTAGTAGATTTCTACTTCTTTAGTCCCAGTAGAGAAGTCCAGTCACACAGCAACTCCTTCCTCCTGGAGTTCTCTGCCAAGTCTCTGGCATAGCACTGTACCAAGATAATTTTACAAGGTGGATATGGCACAGGAGCGGGAACATACCAGAAACTTCACAATTCCATATCTTCATTCAAGAATGAAAGAAACCAAAACAAACAGGCATTTGTCAACGCCAAATGTTTCCTTGCATGTTATATGTGGGTCGTATTGTGTTACAGTAGGTATGTTGGCCACTATATCTGAGGAGAGTGATCTGGGAATCAGTCATTAGTGAGTCCATCATGCACACTAAGTAGTGGAATAAGGGCTATAGTAAGGCACTGAAGGTCCTGGGAGTGCATTGGGAAGGGTTTTTATAGTAGGAGAAGGGAAATGGAGAAGCAAGGGCTTAGGATGGGGGGAAGCTCATCAGCTAGAAGTCAATGATGGGTAGTGGATTCAAGAGGACAAGATTCAGCAGCTCAGTGAATGTGGATGTGGTGTTGTATGGGGGTGTGTGCAATGGCCAAGAAGGGCAATGGTACACATACAGCTGGAGCCTGGCCCCCCCCAAAAAAAACAGACCAGTCACCCCTTGCAGCGTATTCCCCCCTTTGCACAGTTCACCCCCCCACAGACCAGTAACGTCTTGCAGCTTTGCCCCCCACCTTTGAGAAATTCAGGAGCAGGCAGGGGTGCAGAAGCTACACACTGCAGACTGTAGTGACTGCTATAGTATGACCTGCATTACAAAAGGGAGGGAGGGAACTGAGACCCCCTCCCCCAATGACAGTGACATGGCATCACAACAAGCTGTAAGAACCAGGGAACTGACAATCTGGGGTATACAATTGTGGGGTTACCCTATATCCTTAATGTTATCCAGGCATCTACACGACACGTCAGCTCATATCAAGAAAGGCACAGTTGGGAAAAAAACTGAAATGCTGTAACTCCTACACCAAACACATAGCAGGAAAAGCAGTTCCTGGCTGAAAACTTAACTTCACCCCTTACATACCACCTACTAGCAATCCCCTGAGCAAAGGTTCCTTATCCATCAATTAAACATTCTCTAATTTTATTATAAAAAATGTTATGGGTTGACACTCTTACAGGCTTGTACAAAAGGAAGATATTGCATTGCCACACAGTGAATGCATACACTAGGTCCAAAGGCATTCAGCTGATGCCGTTTCATGCCTGCTTAGCACAAGAAGTGCACAATTCAATCCCTGGGTTGTGTATTAACTCCTTGTATTGCACAATGACAACATCATGTGTTAACCCATTATTTTTATGAATTAAAATTATCATAATAAAAGTTATGTAATGATCTACTAGATATCAATAGCCAAAATTAGTGTGAATAATAATTTTTTTTCTGGCACAGCTGATGACAACAATCAGCACTGGCTTTTTCAAACATGATTTTTTGGGGTAGTTTTTGGCCTTGATGCTTTGGAGCACAATTGATCTACTACCTGAACTGCAATGCAAGCAGTAGTGTCTCACACAGTGGAACACCAAAATCATTCTTAAATTAAGACATCTTCATTTAAAGCAGAAATCCCGTACAAAGCATCTGCACTGTCAAATAGAAAACAACATGATTTGCCAAGCTAGACAAAACAAACAGAAAATACACTTGTCCCAACAAAAACAGCGTTCATTTTTTGTTTCATTTTTAAGTAGGAATTCAATAAATATTTTGGAAGCAGATAATGGGTAGTGTACAGCCCATCTCAACTTTTTCTTACTGTAGCTGACACTTAGCAATGACTCCTCCAAGTTTTTAGTAGCTTACCTCTCGATGTCTCTTCAACCATGACTGCCAGTACTTAAATTGTACTGTGAGCTTCAGTAGCAGCCACTGAGACTTGTGTTTCTGTACAGGATGGGGATGGAGGGAGTGGGGTGGACAGCATGCAGAGGGAGGGAGTGGGAGCGTTTACTTGGTGCCTGGACAGGGAACGGAGGGAGAGGGACGGACAGCACGCAGAGGGAGGGAGCAGGAGGGTTTACTTCGCACTGGGACAGGAAACAGAGGGAGTGGGGCATACAGCATGCAAAGGGAAGGATCAGGAGGATTTACCTGGATGCAGAGTGCCAGGAAGTGGAACGAAGGGAGCGGCGCGGACAGCACGGAGAGAAAGGGAACTATGCAAATGAAAGAAATGAAACGCTCTCATTGGAGTGCTTCATTTCTTTTACTAGAGAATGGCTTCCAGCTGTGAAACTCTGACTAATGTCACAGTCTGTTTGCATGCTCATTGGTCTGTCAGGGACAAGTCCACTGTAGAGTGCTCTGCATTGGACTAGTCCCTGACACACCTCCAAAATGTAATTCTACCACAAGATGTTTCTTTCACACATGCAGGGAAACATAAAAAACGAGTATATTGATGTTTTTGTCAGAAAAAAAGCATTATTTCTGAAAAAAACTACATAGTGACCAACAAATACTGCTGCTATAGGTGGGGTCTGAAATGTCACTTTTTTGATGAGACATTTGGAACCTTGTGAAGAATCCCAGATACAGATCTACATCTGCTGCTATTGACTAATGTATTGGTATTTATTGTTATTTGGTATTTACTATATGTTTTAATATGTGCCCTGCTTCGCATATTTGTGGGGTACCCTAAATCTCTAGGAAAGGGTGCCAATATAAACTCTAACACAACTACCTTCTCAAAGACTTTGCTATGAATGGGAACATTAGAAATTGGATATTAGTTAAAGAGACAAGCAGATTTTAGAGTTTTTGTGGAGGAGAGGAGTGACACAGGCACATTTTTTTTTTACTTAGTATGCTTTTTGTTCTTCTGACGCCAGATCCCCCTTCAACCGCCCCACCCTGCAAGTGAACCCAGGTGTCCATCTGCCTCAGTGTCCCCTGGATTACCCCCCAAGAAAGCACCCCCAATGCTAACTCTGGGTGCACCAGGTAATGGATGGGCGGGGACCCCAGATTACCACAGGTGGGAGGCATCATTAGCACCCCAGAGGATTTTCCTTCTGGTGCTGTGTTGTGAGGGGGGGATCTGATGGATGCTGCAATGTAGCCACATCATAAATCTGACATGCCTGCCCTGGAATGGCTCTGGCCAGTGCTTCAGTATTTGTGCTTCCCCGTGGTTTCCTGGGAGCACCGAACTGGAGTCACTTTACCCCCCCCCGGAGGTGGATAGCATGTCATGGCTGCTCAATCCACCATCACCACGGCCAGCCCTCAAGCATCCTGAGTCCATTCCTGAACCTGAGGCGCCCATAACACAGTGATAAATCTTTCCACCGTGCCAGTGGGCCAGCCGACACAGGCAAATTTGAGCCAGGGAAAGTACCAGAGGCAAAATAATGGTTGAAAAAAAAAACAGAATAAAATACATTGCATGACTTGCTGAAACATCAAATAAGCAGTTCCTCAAACCCATATTATCAAACATACTTTGGAGAGATACTTGGTTTCGATAGCACCAACAAGAACAGCGCCAGCAAGAACAGTGCTGTACAAACAGCGATGTAAACAATAGCGGCAGGAAAATACACCGAAAACAAAAATAGCCCCAATGGCAGTGGTCATAAACCACACCGACGACAGCTACCATTGCTAAAAAACACATTCTTCACTTTTGTTTTGTGGGGAGCTCTGCCCCCTGCACCCCCCCAAATTAAATATCGAACTCTTAAGGGGGGGTGGATCGTGGGGAAACGGAGAAACTAGGGGTCCACAGAATTTCAGTTGTCAGCTGTTAGAAAAGAGAAAACAGTACACTTCAAACAGGGGAAAATGTGAAACTGCTCTGTTGGGAGACCAGGAACAGAACCCTGGTCTCCTGTTCTGTGCAGACCAAGCTGCTGCTGCCTTAACCCTCTCCATCATGGGAGCAGCTCAGCCAGCTTCTGCACTTTTCCTGTACTTGTCCAGCCTAACCATTGCCTGAATGGCTACAGGGGTAGCGGTACTTGACATACACTATTCTACCCCTGTTGCTTTTCAGGCATTACGCAGTCCTCACAACGCAGTTTAGATGGGGCTGTTCAGGATTCACTATTCTAACCTGATACCCTTTGGAGACATGACTTATTATAGGCTAAACCTAATTTCCTTGTTTACTTTTCATAACTGCTGAACACATCTATGCAACAGGAGCAAAACATAAGATGCACTCCCCTTTTTTCTACTTCATATACAATATATACTGAGGAGTCACTGTGGAAGTCTGCAGTCATAGAAATATGAGACATTAGCTGTGACATCAAGATCTGTATTGATGTGGTGTCAATATGTTTGGTTCACTGAGAAATCTCACTTTAAGATCTGCTAATTTTTTATTTATACTTAATATTTATTGAGTTCAATAAATTTTTACACAGGAGACAAACATTACATGAACAGAAACTAAGGTCAGTGCAAGAGGCTAAAATTATGGGGCCTGATTTTCCAAGAGCCTCTAGATCGACACATGTTGTGCCCATCCACGGCTATGGCAAACTCCAGTTGAGTCAGAGACCCTGCAACAAAGTCCCCAGAGCTGCTGCAGTAGAAGTGTTGTGGTAAACATTTGGCGCACTAAAGAGGTTTAACAGAGGGTCCCATCAAGCACCCCGCTGCCTGGCGCAATGCCTGCCCAGACCAGTGATTTGGGGGGGGCTTCTGGCACAGTGTAGTTGGACCAATGGGGTGCCAGTAGTGGGTGACATGGGCACAGCAGGGTGTGGGAGGGTACACTGGTGGCATTGGGGCAGGCATCTCCTGGACTGTGCAACAAAGCTGCAAACTGTATATCGGGACATATGCCAGTATGGATCACATTCCAGATCTCTGATACTACCAGCCCTACCAGCTGTCCCGCAGCACGTAACCTCCCCAACAGGGGATGACAGTCCATGGTGGCACAGGAAAAGGTGCTGTAGTTGGTGAGAGACATACCTTGGGCAGTACCACCTGCCCCGATGCACAGCTCTCTGTATGCTGACATACTGCTGCAACAGGTGCCATAACAGTTATGGCAAATGGGTAGGGCACCCCAATAGGCAGATGCCATAATGAGGTCTGGCAGGATTCATGTAATGGACCTGGAAACACATAAAACAGCATGTGGAAACTTCGATCCTGGCAGTGTACCTATTGTGGTGGGACAGTGTACTAATATGTCAGGTGGGTGGGGGCATACTATGAACACCCACATATCTTTGGAGCCAATCCCTGTCTGTGTAGTACACTGTCAGTAAGGCCCCTGGAATTCTGCGGTTCTGCAGTTGCAGAATTTGCCGCAGAATTTGCATCATGCCACAGAATATATATAGTGCAGCAGAATTCATTGTTTTTGGAGAATTTTCATATAAATATACTGTTTTTCCATAGTGTCAGGCTTTCTTTCCCACCTCGTTTATCCTGAAGCCCCTCCTCTATGCTCAGCATATGTCATCGATGACATCACATCATATTTAGCCAAGGACTGCATTCTGCCAGAGAAATGAATAAATCATGCCACAGAAATCAGAAAATGCTGCCGCAGAAGTCAAGGAGCCCTGCCGCAGAAATCAGAAAATTCTGCCGCAGAACACCAGGGGCCCTGACTATCAGCATAGCTCTGCCTGTAGTGATATGTTGTCAACACTACTGTCCACCCCCTTATCCCAGCCTGTAGCCCTCTTTCTGAAGCACAAGGTATGACTTAAAGTCAATGCCTCACAGTGATACATTCTTCAGTGGTAAAAAAGAATGTCTCACCACATGCTGCCAACAAAAACTACTCGTAGCGTCCTTCATGCAGAGATCATGCCTGTCCTTGCTTGTTCAGGGGAAGGGGTGGGCATTAGGGTTGAAAATCCCAAGGAACACCCCACCACTGATTCACTAAGACTCCGAAGACCCAGTACCCTAATATTTTTTAATTTTCCTACTTTGTGTGCTTTGCCATCTTCAACCCTAATGTCTGCATGAATGTAATTTTTTGCAGCGAATGTCCCTTCTTTTTGTGACAGTGGAATCGTATGTTCATTCATGCTGGTCCATTTGGGACCTATGCTAAAAGAAATAAATGGAATAGTAGAGATATTTTTAGTCCTGTTTCAACAAACATTTAACAAAATAGAAACACGTAAAATAAGTCATATGACTCTATAGCCCCCTTCCAATGCACACAAACAAACACACTCAAACTCTCAGACTTCACATCTCCTCATTAGTCATCACTGTTTACTGTTGCTGCAACAGAGGGGATGAGCCTCAAGGATGGGATGGGCTGAGCTGCACCCAGACCCATCATTTCCAACCCCCCCCACCCCTCACATTACCTTAATGGTTGTCTTTCCAGTCACTGTTGCTACAGTGACGGATGGCAAGTGGGGAAGAGATGCAAGAAAGGGATGGGCTGATGATGCTCCTTGGCTCATCCCTCCCAACCCCCACCCCACCCCTCACATTACCTTAGTGGTTGTCTATACATTAACTGTTACTGCAATGGAGGGGTTGGGAAGAGACCCAAGAATGGGATGGGGCAACACTACACTGTGGCCCATCCCCCCCATGCAAAAAATTTCCTTAGTGGTTATCTGTTCATTTACGGTTGCTGTAATGTAGGTGGGGAGGCTCAGCACCATGGACATGGGGGGGGGAGGTAAGCACTAGTCCCTTCACAAAAGAAAGGGTCCTACAAGAGCTCGATAAGCTCAAGGTGGACAAAGCAATGAGATCTAATGGCATACATCCCAGGGTACTAAAGGAGCTAAGGGTGGACTAGCAGAGCCATTATCGGAACTGTTTAGTGAGTCTCTGAGCACAGGAGAGGTCCCAGAAGACTGGAGAAGAGCTCATGTGATCCCACTCCACAACAGTGGTAGCAGGGAGGAGGCAGGGAACTACAGACCAGTCAGTCTTGCCTCAGTAGTGGGCAAGATTATGGAGGCACTTCTTAAGGAAAGGATAGTGCAACACCTGGAATCCATAGGGGCACAGGATCCAAGACAGCATGGGTTTACAAAAGGAAGGTCCTGTCAAACTAATCTCATAGATTTCTTTGACTGGGTAACCAGAGAGGTGGACCATGGGGGAGCAGTTGATGTCGCCTACCTTGACTTCAGCAAAGCTTTCGATACTGTTCCACATAGAAGATTGATTAATAAGCTGGGTAGGCATGGGATGGGTCAGAAGTTGGTCAACTGGGAGGCAAACTGGTTGAAGGGAAGAAAACAGAGAGTGGTGGTACATGGTATTCAGTCAGAAGAGATGCAAGTCACAAGTGGGGTACCTCAGGGATCAGTCCTGGGGCCAATCCTCTTCAATATCTTCATCAGCGACATTGCATATGGACTGGAGGGTAAGGTGTGTCTGTTTGCAGATGACACCAAGATTTGCAACAGAGTAGATGATCCAGATGGGGTGGGCAGAATGAGAAGAGATCTGGATAAACTAGCAAAATGGTCTGAAGAGTGGCAACTGGTGTTTAATGCAAAGAAGTGCAAAATCATGCACATAGGGAAGAGAAACCCTGAAGCCACTTATAGACTGGGAGGGGCTGCTGGCAGTCACAAAGGAAGAAAGAGACTTTGGCATCATCATCACCAATGACCTGAAATCATCCAAGCAGACCACTAAAGCAGTAGGTAACTAGGGGGGGATGTTGGGGTGTATTAGTAGGGGTATCACAAGTCAGAAGAGGGAGGTAATAATCCCTCTTTACAAGACAGTGGTTAGGCCCTATCTGGAGTACTGCATGCAGTACTGGAGGTCACACCTTTACAAGGACATTAACCAAATTGAGGCAGTCCAGAGAAGGGCAACCAAAATGGTGCAGGGACTGCATCAGAAAACACATGAGGACGGATTAACAGAGTTCAATATGTATACCCTAGAGCAAAGGAGGGAGAGAGGTGATATGATCAAAACATTCAAACACCTTAAGGGCATTAACAAGGTGAAAGAGTCTAACATTTCAATATAAGAAAAATAGCAGGACAAGAGGACACAGCATGAAATTAGAGGGAGGCAGAGTAAGGGGTAATGTGAGGAAGTTCTTTTTCACAGAAAGGGTGGTGGATGCATGGAATGGCCTACCTCAGGAAGTGGTGGATATGAATACAGTGCAGGGCTTCAAACAGGCATGGGATAGGCATAAGGGAGCAATACAGATGAGTATGAATAGATAGGCCATTGACAGAGCAAATGCTAATGGCACATTCATAAGGTAGAAAAAGATATGGGCAGACTGGATGGGCCCTGCGGTCCTTATCTGCTGTCAACTTCTATGTTTCTTCTATGTTCACAGTAGTGGTTGTCTGTATATTTATTGTTGCTGCAATGGGGAAAAGATACACACGACTGGTCCTTGGACCATCCCATACCCCACACATCACATCTCCTCAGTTGTCATCTGTTCACTCACTGTTGCTCTAATGTAGGGGAGGATTGATCACCAGAGGGCTGTCTGTCCCAACCCCCATCTCACCCCTCACATCACCTTAGTGGTCATCATTCCATTTACCATTGCTAAAATAAAGAGGGAATTGGCTTCAAGAATGTGCCACATCCCATCCACCACCACCTCTCACCTATGGTGTGAGGGTGAATATGAGAGTTAAACATAATGATCTCAAAAACCAGGTATTGGCTGGCCTGCTGATGCCGTGGTAGCACTACCACTTGAGATGCTGATGATCCAGGTTTAGGAATGAGCCAAGGGCATCAGAAGGCTGGCCAGGGAGAAGCAGGATGAGAGTCTGTTGGACTACTCTCCTCCTCCGGGGGGTGGGGTGGTGATGGAGCCTGGGGTAAGTGTGACTTCCAGTAGAGACTGGGAGTATAGCACCAGCATGAGACTACATTGTTGGGGAGGAGACAGCAGCAGATGTCTGTAGGGTGCATGCATCAGCATGCACATTCTGTGCCGATGTCATTACACGTCTGTGTCTCCAAGGGTAACCAGAAGCTGAAAACTCCTGTAGCTGCAGCACAATGATGCCAGGGCCCTCGTTAGCACTGTCTCAAGCCTGCTCCAGGGAAAGTCGTGGGTCTGGATTAGCATCTTGGCCCTTCCCCTTGGAAGTCCCACTGTGGGGGGTGAGCCATGGTCTCCCAGATCCCCCAGTAGGTCCCTAGAGCCAGCATGAGCATCTAGGGTGAACCTGAAAGGGATCTGAATGGCAGATGTGGGGTATATCCCCAGCCTCCTCCAGGGGAAGGGAAAGAGTTATGAACATAAAAAAATGGTATTGCCTCTGGTGAGATAAAGCCATACCTTATTGTTCTAATCATATTTCATGTTATTTTATGTAAGAAATGCATCAGAGACACCCATGGTGGCCCAGTGTAACCTGCAAGGGATCATGGGTACAAAGAAAACTATGAGCCCTAAATTGATATAATTTCTTGCTACTAGGCAAAGAAGCTGTTTGCAGTTAGTCAGGGACTAGGGTTTGATTAAACCATTTAAAAGGAAACAAAAGGGGCTAATTGAGCAAGGCTGGAAGGCCAGGATTCCATTTATGTCTGAATAGCTCACAGCATCTAGAGGAGCCGGAATGTTTGAGGACTTTTTGTCCTGAGAGGACTTCTCTGAAGTAATCTAATTACAGTTAAATGGACTAGCATTTGGGGAAATTGCTGTGCTCAGTTTAGCTTGATTGCAGTCATTTGTGGGACGCTAAAGCTACAGTTTGAGCTGAGGAAATTGGAGCTTGCAGAAAAGTGGCAAGAAAGGGAACTGGAGCTGGAACAGAGAAAGTTTGAAATGGAGATACAGGAAAAGCAACACCAGAGAGTTTGAACTGGAGAGGCTAAGGCTACAACAACCGGTGCCAGAGGAAGTAAATGGCAGGGCTGGGGTATAAATTAAATTCCAAATTAATAGTTGAATTTAAAGGGGGGAGGATATGGAAGCCTTTTTTTTAATTGTATTTTATCCTCCTCCATCTCTCTAAGCCCCATATCGTTGGGAGCACCAGTGGAGTCTAGCCCCACTTCTGCCACTTCACCATGGCCATCCAGCTCCCCATGAAGCTGCATTTTTTCCCCCCAGGTGGGGACAAGGTGGGGCTTGCTACATCCTGAACAATTCTGGTTTCATCAGGATCTTGGCCGTCCAGGCAGGTGCGAGCTATTAGAGGTCTGCTCTGGTGTTCTGTCTTCTCTGAGCCTGGAGAGCATTTTCCATGTTCCTGTGGATGTGATGTGCACCCTGGATGTCAAGGTGTAACCGCCAACATCCATCATGTCCTCCCCTTCTATCAGACTGGGCACTTGCTGTACCCCAGGCCTCCTACTGGGGCCAGTCAAGTGCCTAGCCACAACCCCTCTCTCCTGGAGAAGGCGAGCAGTCCTTGGAATGCTCAGCCTTCTCCCCACAGCTGGCTCTCTGACTTCCTGGGCTCGTTCCCGAACCCAGTCATTGGCGTCGTGAGCGGTAGTGCTAATGCTGCACTGGCAGGCCAGCATGGATGCATTTTTTAATTTGTTTGAAAAGGACTGTATCCAAGCCAAGATGCCCAGGAAGTCCTGGAGCTTTCAGCTATACCCGCTGCTTACTGGAAAAGGGCATGAGGCGCTCGGCAAAATTTTATTTATTTATTTTATTTATTTAGTTTTTGTTGACCGGGTAAGTACACTAGACAAATCCTGCATATTTTCAGGCACGATCTGGTGGAGGGGGATACAGATGAATGCCAACTGACCTTGAACCAGATTAAGCTGTTGGTATTTTGAGTGAATGAGGGAAATTTGGCCAGGACACCGGGGAAATTCACCTACTCTTTTCGATAAGTGCCATGGGATCTTTAACATCTGCCTGAACTATCACCAATCCAGGCAGATGAGACCTCGGTTTAACATCTCATACGAAAGACGGCACCTCAGAAGTGCAGCACCCCTCTCATGCTGCACTACAGTGTCAGTACTGGGATATTAACCCAAGTGCCAGATGTGGGAACTGAACCCGCAGCCCTCTGATCTCCCAGCCTCAGAGGCGAGTGTGCTACCTACTGAGCCACTGACACTGACATGGACAATGAGGGCAGCAAAGACTATGAGAAACTTAAAACTGCTTTACTTAAAAAGGATGAACTAACTCCTGAGGCCTACAGGGTTAAGTTCCATAAACTCTGAAAGAGCCCTGACATGACCTTTGAGGAACTTGCCACAAAGTGTCAGTTTTTTAAATGTTGCTGGGAGGGGGTGGAAGCAAACTCTGTGGGGAAAATTGAAGAGGTTGTGTTAGCGCAGTTTTTTTGGGCCTGCCCAGCAGAACTGAAAACCTGGCTAGAGGACCAGGATCCGAAAACAGCACAGCAAGCTGCTGAGCTCGCCGATCGCTATGCCAGGAGCAAACCTGCTCTGAAAGGAAGTGGGGAAGCAAGTGCTGCAGGGCAAAAAGGGAAAAGCATGACTTCAGGGTAGCTAAAGTCTCACTGTCTCTGCAGAAAGGGTGAAGCCCCAAGTTACTAAAAAGGGATTTCCTGGATAAAAAAAGTGATGAATGTTGGTTTTATAAGCACCCAGGGCATCTTGCTAGACAGTCTTCCGAAAAGGCACAGAGTGGACAAAGTGTCCCTCGAAAGGAGGTGGGTGCACTGTATATCCCTGAGAGTATGCCTGTGAACATAAGAGAACACACACACACTTGGTTGCTGTAAATGGGGTGCAGACCCACAGGGTTAAGGGACACAGGGGCGTCTCTTACCCTGGTAAAAGGGGATTTGGTTGAGCCTGAACAACTTATACCTAATCAGTTTGTAACTGTGAGAGGATTCACTGGGGAGTAGAAAGCCCTGCCACAAGCTTGTGTTCTCCTGGATTGGGATGAAGCAGAAGAGAAGGTGCAAAAAGTGGCAGTGACAGACAACCTCACCCTGGATGTGATTATAGGGAATACTCTACAGCAGGGGGTGGTGTGTGCAGTTAGCCACAGTCAGACAGTGAAGGCCGCTTGTACCTGTCTCTGAATCCCACAGAAGCCCCAGTGGAAAAGAATAGGAGGCTGGTTTCCCAGTCTGTGTCTCCTGATATAGAGAATAGTGAAAGGAAATTCACCAGGCAGCTAGAAGGTTACCGAGGAGGAGGGTAACAAATGGTCAGAAGGTTAGGGATGGTGGTGACTCTGAATGCCCTGATGCTAGAGCTAGAGACCCCAGTTTAGAAACTGAGGGGGACATGTCCCATGCTTTGGAAAATGTGAAGATTTTGCAGCCGCTCAGAGACCTCACACTAGTTTGGAGAGGCTGAGGGCTTGTGCAGAATCTGATGGGACACAGGGAGGTAACATGAGACATAGGGTATTTTGGGACAATGAACTGTTGTATACACAAGACGTGAGGACAGAGGGAGGGGTGATGGGCAGGCAGCTTGTTGTTCCCCAGGGGTATTGTGAGCGGTTGCTCAATATCACTGATGATAACCCCATGTCCGGACATCTGGGCATCACTCACACCACACGGTGATTAGACCAAAATTTCTATTGGCCCAACTTCACCCAGCAGGTGAAGGAATATTGTAGGTCTTGTCACTGGTGCCAACAGATAGGAAAGGCAGATAGTAAAACAAAAGCTACCCTAATTCTCATGCCCATTGTGGAGGAGCCATTCCAGAGGAAAGGAATTGATAAAGTGGACAAAGCAAAGAACTCTTAAAACTGAAGGTGGACAAAGCAATGGGGCCTGATGGGATTCATCCCAGAATTCTAAAAGAACTAAGGGTAGAACTAGTGACACCACTGACTACCCTCTTTAACAAATCATGGGAGGATGGGGTGGTACCCAAGGACTGGAGAAGGGCAGATGTGATTTCCCCTTCACAAAAGTGGGAGCAAGGCAGAAGCAGAAAACTACAGACCTGTTAGTTTAACCTCAGTGGTAGGGAAAATGATGGAATCACTTCTGAAGGAAAGAACTGTTGAATATCTAGAGGCCAGAGGGGCTCAGGACCCAAGGCAGCATGGATTCACAGCTGGAAGGTCATGCCAGACAAATCTGATAGATTTCTTTGACTGGGTGACCAGAGTAGTAGATCAGGGAGGGCTGTGGACATGGCCTACCTAGACTTTAGCAAGGCATTTGACACAGTCCCACACAAAGATTAATATACAAGTTAGCCAGCCTGGGAGTGGGTCCCAAGATGACAGCCTGGGTAAAGAATTGGCTGGCTAATAGGGCACAAAGAGCAATAGTAAATGGAGTCCACTTGAAGAAAGGGGTTACTAGTGGGCAAACGTAGGGTTCAGTATTAGATCGGGGTCCTCAATGTCTTTAAGGCTTACATTGCAGAGGGACTGAAGGAAAGTATGTCTCTTTGCAGATGACACAAAGATCTGCAACAGAGTTGATGCACAAGGTGGGGTGGAAAGGATGAGAAGGACTTGGCAAGGTTAGAGGAATGGTCAAATGTATGGCAGCTTAGATTCAATGCTAAGAAGTGCAGGTAATGCACCTGGGAAACAAAAACCCAAGGGAAGAGTACACAATGGGGGGTGAGATACTAACAACAACAAAAATGGAAAAGGACCTGGGGGTAGTCATATCAGATGACCTAAAGGTGGGCAAGCAATGTGAGAGGGCTGCAAGGAGGGCTGGGGGGATACTGGGATGCATAGGGAGAGGCATCACCAGTAGAAAACAGGAAGTTATTATCCCTCTGTACAGACAGTTGGTGAGACCCCATCTGGAGTACTGCGTGCAGTTCTGGAGACCCAATCTCAAAGACATAGACAGGATGGAGGCTGTCCAGAGGAGGGCAACTAAAATGGTGCAGGGTCTGCACTGGAAGACATAGGAAGAGAGACTTAAGGAGCTGAATATGTATAGCCTCGAGGAAAGGAGGGAGAGGGGGGACATGATAGAAACTTTCAAGTACCTCAAGGGAATCAACAAAGTCCAAGAGGGTAGCATCTTTCAAAAAAAGAGATGTGCAAGAACAAGGGGGCACAATTTGAAGATAGAAGGGACGGCTCAGAGGTAATTTAAGGAAGTATTTTTTCACAGAGAGGGTTGAGGATGCATGGAATGGCCTTCCGGAAGAGGTTGTGGAGTCAAAAACAGTGGTGGAATTCAAGCATGCATGGGACAGTCATAAGGCAATTCTAGGGGGTGGGGGTAGGAAGAAGTAGGCTGCTGGTTTACTAGGATCTGCAGCTTATCCATTAGGTAGGGAAATGGGCAGACTGGGTGGGCCAAGCGGTCCTTATCTGCTGTCAAAATCTGTGTTTCTATGTTTCTATGATATTGTGGGACCCTTGAATACCCCAAGTTCATCCAGGAAAAAGGTTTATTCTGACTGTGGTCGATTGCGCCACCTGATATCCTGAGGCAGTCGCCCTCTCCTCCATTAAGGCAAAGTGGCAGATGCCTTGTTAGGGATTTTCTCCCATGTCAGGTTTCTGCAGGAGGTTATCTCTGATCAAGGGAGTAGCTTCATGTCATCCCTGAAGAAGTGTTTAAGGGAGAAAAGTAGGGTGGTGCAGAAATGCACATCTTATCACCCACAAGCCAATGGGCTTGAGGAACATTTTAATGGTACTCTAAAAACAATGCTCCAAGCGTTTGAGGAACAGCATGGGAGAGACTTGAAGAAATACCTTCCCCGCCTGTTGTTCACATACAGGGAAGTACCCCAAGAGTCGACAGGGTTCTTCCCCTTCAAACTCTTATATCAGCGTAGGGTGCATGGGCCCCTAGACTTGATCTGGGAAGACTGGGAAGGCAAGCACGCCACCCAGGGAACTGCCATAGTGGAGTATGTCCTTAAGTTTAGGGAGAAGCTGAAGGAGCTTATGGAGGTGGCCCAAAGCAACCTCTCAGCTGCCCAGCAGAAGCAAAAAATTTGGTACAACAGTGGAGCCAGAGCTCGCTCATACAGCACAGGCCAGGATGTAATGATCCTAACTCCAATCCGGAGGGATAAGCTGCAGGTCAAGTGGGCAGAACAATACAAGGTAGTCCAACAGGTCAGTGATGTGAACTATATTGTAGAACTGCCTGACAGGAGACATATTCATAGGATGCACCATGTCAATATGATGAAGCCATATATGAATAGCGCTGACATGGTGTTTGCAGTGCATAGTCATGGGGAGGGGATGAATGAGGAAGACCCCCTCCTGGACTTGTTAGAGGAAAGCAAGTGGGAGCTATCTGTGGAGGCAAACAAGCTTCCACCCCAGCTGACCCCGGAACAGACCCAGGAAGTAAGGGAGGTTTTAGAGGACTTTGCCCCTTTGTTTATGGCCA
Source organism: Neoceratodus forsteri (assembly GCA_016271365.2). Taxonomy (NCBI): domain Eukaryota; kingdom Metazoa; phylum Chordata; order Ceratodontiformes; family Ceratodontidae; genus Neoceratodus; species Neoceratodus forsteri. The sequence continues at coordinate 733,618,130 of CM057450.1, forward strand.
AGCCTGGATGAACCCAATTAGCGACCGAATACATAGACACAGGGATGCAAGCACCCATATGGCAGACAGTATATCGGGTGTCTGAGGTCATCCTAAAGGACATTTGGAGGGAGGTGGAGGAAATGCTGGACTTAAGGGTAAATACAGAAATCCCACAGTTCCTGGGCATCGCCCGCAGTCCACATCCCCAAGCCGGATGGGTCTACCTACTTTTGTGTGGACTATCATGGACTCAACCCATTCAGAAAGTTCAACACCCACCCAATGCCCTGGACAGATAAGTTGTTGGACAAGTTGGGGGGTGACCTACCTAACAACCATAGATCTGACAAAGGGGTACTGGCAGGTGGAGTTGACTGCCAGAGCTAGGAAATGGTCAGCCTTCGTCACTCCAGTAGGCTACTTTGAATTTAAGGTGATGCCTTTTGGGATGAAGAATGCCCCTGCCACCTTCCAATGGTTAGTAAATCAGGTGCTACAGGGTGCAGAAGAGTACACAGTGACCTATCTGGATGATATTGCAATTTTCAGTAATTGCTGGAAACAGCACCTGGTCCATCTGAGAGAAGCGATGTGCAGGATACAGGAGGCAGGATTAACTGTCAAAGCTGAAAAGTGCCAGGTGGCCATGGCTGAAGTATCATATTTGGGACATGTAACATACAGTAGATCAGGGGCTAGTGCCAATGCAGATTGCCTATCCTGCCAATCAGAGTAAGGGGACAGAACTGGTGGAAATCCTTACTAAAAAGGGGCATGTTCCCCCCAGGTTCTGTTAAGGAGGGAGGAGCGTCATGAGATAAGGCAATACCTTATTGTATGAATCATATTTCATGTTATTTTATGTAAGAAATACATCAGAGATGCCCATGGTGGCCCAGTGTAACTTGCAAGGGATCATGGGTACGAAGAAAACCATGGGCCCTAAAATTGTGTAATTTCTTGTTACTAGGCAGAGAAGATGTTTACTGCTAGTCAGGGACTATGGTTTGATTAAACCATTTAAAAGGAAATATGAGGAGCTAATTAAGCAGGGCTGGAAGGCCAGGATTCCATTTGTGCCTGAATAGCCTACAGCATCTAGAGGAGACAGAATGTCTGGGGACTTCTGTCCTAAGAGGACAGAGAGAAGGAGCCTTGGAATCCTCTGACATATGTTCAGTTGTGAAACAGTGAGCATACTAAAAGGACAAAGGAGAAATATCCCTAACCCTGATCACAAGGGGATTCACTGTAGCCCAGGGAATTCCTGTCTCACAGGAGTGGGCTTGTGACATCGACTGCTTACAAATATTTTTTTCTATGTTGTTATGACTTAATACAATGCAAAAAAGAATTCATACAAACATGTTTTCAAAATACGAACATGGCTTCAACAGTTACGTGTTCGTGTTGCTTGAATTTCAACAGTTTCCCATTTCCATAAATACAACTAACAATTCTGTAAAAAGGAATCAAAAGCACTCTACTTAAAACTTTTAAAGACAAACACGTGCTATCAGGGAGAATAATTCTACAGATTTAGTACTTTTTCAAGGAGCAATGGTTTGACCATTTATCTTACATTCACATTGCTAAGTCATACGAACACATAACTTTTACGATATGAACACGTGGTTTTAACACAGGGACACATGGCTTTAACAGTTATGTGTTTGTAATACTTGAATTTCAACAATTTCCCATTTCTTCTAAACTAAACAAATCTATCAGGGACAACAATTTATATATTTAGTACTTTTTCAATAAGAAATGGTTTGACTTTTTTTTGTGTTCACATTGCCAAGTCATATGAACGCATGACTTTGTGATACGAACATAAATAAAGATGTGTTCGCAGAAATTCAGTTATCCTTAGAATGCGTATTTTTCTCAATGCACATGCTCAGAAATGTAACTGATTTTCTCAAATATTTCAAAAACTATGCATTTTGGAGACATAAGATGTACAAAAGCACACACCCTGGGGCAAACTCCATCAAACCTGTAAGTTTTGGGTTTCAAAACTTCCTTTTTTAGTTATAGGCGAGCAAAAAAAGGTCTTAGTTTGTGTCATTTTGTGGGGTTTGCTCTCTGAACCAATTGCAACAAAATTTTCAGGATCCTGCAATGTTGGTACCATGCCTGAGCTTTCCAAATTTCATGTAAAATGGGTTGAACAAGAACAATTTTATTATGTTGCAAAAATTGGGGGTTAACATTAACATCAACCCTGATATACAGGTGTGACCATGCCTGTATAAGATACATAGATATAAAACAGTGACCAATTTTATTTGCTGTTTGATCCAAACACAGGTGGTACATACAGTTAACAGGTCTGAGAATTCAGTTTTGGTGTCACCCAGATTGCAGGATCCTAACTTTCCTTCTGTCTCATGTGCTAGACAGCTGATAACACAGACGGAACATGTTGCACACAGCTCTTCTAAATGCTCAGGGAGTCGCTGCCATGGTGGTTTGCAGCTCTCAAAGTTTGTGATAATAAGCCTCTTGCTACTCTTACCTGTACAGAACCAAACCAGTAAATGTGGACAACAAGGGATCACCTGTGAAATACGAGTCTGTGAACAAGCGTCAGTTACTGCTGAAGGAGCTGCTCTAGAGAGACTATCTTTTTTAGATCTCTAAACTGGGATGCATCGAGCAGTATAGGGAAACATGTCTACTTCTTTCTCTCGGCAATAGTTTTTCATGCCTAATAGCTGCGAATGGTGCACAAGTGCACACTGCAGTACTTGAAGACAAGCGGAGAAACGATGTCAGCTTATTAGCAAAGAGGCAGTGAAGGTATAGCAGTACTTTATTAATGAAGTCAAAAATCCAGAGTAATATTGCAGAGCTCATGGGATGGGATGGGTGATATTTATCGTAGGTTGCACTGCCAAAATCAGTGATTTTCATCAGATTCAGCACAAAAACGGAAGAGTAGCTCTGCTCAGAGATAACACAATGGCTCACACACAGTAAATGCTAAGATAATATAAAACTATCTCTCCTCTTAAAGGAACAAAACAGTGTGATTTATTTGCATGTGGGCTTCAAATAAAATGGACTGAATGAAATGCATCCAGAAATCAGAAAGTTAAGATCAATGTTCAGATCACTGGGTCTTCTTCACAGGCAGTCCATAAAGAGAAGTTAGCATAGTTCCTGAAAAAAATATTTGAATAACTATTTTTACATTCAGCTTTATAGGTCATTGTGATGTTGAGCTCATTCTCAAGGTTTTTGCACAATAGTATGCTGCCTCCCTTTTATGGGATGGAGCAAGGGGAAGACCTGCATGCTTTCCACTCTGGCCTGGCAACCATATACCACCTTATTTGTGCACCCTCCAGGGTAAGGCTCACCTCCTTTAAGGTTGCCAACGCAGTCCCATAACCTTTCTTCTATGGATGCCCAGGCTGCCATTGGTAATTGTGCCTTTGATACGCAACATTCACTGTCTTAAATATAGAATTAAGGCCACACACCGCAGATATTATGTGAAATCATACTTTTTAATTTACTTTTACAGAGGTTGATTCCAGTACATGCTAGTTTGCAGACAGATACAACATTCACTATGCTCTCCCAGATGACTTTCTTAGCATAGGGTACAGTCTTATAAAAGTAATGTTTCACATAGCCTTCCTCACCTCAGACTGACTCTCTTCCTCCTGCAACTAACTTTTCATCCCCCCCACCCCAAACTCCAGCTAAGGTGTGAAAAGGTTTCTTTGAAGTTTTACATCCTCCATATGCTTCTCTGTTCCAAAACCCAGGCTCCCACCCCCACCCCTACTAGTTAAAGTCCCTCTGTTAAGTGACAATTGTGATACCTTAGTCCTGTGAGTGTTCCAACCACAAACTTTCCCAGGCCTCCCTCCCATCTTCCCTGTAGAAATTTAAGAAAGCACCTTTAATGGAGTGTTGAGGTGCCAGACACCACACCACTGCCCAAGCCCGTGGCCTTGGTTCGGGAGTGGACTCAGGCCACTGAGGGTCAGCGTGGGGGAAAGGATTGATTATCCAATAGCTGCTCTCCTCTCCCGGGGGGGGGTACAAAGCTGCCACCATGTGGAGGCGTGGTGGTAGGACAAGCAGCAACATTACTGTGGGTGGTTGGCACCTTGGCATGTGGTGTGTGCAAGTGTCCACACACAGGCACACTTGCGCCATTATATGCTGCCGACCGTGGGGAGAAAAGAGAAAAAATAGCCAGCGGATCATGCCCTGCTTGTCCCTGATCTGTGCCAACACTCGGTGCCACCTGTCTGACCAGATTGTGCTCTGGGGTGACTTCCCCTACTGACCTCAACATGGGGGGCAACCTGTGGAGGAACATGGCAGGTAGGTGCCAGACAGGCTGGTACTTGGTTTGGAGCAGGCTGGGGAAGAGCATGGCTGACTAGCTGGTGAGAAAAGCCTTGATTAAAAATAAACAGCTGTACATTGTGTACTAATCTAACTGTAGGTAGGACATCATGCATCACAGTTATTATTGAAGCTGTAATGCTGACTCCCTGATTCTAACTTATCTGTTTTCAGCATGCACTGCCTCTATTGAAATAACTGTTTTCATGACTGAACCCCTTAAAACATGCCCATTACTTGCTTAGCACACAACTTTGTGTAGTACAAGTACATTTTTAGCTTGCCACAATTTTGAGGTATCTGTGGCAGTTAAATACTGTTTATTAAAAATATCATGGACCAATGCAAAGGCAAGGGGTATAATAACAAATGGAATTAGCAAACTTTTTTTATTGTGGTCATATAAATAAAGTTGCTTGCCCTACTCTGCCTGACCACCTCCCAGCATTGTCCTTTCCTTCATCACTTACCTAGCCTCTTGAACCCCCACAGTGCTGCCCCCCACCCTCACTGAGCCTTTGGGGTCAGCATTCTCCCACAGGATAGGCCAATATCAGTGGGGGTGGTGGGCAGTCATTCCACTGGGGTCAGAATGTGCCAAATGCATGCTGCTTGCTCCCGGGGGGGGTCTCCTTAGGTTGCTCCTGGGCATCAGGGGCCAATGCACAGAGCCAGCCAGGGTCCCTCTCCTGTGAGATGTTCCAACTGTGCTGCCACCGGTGGTCACTCAGGTGGGGGGAGCAGAGATAGAACATGCTGCTCTCCTGCTCAAGAGAAGAACATTCTCTGGGATGCTCAATCCTCCTCTTTCAGGTTGGTCATCGGGCATACTGGGCTTGGGGCAAGGAACCTGATTACTGCCATTGTGACTTTTGAGTGCTTGGCTGATTCTTAGCAGCATTTTCTGTTAAAGACTGTAATTTTTACAAAGCAATTGTGCTGGAGATTTGGTACCGAATTCTGCAACATGCATAGTGAAATTGTTCATAAAGTCTGCATTTTCTGTTTTCAAAACTGTCTTGAAATGGGGTCAACAGCTGTGGTCACACTCCAGAAATTTAACAGAGGAATATCCCATACAAATTTCAGTCCTGATATAACAATAATGCAGAGGGGCACTGGAAAATTCAGTGAAGATGCAGAATAAAAAAAAAGGATGCCAAATTTCAGCACAGAGTCGAAATACCTAACAAGGGTACCACATTTCTTTTTGAACAGGGGAGAAGATTTTCCATCCTGCCTTATTATCTGCAGCTCTTTCTCCATGTTACCGTAAAATGCAGAATTCTATCATGAGTGTATAATACTTCAAACCATTAAAATTACCTATTCACTGTAATTCTTGATCTTCTAAGGATATCTTCACCAGTGATTCACACTAGTGGGTCTGAACTGAAGGTGCTAGGACCCAGCAGGAGCCAAAACTATTCAGAGGGCTGGTGCCACAGCAGGCAGCGTGCATGTGTGATGTCAGATGTCAGCACATTTAACCACTGGTTTACCTCGTTGTCAGCCCCAACCACCCCAGTACCTTTTTTACTGAACAGGTGAGCAGCATAACCTAACAAGTAACATATGCACTTAACCTAAGGGCATAAGACAGGCCTGGTGGCTCATGTAGGAAGGGACACCAAACTCAGTAACACAGTGTCTTGATAGCCCAAACCAAGTATAAAGGGGTGAAAACTGGTATAACCATACTGGAGTCAGTCCGGAAGGTGGAGGGTGGGTGTGTGAATCAGTGATGAAGATGTTCTTAGAAGATCAAGAATTATGGTGAGTACATAATTTTACTAGCTTCCAAGAATCAATCTTCACCATTTATTCCATTTTATTCAGAGTACCAAGCTCGGAAAAAGTCCCCCTGAATAAGGTGGCTGGAACTGAGGGCTCGCTCAGGATACTAATCCATTCAGGATTGTCCTGTCAAAGGCGACGGGCTGCCTGGCATGGACATCCAGGCACAGTACTTAGTAAAAGTGTGCACTGTGCTCCAAGTTGCAGCTCTGCAAATGTCTCCAAGAGGCACAGAGCAAATCTTTGCCAGGGACATGGCAACCACTATGGTGGAATGGGCTCATACTCCGTCCTCCAATTTAACCTAAGCCATGGCATAGCAGTGGCAAAGGCAATTCACAAACCAGGCAGAAATGCACTTGATTGTAACAAGCTGTTCCTCCAATTAGGATAGGAGACAAAGAGCTGTTTAGATTGTCTGAAGTACTTAGTTCTGTCTGGATAAAACTGAAGGACCCTCTTAACATCCAGTGAGTGAAGAGTCCTTTCTCCCTCATTCTGGAAGTTGGTAAAGTAGGTAGGCAGGACTAGGGCCTGGTTGAGATAGAATCCTGACATCACTTTCAGTAGAAACTTGCGGTGTGTATAGAGAACTACCTTATCCTTATGGAAAAGAGTATACAAAGGATCTGGGACCAAAGCATGGATTTCACATGTTCTGCATGCAGAGGTGATAGCTATCAAAAGTACAGCATTCCAAGTTAAGAACTTTAAGTCACACATTGTAATAGGCTCAAAGGGCTTTCAAGTGAGCATGTCCAGAATTAGGTTGATGTCCCAGGAAGCTACCGTTTTCTGATGGGAGGTCTTGTGTGTAAAATGCCCTTGAAGAACATCTTGAACAATGGCAGCTGAGCCAAGTAGAGTGTATCAACAGGCTCACGGTATGCTGAAATAGTACACAGGTGGATCTTTACTGTGGAATACTGCAGATCAGTACCAGAAAAGTTCAGTAGGTACTCCAGAACCTTATCGGGGGGACACCTGAAGGGGTCATGTGGGCTTTGGAGCACCAGATGGAATATGTTTTCCATTTGGCTGTGTATGTCTTTCTAATAGAAGGCTTATGCATAGCAAAAAGTACTTCAAAGACCCTCTGAGATACCTTGTACTTGTTCACTCTATCTCTTCAGGAGCCAGGCCTGAAGGTGAAGGAAGCGTAGACTGTGATGGACCAGCTGACCCTGTGTCAGCAAGTCCATCCTAAGAGGCACAGTCCTCAGTTTGTTGACTGAAAGTCTGTTCAACCAAGGAAACCATATCTGTCGAGGTCAGCAGGGGGCTACTAGAATCATCTTGCCCCCCTCCTTGTGCCTCCAACTTGAGCAACACTCTCTGAATGAGAGGGACTAGAGGGAATGCATACAGAAACACATTTTACCATGGCAGTCTGAATGCATCCTAACAGAAAATACCATATCCTGGATTTCTGGAGCAGAATTGAGGCAGTTTGGCATTGAGTGGGGATGCAAAAAGATCCACATCTGGGGTACAATATTTATTGAATAGCAATCTCATGTTGTCTGGAGGTAGTGACCACTTATGAGGATTGGCTTCTGTTTGACTGAACTTGTCTGCCAGAGTGTTCAGGACTCCTGGAACATAGACTGCTTGGAGCAAGAACCCTGCTTCAGGCACCATTCCCACACTCTCACTGCCTCCCTGCAGATAGATTAAGAGTGTGCTCATCTTTGTTTGTTGACATAATACATGTCAGATTTGTTGTCTGTCTAAAGGAGGACTGTTTTGTGGCTAAGTTCACCAGGGCTTTCATACTGTACTAAACAGCTTGCATCTCCAACGCACTGATGTGGAGAGGAGTCTCTGATCGGTCCCAGACACCTTGTGTCTGAAGGCCATAGCAGTGGCCTCCCCATACCAGCAGGTAGACATCTGTGGTCAGAACCCATTCCAGTTCCAGTGGGGATAAATGAAAGCCTGGCAGAGATTTTCCTCCACTGACCATCACGTCAGAGACCTTACCAGAGGTTTTGTCACCTGAATGGGGTGGATTTTGAGGGTGTAAGGTTTGCGATCATTATGCACTGAGCATTCACTGAGTAGTCCTCATGTGTGGCTGCACCCTGGACCCTGTGAACACTGAGGAAGTTATCAGACCCAGCATGTGTTGCATGGAGTGGGCTTGTACCATCTTGCATATCTGCAGTATTGTTTGTAGTCTGCTGTCTGGAAGAAAAGCCCAGGCCGGTGTTGTATCCAGAACAGCTCCTATGAACAGTAGTTGCCGGGAGGGTTCAAGCTGAGACTTGTTGAGGTTCAGCAAGACTCCTATGGAAATTAGGAACTGAGAGGCAGTGGCTACTGTCTGTTCCATCTCCTGTTTGTATGGGTTTGAAAGTAGCTAGCCATCCAAGTGCAGGAATACTTGGAATACCAGTTTCCTGAAGTACAGTACAAGTACTGCAAAGCACTTTGTAAAGACTTGTGATGCTGAGGAAAGCCCAAAGGGCAGGACTCTGAACTGGTAATGCTGTCCTAGCAGAACAAAATGGAGGTATCTGTGGTGGCTGTGGTGCAACAGTATGTGCTGATATGAATCTTCCATATCCAGGAATGCTAACCAGTCCTGAAGTTTTGGGTAAGGAAGCAGGAAGCTCAGAGAAATAATTTTGAATTTTTCCCATTCCATGAATTTGTTCAGATTTCTGAGGTCAAGAATGGGCCCCTTCCCCCCTAATTTCTTTGGGACTAAAAAGTAATGGGAGCAGAACCCTGTATTCTGTTATGACTCTGGAACTATTTCCATTGCCCTGTTGCTCAGAAGACCTGTTATCTCCTGTGCCAGACACTCCGACATGTGATCTGACAAAAGGGCTTGCCTTCTGGAAGGATAATTTGGGGGGGGTTCTATGAAATCCAGGGAGAACTCCCCTCAGATAATCCTGAACACCCGCTTGTTCATCATGATGTACTCCCATCAATGATAAAACTAGGTCAGGTGCCACATCACTGGGGAGGAGAGGTCTGCCTCAGGCGGCTGAGGCAGGACTGGGGTCAGAGCTTCAGACAGTGATACTAAGTGCCTTCTGTGGCTGTGCCTTCAGCTGTGCTTTTTTTTTTTAAATTGGGGAGGCTAATTTCTGTTATTTTGGGCTCCTCTTCCTCTGCCATGAAAGGACTGTGGGTTGTGAAAGGACCCACATCCTTTGCCTCTCTGGGAGTTGAAGGAAATTATTCTGGAGGTCTTAAGTGTCATTCTAGTTTCATTACACCCCTTAAGAGACTGCTCCACCTGCTGTCCGAACAGGTAAGTGCCATTGAAGAGGACATTCATTACTTGTTATTGTACATACTGGGTGAAGCCAGCAGTCTACAGCCAAGAATGCCACCTGATGCAGAAATGCCGCATCAAAGTCATCCATAGAGGCTTTGAGCCAGTGACTGCTGGATTCAATACCTTGCGTAACATTCGACATAATATTCTGTTTAGCCCCTGAATCTGGCAGAGTCTCTACCAGAGACTTTGGCTTGCTCCAGAGGGTACACTCTTACTTGGAAAAATTTCCCTGGTAGCTAGCTAGCCTCATGCCCAGGGTAGCTGAAACATAAGTTGCCCATTGTGTCAAGCTTGCATGATTCTTTTTTAGCAAGGTACACAGTGACCTCCATGGGCACAATGGCCTTATCATTCTCAAATAGTAAATCAATAGTATTAGTTATGGGCTGAGTGAAATACACTAGTTTATTTTTAGGAAGAGGGTATTTGTTGTCTGCATGTTTGAGCATAACAAAATGGTTATATTAAATGCACGCTGAAAATAGAAAATAGAGTTAAAAATCTACGTTTCGACCTTAGGTCTTCTTCAGGAAATATCTAAAAGAGAAAAAAAAACACAAAGTTAGTGTAGAGGGGAGGTAAAATGAGGGATATATATGTGGGGAAAGGAGAAAGGGGAGGCTCAGAGAGAAGAAGTGATGAAGGGTAAGATTAAGAGAGAATCTGTGAAAAAAAAGGTGATGATGGGAAAGATAAAGCATAATAGGAGTGAAAGAGCTAGGGAAGTTCCCAGGTGGGGTTTAATTAACAGGGCATAGTAAGAAGGCTGAAAGGTGACAAATGTGTGGGAAGGAGACAGAGATGGAGGCTTATGATGAAAATGAAAAATAAATTAAATGAGTATAAAAACAAATAGACTTAGGGAAAAAAAGGGGTGGCTGAAAGATGTTAGTGGAAAATAAGTCTATAATTTAAACCAGAGGGCTGCTTGGAGCCAAGGCGGATGATCAGCTTAGCCTCCATGTTTTTTCTATGGTCAGGATCCCAGAAGCCCTGCTGAAGGACACAAACAGAAAGGTCATTGATACTGTGGTCCCTGGAGATAAAGTGGGATACAATGGGTTTAGCAGTGTCACCATTCCTGACTGCTCTGTAATGTTCCCTGAAATGTTTGAGCATAGCTGCCACAGACCTCTGCCAAACAATGTCAGATAAAGTCTTTAGAGTGGGTTAAATTGGATGGATACATTTTTTTATTGTTAACTTTCTTTAGTCTGATCACCCATTACTAGGACCCCCTCAGGCGAGACCCACTCGACTGACACTACTGCCCTTCCTGAATCCCACCCAATGAGGAATCGGGGACAGAGTCCTCTCCACCAAGGTCCCTGAGAGGAGAGGACCCAGGAGAGTCGACTGGGTAGGGAATGGCGGTGGACGAGTGCGCCTTCCCCTGAGGACCACCATCGTCCTCATAGCGTCTGGGGTTTTCCACCTTAGTTTCTCCCTGAGGTGGCAGATGTGCAATGACGTCAGCACACAGAGGGAATGCACCCACCCCCTCCTGTAGACATCCGCTGCCGCCTCCCCTTTCATGTCCCTGACTAGATATAGTGCTCCTGATCTCCAACGGGAGCTTTGAAAGGCAGGGAACCCCCGAGATCTCACTCCAGGAGAGGAGAGGAGAGGAGAACAGTCCTCCAGATGCTTGATCCTCCCCTTCCCCAGCTGACCCCTTCTGGCCCAAGTCCACTCCCGAACCCGGGGTCCTGGCATGGCATGAGGTGTAGCGTCCAGTGCCTTAACCCTTGGTGCCACTCAGCCGGCACAGGATGGATTAAATTGACTGGCATATTAGACATGTTCAGGAACTCCAGCTGGAGGTGCCTAGCCTGGTAAATAGCTGCTGGCTCGAAATCCAATGCTGAGTGCATATTTCTGAGCAGAACCTGGTAGGATAGATATGCCTGAGGAACAGACAAAGACCTACTGGCCATAATAACAGTCATCATCCCTACCATCAGAAATAATAGGGATGGGATCTGATTCATCTCCTTCTACACCCTCCTCGTAAGGAGGACAGGAATGAGAGTGGGGCTGCAAGACTGACAACACAGTGCGTGGCTGTGGCAAAAATGGTGACACTGGCCTCAGCTTCAGGGAGGTGATGGACAAGTTCACATTTAATTCTTCTGTGGGAAATGGTGCTCCTCAACTGTTCAGTTTTTGCTTCCCCAAGGTGCTTGCAGCTTATCAAAATTCTGTTTCTATGGGGAATGTGCAAAAAGACATCAAAGAATGGATTCCATGTTCTACTTGTGCAACTTTCATTCTTTTATTTGCCCTTGATGTTTCACTGCAACAAGCTTTTTCCAAGGTCTAATATAAATAAATAGAACAATCATGTAGACATCTTCCATCTTTTCATCATACAAAAATATACTTATTAATATTTGTTAAATATTTTTTCAATCTTATATGTAGGTGGAGACCCCAGATATTTGAGTAAGAAAATTGATTACATGTGAACAGAAATCAGCAGCCAGAGGTAATTTGAAATATTGAAAAAATATGAATTAATAAGTATATTTGCATATGATAAAAAGATGGAAAATATCAATATGATTGTTCTATTTATTTATATTAGACCCTTGAAAAAGCTTGTTGGAGTGAAACGTTGAGGGCAAATAAAAGTATGAAAATTGCACAAGTGGAGCATGGAATCCATTCTTTGATGTTTTTTGGTACATTCCCCATAGAAACAGAATTTTGATAGGCGATGGACCAGTGCCAAGGGTGGCACCAGAACTGACAATGCGGATGGCACCAGGAGGGTTCCTGGCATCATGGGCCCATGCGATGCTGGAGTCAAATGTCTCATGGCAGACTGCACTGATGGTGACCTCTACCAGTGCCGTTTCTTCCCCTTCTTATGAGAAGAGCAAGAGGCCAACATTGCATGGTGCCTGGATCCCCATACCAAGCATGTGCAGGGTCGGTATGGCTTCTTTTTGTACTTACGTGAAGACTGCCTTTCCTCCCGAGTACTGGATCACCAATCATCAGAACCCCTCTCTAGAGGAGACAGTGGACTGGGCACAGCCCAGCTGCCAGAGCAGCCTGCCTCTTTAGGCTCCTGTTCTCTATGGCTGTTGACTGATTACACACAGTAGGGCTGGGAGACATTATTTCATGCAAAACAGGCTAAACTAACACAAAAGTAACACTCGAAGATTAAACACTATAACTCCGAACAAATGAACGCTGTCATCACATATATAAAGTGAAGTTCTGACTCCCAGCAGATAAACAACAAAGTCAATGATGCGTACTCGACAGCAGGAGGAAAGGAATTGAGGTGGTTGGAGGCTGACACTGTAGTAACCCAGCAACCGTGTGTACTGACGCCCATCACGCATGCACGCTGCCGGTTGTAGCACCAACCTTCAGAAAAATTCTGGCTCCTGTTGTGTTCTAATACTTCTGGCTCAGATCCACTAGTGGAAATCAATGGTGAAGACTAATTCTTGGAAGATCTGCTGCTCACAGTCTCCAACAGTACCAGCTTGTTGTAAGACTGTACTTTGGATGAGCCACACAACTGCCATAAGAAGGGCACTACAGCACCTACAAATAGTTGGTTTATGTCAACTCAGTTTTGGGGCTATGTGCTGTGGGGAATCAGTGAATAAAAAGCTAATATGAACATTTTCATTTCTTAAAGATCAAATGCAAATATATTTAATAAATTCACCCTTTTTGCTTGCACAAGGACAACTAGGCCTTATGTATTACAGATAAACTGCAGGAATTACAATTTACTATGTATAAATACTATTTTATTGCCTCTCTTATTTGATAACTTTACAGAAAGGCCCTTGGACTTTTTCAGACCAGCCAGCGGAATCTTGAGTGGGTGGTGATATAATTTAAGCAAGAATGACATAATTTTCTTCATTGTCCTGGCAGCTTAGTATACACACAGTAGATCAGATTATGAAATGGCAAAAATCAGTTGTCACTTCACACAGTATTAAATATAAGATGTTAAATATTGGGCCTAAATATTCAAAGCAGATGCGCCAGCACAAACCAGAAGATGTGCCACGGTGCAATATTGAAAGGACACAGATGCGCAGCACAAAACTGGATGTGCCAGAGCACAAATATAATGTATGAGGAGCATGTGGCAGGGGCTTTCCCATGAATGTGCCGCGCAGCCACATATTCAGCCAAGATGTGCTGCGCATCTGTGGTGCATCATCCAGATGTGCTGTGCAAAGATAGGCATATAAAAAACATGCCTAAGTCCAGTCCACCCACAGGCAGAGAGCAGCATAGCAGGCATGGATGGGACAGCAGTCCTGATAGCAGCAGTTACCAGGTGAGTGAGGAGATGGCAGGAACAACAGCATGGACGTAGAAGGGCCCATAAGAGGTATGCCCAGCAGAGATGGTATCGTGCCCATGTCACATTCGACCACCTGAGTGACATGGAGATCGTGGGCCAGTACAGACTCAACAGGGCACTGCTGAGACAGCTCTGTGAGCTGCTCCATGATGACCTGCAGGCACCAACACACAGAAGTCATGTCACGACAGTGGAGACAAAGGTGACAGAAGCAATGTGCCTGCTCACCATGGGCACCTTCCAGACGCCGGTGGGTGACACAACTGGCATCACACAGTCCGTCACATCCGGTCTCCTCAGCCAATTCCTCACCACTCTGCTGCCACATGTTTCAGAGTACATCAAATTCCCACGCACACAGGCAGAGCGGACAGAAACCATGCAGCACTTCCACAGGGTGGCACGCATGCTAGGCATGCTAGGGGCCATAGACTGCACCTATGTGGCAATATGTGCTCCACCTGGCCCAGAGGGTGTGACATACATCAACAGAAAGGGCTGAAACTCCTTAAACTGCCAGGTGATGTGCAATGCCATGGGGTGCATTACCAATGTGTGTGCCATGCACCCTGGAAGTGCACATGATGCCAACATTTGGCACCAGTCAGCCCTGTGCCACCTGTTTGAGAGCAGAAGGATACCCAGCAGCCACCAAGTGGATGAGTGGGACATGACAATGGGCCCACACAGCACATAGTGGCACACAATACAGTGTGCAGAACTGTTGTATGGGAAACAGACAGGGGTCGCCATGCCCAACAGGCATGCAGTGCTATGGTCCACGTGTTCCCACTGCACTGTGAACCACATGCGGTGGGGGGTTCTGGGCTTGGGGGGGCATGGTTGGGGACACACACAGCATGCACACATGTCCAGGCATGCAGTGGCACAGGGCCTGGGCCTGACACAGGTGCTGCGGTGCTACAGAGAACCACAGCTGGACAGGACAGTGGCTGTGCTCCAGCAGAGGCAGGGCATGTGAACAGCAGAGCATGGCTGTGGGAGGCCATGGCATGCCAGGCACATGCCCTGCATGCAACACACATGCAGTGCACCCACTGATGTGATGTTGCGTGCATGGCTTGTGTGCCATGAGGTGGGACAGCCAGTGTGGGGGCTACACAGATCAATGGCAGACATGCAGTAATATAGAGCTATAGCACACCTGTGAATACATGTGTATACTTAATGCTTTTTGTCTTCCACAGGTGACTGTACATACCCCCTATGGCCATGGTTGCTCGGCCCCATATGCCAGCCCTCATCCGTGGCAGAGAACAGATACAATAAGGCACACACCATGATACGCAATATCATCAAGCATGTGTTTGGCATCCTTAAGATGAGATTCAGATACCTGGACAGGTCTGGCGGTGCCCTACAATACAGCCCAGAGAAGGCCTATGGCATATTCTTGGCCTGTTGTATGCTACACAACATGGCCATAGACTGTGTAATCCATGTCCAGGCTGAGTCGGGTGACAGCTCTGAGGATGAGGGGCCACAGGCCAGGGGTGGGCAGGACCACCATGACTGTACGGACCCACAGCTGGTCATCAGGGCATGGCGGCACAGGGACACAATTGTGGAGGAGCACTTTGGAGATCGCAGGTGGGTAACAGAGTGGGATAATGGGGGGTTGTGCAACATCGTGTCGGAAGGGGGAGATAACATGAGAAGGTTGGCAGATGCAGCATGGCTGACAGGTCCACAGTGGCAGAGGAACACACCCATGCAGGTGTGCCACAGCAGTACAGTCATGTCTGGGCCAACATAGGGTACCGCAGTGTATGGCTTGGATCACTGGACAATGCCTGCATACATGCACAGCGGACACACAAGGCTGCACTCATCACACCCATGCCATACAACACAGCAGCAGTGCTCCAGCACAAGTCCAGAATACCACATGGACAGCACGAACATGCAAGTCACAGACCCACATGCGTGCCCCCTCAAGCAGACCTGGGCACAGACAGCAGGGTGTGTGGGCAAACAACACCTGGATGGTGACCAATGTTCCCTTTAATTTTTAGTCTCTGTGGGTGGACGACTGATATGTGTGTGCAGCACTTTGTGCAAAAAAATTGATTCACGTGTGCAAATTGGGTGGCCCAAACAAGTGATATATTTTATTGCCAGTAAACAGTAGAAAATATAACCAAACACTCAAATAATGCAAAGTATAAATATACATTCTGATACAGTCTGAAGCTTGGATGTGCATTGTGCGCCATAACAGTATGAACTGGAAACATGTGTAAACTATGTACATTTTAAAGATTCTTGCATGCATCTAAAAGGGGTGCTGCGGATGATGCATTGCTAAGAAATCAACATTTGCTGTTTTTCTCTCTTGTCTTTCCCATTCTTCCAGTGGACTTGCATTTTATTAAGATCCATTTTTCCACCAGATGTTAAAAACAATTTTGTTCGCATCAGCATATCTAAATGGCTTTCTTCCAAGCAGTTTCTTTGTTTGCTCTTAATGCAGTTCATGAGGCTGAATCCTCTTTCACAGTCAGCACTAGAAGCTTGGAATGTAGTAGTAGTAGTAGTAGTACAATTTGTTGTTCAGCATAAATAAATAGTAAATATAAATGGACAATAAATCAACAAGGAACTTAAATATCTTTACAGTGCAATTCAATTTAACAGAGTACCTTTTCACGTAAAAAACCTCCACAGGACTTCAAGTCCCCCTAATAAACTTTACAAATGAGTTGAGATTAAAAATCTTGCAAAGAGCTCTTCCATGTTCTTCTCTTTCATAGTAAACAAATATTCCAAAAGATCCTTCAGGGGGAGGCCGAAATCCCCCCAGCAGTTTTTTCCTAGTTGATTTGTACCTAGGACACAAGAGTACCACATGTTTGAGATCATCTATAGTCCCCACTCCACATTTACAATATGGAAAAGTACTCTCTCTCTTTTGTCTGAAATAAATGCATTGAGCATTATAGTTTTCAGTTCTGAATCTTGTATAGATTCTTCTTTGTTTAGGACAGGTTAAAAAATAGAGATATGACTCATATCTCCATGAAATCTTTACTTTTTTTATAAAATCCATATAGCTTAAGCTTGGAGAGTTGAACATAGAAATAATTTATGTCATAAGTCAATAAGCCTCAATTTGACATCCTGCCTAATCTCCTCAAATGGTCTTGTGTAAATTTTATATAAGTGGTGGCCCAATTTGACTGGCATTATTGTTTCCTTAATAAGTTAAATAAAGGGATGTACATATTCCATGTTGACCAATTTAATGGCTTCCACTATACACATTCTGGGATATCTTTGTTGGGGCAAAAGAAAAGGTACATCATTTAATACTGTTATGGCAATGTGGTATTCAGGGTTGGACAGCTTCTTAAAGCAGTACTTAGCAATGGGATCTTTGATGGATGCATGCATAATTGTATGTGATGTCATTTACCCTAGGTATGGTTTACAATGACTATGCTGGGTATTGTCAAGCTCAGTGGGGGTTTTTAAATGTATTTTTGCAGTGTAGAAACATAGAAGTTGACTGCAGATAAGGACCACAAGGCCCATCCAGTCTGCCCATTTCTTTTTCTACCTTATAAATGTGCCATCGGCCTTTGCTCTGTCAGTGGCCTATCTATTCACAGTCATTTGTATTGCTCCCTTATGCCTATCCCATGCCTCTTTGAAGCCCTGCACTGTATTCATAGCCACCACTTCTTGTGGTAAGCCATTCCATGCATCCACCACCCTTTCTGTGAAAAAGAATTTCCTCACATTCCCCCTTAATCTGCCTCCCTCTAATTGCATGCTGTGTCCTCTTGTCCTGCTATTTTTCTTATATTTAAACATGATGATTTCACCTTGTTTATGCCCTTAAGGTGTTTGAATGCCTCGATCATATCACCTCTCTCCCTCCTTTGCTCAAGGGTATACATATTGAGCTCCGTTAATCTGTCCTCATATGTCTTCTGATGCAGTCCCTGCACCATTTTGGTTGCCCTTCTCTGGACTGCCTCAATTTGGTTAATGTCCTTGTGAAGGTGTGGCCTCCAATACTGCACGCAGTACTCCAGATGGGGCCTAACCAGTGTCTTGTACAGAGGGATTAATACCTCCTCTACGACTTGTGATACCCTACTAATACATCCTAACACCCCCTCTAGCCTTACCTACTGCTTTAGAGGGTCTGCTTGGATGATTTTAGGTCATCAGTGATGATGATGCTCAAGTCTCTTTCTTCCTTGTGACTGCTAGCAACTCCCTCCCAGCCTATAGGTGGCTTCAGGTTTCTCTTCCCTATGTGCATGATTTTGCACTTCTTTGCATTAAATCCCAGTTGCCACTCTTCTGACTATTCTGCTAGTTTATCAGATCTCTTCTCATTCTGCCCACCCCATCTGGATCATCTACTCTGTTGCAGATCTTGGTGTCATCTGCAAACAGACAAGCCTTACCCTCTAGTCCATCTGCAATGTCACTAATGAAGATGTTGAAGAGGACTGGCCCCAGGACTGATCCCTGAGGTACCCCACTTGTGACTTGCATCTCTTCTGACTGTATACCATTTACCACCACTCTCTGTTTTCTGCCCGTCAACCAGTTTGCCACCCAGTTGACCAACTTCTGACCACCCAGAGCCTACCCAGCTTATTTATCAATCTTCTATGTGAACAGTGTCAAAGGCTTTGCTGAAGTCAAGGTAGGCGACATCAACTGCTCCCCTTGGTCCACCACTCTGGTTACCCAGTCAAAGAAATCTATGAGATTAGTTTGACAGGACCTTCCTTTTGTAAACCCATGCTGTCTTGGATCCTGTGCCCCTATGGATTCCAGGTGTTGTATTATCCTTTCCTTAAGGAGTGCCTCCATAATCTTGCCCACTACTTAGGTAAGACTGACCGGTCTGTAGTTCCCGCCTCCTCCCTGCTACCACTCTTGTGGAGTGGGATCACATGAGCCCTTCTCCAGTCTTCTGGGACCTCTCCTGTGCTCAGAGACTCACTAAACAATTCTGCTAATGGCTCTGCTAGTTCCTCCTTTAGCTCCTTAAGTACCCTGGGATGTATGCCATCAGGTCCATTGCCTTATCCACCCTGAGCTTAGCAAGCTCTTGTAGGACCCTTTCTTTTGTGAAGGGAGTAGTGCTCACCTCCCTCCCCCCTGTGTCCATGATGCTGAGCTGTGGGCCCTGCCCTACTTTCTCTTCAGTAAATACTGAGCAAAAGTATCTATTTAGGATAGATGCCTTTACAGGGTCCTCCTCCTCACATGCTCCCTTTTCTCCATTAAGCTTAGCAATACCCCCTCTGGACTTTCTCCTTTCACTAATGTATCTATAGAAAGTCTTGTCACCTTCTTTTACTGTTCGTGCTAGTGTTTCCTCAGTTTGGGACTTTGCCTGCCTTCCTGCCTTACTGCCTTCCCTGCTTCCCTTAGGGCAGTTTGGTATGCCTCCTATCTTTATCCGCTGTGTTCCCTTATATTTCCTGAAGGCCAGCCTTTTGGCTCTGACCTTTTCTGCTACTGTATTTGAGAACCAAAGTGGTTTCCTTCTTCTTTTGCACTTCCTTTTCTGTCTAACACAATGGGATGTTGCTTCAAGTATTGCTTCCTTAATGCTTGCCCACTTTGCCTGTACCCCCTCACTTGTGTTTCTTTTTGCCAGGGCTAGCTTAACTCTGTTGGCCATCTTATCAAAGTCAGCTCCTCTGAAGTCCCATATTTTTGTCTTGGAATGGGATGATTTAGATGTAGTAGCCAAATTGAACCATACCATGTGATGGTCACTGGCTCCCAGGTGACCTTCTACCTGGAGATCTGTGATCCCTTCTTTGTTAGTCAGTACTAGATCTAGGATAGCCCTGTCTCTTGTGGGTTGCTGTACCAGTTGTTTGAGGCCCTCCCCTGCAGGGAATCCACTATGAGTCTAGTTCTGGCAGATGTTCCTGCTGGTATTGACCAATCTGTATCCGCATGTTGAAGTCTCCATTATCAGAACCTCCTTTAGCTGTCATGTTTTGTATATCTTCTAACAGTAATGTGTCTATGTCTCCTCTGGTCTGGGGGCCTAGACAACCCCAGTTCTTATGGCTGTCCCATTTCCTGTTTCCAGGGTGACCCACAGTTCTTCTGGCTCCTTATGTGTATTCTGAATTTCTGTAGCTTTGATATTTTCATTAACATACAGGGCCACTCCTCCTCCCCTTTTTGCACCTCGGTCTCTTCTGAACAATACATAGCCAGGTACTGAAGTCTCCCAAGTGTGGTTACTGGTAAACCACGTCTCACTAATTGCTACTATGTCCAGTTTAGCCTCTGACATTATTGCCTGCAGGTCTGGGATCTTATTTCCCAGGCTGTGAGCATTTGTATACATGATTTTCCATTGGCCAGATTTTGGTGTGTTAGTTGTTGGGTGAAGTTTGGCCTTACCCCTGTACGTCGTATGGGGAGACAAACCTTTTTTCTTACCTGGTGATGCAAATGAACGGCAAACATGCTGAATTCCTGTTTGACCACTAGCTGAGGGGGGAGGGGTGTTCTTCCCATTCGACGTATGGGGTGCTGCACCCCTCTCCCCATTTGCTAGTTTAAATATTCTGCAAAGACATCAAACTTCTGCCCCAATGCACTGACTCCCTCTTTAGTCAGATGCAGTCCATCAAATTTCCCTGCCTAAAAGAAGAACCACGGACGAAAGAACAAGGAGGTAAGAGCAGAAACAATCAGTCAACAACAAATGCAGTAACCCTGAAAGCTTATCCTAATGTTAGATAAAACTGTGAAACCTGTAAAGCACCACCTGTAATAATTTCAGAGAAGTTATCACTGTAAGAAACACTTTGCTCTAGAGAAAATAAAGCAGTAACAGAAGATATACCTTGCAAAAGACAATTTGAATCAGAAGATTACAGGAGTAATCTGTTAGCACAACCTGTAGGCACACCTTGTAATAATGCAGAAGAAGGTATACCAGCAACAACAATTTGAATCAGAGAAAAAATAAAGCAATGAAATGTTAGCAACAAACAGTAGCAATCCCTGTGAGTAAAAAATAAAAACACCACCACACAGTAAATCTGCTTAGCCAAACTAAGTCTTAATCCTTTTCCCTTGCTCTGGTAAGTTTCTCTATTCTGCCTTTCAAGCAGTCTTAGAAGGAAAGAGCTCAGGTGAAGCTAGGTGCCTTGGCCAGCAAACCAAGTCTTCTACCTCCAAGATATCAACTAACCTGACTTTTTAACCCTTCTTTCTGTTGGAAATTACTGACAGTTTGCCAGCTCCACCCCCACATACACACCTAATCCTTTGGAAGAGCTGTGGGAGGAAAAGCAATTAGCTCCTTCAATGTGAGACCTAGACTGAAACACCTCTGAGACAACAAACCTTTTCAACAAACAAGAATAAAATAAAACACAGTGTCAAACAGTAATTTTGCTTAGCCCAATGATAAAAAAGGTCACAAAAATGTAAGCTCCACCTGTAATACAGTAATTTCAGAGAAGATATACGCTCTAAGAAACACTTTGCTCCAGAGAAAAATAAAGCAGTAACAGAAGATATACCTTGCAAAAGACAATTTGAATCAGAAGATCACAGGAGTAATCTGTTAGCACACACCTGTAGGCACACCTTGTAATAATGCAGAAGAAGGTATACCAGCAACAACAATTTGAATCAGAGAAAAAATAAAGCAATGAAATGTTAGCAACAAACAGTAGCAATCCCTGTGAGTAAAAAATAAAAACACCACCACACAGTAAATCTGCTTAGCCAAACTAAGTCTTAATCCTTTTCCCTTGCTCTGGTAAGTTTCTCTATTCTGCCTTTCAAGCAGTCTTAGAAGGAAAGAGCTCAGGTGAAGCTAGGTGCCTTGGCCAGCAAACCAAGTCTTCTGTAGTGAGTGAATCAGTGTGATGTGAGAGAGGAGATGCATTTAGGAGGCTCTATTCTCTTTCATTCTGGATCCATACTAAGCGTAGTATAAATTTATGAAATTAAATGAAAAGTAAATTTTTTGCACTGCTATTTCTTGTTGTCCATTTTAGAATTACTATCCCCATGTAGCCAACATGGGCAACCTTTTACAAACACTGATTCATTGACTCTCAAATGTGTATATAATATAATATGAGACCCTATTTTAAAGAGAAGCGCAATCTCATATCTCTAGACATATGTACAGTTAGTGTCTCAGCATGCTAACTGAGAAGGTTATACCCATCCTGGCCCCCAACAAATACATAAAAAAATGATACAAACAAACAGTAGGTTGCTTTGATGCTTTTATTGTAAAAAAAAAACTATAGTTTTCCCATTTTCTTGTACTGAAAAAAAAAAATTAACACGCTTTCAACGGCGAAGCTTTAAATCCATTATAAACACATTTTGTATGTGAGATGGTGCTTGCAGAAGAGGCAGATTACACTGAAGTTGTGCAACTTTGAAACTGAAATACTATAATATACACCCTATATCAGAGAATCTCTCACATTGCTTTGTTGGGGGGAATCTACCAAACAAATAAAACATGCTATTTCTGTGAACAGCAGGGGAATACTGTTCATTATCAAGTACTGTCTTACTGAAAAGAGGTGTCAAGCAGAAAACATAGCTGTAACTGCAAAGCCGATTGGTTGGAATTTTGCCGATCGGTTCCATTGTTCAATAGTGGAGCAAGAGTGAGATGTCTGGCTTGTTAGCTGCTGGCTTGTTAGCTGCTGGCTTGTTAAAGTTAATGGGTTGTGGCCTCAGGGGTGGGCATAGAATGTTTCTTTCCCATTCACTTTCAGGTCCTGCTGTCCGAGTCTAAAACCTAAGTGACTATAGTCACTACTTCATGAACATGAGGATCCCCTGTCAGCTGCTTTGTGAGCTACTACTGAAGCCGTGTGTCTGCGGGTTATTTCTGACTGCTGTGCGGGCGCACGTGCGCACAGCTTAGGGGGAACATAGATGGTGACTGTGCCATGACAACTGCACACAGGTGGCATCACTGTGACCTACCAAGGTTGCCACAGACATGTGGGTGGCCACACCCATGATGGGTGATCCCCTCTGGGGTGGCAACCACCTTGGCAGTAGACCCAACTGTGCTAGCAGGAGTAGATCCACGAGACTGTGAGCGTGTGCTCATGGGTGTCTCATTCCCAAAGTCCAGATGGGACCCAGGGGTGTTAAGAATACCTGAGGTAGGGGATGGCGTCAGAAGCAATGGGACCACACAACACTGTGAAGTGGGAGTGCTGGTGTCACTACGTGGTATGTGGCGGGCACTCCTGCATCTGCAGGGTGCAAAGTTGGCATAGCCAACCTCGATGGCATGTGCTATCCTCTCAAAGCCTGTGGTCATGTTCTCCTGCAGTTGGCAAATCTTGTCAACCACGTCCACCTGAAGTTGGCATATCTCACCAACCAACCTGGAGTGCCCCGTAGAGGCATGGTCATCCATGATGCCCACCTGCACATGCAAGCCCTGACACACCTCCCTGAGCACACCCTGATGCCCCACAGAGGCCTGCAGGAGCTGGGTCTGCTCGTCAAGCCTGTCAGCAGGGTACCTGTCCTGTGGGGCTAGTGAGGCAAGTAAGGAAGTCCAGCGAGCAAAGGCACAGAAGGAATTGCAGATAGCTGAAGGAATTAACAAGGGGGAGAAGGCTTTCTTTCTCTGTATAAGTGAGAAAAGGGACAAGAAGGAAAGGATTGTTAGACTTAAGAAAGGGGTGGAGTGGGTGGAGTATAATGGGAGAAAAGCAGAGATATTAAATTAATACTTCTGTTCCACCTTCACCAGGGAGAAGGATGGACCAGTGCATTCAGGGAGGGAAAAGAGGAGCAGGGCAGGAGAGGAACACAGATGTAGTGATAGAGAAGGATAGAGTGAGGGCGGTCTGCTGTCACTGAAGGTGGACAAATCACCAGGCCCAGACAGAGTACATCCAAGGGTACTAAAGGAACTGGCTGAGGAGCTGGCAGGGCCACTGGCAGACCTATTTAGTAGTTCACTAGAGTCAGGCATGCTACCACAAGACTGGAGAACAGCACATGTAGTGCCTCTCCATAAAAGCGGAACTAAGGATGACTCAGGGAATTACAGACCAGTCAGTCTGACCTCCATTGTAGGCAAGCTCATGGAGACCATACTAAAGGAAAGCTTGGCGGAATATCTAGAGGAGCATGGTCTCCAGGATGCGAGGCAGCATGGGTTCATGGGGGGAGATCGCATCAAATGAATCTGATTGACTTCTTTGACTGTGTCACTAAGACAGTAGACAGGGGCCAAGCAGTAGACATCCTCTATCTTGATTTCAGCAAGGCCTTTGACTCTGTTCCCCACAAAAGGTTGATTAGGAAGTTGGTGGATTTTAGGGTTGGGGAAAAGATGGCCAGATGGGTGGAGAACTGGCTGAGGGACAGAACCCAAAGGGTGGTTGTGGTGGAAGAGTTATCTGGTACCAGAGAGGTAACCAGTTGGGGTCCTACAGGGCTTGGTACTGGGACCAGTGTTGTTCAATATCTTCATCAGTGACATTGAGGATGGCATTAAGGGCAAAACCTGTCTATTCACAGATGACACCAAGCTCTGCTGGAGAATGGACACAGCTGAAGGGATACAGGACCTACAAGAAGATCTGGAAAGGCTGGAGAGGTGGTCCAGGATCTGGCAGCTTGGCTTCAAAGCCAAAAAATGCTAAGTTATGCATATTGGAGCCAAGAATCCCAAGACAGAGTACTACCTGGGTGGAGTCCGAGTATCTGCATCAGAGGAGAAGAAGGTCCTGGGAGTGATGATTACTAGTGACCTAAAGCATGCCATGTAGTGTAAGAAAGCAGCAGCAAAGGCAAACAAGATGCTGGGATGCATGTCTAGGGGAATCAGTAGTAGGAGAGAGGAGGTTATACTGCCCTTGTACAGGTCACTGGTAAGGCCGCATCTAGAGTATGAGTTCAATACTGGTGCCCACACCTCAAAAGGATATTAACCTGCTGGAGAAGGTCCAGAGGAGGACTACAAAGATGATAGTGGGTCAGCAGGATAAGGCATACGAGGAGAGGTTGAGGGTACTGAACATGTACTCTCTGGAAGACAGGCGAGAGAGAGGGGACATGATTGGGACCTTCAAGTACTTGAAAGGAATAAATAAGGTTGATAAGGAGAGTCTCTTTAAGCTGAGTGGCAACCATAACACCAGGGGGCACAGTCTTAAGCTGGAGGGTGGGAGGTTTAGGAGGGAGGTCAAGAAGCACTTCTTCACAGAGAAGACACTTGGAATGCACTGCCAGAATCGATTATCTCATTGAAGACAGTGGGCAGCTTTAAGAGAGGCTGGGATAGGCAAGGGGGGAAAGTAAGGATCATGGGTAGGGAGGATGGGAAGAGTGGGGGGGAGGGCAGGGACATTAGCAATACCAGCAGATGTGACAGACCAAATGGCCTTCTTCTGCTGCCTTCTTTGTATGTTCGCATGGTCAGGGCAGCATGTCCATGGATGTCCATTGACTGGTGTACTTGGGGCCGTGTGACATGAAGCACAGTTGTGCGGGCACTGCCACACATAGCATGTACTGGCACTGTGACCTGTGTCACCCACACCACCATGTGTTGTGTGCACTGCATGTCACAGGGCTATGACTGCATGGTTTCGCAATGTGGACAGCCACTGGGCCATGGCTATGTGCAGCCGCCCCACAGGCAAGGGGCACTGCCGCCTGCATGTGGGCACACCGGCAGCAGTGACAGCCCACTGTGGTGCATTGCACCGTCATGCGTGGTGGACATACACGGATGTGGCATATGTATACAGGTGGCCAGTGACCACCATTGGCCACCCCACCTCAGCAGGCAGATGTCCCCGGTGACAGCCTGACATGGCAGCATACACGGGCTGCAAGGGGGACACCGCATGCCCATGGAGGGATATGTACAACAGTGGATGCACTGCATAGCTGCATGGCAACACAGTGTGCATCCACGTGTGGCATGCCCTGCACACCCAAGATCACAGCACACAGCCATACAGATATTGTGACACATGCATATTCACAGTGCTATGCAGGGCCTCCACCTTTCTGGAACCCACCTCCAGGGAAATCCTTCCACAGATGCACGAGACAGGTTAGATGTAAGCAACTCCTCACGTGATGTTAGTGGTGGCACAGTGCATGGCCCACCCTCTGTGGCATGCAGGGATGCCTTCATGGTGGCCAGGCACTCCCTGGTCCTGGTCTTCTCACTGTTTATGCACTTCATGCACTCCTGGTGAGTGCGGTTGTACACCACATGGGCATTCATAGCCTGTGCCACCACATCCCATCCCAGTGGCTTCTTCTGAGGTGTACCTGTCTTCCCTGACAGGAGGTCCTCCATCCAGACATAGGTCTCAAATAGGGACCCCAGCTTATCATCCATGAAGTTCAGACGTCTCCTCCATCTCACTTGCTCTGCTATACTAGTGCCTGTGGGGTGGAAGCGTGACAGGTGTTAGCACAGTACACAGTCCTACTGCACTGCTCCCAGGCAAGGTATCTTCCTGGCCAGAGACCCATCAACAGTGTAGCTGTGTTAAACAAACCTCCAAGGTGCAGTACCTGCTGGTCACCAGAAGTGTGTGGTGGCACAGAGCAGCTCATTTATGGCTCAGCATACACAAATGAGGGTCTGTGCAGCCTGTAATGAGATGCTAATGCGGGGACTTGCGCTTTGATTGGGCAATGAAGCAATTTGCATAACCTGGCTGAATATAGCTGATTTGCACCCAGCCCATCTCAATTTGCTCCACGCATGTATTTGAGCCACATACTTCTGCATAGCGCATCTCTGTGCATGCGCGGTTCACTGGCACATACCCGCCATGCATAGCAGTGCAACCAGCCATTTCCTGGCAATACACTGCACATCACAGCACATCGTCATGCATGCGCAATGATATGTAGTGCGGCAGGGCATGCGCCATGACATTGCATGGTGCATGTCCATGACGTGCGATTCTGTTGGCTGTATGTGTAACATGTTGTGACCTTCCCAAAATTTGTACTTGTACTCCTGCACCCATCCCAAAAACTATACTTGCACCCCTGCGCACCTTCTAAAAAGTATACTTGTACCCCTGTATCCCTTCCAAAATGTGTACTTGTACCCCTGCATCCCTCCCAAAAATTGTACTTGTACCCCTGCATCCCTCCCAAAATTTGTACTTCTATCCCTGCACTCCTCCCCAAAATGAAACTTGTACCCCTTCCAGAATTTGTACTTGTACCCCTGTACCCCTCCCAAAAAATTGTACTGATACCCCTACATCCCTCCAAAAATTCATACTTGTACCCCTGCACACTTCCCAAAAATTGTACTTGCACCCCTTCGCCCTCCCAAAATTTGTACTTCTACCTATGCACCCTTCCCAAAATGTGTACTCATATCCCTGCAACCCTCCCGAAATATGTACTTGTATCCCTGAACCCCTCCCAAAATTTGTACCTGTACCCTTACACACCTGCCAAAATTTCTACTTGTACCCCTGCTCCTCTTCCGAAATTTGTACTTCTACCCATGTCCCTCCCAAAATTTGTACTTGTACCCCTGCATCCTTCCCAAAATTTGTATTTATACCCCTGCATCCCTCCTAAATTTGTATCTACATCTCCGCACATATGCAAAATGTGTAACTGTACCCCTGCACATCTTCCACAATTGTACTTCTACCCCTGCACCTCTCCCAGAAATTGTACTTGCACCCCTTCCAAAATGTGTACATGTGCCCCTGCACCTCTCCTGAAATGTGTACTTGCACCTCTCCTAAAAATTGTTCATGCACCCCACTCCCGTCCCAAAATGTTTACTTTTACCCCTGCATCCCTCCCAAAATTTATACTTCTGCCCCTGCATCCCTCCTAAATTTGTATTTGCATCTCTGCACATACGCAAAATGTGTAACTGTACCCCTGCACATCTTCCAAAATTGTACTTCTACCCCTGCACCTCTCCCAAAAATTGTACTTGCACCCCTTCCAAAATTTGTACATGTGCCCTTGCACCCCTCCTGAAATTTGTACTTGTACCCCTCCTAAAATTGTTCTTACACCCCTGCTCCCCTCCCAAAATTTGTACTTGTACCTCTGCATCCTTCTCAAAAATACTTGTACCCTGCACTCTTCCTAAAATTTGTATTTCTGCCCCTGCACCCATTCCAAAATGTGTATTCATATCCATGCACCCCTCCCAAAATGTGTATTGGTACCACTGCACCTCTCCCAAAATGTGTACCTGTACCCCACATACCTGCCAAAATTTGTACTTGTACTTCTGCATCCTTCCCAAAATTTGTACTTGTACCCCAGTACCCCTCCTGAAATTTGTACTTATACACCTGTATACCTCCCAAATTCATACTTGTACCCCTGCATCCCTCCCCAAATTACCCCTGCATCCCTCCCAAAATTTGTAGTTGTACCCCTTCCAAAATTTGTATTTGTACCTCTGCACATACCCAAAATTTATAACATGTCCCTGCACCCCTCCCAAAAGTTGTACTTGCACCTGTCCCCAAATTTGTACTTGCACCACTGCTGAAATAGGCATCCCTCCCAAACTTTACCATCTCATACCTCTTAAACTGTACAAAAGGGCTGGGTTGCAGACTTTGGGAGTAGTGTGTGAAAGGTACAACACATGTCTCTGGAATAGTGTGGGGCAAAGGGTACTACTTTGTGGAAGGGTGTAGTGGTAGGCATGTCAGTTGTGTTAGGGTTGCAAATGAAGGAATGCTGATTTCTGGCAGTCTTGCAAATTATGTTATTTGTGCAGGGAATGGGGTAAAATCTTTGGGTAAGAGTGCGGATTATGCAATGAATTTTAGGAGGGGTACTGGGGAAGGGGTAGAAATCTTGGGGAAATGAAGTTAGGGTTAAATGGTTTACAGAGTGTGGGGAAGGTGTACAACTTTAGAAGGTTACAGGTGCAGGGGCACACATTTTGAGAAGGGAGTGAGGAGGAGGAGGAGGAGGAGGAGGTATTGATTTAGTGTTTGGTGAGGGACAAAGTTGTGAAAGACTGCAGGTTTGGGGAGCTCTGTAGGGAGGTACATTCTTCAGGAGTCACTGGGTAGGGGTACAAATGGTTGAAGAAGAATGTATGGTATAAAACTGGGATATGCACACGTGGGCACACACATCTTGGGTGAGTGGGGATGGAATACAAATGTTGTTGGGGTAGAGTGAGAGTACAACTTATGGGAGGGCTTGAGGGATAAGTGTGCAAATATTGGAATGGTTGCAAGATAGAAGTACAGATATTAAGGGTGAGGGAGCAGATTTAGGGACACATGCAACATTTTTTGAGAGGTGCGGAGGTACACATTTCAGGAGGGGTGTAGCAGTAAGTATGTAAGTAAGAGGTGTGTGGTGGGAGAAGAGGTAGAGGTCACAGGAGTGGTGCAAGGCAGAGTTAGAAACTGGGGGCATGTTATGGGATAATTATAAGAGACGGTCAGGATACAGGTGTAAATTTTTGTGGGATTATACATTTGGGAAGAGGTACTGGGGTAGTAGTAGTATCCTTTTTGTGAGTGCTTTGGAATCTCAGCAAAGGGAGTGAATCCGAAAATTATAAAGAGGGAGCTGTGGTGGCTGAATTCAGGGCTAGAATGGGGACACAGAAAATTAAAATTTACATTTTAAGAGTACGAGAGCTTTCTTGGGGGGAGGGGCTCACAGTACTCAAATGGTTGGTGATCAACCTAGGGAACTTCACAAGATATTTACCATTTTGTTTTACTAGTGTAAGTCCCATTAATAAAAGCACCATCTGAAAACTGGTAGCAAAAACTGTTTTTTGACAATTTGATACTGTGTACCAAGCTGACGAGACCTGGAGGAAAATGCTGTCATTTTTGCTTGAATAACATCAGCATGAAAATAGGCAGGATTTGTCTAGCGCACTTACCTGGTCAACAAAAACTAAATAAATAAATTAATTAACCCTAGACGCCACTGGCTGGTTTGAAAAAGTCTGGGGATTTTTGTAAAACCACAAATAAGAGAGGTAACAAAATAGCATTCATACATAAGTAACTAGAATTTCTGAACTTTATTTGTAAAACATGAGACCTAGTTGTTCTCAGGGTGGGCAAATAGTACATTTTTAAAGGTTTGCATTTGATCTTTAAGCACATTTATTATGTGTTAATATGCACGGTTGGATAGATGTCAACTGCATGATTGTGCATACTGTGGGGAACACCTGTATAGTCCTCAGAATGGGTGTATCTGATATTATCAAAGTGATATCCTTGATGAACAGATCACTGGTATCTAAAATCATAGGTTCCTGAAAAAAATGAGGACAGACAGACAGACAGGCAGCTAGATAAATCAGCTTTAAATTTAGCCTTTGAGTTTGTTGCGTTTTTCCATCCCATCACTTTGTCTGCCTCTCTAGTGCCGTTTCACTTTGACATGCCACATGTGGGTTTGTATGCTGGCTGACCCCAGTACAGTAGCAGCCATATAAAACAGTTTTAATTAAGGGGCTTTTAGGTTCCACCACCTGTAGCCACAGGGCCCCAAAGAAGCTAATGTGGCGCTTGGCGTTATCACTTTAGAGGTCCAGCTTTGGCTTCCCTTCAAAAACACTGGGAAACTAGAAAGCAAAATGTTTCATTGACTGGGATGCCTTGATGCTTGTAATTATTAAATCCAAACAAATTCTGGTCAGAGCCATAACAGCTGCTAATGCATTATTCTGATAAGTGATATAATATGCATTATGTACTGACTCACATTTTAATGATCATTATGTGCAATAACTTGAAAGCACACACAAATTAATTGTCTCCACTCTGGCCTGAAACACACTCTGCAAGGGCCATAACACATTTTGCAAGGTCATTATGATGCATTAAAATTGTAGCACTTATTTTTGAGTGCCCAAAGTTAAGAGGTTTCTGCAGTGGAGGCGATCAGGCAGCTGCCTTGTAATCATACTTGGGAGTGGAAATCACCCTACGGTTCAGCCGCTTTTTATTTATTGAAAATTTTGGAGAATACCTTTGAGCACAAGTGCTCTTTCAGAAAGGTTCCACGACAATAACAGAGACTACAAGGCAACATAATAAATACAATAGGCAAGTTCCAGTGGAATGAAGTCAAACAAGTACAAATATAGTCGAACAAGTACAGATAAATAGGATAAATCAACTGCATACAGTTTTACAATAAGGTAGGTAAACAGAAAGAGTGAAGAACATGAATAGTAAAGGTACAGGGCTGCAGAGCCAGAATCTGACACAGTTCAAAGTGTATACTGGGAGGGACTTAGTTAAGATGATTATTAGTTACAGTTGCATTGAACTGTTAGGGTTGCCTGTATTGATCTCATAAACTGGTCAAACTTAGATAGATTAAGCAAGGTATCAGGCAGCTCATTGAACCAGCCGGCAGCCCTAATAGCTAATGAACACTTGACCAGCTGAGTACAGTGAAAAGGCAGTTCAAGGGAATTCATAACCTCCTGGTGTTATAGAGACTGGTGACAGGGTGGAAGCAGTGAGTTAGGGTTGGGGGGAAGGGGTGTTAGGCCTAGTAGTGCTTTCTTGACTAACAGACATGTCTGGATCCTAATACTGCTAGAGAGGGGTAACCAATTTGTTTGGGTGTAGAGGATGAAGCTACGGGTGCACTTGTCAGCCCCAAGCACAAAGTGACAAGCCTTATTACAGATTAGATTTATTCTGCTGAGAACTGTGTTGCAGGCAGTTGAGTAGACAGGGAAGCCATAGACAACTAGTGACAGTAGTGAGCTTGCCACTATGAGGCAGCTAGCATCAGCAGTGAGGTTGATCCAGTTACAATACAAGGCTCCCAAACTTCTGTTTACCATGGACACAAGGTGGTCAATTTGGGAAGTAAAAGATAAGGTATTGTCCAGGATCTCCCCAAGGTTTTAAAGGTTTCCATCTGTTCCTGTCCCAAGTCACTGTGTAGTCTTTTTTGTAATTTAGAAACAGTTTGTTTTTGGGAAAACCATTTTTCAAGGGCCTCAACATTACCCTGAATGATGGAGGTAAAGCTGCCAAGGCCAGGGTTATTGGGAATAGATAACAGCACTGTCTGCATAGAGAAGTACATTTATAGACTGATAGACATCAGACAGATGGTTTATGAATAAGCCAAATAGGTGGCCCAGAACGGAGCCCTGGGGAATGCCAATGGATACAGTCTAATGTCTGACAAGGAGCCATTTATCTTAACACATTGACTGCGATTAGTGAGACAATGCTGGAACCAGGTGGCTGTGTCTAATGTCAGGCCTAGACCATTGAGTTTATAGAGAAGGCACTTATGATAAACCAAGTCAAAGGCTTTTGTCAAGTCAATACAGATGGCACCAGCTTTGTCGCCATTGTCAAGGGCCTCAATGACGAAACTGGAATACTCAGTTACTGCTGTATTGGTACTGTGTGTTTTCCCCAAATCCATGCTGTTGGGGACACTGCATTTCATATTATTCAAGATATGAGACAAGTTGATTGGATACTATTCTCTCATGGGCTTTGGACGGGGGAGTATGGAAACTGGCCTGTAATTGAAAAGGTCAGAACAGTCGCCACTTTTAAAAACTGGTGTAACCAGCATGGATTTCCACTTTTCATGGAACTTTGCTCCACTGATTCCTGGAATCTTTTCACAGAGGCCTGAGGAAGAAGTGTCTGGCTTGTCAGTAGCATACATTAACATCTGGACTATTCAGAATGGGTTGGGACACTGAGAACTGCTGGAGAATGTGGAGAGGTAGAGCTTGCAAGAAAAAAGAAACAGATGGAGCAGACAGATGAGATGCATACTAATAAGGTGATTCGATTCCACAGTAGGTACAGAAAGTAGTATGCATCAATTCCTTTACACCTACTCATTTTGTCTTCTTACTGCATTACATAATGTATAGTGTAGCTATGCTATGCAGCCATAAAAAGAGAGTCTATACAGGCAGAGTTATAGCCTGGCCTGCTGGTGCCAGTGGTAGTGTGCTGTGCTTCCCTGCAGGAAACACTGGTTTGTGGTGTGAGCCCCACTCTCTGAAATGAGTGGAAGAAGTGTGAGCACTGCAAAGCTCTCATTCAAACTTTGGAGGTAGGGTGGGTGTTATTCACCACACTGAAACAGCTCCTCCCTAGCCAGCCTTGTGGCATGGGGGGCTGAGGCACCAAGCTTCACCTGCCGCCATGCCAGTGACCCAGGGTCGGAAGTGACCTCAGGGCACTGGGGGTTGGCCAGGGAAGGGAGGATCAAGCATCTGATGGACTGCTCTCCTCCTCCCAGTGGAGAGTTGGGTAGTGCCTGCTGCTTGCCTGTCTCCTGGCCAAAGCTGGAGGAAAGGCAGCTTGGGCCAGCAGATTGGGAGATGGGGTAGACATTGGTGCACATTGTGTGGAAACATGTGATGTACACCTGGACATCACTGCATGCCACACCTCCAGGGGACCAGAAAATGGGGAAAATTGCTGGTGGCGGGATGATGACAGGTGCCTGCAGATCCTACTCCTCTGATTAGCTGGGCTCACCAGCCCAAACTGGATCTGGTCCTCAGTGGGGGCCTGGGGTCCCCCCCCCACCAACCCACACAGGGGGAAAGCCCTGGGGGAAGACGACTGGCAGTAAGTCCAAGTGGATGTCATGGGGGGGACTGGTGCATCCTCCAGAACGAGGGCCAACTGGGTGGTGGAGAAATACAGTTGAGAAAAAAAAAAGAAACAGCTCCTCCCTGGACAGGCAATCAGGCTATGGGAGTGGTCCAGTTTTGTGCGCACTCTTATGAGGTAGCTCCTCCTCCCCCATCCTTGCAAGGACAATGTGGTATGGGCAGGTGTATTCAAAGGAGGTGGAAAAGAGGCACACTTTTCCAATGACAAACCTTGTAGTCCAGCATAAGATTAGAAGTATTTCATTATATCCAACAAGATGTAAGACTAGATAGATAGATAGATAGACAGACAGACAGATAGATAAAAACTTTTATTTTTCAACAGGATGAAAACATTTAGGACCAGAGACCCTGTTTAACAAAACTGTCCTGAGCTTTGAAAGGTTACTTACATGACATAGTATCATAATCATACAAGACAATATGTATAAATAGCTATACAATTTACCAGAGCACCACGTGCAGACTGCACATCAGACAGCATCGAGAGAAGGTGTTTAGGTCCCCCTGTGCTTTGACCAAGTAGGTCTTCTTTAGGGGCCCCCTTCTTTTCAGCTTTGTATTGTGTACATTTAGAGCTGCTACCCCAGAGCTGCAGCTGGGGTTCTGAACCAGAGTGTGCAGGCCCAACCTGTTTTTTTGTTATTCAAAGGAGGCGCTTGGGAGGAACAGAAATGTTAATGTCCAGTAATGAGGTGTAGCAGAAAATCATGATATTGTCCAATTTAACTTGTGAGAGAAGGCCAAGGCATACTGAGGAAGTGAAAAAACTGTGTTGATCCTCTCAATGCTTTTGAATAAAAACATCAAAAACATAAAAGTTATTTGTTTTGTCTCTTTATTTAAATCATGTCCCAACATGTCACCTTTAAGGCTTCATCGGGGACTTCTGTAATCAATAAAACACATTTTGTCTAAATATATATTTTGTATGATATTTTCAAGATTATATACAAGAAATGTAAATAAAATTGGAGCACACATTGAAAATATGAATTTTTTTTAAATAAAATTCTTTAAATCATTCACTGGCTGTTTAAATGAAAGATAGACACCCCTTTTACATTAAATAGCAGCAGTCAGAAAGCTGACTTCTGTCAACATATAAATTGCTGTAATAATTTTCCAAGATATTAAAAAACCAAGTGCCACTGAAATCTGAATACCATCATTTCAGTGCCAAAAATATAATTCCATTTTAAGAGCTGTCACATGTTACCCAACTACAGCTGCACAGTCCTACTCACTGGCCTGTGTTTAGAAATATTCAAAGGGTAACTCAGTGACTGTAGGGAACAGAGAATTAACATTTTTTTTAATTTATATTTCTCTCGTATCTTTAAAGAGCTGCTGATGCCATAAAAAAAACTTTGAAAAACATAATAATTAGGTACACTTCAGCTTCCATTCCATATATATTCTAAAGATCCCTCCTCCCCAGCATTTATCACTAGGAACATTTGCAAGAATATTTGATCTTTCTCCTTCATGGTTCATCTGCCTCTATAGCTGACTCCCTACTTCAAGTCATAATCCTATGTTGTGACATCACAGTCTGCTGCCATGGTAGTAACTGTGATGACACAAGCAGTGCTTTATGACCTCAGGTAGGGAGACAGCAAAAGGAACAGATGAACTCTTCAGGAGCAAAGATCCTTTTTTCATGCAGATGGCCTCAGTAATAAATAACGGGGAGGTGGAATACAGAACTAATGTGAAATGAAAGCTGGACTGTGTCTAAATATTATGTTTTGTTAATGTTCTCCTGATGAGGTCATGTGCTCTTTTTAATTT
This sequence comes from Neoceratodus forsteri, assembly GCA_016271365.2. Lineage (NCBI taxonomy): Eukaryota > Metazoa > Chordata > Ceratodontiformes > Ceratodontidae > Neoceratodus > Neoceratodus forsteri. Next base: position 733,653,410 of record CM057450.1, read on the forward strand.
TCAAAGATGCAAAGATCCAGAAAGCTTTACTTGGTTCTAACCTCTTCAGGATTTTAAACACTTTTCGTACTTCTCTAAAAGAGGTTAGTGCTGTTCAGATTATACAATGACACTTGTTTTTTTTCAATATCTTAGAAAATTATTACAACAATTATAAGTTGACAGAAGTCACATTTAGCAGTTTTTGGGCTGCTGCCATTTAATATAAATGGATGTCTATCTCATATTAAGGCAGCCAGTGAATGATTTGAAGAATTTCATTATAAAAACAATATTTGGATTTTCAAGGCATGCACCAATTTTACTTTATGCTTCTTATATATAACCTCCAAAATATCACTCAAGATATGTATTTAGACAAAATGTGTTTACTCCTTACAGATGCCCACTGATGAAGCCATAAAGGTGAAACATTGGGATGTGACTGAAATTAAGACAAGCGACAAAGAAGTTTTATGTTTTAGAAGCTTGTATTCAAAAAGTATTGAGAGAGGCCAACAAACTTTTTTTCACTTTGGAACAGAAATGTTCCTTATTCCCTTTCCTCATTTCCATCTCATTCAGATCTGAGTATATATTTCCCCTTACCTGTATTTCCACATTATTCATACAAAAGGCCCAGGGCTGATCTAGTCTGCCCACCCAGCCTAGCTACACTGTGAAGGCCCTAGCGGCCATCCTGCCCTCCCTTTTATATCTGCCCTTTCCCTCTTACTATGGCTATGCACCTATCCCACCATATGTTTAACCCTGCTACCCCACTGCTTTAGCCTGCATTGCCTCCTTTAGCAGTCTGTTTCACTTATCCATGACTCTTTTGGTGAAGATGTCCGTGCAGACATCTTTCCTGAATATTCCTCCTGCTGATTTCAATGAATTCCACCTCTTATCTGTGTTCTTGCTTAAGGCAAGAATGCCTTCATAAAAAGATACATGCTAAATAGTAGAAACAGTAATCTTCTAAGAACAGACATCATCATCTCAGGGGTGAACTCCTGTTGCTAACACTTACTGGTAACTTCTGAGCTTTCCCCAGTGCTTCAAAGAGGGCTTCCCCATTTCTTAAAAACATGGTTGGCTGGGTGAGTGGGTGGGGGAATCCTTTTCATATATAAAAATGTTTTTGAAAAATATGAACTAGTTGTGCCTGCTGAGGAGAAAGAATCTCTGCTGAAAACCTTACAGGAGAAGGTTGTCAAGAAGGGCCAGATTTTCAAATGTGAAACACCCCCTTTTGCATCCAGGCCAGTTTTCAAAGAAGGCTGCTACAGCCCTATGCCCAGGACACAAGGGGGTTTGTGCTGCCAGCAGCAAAGTATTGTAAGTCCAGAAGTGGATACAGCCAGCACGGGGAGTAAGTCCCCTTAGATTTTGTCCCAATTGATAGCTGCAGCTTCAGCTGGATGCAAGCTGGCAGAAACCAAAACTGACTGTTGGAAATTGATTGCAGTTTTGAAAAATGCACCTGTTGCCTTTAAGTGGGGATTGAAGCAGCTGCTGCTGCAGGAATGCAAGCACACTGCCTGTATCTAAGGTTTAGAAAATCCAGCTCCAAGCATTTTCTTGATCTCCTACCTGTCTTTGTACTGCACTCTTGAGGGTTAATGAAGGGTGTTTGATCCGTTTCATGAAACAAACTAAAAACTAAATTTATTGGCAGGAACTCCTTAAATGAGGTCTTTGTTTCTAATGCAGTTGGTTATATTCCAAGTAGTATGCTGCTGGTAGTTTTAGAAAAGCTCTGAACACCCAAACTACACTTGTATCTTCCAGACCTTGTTCACTGACCAGGGTGTCCAACTGTCAGTCCTGTGCCACTGGCACACAGCCACACCTCAGACAGAGCTTACCAGCAGTGAAGAGTCCCCCAAAAATGCACGAGCCCTATTCAGGGAAAGGAGGATAGACTGGATTTCAGCTGGGAGATTAGATTTGAATTGATGGAGGGAAAATGCACCCCCTTGTCTATTCAAGAAGAGAAAAGAAAAGAAAAGAATAGAGAGGTCTGATTTCCAAAAGGAACTGATACAGACTTAAGTATAAAATAGAACTTAAAACCACTAAAACTATAATTAACAAGCATTTGTCAATGCCGAATGTTTGCTTGCTGGCATTGGCAGTGGTAGTGTAGAAGTTACAGAGCTGCGTAATAGGGACGGCAGTGAAGTATTGAACTGAAGCCAACCCCACCACCACCCTGCAGAGAGTGACAGGCATTGGGGTGTGCCTTTGGGTCGTCAGGCATAACGGTCATGCCATTTCACCACACCCCACCCTGCAGACACTGACAAGTGTCACGGTGTTCCTTGGGGGCTTTGGCCCTTATGCGCACCCCATTCCATTAGGAAATACAGTTAGATGGGTGCGATATAGGAGAATGGGGTGAACTTTGGGGCCGAAGAATCCAAGGCATACCTCAATGCCTCTCACTGGCTGCAGGGTGTGGAATGGTATGAGCATTACAGGCAAGACTCCCAAGTCACACCCCTGATGCCCGTCATTCTCTACAGGGTTGGGCGTTATGGTTGGAAACCCTAATACCTCAGGCATTCATTGGTATTTTCACTCCAAATTTTCAACATGGTTTTTTTGTGACCCCACCTCATGAACAGTGGCAATATCAGTTTGTTAGCGAAGCTGCTTATGCACAGCGACTGACATTTAGCACCAAGGTGCAAAAACATTCCGAACAGGATGTAAAAATGACAGCTGTACTGTTCATGGGGAGAGAAAAAAATGGCAATGTTGCAAATCTGCAGTAAAATATAAAAAAAAACTGGTGAATCGCTGACGTACATAGAAACTGTGCGCACACACGTAACTATAATTAGGTTGGGGATTTTTACAGCAGATTGTCAACTTAGGCATTTTGATGCCTCCGATCATGAACAGTGTCACTGTGATTTTCTTTATCTGTCCCGAACAATGATTTCCCACAGCGACCACGCATCTCTGCGCTGAAAGTGTGAAAACACACTTCGGCCATGTTGTGAAAAATGACAGCTGTACTGTTCATAAGGAAGTGTGGAAAAATGCCACTGGTGAAAATCTGGACTGAAAATATTACAAAGTCATGAACTTACAAGGGTGCGTGGAAACTGCGCAATGCTCACTCGTAACACAGTCATTTTATGGACTTTTGTCACTAAATTTTCAACATAGCCATTTTAAGACCTCTGCTCATGAACAGTGTAACTGTGATTTTCTTAATCTGTCCCAAACTTTGCTTTACGCTGTCACAGCACCATTGTGCTCTACATGTCATGAAAACACATTTTTGGTCAACATATGAAAAATGGCAGCTGTACTGTTCAGAAGGAAGTGTAATAAAATGGCAATGTTGAAAAATCTGCAGTGAAAATATTAATCGCAAACTTACGAGCATGCATAGGAGAACTGCAAGCAGACGCTCGTAAAACAGTCATTTTAGGAATTTTCACCAATTTTCAACATAGCCATTTTAAGACCTCTGCTCATGAACAGTGTCACTGTGATTTTCTTAATTTGTCCCTACATTGATTTCACACACCGACTGCACCATTGTGCGCTACATGGCGGAAACACGCTTTGGGTGAGATGTGAAAAATGACAGCTGTACTACTCATAAGAAGGTGTGGTAAAATGGCAATGTTGAAAATCTGGAGTGAAAATATTGAAAATTCGTGAACTTACGGACGTGTGTAGGAACTGCGGACGCACGCTCGTAAAACAGTCATTTGTAGATTTTTTCCACCAAATTTTAAAAAATAGGCTTCTTGAGAGCCCACCTTATGAACACTGACAGTGTCATTTTGTTAATCAGTCCCAAAAGGTGATTTCACGCAGTGACTGCGAAATCACCCTTCGGACCCGAATAATGCCATGACAGTGACAGCATTCATGAGAAGGGGTCCCAAAACCCATGTTGAAAATTTGGTGCAAAAATTCAAAAATGCCTGAGATATACAACAAAGTTTGAAAACCCTATCTATCCCATTATACAGCTTACGGCATTTCCTCAGTTCAGGTCGACTTTGAAGAGTGTAGACATGTTCCCGGTCCACCGATGATCGTCGCGCTGAGCTACAGAGTGAAGTATGGGGTCGGGGTGTGGGGAGGCAGGGTGCGCAGTGGGTGGGTGCGAGAGTTGTGGGGGGCAGGAGACTGCGTGGGACCGTTTTTTCTTTACAGGTGTTTTTTTATTACGACACAGCGGGATGTTTGCCACCTGGGGTGGGCTCCCAGCATGGCACAAGGATGGCTGGGGGTGTGGGGCCGATGGGGATTGGGCACCCCTGTCGGCCATAGTATCTATTGCCATGCTGGGGTGGGCTCCCAGCGTGGCACCCTGTACTCTGGGGGGGTGAGGACAGTGGAGCCGATGGGGGATTGGGCACCCCCATTGGCTATACCATGAGTTGTCACGCTGGGGTGGGCACCCAGTGTAGCATGTGGAAGGCTTTGGGGCGCAGCACAGCTGATGGGGATTAGGCACCCGTCGGCTATACAGTGTGTCGTGGGGGCAGCCGCCAGTATGTGCGTGTGTGTGTGTGTGTGTGTGTAGGGGGAGCTGCGCATGAGCAGGCGATATCTGATCGCTGCTCACTGAAGTGTAGCTCCCCCTTTCAACTGTACGCCACTGCATTTTGGAGCTGTCATAGACAGCTCCAGCATGCATTGGCGGACTGGGGCCGTGCCTGCCAACACACTGACTGAATTGGAAGAGGGGGTGACACACCTCCGAAAACTCAGATGATGGCACTATGTTTCTTGCACATACGTGCAAGCAAACATAAAAAGGAAAGAAAACAAGTTGAATATAAATTATCTTCTACAGAATGCAATACTAAAGCTTTTTATGCATACATTAATAATAATAGAAATTCAAACTCTCCCATAACTACTGTAGTAAATGAGGGGATAGAAAGTAATAATGGGTCTGATATGGGAAATACATTTAATAATTACTTTGGTTCCCTGTTTTTAAGAAAAGATCCTACAAATAACATGGTCTATACATACACAAGTGAATATGAGGAGATAACTATTAGGGAAATAAAAGATGCAGTTAAGTCCTTAAAAGATAACTCTTCACCAGGGCCGGACAAAATAAATAAATTTGTCATAAAGCATACCTTGGATGCACTTATGTGCCCTTTGTATATTATTTTTAATAAATCATACAGGAATGGTGAGGTACCACCAGAGGATTGGAGATCAGCCACTGTGATTCCAACACATAAAAAGGGAAATAAAAATAAAGTTGATAACTATAGACCTATTAGTTTAACGTCTGTTTTCTGCAAAACTATGGAAAGAATATTAAAACAAAAAATGGACCAAGAAATAATAACAAAGGGAATAGTTGATGATACACAACATGGCTTTAGAAGTGGTAGATCGTGTACAACACATTTTGTATCCTTTTATGAGAACATCAGTGCTAGTCTAGACAGAAATATTCCAGTGGACATTATATTCTTGGACTTAAAAAAAGCATTCGATAAGGTATCACATGATCTATTACTTAAGAAGTTGATAAAGTTAGAACTTAACAGTTATACCATTAGATGGGTCGAGGATTGGTTAAAGAACAGATCACAGAAAGTTAGGACAGTTGACATAATCTCGGGTAGCATTTTAGTTACTAGTGGAGTGCCACAGGGCTCTGTCCTGGGTCCTACCCTTTTTGATACATTCATTGGGGACTTACACTTGGGTGTTTCAAGTCAGATAAGTAAATTTGCAGATGACACTAAAATTTCGGCAGAAGTAGATACAGAAATAAAAATAAACATATTAAAAAAAGATCTTCTGATTATTGAAAAATTAGCAAAAGAAAATAACATGTTTTTTAATACAGAAAAATGTGCGATCATGCATTTGGGGAAAAGAAATCCCAACACTGATTACAACCTGTGTGGGAATGATATTAAGAAAGGGTGTTATGAACAAGATCTAGGAGTCATGGTAAATAACAAATTTAGTTGGCATAATGAATGTAATAAGGTAATCCAAACAGGTAATCGTATTATTACTGCCATCAGAAAATAATTTCTAACACGGAATAAAGAATGCATTACAAAATTATATAAGTCATATATTAGACCTTATACTGATTATGCAGTTTCCTTCTGGGCACCATATTTGGAAAAAGACAAAAAAATGGTGGAGAACTTACAAAGAAGAATGACAAAATTAATACCAGAAATAAGACATCTTACATATCAAGAAAGGGTAAAATCATTAGGACTATATAATTTACAGACAAGGTGGGATAGAGGTGACTTATTGTTGTTATTTAATATTTAAAATGATGAAAATCTTATGAACGCTTGTGGTTTAAAATATCTGGACAAAATATATGGTCTGAGATGTAATAACAGGCAAATTCAAATACCAAGGGCATTTACAAATAAACAAAAATGTTATTTTACTTAAAGAGCTGTGGGGCTTTGGAATTCTTTGCCACAATATATAGTGGATCAGACATCATGTAGACAGTTTAAAATTGAGTTAGATAGATTATTGTTGGGAAGTTTTACCTAAATACCCTCCATTTTTGTGGGGAAAGTGGTCTCGATGGGCCTAGGGTCTACTTCCACTTTTATTAACTGAGAGTAATACCGAGAGTAAGGGTGTTTCATTCTAGTTGTGCTACTGTATCCAAACAGCCCTGCTGCTATTTTCAAAAGCCGCTTCTGTTTGCAACAAAAAATTCACCTTAGCGATAAAAAAGTTACACAAATGTGATTTGCGCCATTTTTTTGACACAACTGCATTTTCTTTTACACCACAGTGAGGAGCAAATAGAACAATGAATGCATGTTCTATCAGACTGGATGCATTTCTGTTTTGAAAACAGTGGTGTGTAATCTTGAATAGATCCTCTTTTTAAAATCTTTCTCCAAGTTCCTAAGTACCTTTAGTAAACAGTGCTCTCCATTCATTAATTTCAGCACAGTGGGCCATCGCCATCAATTTTATTTTTACCTCCACTCTATATTTTTAACACACACTATATTTTGACCATCGTACACATTTTTTTTTCTGAATTATGTGTTTCTGCTCCCTCAGCTTCCTGGCTGCCTCATTCTGGTCCATATTAAGCTATCTTCCATCCCCAATGCATTTTGTCTCTCGTCAAGATATCCCATAGCTTATCTCCCATAAGAGTGGGAGAGGACTTACCCAACAGAGTAATTTCACTCTCATCCAATGAGTAGCTGGCATGAGCCCCATGAGTACCCAGTCCTTCAACCTGCTGCCAGGAGCTTTCACTTCCTTCAATTGTCTCCACTGGGGCACTTAAATTGAACTCACTGCACACACATACGATAAGGTGTGCTGATACAGAGCTCTGTGTGGCAGCCCAAGTCCCTTTCAATAAGTCCTCAAGTGCACCACCACCTGTAGTCACCCAGGTGGGTGGGTGGGGTGTATTGCACTCAGGACTGAAGCCCCACCACACACCCCAGGGGGCAGAAAAGGAGAGTATCCTTTCGGACATACACTCCTCATCCTGTCAGTCTTCCAATGATCTGACCTTGAGGCCTTAACCTGGATCACCGGTGCCATATGGGACAGCATTACCATCATGCCATGGGACTGGTCCTAATTTGTTTTTAGAAAATCAGCCCCAATTGTGTTTTACCCCCACAATCCTTTACTGCAGTACTGCTACTACCCCACTGTGATACCAGTGCTCAGCACCGTGTTTCAAACTCACTTAAGCACAGGCACAGTGCATATAGGTACTCCAAGGAATAATGCACTTTTAACCTCGAGCACCACAACTACTGCCTACAGTATATTTCCAGACAATGAGGAGTGCTGGCAAATCTTACTAATAAACAGTAAGAGTTCGTATGGGGAGTTTGTATGGGTCTGGATTTCAATTGGGCAGCATTATATACATGAAATGCGTCCTCAGACTTGAGTTCTATATCCCAGATGGTCAAGGAAATCATTTAGCAAACTAAATCCCCCATTCCCCATGTGTATGCACTACCTTTAATTTCAGTACAAGCACAGGAGGAAGCTGAAACAAAAAGACTGATGCTGCCATATGAAGGTGTTTCATTCTGTAGGTGTGACGACATCACATGGCAGTTGTTTTGTGTGTCATTGTGCCAGTTTGTAAGCAGGGAAAATGCTGAGAGGCAATCTTTGCAGAAACATAAAGCACAAAGGATATTATTTATTTACAATGTGCTGCCCTGAAGAGGCACACAGAGCCAGAGCTCATCTCTAGAGGCAACACAGGTGGTGGTGGGGGGCTATAAGGTAGTAAGTAGTACATTAAATAAAAAGTGACAAACACAAAGTACAATATAAAATCAAGAGACGTGCAAAGTACAACACAGAATATCAGATGGTGCAAGGTACAACATTTACAAACTTGTAAGAATTTACAGTTGCAATAAGTTATATTGGCCCATCTGGTTTGGGAACAAGCCAGGGACATGGGTCACTGGCCAAGGAGTGGGCTAAATATCCCAGAGGATGCTCTCTTTCTGTGGGAAGGAGAGCTGCATCACTTCGCTTTGCCAACACAGCCAGTGGGGTACAGGCAGTAGTGCAATAAGAGAAGGTGTAGGGAAGAGGGATGCTGGGGAGTGCATGGCAGGGTGCACACATGCACACACTTTGCCTGGACAGCCGTCCTTGTGCTGATGTCCCCAGGTGGGGAGAGAACACAACGGGAGAAACTAGTGGGTAAATTCCCCCCACCCAAGCACCATGACTGCTAATCTGGGGGTACTTGTATCTCATGGTTTAAGGATAACCAGGCAGTGCGAAAAGGTGTCACAGAAAGCTAGCAGCATTCTCGGATGCATAGGAAGGGGTACCACAAGTAGGAAAAGCAAAGTGATAGTCCCACTGTACAGGTCCTTGGTGAGGCCTCACCTGGAGTACTACGTCCAGTTCTGGAGACTGTACCTCAAGAAGGGCAAGGATCACATGGAAACCATGCAGAGGGGAGCTACGAAGATGATACATGGGCTACATGAAGAACTGTGTACATCGAGATTAAACCATTTTAGGATGTATTCACTGGAGAGGAGAAGGGACAGGGGAGATATGATAGACACAGTTAAATACCTTAAAGGTATCAACTCAGTACAAACACAGGATCTCTTCAGGGAAAACACGAATACACAGACAAGGGGGCACAACATGTGCCTTTAGGGAAGTAATTTCAAAACAAACAGCAGGAAGTTTTTCTTCAGGGAAAGGGAGGTGGAGCCCTGGAACAGTCTGCCCTCAGAGGCTGTGGCAGCGAAGACAGTGAGGGAGTTCAAGCTAGCATGGGACAGGCACTGTGAAAACCTAAGGCAGTAAAGAAACTGGGAGGGGGGTAGCTTTCATGGGCAGACTAGATGGATTGCAAGGTCCCCTTCTGCCGGCACTGTCTTATGTTCTTATGTTCCTAATATGGACAGAAGGCAGTATATCTGCCTGCTGGGCAGAGAACCAAAAAGGGAGTCAAAACAATAATTGACAAGTGTAGTGTAATAACACAGAATAGAAGAAGCTGCAAGGTACAAACATTTTCCAACATACAAAAATGTACTGTGTTAGTAGTACTAAATCATTAAATCATACAAGTAGTTGGAAACATTAAAGCAGTGGTCCAAGTTTATAAAAACAATTACAGTGAGAATGGTAAACATATTATTAAAGTAGTGGAACAATGTGGGGGTGCAGTGGTGGTCCGGAGGGAAAGAAATGTGTCAGACAAAGATGGTATGAGTGGCTAGCTGCAGGAGCTGGGTAAATGAAGGTGAGATAAATAGGGAGAGGAAGTTCCAGTATTAAAAGTCTGATTAGTATTGCCTCAAAGAAACATAAGAGAAGGGAGCAATTAAAGAAAGGGCACACATTTAGAGTCCCTTAAACCTGAAGCATTTTCTCCTAAGGCATATCAGGAAGAACAAAGGTTACAAAAAAAAGCATTTTCTCACAAGAACTTTTAATAGGATAGATTTGTCAAGTTAAATCTTTATTTTAACTTGGGCTTCAAAATAAAAACATATACAAAAAAGATCCTATCTGTGAAAACAACATTTCAGGCATTCCATTACAAACCATTCTTGTAAGGTAAATAAATCAGTGCCGTAGGAAGGGATTTTGGTGCCCTGGGCAAGAGACAAATTTTGCACACCCCCCCTAGAAAATAGCTGGGGGTCTGGGGTCCGCAAGGCCCCCAGAAGCTCTGAGGTGTTTACATGCTCTGTGGTGAGTTTTGGGGCTTTTCTTGAAGAAAAAAATATACTTTTGCTACATGTTCCTTACCCCTGATTTCAGGGAATATTTTGCTCCCATGAAATATGTGATGTGGGAGACACTGGCTGGCTGGCATCAGAATATGCAGCCACATTGTTGTGGACAAGTGGCTGACCAACAAGGATCATGTTAGTCAAACGGTGCCTTTTATCATTGTGTTACTGGCCATTCTTGATGTTAAAAATGAATGAAAATTCTAGCCCCATTCATTTCAATTGGGCACACCCCATGCTATCCCTGGCCACACGTCATTACGTGCTTGAGTGAGGGTGGGGGTTGGGGAATGGGGCTCTGAAAATGCATTGGGCAGCCAATGCTAAAACTAATTTATGAGTAAAATATCTGGATTATTAGCTGCACACATTATTTCTAACCTGGCTAGAACGACTGCCTCGGAGGGCAGCTACCACACCATGCGAGTGGTAGCTGCCATAGGGTAAGTCGTAAATTCACTTTAAGGGATAAAGATCTAGTGTTCTTGTAGATTTCTGCAGATACACGCAATACACATAATGAATTATGTCTAAAATCTAAATATCATGTTATGTTTTTGAAAGTTTTCTCGGAGGCATCAGTAGCCCTATAGACAAAAAAAAAACACGTTATGGCTGGCCCCTTGGCACGACAGTAGTGCTACCTGTTGCGATGTTGGTGAACTGAGTTTGGGAGCTAACCTGGGTTGCTGTGGGAGGGAGGAGGAGGAGGATCGAGTGTCCATGGGGAAACCCTCCTCCTCCTCTTCCGGGGAGTGTAAGGCCGTCAGTGCTGGTGCAATACTGCCACATGACACATGTGAGACCACAGGTAGCAATGCACAAGTAGGAGTAAGGGGTATATGGGGTGGGGAACACCAACGGTGTTGCAGTCTGTATGGTTGTGTGTATCACAGCTTGCACACTTACTGCTGGCATCCCACCCAGGGGGATTGGGTGCACAAGGTAAATCATTGATCACCCAGGCAAGATAATGAACTGAGTCCAGGCAACCCCTCACAGTCAGAGAGCGAGAGCAGAGCAAACACAGACAAGTCAGGCGGGCTGGTCATCTGGCTGCCAGCAGGTCAAGTTCCACTTCCAACATAGTACTAACAGCCAACTAACTTCAACTAAAGTTGACCTCCCATGGCTGCAGCTGCTTCCCCACAAGAAAACAAACAGTACATATAGTACTTTTGTATGAATAGAATGTAAGGGTGATTGCCCTCAAAGTGGGCGAATGCCATCACATTCTATTTATTTATATACAAAACACAAAAAGTACTGTAGGTAGTGTTTATTTTCTGCAGAGCACAACTAACAAACCACATTTTATTATTTAAATAAGACTAAGGAGGAGTGGTGGACAGACCACCCCGGATGGGCCAAGTGGTCCTTATCTGCTCTCAAATCTAAGTTTCTATGTTTCAGAGGAGACACTGGCATAAAAGGAAAGAGACAATGCTGTAACTGAAATACTGAGAGGTGTAACTGGGAAGAGACACTGGTATAACAGGAAGCTGATAGTAGCATAACTGTAACTGGAGTGGGAAGAGAAACTGTTGTAATAACCAGGATACTGTTTAACTGTAACTAGGAGGAACTCTAGTCTTTGACTGGGTAACCAATGTAATAGACCAGAGAACGGCAGTGGACATGGCCTACCTAGACTTTAGCAAGGCATTTGACCCAGTCCCACACAAAATATTAACAAACAAGTTAGCCAGCCTGGGAATGGGTCCCAGGGTAGTAGCCTGGGTAACAAGCTGGCTGGACAACAGGTCCCAGAGGGTAACAGTAAACCAAACGGAGTACATTCTGAAGAAGGGGAGGTTACTAGTGGGGTACCACAGGGTTCAATATTGGGACTAGTCCTCTAATACCTTTATAGGTGACATTGCAGAGGGGCTGTAAGGAAAAGTATGCCTCTTTGCAGATGACACAAAGATCTGCAATAGGGCTGATACACAAGAAGGGGTGCAAAGGATGAGAAGGGACTTGGCAAGATTGGAGGAATGGTCAAAACTATGGCAGCTTAGATTCAATGCAAAAAAGTGCAAAGTAATACACCTGGGAAACAAAAACCCAGGGGAAGAGTACACAATGGGGGGTGAGGTACAAACAACAACACAAATGGAAAGGGACCTGGGGGTAGTCATATCAGATGACAGTCAGTGTAAGGTAGGTAAGCAATGTGAGAAGGAAGTAACAAGGGCTGCAGGGATACTGGGATGTATAGGCAGAGGCATCACCAGTAGAAAACAAAAAGTTGTTATCCCTCTGTACCAACAGTTGGAGAGACCCCATCTGGAGTACTGCGTCCAGTTCTGGAGACCCCATCTCCACAAGGATGGAGACAGTCCAGAGGAGGGCAACTAAAATGGTGCAGGGTCTGCATTAGAAGCCATACGAGGAGAGACTAAAGGAGCTTAATATGTATACCCTTGAGGAAAAGAGGGAGAGGGGGACATGACAGAAACTTTTAAGTACCTCAAGGGAATCAACAAAGTCCAAAAGGTAACATCTTTCAGAAAAAGAGATGTGCAAGAACAAGGAGACACAATTTGAAGATAGAGGGGGGACGGCTCAGAGGTAATGTGAGGAAGTATTTTTTCACAGAGAGGGTGGTGAATGCATGGAACGACCTTTCTGAGGAGGTTGTGGGGTCAAAACCAGTGGGGGAATTCAAGAATGCATGGGACAGACAGAAGGCAATTCTTGTGGGGGGATAGGAAGAAATAGGCTGTTGGTTAACTAGGATCTGCAGCATATCCAGTAGGTAGGGAAATGGGCAGACAAGGTGGGCCAAGCGGTCCTTATTTGCCATCAAAGTCTATGTTTCTATGTGTAATGGGACACTGCCACACTGGCATAAATGTGAGCAAAGACTGATATAACAGAGCAGACATTGTTGTAATTGGTATATTGATTCTACTGTATCGTAGGCTAACAGATACAGTCAGTATATGCCTAAAGAGTAGCAATACTTAGTGACTAATATACCTGGTAGGGTTCACACTGGTATTGCTGACAGATGTCTAGTAACTGCAGACTAGTAAGCAGTTAATTTAAATAGGACAAACATTAAACAAGTACAGAACTTCAACAAAGTAAGAAAAAAAATACAAATAATAACACAAAACAGCAACAATATGCTTATTTGCAATGACATTTGAATTCCTGGCTAGAAACTTTTGGTTCATACTCTCTTTCTCTGTGCTGGACCAGCACACTCACACAGAGAAAGAGTATGAACCAGAAGAGCCTTCTAGCCAGGAAGTTGGCAGTTTTTTTGTAATGATGACTGCTACTCTTGTCTCTCCTGCTGCTCTGCTGGAGCCTGTCCCCCCCCCCCCCCGAGTAAAGTCAGACAGCAATTCAAACACTGTGCACACCAGAAATTCATTCATTTCATTTTATTTTTTTCAATCGGATGCCCCTCCCGGTCAAAGATCCAAAGAAAAGATCGAACTAAGGCAGCAGCGATGATCAATTCACCAAAAAAAAATCCAGGCACTTTGGCAGGCACGCACAGGGGTGCACACACACACACACACACACACACAAGGAAATAAAAGTTTTAACTTTTATTTTATTCATCAGGCTCAGCAAGACGACAGTTGAAAAACTTGAAATCAAGTCTAGTCATCACAGACTAACTCAGTCTCAGTGCCCTTTCACAATTTGCACAATGTATTCATTCACTCACTCACACTTCACTTGGGACTTGGGAGAACGGATTTTAGACCTGTCCTGGCCTCCAGCATGGACAGTACCCAGGAAAGAAAGGATGGAACGAAACTACGAAAGCAGAGAGCGGGGGCAGGCCTCCTGACATCAGGAGTTGGCAAGACGGGGACCGGGATCAAGGATCAGGAGGGCGGAGCCAGGGTGCAGGGGAAAATGGAGCTGTGCCAGGCAGCCCAAGGTCCAAACAATTGAAACAAACACACTGTAGTCAAATAATCCTATCCTAATCTCTTTGCCTTCTTAAATAGATCGGTAAATTTTTTTACTATTTTTTCAAACCCATTCCACAGATCACTAATATAATTTATTAAACAGACATGCTCATTGAAAATCCTGCAGTACAACACTGTCTCTACTCCCTCTACTATTTCTCATCTCAAACAGTTCTAGACTGCATACGCACATTACTCTCTCCTTATTTACTTGCACTTCGGCGGACATATGGTTGTCTGAAACTGTACACACATGATTCTTCTGCTGAGGCTGCAATGCACCATGTGACTCCGCCTTGCTTGGATGCTTGGATGCTCCTACTGGCAGCAAGTAGTAATTACTGTTGAAGCAATTAAAAAATTACATGTAAAGTGGCAGTACTCACTTTTGAATTTATAGTACTGTGAGCTTCTGATTGAAACTGCGCCCCTAGAAGGCTTGCGCCCGAGGCGGCTGCCCCATCCGCCCCACCCTTCCTATGGTACTGAAATAAATATATGGGTCTGAAATTAAATAATAGATGAGAGGCTGAAACAGGGCAAGCGGTGCCATCCAGAGAGCCAACAGAATACTGGGGTGCATCAACGGGGGGTTGGGGTACATTAATGAAGGGTGGTTGCCGGCACAGCAGGGAAAATAATCCTGCACCTTTACAAGGCCCTAGTCAGATCTTACATGGAGTACTGTGTGCCCTTCTGGACTCTTCAAACTAAACAAGACATTGACATTAAAGGAGTACTACAATCAAAATTTGCAAAAGCATATGTTATTCAGAGCATTTTGATTTGTGCATGTAATCCTGGTGTGGCCTTCTCTTTGTTTGCTGTTAGGAGTTTTTTCTAAATTAGCCTGCTAGTTACAGTATATTGCAGTTTTATGGCCTCTGGAGATCTCCATCTCAGCAAGATTTATTGCTGTTCTTTTTTCTATAATGCCTCCTGTCCCATGTGACAGAGATGTGTCCCAGATCATTGATTCAGCAAGTACTAGAGATAGAATTCTGAAGTTCTTGCCTCCACTAAATAGCTTTAATTCAATATTTTTGTTTTCTATGTGTGTGTCAGGTCTAGCCAGCAGGAGTAAATGTTTTGCTTTTAAAACTTTTCATGTCAACAAACTACACACAGCCATAAAAAGCACACAGATCACCCCAGATCATCATGCTATAATTAGTAAAGACTCTAGCTGTTTCCCCACAGAATAACCCATTCAATTAGCTCTCAGGTATTTACTAAACTGTAGATGCAGCCATTAGTGCTCACTGGATAAAGAACATTACTTAATATCACAGCTTTACTGTTGTAAAATTAACTCTAAACCAGTGCTTGCTAAATCCACGATCCTGGATACATCGCTGTCGTATGAGACAGGAGGCACTGTAGGAACAAGAAGAGCAATAAAACGTGCTGAGATGGAGGCTAATTTAGAAAAAAAAATTCCAATAGCAGTCAAAGGGAAGGACACACTAAGACTACACAGAAATCAAAACACTCTGCACAACATACTGTATGTTTTTGCAGATTCTGACTGTAGTACTCCTTTAAGGCAACTGAAAGGCTGCAGCACATGACCACCAAAATAATCGAGGGTAGGGAAGGCAAAGCTATTAGGAGAGACGTCTTTCCTCAAATTACTTTGTTACTAGGTATATGTTTAATATGTCTAATGAGCTTGTTGCTTGACATACTTCTAAGATCTTTTACTCACAAAATCTGAGATAAAAGAGAAACAGTAATTCTAAACTAAGGCCTAAGATCAAGAGCACATAAACCCACTGAGTTACCTCAGTAAATGTCTCTCTCTCTCTCTCTCTCTCGCTTTCTGTTGGGATTCAGGAATTTTTCAGGCATAACAGTGGTGTGGCACTGCTCACTCTGCACCCGCCCACAGTCAGTACCACAAGTCCCTCACTATACTCTTAACACCAAAATACATTCAAAATTTGAAAAGAAAAATAAGCTGATGGACCATTTTTGTATTATAGCTATCACAACTGAAATTACATGGGTGTGTGTTATGCTGGTAAAGCTTCTCCTGCAAAGGAGAATTAAAGAACTGAAAAAATAAAAGGATGTCCCCAAAAGTCTAGAAACATCTCCCCTGGACTTTTTAGACAGGATTTGCCCCTGATAGCCCATTCTTATCCTGCAGGGGTATCTTCGCCAGCCTCATGTATCCTGGCTTATCATCCATTCTAGCTTGCTTTGGCTGGCTCCCTGTACTGCTGCTACTTTTGTGCCACCCCTTTGCAGCCTGCCTGCCTTCCTCCTGGAGGAGACCCTCAGTACATTATAGCCTTTATGTTTTTTTCTGCCTGTACTTGACAGTGCCTGCAACTTTTGGCATCAGTTTTCTAGGCTCCATGCCCACAATCTGTTCAGGCTCACACCCTCTTCTGCTGGCTCCCTGTTCTGGCAGCCTCATAACACTGCGCCCTGCTGCTACCCTAGTCTGGCTCTGCTTCTTGTTTGGCTGACTGCCTGGTCTTCTCCTCTGATTGCCAGGTCTACAGGGCTCCACTGCTACCTTACTCTAGCTCCACTTCCAGTTCGGCTGACTGCCTGGTCTGCTCTCTGACTGGCAGGTCTGCAGGGCTCTGCTGTTATCCCTGCTCCGCTCCTTGCTGCCACCCCCACTCTTGCTGCCTACTGCCTTGACCTTTGGGTGCTGTGGCTATTCTTTGCTTTTTTAGACCATTTGAAGCCCATCTACTACTGAGTATATGCCCCACAACTACTGAGCTTTCACTTTATACAACTTCCAAAAGGCTGAGATGCACCCATCAAGGACCAGGATCCAACTATAACACTCAATGACTAGGCCAAGCCCCTTAAACTGTGTTTCTCAATACAATTAGTTTGTACTCAGGTGGTAGCAACCGCAAAATAATCAAGTCCACAGGTATCAATGCAGATCTCATATGCCTTTTTTTAATTCTGCTGTAAAATTCTCAGGTGTAGATAAAAATACAAAGCGTGGTTACATTCCTCCTCAAACTGTCTCAGCAGGAATACAAACCTGCTTTGTATTTTTTTCTGCAGCTATGCACTTTATAGCAGAACTAAAGTCTGAGATCTGCATTTATACCCGTGGACTTGATTATTTTGTGGTTTCCACCACATGGGTGCACCCCTATCATATTGGGAACAAATTTTCAGTTTTGGGGGCTGTCTAGCCCATAGGACTCATTATCCCAGCACTGTGTGCACTTGCACTGAGCTATTGCTGGTATACTAAGCCTCTTAAGGGCCTCCTGATGGTAGGCCTTTGATACACTGCTCTGATTCCAGTAAGTGATGTCCACCTGCATGCACAGGATGCTGTACAGCTCATCTCCTCAGGGATTAATACCCAAAATGGACAGCTGGTTAAAAAGATGCAGGACCTCAGAACAGGGGACAAAATGACTAAGTGGGTGGGAAATTTATTACCCGCAGGGGGTTAATAAATGGGGAATACTCTGAAGTCAGGGGTCACTAGCATGGTGCCACAGGGATTAGTCTTGGAACCGGTATTCTTGAACACTTTTATAGGGGTATATAGGAGTTGGGGTAGAGATGCAGGGCAAGAAATGCTCACTGGTTCATCTTCACTTGCTGTACTGTGTATCGTTTTGGAGTCTGCATCTCAAGAAGGACAGAGACAAAGTGGAGGCTGTGCAGAGGATGGGTAACCAAGATGCTCCAGGAACAGCAGGAAAGGGCATACAAGGAGAGGTTGGCAGATCTGAATATGTACACACTTGTGGGGAGAAGGGAGAGGGGGACATGATTGAAACATACGAATACCTCCATGGGATAAATAAGGTGGATAGCGAAGCATTGCTCACACTGAGCGAGAACAAAAACACCAGGAGTAATTCCATGAAGCTGGCAGGAGGCAAATTTAGGAGAAACACCAGAAAGTACATTTTCACAGAGAAGGTGGTACAGATGTGAAATCGCTTCCAGTGGAGGTGGTATGTGCAAAATCAGTAGGGAGGTCAAAGAGGGAGGGCAGATATTGCAGGGGCTTGGTAAAGACCTCACCAGATAAGGGTTGGGGGGGGGGGAATGGAGAGCCTCTAGGGATCTCTCATTCAACAGTAGTGAAGAAAGAATGGGCAGATACAATGAGCCAATGTAACTTTTTCCGTGAATAGATTCTGTTTCAATGTTTACATGTCTATGTTTTTATGTTCCTAGGAGTCTGAGAGCAGTTCAGCAGCAGTGTTTTGAACCAACTGAAAAAATAATGTGAGTGAGATGACAAGAAAAAAATTCAAAGGAGTATGGAGTGGCCTGCCAATCAGATAGCATACTGAAGCATAGAAACATAGATGTTGACAGCAGATAAGGACCGCAAGGCCCATCCAGTCTGCCCATTTCTTTTTCTACCTTATGAATGTGCCATTTGCATTTGCTCTGTCAATGGCCTATCTATTCATACTCATCTGTATTGCTCCCTTATGCCTATCCCATGCCTGTTTGAAGCCCTGCACTGTACTCATATCCACCACTTCCAGAAGTAGGCCATTCCATGCATTCATTACCCTTTCTGTGAAAAAGAACTTCCTCACATTACCCCTTAATCAGCCTCCCTCTAATCTAATGCTGTGTCCTCTTGTCCTGCTATTTTTCTTATATTGAAACATGTTAGACTCTTTTACCTTGTTAATGCCCTTAAGGTGCTTGAATGTTTCAATCATATCACCTCTCTCCCTCCTTTGCTCTAGGGTATACATATTGAGCTCTGTTAATCTGTCCTCATATGTTTTCTGATGCAGTCCCTGCACCATTTTGGTTGTCCTTCCCTGGACTGCCTCAATTTGGTTAATGTCCTTGTGAAGGTGTGGCCTCCAGTACTGCATGCAGTACTCCAGATGGAGCCTAACCTGTGTCTTGCAAAGAGGGATTATTACCTCCCTCCCTCTCACGACTTGTGATACCCCTACTAATACACGTCAACATCCCCCTAGCCTTACCTACTGCTTTAGTGGTCTGCTTGGATGATTTCAGGTCATCTGTGATGATGATGCCCAGGTCTCTTTCTTCCCTTGTGACTGCCAGCAGCTCTCCTCCCAACCTATAGGAGGCTTCAGGGTTTCTCTTCCCTATGTGCATGATCTTGCACTTCTTTGCATTAAAACCCAGTTGCCACTCTTCTGACTATTTTGCCAGTTTATCCAGATCTCTTCTCATTCTGCCCACCCCATCTGGATCATCTACTCTGTTGCAGATCTTGGTGTCATCTGCAAACAGATAACCTTACCCTCCAGTCCATCTGCAATGTCACTAATGAAGATATTGAAGAAGACTGGCCCCAGGACGGATCCCTAAGGTACCCCACTTGTGACTTGCATTTCTTCTGACTGTATACCGTTTACCACCACTCTCTGTTTTCTGCCCGTCAACCAGTTTGTCACCCAGTTGACAAACTTCTGACCCACCCCGAGCCTACCCAGCTTATTAATCAATCTTCTATGTGGAACAGTATCGAAAGCTTTGCTGAAGTCAAGGTAGGCGACATCAACTGCTCCCCCTTGGTCCACCACTCTGGTTACCCAGTCAAAGAAATCTATGAGATTAGTTTGACAGGATCTTCCCGTTGTAAACCCATACAGCCTTGAATCCTATGTTCCTATGGATTCCAGGTGTTGCATTGCCCTTTTCTTAAGGAGTGCCTCCATAATCTTGCCCACTACTGAGGTAAGACTGACTGGTCTGTAGTTCCCTGCCTCCTCCCTGCTACCACTCTTGTGGAGCAGGATCACATGATCTGTTCTCCAGTCTTCTGAATCTGGGCCCTCTCCTGTGCACAGAGACTCACTAAATAGTTCTGATAATGATTCTGCTAGTTCCACCATTAGCTCCTTTAGTACCCTGGGATGTATGCCATCAGGCCCCATTGCCTTGTCCACCCTGAGCTTATCGAGCTCTTGTAGGACCCTTTCTTTTGTGAAGGGACTAGTGCATACCTCCCTCCCTCCTGTGTCCATGGTGCTGAGCTGTGGGGTCTGCCCTACCTTCTCCTCAGCAAATACTTAGCAGAAGTATCTATTTAGGATAGATGCTTTTACATGGTCCTCCTCCTCACACACACCCTTATACCCTTTGATCTTAGCAATACCCCCTCTGGACTTTCTCCTTTCACTAATATGTCGATAGAAAGTCTTGTCACCTTATTTTACTGTTCATGCTAGTGTTTCCTCGGTTTGGGCCTCTGCCTGCCTTACTGCCTTCCCTGCTTCCCTTAGGGAAGTTTAGTATGCCTCCCTATCTTCAAACCCCTATGTTTCCTTATATTTCCTTATATTTCCTGGAGGCCAGCCTTTTGGCTCTGACCTTTTCTGCTACTGTTTTTGAGAACCAAAGTGGTTTCCTTCTTCTTTTGGACTTCCTTTTGGGATGTTGCTTCAAGTATTGCATCCTTAATACTTGCCCACTTTGCCTGTACCCCTCACCTGTATTTCTTCTTACCAGGGTTAGCTTAACTCTGCTGGCCATCTTATCAAAGTCAGATCCTCTGAAGTCCCAAATTTTTGCCTTGAAATGGGATGATTTAGTTCTAGTGGCCAAACTGAACCATACCATGTGATGGTCACTGGCCCCCAGGTGACCTTCTACCTGGAGATCTGTGATCCTTTCCCTGTTAGTCAGTACTAGATATAGGATAGTCCTGTCTCTTGTGGGTTGTTGTACCACTTGTTTGAGGCCCTACCCCTGAGGGAATCCACCATGTGTCTAGTTCTGGCAGATGTTCCTGCTGGTATTGACCAATCTGTATCTGGCATGTTGAAGTCTCCCATTATCAGAACCTCCCCCTCAGTTCTCATGTTTTGTATATCTTCTAACAGTAATGTGTCTATGTCCTCACCCTGGTCTGGAGGCCTGTAGACAACCACAGTTTGTATAGCTGTCCCATTTCCTGTTTCCAGGGTGACCCACAGTTCTTCTGGCTCCTTATGTGTATTCTGAATTTCTGTAGCTTTGATATTTTCATTGACATAAAGAGCCACTCCACCCCCCCCCCCTTTTTTCACCTCAGTCTCTTCTGAACAGTACATAGCCGGGTACTGAAGTCTCCCAAGTGTGGTTACTGGTGAACCATGTCTCATTAATGGCTACTATGTCCAGTTTAGCCTCTGTCATTATTGCCTGCAGATCTGAGATCTTGTTTCCCAGACTGTGAGCATTTGTGTACATGATTTTCCACTGGCCAGATTTTAGTGTGTTGGTTGTTGGGCGAGGTCTGGCGTTTCCCCTGTGTGTCATATGGGGAGCCAGACCTTTTTCCTTACCTGGTGATGCAAATGAACTGCAAACATGCTGAACTCCTGTTTGATCACTAGCTGAGGGAGGAGGGGTGTTCTTCCCATTCAACGTATTGGGTGCTGCACCCCTCTCCCCATTTGCTAGTTTAAATATTCTGCAAAGACATCAAACTTCTGCCCCAATTCACTGACTCCCTCCTTAGTCAGATGCAGTCCATCAAATTTAAAGAACTTTCGCTCCTAAAACTGTTGCCAGTTACCTACAAATGTGTGTCCTTTTTCCTGGCACCAGCCCTTGAGCCACATGTTTAGCTTCCCTATCTCCCCTTCTCTGACCTTCCATCCATCTGCCCCCCTCTCAGAGACAGGCAGGATCTCAGAGAAGGGGATGCCAGATGACATGGATGATAGTTTGTCACCCAGCCTGGTCAGGTGTTCCTTGGTCTCCACAACTGACCAGCTGGCGAGATTGGTAGTCCCGATGTGTAAAAAGATGTCGTTGTTTTCTCCTGCTTCCTGTAAAATTTTAGCAATGCAGCCAGTGTCTCTCCAAGCTGATGTACCTGGGATATATCTGACCATTACCCCCGGCTGGAGATAGGTATCAACTCCCCGAATCATGGAGTCTGCTATGATCAGAAGTGTTTTAGATTTCCTTTTTGCTTTTTTTGTTTTGGTTCCTGTTTTGGGTGAGTTTTGTTGTGCTAGCTCCTGTGCTGCAGTGTCCTGCTCTGCAGTGTCCTCTGCCCCTTTGTTTGATTTCAGAGACAGAGGCAGATACCTGTTTGTAGTTTTTATATGGTTTGTGAAGGTAATATGTTGGAGAGCACCGAGAGATGGGGCACCTGATTTGCCCCTCCTAACTGCCTACCAACCTCCCGGACCAACTACCCTCTGCAGTCGAGGTGCTACTGTTGGATGTTAGGGAAATGGCAGGCGGTTCTTATAATATATTTCCTCCTGAATATGTGATTTGAGGCATGCAATCTTTGCCCGTGCTGCCTGAAGCTGAGCCCTTAGATCTCCAATGGCCCAACATGTAGGACAGTGTCCTAAATCCTCTGTAACTGCCCTTTTGAAAAGTGTCCCACAGTACCTGCAGTTAATAATATCCATTCCAGATAAGTTGCTGGGTTTATAACCTGGTCAGAGTAATTAGAAGTAGGAAAATGATAGCAAAAGTTTGATTTTGTGTTTTGTTTGACTGCTGTACTTAACAGTAAGTTGATCACAATAACTTATTTTGTAACAGACAGCTGATTAGTATTGTCAGCTGCATGGCAGCTACAACAAGGTTTTTTAATTTATAGTTTTTCCTATAGACCCCCTTCAGACACCCAGGCCTAGTAAACTCTCTCACTGGTCTATGGTTTATCCCCCCAGAAAAATCTCTGGGGTTGTCTGTGCTAAATCCCACAAAAATCTCCATGTAGCTCTCCATAGATTTTGGAAAATAACTTGCCAAATCAACTGCTACTACTGTAGCCCATCCAGGCCCATAGGCATATCCAGTATTACTGCACTTAAGCCCTCCAGTAGCCTTTAAATGGAATAGAATCCACTTTGACCCCTTCCCCATGCACAGTCAGGCATCAGCCCTTGCTTTTTGCTGTGAAAGCCAAGCAGAAATATCTGTTCAAGATGTCCACTGTACCTTTATCTTCCCACTCCTCTCCTTGCTACGGCCTAATGATGTCTTCAGGTATCTTCCTCTTATCCTTTATTTAACTAAACATCTTGGGCCCAATCCTCAAAACTCGGCACAAGCTGCCCCAAAGATGGTTTGCACCAAGTGCCAGTGCACCAGGGACCCTGTGTCCGACTCACTATCGGGTAGATTCCTGGCGGCAAAGTCCCACGGCTTGCAGCAACCCTAGCCGTGCACCACACAGAGGGCACACAAGGACAGGTTACCGCAAGCCTGCAGCAATGCAATGAAGCATTCCCTGGTGGTCTAGCGGACCCCCCTCCCTATCCCCAATCATCCCCATAGGAAATTATGCATATTTCCCTGACGGTCTAGAAGACCTCCTCCCCCCAGCCCCAATCCCTGATTCTTGAAATAATTATATCCGTGGTGGTCTAGCAGACCCCCCCTCCCAGCCCCAATCCCCATTTATTAATAAAATTATCAGATCCCTGGTAGTCTAGCAGACCCCCTCCCAACCCTGATTCCCATTTATTAATAAAATGATCAGATCCCTGGTGGTCTAGTAAACCCTTCTCCCAGCCCCGATCCCCATTTATTAATAAAATTATCAGATCCCTAGTAGTCTAGTGGACCCCCCTCCCAGCCCCAGTCCCCATTTATTAATAAAATTATCAGATCCCTGGTAGTCTAGCAGACCCACCTCCCAGTCAGAATCCCCATTTATTAACAAAATTATCAGATCTATTGTAGTCTAATGGACCCCCCTTCCAGCGCCAATCCCCATTTATTAATAAAATTATCAGATCCCTGGTAGTCTAACAGACCCCCTTCCAGCCCCGATCCCTGTTTATTAAGAAAATTATCAGATCCCTGGTGGTCTAGTAGATCCCCCAAGCCCCAATCCTTGTTTTGCTAATTTAAATAATCCTTAATGGTGTGATGGACCCCCATCC
Source organism: Neoceratodus forsteri (assembly GCA_016271365.2). Lineage (NCBI taxonomy): Eukaryota > Metazoa > Chordata > Ceratodontiformes > Ceratodontidae > Neoceratodus > Neoceratodus forsteri. The sequence continues at coordinate 733,677,473 of CM057450.1, forward strand.
CCCCACCCTGGCAGGCAATGCCCCACCCCACTCTCCCCATCCCCACAGTGAGCCATCGACTAGCACAGCCCACCACTCACCACCATGGTGAGCCATCGACTAAGCTCTCAACCAGCATCTACTGTATTCAGTATACACTCACTGACTGACAACTCAGTGGGCTGTCAGTCACTGAGTTTATACAGTACACAGTACATGCTCATTTACGGCTTAGTTGATGGCTGGCTATGCTGGTGAGTGGTGGACTGTGCCAGTCACTGGCTCAGTTTGGGGGTGGGGGAGCGGGATGGTCAGGCACTGCCTGCCAGGGTAGGGGGTGGGGGTCCACTACACCACCAGGGATTATTTTTTTTTCCATCTTGTATTTTTCCACCACGGCCCACAGACGGGATCCATCCTTCCTCCAGTCTCCCCAGACACTGCCCCCCAGGTAACCCCAAGCCCTATTTAACAGGCAATTACAGGCGGTCCCAAGGTAGTGGCATGGGTCTGCCAGAGGGGACATCATGGAGCCTGCTGCCGGATTTCACTTTTTCTGGTCCCTACCCCTCACAGCCATGAATGCGCACATGTGGAGGCATGCGCTCATCACAAAGCCACACTTCTAGTCTCCCGGAATCTGGTGCTGCCCCCATCCTCTACCAGGAGGCAGCCAAGGAGCGGGACAATGTGCCCACCCATCCCCAGGAGAGGAGAGCTGTCATTGGATGCTTCATCCTCTCCCTCCCTCCCCTGCTGACCTCCGGTGGCCCAGGCTCACTCCCAAACCCGGGTCACGGTGAGGCGCAAGGTATGGTATCCAGCACATCAACCCTCAGTGCTCCCGAGCCGGCTAACCAGGGATTATTTAAATCACCAAAATGAGGATCAGGGATGGGGAGTCTGCTAGAGCACCAGGGATCTGATAATTTTATTAATAAATGGGGATTAGGGATGGGGGGCACTAGACTACCAGGGATCTGATAATTTTATTAATAAATGGGGATTAGGGATGGGGGGCACTAGACTACCAGGGACCTGATAATTTTATTAATAAATGGGGATTGAGGCTCGGAGGGCTCCACTAGTCCACCAGGGATTATTTGATTTCTCAAAATGGAGATCAGGGCTGGGAAGGGGGACAGCAGAACATTGCCATGTTGCTCAACTCTCCCACAGGGCTGATTTCAAAGTATCATGAAACAAGTGGCTGGTCTAATGGTACTTAGAAATCAGCCCTCTGAGAGAGTTCTGTGAATCCCAATTTTGGGGATTTGGCAACCTGCATCTGCTGCAAACCCTAGTGCAATGCCGCAGCTCATTACGGACAATGCAAGCCCCCTTTAGCACCCACAGTCTGAGGCTGATGCAGGCTGACTTTGAGAATCACTCCCAGTGCATCTTTTGGTGCAAGGGGCACTTTGCATCATGTGGTGCAAGCCCCTTGCACCACACTGGGAGCTTTGAGAATCGGGCCCCTTATCTCCCTTCTTTTGTACCCTCTGCAATTCTCAATTCTATGTCAGCCACAGCTTTCCTCACTCTCCTGCTGCCCTCTTTCATCCTGCTATGGAACTCCCCCCTGTCCCCTCTGTCTGGCTTGTTCTGTATTCATTAAATGCCCTTTTATTTGCCCTCAAGGACTCCCCTACTTCCCATGTGAACCATAATGTTTTTTAACCCCTTCTTTTTGACCATTTCCCTCACACAAAGATCTGTGACCTCTGTTATCACATTATTTTATTAATTCTCATTTAGCTTCCACCCTGTTGCACAGTTTCCCCTGCAGCAGCTCCCTTGTTCTTCCAAAATCAGCTCTCCTAAAGGCAAAACTGTTTTCTCTTTTTCCCAGGTTTGACACTGAACTAAACTGCCTGTCGCTGGTTCCCAATGGATCCAGCATCTTCACCACCCCAAGAAATCATATCCTGCCACTTCTATCTTGCTATCCTTTATTGGATCCTCGTTAAACAGCACCTTTATTTTAGCATGACCTCTCCCATCTGCCCAAGTGAACTGCTGCCCAATCATTCCCTTTATTGTCACCTTTACACATCAGACATGCATCTACTTGATGGACCCTCAGCTAGACTGGTCATGTACTTGAAATTCAGTCTGTCTCAGACATTGGCTGTTTTAAAGGCAAGCTGAAAACATTTTGTATTGCCTAGCCTTTGACACTGCTTCACTGTTTAGGCAATAAAGCATGACAGGGAATGTGTTATGGCGTGATAATGGCCTACCTCAGGTGGGTTGAAGCACAAAGTGAAGTTAAGTGCTTCCTCCACAGGAGAAGAGCTGTTAGCCTGGTTCACCCATTTTTCAGAGTGGTCAAATTCCACGCTGTGAAAAGAAGCACTGCGCAGAGACCCCAAAAGTGTGCAGTTGAAAACCACGCTAAAATAAATAAACCAACTCAGAACCACACAGGCTGTTTTGACCACGCAGTTTCTGACCGCACGTGTATTTCTTCATGATCTTGATGGAATACCTATTAGCCCACCATAATGCTCCTCCTGGAGTGCCTTATTGTGACTATAAAGTGGGTCATTTTTAGTAAATTGGATGTACTTTTTAAATGTATTTTTGTTGAGTTACTTTCAGCAGGGCTGTTGTGCTGGAACAATGTCCCAGCTGAAAGTATATCTTGGCCAATCAGGAGCCAGCATTCTTTCTACCCATTTCATAATATGTATTTAACTCTGTTGGTTTCATGTACACTGCACTGAAATTTTTGTAAGACACTTTATTAACAGTATTTTATTTCATGAGCAGCATTATATGAAGCATATTTAATAGCACAAATGTCATAACAAATGATTTGCTTCAGCACAGATGTCAAGAATCAACATAAGAAATGATCAGTTATGTTTTCTCTCTCTCGCTCTCGCTCTGTCTTCGCCCTTTCTCTTATTCCCACCCTTATTCAGTGGAACCCATGTAATGGGCAACGAACAATCAAATAAACCTCTACGCACAACTGACAAAAACAGGAGCATGTCGGCCTCACACATGGAAATGAATGAGATAAATATTTTTGTCACAAAAATCCATTTAGCCATTTTTTCAATACATACATTTTAATACGGTGAAATGAAAGGCAAAGACTCCATGGTCAGCAACCTTAAAATGTGTTCATGTCTTATATTTAATTTAATATAGTATCTGTCAGCACACTATTCTTTTTCTTTATTTCTCTTTTTAAAAACAGACACACCAGTAGGCGTAGGCACACACCAAGTCAAGCAGCCTAGAAAAACAAAACACGTAAAAATCTACGGGCTGCTCTAGTCTTTAAGGTCCCTTATCACCCTTGACAGAACCTGTCAAAAGAGAAACCTTACTTATTCCTTTACTCCAAAGAATGCTCAACAGAGGTTTTCTGACACTAAACAAAAAGTATGAGGTACAAGTTGGTAGCTGTTACTAACCTTTAGGAAAACACTTTCATATGCAAGGAATAAATAGCCAACACTGGCAGCAACACAACAAGCAGCATACAGAGGGTTGAAATTGATAAATGTCAGAATAAATTATTTGCATCAGCAAAATGTCAAGAATCAACTTAAGACATGATCAGTTATGCTCTCTCTCACTCTCTCTTCACTCCTCCTTCTCCTACAGTCCTTATTCAGTGGCACCCATTTAATAGGTAATGGATAATCAAATAAAAGTCTGTGTACAACCGACAAAAAAATAATAATAATCATAGAATGTTGGTCTCTCTCATGGAAATTGAGATATTCTTGTCAAAACATCCATTTAGCCATTTTCCGATGCATATGATTTAATATGATGAAATGCAAGGCAAAGGCTCAACAGTCTTCTGCCTGTAAAATGTATTCATGTCTTATATTTGGATTACTTTAGTATCTGTGACCTCACTATCCTTTTTATGTTGTCTTGTGCGTGCAGTGCAGACAACATATTGTGGTCACTTCAGTTGAGAAATGGGTTTGGGAGGTGCGGTCCTGCTGCAGCCAATGGCGCCACTGCTTTTTGTGGCCTGGCTCTGTGGCACCGATGGCATAGCACGCTGTCTATGACAGCAGTTGAGAAAACATGCCACCACCTTGAAAGAATTTAGCTGCTGCAATCAGGGAACACCACGAAGCAGTCCCTGACTGCAGCAATCAATTACTGCTGGTGTCCCCTGTAAGCAACATGGCAGCAGCAGCGATGGGGAAGCTGAGGACAGCTGCTGCCTTGCACAGTCTTTCATAAAGCTGATGGGGGTTCCCAATCCTCCTGTTGGCATGCCCCCTTCTAACTTAATTCACCAATGGGGTGCCCAATCCCTGTTGGCATGTCCCCCCCCCATGTCTTGTGTGCTGAGGTGGGTACCCAATCCCCCTTGGCTCATGCAACCCCCCAGTATGTGCCAATGGGGGTGCCCAATCCCTCATCGGCGCCAGTTTCCCCACCCCAAAACACGCAGGTGGCACGCTGGGAACCCACCCCAGTGTGCCAAAAGTACCTGTGAAATGGAAAAACTGTCCCGCAATGTCGGTGACTCTTTATTAACCCTGTAAAGAAGAAAACGGTCCCTCACTGTCTGTGGCCCCCTTCCCCAACCCTCGCCCACCCACTGCATACCCCACCTCCCACACACACACCTCCCCCCATAATTACCTCCAGAGCCCGGTGCGACGATCTTCAGTGGACCGAAAACATGCCTGCACTCTTCAAAGCCAACCGCAAACTGAAGAAATGCCGGTAAGCTGTATAATGGCATACATAGGGTTTTTTCAACTTAGATGCATATCTTGGGCATTTTTGAGAATTTTAGCACCAGATTTTCAACATGGGGTTACTGGGAACCTGCCTCATGAATTCAGTCACTGTCATGGCATTGTTCAGTCCTGAAAGGTGATTTCGCGGTCACTGTGCGGAATCACCTTTCGGGACCGATTAACAATATGACAGTGCCACTGTTCATGAGGCGGGCTCTCAAAAAGCGTATGTTGCAAATTTGGTGAAAAAATCAAAAAAATGACTGTTTTACGAGCGTGTGTTGCACAGTTTCCACATACGCTCGTAACTTCGCAAATCTGTAATATTTTCACTCCAGATTTTCAACATTGCCATTTTTCCACACCTCCTTATGAAGAGTGCAGCTGTCATTTTACACATCCTGTCCAAAATGTGTTTTTGTCCTACCGGCGCTGAATAGTGCAGTCGCTGCAGGAAATCATTGTTCAGGACCGATTAAGAAAATCACAGTGATGGTGTTCACGAGCAGAGTTCCTAAAATGCCTATGTTGAAAATCTGGTGACAGAAGTCCACAAAATGAGTATGTTACAAACGTGCTATGTGCAGTTTCCATGTGCATTTGTAACTTCAAGATTTTGTAATATTTTCAGTCAACATTTTCAACATTGTCAATTTTGCACACTGCCTTATGAACAGTACAGCTGTTATTTTTTAACATCCTGCCCAAAATGTGTTTTCGCACAACTGGCGCACAATGGTGCGGTCGCTGTGGAAAATCAATGGTCAGGACAGAAGAAGAAAATCATAGTGACAATGTTCATGAGCAGAGGTCCCAAAACGCCTATGTTAAAAATGTGGTGAAATAATTCCACTATATGACTGTTACGAGTGTACATTGCGCAGTTTGTACGTATGCTCGTAAATTCGAGCATTTTTAATATTTTCACTCAATATTTTCAACACTGTCATCTCTTCACACCTACCTATGAATGGTACAGCTGTCATTTTTCACATCCTGCCCAAATAGTGTTTTCCCGCATCTGGCACAGAATGGCGCGGTCGCTGTGAGAAATCAACATTCAGGACAGATTAACAAAATCACAATGCCACTATTCATGAGCAGAGGTCCCAAACACTTTCATGAGGTGGGGGGCACAAAAAATGCCATGTTACAAATTTGTAGTGCAAATACCAACAAACGGCTGGGGCATTAGGGTTTCTAACCATAACGTCTAACCCTGTACAGACTGACAGGTATCAGGGGTTTACTTTTGCATTGCCAACTGTCATACTCACACCATACCAACCCCCACCCTCAAGCCACTGGCAGGCATAGAGGCGTGCTTTGGACTCTTCAGCCCCACAGTTCACCCCATTCTCCTACGCTGCACCCATCTCAGCGTATGTCCTTATGAAATGGGGTGACTGTAAAGCCGAACACTCCAGGGCACACCTCAGCACTTGTCAGTGTCTGCAGGATAGGGTGAGGTAAAATGCCATGAGCGTTATGGCCGAATGGGGTGAGCATAAGGCCCAAGGACCCCAAGGTACAATGTGACATTTGTCGCACTGCAGGGTAGGGTGAGCTGAAATGCCATGAAAGTTATGGCTGATGCTCAAAGGCACACCTCAGTGCTTGTCACTCTCTGTACGGTGATGTGGGGTTGACGTCACTTTCATACTTCACTGCCATTCCTATTATGCATTTGTTCAACTCCTGCGCTACCGATGCCAATGTCAGCAAGACATTTGGCATTGATAAATTCTTGTTCTTTATTCCTCTTTATAAAAAAGTAACACACCAGTAGGCATAGGCACACATCAACTCAAGAGCATTTAAAATATGTGGGTTGCTCTGATCTTTAAGGCCTCCTTATCACCCTTAACAGAAACTGTTCAAGAGAGAAACCTTACTAACTAGTTCCTTCTTTCTCAAAGAATGCTCAACAGAAGTTTTCTGACACTAGACACAGAGTGAAAGGTACAAGCTGGTAGCTAACACTGTTAATAACCCTTAGGAAAAACTCTCATAAGCAAGGAAAAACTAGCCAAAACTGCCAGTAACACACAAAAGTTGCAGCAAACAGAGGGTTGAAATTGATAACTGTCTGATTGACACATTCAGCTTTACTTTAGTCTAGTGAGGGGAAAGTACAAGGAGGAGGAGGAGGAGGAACTTTTAAAAAAATATTTTAATACAAGGGCATCCATAAGAAACTGAAACAAGTGAGAGGCATGGTAACTTGAGTTCATCATGGTAAGTTTATTAAAAGCAATCCAGAGGTGTACAGCACCATTCAGCCTGGGCCCATTTTCAGTGGTGTCCTAAGACTACAACTGTTACAATACAGTGCAAATCAGTTCACATTTCAAATATCTGAAGAAGCAATACATAAGTGCAAAGCTGTTGGTGTCCTTTCTTCTTTCCAAGTTACTGGATAGTGGGGTAGCCCAAATGAGACACGGTACAACAGTGGGTGCTTCCTTCTATTCAATTTTTTTTTAATTTATTATACTTATTTGCCTCACTGTGGATGATCCGGCACCACAGCCTGGTCATGGACCCCAGCCACCACCTCCACATTTAGACTGCAGCCCCTTGGATACCCCCTGGCTTGCCCGCCAGGGTGGGGGTGCAACACTGAGCATCCCTAGACAGTACCACACACCAGGACTAGGTCCGAGGGTCGGTCCTGGAGGCTGATGAAGGCCAGGGCAGGCTTCATCAAGGATCATCCACAGGAGTGATTTTATGTGTGCTGTATGTGGTCGCGGGGCGGGAACGTGCAATGACGTCCAGCATCTGTCCTGCCCCTCTGAGTCACATCCTGATGCCAAGTGCTGCAGAACCTCTGGCCACCGCCAGGGGCCCATCAAGCATCGGCATTTGCCCTGCCCTCCCCTGGAGAAGGTGAGCAGTCCCTGGGATTCTCAATCCTTCCCCCCGACTGGCCCTCCAACAACTTGGGTCCATTCCTGAACCTGGGTCACCGGGCGTCACAAGCAGAAATCCAACCTCTGTGCCAGAGGGCCAGCTCTTTCTAGTCATTTTTATAGCTAGCAGCTCAGACATATGAAGGAGAAATTTGTAAAAGGTCACATCACGAGTTTATGGTTTACCTAGATTCGCATTCATTTATTCTAATCACTGTATCTATCTTTAGTATGAATATTGTTCAAATAACAGCAGTAAAAAGTTATGGATCAATTTGTAGAACATGGGTTATACTCAACCAATGTCTCCTATTCCATTAGCCCACATGTCCCCCAAAGCAGGCCAAATTAACCTTGATTTCTTGAGTGAAATAATGGAAATTCATATCTCTTTAGAAAGCAATGGGTTAGACTACACCAGATGATTTCAGTTTAATCTGCATATAACTGCATCTATTTCTGGGTGAATGCGTTTTAGCTGCCTCTAAAGTTACAGGCATCAGCAGTTCGGTTTCAATACAACTGGGTCAGCAAAAAACAAATGCCCAATATGTGCCTTTAAGCTTTCAAACTCTTTCCTGTATAACCTCAAAATCTTTTAACCTAGCTCCCATTTATCTGTAAATCTAAATGGTTTTGGTCACATCCAATTATTATTATATTTCTAAAACCTTATTAAAAGTTTACTGCATACTTTTCTATTCCTGCTCCTTCCAAAATGGGAAAGAGTACATCAACTGTATTTGTGCACAGAGAATGAGACCAAGATATGGTAACAAACCATCTGCCCATGCTCTGGCTAGCACCCCCTTTTGCATCTGTCTACTACAGACCTTCACCCAGGTTTGTCCTGTGTGGTGTCCCATGCCTACATTCAGCCCTGTACACCAGGAGGACCCTTGAGCCCAGTCCTCCTGAAGCATGTCACAACAGACTGCTTGAACCGCAGCTGAAGTGTGACTTTGTCTTATCACACTTTACCCAAATCACCTCCTTGTATTGGTAAGGATTATCTTTCTCAAATTACTTAAAATATGTTAGCTTGTTCCTTCATAATGATGGCTACAGTACCTCAGAGGTTCACAACAATAATTTATTTAAAAAGCACCACCAGTCAGTATATAGTGATAAATAAAAAGGCTAATTTATTTACACAATATGTTATGTACTGGCAAGATTTAAAAAGAAAGTGCTTACAAGAGACTGCATGCAAAAGAAAAGGATTTTTAAACAGAAAGGCAAAACTTAGCTTTTCTCATGCTAGATACTCTCTGTAGGCAAAACTAGCAAATGGTACAGTCCTTGAGGATATTACTGAACATTTGCCTTTCAGAGTTTCTGATCATACCAGCATCCTCCTGTTCTGTGTTATACGTAGTCAGCCAGACCATCAACAGGTTGACCTCACATCTCTCTCGCTCGTTTCCTCACTCTGACCCAAACAAGACCATCTTTTCATATCCAGTCTTAGCTAGGACTCATTAAACATCTGTTTTCTCAACAGTGTCGATTAACTGGTTTTCACAAGTAAAAATTAGTTGAGCATTTTGTTCACAAACCAACATTTTATATACTTTTTCTTGTAACCAGACCCCAACTGTGTTCCCACATTATCATTTTCTTAGTTTCACACTTTAACAACCAAATATACTTAGGTAGCCCCCACTCTGATGTACTTTTGGCCATCTACAAACTCTACAAAAGATAGGACAATAGACACTTGCATGCTGATAATCCAACAACATATTAAATCTGGCACTTTAATTATCTCAAACTACTGGAGGGCATTTTACAGTCTGGACCAAGTGGGATATGTGAACAGTACTGTTAACCATTCTCTGCTGTGAATGAAGAAACTGGGGCACACACACATACTACAGAGTTTGGTGTGTGCTGAAACAACCTCTTCCAAAACGAAGGAGACTTAAAGACCTATATGACTCCTACTTTGCTGAATTCAGTTTAAGACAGCACTTCCAGATGCCTCATATTTCTGGAGATAATAGCAGATGTATACTATCCAACTCCAGATGTTATAACATTACCACAAGTATGGCCACAACTATGTTTAACATCATACAGACCGTAGGATTTCCATATCTGTACATATGTTCTGAGAACCACTTTTACGTCAATCTCTGTGTTTCTGTAATATTTTTGAACAGCTGCAACAAATTACTTTTATTAGAGTTAATTCAGTAGAGAACTACATTTAGGGCATCTATTTTAGGCTCTAGCATCTGCCTAATTATGTGTAAGTGCCAGAAAGGCAAGAGCATTTATACTGTTCACAGTAAATGTAGACTATATATAACTGTTTGTGCTGTCAAGTTAAACATATTTTTTATCAGATCCTTAGGATGATGATGTCAATTGTCAAGTAGAAGTCCCCAGAACTCCCACTCCCACACTACAGCATGGCAGTGACTGCATGTGCCACTATCCCAGCAAGCCTCCAGAGTTGAAAATGTAGATTTGCTTGGCAAAGCCCACAGAAACTGCACCCCCCACACACATACACCAGTCCACGACATTAACTGCACATGCCACGGTTCCAGCAAGGTCCAAACTAAACATTATTTAAAACAGCAGCTCAGATCTCATTGAATGAAACATAAATCCCCACAGACACTGCCCCCCCCCCCCCACATCCATCAGACCATGGCAGAAGTTGTACATGTCATAGTTCTGGCAATGGCCAAATTGAACATTTGTGTACTCACATTATTTTAAACATCTCCTCAATGTAATTGTAAGCATCAGTTCATAACTCAATGAATCTACCATAAACCCTTAATCTCTCCCTAGCTTCCTTCATCTGCCTCCATTTTTTCACTGGCTGCTGGGCCAGCAGTTGTTTAATTTAAAAGAGCTACTGGTTGTATTAGAGTCATGGCCATTCATGAGCTACAACAAGTCTACTGTAGGGATTTCTTGATGCTGTCACCTCACCTCACCCTCTAAGGTCCAAATGATGGTGACTGATAACAGTCCCCTCTTTTCCCACTGGCACAGTAGACAACTATGCGTTCACATTTGCAAAGCCTCTTTTTTGGAATGCCCATTATTGACATTTTAAAAGGGTACTAAAATCCTTGTTTTTTGTTAAGGAAGCTATTTGAGTAACAACCTGTATAGAGTGCTAGCATTATTTCATTAACATACTGCTCTGTGTTTCGGTTCTTGAGAAGTGCTGAGAGTTGACTTTGTTTCATTTCTTGATTCTCCTGGTAGATATTTTGAGCAACCTACCCTTTTTCAAATGCAACCAGCAATGTTACGGTATAATACAAAAACACTGGTCTCAGGTACTATGTACTTGGTTAGTTAACAATTTAAACAGCGACAATTTAAAACCATTAAAAGACTGACAATTTTGAAAGACACTGGCAATTATTATACAAATGTGGTCCAGCACAGTTCAAGGCTCTATGACATAAAGAAGTCCTCTTAAAGGAAATACCCCAAATGGAAACCATCATTTGACCTAGTATTTCTTGCAGTACAAGTCAAATCTAACTTTGTGGAAGAACGTTTGACTAAAACAGCAGAAAAGAGCAGAATCTAGACATCTGATGATCAGATATGTTGCTATCTGGTTTGCTTAAGATGCCATCTGAACAGCAAAATGCTATAGGCATGGTGGGAGCCCCTCCTCAGAGCCTGGCACATATTTGTGTTACTCTTGTAACCACTTCCTTAGTATCCTTGTAGTCAGCAAGTCTGTTTCACTTCACCTCTAGCTCTCAAAAAGGCAAGATAGCACTTGGATGTCAAGGAAAAGTGGTTATGGATTGCTGCAAGCTACAGAACATTTGGCAATGTTAAGCTGGAAGTAATGCAAAATAATATAAACAGGGGAGAGCAGAGCCAGACTCAGAATTGGGGCCAGGTGGTCAGGAAGCTAGCAAATGTGGGAGGGCAGGGCAATACTGTACATAGAACAAGAGCCACTTTGTGAGTAGCAAGCAGAACAAAAGGTTGAAGGAGGGTTGCACACTTGCTGCTGCTGTTGTAGTCAAGCCTGTCCATTACCCTCCACGCACCACCTAGGCAGTATGCTGTCTGAATGAATGCGATCAAAGGTGTGCTCAAATATTATTTGTATGTTCTCACTCCCATTCATGCAGAGTGAGGAGAGCTGTGTCAGTTGCCATCTAATATCTTTATTTTTTTTTTTTTTTAAGAAGTCAGCGCACCTGAGTGGGGGTGTGGTAGAATGAGAGTGAACTGCTAAGTATGTTTGGAGGAAGGTGGCTTTTCTTGATTATTGGGAACAAGTAGGGTGAGGATGGGGTGCAAAGTGGACTGGAGGAAGCGGGTCCTAATTATTGGGGTTGTAGGAAGAGGAAGGAGATTAGGTGCTAAGGGGTTGGGGGAAGATGCTTTTTTCTTGATGATCAGGACATGTGGTAGTGGTGGGAGATTGGGTGCTCAGTGAGTTGGGGAAAAGTAGAGTTTCCTGGTCATCAGGGCCATGTGGGAGGGAAGGAGATGAAGTACTACAAGTTGGTGGGGGGGGGGCAGGAGAAACTTAAAAAAAATATATTTTTACTGGCATATTTGCCCACAGGACTCACTTCATTAGGGCAGTTGACTCTGCAGGTGAAATAAGGTTACATTTTACTCACTGATAGGTTCACAGGTATTTCAGACAAAAGTAGGCAATATCCCTTCTAGACTGTCTGTCGCCTACAAGGCAAATTATAGAAAACACGTGGGTTCTCTCCATATGTCTGTCTAGATTCTTTTTAAAGGCTTCCAGATGAACACTACCCACAATATCTCTGGAAAATCCATTCCAGACCTCCACAACCCTATGTATAAACCAGTAATTTTTTCTCTCAGTTTTGAACAGTTCTCTTCTTAATTGGTAGCCATGTCTCTTTAGATTCTGATCACCCACTTTGGTATGAAGACAAGCATTTCTGCAAATTACGATCCCTGAATGCCTTGAAAACAAGCATCATATCAGCCCTCAACCTTCTCCTTTTAAGCGAGAACAAATTCCAGTTGTCCAACCTAGTATTGTAATCGATCTCTCTCAGATCCCTAATCATTGAAGCTGCTCTTCTCTACACTGCCTCCATTCTTGCTACAAGTATCTTTGTCTTGTTCTACAGGCTCCAAAACTGACCACAGTACTCCATATGTGGCCTAATCAGTGTGTGGTACAATGGCACAATTACCTCCATATCTCTACTGACAATGTTTCTTCTTATGCATACAAGAATGTTTGCATTTTCTGATGATGCTAACACACTGCTGTCTGCTTTAGGGTGTCTTCAACCAGCACTCCTAGATCTTTCTCCCAGCTGCTTGCATTTAGTTTATTCCCATTTATTGTGTATTCTGCTATATTGTTATTTGCCCCAAAGTGCCAGACCATGCATTTTTTAGGGTTTAATGAAATTTTTGCTCTCTGTGCCCAAGTGCATAACATATCCAGCTCCTGCTGCAATTGATTGATACCCTCTTGTGAGTCCACCTGATAGCCAGTTTTAGTGTCATCGCAAATTTGGTTGTCCAACTTCCATTTATACATTGCATGTCACTCACACAGATGCTAAAGAGAGTTGGCCCTAACACAGAGCCTTGAGGAGCCCTGCTGTGCACTGACCCCCAGTCAGATATGTACATCATTTGCTCTGATCCTTTAAAATCTACCAGTTTGCCAGCTATTTATCCAGCTGATTATATTCTGGTTCATACCAAGACTGTCCCATTTCTGAACTAACTCATAATGAGGGAAATATCAAATAACTTGCTATAGTCCATATAAACAACATCCACTGCTATACCCCTGTCCAAAGCCTTACTCATGGGCTCATAAAATTCAGTCACATTGGTGAGGCATGACCTGCCTTTTTTGAAAGCCATGTTGTGTTATATCCACCAGATCAAGAAAGTTGGGGATGGCATGTCAAATTTGATGATACATTGCTTGATCTTAGACCTCTCCCTCTTCCCTGAATGGTAGCCAGTGGAGAACTGTTTGGAACTAGTGGTGCTAGGGGTGACACCATAGCTAAAAAGATGATGAATTTATGTGTAGCATAAATTATCATTCTAACTACACGGACAACAGTGGTAAATCTAACTTTTCCATCATCTTAGCAAGAAGAATGGTACCTCAGAACTTAGAATATTTTTTCAAAGATGCTCTCTCCTTTGTGCTGGTTCTGAGCCTCTCACTATTCCATCATCAGATCTTTAGTTTCCACTGAAGGGAGCGGTAAGTGATCCCAGCTAAATTTAATGGATAAATCCTAAAGATGTATTTTTTTTTTGAGGTTAATCATTTTTCTCCCTGTGGTCCCCAGCCGGCTACCTCAGCTGCCCCCCCCCACGCCATCACCCAAATATCAGACCTCCTCTCCTATGTCCCCATGACTTACCCTTCATGGCAGGGGTGGTGGAGAGTGACTCTACCCACTGCAAATGGATCCAGCTGGGGAGGAGTCCTCTCAGGTTAGCGCTGCGGAGGGACCATCTTCATGCTCCACAGCCGCTTTACTTTTTTCAGAGTGAGGAGCATGCAATGCTGCCAATGATGCACAGTGCATGCATTCACATGCTGCATGTTGGGCAGCTGTTCCTCCTCCTCCTCCTCCTCCTCCTTCCCAATGTCTGGGACACGGCATGCCTACCACCAGCCACTGCCAGGGGTCAGGCAAACACCGATCCATGGTCCCCACCCCCTTGGAGAGGAGAGCTGTCCCTTGGATGCTCTATCCTCTCCCTCCCTCCCTGGCTGACCCCCAGTGACCTGCTTGCACTGCAAACATGGACTGCCGACGTGGCAGGAGGTAAGGCATGATGCCTCAGCCCTCCATGCCACTGGGCCGGCAAAGATTTGTTGTTTTAAGTTTTAAAGTTTGCATTATTTATATATATATATATATATATATATATATATATATATATATATATATTGATCTCTCTTCTAATCTGTGTTTTAGATAACATTTGTTGTTTGGGCATTTTTAGATGGTTCCCAAAGGTTCTGTGAACGGTTCTACGATGCCAGTTCAACAACAATTTCATCGACCGGCATCACAGTGATAGAATTTATGTTGTCGACATAAATCCCAATGGACACCTGGTCTGTTTTTCAATTGGGGGCTTCACCTCCAAACCTCCCATGTGGGGGACTCTGCTCCCTGTTCTCCCCATTCTAATTATAATCAACTCTGAGTCAGAGTTGATTCATGGAGGGGGTGCAGGACCAAGAGACTGTGTGCCCCTGTCTCTGGTATACCAGTGCAGAGACCTGTCGATGAACTATCGATTTTGTCAGCAGTGATGTAGGTTGCTGTATTGGTGTCATTGTCAGGAGGATACACCTTTGGGAACTATGGGACATGCTACATTACTGGTCTACTCACAATGACAGTGGTGGAGTTTGCAATTTAGTTTTACAGCCTTATGGTTCCATTTTAGTGGTTCCACTTAGAATGTAAAATATAAAAGTGCTTCTAAAAATGTTTTTTGAGCACTTCAGACTGTTTTTTTGGTTCACAATGACAGTGGTTGAGTGTTAACACTGTTGGTTTACAACAACTGTGGTCAACAAAAAAAACACATCTGCCAGCACTGTACAGCACTTTCAGTCTGTTTTTGCCCACAATGACTGGTCAAATAAAATCATTTAGTTGGTTCACGAGGACTGTGGTCCACAAAACTTACTGGCATTTAACAACTGAGGTCTGAGCCTTTACTGTGGTGCATTATTCTGGTCTTATGCCTGAGTTAAATCAAAAACATGAATCCCGGCCGGCCCGGTGGCACTGAGGGTTGAGGCGCTGGTCGCCACACCTCGCGCCACGCCGGTGACCCATGTTCGGGAAGGGGCATGGGTTGCCGTGGGTCAGTGGGGAGGAGATGGATTGAGCATCCAAGGGACTGCTCTCCATCTCTGGGGAGGGGGGATTTGGGCGGCCGGGGATTGCCTGACCCCTAGCGGAGGCTGGGGGTCACCAACTTTTATAGCTACCAAGCTTGGGAAGGGGTCATGGCAGACACTTGATTGAGACGCAGGGAGTGCATGCACCCAGTTGCTGGCGCCATTATGTCAACCATGACCCGCCAGGAGGAAAACAGCGAAAAAGCGAGCCCGGCTGCACGAAGTTGTTCCCTCACGGCGCCATTCCTGGAAGGGCGCCTTCCTGGCATGGATCCATTGGGGTGGGTTGAGTCTCTCCCCACCACCCTGCCACGAAGGGTAAGTCGCGGGGTGCACAAGGGAGGGGGTCTGATGTCCGGGGATGGCGTTGGGGGGAACAACGGAGGGCGGGGGTCATAGCCGGAGCTCTGGAGGAGAGAAAATAATACCCCCCCCAAAAAAAACATGAATCCCAAAAATGTACTGTGCCCACAGGTTTTATAAAGTGCCAAAAGTGTGGCACCTTCAAGTGTTTGGGCACAGATCACGATCTACGTGAGCAGTGAGCTTCATAAAGTGTCTTGTCCTAAGACACAGAAAAAAGAGGCAAGCTAAAAGGCAATCGATATCAACCCCTGTCTCTTGGTCTAGCTCCGAAGAGTGTTCCCCTGTTGTAAAGGCTGAGAATGTCTCTTTAAAAATGTCTAGTGCCACAGCTTCCCTGGACCAATCTAATAATGCAGAGTCTTCAAGGAAGCCTGTAAAAAGCATAACTCCTCAGATGAGGGATGCTCAGAGAAAAACAACTCCAAGAAAAGTCATGAAGAAGAATCTTCCTCTCACAATAGCCTTAAGAAAAGTAGAAAATAAATACTTTGGAACCAGAAAAAGCAACTGAGCCTATTGTCCAGCCTGGTGGTGATGCTCCGAATCCATCTACAGGGGGATTTCAAACAAAATGTAGCAATTCTTCCAAACAATGAAAGAACAGATCTCCAAACTTCCTCCCTCATTGCCACCTAGTGTCACTGAAGAAGATTATTATTTTGAAGAAGAGGAACCCACTACTCCTGAAGTCAAAGGTGAGCAATAGAGAAGTTTGCCACCATGTCCCCTAGAGGATTTCTCCTCTTACACTGCTTTCCTGAGGTAAATGGCAGAATTGACTAATATTCCTACTGTGGGCTCTGATGTGGGTGAGTCGGATTCCTTAAGCATGCTGGGACTGACTTCTACAAATAGTCAGCATTCTCATTCATGACACTGTTAAGAAAATAAGCAAAATGATCCTAACGTTGTCTGCTTCAGCAACAGCAACTGATAAGAAGGTAGAACAATGGTACATCGTAAGCAAGGCAGGGTCAAGATTCTTGTACCAGCATCCAGGTCCTAAAGGTCTAATACAAGCTGCTGCAAGTGAAAGGACAAAGACAACCTTTTCCATTACATCCCTGGTAAGAAGTCAGAAAAAACAAACACACAGGAAGACAGCCTACTCATGCCCTCCCCTCATCATGAGGGAAGCAGCCTTTGGCCATCGGTGGCATCCGTATGCCTGCTTCAGGCTACTGCCAGCACCCCCAGTCCCAGCTGTCACTTCCCCCATCATTAGGGATCCACATGGGGAGGGCCCAGAGGGCACCACTGCCATCACTGATGTCTACCAGTATACACAGGTTTTTCTGTTTTTCTTTCTGGCCGTCCCCCACCTGGCACCCTGGCATAGGACATGGATGGGGAACATGACCTCAGATGCATGTAGCAATGTCCTGTGGGGGAGACAAGCTCCTTCATTCCACCACATGGATCACAACAGCGCTGGAATTAGGGTGCCTCCCTCCCCTGGATGGGAGAGCTGCCATGTGGCAGCACTTCCCAGTTTTCACCTGCGCAACCAACTTCCCTGGTCCACTTCTGAACTTGGGTCATCAGCATGGAAGTGTTGGGCCATGCTGGACCAGCAGGAGGCCTAGGAAACAGTCTTTCTCAGTTATACAGCCAATTACTGGGAAGCCCTCTGGAAAGATGTGTTATCCTTTTGAGGCAACCTGCTCTCTGAAGACAGAGCACAATTGCTGCATGCTGCAACACACAGGCTTGGATGCATCCAAAAATCAAGTGCATATGGCTGTGGACATAGATGGTACAGCAACCAGAGTCTGGAAAATGCAGTATCCTCTAGAAGGTATGCATGGCTCAGAACTAAAGGCTTATCTGTGGCTCTGCACAATTAAGCTGCTGACTTCCCCTTCGAAAATACATCTCTCGTTACAGATTAAACTACTTTCAGCCTTAGCTTATCTTTTGTAACCACTCTAAAACAACACAAATTCAAGAATTTCAAACCCAATCCATACAAGGAGTTGTAGTGATTAAAATTGGAAGTCATAAAGCTACAACCTCCTATTTTCTTATTTGCCTTCATTTAATCATTTTAATATTTTAAAGGGGTTTGTTATCTCATCATTTGACCAAATTACCACTAGCCTGACCACTGATGAGAAAGTGACCCCTTCCCCCGGTTAATCAAGATTTCTCCATATGATCAGACTAAGGATCCCTTTAAAATGCTAAAATGACTGAATGAAGGCAAAGTAAAAAAAAACTGAACTAAACGAAATGAAGTACAGGCTTTCACGCTGTTTGTTTTTTTTTTGGGTGGTGAGGGGCAATGGTTCCATAACTTTTTGATTCTGATTTTGGCCACACACCTGGAGCACCCCTGCCAAATGTAAGAACAATGTACAAGATATGTGATAAAATCTCTGTGTATTAGCCAAGGTTAAGCTTGCTAAGTCTTTAACATTGCAAAATACAAGCTCTGACACAGGCAAAAAATTAACTGTAAATTGCTATGGATATCGATGACACAGCAACCAGGATCCAAGAAGGTGCAGTATTCACTAGAAGGTATACACAACTAAGAACCACAGGCTTATCTGTGGATCTGCACAACAAAACTGCTGACTTCCCCTTTGAAAATACATCTCTCTTTACAGATCAGACTTCTTTTGACCTTAGCATATCTTTTGTAAGTACTCTAAAACAAAAAAAATTCAAGAATTTCTAACCAGTTTCACATGAGGAGCTGCAGCAATTAAAATTGGAAGTCATAAATGCACCCCCAATGCAGTATATTCTAACTTGGGGGAAGGGGACCAAGCATGTGCTGTAGTAGTGGCAGCTACATGTGTGGATTAGATGTACCATTGCTATATGCAAATGGCAATGCTGGCAACAGACCTGTAGCATGACACTGGTATAATACGTAAGTAGGTGAGAGGGGAAAAAAAGAAAAAATACCTTTGTGGAACATACTAGTGACAGCAGCACAGTCCACTAAAGCATCAATGACAGTGGTACACTCCATTTTATTTAATTATCTTATTTATTTGTATTTCGGATGACACCTTTGAACCGAGGGCTCTTTTACAAAGGTTCCACATCAAGGCAATAAGGACAATAAGGTACAAAACATAACATGATCATTACAATGGAACTCACACACAAAAAAGACAAGTAAGGTTACAATAATAGCAACCAAAGGCATTGTCAAGGAATTGTGTTGCAAGTTAATTATACAGTACAAGTCAATAGGCAACTCAGTGAAGCTTTGTTGGTCCATTCAAGCACCAATGATTGTGTTACACTCCACAAAAGTACCAATAACAGTGGCACCCACTGTCCATGCATAAATGATAGGGTTACACTCACCCAAGCACCAATGACAGTGGTACAAACTATCCGTGCACAAATGGTAGTATTACACCCCACACAAGCACCAGTGACAGTGGTACAAACTGTTCGTGCACAAATGGCAGTATTGTACCCCACCCAAATACCAGTGACAGTGGTACAATCTGTCCATGCACAAATTAAAGTATTACACCCCACCCAAGCACCAGTGATAGTGGTACAAACTGTCCCTACCCAAATGGCAGTATTACACTCCACCCAAGCACCAGTGACAGTGGTACAAACTGTCCATGCACAAATGGCAGTATTACAGCCCACCCGAGTACCAGTGACAGTAGTACAACCTGGATCTACCATGCCGCAGCAACAACATAGTTGTTGACATCTGGCACAGCAACAGGCACAATGCCGACAGTGGGCACTGTGCCATCAGAATTAAAAAATTGGGGGGGCAGTGCCCCCCTTCTTTAAATAACAAACTAAATACTAAACTCCAAGTCAGAGTTGTTTCGGGGTGGGGACAAAACACCGGGAGAAACAGTGCTGGTGTACAGTGGGACCACTTGAGTGACTGGCGATATCTGTCACTGTAATGGTCTTCTCTGTGATAGTTTCATTGTGCTGACAGTATATGGTACAAACTGTGCACAAATGGCAATATTACACCTCACCCAAGCACCAGTGACAGTGGTACAATCTAGTCACGTACAAATGGCAGTATTACACACCGCCCAAACATCACTGACTGTGGTACAAACTGTCCATGCACAAACGGCAGTATTATACCCAACTTAAGCACCAATGACAGCGATGCAAACTGTCCATGCACAAAAGGCAGTATTATCCCCCACTCAATCATCAATGACAGTGGTATAAACTGTTCCTGCACAAATGGTAGTATTACATACCACTCAATCACCAATGACAGTAGTACAACCTGTCCATGCACAAATTACAGTATCACACCCCACCCAAGCACCAGTGACTGAGGTACAATCTGCCCATGCACAAATGTCAATATTACACCCCACCCAAGAACCAATGACAGTGGTAAAAACTGTCCACGCACAAATAACAGTATTACATCCCACCCGAACACCAGTGACTGTTGTACAAACTGTCTGTGCACAAATGGCAGTATTATATCCCACCAACCAATGACTGTATCACAAACTATCAGTGCAAAAATAGCAGTATTGCACCCACCCAAGCACCAGTGACAGTGGTACAGTCTGTCCATGCACAAATGGCAGTATTACACCCCACCTACACACCAATGACTGTGGTACAAAGTGTCTGTGCATAAATAGCAGTATTAAACCCTACCTAACCACCAATGACTGTGGTACAAACTGTCCATGCACAAATAGCAGTATTACAGCCCATCAGGCTAAGTATCAATAGACTGTGCTTCAAACTGTCCATGTACAAATGGCAGTATTACACCCCACCTAAGCACCGATAAACTGTGATTCGAACTGTTCATGTACAAATGGCAGTATTACACCCCACCTAAGCACCTGTGACAGTGGTACAGTCTGTCCACATACAAATGGTAGCATCACACCCCACCCAAGCGCCAATGAAAGTGGCACAATCTGTTATGCACAAATGCTAGTATTGAACCCCATCCAAGCACCAGTGAGAGTGATACCATCTGTGCACAAATGTCAGTATTACACCCACCCAAGCACCAGTGAGAGTGGTAACATCTGTCTGTGCACACATGGCAATATTACACCCCACCCAAGCACCAGTGAGAGTGGTACAATCTGTTCATGCACAAGTGGCAGTATTACACCTCACCCAAGCTCCAAAGACAGGAGTACAACCTGTGCACAAATGGCAGTATTATACCCCACCCAAGCACCAGTGAGAGTGGTAAAATATGTTCATGCACAAGTAGTAGTATTATACCTTACCCAAGCTCTAATGACAGTGGTACAATCTGTGCACAAATGGCAGTATTACACCCTATCCAAGCACCAGTAATAGTGGTACCATCTGTATGTGCACAAATGGCAGTATTACACCTCACCCAAGCACCAACGACAGGAGTCCAATCTGTGCACAAATGACAGTATTACACCCCACCCAAGCACCAGTGAGAGTGGTACAATCTGTTCATGCACAAGTGGCAGTATTACACCCCACCCAAGCACCAATGACAGTAGTACAATCTGTGCACAAATGGCAGTATTACACCTCACCCATGCTCCATTGACAGTGGTACAATCTGTTCATGCACAAATGGCAGTATTACACCCCACCCAAGCACCAATGACAATGGTACAGTCTGTTCACACACAAATGGCAGTATTGTACCCCACCCAATCATCAATGACAGTGGTACAAACTGTCCGTTCACAAATGACAGTATTACACCTCACCCAAGTATCACCGACAGTAGTACAATCTGTTCATACACAAGTGGCAATATAACACCCCACCCAAGCACCAGTCAGAGTGGTACAATCTACCCATGCACAAATGGCAGTATTACACACCACCCAAGCACCAGTGAGAGTGGTACAATCTGTCCATGCACAATCAGCAGTATTACACCACACCCAAGCACCAGTGAGAGTGGTACAATCTGTCCATGCACAATCAGCAGTATTACACCACACCCAAGCACCAGTGAGAGTGGTACAATCTGTCCATGCACAAATGGCAGTATTACATCATACCTAAGCACCAGTTATAGTGGCATAATCTGTCTACGCATAAATTTCAGTATTACACCCTGTGTAAACAACACCAACAGCAGTACATTCTGCCCATGCACAAAATAACAGAGTTAAACTCTGCCCAAGATCTAATGACAGCTGTAAATTCTCTCCATGCACCAGTGACAGCAGTACACTTAACCCAAAATACCAATGACAGTGTTACACTCTGTACAAGTATCAATGACAGTGATGCACTCCAGTCATGCAAAAATGACATCCTTACACCCACCTAAGCACAAATGGTAGTGAAAAACTCCATCCATGCACGCTCAGTCCATGTACCAAAGGTAGTATTAAACCCCACCCAAGCACCGATGACAGCAATACACTCTATCTATGCAGAAACTACAGCATTATACTCTGCCCAAGATCCAGTGACAGCAGTACACTCTATCAATGCACCAATGACAGTGGTACACTCAGCCCATGCACAAAAGACAGCCGTATACTCTTTCCAAGGACTAATGGCAGTGGTACACTTTGTCCATGCACAAATGACTGCATTACACTCTGCTCAAACACCTGTGACAGTGGTACACAATGTCCATACTTTGGGACTGGCACAATAGCCTAAAGGTTAGAGTAACGTGCTGTGCATGAGCTTGGTACATCCAGTAGACTAGGGTTTCATTCCTACAACATCCACTTGCATACTGTATGATTCTAAGCAAATCACTTAACCGCACCAGTGCTCCCAGGTTACCCCTGAAAACAGGCACTTGTGCCTAGTGGGCCTTATCCAGTTATCAAAGAATTAAATGAAAAATGACAGTGGTCCCCTTCACACAAGCACCAGTGACAGTAGTGCACACTGCCCAAGCACAAATTACAGCGTTACATTCTACCCGACCACCAATAACACTGGTATGGTCTGTGCAGCCAAACATGACAAAGGAAGACTTCTCTCAAGCACTAGCACCAGCAGAATGCTTCCTCCATGCACAAATAAGAGAGTTGCACCCTGCCCAAGCACCAATGACAACAGTACATCCCATGCACTAATAACAGCACTGCACTCTGCCCAAGTACCAATGACAACAGTACACCCCATGCACTAATGACAACACTGCACTCTTCCCAAGTACCAGTGACAGTGTTACACTCTGCCCAAGCACCAATGGCAGCAGTGCATTCTGTCCATGTACCAAAGACAGCAGTGCATTCCATCCATACACCAAGTACAGTGATACAATCCATCTACTCTATGCACAATTACAATGTTACACTTCACCCGAGCACCAATAATAGCGGTACAATCTGTCCGTGCACAAATAACAGCAATACACTCTGTTCATTCACCAATGACAGCAGTGCACCCCATTCATGTACCAATGACAGCAGTGCATTCCATCCATGCACAAATTGCAGTGATACACTCTATCCCTGCACAAATTACAGAAATACACTCCAACCATGCTCAAATGACAGTGTTATACTCCACCCAAGCACCAGTAACAGTGGTACATGCTGTCCGTACATTCTGTCCATGCACAAATAATAGCTGTATACTCTGTTCATTGCAGTAGTACACACCACCCAAGCACAAATGACATTATACAGTCATCGTTCAAATATCATTTGCCTGCTGTTCTCAGGTCAGGTGACAGATATCTGAGAGAGACGGTTAAGTGGAAACTAGATGCTTCGGTCTGCAGTTTGATCTATGGCTGCTGTGGCTGCTTTGGTTTGTGACTGCCTCGCCTGCTTTGGTCTGCAGTTTTCTGTACAATACTCTACTGGGGATGGAAAGGGTCAGTTATCTGAGAGTAAACATTGAGATCCACATAGGAGACAACAGGCAGGACAGGTGATGTAAACGGATAATGTGAGGGACAGATTAATGAGTGTAAACAAAATGGGAAATAAAAAAATCATGCAGTCAAAGACAGATACATGAGAGCCGGATAAACAAGTGCTGACTGTAGATCGAGGGAGTGCTCCTGACCAATCAGAGCACTTCTTTCCTCTGCATGTGAGACACTTTTATTCTGTGAAGTGTGTCTCATGTGTAGCGGCCCTGGAAACAAGCATGTTCAGGTAAGGTTTTAAAAAACAATAATATATTATTGACTGAGTTAGATCAATAACATTAATACCACCACCAAGACCACTATTATGGTTATGAGAGTTGTCTCACTTACATGCTTAGGGTATCAGAACTGTTCACCTTCAGTTCATGGTTCTCATACTCTAAGAATGCATGTGAGACCACTCTTACAACCGTAAGAGTGGTCTCTGCAGTGGTATTAACATACAGTATACACCACTGATGCATCAGTGACTCTAGAGGATCCTGGCCTCCCTGCCACTTATCCAGATGTGGCCTCCTCTTTGAGGGACATGCCATGGGGTAAGGGGGAAGTCATAATGGACTACAGCAACAGGCACTGGTCCTGTGCGAACCAGGGTGTGGGAGTGGGAGCTTGGGGTAGTCATTTAAGTCACTGGTGCAAGGCAAAACTTGAAAACAAATGCAGTGTGATCAAATACTCCAGTAACAAGACATTCACAGGAACAGTGTTCACCAACAAAAGCCCAGTTTAAAAAATTGATGAGTAATCTTTCACCATGGTCACCACTTTCATAACTAACGGGAGGCAGCCCCAAGGAATAGGTTATGTTGAAATATCACACCCCTTGGGGTTAGAAGCACAGCTTCATAAAGGTGTGATTGTGCCAATGGTAACTACCATTGTCACTATACCCTCTATGCTGTTAATCTGTACCTATGTGGAAATAAGTCATATTCTATTTGTAACATCCTGGGTTGCTCATGAAAAAGGGACGCATGTCTCAGTGAGCCTACCCAGTCAACAGACTCAACAAATAAATGAATTATCTCACGAACCCCCATGCCTTACTGTTTAGGTACAGCTTATATTTTCTCAGAAACAGGAACCTTTTTCAAGATGGTCTGTAACCATTGTCAGCAGTCATGGTTCTGTGTGGGCTATGAAATGCAAGCAACCACAAAGCAAAAAAATGTACAAAAACTGTGACACTACAGTAGTACTGTGCAAGAGGTTCTGCACTGCTCTCTGGAAATACAGATAATACGACTTCCTCAAATTGTTGATAATCTTAGTAACACAACATCAGAACCTGCTTGAAAAACCCATTGATAATACATACTGTATTTTACTGTCTGACTTCTTAAAGCACCCCTTATTTGTAGCTATGCTTAGCAGATAATAGGAAGGCATATGCTCAAACAACAGGTTAACTCATTCATATAACTGGCAGCAGTGCCTTTATATTTTTACTGTATATCCTCTGCTATTGGTGGGTCTGTAAGAAACCTCTCAGGAGTGCACCTTGGTAAACAGTGGGAAAAACATTTGGTGGTAACATGAGAATATAGCAATGATTAACTAGTCTGGACTGTGTAATGCAGAATCCATACCCTCCTGCACCGATTCGCTTTTACAGTTTATTGTAAATTTACCTTGGCATTTATACTCCAGCAGGAAGTGATTTCTCCTGCAGTAGATAATCCTGATCTGTAAATTACAGCTTTAGTCCAAATAGTTTAAGGGCACAAAATATATATTTCACCAGTGTTTCGTGAGGAAAGAACATTTACAGTATGTGAATTTTTCCATTACTTACAATTGTCTTTTTTTCAGACATGACATTCGTCCAACCAAAGAATTCATATTTAACAGTGTATGTTAATTCCTTCTCTGAGACTACGCTGTAGGCTCACATGTTTTATTAAGGCATGATGACCACAAACACAAGATTCTGAGGCCACACTTACAACTGCCAGAGTGGTCTCAGCAGCAGTATTAATATAGTATTGATTGAGAGAGAACAATAATGCATTGAACATGCCCATTGCCAATGCAGATGTGAATGAGATACTCATTACAGAAAGACTGTATCACATGAAGAGAAAAGGAATACTCTCATTGAGAGTATCTCTTGAGCAACAATACTTGAATCAAAGTTGGCATGGAAAATTGTATTTTGTATTGTTTGCAACAGGCTTTTTAGGTAAACCTGGAAAAAATATTTGCTTGCCAAAGGAATCACTGGGTACATCGTGTAGTAGAGTGGGTGGAGAATCCCTATGAATCAGTAAATGTTTGCAGAGCATATTTACTTATCACTCATGAAGCAAGGCAGGGCATGGGCCTGATGACCGACAGTCCCTTCTGACCATAAATGACTAGTTACTATGGACATCAGTCTGTAGTTTTCTTCCTGGCTCACAGAATTTGGAGTTTTGATGAAAGAAATTCTATTAGACTTACCATGATTGTTTTTCTGTTAGTTCCAACATTACAGGTATCTATGGGTAATTCACAACTGCTGGGTCAATTATGTCATCCATATAGGGAGTTACCATGCTCACAAAGCTGTGACATAATCACAAAACCCTTCCTCACACAGCATTCCATTATCTCCAGCGAAGAAAATCACCCAAAATCTGCTTCAGACACCAGGCTAGAAGAGAGACCACTAATTATCTAATTATTTTATACTTCTCTGCATGATAACTGATTTTCAACAAGGCAGGTTGGCACTATGCCTGGTGGAATGCCCGGCATCTGGGGTTTAGGTAACAGATGCCTATTAACTCTGCTAAAACAGGCATGATTTAAATTCCTAAATGGATCCCCACCTGACAATGGAATTCTGGGTAAGGCATGGTTCCAGGGTGATGTCACAGGTTTGTAAGCATCTTAGCTCCCTATTTACTGTAGATGAAATACTTACGCAGCAGTTATGACTAACCCAGTGAAAATGTGGAATGACTCAAAATATGTCACTGCAGGATGAGGATCTGAGTACTGCTCTGATAGGTCAATAGTTCATATCAGAGTCCAGAATCCATTCAGTGACACAGTCAAACCCCCAAACTCCTGATTTCAAGAAGAGAATGGTACTGAATGTTGACCATAAAAAGAAAACAGTACAAAACACAGTTTTTACATCACCGTAAATCCAGGTATAGTAAATATATGAATTATTTTGGGGGTATTAATATAAGTTCTGAAAATAAGAATATGACAAGCTCCTTCACATTCACACAAATGGATATCTCTCATTGACCAATCAAATTATTTTATTTCATACAATTTATCAATTATCATTGTGAAATTTTGCAAATAAAGTACATATATATGATAGAGCATGGGCTAACAACTTCACCTGTGCAACAGCAACTGCAGAAAGAAATGAATAAAAGAAAAAAATAATGAATTTAAAGGGATACTGTCACCCTTTTTACGTCATATTATTTCTAGATGAAAACCTGCATTTTACTATTGCTTACCTTCTCTAAAATTCATTGATGTTGCTGTTTGTTTTATCTGCATCCTTTCTTAGTAGAACTGAAATGCATTTATTTATTGTATTTAGTTTTTGTTTACTGGGTAAGGTGTCGTAGTCACAAAATATGACTATTTTCAGACACAACCCAGGAGGTTATAATACAAAATTGGCAGACAAAACAAATAACAGGTATAGTTCAGAGGTAATCAACTATACAAGGAAAAATCTATGTGATGTTCTGTGACATAAACAGTATTGCTAATATGACAGAGTAAGAGACAATGGCAGGAAATACACAATAGTACAAAACATAATAAGCATACAATCATAGTGCAGTAGAGTTTTAACACATAATCCATGGTAACATAGAAACATAGAATTTGACGGCAGATAAGGACCGCTTGGCCCACCCAGTCTGCCCATTTCCCTATCTGATGGATAAGCTGCAGGTCCTAGTTAACCAGCAGCCTAGTTCTTCCTACCCCCCCCCCCAGAATTGCCTTACGACTGTCCCATGCATGCTTGAATTCCACCACTGTTTTTGACTCCACAACCTCCTCAGGAAGGCCGTTCCATACATCCACAACCCTCTCTGTGAAAAAATACTTCCTTAAATTACCTCTGAGCGGCCCCTTCTATCTTCAAATTGTGCCCCCTTGTTCTTGCACACCTCTTTGTTTGAAAGATGCTACTCTCTTGGACTTTGTTGATTCCCTTGAGGTATTTGAAAGTTTCTATCATGTCTCCCTCTCCCTCCTTTCCTCAAGGCTATACATATTAAGCTCCTTAAGTCTCTCTTCATATGTCTTCCGGTGCAGACCCTGCACCATTTTAGTTGCCCTCCTCTGGACAGCTTCCATCCTGTCTATGTCTTTGCGGAGATTGGGTCTCCAGAACTGCACGCAGTACTCCAGATGGGGTCTCACTAGCTGTCTGTACAGAGGGATAATAACTTCTTGTTTTCTACTGGTGATGCCTCTCCCTATGCATCCCAGTATCCCCCAGCCCTCCTTGCTGCCCTCTCACATTGCTTGCCCACCTTTAGGTCATCTGATATGACTACCCAGGTCCCTTTCCATTTTGTTGTTGTTAGTATCTCACCCCCATTGTGTACTCTTCCCTGGGTTTTGTTTCCCAGGTGCATTACCTTGCACTTCTTAGCATTGAATCTAAGCTACCATACATTTGACCATTCCTCTAACCTTGCCAAGTCCCTTCTCATCCTTTCCACTCCACTTTGTGCATCAACTCTGTTGCAGATCTTTGTGTCATCTGCAAAGAGACATACTTTCCTTCCAGTCCCTCTGCAATGTCACATAAAGACATTGAAGAGGCAGTCTAATACTGAACCTCGGTGCCTACTAACCCCCTTTTTCAGAGTGGACTCCATTTACTATTACCTCTGTGTCCTGTTCTCCAGCCACAATTTTTACCCAGGCTGTCATCTTGGGACCCACTCCCAGGCTGGCTAACTTGTATATTAATCTTTGTGTGGACTGAGTCAAATGCCTTGCTAAAGTCTAGGTAGGCCATGTCCACAGCCCCTCCCTGATCAACTACTTTGGTCACCCAGTCAAAGAAATCTATCAGATTTGTCTGGCATGACCTTCCGCTGTGAATCCATGCAGCCTTGGGTCCTGTGCCCCTCTGGCCTCTAGATACTCAACAATTCTTTCCTTCAGAAGTGATTCCATCATTTTCCCTACCACTGAGGTTAAACTAACAGGTCTGTAGTTTCCTGCTTCTGCCTTGCTCCCACTTTTGTGAAGGGGAATCACATCTGCCCTCCTCCAGTCCTCGGGTACCACCCCATCCTCCCATGATTTGTTAAAGAGGGTAGTCAGTGGTGTCACTAGTTCTACCCTTAGTTCTTTTAGAATTCTGGGATGAATCCCATCAGGCCCCACTGCTTTGTCCACCTTCAGTTTTAAGAGTTCTTTCAGAACCCTTTCTTCTGTAAATGGGCTGGTATCAACTTCTGTATCCAGAGTGTTTCTACTGTTTGTTTTAGGTACCTCCCCCTCTTCCTTTGTAAATACTGAGCAAAAATATTTGTTTAGTATCTCTGCCTTTTCACAGTCACCCTCTGCCCACCCTCCCTCCTCCCTTTATTAAGCCTCACTATCCTCCCTTGGTCTTCCTTTCGCTCCCTGATGTACCTATAAAGGTTTTATCCCTTCTTAACTGAGTTGGCTATCTTTTCCTCGGTTTGGGCCTTTGCTGTTCTGACTGCCTTCCCAGCTTCCTTTTGCTTTAACTGATACAGTTCTCTGTCCTGTTCCTTCTGTGATTCCTTGTACTTCCTGAATGCTTTCTTTTTCTCTTGAACCTTCACTGCCACTTCCTTTGAGAACCACAGTGGTTTCTTACCTCGTTTCATTTTGTTTATTTGCTTTACACAAAGGCTTGTTACCTCTGTGAAGGCAGTTTTATTATTATTGTTCTTCCACCCTCCTTCCTGCCCATTTGCTAGTGCATTCCTTGGCACTCACCCATTTGACAAAGTCAGCCCTCCTAAAATCCAATACCTTTGTCTTTGTATGGCTTGACTCTATTGCTGTGTTTATTGTGAACCATACTGTTCGATGGTCGCTAGTTCCCAGATGGCTACCCATCTACATCTGTGATCCTCTCTTCATCTCCATTTGAGAGAACCAGGTCTGAGATTGTTCCCTCGAGTGGGCTCAATACTAGTTGTCTAAGGCATGCCCCTGTAGGGCATCTAGAATAACCCACTCTTAGAAGTGGCTGCTGCAACTGCACTCCAGTTAACATCTGGCATATTCAGATCACCCATCAGCAATATCTCCCCTTTTCTGCCATACTAAGTATACTTTCTATCATTTCCTTGTCCATTTCCTCCCCTGAGAAGGTGGTCTGTATACAACCCCTATCGGAATGTGGTGCCATTGCGGTCTACAAATTTACCCACAGTGCTTCTTCTCCTCCCTGTTTACCCTTTTGTTCTGTTGCTTTGATTCCTTCCCTTATGTAAAGAGCTACTCCTCCTCCTCTTTACCCTCCCTGTCCCTCCTGTAGATAGTGTATCCTGGTATGTTTACATCCCAGTCATGGTTTTGTGTGTACCATGTTTCTGTGACTGCCACAATATCCAGATGTTCCTCCTCCATCAAGGCCACTAATTCAGGAAGCTTGTTACTCAGACTATGGGCATTGGTACTCATTGCTCTCCATTTTTTGATGGCTTTACTTTCTGTTGCAGCATCCCCCACTGACCTTTCTACCTCGGTCTTTTTCCCATTTAGTACCCTGTTTTGTAGGGAGAGGCTGGGATTTTTCTGCTGCTTATCAATGCCTACCCCCTTGACTAGTTTAAAAGTTTGCCAATGAAGCATTTAAACCGATTGCTCAAAAGACTTGTTCCCTTCCTGGACAGATGCAGACCATCCTGCCAGTATAGGCTGGTGTCCCTCCAGGTGGAACCCCAGTCCCCAATGAAGGCAAACCCCTGTGCTCCACACCATTTTTTCAACCACTCATTAAACTGCATGGTGTAAAGTACCCTTGCCTCACTCATGCCATTTACAGGCAGCACCTCTGAGAAGGATACTGTGTGTGCTACTTGTCTTAGGCCTCTCCCCAGTTCTACAAAGTCCTTCTGCACTGCTCTAAGCTCATGTTGAGCCAAGTCATTTGTCCCTAGGTGGACAATGACATCCAGCTCAGACTCCTGTGCAGATGTTCTCGTGATCCTGAGGATGCGCTTCCTGTCCCTACAAGCCATGACACCAGGCAGGCACTTTACTTCAGTTTTCTCTGCTCCCCAGTTCTATCCCCCTAATAATTGAGTCCCCCACCAGGAGCTGCTTCCTTTCCTTGTGGCATCCTCTGCCTCCTTCCTGTGGGCCTCCCTTGTGACAGGTGTCCTCAGCCTCCTTAATCTCCTCCGTGGGTGCATCCATAGGGGAGCTGTGCTCCCCCAGAATGGTGTATGGATTGTGGAGTGGAACAACTGACTGGGTGTGCCTCTGTTCCACCCTCCTCACCCTCCCTGAGCCCACTGTGGTCCAACTGCTGTGCTTTCTTTGCAACCTCTGAGGTAGTAAGGGGTCAGAGCAAAATTTTAACATTTGAGAGCTGAGGAAAGGGATGTCAAGCACCCTATGGGGGTTTAAAGCAGGAACATAAGGCATGTTTGACAAGGAGAGTGTGATGCATCCTTTTAAAAGCAATATGATACTAGGTGCAGAGCAAACATCAAGAGGTAGGGAATTCCAATATTTTGGGGCCAGGTAGGAGAAAGCTGAGGTTCCTTTCAGGGTTCTGCATCTAGGGATGTATGAGAGAGTCCAGTAGTGTGGAGGCCATAGGTGGGGGACAGAGGCACCAGCATGCCTGCAAGAGAGTTAGGTAGATTAGTTCTAATGATATCGTCCAGCAGAGTACCAAGGGCAAGGAGTCGATTAGCAGATGGAGAAGGCCATCTAAGGTCTGCATATAGCAAGCAATGGTGCTTCAAACGTGGGGAAGCCGAGACATAACAACAGATACTATTGTACATTGTATCCCACTTACCTAGGGTGGTTTTCCAAGCATTTATGTAGGTGACAGCACTATACGTAAGGGATGGAAGTAGGATACCCCATAAATAACCAGTCTAGCTGAGGGGGTAAGGATCCAACTAGTCTTGTAAGCTATTCCGAGTTTGGAGTTTACTGACTTGCAGGTGTCGATGATGTGTTGTTCAAAGTTGAGAGTTTCATCAAGCAGGACACCTAAATACTTGAATTAGGTTACTTTCGTACGGGGGGAGCCACTTGCACAAGGTTGTGGTTTGTTCTAAGTTTTGTTGCAGATCTGGAGAGCGTGCCTGGAGTTTTACTTATGTTTAGGATGAGCCTTTTGTTGTGGATCCATTCTTGCATTATGCGAAATGCAGATGTTCATCGACTATTTTTTTCTTCGATGTTTGCAGAGGAGGTGTAGAGCACCAGATCATCTGCATACAAGATTGTTGAGCACCAATGGGTGTTACAACATATGTCATTTATAACAAGCATTTGTCAATGCCGAATGTTTGCTTACTGGCATTGGCAGTGTTAGTGTAGAAGTTACAGAGCTGCATAATAGGAATGGCAGTGAAGTATTGAACTGAAGCCAACCCCACCACCACCCTGCAGAGAGTGACAGGCATTGGGGTGTGCATTTGGGTCATCAGGCATAACGGCCACGCCATTTCACCACACCCCACTCTGCAGAGACTGACAAGTGTGACGTGTTCCTTGGGGTCTTTGGCCCTTATGCACACCCCATTTCATTAGGAAATACGGTGAGATGGGTGCGATATAGGAGAATGGGGTGAAGTTTGGGGCCGAAGAGTCCAAGGCATACCTCGATGCCTCTCACTGACTGCAGGGTGTGGAATGGTATGAGCATCACAGGCAAGAATCCCAAGTCACACCCCTGATTCCTGTCATTCTCTATAGGGGTGGGCAATTTAGTTTGAAAAGCCAAAATACCTCAGGCATTCATTGGTATTTTAACTCCAAATCTTCAACATGTTTGTTTTGTGACCCCACCTCATGAACAGGGGAATATCAGTTTGGTAGCTAAAGCTGCTCATGCACAGTGACTACGGGATTTAGCACCACAGGTGCAAAATATTCTGAACAGGCTGTAAAATGACAGCTGTACTCTTTCATGGGGAGGTGTAAAAATGGCTATGTTGCAAATGTGTAGTAAAAGTATTTAAAAAATGGTGAAGTCACGAGAAGCATAGAAAACTGTGCAACGACACCCGTTATATAAGTAGGTTGGGGATATTTTATAGCAGATTGTCAACTCAGGCATTTTGGTGCCTCCGATCATGAACAGTGTCACTGTGATTTTCTTTATCTGTGCTGAACAATGATTTCCCACAGCGACCACGCATCTCTGCACTGAAAATGTGAAAACACACTTCGGCCATGTTGTGAAAAATGGCAGCTGTACTGTTCATAAGGAAGTGCTGAAAAATGCCACTAGCGAAAATCTGGACTGAAAATATTACAAAGTCATGAACTAACGAGGATGCGTGGAAACTGCACAATGCTCACTCGTAACACAGTCATTTTATGGACTTTTGTCACCAAATTTTCAACATAGCCATTTTAAGACCTCTGCTCATGAACAGTGTAACTGTGATTTTCTTAATCTGTCCTAAACATTGCTTTGCACACCAACAGCACCATTGTGCGCTACATGTGCGATAACACTTTTGGGTGACATATGAGAAAATTGCAGCTGTACTGTTCATAAGGAAGTTTAATAAAATGGACATGTTGAAAATCTAGAGTGAAAATATTAAATTTGCAAACTTACGAGCATGCATAGGAACTGTGCAACGACGCCGTAAAAGTCATTTTAGGCATTTTTCACCAAGTTTTCAACATAGCCATTTTAAGACCTCTGCTCATGAACAGTGTCACTGTGGTTTTGTTAATGTGTCCCATGCATTGAGTTGCGCACCGACTGCGCCATTGTTGCTTCATGGGCGGAAACACGTTTTGGGCAGGATGTGAAAATTGACAGCTGTACTGCTCATAAGGAGGTGTGGAAAAATGGCAATGTTGGAAATCTGGAGTGGAAATATTGACAATTCGCAAACCTATGAGCGTGCGGTGGAACTGTGCAACGACACTGTAAAACAGTCATTTTTAGGAATTCTGTCACCAAATTTTCAACATTGCCATTTTAAGATCTCTGCTTATGAACAGTGACACTGTGATTTTCTTACTGTGTCCCTATACACTGAGTTAAGCACAACAATTGCGTGTTTATAGCTACATGAGGAGAAGACATTTTGGGTGAATGTGAAAATGACAGCTTTACTACTCATAAGAAGGTTTGGAAAAATGGCAATGTTGAAAATCCGAGTGGAAATATTGAAAATTCGCAAACCTATGAGCGCATGCGTAGGAACTGCATAGCAGCGCTCAGAAAACAGTCATTTTTAGGAATTTTTTCACCAAATTTTCAACATAGCCATTTCAAGACCTCTGCTCATGAACAGTGTCACTGTGATTTTTTTAATTTGTCCCGTACATTGATTTCGCACACCGACTGCACCATTCTGCGCTACAAGGGTGGAAACACATTTTGGGTGAGATGTGAAAAATGACAGCTGTACTGTTCATAAGACAGTGTGGTGAAATGGCAATGTTGAAAATATGGAGTGAAAATATTGAAATTTCGCGAACTTATGAGCCTGTGTAGGAACCGCGAACGCACGCCGTTAAACAGTCATTTTGGAATTTAGTCACTCACCAACATGGTTTGGGCCCCTTCTCCCATGATGATTCATGTCATGGGTTATTCACGCCCCAAAGGGTGATTTCACAGCAGTGACTGCGCAGTGACTGCGAAATCACCTTCGAGTCTACTAGCCATGACAGTGACATCATTCATGAGAAGGGGTCCAAAAACCCCATGTTGAAAATTTGGTGCAAAATTCTCAAAATGCCCGAGATATGCAATAAAGTTGAAACCCCCATCTAGCCCATTATACAGCTTACCGGCATTTCCTCAGTTCTGCGTCGGCTTTGAAGAGTGCAGGCGTGTTCCTGGTCCACGAAGATCGTCGTGCCGAGTCCGGAGGTAAGTATGGGGTGAGGGGTGGGGAGGCTGGGTGCGCAGTGGGTGGGTGCGGTTGTGGGGGTTCAGGAGAGCGCCAAGGGACCGCTTTTGTTTACAGGTTAAATAAAAAAAAGACTTCAGGACAGCTTGCCACGCCAGGGTGGGCTCCCAGTGGCACAATGACTTTGGGTTGTTCAGCCGACGGGGATTGGGCACCCTCACGCAAAAACCAACAAAAAAAACGCAGGATCAGCCTGCCACGCTGGGGTGGGCCCCAGCGTGGCACAAGGACTTTGGGAGGGCGATTCAGCCGACGGGGATTGGGCACCTGCCGGCAACATGACGGATTGCCACACTGGGGTGGGCTCCCAGCGTGGCATCAACTATTGGGAGGGAGGAGACAGAGGCAATTCAGCCGGGGGGGTTGAGCACCCGTCGGCCTCGCTGCGTCTTGAGGGCGCGCTACGGCTGGGGGAGCTGCGTGTGAGCAGTTTCTTATCGCTGCTCACTCAAGCGTAGCTCCCCCTTTCAACTGTATGCCACTGCATTTTGGAGCGTGTCATAGACAGCTCCAAAATGCATTGGCTTACAGGGGCCGCGCCTGCCAGCACAGTGCCTGAATTGGAGGAGGAGGTGACACACCTCCGAAATCTCCGATGAAGGCACTATGTTTCTTGCACATGCGTGCAAGCAAACATAAAAATGGAAAAGAGAAGAGGCCCCAAGATGGAGCCTTGAGGAACACCAACATTGATAGGCGCAGAGACTGACACTGCAGAGTTAAATTTTAACTGTTGTCTTCTATTGCTTAAGTAGCTCTGGACCCAGTTTGTGGCTTGCTCCGAGAAACCAGTGAAGCTAAGGCAATCATGCAAAAGAGGGTGAACTACAAGATCAAATGCCTTTGAGAGGTCAATTAATACTGCACCAGTCATGAGACCGTGATCCATAGCAGTGAGGGCATCATTTGTAAATTGTATCAGAGCAGTAGAGGTGCTATGCCCCTTGTGGAAACCATGTTGAGCAGGTGATAGGAGAGTCTATTTAGAGAGGAACTTGGTGACCTGTATAGCCACTAATTTCTCGAGTGTTTTGTTTAGTACAGACAGAATGGCTATGGGCCTATAATTAGCTTTGTCCTTCTTGTCACCTTTCTTAAAGACTGGGGTGACTTTTGCATGGTAATGCTACAATTATATCCAACCTTGTTTTGTTTCA
The DNA here is from genome assembly GCA_016271365.2 of Neoceratodus forsteri. Taxonomy (NCBI): domain Eukaryota; kingdom Metazoa; phylum Chordata; order Ceratodontiformes; family Ceratodontidae; genus Neoceratodus; species Neoceratodus forsteri. Next base: position 733,713,486 of record CM057450.1, read on the forward strand.
AATCCTTGATCAACTCTTACTGCATACTTCTTGAATAGTACAAAAGAGCACAAACAGCCAGCCCAGTCCAGTGTTGCTGAGGGTTGAGGTGCTGGATGCCACACTTTGGGCCACACCGGAGACCCAGGTTCGGGAACGAGCCTGTGCTGCCGGGGGTCGGCAAGGAAGAGAGAGGATCGAGCATCCGGAAGACTGCTCTCCTCTCTCGGGGGGGGGGGGTTCATGTGATTGTCCAGCACCACAGTAGCCCCCAGTAGAGACCAGAGGCACTGCAACACTTAGGGCTGACACAATGGCATGCAGAACTGTGACGGAGGCACCTGGCATCATTGCATGCCTGGGCTCCACTGGGGGGAGGAGGGAAGGGCATAAACAAAGGAAAATACCCCTTCAATCCTGATAGGTGATGGATCCCTACAGGGCTGGCTGCCACATGCCCAGGACTGAATCTTCTCTCCACCCTTTCAGTCTCCTTGCCAGCCAGATGAACTAGATTGTAGATAGAGCACCAGGTACGTGGTAGGCGGCCCTGCCTAAGGGGGCTCAAAGCTGGGGGGGCTTGTCTGGCATGGGTTTGGTGTGGGGGCAGCAATATATATGAGAAGAGGAGATCATGGTGGGCAGTAGAGCACCACAGTGAGATAGTGCAGCCTGAGAGAGTTTGGGTTGGAGGCGATAAAAAGAATTGTAAAAAAAAAAAAAAGCGCACAAACAGTGCAGCCACTCACGATGCAATAGTATCCTTTCATCCTACTGCATCATGAGTGGCTAGACTGTGTTTGAGTGTTCCCAAATCCAGGAAAAATGAAGTGGAACTAATCAAGGAATGTAAACAAACATGCTGAATTCCAGTGACATCACCAAGCCAAATGGAAGCTTAGATTTGAGCTCCATGGCCGTGGTGGTAAATTCAAGGTAATCCGGTGCTATTTTCATTATATCATGCCTTTAAATCATTGTTGCCTTGCTGAGAATGCATCAAGTGGTGAAACTGAGAGGCAGAAGCACCATCAAGTCATTCGCCAGACACAGATCCAAGCATGACTGCAGCCTGAGTGCTTATCTGTCCAGGGCCTCGGAGTCAGCCGTGGGCTCCGGTGGAGAACAGGATGAGGTCCCACCATGTGGCAGCTCCCTTGATGGCCGAGCAACATCACACATAGTAAAAATGCTGCAAAGATCGATTTGAACGTAAGAGATATAAAGCAAGATCTGAAACATCTAAAGCAGAGGACTGCAGATTTAGAAACAGGCCTTGATAGGATCAGAGATGATTCTATGCGGCTTAGTCGGGCAGTGCTGTAGTTGGCCAAAAGAGAGAGGGAATTAACGATGAGGGCAGAAGATGCTGAGTCCAGAGGCAGGAGGAAAACAATTCATATTTTTGGGTTCCCCGAGGGAGCCAAACAAGATGACCCTCCTGAATTTGTGAAAATGTGGCTCTGACAAGAACTGGACATCCTTAACTCTGAACCTCTTGAACTGGAAAGAGTACACCATGCCTTGGGCCCTAAATCAAAGAATGATGCCCCACCTAGATTGATTCTGGTCAAATTTAATCGTTATCCTGTAAAGGATATGATTTTACGTAATGCCTGGGCTAAGAGGAGGAGGCAGTATAGCGCAGTGGTCTAAGGCTCTGAGCTGCAAATTTGGTGATATCCAGCAGACCAGACCTAGGTTTGAATCCCACAGCTTCCACTTGCATACTGTGTGACCCTGAGCAAGTCACTTAACCTCCTTGTGCTCCCAGGTCACTCCTGTAAAAAAGCTTTCAGCTTAGTGTGCTATACCTGGTTAAACAAACAAACAAAAAAAAAAAGAGGGACTTAAACTTGAATGGGAGGCAAGTCTACATTGATCATGGTTTCCCACCCGCTACCATGAAAAAAAAAATAAGTCCTGACGGTTATTAAGCAGCTCAAGGAGAAAGAGATGAAAGCTCAACTCCGGTATCCAGCAAAGCTGCCTGTACATTGGTCATCAGGCAGAACTCTAGGATTCCTTAGTGCAAGCCAGCAAACCCCTGCAGAAAATGGGTGTCACCCTTCCAGACTTCCAGCATGAGCTATCTGAACAAACCCTGCTGCAGCTTCATTGGGAGATGACGGGAACTACGAGGGACACTAGCACCAAAAGTACAGGTCCAGATGACCAACTGTACAAGGACCTGATTTATCTCAGTCAGGGACTGCAGCCAAGAATAACCACCTGAGGTTGTAACGGGTAGATGGACTGGTCTGATTCTCCCTCATTTTGACATCCCTTCTAGTAGGGAGTTTCTTGTTGACTCCACTCTGAACTCCTCCATGGGGAAAAGCGGACAGTTTATTAAGCCCTCTGGAGTTAACAGTGAGTCAGGACTATATTCATGCATTTACAGATTAAACATGGGTGGAAATGTTTGGTTATGCATCAAGGGGTTCCTGTTCAGAACCATGGGTGGTCACATGGGAATGCTGCCATCCATTACAGGAGTTGTTTTCTATTAATAGTGTAGTTAAATATATTGCTTTACTGCATCAGTAGACTTATGTTACAATTCAAGTTATGGCATGTTCAAATACAGTTTATTCTTAAGGTTGCCTTGCTTTGAGCTCACGGAGGTCTCCCGATGAGGGTGTTGCTCTATTTTCCTGCACCCCATGTCCATTGGGCCCTTCTTTCGCCTGGCTGGGTTGGGAACTGGCTGTCTGGTCCCTTTTATAGATGGGCCTGGGCCCATGTCCACCCCCCCCCAGCTCGAAGTTTTAGTTTAATTTACAAGGTTTGAGAGGCCCATTGGGGCTAGTCCCACACAGGTTTAGCATGAGGAAACCAACACTGGTTATCCTTAATGTACTTGGCAACTTGCATAGTTAGCACCGGATAAGGTCAAGGTTCATTCAGGGCTGGTGGTTCCTGCCTCCTCCCTTAATTTCAGACTAGCCACACTCACCGGAAACCAGTTCAGGAGATAGGTCGCACATCAGAGGTCAGACAGCTTCTTTCTACAGTGCTGCCCTCTGCGAGGGATTCAATACCTTCCTGCTGAAGATTCACACCTGGAGACTGCTCTTCCTGTTTACCACTGATCTAGAGGTGTGGGGAGCAAGGAGCTATTTGGTCAGCTCATGCTCCAGGGTGGAGGGAATTTTCTTCCGTTCAGAGCCAAGGATGGCCCACTTGTACATAGTTCACCATTGGGAGTGGGTTTTTCTCCTTATGGAGGTATGTATGTTTTACGTTGCTTGTTAAGGGACCTTAAGTTGGCCAGGGAGCAAGTGCAGCAACACCTTATAGCCAAAACAGAGAACTCCCTTCGGTTTACAGCACAAAAATATTATGAAGGAGGTATCAGGGCAGATAAATTATTGGTGATTAGGCTTAGAAAACAAGCAGCTGAGAGGTATATCTCCAGGATGAAAGATTCTAGACTTTCTGACCGACTGGTAACAGGATCCTCTCAAATAGCAGACTGTTTGAAAAGGTTTTACGAGGACCTATATACTTCGGAGTCCTGTACCAGTCAGTCAGACAGAATTAAGAAATTTCTGGATGGACTAAAGCTACCCATGCTCTCTATGGGGCTTGAGAAAGAGTTAGACTGTCCATTTTCACAGATGGAGCTGGTCGAAGTCATTAAGACTCTCAAGTACAACAAGGCCCTGATGGCTTCATTGCAGAATATTACCAGAAATTTTAAGCTGATCTATCTCCCCTGCTGTTACAGATCTGCAATGTAGCTCATAAGCCCTCAGAAGCCCCAGACACCTGGGCACAGGCCCTGATATCCGCAATCCCGAAACAGGGCAAAGACACTACTTTATGCGTTAGTTATCACCCTATCTCGCTCCTAAGTCTTGATGTCAAGATCTTTGCCAGGACGGTGGCAAACAGGCTTCATGGGGTGGTAACCCAATTGGTACATCCAGACCAGACTGGATTCATGCCTGGGAGACATCTTCACGATAATGTTAGAAGATTGCTCACCATGATGGCGCACACTCAACACAGAGGGAAAGGAGATCCAGCAGTAGTACAAACACTAGATGCCGAAAAGGCCTTTGATCGCCTCAAATGGAAGTATCTGGAAGTAGTACTTAAGAAATTCAATTTTGGTCCCATATTCCAGGCCTGGATGTCCACTTTATACACCAACCCCTCTGCTCAGGTGTGTTAAATGGAGTACTCTCGCACTCATTCCCCATCAGGAGGAGAACTAGACTGGGTTGCTCCTCTCACCCCTTCTATTTGCTCTAAGTATGGAGCCTTTAGCAGAGGCTTTTTGGTCTCATGTGAGTATTATGGGGATTACAGTGGGCTCGGTGGACAACTGCATCTCTCTCTATGCGGATGACACCCTGCACTATCTAAAAAATCCAAACATAGAAACATAGAATTTGACGGCAGATAAGGACCGCTTGGCCCACCCAATCTGCCCATTTCCCTATCTAATGGATAAGCTGCAGATCCTAGTTAACCAGCAGACTACTTCTTTCTACCCCCAACCCCTAGAATTGCCTTATGACTGTCCCATGCATGCTTGAATTCAACCACTGTTTTTGATTCCACAACCTCCTCCGGAAGGTCGTTCCATGCATCCACAACCATCTCTGTGAAAAAAATACTCCTTACATTACCTCTGAGCCACCCCCATCTTCAAATTAGCCCTTGTTCTTGCACACTCTTTTTTGAAAGATGCTACCCTCTTGGACTTTGTTGATTCCCTTGAGGTATTTGAAAGTTTCTATCATGTCCCCCCCTCCCTCCTTTCCTTGAGGCTATACATATTCAGCTCCTTTAGTCTCTCTTCATATGTCTTCTGATGCAGACCCTGCACCATTTTAGTTGCCTCCTCTGGACAGGTTCCATCTTGTCTATGCCCTTGCAGAAATTGGGTCTTCAGAATTGCGCACAGTACTCCAGATGGGGTCTCACCTGCTGTCTGTACAGAGGGATAACAACTTCCTGTTTTCTACTGGTGATGCCTCTCTCTATGCATCCCAGTATCCCCCCAGCCCTCCTTACTGCCCTCTCACATTGCTTGCCCACCTTTAAGTAATCTGATATGACTACCCGCAGGTCCCTTTCCATTTTTGTTGTTGTTAGTATCTCACCCCCCATTGTGTACTCTTCCCCTTGGTTTTTGTTTCCCAGGTGCATTATCTTGCACTTCTTGGCATTGAATCTAAGCTGCCATACATTTGATCATTCCTCTAACCTTGCCAAGTCCCTTCTCATCCTTTCCACCCCACCTTGTGCATCAACTCTGTTGCAGATCTTTGTGTCATCTGCAAATAGACATACTTTTCCTTCCAATCCCTCTGCAATGTCGCTTATAAAGACACTGAAGAGGACCGGTCCTAATACTGAACCCTGAGGTACCCTACTAGTAACCCCCCTTTCTTCAGAGTGGACTCCATTTAGTATTACCCTCTGTGTCCTATTCTCCAGCCAATTCTTTACCCAGGCTATCATCTTGGGTCCCACTCCCAGGCTGGCTAACTTGTATATTAATCTTTTGTGTGGGACTGAGTCAAATGCCTTGCTAAAGTCTAGATAGACCATGTCCACAGCTCCTCCCTGACCTACTACTTTGGTCACCCAGTCAAAGAAATCTATTAGATTTGTCTGGCATGACCTTCCCGCTGTGAATCCATGCTGTCTTGGGTCCTGTGCCCCTCTGGCCTCTAGGTACTCAACAGTTCTTTCCTTCAGAAGTGATTCCATCATTTTCCCTATCCCTGAGGTTAAACTAACAGGTCTGTAGTTTCCTGCTTCTGCCCTGCTCCCACTTTTGTGAAGCACATCACTACCAGCAGCTATGACCCTTCTGATGGAATTTGGTCTTATCTCAGGCTTTAAAATTAATGAGACCAAGTCTGAAATAATTTTCATTGGTGCCCCTGTCCCCCCAGTTGTTAAAACCTTGACCAATTTGAGGTGGTCCACCACTAACATTCGATACTTGGGGATCCACATCCCTATAGATCTAAGCAAGTTGTACCAACTCAACCACCTGAAATTATTAGACGTCATAAGAAAGGACTGTGACAGATGGGTGACCCTTCCACTCACGATCAGAGGTCAGGTAGAATCGGTGAGAATGAATATCCTCCCGAGAATGCTCTTCCTGTTTGACTCGACCCCCTCTGCCCTCCATGGAAGTTCTGGTTAGACATTCAAAAGCTCTTAAGGAAATTCATTTGGGCAGGGAAAAGACTCAGACTCAGTTGGTCCATACTGAAGATGGCCAAGGGAAAGGGAGGGCTGGGCATCCCCGATTTAAAGGGTTACTACAGAGCGGACCAGCTGCAATATCTGGCAGTTTACACTTCCACAGCAGAAGCACAAAGCTGGGCCAAAATGGATCTTCAGATTATGAGACCAGGCACCCTACCATCAATCTTATTCAATAAAGGTAACCCCAGGGCACTGCAGGTGTTACCAACCCCCTGGCTTAAGACACAGGTAAAATCATGGACACAGGCCATAAAGGAGAGGAAATTACAATATGTGGTTCAGTTATACAGCAGGATTTCAGATAGGGTAGATTTTCTACCGGGGAGGGAAAAAGAAAAAATTACTCACCTTAGTAATGTTGTTTCTTCTAATGGAGTCTTGCTATATTATGACATATGCAGTGAGTCCCAACCTTCGAACTGCTCCGGAGGTGAAAGAGTTAACTTTCCATGCCAGGCATGGAACGCTGAGCTCGAGCTCGGTTGAAAACTCTGTCTGTTGTTCTTCAAACTCAAACTGTCAGATCTTTATGAGCTAAACTCACTAAGGTCCTGTGTGGAAACTGTAAAACTACACTAGCCAACTGGCTACTAAATATAAGAACACATTTTTTGGTCCCAAAACAAAGACTCAAGTCAGGAGACCCAAAAAATGAAAAACACAACACCAGTCACCCCAAAAAGGAGGGGTGAAAATAACAAGGTGGGCATCTACTAAGTGCCAACACTGCACTGCCCACCTACATCCCAAAAACAGAGGTTCTGAGAGGGGCAGGCAGGGGGGGAGGTCATAATATAGCAAGACTCCATTAGAAGAAACAACATTACTAAGGTGAGTAATTTTTTCTTCAAACAACATGAAGTCTTGCTATATTATGATGTTTGCAGACTACACAGCAGTACCTCCATGGAGGAGGGACAGAACCTACTTAGGGAATAGGCTCTGAAGCACAGCTGTGTCAAACTGAGTATCACACCTAGCCTGGATGTCCAGGGAGTAATGCTTGGTAAAAGTGTGAACTGTTTTCCAGGTAGCTGCTTGACAAATCTCTAGAATGGGGATGTCCCTGGCAGCAGCCAGGGAAGCAGCTGTACCTCTGGTAGAGTGAGTCCTCAGGCCTGAGGGAGGAACCTTACCCAGCTTTTCATAACAGAATTGGATACAAGAGACAATCCACCTGGCAATGGATCTTTTAGTGGCAGGTTTCCCTTTACCAACCTCACCATAAGTTAGGAACAGTTGGAGGGAGTCAAACCTGTGACCCTTGGTACGCTCAATGTAGTAACTAAGGGCTCTCTTCACATCTAAGCTGTGCAGCCTCCTCTCACCAGAGGAGGAATGGTCAGTGAAGTACACTGGAAGAGATATAGATTGATTAAGGTGGAAAACTGAAACCACCTTAGGCAAGAACTTCCTGTTAGTCCTGAGGACCACCTTATCTCTATGAAAGGAGATAAAATCAGGCTCCACTGACAAAGCTTGTAATTCACTCTTAAGGCCTGGCAGAAGCTGGCGGCCACCACAAACACAGTCTTCTAAGTCAAATACTTAAGCTCTGCTGAAGACAAGGGCTCAAGGGAGGTTGCATAAGCTGAGCAATGCAAACATTAAGATCCCAGGCAGGGTCAGGGTCCCTGAATGGAGGGTTGTGTGAAGCAATCCCTTAAAAAACTTAGAGAATACAGGATGAGCTGAAAGAGAGGGTTTACCTGCTGAAATAAAAGCAGACACAGCTGCCAAATGCACCTTTAGGGTAGCTGGTCTCAGCCCCAAAGTGTTTAAATGGACCATATAATCCAGTACTGTGGATAAATCAGCAGATTCTGGGGAAATATGCTTCCCAGAGAACCATATGGAAAACCTCTTCCATTTGGAATTGTAAGTAGCCCTGGTGGAAGGCTTCATAGAAGCCTTCAATATATCCATTACACCTTGGGAGAGGTGTAGATCAGCAAACTCTAACTCTTCAAGAGCCAGGCCTTGAGATTGAGAGATTTGAGATTCGGGTACCAACCCTTCCCTGAGCACAGGTTAACAGATTGTGATTCCTGGGGAGACACAAGAGAAGATGGACTGCTAAGGACAGTAGGAGTGGATACCAGGGTTGTCTGGCCCAATCTGGAGCAATCAGAATCACTTTGCAGGATTGAGATCTGATTTTGACTAACACTTTGAACAGGAGAGGGAAGGGGGAAAAGCATAGAGAAACTTCCCTTCCCAATTGAGAACTAAAGCCTCCAGAGGGACTGAGCCCAACACTGGGGGCCTGCAGCAAAAAAGGGGAAGTTGGTGACTGTCTGGGGCTGCAAAAAGATCTATCTGCGGGGTGCCCCATCTGGCAAATATTACCTCCAAGTCCAGGGGATCCAGTGACCATTCGTGATGGCCCTGGGAAATCCTGCTGAGAGCATCTGCCAGGACATTGTCCTTGCCTGGGAGGTGAACTGCCATAAGGGAGGTGTTCAGGGAGTAAGCCAGAGACCACAACTTCATTGCTTCGGTGCACAAGGACATGAACCCGAGTGCATCCTTGTGATGATGTACCACATTGTGGTGGTGTTGTCTGTTCTGACCTGTACAACTTTGTTCTGAACAGATTTGGAAAAAGCTTGAAGTGCTAGAAAACTGCTCTGAGCTCCAACAGATTGATGTGGAGCAGAGATTCCTGAGGGACCACAATCCCTGGGTAGTGAGGTCACCCATGTAAGCTCCCACCCAAGAGGGATGCATCTGTAGTAAGGATTAAAGAGTGAGACTGAGTGACAAATGAAACCCCTTGTCTCAGATTGCTCTGATCCTGCCACCACTGTAGGGCTTGGATCAGGGTTCGAGTTACTGGGATCAACTTGGTTAGAGGGCCCTTTCTTTGAGACCAAAAGGCGCTCAAATGGAACTGGATGTCCCGCATCTGAAATCTTGCTCCTTGCACTACTGCTGTAGAAGCAGCCATGTGCCCCAGGAGCTGTAGAAAATGCCTTGCTGGTCAAGAGACCTGCAGGGTGAATGAGGAGGCCAGTGAGACAAGGGTCCTTGCCCTGTCCAAAGAAAGGAAGGAAGGCTCTGGCTTCCTCTGTGTTCAGCTCTGCGCCTATGACGGTGAGGAGCTGGACAGGCTCTAGAACTGACTTTGAAAGATTCAGAAGGAAACCTAGAGAGGTAAGCAGTTGCTGAGTTATCTGAAGATGTAACTTGACTTGGTCTGGAGACTGGCCTACTATGAGCCAGTCGTCCAGGTAAGGGAAGATGGCAATTTTTTGCCTTCTTAGGTAGGCAACTGCTACTGCCAGGCATTTTGTGAATACCCTTGGAGCAGAGGTGAGGCCAAAGGGCATTGCTCTGAACTGGTAATGGCCTGAGGGCAGCTCGAACCTGAGTACTTTCGATGGGAGCTTGATGAGAATCTGAAGTAGGCATCCTTGAGGTCCAGGGACTAGCCAGTCCCCTGGCCTTAGAGAGGGTAGAATAATTCCCAGAGTCATCATTTTGAATTTTAGTTTTAAAAGGTGCTTGTTTAGTATCTGAGATCAGGATGGGCGCCCATTCTCCTGTCTTTTTTGGGGTAAGGAAGTACCTGGAGTACAATCCTTTGCCCTGGTGTAGGGGTGGAACCCTTTCCATGGCTCTGAGAGCCAGGAGGGAAGAGATTTCTGCCTCTAGGGCAAGTGCCTCTGGTGGATTTGCAGGTGGAAAGGATCTGGTTCTCATCTTTGGAAATTTTTTCAAGCCGAGAACCAGTCCCTGGCTTACTACTTCCAGGACCCACTTGTCTGATGTCAGAGACTTCCAGTCCCGGACAAAGTAAGCCAGCCTACCCCCTACAGGTAGTTGAGAATCGGCCCTGGCCACCCCATCAGGGTGCCTGCTTGGCAGGGGCTCTAGGCTGAGGGGTGGAAGCAGGCCTGCTTGTACCCCATCTGCCTCTCCCTCTAAAGAACCCCCTCTGGGCGTAAGCAGAAGAGGAGGCCTGGGCTTGGTAAAAAGGCCTATGAAAAGGCCTGCCCCTGCCCCTGGAAGGCTGCCTTTGAGGAGTGGCCTGCCTTTCCTTGGCCTGTGCACTCTATAGGTGGTCCCATACTCATCCATTTTTCTTCATGTAATTCTGTCTGCTCCCCAAACAAAGAATTACCCACAACAGGAAAATCCATGGCCTTAGTCTGGGTATCCTGTGACAGGCTAGTACATCTGAGCCAAGCCATTCTGAGTGCCACAGATGTAGCCATGACTCTTGATGACACATCATTGAGAGTCCACTGCAGCATGGAATTGCACCTTAGATGCCTCAATACCATCAGCAGCCACCTTCTCCAGCTCCTTGGCAAGCTGGCCAGGGACCTGTTTTGCTAGAGCCATAACAGTATCCCATCTGGATTTCTGGTATCTAGCAACATAAGCCATATAATTTGCCTGTCTGAGTCCCAAGGATGCTGCCATGTACTGTTTCTTTGCCATGGCATCAATCCTCCTGGAGTCCTTGTCAGGGGGTGTGAAGCCAAGGGAATATTTGCCTTGTCACAGGCTGAAGCCTGCACTACCCCAACATGGCTGCATTGCTGTGTAAGGAACTCCGTATCAGAGCCTGACAATGTGTACCTCTTGTCCATTCTCTTATCCACAGGAGGTATAGTGTGAGGAGTTTTTAGAATTTTTACTGTCTGTTTCCCAAAAGATTTATGCAAAGGAATAGACAGTCTCCTAGACTCTTGGATATCCATCATTTCCACATAGTCAGGCTCCTCTTGATCATCCACAACTTCCTCCATAGGGAGCTGGAGGGTTTCAGCCACTTTTTTATAAAACATAAAATGAGAAGGGAACTCAGAAAGCCTAGGAGGAGACACTCCTGAAGGTCTGTCTGGTGAGATGTCTGGTTCAATGGGCACATCCAGACTTTCAAATCCACATTCACTCTCCTCATACTCCTCTTCCCCCTCCTCCAGTTCATAAAATTCCTCTAAATCGTACTCTTGAACTGGTGGAACCGGCCGAACCGTACGCTTACCTGATGGTGCCGGTTCGGGTCGGAACCAGGGAAAGCGACTGGACAATTTTAATCGCTTTGGCTATTTCTTCAGCGGTTGGAGAGGAAAGTTTTGGCTCCACACCAGCTGATCTCCTAGTCCTTTTTGCTGGAACCGACTCCTGTGATTCGGCTCTCCTTTTGCCCGAGGAAGTCTCGCCCTGGTCAGAGGGCACTCCCTCCGGTTCGGTTGGAACCGAACCGGGCTGGCCATCCAGTTCAGCGGACTTTTTGGCCTCTCTTTCCCTGAGCCTACCAACTCTCTTTTCCAGGGTAGCTGCAGGAAAATTTTTGCAAATCTGGCAGTCTGCATTGAGGTGGTCAAACCCCAGACAATAAACACAGGTGGTGTGGGGGGTCAGCCTTAGCAAAGACTTCCCCACTGACACTGCAGTGTTGAAACCCAGTGGGCCCAGTTTTTCTTTTGGGTTTCTCAGACATAATGCCAGCCTAACCAAACTTACCCGTTTATGGCAATCCGCCAGGTAAGACCCTCTTATCGGTTCCCAACCGTGTCACGGGTCATGGAAAAAACCGTAATAAAATCCGTTTTTTTTAGAACCGATAAGAACCGGTAACCACACTCTAAAGGACAAATTAATATATTTTAAACAACCTGATCGGTTCAAACCGAACCAATAAACCGTTTACAAGTTCCACACAGAAGAAATAAATGTAAAACCTATCTAGTACTCACAAATACCACAGACAGAGCTTGAACCGACTGGCTGTGGTTTAAATTCGGTCAAAAAAAACGAGAAAATAATACTTTAACCGACAAAATGAACCGAGCAGAAGGAGAAATCTCCGGAGCGACTGTTCAGTAAGGCGGAGTAAAGAATCTGACAGTTTGAGTTTGAAGAACAACAGACAGAGTTTTCAACCGCGCTCGAGCTCAGCGTTCCATGCCTGGCATGGAAAGTTAACTCTTTCACCTCCGGAGCAGTTCGAAGGTTGGGACTCACTGCATATGTCATAATATAGCAAGACTTCATGTTGTTTGAACCATGTGTTTACTTGCTGGGAAGACCTGGGACCCAGACAATTCTCTCAGTTGTTTATCGGTGAAACAATAAAAAGTTTCTCCCAGATTCAGCAAGAGTTTAATATTCCATCATCTGACTTCTATGGTTACTTGCAAATCAGACACTTCCTTCAGGCTGATGTTTGGAGAGGTGGTATGAAACCACAGGACGAACAGCCCCTCTTGGATCTCCTTCTAGAACTGGCTAATGGGACATCACAAATAACCCATCTGATTTCCAACTTGTATATGGCTGGAGAGTTGGATTTCTCGGACAGTAGATCTAGAATTCAGAAACTCTGAGAAGAGGAAATAAATCTGGGAGAAGGTGTTCCACAATGGGATGTGATTTTGAGGTTGGCACATAGAACCACAGCCTCACCTTCAGGGAGGGAATTCCATTGGCAAGTACTCTCAAGATATTTTAGAACACCCATGGTTGACCAGCCCGGTGGCGCTGGACACCACACCTCGCTCCACATCGGCGACATGGGTTCAGGAACGAACCCGGGTTGCCGGGGGTCAGCAGGGGCGGACTAGGATCGATTGTCCAATGACAGCTCTCCTAGTCCTGGGGAGAGGGTGCACGCTGTGCTCTGGTGGTCCCTGGGGATGCCCGGATGAACTGCAGTGGTGTGGGTGCTCAGTGGGGGGGTGGGCATGGCAGATGTCTGCACATTTGTGCACAGACATCATTGCACATCCATGCTCCCTCTGAGAGAAAAGGGTAAAAGCAGCATGGTCCATGGCAGCTTGATGGTCACTTGCTCCACCGACTGACAATGCCTGAAATAGGCGTGTGCCGGTAGTGGATCCTCACTGGTCATGGGGGCTGAAGGAGGAGCGCCTCTCGACGTTCATAGCTGCATATGCCAGCTGGGCACGTCGGCTTTGGGGTCGGAGGTGAAGGTAGGAGCGGTGGCTGGATGTACAGCAGGACTGTGGCTGCAAGGAGAGAAAAAAAGAGTAGTGATAAAAAAAGAACACACGTGGTGACCAAATACTTTGGACAAACTCACTCTGACAAGTGCTGGAGGAGAAGTGGGTTGGTGGGGTCCCTTGAACATATTTTCTGAAGCTGTCCCAAACTCAATGGTTTCTGGAGTCTTATAAGTGAATACTTGAGCCAGATCTTACAAGTGCAAATTCCCAGATACCTACGCTACCTTTTATTGGGGGAACCCCCTCCTGGGTTAAGGGGTCTCAAAGCTAAGTATCTATTCCCAATTTTAATAGTCGCAGCCCAGAAGGCCATCACAAGGTTATAGCTTTTAGCAATACCCCCAAGGGAGGAGCAATGGATGACCTGTTGTTACCAAATTAAAGTAATGGAAAGGCTTACAGCCAATCTGCACCTAACACCTGAATCTTATAAGACTCGCTGGTTGCCATTTTTTGAGTTCCTAGGTACCAAAGAAGGTGTCTCAACTCTGGAGATAATGGCTAGAGAAGCCCTAGATTAAGGGATCAGTGTGATCTGGTCCTGTCCTCCATGACGATCAGGCAAGCCTGCATAAACAGTCCCCAGATAACTGACCCAAGGAAATAATCCTTGAGCATCCATGGGCCCCACTGTGGATACACCACCAGCACGAACTGTACCCTTACCAGGTCCAGCACTAGTGGGATACCCTCACTGACTCCAAGACCACGCTGCATGGTGGTGGTTGGGTGGGTAGGGAGGTATGTTTAGTTTGGTAGGAAATTTAGCTTCACTGTCATTCTTCAGTTTACCTTTTGTTTGGTCATTGTCTCTGAGTAATCTAGGTCAGATTCATCAATGGAACAACCATAGAAATTTGGACTATATTACCTAATTCATTCGAGGACTTATCAGTGGCACTGGATTGATTGCTCTTTATAATTTCAAAATCTTGTATTTAACTCATAATTTATGTAAGAATTTATGTATTTGTGTAAGTTTTCTGTCTTGCCTGTCCTTGTTGATAAAACATATAATAAAAACTGCAATGTCAAAGAAAAATAAACAAACATGCTTTGGTGCAGTAGCGCTAGTATAGCGGGTAGTCTGCGTTTCATTTTTAAAAAGAAAAACGGAATCATAATCAAACTAGCTACATCAGAAATCTTTACAGAATGTGAGCAATCATAGAATGTATTTTATAAACTAGGGACACTTTGAAGCCTAAGCGGGGGTTGACAGTGTCCCTTTAATCCAAATGCTAAATGACAGCCTTCCAGTGGGGGAAATAACAGAAAGAAGGCAGGCCCAAGTCATCCTTTTAAAGACCATATTACAGCTAAGGTTTGATGAGTCAGATTAGAACCTGGAATGAAAAGAATTAGACTTCAATTTCAAGAATCCTTATTAAATTTATTTCTTTAGACAGATCACAAGAGCAAAAGTTAACCATACATCAAGACATTTAAATGACTTTTCCATAAAGCCAGTCACATTAATACCATTTCATAACCTGAGTAAAAATGTTGGTACTATCTGATATAAATCAACTAATGCTTGAGATCTCTGTTGTAACTTTGTTTGCACTGATGAAGGTTGCTTTGTTCTTTGCATGCCATCCGGTTGATTTCAACCATAAATGACTTGCTACTGCTATGATATTATCATGATAAAGGCAGATCATGAAATATGTTTCTTTGCCTGATCCACATTGTTAGGTCAGTTATCGGTACAAAAATAAGAGGGGTCCTCCTTTGATTTAGCTGCATGGTTTAGGACATTAAATGCTACAGCTGGGTGGAAGTATGGGATGGCACTATAGCCCAGAGGTTAGAGTAATGAGCTGTGAAAAAGCTTGGTATATCGACTAGACCTGGGTTTGATTCTCACAACATCCACTTGCATACTGTGTGACTCTGAACAAGTCACTTAACCACCCAGTGCTCCCAGGTCACCCCTGAAAACAGGCACTTGTGTCTAGTGGGCCTTACCCAGTTACCAAAGACTAAAATAAAAGTAGTGGTTTGAGTTCTGATGACTCTAAAGGGTCTCAAACCATTCCATTTGACATTATGTCACACAAACTTAAGAGCAGCATGTTTCATTTCTGCACAAGATAAAATGAATTACAAATAAGAACAGATTATCTTTTAATCTACACTATTCTTTGAAGTAAATACTCTGTCACACCATCACTTAGTTATCATTCTTTCTTAAAAAGGTTCAGGGAACTCTACTGCAACCACACACATACTGTACATCTGTGTGTGCATCTGCACATACGCAGACACATACACACAGAGTAATGAAAAATAAATGTTCCTAAAATAAATGGGAAGGGTTTAAATAATGTGTTTTGGTATGAAAACAAAACAAAATTAATAGCAAAGGCACTGGCAATGTCGGTAACTAGCTGCAAGCGTGCTGCGTCAAAACAGTGCCAGATTTCAGTGACTGTATTTAGAGCACCAGCACTGTGCCCCCCTCCCCGAGGTCCACCCCCCTGGAGTTAGTGTTTGTTTAGGGCGGGAATGGGGGGCTAAGGGGTGTATGTGGAAACACAGGTCACCCTAAATGACAGTTGCCAATAACTGGCACTGTCTTGACGTGGCGCCCCCAATGTAGCACCAACATTAGGTAAATACGGCAATGTCATCGTGAGTGACAGCTGAAGGAAACGGCAGTCACACACACACACACACACACACACACACACATTTATAAAATGGGTAAGAAAAATCTGCTGTGAAGATTCAATCTCCTGACTGAATGAAACACACCCCATGAGCATGTATTATTCCACAATGACCAGACACCTGCACTTTTTTTCTGCTTCCCTCAGAACCTTCTGGACATTTTATATGTAATAGATACTCCACTACATAGTGTGCAGTCATGCTCTGATATACACACGCTTTGGGTGTGTTGTGAGGCATGAGGCCACAGGTCGTGTGCATTCAACCACCTAAGGTGTGCATATATCAGAGCATGATTGCATACCCTGTAGTGGATTGGCTGTTACATATAAAACAGCAGTGCATGACAGTGGTGACAATTTTTAACCATACATTTTTTATTCTGTTTTAGAGTGCTCCATATCTCCTGACTTGTATGATATTTCTCTTTCCCAATTTTGAGTCTGCTTTAGTATTTTTCATATTTGAAATGATAAAAGGAACACTCCTTTTAACATGGCTCAGACCAGGTTTTCATCAGTATTCTGTATTGTTTTTGTACACAAACTCTTTAATACCACTTCTGTTGTGACTAAAATGAAATAGCATGCAGCAGACACAGCTCCCTGAACTTATGGGACAACAGGTGTGTGAAAACAGCTGAAAATATTAATGAAAACCTGGTCCGAGCCATATTGAAAGCAACGCTCCTTTTATTATTTCAAATGTAAAAAAAAAAAATACTACAGCAGATGAAAAATGGGGAAAGAAGAACCCAAGTATGGAGAAAAGGGGTAATCTAAAATAAAATTTAAAAGTATCAAGATTTTCATCACTACTATGGATTGTCCCACTCTCCAATCCACTATCAGAAAAAAAATCTGTAAGCACTTGATTTGATTTTTATTTTATCTAAGTAAGAACACTGGTCCCAAAAGGACCTTTTTCAGACACAATCCATTATACAGGTGATACAACACAAGTAAAATACAAAAATACACAGTGTGTAATTCAGTACAGAGTCAAATGCAGACATACAGAAATATTAAAAAAAACTTACATTTTTATAAACATTATTTAGAGGAAACATTTTTCCTCCCCTTGTGGGCAATTTTACTAGAATAATCAAAATACGAACAATTCCAAATGGCTTTTAAGCTGGAAACTGGGACAGATATTAAAAAAAAAAAAATCAATTTCAGCTATGTTCACATCAATACACACTGAACCACAACATTGCTTAAGAGTGTATTGTTACTGAAGTGTATTGAAGCAAGGAACCTTTCAATAGCACTGATACATTTTGAGCTAACGCCTTGCTTTCATTTTTCTTTATTTATTTACTGAATTTTGATGACTGGGTAGGCCCACTGGGCCCCAGAGGTCCCTTTTTCAGGGGCGACCCAGGAATAAAAGTACATGAGATTATAAACAGTTGAACATATACATAAAAGGTCATCATGGGTACACAGTGTTCGGCTGTTTACACATAGCAGTTGTTCAATGGATTTAAATATCTTGTTTGCAAGTTGTTGTTCATGTGATCCTACATTAGCCATACCTTATTTAAAAAAGGAGTTTCTAGTCCTAATGATTCCAAAATTAGCCCATTCTACAGATAGTTTATTTAAAAAAATTGAACTTTGGAACTGTTATGACTAGGAACTTGCCGCAACTTTTTAAATGAAAACTTGGAGTCAGATATACATGGCTGCATCTGTTGACATAGCTGTGTCCTGCCAATACAGTTTCCTTGCATCTATAAACTTTTAACCATCGCGTTATTACTACCTTGCCTATCTTGCTCATTGTTTGCTCCTCCCCACCCTAGCCTGTCAACCTTAACTGACAGCTCTTAATGCAGTAATGTGGCAGATATTACAAACTACCTTTGTATAGCCTACTTACGATGTATATTGAGCCTATAGGTATGTATCCATGGTGTCATTGTCTAGCCTTACACTATTGTAGCTACTGTCATTGTTTGCTGCTATACTGCACTGTATCATCGTACAATCTGTATTGCTTCATTGTACCCCGATTTGACCCTGAAAAAGGGACTGTAAATGTCTCAGCGGTCTTACCCAGTTTCCAAAACTCAAATAAATACATAAAAATAAATATGTTATTTAGTATAAAATTAGTTGGCATATTTAAAATTTTAAGGAGGCAGTATGGCGCAGTGGGTTAAGGCTCTGAGTTGCAAATCTGGAGACCTGGGTTTGAATCCCACAACCCCCTAGGTGCATACTGTGTGACCCTGAGCAAGTCACTTAACTTCTTTGTGCTCCCAGGTTGCACCGCAAACAAGCTTTCAGCTTAGTGTATCTCACCTGGTAAAATAATTGGTTAAAAAAAAAGTATTGAAAAAGCAGGTGTCCATCTCCTTAATGGAGGTAGACAAACCTTGATGTATTATTGACCACTGCATCAGAAGGCAATAATGGTATTCCATAAAAGGAAGCCTAATTCATTTTTCTAGTTTAAAACAGACAAGTATGCTGATGAGACATAGCTAGTAAGGGATTCTTCTGTCTTCCAAGAACCAGATTTAAGCAAGATACTGAAAGACTGGACAGACTGCTGGAGCACCCGTCAGGTGCTGATGTACAGGTAGCAGGATTCCTTAGAAATGTGACAACTTCAGATGGAAGGCGAGATTTTTGCAAGAAAGATGGACTGCATCTAAATCCAAAAGGAGTCCGCAGCACACTGGAGAAGCAAATCAAGACAATTGAGAAAACTTTAAAGAGAATCACCAACATGTCTTGAATCGCCCCTGACTCTGCATAAACAATGACTTACCACAACAGGAGTCTGTGCATGAAAGATGCCACCTCAAAATGCAGCCTTTAAAAAGTTATGGCATTCATAAAATTGTATATACTGGGACCGATGGACTTCCCGGTTTTTAGTCTGCGGCTCCATTACGCTCACTGGCATGATAAGAAGATGCCAGTGAAATGAGGGCACACCCCGATATACTGAATGGCGGCAGCTTTTGAACATTTTTATTAGCATGATGCCCACTTGCTAATGAAACGTGGGTACCGGTTAATTACCAAGGGCCTTGGTAGTGTCACGGTGGCAGCGTTCTCAATAGCAGTGGCATCATGCTAATAAAAATCTGTTCAAAAGCTGCTGCCCATTCAATATAATGGGGCATGCCCTCATGCCTCACTGGCATCTCGCCATCATGACAGTGAGCGTGGGGGTGGAGCTGGCAGCAGACTGAAAACCAGGAAGTCCATTGGACCCAGTTTATACAATTTTACGAGTGGCATAACTTTTTAAAGGCTGCATTTTGGGGGGGGGGGCATCTTTAAGTGCACAGACTCCTGTGGCTGTAAGTTGCTATTTCCTTAGTGGCAAGGACTAATCTTGGTGAATCTCTTTAAATTGATTATGGCATGGGACAGAGGAGGATGCTAGTGAAATCACAAGAAAAGGGGGAACTAATTAAGAAACAATGCACAACAGGAAGTGTGTCATACTTGGATAACATCACGCCTCAGGTGGTTGGGTAGAAGGCTGCAGGCCATGTGCATCCAGCACCTGAGAAGTGATGTTATCCCAGTGCAACACACACACACTCTGGAGTGCATTATTCCAACTACAGAATGGTTTGTTGTAAAAAAATAATGAAAAAGACAGGTTTAAACTGTTTAAAGCAGCAATGCAATGAAAAATGTTCCAAAAAATCTATTTTCAGCTATGACTAAATAAAATATTAGCATGCTTGTCAAACGTCCTTGTCTTGGTGCCTCCTGCGCTTTGCAGCATGAGTCTTTTTTTTTTTCATATCTAACCCTTTCTAGGTCTACTATGTTGTTTCTGTGGAAAATGTGGCAGCCATCTTTTTTTCTTGAGAAAAAATAAAATGAAAACATTTATAAAATACTAAAATTTTGGTCAAATTAGAAAATTGTACCATCAAATAAATTTATAAGATGCTGGGAATCTTTTATAGTGAAAAAAGGTAGGGACAAATTGTTGCCCAACTTGGTTGCACTGCTGCTTTAAATATGATCTTTGATAAAAAAAAGCACAGACAACATTACACCATATAAAGTAGTCTTTTTTTTTTTCTCCTACACCCCAGACATCCTTCAGTAGTGCCTACTCGGATCTCCACCCTACTCCCAACCTGAACCCCTCACTTCTCCCTAACCCCCTACCCCGGGCGACCACCGGCAGACCCGACCCCCGGTACCATCTCAGGGGCTGATTCTGCCCTCCCCTCGATGGTTACTCCTGAGTGTGAAGGTCTTACTGTGAGTTCGTCGGGTCCTCCAGAGGGGTTCTTGGGTGCGTCTGGGCCGGTACTTGGGATGTGGGAGGGTCCACAGGGGCCACTGTCATCTCACCGGCGAGTAGGAGGCTTTTTCCCCCTGCTTTTTCCCTACCCCCATGGAGCTCAGCTTAGCACGGCAATGTAGCACCGTAGCTCCACCATCCCCCTGGCATGTACCGTGCTGCTCAGTCAGCAAACCCCCAGCCACTGCCAGAGGTCACTCCGTAAGCAAGCTTTTCCCACTCCCACCCCCAGGAAGAGAGAGCAGTCTTCCGGACACTCAATCTCTCTCTCCCCCTGCTGACCCCCAGCGACTCCCGGCTCGTTCCCGAACCCGGGTCACCGGCGCGGTGCAAGGTGTGGCATCCAGCACCTCAACCCTCAGTGCCACTGGACTGGTCCAAGTAGTCCTTTTTATTATGCTTTTTAACTGTTTTAAGTTAATTTAACTGTAACATGTTAAAACACATTCAGAGCATTTGAAAACTGTTGTCATTGAATAAATTCTAAATGAAATAACTTAGCTGAATATGTATTTTAAATAACATGAAGGAACTGTTTTAAAATACAACTTTTTTTGGGCAGCTCTAACAAGGCAAAACAGTATAGATGCTACCGAACTAAGTGGGTGCTGTTTGTTTAACTTTTATAAATATGAAAAACACACATGGAATTTCCTTGTATGACTGTCTGTGTGTTGTACTTAACCCTCTGCTCTAGTGCCAGATAAAGTTATGGTTTGCTTGAGTGTTGCTGTTGTCAGTGTGCCATTAAGTATCTTCAGTCTGCAAGTTCAGAGGCGGGTTTGCAGTGCCAAGTTTGGAGAGCTACAGGATGTGAGGCAGACACCAGAGAGGCATCTGTACTTACATGGATTAGAGAAAGTGACAGGGTTTGAGGCTGTAGTATGGCATTGTTGCTGCTCCCAGACAGCATCAAACTCCAGTTGTGGTGATTGCTATGGGTTGGCCCCAACAGCTTTGCAATGGAGCTTCTGCCTTTTGTCCAGGTACTGCAATAATCTGACAAGCTTCAAGTCCGGCATTGATAAGCATTAGAATTGCAGTGGCATGGAGGCCATGCAGTTCGTATGTGTATGTGCTAATGAAGCTGCTTTGCAGATTTTGGATAACATCGTGGCCAGATAACGAATTCCCAGTGGTTATAATGTGTACCAAATGCCCTCCTCTGCCCAGGGTTTGGATAGCTTTTTTCTTGGATGCAAATAAAGGCTGAGCAATTAAGTGGTAATTTACTCAAAAAATACTTTTTTAAGTACGACGATTGGGCAGAGAAGTTGCTGGCAATTTTGAACATGCAGCTTTGGTACTGATCACTGACTTTTTCCTCTGCTTTTTAGGTTTTTTTTTTTAAACAATAGTGTGGCATATTGGTGTCCATTTGGGTATAGTTTAAATTCAAACAAATCAGGTTTAGAGCCCACTCTCCTTCACAGCTGAATCTTGCGAAGTTTAACTGAGGTTCCAGCCATAAGTAAAATTACTCACCTTAGTAATTATATTTCTTCTAATGGAGTCTTGCTGTATTCTGACAATTGCAGTGATTCCCAACCTTTGAACTGCCCCGGAGAACAAAGGGTTAACTTTCCATGCAGGGCATGGAACACTGAGCTCGAGATCGGTTGAAGTCTCTGTCTGGAGTGTTTTGAACTCAAACCGTCAGATTCTTAAGAGCCCAACTAAACTAAAAATTCTATGTGGAAATTGTAAAAATTCTACTAGCCAACTGGCTGAAAAGCTTTGGATTCCCAAGGAAGACTCAAGTCAGGAACCTCAAAAACTAAACCCAATGTACTCAAAAATAACATCAATAAATAAGCACCCCAAAAAAAAGAGAGGAGGGTGTAAGCAAATACACCCCTGGGGTGCAACACTGCACCTGCCCACCCACTTCCCAAAAACAGGTTCTGAGAGGGGAGGCAGGGAGGGAAGGAGGTCAGAATACAGCAAGACTCCATTAGAAGAAATATAGTTACTAAAATGAGTAATTTTTTCTTCAAACAACATGAAGTCTTGCTGTATTCTAACAATTGCAGACTACCAAGCAGTACCTCCAAGGAGGAGGGATAGAACCTACTTTGGGAATAGGCTCTGAAGTACTGCTGTGCCAAACCAAGCATCACTCCTAGCCTGGATATCCAGAAAGCAATGCTTGGTAAAGGTATGGACTGTTTTCCAGGTGGCTGCTTGACACATTTCTAGGAGAGGGATATCCCTGGCCACAGCCAGGGAAGCAGCAGTACCTCTTGTGGAATGAGCCCTCAGACCTGAGGGTGGAGTTTTTCCCAGTTTTTCATAGCAGAATTGTATGCAAGACACAATCCACCTGGCAATAGATCTTTTGGTGGCAGGTTTGCCCTTTCCCACTTCTCCATAAGTGAGGAACAACGGGAGGGAGTCAAACCTGTGATCCTTGGTATGCTCTATATAGTAACTAAGGGCTCTTTTGACATCTAAACTGTGTAGCCTCCTCTCTCCTGAGGAAGAATGATCAGTGAAGAAAACAGGGAGAGACATAGACTGGTTTAAATGGAAGTCTGAAACCACTTTGGGCAAGAACCTTCTATTGGTTCTAAGGACCACTTTATCACTATGAAAGGAGATAAAATCAAGTTCCACTGACAGGGCTTGCAGTTCACTGATACGCCTGGCAGAGGTAATGGCTACCAAGAACACGGTTCTCCAAGTCAAGTACTTAAGCTCTGCTGAAGACATAGGCTCAAAGGGGGGGTTGCATAAGCTGAGCAATGCAAACATTCAAATCCCAGGCAGGGGCAGGGTCTCTAAAAGGAGAATTGGTGTGAAACAATCCTTTAAAAAATTTACAGAACACAGGATGGGAAGATAGTGAGGAAGGCTTCCCCACAGACAAAAATGCAGAAACAGCTGACAAGTGTACCTTGAGAGTAGCTGGTCTGAGGCCTAGGCCATTAAGATGGACCATATACTGTAATACAGAACCGTAGGAAATTCAGCAGTGTCTTGAGAAATATTCTGCTTAGAACACCAAATGTAGAATCTTTTCCATTTGGAGTTGTAAGTCTTTCTGATGGAGGGCTTTCAAGAAGCCTTGAGGATGTCCAGAACCCCTTAGGAAATATGCAGATATGTAAACTCTTAACTCTTCAAGAGCCATGCCCTGAGATTGAGAGACTGAAGATTGGGGTACCAAATCCTCCCCTGAGAGGATGTTAACAGGTTGTAATTCCTGGGAAGAGACAGGGGAAGATGGACTGCTAGGAACAGCAACAGGGGGTACCAAGGCTGTCTGGCCTAATCCAGAGCAACCAGAATCACCTTGCAAGGTTGAGACCTTATTTTGACTAAAACTTTGAACAGGAGTGGGAAGGGGGGGAAGGCATACAGAAACTTCCCTTCCCAATTCAGAATCAGGGCGTCCAGGGGGACTGAGCCCAAGACTGGAGGTCTGCAACAAAAGAGAGGAAGTTGGTGATTGTCTGGGGCTGCAAAGAGATCTATCTCTGGAGTGCCCCACCTTGAAAAAATCACTTTCAAAACCTGAGGGTCCAGGGATCATTCGTGATGGCCCTGAGAAATTCTGCTCAGTGCATCTGCTAGCACATTGTCCTTGCCTGGAAGGTGAGCTATTACAAGAGAGACTTGCAGGGAATAAGCCAGGGACCACAACTTCATGGCTTCTGTGCACAAGGCCGTGGACCGAGTGCCTCCCTGCTTGTTGATGTACCACATGGTGGTAGTGTTGTCTGTTCTGACTTGAGCCACCTTGTTCTGAACTGACTGTGAGAACACTTTTAGAGCTAGAAAAACTGCCCAGAGCTCTAGAAGATTGATGTGGAGAAGGGATTCATGGGGGGACCACAGGCCCTGGGCAGTAAGGGACCCCAGGTGGGCTCCCCAGCCCAGAAGAGAAGCATCCATGGTAAGGGCCACTGAACAAGACTGGGTAACAAAAGGAACACCTTGCCTTAAGTTGTCATGATCCTGCCACCACTGGAGGGCCTGGATCAAGGTTGGAGTCACTGGCATCAGTTTGGTAAGGGAGTCCTTTCTCTGAGACCAGAAAGCTCTCAGGCAGAACTAAATATCCCTCATCTGGAATCTTGCCCCTTGGACTACTGTTGAAGCTGCCATGTGGCCCAAGAGCTGGAGGAATACCTTGCTGGTCGAGATACCTGAAGGCTGAAGGAAGAAGCTAGCTCCATAAGAGCCCTTGCCCTTTCTAGAGGAAGAAAGGCTCTTGCTCTGAGTGTGTCCAGTTCTGCCCCTATAAAGGTAAGGAGCTGGACTGGTTCGAGAACTGACTTGGGAAGGTTGAGAAGAAATCCTAGGGAAGTGAGCACTTGCTGGGTCACTTGCAGGTGAGACTTGACTTGGTCTGGAGACTGACCCACTAATAGCCAATCGTCCAGATAAGGAAACATGGAAATCTTTTGCCTCCTTAGGAAGGCAACTACTACTGCCAGGCACTTTGTGAAAACCCTTGGGGCTGAGGTTAGGCCAAAGGGCATTGCTCTGAACTGATAGCGGCCTGAGGGCAACTCGAACCTGAGGTACTTTCTGTGGGAACACCTGATGGGAATGTGAAAGTAGGCATCTTTGAGGTCCAGGGAGGCTAGCCAGTCCCCTGGCCTTAGAGAGGGAAGGATTATTCCCAGAGTTATCATCTTGAACTTTGATTTTAAAAGATGTTTGTTCAGATATCTTAGGTCCAGGATGGGTCGCCACTTCCCTGTCTTTTTGGGGGTCAGGAAGTACCTGGAGTACAGTCCTGTGCCCCAGTGTAGGGTAGGTTCTCTCTCTATAGCTCTTAAAGCTAGGAGAGAAGAAACCTCTGCCTCTAGGGTAAGGGTTTCCGAAAGATTTGCAGGTGGAAAAGATCTGGCTCTCATCTTTGGAAATTTTTTGAAGCTGAGAACCAGTCCCTGGCTTACTACTTCCAGGACCCACTTATCTGATGTAATAGACATCCAGTCCTGGACAAAGTAAGCCAGCCTGCCCCCTACTGGAATAGGAGAGTCGACCCAGGCAGACCCATCAGGGTGTCTGCTTGGCAGGGGCTTTAGGCTGAGGGTGGATGCAGGCCTGCTCGTCCCCTTCTGCCTCGCCCTCTGAAGAACCCCCTCTGCAAAAAGGAAGAAGAGGCCTGTGCTTGGTAAAAAGGCCTTGGAAAATGCCTGCCCCTGCCCCTAGACTGCTGCCTTTGAGGAGTTGCCTGCCTTTCCTTGGCCTGAGCACTCCTGTAAGTGGTCCTGTACTCGTCCATTTTCTTCATGTACTTCTCTGTCTGCTCCCCAAACAGAGAATTACCCACTACAGGAAAGTCCATAGCCTTAGCCTGAGTGTCCTGTGAGCAGCTAGTACATCTGAGCCAAGACATCCTCCAAAGAGCCACAGATGTAGCCATGACTCTTGATGATGCATCATTAGAGTCCACAGCAGCATGAAACTGAACCTTAGATGCCTCAATCCCATCTGCAGCCACTGCCTCCAGCTCCTTGGCTAGCTGGGAGAGGCCTGTTTAGCCAGTGCCAGTACAGTGTCCCACCTGGACTTCTGGTACCTGGCTGTATAGGCCATGTAATTCGCCTGCCTGAGTCCCAAAGAAGATGCCATGTACTGCTTCTTTGCCATGGCATCAATCTTCCTGGAGTCCTTGTCAGGGGAGTGTGAAGCCAAGGGAATATTTGCCTTGTCACAGGCAGCAGCCTGCACTACTCCAACATGGCTGTATTGCTGATATAAGAACTCCGTGTCTGAGCCTGAAAGTATATACCTCTTGTCCATTCTTCTATCCACAGGAGGTATGGTGTTAGGAGACTTTAAGATTTTTTTGTGTCTGTTTCCAAAAAGATTTATGGAGGAGAATAGACAGTCTCCTGGACTCTGGGATACCCATCATCTCTACATAATCAGGCTCTTCTTGATCTTCCACAGCCTCCTCCATAGGAAGCTGGAGGGTTTCAGCCACTTTTCTGTAAAACATAAAGTGGGAAGGAGACTCAGGAAGCCGGGGAAACACCTGATGGTCTGTCTGGGGAGATGTCCGGTTCCACAGGCACATTCAGACCTTCACTTACATCATAATCCTCAAATTCCCCTTCCTCTTCAAACTCCGGTTCATAAAAATCTTCAAGGGTATACTCTTGAACCGGGGGAACCAACCGAACCGAACCCCTGCCAGAAGGAGCCGGATCAGTCAGAACCGGACAGAGTGATTCCACAATCTGAATCGCCCTGGCTATCTCTTCTGCGATCGGAACATGAACCTCTGGATCCAAACCGGTCGATTTATCTTTGCGCTTTCTTTTTGTCGGAACTGATCCCTCAGAATCAGCTCTCCTTTTTCCCAAAGAAGTATCGCCCTGGTCAGAGGGCACTCCTTCTGGTTTGGTTGAAACCAAACCGGGCTGGCCATCTGGGTCAGCGGACTTCTCAGCCTCCTTTTCCCTCAGTCTACCTAATCTCTTCTCAAGGGTAGATTTGGGAAAATGTTTGCATATTTGGCAGTCTGAATCGAGGTGGTCAAACCCCAGACAATAAACACAGGTGGTGTGGGGATCGGCCTTGGCAAAGACCTCCCCACACTCACTGTAGTGCTGGAACCCAGTGGGTCCGGTTTTTTCTTGGGTTTTTCAGACATGGCCAACCTAACCAAACTTACCCTTTTTTCGGCAATCGCCAGGCAAGACTCCCTTATCAGTTCCTAACCGTATCACGGGTATTGGAAAAAAATGGTTAAAACACATTTTTTTTAGAACCAATAAGAACCGGTAACCACACACTAAATAAAGCAAAATTCACAATCAAATGGTCGGTTAAGCCGAACCGACCGCACTTTTACAAGTTCCACACAGAAAAATAGAACAATTCCTATCTAGTACTCACAGCACCACAGACGGAGACTGAACCGACTATGCGGATACTTTTTTTTGGTTTAAACCAACAAAAAACTGAAAACTTTAACCGACTTCGAACCAAGCTGAAGGAGACATCTCCGGAGCAACCATTCAGTGAGGCAGAGTAAGGAATCTGACGGTTTGAGTTTAAAACACTCCAGACAGAAACTTCAACCGAGCTCGAGCTCAGCGTTCTATGCCCTGCATGGAAAGTTAACCATTAGTTCTCTGGGGCAGTTCAAAGGTTGGGAATCACTGCAATTGTCAGGATACAGCAAGACTTCATGTTGTCTGAAATGGTGGAGCAAGCCTCTCCACTGTGCCATAACTTGGGGCATCAGATTGCCGCAACTGTGGCACTTTGGCAAAGGAAAGTGTGGGGTGGTGCTGAGTCTTATCATGGCCTCACCTCAGCAGATTTTTTTACTTTGGTGGTAAAGGCATTATTTGCTGAGTTGAATACTGTGTCAGCAAGAATGTTAATATTTCTGCTCAGGGGCAGTTCATTTATATATCTGTTTATCCCAGCCCTCAGTCCAACATAACTACTGATTCCATAGGGTTGACCACAGGTGCTTCTCACAGAGAAATAAAACATTCTCAGCACTGAGTTCAGCTCTTCAGGATCCACTGTATTTAAGTCTATTTGGTATTGGTTTCAGTGATCCAATCTTGAAAAACATTTACTGCCGAATTGGTTTGCTGTTTTGTTGTGGGGTCATTCCTATCACACTCTAGACGATCGAGGTTGTTTGACAGAAGCTGCAAGTGCCATTTGACAGTTTTTTTCTGACTTTCAGTTTGTTGTGCTGGAGTCATTTGATCACTGGGACCAAACCACACATTTAGGGATGACATGGTGAACAAGGTAAAGTTAACTTCTTGTGGACTATTAACGGACTGTCACTGCTATGTGGTCAATCTGACAGGCAAGATTTAGTGATATTTTTTCATGTTTTAGTTATGAGGCTGACGTGCTGGGACTAGATCTGTGATACTGTACTGGCATAACATAACAGGTCTTGTCCAAACTGACCATTCAGGAAGCTGGATTCTTTCTTGCCATTTGATGATTAAGCAATAATACATGACAGTATGTGGTATATCATGAGATACTGTCACGCCTCGGGTGTACTGTGATGCATAAGGCCACAGGCCAGGTGCCTCATGCACCTGAGAAGTGACGATATCCCATGATATACCACACCCTGGAGTGTATTACTATGACTATAAAATGGCCCTAAAATGTTAGTAAAAGGCTGGTCTTGGTAATCAGTTTTGGACCGTGCCGATATTGTGAGATATTGTCACAGGTTAAAGTCTGCTTCAACCAATCAGCTTTCAAGATTTCTCCTCTCCACTTTATAATTAAGCAATGTACCACAACAGGGTGTGGGTTATAACAGGATTTACCACACCTGGTGTGGTTTGGTCATGAGGCCGAGTGAGTAAACCACACCAGAAGTGGTAAATCCTGCCATAACCCACACCCTGTCGTGGTATATTGCGATTATATAATATCGATTTCTTTTAGATGGAAAAAATAATGAAGTAGTTTTTTTCTCCATTTTTAATGAGTTTTCTTTCATTTGTTATTCCACCAGAAAAAAATAGTCCTGGGTTGGTAGGGCTGTTGGTATGGCTGCAGACCCACTGATGCTATGTATGCATACTAATAGAGCCCCAGATAGATTGTGACATGGTAGAATTTTTTTAATTTTTTGTGTGTTAAAGGGACGGCTTCTGAGTTGTGGGTTATTAATGCTCATCAGTCACTTCCAGGCTCTACTTTAACATAAATGTGCTGTTTCTAACCTGACTCTGACTAGCTGAGGCTAATGCCATTATGTTGGCTGAATCAGAAATGAGGTTACGACAGTTCTGGTTTCATTGCATGAGGAATAAAAGTAATGATTTTAAGTATAAACAGAAATTTAGTATTAAAGGAGCAGGTTTAATGGTAGTACAGCGCTACAATGGGCAGCTCAGACTATACAGAATATGCAGCAGCAAGTCCTCCTTTTGCTTCTCGACGGGTGAGTGGTCAAAGATCAGTGTGAACTGCTACCTGCAGTGTGTCCATGTCCATGTGGTTCCCTTTTGCATACGGTGGAGTTTGTGTGCAGGTTGGAGGTTAGAGGGGTTTTGAGCAGCAACAACGAGGAGTGAAGGATTTCAGTGGCTCTGATGGTGTCAGGATTGTGGGAGCGGAGCTGACCATTTAAACGGTAGTTAGGTGAGCTGGGTGGAAGTGGTTATGGGGGAACAATTGTAGAAACTCTAATTTGGTGCTCCTTTGTATTTTGCCACTTTTTTGTTTCTTTTTGTTTACTTTGAATTTTTGAGTGGGAGTTGTTTGTTTACCGACGATGGGGGTCCCGGAGGCTAACTGAAGCCGAGGGCAGGCTTCACAAGTGCGGCCAGCTGTAAGGAGTTTTTTCCTTGCTTTGAAAGAGGCGGGGACGTGCAATGATGTCCAGCGTCCATCCCACCCCTTAGATGTTGGCACCAGTAGCTGCGTGAACACCCCAGCTTCCGCCACGGGTCCGTCGAGTGCCAAGCGTGACCCACACCCACCCCCAGAGAAGGAGAACAGTCCATAGGATGCTCAATCCAACTCCCCCCCGGCCGGCCCTCCAGCGATCAAGGTCTGTTCCCGAACCCGGGTCGCTGGCATCGCAAGTGGAAATCCAATTGCTGCACCAGTGGGCTGGCCCTACTATAACAAGTTTACTGCTGATCAAGCTGGTTATAGCAAAGGTTTCAGCACATCTAATTTAATCCACTCCAGGAACTAAAAATCATAGCTACTGCTTTCTGAGAATCAAAAACAATCCGATTATTCCCACATCAGCTAAAACATTAGAACATTCAAGTTACAGTCAGGCATTAACAGTCTCAGCTGAGTTTTTACTATAATATAAAACTGAATTATCAGCATTCATCTGTATTTAAGAAACTGGGGGGATGGGTAGGCAACTCTCATAATCACATCACAGAACTGCACACTCAAGCAGACTAGATAGACCAGTTTTGTATGTTCGCAAAACTTGAAGGCAGTTGGCAGATCATTTATGAGTACTGAAAGCAGCAACAAACTTGGTACTGAACCTTGAAGAGCTCCTTTTGCTATTACAATAGGGTTTTATGACACCCCCACCCCAGAAACAGTGTCCCCTAATATTAAGATACCATAGGGAAAAAAAATTATCTCAATGGTTCGGGTTTAAAATCTATAGTTTCCAGTTTCTTGAGAAGTAGTGAGGGATCTACACTGTAGAATGACAGTGAAAAATCTGTAAAGATAGCACCTGTGATCCTGCCTACTTCCAAACCACTACCCACAATATATTGTACCCTTAATATGCAGATGATTGTAAAATACTTAGAATTGTAAAATATTTACAGTGAAAGTCAGACCCAGCATCATTTGAGCATTGCAAGCATCTCAGACAAAACAGACAAGAGTGACACTGTTCTATAATTAGATACATTTCATATAATACGTGGATGGGAACCTTTACCCACAGAAAAAAAACATCATTTATTTCCCTGTAATATATACCTGTGACTAATCTATCAATTAAAGGTATACACCTACACTAATCAATCAATTACAGCCATATACCTGCACTAATTAAAGCTATATACCTACACTAATCAAACAAGTAAAAGTATATACCTGCACTAATAAAACGTACACAGCTGCACTACATGAAACCCTACGGAATACCACTAATAACACAATTAGGAAGCATTAGGAAGCTAGCCAACCCAATTAACAAACAGCAAAAGAACCTGGGAAACAAAGACACTTATACAAAACCCTTCCAAACCCAGCAATCTCCCAAACTCCTACCTGCACTATTCTCTCCTTGCTGCAAGACACTTTCAGGTGTCATGACATGATCACAAATGCAATCTCTGTAACAATAACCATCATAATGTACTATATATATTCAACAGACAATGAGTAAGGGTGGAACACTTGGAAGTATACCCATCTCAGGGGGGCTAATTAGGATAATAAAGTCACTCGCCCTTCGGGCTTGTGGCCTTATAGCCCTAATTAGCCCCTTGGATGGGTATAAATCTCCTTGTATACCACCCTTACCAATTATTTATTCTGCATTTATAACCCGTTTGTAAGCTGGTATCATCCAAGCATGTTTCCAGTCATCTGGGGCCTGGCATGTTTCTAATGACAAGTTAAACAAAATGGAGATTGGATAACAAACGGATTTAGCTGAAGAGAAAAACAAAAAACCTTGTTCAATACTGTGAGCTGTTTTAGTTTTATTGGTATTGATCAACATTGGTTTAATTAGCACCAGTTGTGCCCTGTATGATGGAATTCAGTGCAAACTAAAGTAACTAACAGATGCAGTATAAGGGCGATAAGACACTCTGGGCCAGATATTCAAAACTTTGCCCAGGGGCAAAATTAGCACTGCCCAGTGGGCAAACTGAGCCCGGGAGCACAAAGCAAGCCATATTCAAACGGAATAGCCCAGGGCAAACAGCTTCTGAATATAGCATGGTAATGAGGCCATGCAAACTGGGCTGGGAGTGCAGGGCAAACATTGCCCTGGAATAAGACAGCACTGAATAAAACAACCAGGAAGTGCAACCCACAACAACAACACAGTACACAGCAACGTGAGGGCAGGTACAGACGAACTACGTGGCCAATGTGTGTGCCAGCAAATGCATGGACTCAGTACAGTTGCAGGAAGCAGCAGATGAGAAAGAACAGTGATCAAAACTTTACAATATTCCCCGTACCATTAGCGCCGCGCTAACACATTAGCGCGGAGCTAAGCAGTTAACCTGGAGCAAACAACGCTTGCCGGAGCTAAAATGTGCCATATTCAAAAGTGCCATGCAAATGAGCCTACTTAGGTAGTCTCTGGGCAAACAACCGGATTAGCATCTCATTATACCCTGATTTGCACACAGTTTGCCTAGCGTTACTGCAGGGTCCCATAGAGCCACCTGAGGTCAGTCTGGAAGTACAGGGCAGACAAGGTCCAACCGCAGCTCCATCTGTAGGTCAGTCTGGCAGTGCGATGATAGCTACAGGCTACAGGTAAGCAGTACAGCATAGCATAGCATAGCATATTGTACCCCAGGGGACAGGACAGCATAGGCACAGGTGGTGGTGGTGCTGCATGCAACTGTCACACTGTAGGGCATGCTACAGTGCACAGCAGACACTACAGTAGCAAGGAGACAGTAGTGTGAGGACGAGCACTGCCTATGGTGTGGGCAAGTGATGCTGATTGCACTGTACACACTGACAGGCCCAACCTGCAGGTGTTTACTGACAGTCGACATTACTGTTACACTGTTGTGTGACCCATAGATGCTGTACCTGTGGCATGTGATGCCCACAGTGACATGTACATATCTGGCTTTGTGTTGTGGCAGTTGTACAGCTGTGTGGTATGTGGCTGGGGGGCATATAGTATCCGAAAGGCACACTAGTGTTGGGGGTATTCCTAATACTGGCCCATGTGCACTGCATGCTGAGTCCCAGCCTTGTGGCCACACCTGGTCTGTGGCACAGCCTGGCCACCCATACACACTCCCTCAACATCCTCCATGCCCACAGTGCTGCATGTGTGCTGGCATCTGTTTTTGTCCACAGATATGTGTGGTCAGCAGTGTGTGCTGTGGCTACACTGCCATGCTGTCCACTGGCGGCAGGGTCACCACTACTGCCTGGCATGGCTGGGACTGGTGGCAGATGATGGCATCATTGTGATGCCATTGGTTAGCAACAAGCTTCCACTATGTTTGGCTTTATCTATGTGTTATATTTATGTATTAGGGTCGTGCAAGACCCGCTAAACCCAACAAATCCAGCACAGCCATTTATGTTCTTGAAAGCTGATTGCCAGGATTAAGACCAGCTTTTCTGGGTAATCTACACAGCTAACTGTGCGCTAGTAATGCGCTTAAACCACGAAGCGCTAGCCGACTGAACATCGCATTGCGCTTGTATTCATGTCAGTTTGCCCCTTGCATACATTATACTTTTGCCTGGCGCTAATGCAGTTTGCCCGCGCTATTTGGCCTTTTGAATATGGCAGACCCGCGCTAATCCCGCGCTAAACCTGCGCAAATGATTTTTGCCCAGCGCAAAGTTTTGAATATCTGGCCCTCTGTGTATTGCTTACAATAGAGGTGCATATTATTTGTATATCCACTTGGCTTGTACTTATTGTATAGCTTGTCACTACCTCTGTAACTACCAACCGTGTAACCTGGGTTGTGCCTGAAAACGGTCCCATGGATCAGTGCACTTACCCGGTTAACAAAGACTTAAATAAATAAATAAAATTTTAGGGCCTGAGAACCTGAAGGACATATAGGTATGTGGCTTGGGACTTTAAAGAGCTACTATACTACCTGGATATACTGTAACAGTAACTTTCAGAAGTAGTCAACTATCATCTGAAGTTTTTTTTTTCTTTTACTGAATGTCCTGCTAATTAGATTTTCTACCTTACAGTACTTGGTGTGATGTGTAGACTAGTACATTACCTGGAGACTGACAGTCAGTTCTGTTTATTTATTTATTTTATTTATTTCTAAGAATCAGTTTACAACCTTTGAGCCAGAGGCTCGTTTTCAAAGGTACTTCGTCACATAGAGACATACATTGTGTTTTTGGTTACATAGCATAGATTTGCAAAACAATAGGCGTTCAACAGAGGCGCCACATCACACTGTGGTCAGACAAATACAATTAGGTTACAGGGTACATGTAATTGATAACAGGTGTTACACAAGTTGGTATCAAGTGAGCAATCTAGTTGGTAAACACTGAAACAGCTGACACTGGCCAGGTTAAACATAGACACGGTGTACAGGGAAGTGGTGGTGGGGATGGCTAGGTGGAGAGCTGCCCGCAGGGCATTGTCAAGAGAAACAAAGGTGGAGGCTTCTTTCAGAGACAGGAGCAGTTAGTGCTGATGATGTGGTTCCGAAGGGTGGTTTTGAACTTGGAGATGGTGGTGGCATTGGTGATGGGGGCAGGAGAGAGTTAAACCAGGTTGGGGCTCTATAGCAGAAGGACCTCTGGCAACGGCTGGTTCTTGATCTGGGGACCATTAGAGTGGTCTTGTAGGAAGACCGTGTTGCAATAGTGGGAGGGCTCTGGTGGATGGATGTCGGTACCCCAGGGGGGGAGAGCCCAAGTAGAGTTTTTTTTGTGAGGAGACAGGTTTGGTATCGGAGCCATTCCTCCAGGGTAAGCAGGTTAGCCTCGACATACAGCTGACAGGTGTGTGTGAGCCTGGGGGCACCAGTAAT
The DNA here is from genome assembly GCA_016271365.2 of Neoceratodus forsteri. Lineage (NCBI taxonomy): Eukaryota > Metazoa > Chordata > Ceratodontiformes > Ceratodontidae > Neoceratodus > Neoceratodus forsteri. The sequence goes on from CM057450.1 coordinate 733,747,861, forward strand.
CAATCTGCAGGCTTTATTGAGGGTTAAGTGAATTTTGTTGAGTGCCATGGTGTCGGCAGCACCATATACTGGTAAACCATAGTCTACAAGGGACAGAACGGATGATGTAACAGCGAGTCGAGAGCATTTGGGGAAGGCAGGTTCTATGGCAGAAGAGGATGCCAAGCCGGTGTTAGTAGTGGATGTTAGGGCATCAATGTGGTTGTGAAATGAGGCTGAGTCAAGGTAACCCAAGGTATTTGTAGGAGCAGACTTGTTCCAATGGCTGATTGGTACTTGGAAGGATATAGAGTGGGTGGTTGCTAGCTTTGTTTTGGGGTGGGAAAAAAGCATAGCTTTGGTTTTATTAAGATTGATGACGAGTCTGCGCTCCTTAAACCAAGCCTCGGCACTGTTGAAAGACTGCTGTAGGGAGTCCTGGAGGAGATGGGATTACGTGGGTGGCAAAAGGACAGCGCTGCCTGCATACAGTAGAATTTTGCCAGGGCATGCACTGGGCAGGTGTTTAGATAGAGCGAGAAGAGAAGGGGCCCAGGATGGGGCCTTGGGGGACCCCAGAGAGAATGGGATGGGTATCAGAGAGTGTGCTATTAATTTTTACACACTGAGATCGGGTGTCAAGATAGCTAGTGCACCATGCTAGGGGGCCAGCTGAGAGACCAGTGTGGCAGAGTGCATTCAGCAGAAGTGGATGGGAGATGGTGTCGAAAGCCTTTGAGAGGTCGATGAACACTGCACCAGCTAGGGAGTTGGTATCCAAGGAGGAGTGTAGAAAGTTGGAGAATTCAATAAGGGCAGTGCTGGTACTGTGACCAGCATGGAAGCCATGTTGCTCTGGGCATAAAATGTTATGCTTAGCCAGATAATCAGTGATTTGAATGGCCACCACTTTCTCCAGGGCTTTAGAGAGGGGGAGGAGGATGGAGATTGGCCAGTAGTTGTTGGCCGATGACCTGTTGCCCCCTTTATGAATAGGTGTGATAATGGCTGTTTTCCAAGCTGTGGGAAATTGTCCCAGGCAGAGTGACTGGTTAATTAGGCTGGTGAGTGGGGCAAGGACTTCATCTAGCACCAGCCTGAGGATGCTGGGGTCCAGTGAGTCACTGCCGGGATTGTTGCCATTGAGAGCTTTGATTAGGATGGGTCTGGCTTCCCGGGTGGAAATCTTGCGCAGGTGGAAGCTGGGGTGCTGGAGGACAGGGGGATGTTGGTTGGGGGGAGGGTCAAAGAAATTACTAGGGAGGACTGAGCCAAGGTCAGTGAAAGTGGCGTTGAACCAGTTAGCTATGGTGGCAGGCTCGGTGGAGGTAGTGCCATTTCTAGTGAGCTGGGATGGGGCAGGGGAGCAAGCTTTACCATTAAGTTGCTTAATATTATCCCAGAAAGTCCGGGCTGAGCCCCAGGAGGAGGGAAGGGAGGCCTGGTAATGGTCTGCCTTGGCTTTCCTGATGGCCCATGAGCACTTATTCTGGGCTGCATTGTAGGCCTGCCTATCAGACAGACGACCTGTTTCAGTGGCAAGGTGCCAGAGGTTATCCCGGTTTCTAAGTAATTGTAGAAGGGCCGGGCTAACCCAGGGTGCGTTCTGTTTTTTGGACCGGATTTTAGTGAAGGTGCAAAGAGATCTGAGCCATGTTGAAGGTGTGAGTGAAGAAGGCGAGGCAGTGTCAATGTCGGTTGCACGCTGAATGGGGGCCAGTTTATCTGGGTGAGGAGTACTTTAAGTTTTTGCAGCCCACCAGGGCGGAGGCGCCTGCGGAGGGTGGTCTGGGCTTTGGGTTTGGGATTGGGGACTGCCCAATGAAATAGGATAGGGGAGTGGTCACTTAGGGAGTCTGGGAGGACCTGGATGTTTTGGACCTGGATGTTCCTCCTTACACATGATCAGCATTGTGTCAACACTGTCTGTGACATCACTAGTAACCAAGAAGAGCCAATTTCCTGCTGCTTGACTGATAACTTGTGAGTCATGCTACCAATCAGGCACCAGGGCTTGTGATTTTGCAGTTAAGTAAGATCACAAGCTGATGATGTAGTGGGAGGAACAGAACGTGATTATGTCTGCTTCCATGTATTGCTTTTTGCATTACCCAATACGATTGGGTAGAAAACCATCTAAAACGCACGTAGAAAAGCACTTTAGAAATAAAATGTTGCAGGCAGTTGGCCTTAAAATTTTACTTACATTTTCTGCCTGTTGTTTTGTGCCACTGGGTCAATAACAGTTTTGAAAGGATAGATTCAACCAGCTCTATCCATATTTCAAGAATGTTTTCACAGTAACAAAATATTTTTTCTTTGTCATTTGCGATGATACATTTTCATTCTGCAAGAAAAAAATACTCACCATAGTAATCTTCTTTCTTCCAAGGTGTCCTTTAGCATCAGTAACATCAAGCAGTTAGCTGACCAAATAGAACTACCTCGGAAGTGTGGTTTATGCTAATTAGCATCAGCTAATCAGAGAAGAGCTTGGGGGTGTGCTCAGGAGAGCCTGCCAGAGAAGGCACCATAATTTTTTCGAAGCTAAATGGGCACATGCCCAGAATTATGAACCAATAGGAATTAAAAAACAAGCAAAAAGCATGCCCCATAATAAACAATAAAAACCTTGCTTAAAACGAAGTTCAAAGTGAAAACACAGTAAACTTGGGAGAAGACAAAGGCAGAGTCCTCTGTTGTCAGGGGAGGTAGGGTGGGAGCTTACTGATGCTAAAGGACACCTTGGAAGAAAGAAGATCACTACGGTGAGTAATTTTTTCTTCTTATCCCAGGGATCCTTTAGCATCAACAGCATAAAGCAGACTGGGTAGCAGTGTAGTTGGGAAGAGGGCAGAGAACCTACTTAGGAAAGAGGCTCTGCAAAACTCCCCTTCCAAATTTGGCATCAGATGTAGACCGTACATCCAGGCAGTAGTGCTTTGTGAATGTGTGCACAGTCTTCCAAGTAGCTGCTTTACAAACATCCAATAAAGGAATGTCCCTTGCAGCTGCCATAGAGGCAGCAGTGCCTCTAGTAGAGTGGGCCCTGAGGCCCTTAGGAGGCTTTTTGCCAGCTTTGTCATAACAGAAATGAATGCAAGAGACTATCCAATGAGAAATGGTTTTCTTGGTGGCTGGTCTTCCTCAAGCCACTTCTCCATAGATAAGAAATAGTTGAGTAGAGGAGCCCATGACCTGCTTGGTACACTCCAAGTAGTGGAACAGGGCCCTTTTGACATCCAGACTATGGAGTTTATGTTCCCCAGGAGTGGACTTTTCAGTAAAGAACACTGGTAAAGTAATGGATTGGTTAAAGTGGAACTCAGAAACCAACTTGGGTAAGAACTTCCTGTTTGTCCTAAGCTCAATCTTATCCCTGTGGGGGATAACGTAGTTGAGCTCAGTACAGAGTGCTTGCAACTCTAAAATCCTGCTTGCAGAAGTAATGGCTACCAGAAAAACTTTCCCAGGTGACATTCTTGAGATGGGTCATAGCCATGGGCTCAAAAAGAGACTTCATAAGCTTGGCAATACACAGGTTCAGACTCCAAGGAGGGACAGGTTCCCTGACAGGTGGCTGAAGATGTGAAAGGCCTTTAAAAAACTGTTTGAACACTAGCTGGGAGTAAACAGATTTGGACTTTCCCACAGAAAGATAAGCCAAAACTGCAACTAAATGCAGATTAAGTGAAGAAGGCCTCAAGCCTGAGGCCTGGAGATGAACCAGATAGTCCAAAAGGATGGTGTCAGAGGCTGAGACTGAGAAGAGGCTAATATTCCTGCCTTAACATCAGATGGAGAATTTTTTCCATTTGGCTGCATGGGTCTTCTTTGTATTAGGCTTTTTAGTCATCCTCAGAATCTTAAGGACCTGTTCCGAGTACCAAAAAGCAGGGAACTCTTAACTCCTCAACAGCCAAGCTTTGAGGTGAAGAGACTGCAGGTCTGGATAAGTCACCTCTGAGTGGAGAAGAGTCAGGAATGAGTGACTGAGGGGAAGAAGAATGGGCCTGCTGCATGAAAGTGTTAGCAGCAGAGGGTACCAAACGTGCCTTGGCTAATCTGGTGCCACCAGAATCACTAGTGCTGGTTGAAGCCTGATTTTCAGCAGGACCTTGAAAATGAGAGGAAATGGAGGGAAGGCATACAGGAACTTCGCTGACCAATCCAACACCAGGGCATCTGCTAGGAGAGTTCCCAGGACTGGTGGTCTGCAGCAGAAGACAGGAAGCTGGTGATTGAGAGGGGAGGCAAACAAATCTATTTCTGGGGTCCCCCACCTCCTGAACACTGTGGCTTGCACTTGTATGTTGTAGTACCACTTGCTGTGTCCCTGACTGATGCAACTGAGGGCATCCACCAGACTGTTGTCTTTGCCTGAAAGGTGAATGGCTCACAAGAGTCACATCGAGAGAATAGGCCAGGGTCTAAATTTTCATGGCCTCTGCACAGAGGACTCCTGACCTTGTGCCACCCTGTTTGTTGATGCAGAACATGGCAGTGGTGGTATCTGTGCTGACCTGCACTGTGTGCCCTTTGATTTGAGGGGCAAAGGTCTTTAGTGCCAGAAAAATGGCCCTAAGTTCCAGAAGGTTGATGTGTGACCATGATTCCTTTGGAATCCAGGTGCCACTGACAGAGGAACTGTCCAGATGAGCCCCCCCATCCTAGCAGGGAAGCATCTGTAGTGATGATTTTTGTAGAAGAGGGTACCTGGGAAGGGACACCTACCAAGAGGTTGGCAGTTTCCTTCCACCAGCACAAGGCTTGAAAAAATGTCTGGTAGTAGTTTGAATGGAGCATTGCTCTTTAGGGACCATTAGGAACGTAAATGATACTGAATGTCCCTCATTCTGTACCAGACTCCTGGGAACACAGCTGTCATAGCTATCATGTGTTCCATGAGTCTTACAAAGTGTATGATCAGCCTCGGTTGGCCCAGGGTGACAGAGTTTGCCACTGCCAGGAAATTCTGAATTATTTCTGGTGGCAAGAAGGCCCTGCTCTGCTTTGTGTTCAATTGTGCTCCTGTAAATGTTAGGAGCTGAGTTGGCTCTAGGTGTGATTTCTTCAGGTTTATGAGGAATCCCAGAGAGAGCAGGGTGCTTTTTGTGATAGATAGGAACTCCTGGACCTGAACTGGAGTTTTTCTCACTATCAGCCAGTCATCCAGATAAGGGTAGACGGATGCCTCTGGTTGCCTGAGATGTGCTGCTACGACAGTCAGGCATTTGGTAAACACCCTTGGTGCAGATGTTAGGCCGAAGGTCATGGCTGTGAACTGGTAATGCCTTGATGGAAGCCTAAACCTCAGAAATTTTCTGTGGGACTGCCTTATGGGAATATGAAAATAGGCATTCTTGAGATCTAGAGAGACTAGCTAGTCTCCCTGTTGCAGGAACTGAATGACCATATTTAGTGTCACCATCTTGAATTTTGGTTTTAGAAGGTGTTTGTTGAGATGCCTGAGGTCAAGAATACAGTAGGTCACCACTCCCCATTTTTCTTTGGGTGAGAAAGTACCTGGAGTAGAGGCCTTTGTTTCTCTGTAAGGCTGGTACTCTTTCCACCACTTTTGATGCCAAGAGGTTTTTGACCTCCAACTCCAGCAGGAGGTTTTTCTGATGGAGTTAGGAGTTTTGAAAACAGAGTGCCCCTTAAGGCTGGCATCTTCTTGAAGTGAAGAGGCAGGCCCCTTTCCACTACCTCCAAGACCCACTTGTCTGAAGCTATGTGAGTCCAGGCTTGGAGGTAGTGTGAGAGCCTGCCCCCTACTGGCAGAGGGGAGGTGACCAGGACACTGAAGTCAGGGTTTGGACTGAGTTGCAGGGGCCTAGGTAGTGGCTGTCTTTCTCTGGCCTCTTCTGCCCCTTCCCCTGTAGTATCCTCTCAGCTGGGAGTAGTCATACTGAGAAGAAAGATAGGGGTAATAAGGCTTAGAAAAATAACCCCTTCCTCCGTTTGTCTTAGGCTGAGACTTCTGAGTGGAAGCTCTTTGCTTGGCAGTATTGCTCTGACAAGTGGACTTGTACTCATCCACTTTTTTCATGTGCTCTTCTGTCCTAAAGTTGAACAGAAGATTTCTATTGCAGGGAAAGTCCATGGCTTTGGACTGAGTATCCTGTGTCAAACTGGTAGTTCTCAGCCAGGCAAACCTGAGAGATATGGCCTGGGCCATAACACTGGATGCAGCATTATTATTGTCGTCTGCCATGTGGAACTGATCTTTAATGACTTCCAGGGCAGTCTTAGCTGTTTCTATCATGTCCTGGACCATAGAATCAGATTCTTGTTGTGCAATGGCCAGGACAGAATTCCACAAAGCCTTCTAGTACTTGGCTGTGTAGGCTAAGTAAGAAGATAGATGAAGAAGCAAAGAAGCAGAAGAATAAGCTTTCTTTGCAATGTAGTCTATTTTCATGGAATCCTTGTCTGGAGGTAAGGAAGACAAAGGTACTCCAGCTTATATCACAGGCAGCTTGCTACACTATTCCCTCATGCCCAGCGTGGACAGACAGAAAGTCAGTATCCACTCTGGACAGCTGGTATTTCTTGTCAATGCATTTATCAACCCCAGGTAAAGAGGATGGGGTCTGTAACAGCTTCATGGTGTTTCTCCTGAAAGCTTTGTAAATAGGAAGAACCATCTTTTTAGGAGGAGGGAAACCTTTCATTTCTCTGTAGTCATCATCCTCCTCTTCCTCCTGGCTGGGCTCCTGACAGGGTATGACAAGAGTATCCACCAAGTGCTGGAGGAAGGTTAACACAGAGAAATTTTCCTTCTGGTCCAAAGGGGAAGCACCAACATTAGGATCAGGGGAAATGTCAGGCTCCAGGGGATTAATGTCTGAAATATTGTCTGGAGCATCATAATAATCATCCTCGTCCTCTAGAGGTGGCAGTATAGCACAGTGGTTTAAGGCTCTGAGCTGCAAACCTGGAGACCTGGGTTTGAATCCCACAGCCCCCACCTGCATACTGTGTGACCCTGATCAAGTCACTTAACTTCCTTGTACTCCCAGGTTGCACCTGCAAACAAGCTTTCAGCTTAGTGTGTCTCTCCTGATTAAAAAAAAAAAAAAAACTCCTAGGCCCCTGCATCAGAGGGGACTGCAGAAGGATGTTTGCTTGACAAGGCAGAGAAAAAGGACCCCATGCCTTGTAAGGTCAGGAAAACATGCCAAGCCTTTGCCATATCCTCAGCCGAAGGCAACTCCTGAAAATCTGAGAGATTGTCAGGCTGTGTGAGCAAAGTAAACAGTAATGGTCTGGACCCAAACACTTTAAGTACAGATCGTGGGTATCAGCTTTAGCCACAATCCTGTGACAGTTTAAGCAATTTTTAAAACCTGTGGGTCCAGTCCTCTTTTGGGGGGTTTATGACATGCCAATTCACAGAAACCATTTTAAATTAAAAAGTTCCAATACAATTAGTAGCAGAATGCAGTCAGTTCCCTCGCAGTAAAGAACCGCTATTTCTGAAATAAAAAACTAATGAAAATCACGGTTCCTGAAGAAAAAATGAACTGCGATTTAAAGTTTAAAAGAAACCGTCGAAAATACACAAATGTGGTTAAAATAAAGTAATAAAAATATAGGAGGGAACTGTGGAACCAACCGATAAACATGGTTCCTGGAAGCCAAGGGGAACCACGATAAAACCTCAGAAAAACATTCAGCACAGTATAAGAAAATAAAACGATGAAACGTTTACCACAAAAGTTCAAGAAAAACCTTTTCTTGGCCAATTGAGTGGGAACACCTCAGAGGCAGTGTTGCTCAGTCAACGGAGAAAAAATCTAGCGCTTTCTCTGGCAGGCTCTCCTCAGCACACCCCCAAGCTCTTCTCTGATTGGCTGATGCTAATTAATTACAATAAACTACAACTCCGGGGCAGTTCTGCCTGGTCAGCTAACTGCTTGATGTTACTAATGCTAAAGGACTCTTGGGGTGAGAAGTGTACCTGTTCTGCAAATCAATTACTTATGCAATATTATATAGAAGATAATGTATGGGCAGCCATACACAACAAGCCTGTGTCTGCATCAAATGGTTTCTATGGTAACCATAAAGCTCAAGACAAAGACACAGGCTTGTCTGTGTATGTTATTGTGTATGGGTTTCCATTCCTGTTTTAGACACTACATTTCCATTCAGTGAACTGGCAGTTTGGGGGGCACTTGAGGGCTGATGGTGGGCTCAAATAATCAATTCAGTGTGCAGCTAGTGACAGCTTCCAGCTCTTCTGGTTAAAGGCAAGCAGCTATGTAGCGGCATTTTCAAGTTGCACAGCAGCAGTGACATTACTACCGCACCACAACATATTGGTGTCACTACTGCAGCACAACATATTGGTGTCACTACTGCCACACAACACATTGGTGTCACTAATACATTCCAAAGCTCGAGAGGTCCATTGTAATCTGAACCTCAAGGTGGCAGCACAGGCTGGTTGCGCATGGTTTTGCCCAAATAGTAATTTATATAGTGTATAGAGATAAAAATAAAGTGTTTTTTTAACTACTTAAACTACTGTATCCTATTCCCGTTCATTCTGCCACTGTAATGTCCCATTTTTGGCTATTCTCCTGTTGTGATGTAGAAGTGAAAGTTAATACAGATAAACAGCCGTTTTCATTTTTTTTAAATTAATGTTTATAGAAAAGTTTACTTTTCAACATTTTGAGGAAATACAGAGCAAACTAGCAAAGGTCCACATTATCATGTTTGGCTTTCTGGTATCTGTTGGGAGTGTGGTGTGCTTTTTTGGCGCTTCTTTTGTTAGAGATGGTTGCACGGTCATTGTTTTCACCTGTGTAGAACACTGTTGCACCACAGAAGGATACAGTCATGTTCTACCTTTGCACTGTGGTACAACAGCATTCTGCTTTGGATGAAAATCCATGCACAAGCTTCCTCTAAACACTATATAGTTGTATGCATCATTATAACTGCTTTGGCATAACTTTTGAAGACTTTTTTTTTTGTATTATCTTTTTACCTCCTCCCTACGTGCTCCACTCCAGCCTCTCCTTCAGGCTTGCCAATACCTGCTCTGGTCCATCTGCCCTGCTCTGGTCCATCTGCCCTCCGATCCTCCGTCTCACAGAGCAGCCGACCCCCAGGATAACCTGGAGTAATCCTTTTTCAGATGGCTCCCCCTCCTCTGAGGGGAAATGCACCAGCCAGGGGCAAGCCAGCGCTACACTTGGCCCTGGGGTGCTGATGGGATGGAGGACTCAGCAGGGACATGAATGGCACCAGACAGCCAGGCAGCTGTCATCCGGCTTAGAGTGGGGCGGTAGTGCTGCTTTTCTGGTGCATCCCCAATGTGTGTCTGTTGTGCTCCCAGTTTCCACCAGGGGCTACCACAGCACAACGTCAACCCATACCCACTCCAGAAGAGGAGAGCAGTCCTATGGACACTTGATCCTTTCCTTTCCCTGCCAGCCTCCAGCGTCCTGAGTCCGTTCCCGAACCTGGATCACTGGCGTCGGTCAAAGTAAGGCACCAGCGCCTCAGCCTTCTATACCACTGGGCCGGCGAAGACTAACTTAAACATATGTATTTCACTTGTGCATACCTCAGCGTACTAAACATCACATTCTTTAAGAATGTACTGTGAGAAATCTAAGGGTAAGGTACAGTCCAATGTTCAACAAATTGCAAAATTAATGATTATGAAAGTGTACCTTTATCATGTTCTGAGGAACACTAAGTATATACATTCTACTAATTTGGATTGCCAAGGAATGATTAAGTTGGAAGTGTTGATTGTTTTGAAATGGCGAGTCATTTTGGTAGAGTCTGCAGGTGTCCCTTTATCAGAGTGCATTTCATTGGTACTAGGGCACTTATCTGAGACCATCAAGCTTGTTAAATGTGTTCAAGATTTCCTCGGTTCACTCAGATTCTATTCTAAATGGCTCTGATACTTCTTTGCTTATGCATTTTTTTTACAAACTTTAATTTATGGATATCCGATGACAGAGTAGCAAAATGTACATACAACATACGAATGCATTCACTGAGCAGAGGCAAAATATCTGTTCAGTATTTTCTTTAAAGGACACTGCAGTACAGTAATATTGTTCAAATACAGTCCATCCTCCCCCTTAAGTATGTAGGAGAAAAAGACAAGAAGAATAAACTTTTAGGTTATAGCACTCTCACCCCAAACTACTTCCATTAATAACATTTTGCCAAGTTTCACTCCCACTCGCAAAATCAAACCAATTGTGGGAGATGATTCTTGCAAACTAGGCATAACTCTATATATAAGATTACCTGTGCTCTGTTAAAATGAAACCCTGCCCAAACGCCGATCCTCTAAGGGATCATACAGGAGAAAGAAATACATTGTAGGGTATTAAAAGTCCACAAACTGAGCAGTGAGCATCAGCACAGCTTGAAAAGATCACACTGTTCAGTTGCACAGATATAAAACATTTACAGGCATACAATCTTAGATAACACAGGACAATTGCTAATCTTTAAACATATAGTATGTATGCCTGTCATTATTTAACTTGGAGTATCTAAAGACCAAAGCACTGCCTTACCAGTACTTCAGCCCACAGGGACAAATAAATCAAGACAGTTCAAAAATTGTTCATTTTAGTTCCCCATTCACCTTGTCTTCTGGAGCCCCCGCATCCATTGGAGCCAACAGCTTTTCAGCAAAGTTAGCAGCAGCTTCAGGATCAGTGAAAATGTGAGGCTTGTTCTTATGATGTATTTCCAGTTGGGCTGGATAAAGTAATTTGAGCCCTCACAACCTTTGGCCAGCAAGGATTTCTTTGTGATTTGCAGCTTCTTGTAATGGTCCTGCATCTGCAATGAGACATCTGGGAATAACCCCAATCTGCTGCCTTCCCATATGATATCCCTTTTGCTTCGTGCAGCTTTGAGCAGTGAAACTCTGGCCTCCAGTGTAGTCGTGGCTATCGCTGTAAGTGGCCTTTCCCCAGATCCTCCTTGTGGCTTCTGGTGCAACAGCATGGTGAAGGCTTGAACCACCCTCACCCCCCTGTCCCTCAGAAGCAGATTTAGATCATCAAAGATTATTTTATCCAGTATATTCACCAGCTCTGTGCATCCTGCATATCATGAGGGAAAACCCACAATCAGAACATTGCATTGTCGGAGCCCATTCTCCAGCATTTCAACCTTGGCTTGCAAAATACCCACATCATGGATCAGGCCTGAACACACTTCAAAGTTACACTCAGATGTAGAAATGAGCTCAGCAATGGCATATTTAGTCTCCGTTATTTCATTAAGTCGGTAAGCTTCTGGTCCATGTTAGCTAGCCGCTTATTTGTTTCATCCCGTCGCATGGAGTTTACTGAGGAACGGAAGGATCTGGGTGAAATCTGCGGCGTTAGCTGCAGTTGGGCTTGTAGTTTTAGAAGATGCGCTGGTCCCAGGCATGTTAAAGTACATTTCCAGCCCTGAGACCGTGGGCTGCTGATGTTTCTTTGGCCCCATAGTGTTCCACAGGACTTCCTCTTGCTAGCAGTGTACACAAAAAGAAATTCAAAGTGGTGAGATCATTTAATTTGTAACTTATTTATTAAGCCCACCACACAGCTCCGATAGAGACATCTGCCCTGTTAGATGCTCCACAACGCCCCTTCTGCTTAAGCATTCTTAAAAGAAAAAGTTCTAATCCAGATCTTGATTTTTCTGTAATAACAGAAATCTGAGGCTAGGCCAAGAGCTGTAGCAATTTCCATAAACTGCAATAATTCAGAGTGGTATCAATCCAAGGATGTAGAAAACTACTGACTCTTAATTGTCCTATAGGTTAGAGAAATGTTTCAGATCATTTCAAATTGTGCATGAAAGTGCCAGGGCTGCTCTCACTGCAGTGCTACTGTGTGTGTGTGAGGTCAAGGGACCAGAGGGAAAAATGGGGAAGAATCACCCCTCCCCCTCCAGTCATCCGAATTACAGCAAATATACCTGATCAGGGTATATCCCTGGGCTGATGACAGGGGGATATGGGTAAAAACGTATATGGAAAAGGTCAATTCCTCCAACTAAAGAAAAAGAGTTGGAAAAAAACGAATTATCTCAACATTTCTTTGGAATCAGAGTTGCAGGTGAGGGCAAGTCAACTAAATATAATTTGAACAGGGTGTTTTTCTGCACTGCAGTGTAAGTATAGTAAATACGGCATACCCCTACACTATGCTTAATGTTGACACCTACAGTATTATGTATATATAGTATACTGTACTAACTCTGTACTTAAATGTTGAATGTTATATAAATACAAATCTCTGCACTGCAGTGCATACAGTCTGTACTTGTACTGCACTTAATGTGTGCTTACTTTCTTGTCCTTGTTAGTAGTAACTATCCACATTGAATCTGATGCTAACATATACTCACCCTGATGTCACAAACTATCTGCGGTATATACTCGCACTGTTCTTACTGTGTACTTGCCTTACTCTAGCATTGCCTTGTAGTCACTCGCTATATTGTTTTATACATTGTACTCTCCTGGGTTGTGCCTGAAAATAGGCATTTGTTTGCCCAGTGTACCTACCCAGCCAACAAAAACTAACTAAATAAATCACGTTAGTACTAACTACAGTACTCTTACTGACTATATTGCTGACTTTTATCAGTCTCTGCAGTGGCAGTACCTGCACGTACTTACTCTGTTCTTAATTTATACTTACCTCACTGCACCTATAAGGCCGCACACAGTACTATGTGCAAATTGCTGCTATCCCATTCAGTGGCACTGGAGACTCATTAAATCCAGTTCTGAGACTTACATCGCTATACTTATTGCATCATAATTATAATGTAGGTGCTGTCCACTAACACATATAGGGTAACTGCTAATGTGCTTGCAGTGTATTTAATACACCTTAATGAAAAGCCTACCCCTCTTAAGCTCTTGGTGTGTACAGTATTTAATCAATCAATCAATCAAGTCTTTCTTTAACCAGGCGTTCATCATTGAGCAGAAGCTCATTTGCAAGATGGACCTGGGTGGGGCATGAACAACTGTATATACAGGTCAACACAGGTGTTTACAAGGCAATACAGATAATACTGTTTACAGAGAGGAAGAAAAAGAAGTTCATATGTACATAGAATTATACAGATATTGTACAGATTACAGGGTATTTACATACATAGAAGTGCCCATAGGAAGATAAAGCAGGTTATCTAAGGTTGCAGGAGGAAGTAAAGGAAGAAAAAATTAAAATAAAAATATACACCAGGTAGAGGCGAAGGTGGGGGGGGGGAGGTAGGGGGAGAAAGGCTAGGAGGGCATGGTGTACAGAGAGGAGTTGGTAAAACGTGATGTAGAGAAGGTGGATGGAGAAAAGGGGCATGTGTGAGCACCGGCATTGAATGCTATAAAGTACGGGGCATGGTAGGATGTCACAACCCAGGGGTAGTGAGCTCCTTTTTACTGAGCTCAATTTTCTTTGCTTTGCATATGTTGCAACTGTAAGTCGTCTTAATTCACGTGTATTGTTTCCTAGGAGTACAAATTGTTTCTGCTGCTAAAAGTACTGTTTTACACCATATAAAACAGGACAGGAAAATTTCAGCTTTCTAGCTGATTGCAGAGTTGCCCACATAAATAATTGAAAAGGAAGCAGGAAACAGGTACCTTGGTTCCAGGAACTTCAGTAAAGATATCATTTTTAGATTTTCGGCAGGTATGCCTCATTTTGGGGGGTCATTACAGAGATGAATAAATGGGTGGCTAAACATTCTGGTAGCTACCTATTTTCTTTATGACAGGTTACCTAGCTCAACTCAGAAATTACCCAACCACACAACCGGTGCTTGTAAGAAGCAGTTACTTTTGTGATAGTAGAAGGCTGGTGAGCTCTCAAAGGAGACAGCAGCCATACTGGTTTACAGTAAGGTAACCTCAAACATTACGAGCAATTTCAGTGCAGAGCATGTGATGATTTAGGATAAAAATGTGACACAGACAACCGCTATGTGGCCTCAAAAGATGGCATCTTGTCAGAGTTTCACACTGCTGAAAAGAATATCCAAGAGTTTCTTGATCTCCTCTTCTGGTAAAATAAATACATAAAAAAGTTGCCTGAGTCAGGTAAAAGTATTATAAGAGCACAGATCAGGCTAGACAGAAATCCCCTTCGAGGTCACTGGGAAATGACTTGTACTTATTTCTATCATAATGTGAAGTAGTGACTATTCTTAGCAGTAATGAGAAAACTACATTTAAAAGGGGTTTCTTTCTTTGTTGTGAGGGGAGGGATCTAGAACACAGGTGCCTGATAGCATCAATTTTTGTTTCTAAAAAGGCACTGTAGTGTTTTACATGGTGAACGTTCACGTTTGTTTTCTTTTTACACTGGACTAGTCAGGCATGCCCAGCAACTTGTCTATTCTTTTTTCACTTTGATAAGCTTTAAGCACTGGTTGAGAACAGCAGCTCCAGTATAAATCAGTCACTTTGTCAAACAGCTGCCTAACTGGTAGCACGGCAGTCATCTAAGAACTAGCACCAACTCTTCTTCACATCTTTCACTGGTGGAAATGCTACTTTTACCAGTTTTATGTGTGTTTGTGTTGGGTTTTGTTCTAGACTCATATTTGAATTAAAAAAAGAAAAAAAAACACCCTAAACAAGTGACAATGCCTCCGAAAGTGCTGGGAGACGAAAGTTCTACTTATACAGTTTCTCATATACCTGTATGCAATAAAACATTACAAATTCTGCTGTACACTAAACAGGTTAACATTTCTTCACCTACCTTAAAAACTTCTCCATAGGTTCCTCCACCAACCCGTTGCATTAATTCAAAGTCATCCTCAGGATTTTTGGTTGAAATATCCAGAGTCTCTCTGTTCTGTGCATCCATGCTGGTGTGGTTGTTTTTTTTCTTACATTAACCTTTGCAGGCAGTGTTATACTGCATATGATGAATGCGCGGCAAGTACTGACACTGATCTGAGCTGATAATACTTTACAAGAGTTTTTATTTCCTGTTTTGTGGTACAAAGAGCATACAGTTCTGAGGCCCTCTAGAAGGCCAGCAGGCATACTAGCATGCTCTTCTAGCAAGAGAAATAAAAGGGGTTTGCGTATCTACCAAGTCAGTCAACCTACAAAGTATGTTTTCAGACTGTGTGGAGAGCAATACTCAGGACCTCCTTGTAAATGAGCATGCTCGATGGAGTATTTCCTGTCAATAAACTTGAACAATACTAATATCGAAGCTCTGGGTGCAAATGTCCACAAATGAATAGAGAATATAATCCCCATCATTGTATTTTGTGAGTGTGAAAAAATGTTTCATGTTTTTTTTTCTGGATTTATTAAAAATAATGATTCAAGGTGGCATTTACTTTTCTTTGTGTTACAAAATCTTTGAAAACCTTAGTGCATCTAATTTTGTTTTACTTCTTGGTTTCATTAGTTTTTTATTCAGCACTGCTTCCTGTATTATGGGAAATATCTTTTTTCTGGGTCCTTCCACTTTAGATTTTTAGTATCTACCTTTAGTGGCAGAAAAATGACTGATGGGTGGGGTATGATAAGACTGACCCACTTAAGCCCTGGGAGGATTTCCCTTGCTGGCTCCAGTTCCTGCAGGCAGAGGACAATGAGTTTGTTTCCCTTCTGCTCCATCTCTCTGCTTCCATCCTCCTTCCAACCTAGTCCCATGCCTGGTGTTTTTTTTCTTTCCTTCCAACTCCCTCCTTTTGCTCACTTCCTCCCCTAAGCTGATCATGGATCAGGTGTGAATTTGTTTTCAATTTGCCTCCTGCCTCCACCATCTTTTTGCTACCTGCTGCAACCCCAATCCTACACTCAAGTTTGTCCTGGCTAGGGGTGTGCAAATACTATTTCTGAATACTCGGGGGAGTATTTAGATTCAGCACCCAGATTAATAGTGGAAAAGGGGTGAACTTGGGGAAACTCTGTTCCAGGAGTGAAATTAAAAGTATGACTCAGTTCTAGGAGCAAAATGGCAGAAGGACTGCTTCCATGTAAAATGTATCCCCACCCCAACTTAAAACTAAATAAAGTGTAGAAAAGTCCACATACTATATAATGAGGAAACATTGTCATCAGACCATTATCAGGTATGTTTGATCCTACATCAAAAGTGCTGGGTTCCCCCACTGTAGTTTTTCCATTTCCAACACTGACCAACATAGTTGGGTATTACTAGTTATTCTGGCAAAGATAATAACGGCAATAAAAAACCCTCTGGCTAACTCCAGCCATCCAGGGTCAGTCTCTCACAACTCTCCTCCCCAATCCAGTAGTTTACCATCCTTCACCCCCTTCTCCATTCCCCCACACATTTTTGAAAAAGTCAGCTCCTGACTGGTACTTTGCCAGTAGCAAATGATGTCTTTTCACTTAACCATCCCCTGTAACCAGACCACCAAGTCTCCCTCAAAACTCTGGTTAGGAGCCACCCCTTTCCTGATCAGTCTACCTAGCATCAATTACACTTACCACGCAGCCTCCCCTTCCTTTGGGCAGTGTGCCTGATCACCAGTGCAATCAGGGACTACATGAATGGGATTGGGCATGCAGCCCCCATGAATTTAAGGATCGTGTAATCCCCTTCTTGGTAGGGGGCTTACCTGACTGCTGCTTTTCTAAGGTCCCTGGAGCTCCATTTCTGCTGTCAGTGCCCTCCTGCTCAATCATGTGTTGGGTGGCGAGAGAGAGAGAGCACAGCTGCTTGAGTTTGCTCAGCGCCTCCTCCGTCTTTTCTTTGGTGGCTGTGGCCCTGTTTCTTTGACCCCAGTTCCCTGATTCTGGGCAGTGGGCACAAAGAAAGACTGGGATGTAACTTTACTTGAGCACCTTCTGCGCCACTCCACTGCTGACAATGGTACATGAGTTGGGGTGCATATGCGGGGACTTCTCCCCTGCATTCCCAGCTCCAGACACTGCCAGCACTCTTGATGCCAGACTCACCACACTCACAGCCCTAACAGCCTGACGGGCGGACAGCCTAAAGCGGATGTAACAGAACCCTTGGGGCAAGCACACTAAAGGGGAACCATAAATAGATAACACAGTTATTTGGAACCATGGCTCCTACACAAGCAAGGGAGCAGACTTCTTCATACCTCTTGACCCCCCCCACCCAGTCAGAGGGCTAGGAAGCCCTAGAGAGAAGCAAGGGATTGTAGGGAGGATGATGCAGTCAGACTCTTCCACGTGAACTGATGGGCTATGAGGGCCAATCAGAGGGCAGGACAGTGCAGAAGGACTGATGAACAGCCCAGCATGTCCAATGAAACACTGAAAGGAGGGAAAGAAGTTTCTGGGATACTGAGAAGCTTGGGGCAGTCTGAGAGGGACACTGAGGTATTCAGACCTGATGCTGGTGAGACCAAGCGAGAGGCCTAGCCAGCCCTCCAAAAATCCTGCGAGCCCTCATCAGGGTTCATTCAGTTAACTCACTGTGAACTTTATCCTGGGCTTACACTGTTCAGAGACTTTGTAATATCAGCAGCTATGAGAAGAAACTGTTGAGAGTGTGAGCCCGTGGGCCACTGCTGCGTACTGAAGCTGCTGAGCTGTACCAAGGGGTGGCTGGTAAGAGGCCCATATCTAGTGGGGTGGATCAAGGAGCCACAGGGCATGTGCCCTGAGTATGTGGGTACTCTTGATTGGGGGGGAGGGGAGTTGGACCATGGCAGTCTTTGCTCCTTGGGAAGCTGCTGTGTAGTGCTAATGTGACTGACAGCTAACTGTATTGCTGCAAAACATCTGACTGAAGCGGAAGGGCTTCATCCCCAGGTCACTGGTCCCCATTCCTGATTGCTGCTTAATTTGTTGCTGTGTGCTGTCCCCTACCTCCAGTTTACTGCTGCATCCATGGGTCATGAGTGCTGGCATGCTGGCTGAGGTCTTGAACTTTTCCGATTATGGATTACAATTATTGCATCTGGATTACAAGTTGGGTTTCAAGTATTATCCATCTGGATTTCACATTCCTTAATTGTGCTAGCACACTATGGCCTGTTGCCAGATTAAATTGCAAGTTTGCTCATTTTTATCAAGTGCATGCATCACTGGAAGAACCCGGGCAATGCAGCTACCAGGCCTGCACCAGGACTCTAGTGTAATTCCTGGGTGCATAGTCATTGGTTATTGTGACATACTTGAAATTGTTGATCTTACTTTGAGGGTATCTCTTGGAGCAGACCACACCTACGGAACTATTCTTAGGATGATGGTAAAAAAGGACATAGACCGTCTGGAATCCATGCAGTGGAGAGCCACCAAGATGGTGCAGGGACTACACCACAAACCTTACGAAAATAGGCTCAGCAAGTTAAAGCTATTCTTCCTACAGCAGAGAAGGAACAGAGTAGACATGATAGAAGCATTTAAATTTATTAAAGGGATAAATGTAGTAGATACGGGTAACCTCTTTCAGGAAAATAGGACAGTGAGTACAAGAGAGCACAACATACGCCTGGTTGGCAGTAAATTCAGAACCAACGTTAGGAAGTATTTTTTCACAGAGTAGGTCATGGACCCTTGGAACAGCCTGCCACCTGAGGTGGTGGCAGCTAAGACTGTCAGAGAATTCAAACAGGCATGGGACAGTCAATGTAGTCACCTCGACAAGAGCAGTAGATTGGGGGGGGGCTGGTAGCTATCTCGGGCAGACTAGATGGACCACATAGTCTTCTTCTGCTGGAAAATTCTTATATTCTTATATAATCACCTGTATACACATTGCCAATACTGAAATAAAAGCTGTCTTACCTTCCTAGCAGGCATTCGAGAAGGGATTGTCCTTCATGGACTGAAGATTTGGATTATTCAGTTCTTCTTGTACAGAAAGCCATCTAACAGCAAACAGTCTTTGTACCAGTCACAGATCTGTGAAACTGAAGCTACCACACAATGAGGCATATCCTTTTTTGATTTTAAACTGAGTGCAGTGAAACTATCTCCAACAAGAAAATACCTTAATGAAAACTAACGTGCGGTCGCACACTAAGTAACAAACTTAGACTTTAATATATGTATCAGAGTACAGTGCAGCACAATAGAAAGAGATCTGAGTAGGGGATTTTTATGAAACTGGGCCTCTCTCCTAGCATACCAGATAACATTCTCCCTCAGGAGCCAGGCTCCTGGGTGGGCCCCAATGACAATGTTGGAGCTAACTGAGAAGTAAATTACGGTAAGTATGAAGTTAATTTCTTCTTTCTGTAGCACTCCACATTGTCCATGGGTAATCAAAACAACCGGGTTCTAAGAAGCAGTGCCCAAAAAAAAAAAAACGAGAGTGGGATATTATTATCCCATTTGCCAGAAACATCAGAAATTGCTTGCTAACTGCTGCCTGCAACACTCTGCAACCAAAAGCTGTGTCAGCAGAACTATGAACATCAAATTTGTAATGTTTTGTGAAAGTGTGGACTGAAGACCACATAGCTGCCTTGCGTCGCTCTAAAACTGAGGCTTCACCTATCTCCGCCCAGGAAGTGACTATCGCCCTGGTGGAGTGAGCTTTGATGAGAGCCAGGGGTCTCTTCTTTCTTGCAACACAGGCCTTAGCAATGCAGGCCTGCACCCACTTAGCTAGTGTGGGCTTAGAGGCTTTTTGTACTTGCTTGGCTGCTCCAACAAGAACAAATAGACTGACTTTTGAAACTCAGCTGTTAATTTAAGGTAGATCCTAACTGCTTGCCACAAGTCCAGTTTGTGCAACTCTTCCTTGGGGTGAAAAAGTTGCAGACAAAAGGATGGAAGGCATATTTCCTGGTTCACATGGAAGTCCGTGGGTACTTTAGGGATGAAGGACACAACAGTCCTGAGTACCACTTTGTCTTTATGCATAATAAGGTAAGGCTCCTTGTGGGACAAGGCCTGGAGTTCACCTACTCTCCTGGCTGAACACATGGCCACTAAAAAAAGTACAGTTATGTAAGAACTTACCATAGCAGTAGATCTTCAAGAGAGGCTCTTGCAGTAGGTATTCACAAATAGGACTAAGCCACCAGGTGTCAGGAACCCACGGAAAAATCTCTAGCTAGCAATCTCTGGCGGGGGACCGCCCCGAAATCAGGTGACTTGCATCAGCCAACATCAGTATAAAGGGGAGATCCCCCACACCCACCCTCCAGTTCTTTCCTGCCAGGAAGCCAGAAGGCGTGCCAGGAGAGAAGAGGATATGCCCTCATAGATGAAAGGAAGAAATTGAGGGGGATGGAGGGAGGGAAGGTAATACCTACTGCAAGAGCCTCTCTCAAAGATCTACTATTACGGTAAGTTCTTACGTAACTGTACTATTTTACTTCGAGAGGGCTCTTGCAGTAGGTATTCACAAATAGGACTGAGTCCCAAGCAGTCTGGAACAATGAGAAAAAACGGGACAAGGAATCATCATCCACAAATGACTGAAATTCTCATCAGGGATCATGAAAGGAGTTCCTGCAGAACAGCCAACCCGAAGCCTGCTCTGAGGTGAGAGGCAATGTCCAAACTGTAATGTTTTGTAAAGGTGTGAACGGAAGTCCAAGTTGTAGCTGCACAGATTTCTGCCACTGATACATTCCTGAAGCAAGCAGTAGAGGCAGCTACCCCTCTGGTAGAGTGACCTCTGACCTGACCCGGCAGGATTTTGTGATACTTGTCATAACAGAAAGTGATAGAATTTGCTAACCACTTGGAGAGGCATTGTTTGGAAACAGCATTGCCTTCTCTTTTGTGAGCGAAAGAAAAGAAGAGCTGATCTATTTTTCTGAGATCTTTAGTCCTGTTAGTGTAGTATCTCAGAATTCTGTGTACATCCAATGTATGCAGAAGGTATTCTCCATGATTGGAATGCTCCGTGAAAAAGGCCAGGACCTCAATGGACTGACTCAGTGTACATTCATCTACCACTTTTGGAAGAAACTTGGGATTGGTATGCATGGCCACCCTTTCCTTGTGAAAAATCAGGTATGGGATATTGCACATTAGGGCTTGCAGCTCAGAAATCCTCCGAGCGGAGGTAATGGCCACTAGAAACAGTGTCTTCCAAGAAAGAAACTTTAAGTCTGCCTCAGCTGCCAGTTCAAAAGGAGGCAGTGTGAGCTTCTCTAGGATAAAGTTTTAAGTCCCAAGGAGGAGCAGGATTGCGGATCGGGGGCCTTAAATGGAGAACCCCTCTCAAGAAAGTCTTAGAGACTTCCAGTTGGGCTAGAGTCCTGTCTCTGAAGGGGATGTGGTAGGCTGAGATGGCTGTCATAGGAACCTTCACAGACGAGTAGCTAAGGCCCAGATCATACAGATGCCTCAGGTAGTCCAGCACTTTATTTGCTGGGCAGGAGAAAGGCTCCAAATCCTTGTATCCAGCCCAAATAGTGAAGCGTTTCCACTTCATGGCATAGGTAGACCTGGTGGAAGGCTTTCTGGCCTCTACCAGGATATTTTCTACTAAAGGGGACACGCTAAAGCATGCCTTGGCTATGTCTAAAGGAGCCACGCATGAAGGTGAAGTGATTTGAGACCTGGATGGACCAGGATCCCCTGATCCTGGGTCAGCAAGTGCTGCAACAGAGGTACAGGAAGAGAAGGTTCCTCAGAAAACTGTTGCAGAAGACAGAACCAAATTTGCCTTGACCGGAAGAGAGCAATGAGAATCATCTGTGACCCCTCCACCCGGAGTTTGTTGAGCACTCTCGGAATCAAAGGAATGGGAGGGACGGCGTAAATGAATCTGCCCTTCCAACACAGAGACGATGTGTCCCACCAAAAAACATTTTGCCCTGGAGTGAGCGAGCAATAGACAGGAAGCTTTGCGCTGGGGGAGGCGAAGAGGTTCATTTGAGGAGTCCCCCACTGCTGGAAGAAAAAATTACTCACCATAGTAATCTTGTTTCTTCTAAGGGAATCCTACTGTATTCTGATTTACGCAGTATGGTCTCACCATAGGACTGCCCCAGAGCTGAAATGGTTAATAGAACCTATGCAAATGATGGAATGCTAGGCTTGAGCTCAGTTTTCAAATCACTGTCCCTGGTAAACAGTTCTAAACTGTCAGATTTTTACGAAGCCTGCACTAAGCAGTTTCCTACTACTAAAATGATAATAATAATAATAATAATAGTAATAATAACAGTAACAACCCTCAACAAACAGTATGGTATGAATAAGGGATGTACCCCCCTTTGAAAAACAAAACTTTAAAGTGGCATCACTAAAACTCAAGTCACAGATGCCCAAAAACCAGAACATCATATACCCCCAGGTTTGCAAGATCTCTACCATAGCTGTAGTGCAGTGACCATAGGTTTTGAGTAGGGGAGGAAGGGAGGGAGGGATCTCAGAATACAGTAAGATTCCCTTAGAAGAAACAAGATTACTATGGTGAGTATTTTTTTCTTCAAACCCCAAGAAATCTTATTGCATTCTGATATAGACAGATTGCCTAGCAGTGCCTTTGGAGGTGGGTCTATAACCTGTTTAGGAAATGGGCTTTGCAGGACTGCTGTGAAAAACCTGGCACCACCTCTGGCCTGGACATCCAAACAATAGTGCTTGGTGAATGTGTGGACCGATTTCCAAGTTGCAGCTTTGCAAATGTCCACTGGGGGATAGCTCTAGTAACTGCTAGAGAAGCTGCAGTACCCCTAGTTGAATGGGCCCTGAGGCCTGCAGGTGGTTGCTTGCCCACCTTGCTATAGCAAAACTGAATACAGGCTACAATCCATCATGCAATGGATCATTTTGTGGCAGGTTTCCCTTTTCTCACCTCTCTATAAGTGAGGAAGAACTGGGTTTGATCCTGTCTGTGACCTTTTGTGTGGTCAAGATAGTAGCTGACCGCCCTTTTCACATCCAGACTGTGCAGCCTACGCTCACCTGAGAAGGAATGGTCTATGAAGAAGACTGGCAAAGTAATAGACTGGTTGAGGTGGAACTCTTGATACCACCTTAGATAGAAATCTCCTGTTAGTTCTCAGAACTATTTTGTCTCTATGGACAGCAATATACCCAGGCTCTGTGGACAGTGCCCGGAGCTTGCTTATCCATCTAGCAGAAGTAATGTCTACCAGGAACACTGTTTTCCAAGTCACATATTTGAGGTCTGCGGTAGACATGGGCTCAAAGGGAGTCTGCATTAGCTGGGCAATACAAATGTCCAAATCCCACATGGGAGTAGTCTCCCTGTGTGGTGGGTGCAAATGCAGTAATCCCTTAAAAAACTTCTTGAATACTAATACTGGCTTCAAAGCCAAGGAAGATGTCTTACCTGCTGATAAATAAGCTGAAATGGCTGCCAGATGCACTCTCAAGGTGGAAATACTTAAACCTGTGGAATGCAAATGGGTCATATAGTCCAGAACTGTAGAGAGATTGGCCTGGGTATGGTCTAACCCCTTACACTGACACCAAATCGAAAATCTCTTCCATTTGGAAGCATAGGTTTTCTTGGTAGAAGGCTTCCTGGAAACTCTCAGTATATCCATGACTCCTTCTGAGAGGTGTAAATCTGCATACTCTAAGTCTGCAAGAGCCATGCTTTGAGTCTGAGGGACAGCAGATTGGGATACATGATCCTGCCCTGTGAGAATGACAACAGGTTATACCTCCTGGGGAGACTGGCTTGGCTACTGACAATGATAGGATCATGGAGTACCAAGGCTCGGGCAATGAGGATCATTGAGGCTGGTTGAAGCCTGAGTTTGTTTAACACTTTCAGTAAGAGAGGAAAGGAAGGGAAGGCATACAGGAACTTCCCCCATCCAATCCAGCAGAAGTGCATCCAGCAGAATTGTTCCTTTGATGGGGGCCTGCAGCAATACTGTGGGAGTTGGTGGTTGTCTGGGGCTGCGAACAGATCCACCTCTGGGGTGCCCCACTGCCTGAAAATGGTCTCCAAGACCTGCCTGTTCAGTGACCACTCATGATAGTTCTGATTTATTCTGCTGAGGGCATCCGCCAATATATTGTCCTTGCCTGGAAGGTGGACATCTGAGAGGGAAACATTCAGAGAGTAAGCAAATGCCCAGATTCTCATGGCCTCTGTGCAGAGGGGAGTTGACCCTGTGCCCCCTTGCTTGTTTATGTAGTACATGGTGGTTGTGTTGTTTGTTCTGACCTGGACCACCTTTCCTTCTGTCAGATTGTGAAAAGACTGAAGAGCCAGAAGAATTGCTCTGAGCTGCAATAGGTTGATGTGCAGGAGGGATTCCTGCTTTTCCCACGTGCCGCGTGTAGTGTGATCCCCCAGATGTGCTCCCCACCCTAGGAGGGAGGCAACTGTTGTGAGCACCAGAGAGGGAACCTGCTGCAAGAAAGGTACTCCTTGCCTAAGACTGCCCTTTTCCTGCCACCACTGAAGGGCTTGGAGAAAAGTGACTGTTACTGGAACTAGCTTTGAGAGAGAATCCCTTCTCTGGAGCTAGTGATCTCTTAAAAGAAACTGAATGTCTCTCATCTGGAACCTGGCCCCTGACACAGTTGCCGTGGAAGCTGCCATATCACCTAGCAATTGCAGGAAGTGTCTTGCTGGCCTGGAGACATGAAGCTTGAAGGAACTGGCTACCTGGATAATGTTGTACACCCTGTCCTGAGGCAGGTAATCCATCCCTTTTTTTTTGTATCCAGTTCTGCTGCTATGAATCTGAGCAGCTGAACCGGCTCTAAAACAGACTTTTGTGGTTCACCAAGAACCCCAGTGAGTAGAGACTGTCTTGTGTTTTTGACAGGGCCCCACCCCTTACTTGCTGGTGTGACTGGCCCACTATAAGCCAATCATCTAGGTAGGGGAACACTGACACCCCTTGTCGCCTTATGTGTGCTACTACCACAGCTAGACATTTTGTGAACACCCTTGGAGCAGATGTCAGTCTGCAAGGCATTGCCCTGAATTGGTAATGACCTTATGGCAACCTGAACCTGAGGTACCTTCTGTGTGACCTTCTGATTGGGATGTGAAAGTAGGCATCCTTCAGATCCAGGGAGGCTGACCAGTCTCCCTTTCGTAGGGTGGGTAGTATGGTAGCCAGAGTAACCATCTTGAATTTTGGTTTTGACAGATGCTTGGGTCGCCACTCCCGTGTTTTCTTTATTGTGAGGAAGTACCTTCAATACATGCCTTTTCCCATCTGGTTGGAAGGGACTGGTTCCACTGCCTTTTGTAGCAGAAGGCTTGAAAATGAAAATTATGTACCTACCGTAATTCTTGATCTTCTTAGACGAGTCTCCACCACTCATTCACACTAATGGGAACTGCGCCGGAGGCACTAGGACCCAGCAGGAGCAAACTTTTTTGCTGGAGGGCTAGCGCCAGTGATGGAGCCGCGAGGAGCGGCACCGCGAGCCTCAGTTCGTGCGGTAATGACTATCTCGGCGTCGACCCTCCAACCGCCTCAGTACCTTTTTTTCCGAGGAGGTGCAGCGTAACTAACCTAGAAAGACAGCCTAACCAAAAACCGGACATAAGATAGTCCGGATGACCCCGTATAAGAAGGGTCAACAAAGAAGTCTTCACAGCCTAAAGATTTGAGGGAGTGAAGACCAACAACAGAGGTGAGCTCGGGGGATGGAGGGTGGGCGTGTGAATGAGTGGTGGAGACTCGTCCAAGAAGATCAAGAATTACGGGAGATACGTAATTTTCATATCTTCCTGGACACAAGTCTCCACCACTCATTTAAACTAATGGGAGAGTACCAAGCTAATAATCCCCCAAGAGGGTGGCAGGAGAGACCAAGAGCTCACAGTTTTAGGACAGAAGTCCATTAAGGATAGTTCTGCCAAAGGAAGAATGTCGACTGGCATGGACATCCAGTGCATAGTGTTTAACGAAAGTATGCACTGAGCTCCAGGTAGCCGCGTTGCAAATATCTGCAATGGGCACGTTGCGGATTTCCACCAGAGATGCCACGACCGCTCTAGTAGAGTGAGCGTAAACTCTGCCCTCCAACTTAACCTGCACCATGGAATAGCAGTGGCGAAGGCATGCCACTAGCCATGCTGAGATACATCTGATAGTGACAGGTTGACCCAGCCAGGTCTTGCTGAAGAAAACAAACAGTTGTTGAGCTTTGCGAAAGTCTTTTGTTCTATCTAGATAGAAACGCAAAGCTCTCTTAACGTCCAAGGAATGAAGAGATCGTTCTCCTTCATTTTGGAAGTCTGCAAAGTAAGAGGGAAGGACCAAAGGTTGGTTTAGATGGAATTCCCGACACAACCTTAGGAAGAAATTTAGGATGGGTTCTAAGGACTACTTTGTCTTTATGGAACACAGTATATGGAGGGTCTGTGACCAGGGCATGTATCTCAGAGACCCTGCGGGCTGAGGTAATGGCCACCAGGAAGGTCGTTTTCCAGGTGAGAAATTTTAGCTCACAGGTAGCCAGAGGTTCGAAAGGTTTCCAAGTGAGCATATCTAGCACAAGATTAATGTCCCAGGCTGCAACTGGACGTCTTGTAGTAGGTCTGGTATGCAGAATTCCTTTAAGAAACCTCTTAACCACCGGTAACTGAGCCAGTGACAAGGAAAGTACCGGCTCATGATAAGCTGAAATGGCACAAAGGTGAACTCTGACTGTAGAGTATTGCAGACCTGAATTTGAGAGGTCTAAGAGGTACTCCAGAATTTTATCTGGTGGGCAGGAAAAGGGATTTAAAGAGGACTTTGCACACCAGAGCAAAAAACACTTCCATTTGGCTGTGTAAGTTTTCCTAGTGGCTGGTTTCCATGCAGCCAGAATACCTGAAACCCTGCGAGAGACATTGAACCTGTTCACTTCTACCTCTTCAGGAGCCATGCGTGAAGGTGAAGCGACCTCAGGTTGGGATGGACAACAGGCCCCTGAGTCAAGAGGTTCATCTGAAGGGGGAGTGGTTTCGACGGAACTGCCGACATATTGTTGAGTAGTGGAAACCACATCTGTCGAGGCCAGAAGGAAGCAATGAGGATCATTTTGTCCCCCTGGGATTCGAACTTGAGAAGTACCCTCTGAATTAGAGGAAGAGGCGGAAAGTCGTATAGAAAGCGTTTTGTCCACTGCAGCCTGAACGCATCCTGACAGAAAATGCCGGGCCCTGGATTTCTGGAGCAGAAGAGAGGCAGTTTTGTGTTGAGTGGTGATGGAAAAAGGTCCAGGTCCGGAGTTCCCCACTCTGCGAATATTGACCGAACTACGGCTGAGTCGAGAGACCACTCGTGAGGATCTGTCTCTGTTCTGCTGAGGTGATCTGCCAGTTCGTTCTGCACTCCTGGCAGGTAAACAGCTTGAATTAGAGATTTGTGCTGTAGGCACCATTCCCACACTCTCATCGCTTCTTTGCATAAAGGGTAAAAGTGAGCACCACCTTGTTTGTTGATGTAATACATCACTGCTTTGTTGTCCATTTGAAGGAGAATGTTCTTGTGACAGAGAATGTCCTTCAGCGCCCGGACCGCATAAAGGACGGCTCTCATTTCTAAGACATTTATGTGAAGCTGAGACTCGACTTGAGTCCACGTGCCTTGAGTGTGGACAGCCTGACAGTGAGCTCCCCACCCCATCAGGGACGCGTCTGTGGTAATGGAAATCTGATGATCCAGAGGAGCAAAGGGATACCCTTCTAGAAGATTGTTCTCTTGCAACCACCAGGTGATTGACCTCTTTAGAGGTTCTGTCACCTTGATGAGAAAGGACTACGGGTGAGTGGTTGGGGACCACTGAGTACTGAGCATCCATTGAGAAGTTCTCATATGAAGGCGTGCTAGGGGTACAGCGAACACCGAGGATGCCATGAGACCTAGCATCCGTTGCATCGAGAGAGCTGGAACCGAGTTGCTCTCCCCGATGTAACGGGCAATCTGAAGGATATCGCTCCTCCTGTCCTCTGGAAGAAAAGCCTTCGCACAGGAGGTGTCCAGAAGAGTTCCTATAAAAAGGAGCCTCTGGGAGGGCTGCAGCTGCGATTTCTTGAGGTTTAGCAGGACTTCCATGGATGTGAGAAAGCGTGAAGCCGTGGCTACGGCATCCAGAGTTCCCTGTCTGGAAGGACTTGCCAAAAGCCAATCGTCCAGATAAGGGAACACCTGTATTCCGATCTTTCTGAGATGCGCTGCGAGAACTGCACAACACTTTGTAAAAACTTGCGGCGCCAAGGATAGCCCAAAGGGCAGGACTCTGAACTGATAATACTGTCCCAGAGCCACAAACCTTAGGAATTTGTGATGCTTTGGGTGAATAGAAATGTGTTGGTAAGCATCCTGCATGTCTAGGGAGGCTAGCCAGTTGTGTTGATGAAGCAAAGGTAACAAGGTTCCTAGAGAAATAATTTTGAATTTCTCCTTGGGCAGAAATTGTTTAGTTTTATGAGGTCCAGAATGGGGCGCATGCCCCCAGTTTTCTTTGGAACCAGAAAGTAATGGGAATAGAACACTGTGTTTTGTTGATGCAGTGGCACTACTTCTACTGACCTGTTGTTCAGAAGGCTGTGAATCTCAGCAGCGAGAAGGTCTGACTGAAGGGTTGACAGCTTGGGCTTTCATTTGGGGGGATGATCCAGAGGGGTCTCCACAAGATTGAGTGAATACCCCTCGCGGATTATCTGGAGGACCCATTTGTCTGAGGTTATGGACTTCCATTGATTGTAGAAGTGCATCAGATGACCTCCCACCACTGAGGAAGAGTCCACCTTGGGCAGCTGAGGTGGGACTTGGGCCAACAACTCATGAGGTGGCGCTGGGCGCTTTGGCCCTTGTGCCTTCTGTTGCATTTTCTTTTGAGGCTGGGGAGTTTGATTTTTATGAAAACCTCCTCTGCATCTGCCACGAAAGGACTGACAGTTATGAAACTGGCGTTTATTACCACTCCCTCGAGAGAGGACAGGAGGAGGTCGAGACAACTTAATGGCTGACCTAGTCTTTTGTGTAGCTTCTAGAGCCTGTTCTACTTGAGGGCCAAAAAGATACACACCATCAAAAGGCAACACCATTACCTGCTGCTGTGTGTCATTCGTGAAGCCTGAAGTGCATAGCCGTCAAATACCAGCCACCAGCCGCCGGGAAGCAGTGTCGAAAGCATCCATAGCCGCTTTAACCTGCTGGTTGTTAGATTCCATACCCCTGGTAATGGTTTTAAAGAAGCTCTGGCTTTGTATCCGATTCCGGTGGAGATTCAACCATCTGTTTGAGTGAGTGCCAAAGGATATACTCATATTGAGAGAAATAGCCTTGGTAGCTAGCAATACGCATACCCAGTGTGGAAGCAGCAAAGACTCTCTTACCTAAAGTGTCTATCTTATGAGATTCCTTATTAATAGGTCGAGCTGTAGTAGTTTGGGGAAGGATGACCTTATCATTCTCTGTCAATACTACAATAGGATCCGCAAAGGCTTGGGACGCCAAAATGGGTCGATCCTTGGGGGCTGAGTATTTCCTATCTATGGATTTCGCCACCGAAGGAATGAGAGCAGGATTATTCCATACCATTTGAGATAGCGTCTCAAAGGAGGGCTGTACCAGAGGAGTCAAATCTGTAGGGATGTCCGGAATATGGAGGTATTGGAGTCTTAGCAATTTCCCAGGATCGATGTCTGTAGTTTGGAGAGAAAGAGTGGAAATCAAGTTTTTCCAGCAGAGACTTAAAGGACAGGTTCTCAACCACAGGCTCTGCAGCAGGAATAGATCTTGTTTCTTCCACTTCATCACCCAGTCTAAGGTCTCGGTCAGGCTCAATGTCATCTCCTGACAGTCCAGGAGGGACTGTATGAACAGGAAAGGAGTGAAAGTCAGAGGAAAATGAAGAAGGAAAGGAGTTGAAGGAGGAGTCCTGACAAGTGTAAGATGCTCTAAGAACCTCCGGCGCTGCGGAGGCGAACGACGCCGAAGAAGCGCACGGCACCGAGGATGGCGCTGAGAAGCCACATGGCGCCGAAAGGCCAGACGGCGCCAAGAAGCCACATGACGCCAAGAGGCCGGATGGCGCCACAACATCACCCGGCGCCAAGCACGGCGCTGCAATGCCAAGCGGTGACGAGCACAGTGCTGACAGATGCAGCGGCACCGAAGATGGCGCCGAGCATGCCATCAACGCCGAAGGCGCCGAAAACACTCCAAGACTCTGAAAACAGGATTTGAGGGGAAGGAAGGAAGAAGAGCAGGAGATAAAGGCATCAGTGTGGCCCCCTGCGCCGCAGCCATGTGAGGGGGGGAAACACCTAAGTGCAGAGTCGACGGCACCGAAGATGGTGCCGCGTGACCAGGGAGGCTCAACCATCCTACCCAGTCTCCCAAGAAGCCTGAAGGCCCCTGAGTGACTGGGCCAGGCAGCTGGACCAACCTCCGAGCCCAATGCTTCATAAGAGCGGCCCACTGATGAAACTACTCGTCTGAAGACCTACCAGAGGGCGGGGTAGGGCTCCGATGTCGAAGACGTTGGCTACCGGAAACAGAAGCAGGCGACTCCGAAGGAGGAGGCTGGCAACTAGACCCATTAACTGACCGTCTACGCGCAGACATATCAGAGGGCGACCTCGAGTGATGCCTTCTCTTTTTTGACCTGTGGGCCGCAGAAGAGCTCGAGGCCGAACGGTGCCGAGAATGCGACTGTTTATTTTTATGCTTCTGAGGGGACCGCCTGCCCCCTCGGGCATTAGACTGACTATTGTCAGACCCCCCCTTCCAGAGAAGGCGGCGGACTGGACCCAGCCCGACTGACTGAACAGCTTTCATACGAAGTCTCCCTACCGTCACCTGACCTGCTCATGGTCGACTCCGTCAGGTAGGCTGAGACTTCTTTGTAAAATAAGAATAAACTTAAGTGATACTTATTCGAGATATCACTACAAAATAACAAAACTGAAAACTAAGTTGCTAGTTTGAAGTTTGACTCCCGGCGGGCGAGCGACGTCGTCACTGAAGCACACTCGACGGCGGGAGAAAAGGAACTGAGGCGGTTGGAGGTTGACTCCGAGACAGTCATTACCGCATTTGCTGAGGCTCACGGTGCCACTCCTCGCGGCTCCATCTCTGGCGCCGGCCCTCCAGCAAAAAAGTTTGCTCCCGCTGGGTCCTAGTGCCTCCGGCGCAGTTCCCATTAGTGTGAATGAGTGGTGCAGAGCTTTGAAGCTGAGGACAAGACCCTGGCCCACTACTTCCAGAACCCAATTGTCTGTGGTGATATTTTTCCACTCCTGGAAGTAGTGGACCAGCCTTCCCCCTATGGGAGCTGGGGAAGCAACCCGAACAGTCACCTCAGGGTGTCTGTTTGGACTGTGCTACTGGCTAAATACTGGGTGCAGTGTGGCCACTGCCCCTTCTGCCCCTGCCTCTGAAGTATCCCCCGGGCTGATACTGGGGAAAAACCTGAGGCTGAAAGAAAGGCCTATAAGTAGGCTTGCCTCTGCCACCCATTGCATGATGCTTCTGGGTGGTAGCAGCTCTTTCTTTGGCTGCTGCATTTTTGTATGCAGCCTTGTATTTGTCCATTTTCTTCATATATGCTTCTGTTTGCTCCCCAAACAGAGACACAAGGTCACATGAAAAATCCATGGCCTTAGTCTGGGTATCTTGTGTCGGGTTAGTGGTTCAAAGCCAGGCAAACCTTCTGAGGGACAAAGCAGATGCCATCTGCCTGGATGCAGTGTCATTCAAGTCCACTGCCATCCTGAACTGTGACTTAGCAGCTTCAATACCCTTTTTTGCAGCCTCCTCCAGGTCAGCAGCCATGGGGGGGGCTGCTTTAGCAATTTGCAGTACTGTGGTCCACATATTTTTCTGATATCTGGCTGTATAGGCCATGTAAGATGCCTGCCTAACAGCCAGAGAAGATCCCAAGTACACTTTTTTAGCTATGGAATCCACCCTCCTAGAATCCTTGTCTGGAGGGTGAGAGGCCCGAGGGATGCCAGCTTTGTCACAAGCTGCAGCAGGTACCACACCTTCATGGTTGGGGTGCCCAAAGAGGAATTCAGCCCTAGACTTAGCCACCCAGTATTTCCTATCCACCTTCCTGCCTGTGGGTGGGAAAGAAGTGGGATTTTACAGAACTTCCATAGTCTGCTTTCTTAGAGATTTATGGAGAGGGAGGAGTAGCCTCTTTGATAGGAGCACACCTATCATCTCCTTATAATCCTCTTCCTCCTCATCCTCCACATATTCCTGGGATGGGAGGTTGAGGGATTGAGCCACTTGCTTCATAAAAGCAAAATAGGTAAAATCCTCTGTTCCCTTGTCAGGGGAATCTGGTTTGTGAGGATCAGGGGAAATGTCTGGATCAACAGGGTCTCCAAAATCCTTATCATCTTCAGGCTCATTTCCAAAGTCATTGTCCCCATAAGGATCCCCACCTTGGTCTACTAAACTGGGGACAACATTTGAACTGGGAGTTTGTGGAAACAGTTGCTTGTCAACCTGAACCGGGGACTGTAATGAGTGAATAATTCTGATAGCATTAGTGATCTCCTTGGCAGAAGGAAACGTGGGTTGTTTTAGTTGCGGTTCCTGGTGCTTTTCCTTCTTTTTTTTCTTGACTGCAGTGGACGGTTCAGGAGCCTTATCTGCAGTTCATTTTTTTGAAATAGAGCCATCGCCCCTTTCAGATGGCAGCTCTCCCAGTTCATGTGGCTGGTCTGGGGCTGGGTTAGCAGCCTTATCAGTCATTCTTTCCAACAGTCTTTTAAACCGTCTATCCAAGGTGGACTGTGGAAAGTTAACACAAATCTCACAATCTGTCTATAAGTGGTCAGACCCCAGACAGAATAAACAAATTAAGTTTGGAACTGCTTTTGCAAAATGTTCCCCGCACTCGGTACAGTGCTGGAAAACTGTGGGTCCTGTTCTCTTTTTAGTTTTCTGTGACATAACCCAGATCACCACACCAAAGTAAAACCAACAGAAAAAAACAGGAGTTACCCCCAAATGAAAACAGAATAGAATACAAGGAGTTACCCTGGTTGAATTCAAATACAAATGAAACCAGGAGTTACCCAGTTAAAACACAGATAAATGAAAAAAAAAAAACGACTATACTGAGTTAGAACTGAAAAGTCAGCTTTAATTTAATTAGTAAAATAAAATAGGAAGATTGTTGATTTCCCCTCGGTTGAAGAACCGGGAGGAAAGTGACTACTTACCCCTACTTGACTAAAATCTAAACAATTACTACCTGAAAACCAAGGACAGTGAAAAGAATACCAATAAAATAAATTTTACTCATGAATAAACTGAGAAAATAGAGTTTCTTCAAGCGATGAAGGAGAGCTCTCCAGAGATGTTGTACTGAGGAAAGTGGAGTAAAGAATCTGACAGTTTAGATCTGTTTACCATGGACAGTGATTTGAAAATGAGCTTGAGCCTAGCATTCCATCATTTGCATAGGTTCTATTAACCATTTCGGTTCTGGGCCAGTCCTATGGTGAGACCACACTGCATAAGTCAGAATATAGCAATATTTCCTGGGGTTTGAAGATGTCGTTTACAACAACTTGATCAAGTTCCCACTCGTGAGACCTGGCTGATGAGCGACTGAGGGCATTTGCCAGAGTGTTCTCCACTCCTGGCATGTGGACAGCCGTCAGGTGCAGGTTGTGCTGAGACACCCAGTACCAGATTCTCATTGCTTCCCGGCAGAGGGGATAGGAACGAGTTCCTCCTTGTTTGTTGAAGTACCAGACTACGCACATTGTCTGATTGGATCAGTAGATGACTGGGAAGAATAACAGGAAAGACAGCCTGAAGGGCGTAAAGGACTGTCCTCAGCTCGAGGATGTTTATATGAAGCTTCTGCTCAGACTGAGACCAGCTGCTCTGAGTCCTGTGGGGCCCTAGATGGGCACCCCAGCCTGCCCCTGACGTGTCTGTCATCAAAGTTTGGGTGGGGGGGCAGCACAAAATGGGATCCCTTAACTTAGGTGATCATAAACCATCCACCACTGCAAGTCCCTGATCATTGGGTCCGACACTAGGACCTTGCAGTCCAGGTCATCTCAAGATTGGTCCCAATGGGCCCTGAGGGTCCACTGGGAGATTCTCATATGAAGCCATGCCAGAGAAACTGCGGGAATGGCATCTGCCATTAGCCTGAGAAGGTGAAGAACCTTCATGGCTCTGACCCTTCTGAGACCTGACGAGTCGAGCTTGATTTGACAGTGTCTCAATTCTGTCTGGGGCAAAAAGGCTTTGCCCAGGGTGGTGTCCAACACTACCCGTATGAACTGCAACCACTGGCAAGAGACCAGATGGGACTTGGCTTGGCTGACTGTGACACCCAGGTTGGAGAAGACTTGTAGGGTGAAAGAAAGAGAGCGCAAGAGTTCCTCTTGGGACGGGGCTGCTAGAAGCCAGTCATCCAGCTATGGGAAGACTTGAACCCACTGGGTATGCAGGAAGGCCGCCACCACCGCCAAGCATTTGGTAAATACTCGGGGAGCTGAAGAAAGACCAAATGGGAGGGCCCTGAACTGGTAGTGTGACCCCTGAAAACAAAAATGGAGGTACTTGCGATGGGAATGGCATATGGGGATATGGAGGTATACGTCCTGCATATCCAAGGCACATAGCCATAGTCCCGGCCAGAGCATGGGAAGAAGGTTTGGTAATGAGAGCATTCAAAACCGTTTGTACTCCACAAACTGATTGAGGGAGCTGAGGTCCAAAATGGGTCTCAGATCTCCAGTCTTCTTTGGTACTAGAAAGAAACGGGAATAGTAACCCGACCCCTGGAATTGGGGAGACAGGTTCTATTGCCTTCTTCAGAAGACAGTGGATTTTCTCTATTACCAACTGAAGGTGCAGAGGGAAGTATGAGGACTGGGGGTCTTCGAGGTGTTTTTTGGATGAATTCTATGAAGTGCCCTGCTGATATCAGCTGAAGCACCCAAGCATCTGCCGTTATCCTCTCCCAATCCAACAGATGGGAGGAAAATCTCCCCCCTACAGGTTCCTCTGGCGCTGACAGAGGCAGTAGGAGAGGCAGGGAGTTAGGAGGCAGAGGGTAGAGTGGTGGCCAGTGCTCCAGAGACGTTTTGCTGGGAGGAGCTTTGGCTGCTGATGTGGCTTTACGTTTATTCAGGCATCTCACTTGCATTTGTTTTTGTTGGTTTTGGCACCGAAAAGGACGTTTCTGCCCTTGGGAGGATTTGTACACTATCTGGGCAGATTGCAATGCCAAATCCTTCCCCTGCAGCTCAGTGATGATGTCCTTGACATCACCCCTGAAAAGTATAGATCTCCTGAAGGGAGCATTGTGAATGGCAGTCTGTACTTCAAGGGCCAAACCTGACACTCAGAGCCAGGCATGGTGTCGTTAGCCTACGGTGAAAGCCAAGCTCCTACCTGCTGTATCCACTGCATCATAGGTAGCACGAAGCATGTGTCTATAAGCTGAATGCACGGAACGGACCAGGTCTCCCAGTTCCTGTTTAGGAATCTGGGAGGGAATCCAGTTTTGTTTCCAGCTGACTGAGGACAGATTACTGGTAGTCCCCATATGACCGACATAATTAAGGGTCCTCATGCCCAGAGTGGAAGAAAGCATAAATCTTCTTCCCATAATGGTCCAGAAGACTTTATTGTCATTATATACTGTTTCTGGCACACTGATTGAACAAGTTAAACAATTTAAGTATTTGGGTCTGCTGATTGATGAGTGCCTTTCCTATGAACCTCATGTACTTCATATGGTGAAGGTGACTCACCAGTGGCTTGGGGCCCTATACAGGTTATCTCCTTTACTTACTGATCCCACATGACTTTTGTTGGCCCAAAGTTTTTTACTGCTGTTAATTGACTTTGGGGTTTTGTTTTATTATACCACAAGGGAGGGGTAGTTATCTAAGGTGAAAGTGTTACTTAATTCAGTTGCTAGATTTGTAGTAAAATCTCCACAAAAGGTTCATCATTGTAATCTTCTAGAGAAAGTGGGTTGGCTTCTTCTGGTAGGAAGATATAAACTTCAACTGGGTATTTTGGCAAAAAAAGGTGATACTTAATAGAGTCCCAGACTGTTTTTCCTTAATTTTTAAAAAACAGAATTCTAGTATTAATACACAGTCATCAGATCATTTTTCTCTTTGCATTCCAAGAATACGTATGTCTCTAGGACAAAAGGATCTTACATGTTACCTACTTTTTTATGTTGCTTGCATGCATGTGCAAGAAACATAGTGCCATCATCCGAGTTTTCGGAGGTGTGTCAGCCCGTCTTCCAATGCAGTCAGCGTGTTTGCAGGCGCAGCCACAGTTCCCCAATCACTGCTGCAGCTGTCTATGACAAGCTGAAAATGCAGTGGTACAGTATACAGTTGAAAGGGAGAGCTCCACTTGAGTGAGCAGAGCTCCCCCCCAACACACACACACACGCGTGCGCACGCACCACACTGCGTGCTCATCGCCCTCTCCCTCCCCCACACTGTATGGCCGAGGGGTGCCTAATCCCTGGGCCGGCTCCACGCCCCCCAAAGCATCCAGGGTGCCACGCTGGGAGCCCACCCCAGCGTGGCAAAATGATGTTACGGCCAATGGGGTGCCCAATCCCCGTCAGCTCCAGTGTCTCCCCCCATGCTGTCGCCGGCCGAGGTGCCTAATCCCCAGTCGGCTCCACTGTCTCCCAAGATCCAGGTGCCACGCTGGGAGCCCACCCCAGTGTGGCAAAATGTGTTATAGCCGACGGGGGTGCCCAATCCCCATCAGCTCCATGCCCCCACCAGTCGTCCTTGTGCCACACTGGGAACCCACCCCAGTGTGGCAAACGTCCCGCATCGTCATTAAAAACCTGGAAATAAAACCGCCCCTCGGCGCTTCTCCCTGCCCCCCACAACCTGCACCCACCCACTGTGCACCCTGCCTACCCACACCCCCCCTACCCCATACTTACCTCTGGACCTTGGCACGATGATCTTCGGTGGACCAGGAACATGTCTGCACTCTTCAAAGCCGACCGCAAACTGAGTAAATGCCAGTAAGCTGTATAATGGAATAGATAGGGGGTTTTCAACTTTATTGCATATCTCAGGCATTTTTTGGAATTTTTGCACCAAATTTTCAACATGGGGTTTTTGGGACCCCTTCTCATGAGTGATGTCACTGTCATGGCGTTACTCGGGCCTGAAGGGTGATTTCGCAGCCACTGCATGGAATCACCTTTCTGGAATGATTAACGAAATGACACTGCCAGTGTTCATAAGGTGGGCTCTCAAAAAGTCTATTTTGAAAATTTGGTGGAAAAATTCCTAAAAATGACTGTTTTATTTAGCTGCAGGTTATGCAGCGTCTTAAATGCTACATTACCGGTAAGTTCGCTACGAATTTTTAATATTTTCACCTAGATTTTCAACATTGCCATTTTACCACACCTCCTTATGAGCAGTACAGCTGTCATTTTTCACATCCTGCCCAAAATGTGTTTCCGCCCACGTAGTGCACACTGGCGCAGTCGGTTTGCGAAATCAATGTGTGGGACACATTAAGAAAATCACAGTGACACTGTTCATTAGCAGAGGCCTTAAAATGACAATGTTGAAAATTTGGTGAAAAAATTCCTTAAAATGACTGTTTTACGAGCGTGTGTTGTGCAGTTCCTACGAACGCTCGTAAGTTTGTGAATTTTCAATATTTTCACTCCAGATTTTCAACATTGCCATTTTACCACACCTCCTTATGAGCAGTACAGCTGTCATTTTTCACATCCTGCCCAAAATGTGTTTCCGCCATGTAGCACACAATGGCGCAGTCGGTAGTGCTAACTCAATGTATGGGACACATTAAGAAAATCACAGTGACACTGTTCATGAGCAGAGGTCTTAAAATGGCTGTGTTGAAATTTGGTGAAAATTCTCAAAATGACTTGTTTTACGAGTGTGCGTTGCGCGGTTCCTCATGCTGGCGTGAGTTTGCGAATTTTCAATATTTTCACTCCAGATTTTCAACATTGCCATTTTACCACACCTTCTTATGAGCAGTGCAGCTGTCATTTTTCACATCTTGCCCAAAACGTGTTTCCGCCCATGTAGCACACAATGGCGCAGTCGGTGTGTGACCTCAATGTATGGGACACATTAAGAAAATCACAGTGACACTGTTCATGAGCAGAGGTCTTAAAATGGCTATATTGAAAATTTGGTGAAAAAATTCCTAAAAATTACTGTTTTACTAGTGTGCATTGAGCAGTTCCTACGCATGCTCATAAGTTCGCGAATTTTCAATATTTGCACTCCAATGACTTCCAAATTCCTAAACAGCACATAGAAGCAAGCAACATTCGGCATTGACAAATGCTTGTTTAATACTATACAGTCTGCCTCTGATTGTGTGAACCCTTCCCTTTGCTCTTTTAGGCATAGGTTGAAAGAGTACCTTTTTACTGAGTGCAAGTATAAATGTTCTGAATGATGGTGCTAAGATTTATTTCTTTGAATTTGGTATGTGTATATCTTATTTGTCATTTGTATTTTTATTTTTAGATGTTTGTATTTTTATATTGTCTTCAGTTGTCATTTGTACACTGATCACCCATGAAAATGGGTAATTTTTGGCCCATGGACCTATCAGTATAAATAAATAAAATAAACAAACAAAAGTCATGATTCCTTGTCAGGAGGGGACAAGCTGAGGTGTTTTGGGTTGGTGGATCAGTCGTGTGCAGCACTAATCACCACCAAATCTGCCTTGGGGTGAAGGCTGAGAAAGTCCTTACCCTCTGGAGTCTGGTATAGCCTATCTGCCTTCCTAGGGAGAGGGGCTAATGAGGAAGGTTGTTTCCAAATAGTGGAAACGATCTGTGTGAGGCTCTATCCAGGGTGAAATCAGGGTGGGAGATGTCCTCGGAAGATCCAGATGA
This sequence comes from Neoceratodus forsteri, assembly GCA_016271365.2. Classification (NCBI taxonomy): domain Eukaryota; kingdom Metazoa; phylum Chordata; order Ceratodontiformes; family Ceratodontidae; genus Neoceratodus; species Neoceratodus forsteri. Next base: position 733,786,628 of record CM057450.1, read on the forward strand.
GCAGTGAGCTTTTTACACTGTGGATCTGGCTCCACTGATTGCCATTCACAAGCAGCCTGTATCTTCTTCAGCAGCTCCAGAAAGGAAGGGTCCTCCAAGGAGACTTCGGAGACCCCAGGGGCCTGGGATTTTCTGGAGTATGAGGCTCGTCCTCAGGATCAGAGTGGCCAGAATCAGAATTCAAATCTGATGGCTCCAATGAAGAAGAAGAGTCCTCCCTATGAGGGAGTGGACTGTCCACTTTAGGGATTCCCCGGGGGAGCGTATCCTCCCTAGCCGGAGATCCAGATGGTTCAGCCCTGGCATCGGGTAGAGGTGAAGGAGTCTCTTCTCACCAATGTAAGGGGTCCGGCACCGGCAGACAGCTTTCGACCTCCCTGGTGAGTTGGGTCTTAGCCTCAGCCCACCAGAAGGCCAAAACCTCCCTCAAGTCCACCTGAGGCTGCAAGGTAGGTGGAGAAGGAGGAGGTTAAGGAGGAGGGGTCACTCGGATACGGGTAGCCTGGAAACCTGTAGTAAGGATACCCATAACCCAATGGCGGGAGGCCCGGCGTCGGGTGTTGAGGTGCTGGGTACTGCGGTGTCAGAGACTGTGGCATCGGGTACTGAGGAGCTGGATACTACAGCATCAGGTATCCATGCGCCAGGGGCTCTGATGGAGTCAAAGGTCCTGGAGTCGGTCCTAAAAGCGGACTATACAGATCAGGCATTTGCCTGGAGGGTGTGGGGCCTAGGGTAGGTGGACCTACAGGAGGGTCCGGGAGCCCAACTAGCCCTGACGGCAGAGCGGGTCTGCTGTACAGGAGTGGAATATCGGAAGGCAATGTCGAGGTATCTGGCGTCGGGTCCGGTGTCTGAGGATCTGGCATCGAGGGGGGCAACCCTGACGGCAGCATTCCAGAGTCCTCTATCCCAGCCGGGGAAGGAGGTGCAGACTCCTCAGGAGGAGTTGGAGGAGACACAGGGACCTCAGAGGCAATGCAGCTGACGTGTGCTGCAGCAACTCACGGACGTCAAGTATGGCATCAGAACCTGACGTGGGGTCACGGGTTGGGCGGTTGTCGGAGGGTCCGATGGATGACTTATCAGCCGTTTCTGGGAGGACATCGGTTGAGTCGACACCCAACTTATTGGACCCACTCCTACTGGTAGGCTGAGGTTTTGGGGCCACAGTGGGAGTGGAGGCCTCCTTTTCCCCGGAGGGGACCTCCCCCGAGTGCAAGCCCATTGGGGGGGGTCGATGCTAGCTTGGATACCACCAAGGTGGCTATTGAAGGACGATCCCCCACAGGGGGAAGTTACCATGACTCCAGCCGAAGTCGCGGCTGCTGTGGACGATGGGTCCTGATCACGGTGTTTCTCCTTGTCCCTCTTCTTTCTCTGACGACCCTCAGGAGAAATTGATGCCTGCCTCAGTTTCTTAAATTTTTTTCCATGGATGCCATTTTCTTTTTTAACAAATGGGCTCCAGGGACTGCTGTCTCCATTTCCAGGTAGCAGAACTGAATTTTCAGCAGTGCTTGCACTACTCCACGCAGTGGTCCGGGCTTAAGCCAAAAAGACAGAAAGAATGGCCTTCCTTGTGCAGAAGCTGACATCCACATGAGTTGCACTGTTTTTTATGCAATCTGATGGTGTCGTGGACGACATGCACAGTGAGGTAATAATTTTTTTTGAGAAAAAAGAAATTAAATAAATGTCAAAAGAGATTAATACTCATCCAAAATGGCGAGACAAGTGAGTACTGTTCTGCCACAAGGTACTTTCGCAAGCCGACGGCAAGAAAGAACTGGAGGGTGGGCGTGGAGGACCACCCCGTTATACTGACATCGGCTGATGCAGGTCACCTGACGTGAGGGCGGTACCCCGTCAGAGACTGCTAGCCAGAGATTTTTCCATGGGGTCCTGACGCCTGGTGGCTTAGTCCTATTTGTGAATACTTACCTATCTGTCTTCCTAGGGAGAGGGGCTAACAAGAAAGAGCTCTCTCGAAGTAAGATCTGACTTTGTAAGACAACACATCAAGTGATATGGATGATAGCGACTTGAAAGGTTCTACATAGAGGACATTCAGAATCAAGTTAAGATCCCATGGAGGTTCTAGGGATTGAAACAGTGGCTGGCTCCTGCCAACTGTGCACAAAAAACAAATAACCTCTATATTAGTTTCTAGGGAGAACCCGAAGGAAGCCCTAAGAGCAGAAATCGGACCTCTCAACATGCTCAATGACAGTTCCTTTTCCACATCTTCCTGAAGGAAGTCCAATATCTGTGGGATGGAGGCTCTTGAAGGCTTAAACCCCTTCCCTCTGGCCCAAGATGAAAATATGGTTCAGACTCAAGCGTAAGCTGCAGATGTAGAGGTTTTCTGAGCAGCCATCAAAGTTTCAACTACTTTTGCTGAGAAACCTAGCCTGAGGAGCCTTCTCCTTTCAGGAGCCAGGCTGTGAGCTGCACTGCACCTGGGTTTGAGTGGAGAATGGGACCTTTTAACAGGCAGTCCCTTTGTACCAGAAGGCAGAAGGATACTTGCTGAGCTAGGTTCACTAGATTGGAGACCCACGGTCTTCTTGGCCAATCCAGGGTTATTAGGTCTCCTTTTGAATGTCTTATTTTTCTTAAGGCCTTCTAAAAAAGAGACAGTGGGGGGAAGGTATGCGCTATGCGGAAGGATCACACCTGAGTCACAGCATCCACTGCTTCTGCCCATGGACACCGAAACCGACTGAAGAACCTATGGGTCTAAGCACTGTGGACAGATGCGAACAGATCTATCTGCAGTTGTCCAAACTGATTGCTCAGGAATTTGAACACTTCTGGGTTCAACTGCCTCTCTCCGGGGGGAACGTTTTCACAACTTATCCAGTCCGTTTGAATGTTCAATTCCTCTGCTAGATGTACTGCTGACAGAAAGAGAAAAGATTCTCCTCCGCCCAGTTCAGGAGGTTGAGGCCTCCCGAAGCATTTCTCTGCTTTTTGTGCCTCCTTGGTTGTTTATGTACGCCACTGTGACATCACTGTCTGACCGCACTTTTACTGCATTGTTCTTCAGTATAGACAGAAACCGAAGTAGAACTAAGTAGACTGGCCACATTTCCAGGACATTTATGTGGAGATGTTCCTGTATTGACCAAATTCCGTATGGGAAGCTGGTCCAGGACTGCACCCCATTCATGCACTCTTGCATCTGTTGTGAGAATTACCTTTGGAGGAAGCTCCAATGGATGCCCTTGTTGAGGTTCTGCACATTCAGCCACCAACTTGTGAAGTGACGAAGCCGTGTTCTGGCTTGATAGTCCTCTGATGACAGGTCCCTGGCCGTCAGCTGCCCCGTCTGAAGGGGCTGCATGTGAATGTGAGCCCACAGAACTAAGTCTATTGCTGTTGCCATGAAGCCGAGAATCCACAGCAGACTGTAGGCAGAAGCCGACTACTGATTCCTGAGCCATCATATCTCCAAGTTCTCTTCTTGAGAGGATGATAGAAAAACCTCCCTACTTTCTTCGTTTTGAACACTGCCCCCAGATGTTCCAAGGTCTGAGATGGTTCAATGGAGCTTTTCTCCCTGTTCATTATCTAGCCATGAGGTTCCAGGATCTCCAGGGTCCTGAGTATCAACCTCCTTACTAGAGGCAACGTCGGTGCCCGAATGAGCAGGTTGTCCAGATAAGGGTAGACATGATGTCCTTCCTGTCATAGTTGAGGCACCAGAACTATCAGCACCTTCGAGAAAAATTGAGGTGCTGTTACCAGACCAAATGGAAGCGCCTTATACTGGAAATGTTGGTGCAGTATCAAGAACCTGAGGTACTTCTGGTGGGACTGATGGATGGGGATGTGAAGGTAATCATCCGTCAGCTCTACTGAGGCTAAAATGTCCAACTGGACAACCTGGGCTATTGACCTTAGTGACTTCATCTTGAACGTTTTGTGGTGAACAAACTTGTTCAGATGCTTCAGATCTAGAACAGGCCTGAAGCCTCTGGACTTCTTGGAAACTATGAAATAGATGGAATAGAACCATTGACCTTGCTCATTTGGAGGAACTGGCATAATAGCCCCGATTTGGATGAGGTGGGTCAGAGTGTCCGACACCGCTAGGTGTTTTGTCACTTGCTTTGAAACCGGGGACGGCAGAAAGCATTCCGTTGAAGAAACCATTAAGAATTCTATGGCATAACATAGTTGAAGGATTTCCAGAACCCAGATGTCTGACGTTGTTTGGGCCCATCTTAAAAGCAACCCCTGGAGTCTTCCACTAAGGGAAGGGGATCAGAGATGGGCCTGCGTACCGTCATTGTGAGGCACCAGGCTTTTGTGCTGGTACTCCTCCATGGCACCTGGGAAAAGGCCCTCTTTTACTGTAAACCCTGTTGTCTGTGTAGGCACCTCTACTTCTCTGGTTACCAAAGTTCTGAAAGGGACAAAAAACCCTGTGGGACTGCCTGCGCCGGCCATCAACTTGACCCCATTGGGGTGCTATGGCCTTGCACTGTTGTTTATACACTGGGAGGTGGCCCTTCTTATCCTGCACATCTTGTAAGACAGAATCCAGGCCGAAACCAAACAATAAGCCTCCCTCAAAAGGAAGATTAAACAGTTTTGCTTTTGAAGCCTGATCAGCAGACCAGTGTCTGAGCCACATGACTCTCATGGCTGACGCTATGTGAGAGGCTAAGCAGGCTGACAGGCATTAATTATCCACTGTAGAATCACTAAGAAAGGTGGAGGCCAAGGCCAACTGCAAAATGCTTGCACCTTCCGAATCAGGGGGAAAGAAACTGGACAGTGTAGTGACCCAGATATTTAAGGCTCTGGCAACGGTAAATGAAGCACAGGATATACACAGGGTTGTGCCATTACAAGTGAAAGCCCTCCTACATGTGGCATCCACCCATCCGTTAGTGCCAGAGTACCTTCAATTGGAATGGTTGTGTGTTTTATTGAATTATAAACTGCCTTGTCCATCAGAGGAGGAGCTTCCCACTTGTGAGTCCTTCCCCCTAAAAAGGGATAATTCCATGATTTTGGTCTGGGAAGATTTTTTCTCTGATTCACACCTGCCCATTCTTGCTCAATAATTTGGTCATAGTAATAAAACTTGGGAAACATTTTGGAGCACAGGAACACACAGACAAAACAGGATTGACATTCATGTCTCCATGGACACCTCCTCCCTAAGCTGTAGGGACCTACAAGCCTCAACTATCAACAAGCATTTGTTAATGCTGAATGTTTACTTGCTGATATTGGCATTGGTACTGCAAGAGTTAGAGAGCTGCACAACAGGAATGGCAGTAAAGTATTGAACTAACGCCAACCCCCACCCTGCAGAGACTGACAGGCGTTGGGGTGTGCCTTTGGGTCATCGGCCATAACACTCACACCATTCCACCTCACCCCACCCTGCAGACACTGACAGGTGTCATGGTGTGTCTTGGGGTCTTCGGCCCTTACGCTCACCCCATTCCATAAGGAAACAAACTGAGATGGGTGCAGTACAGGAGAATGGGGTGAACATTAGGACTGAAGACCCCAAGGCACACCTCAGTGCCTGTCAGTGGCTGAAGGGTGGGGGTGGAATAGAGTGAGCATTACGGCTGACGACCCCAAGCCACACACCCCCGACGCCTGTCAGTCTGTACAGGGTGGGGTGTTACAGTTGGAAACCCTAATGCCCTAGGCATTTGTTGGTATTTTCACTCCAAATTTTCAACATGGGCTTTTTGAGACCCCATCTCATGAACAGTGGCACTATCATTCCGTTACTCAATCCTGAAAGGTAATTTCGCACAGTGAATGCCCCATTCGGTGCAACAGGTGCTAAAATACATTTTAAACAGGATGTGAAAAATTACATCTGTGCTGTTCATGAAGAGGTGTGAAAAAAATGTCAATGTTGAAAATCTGGAGTGAAAATATGAAAAAGTGGCAAAGTTACAAGCATGCATAGAGCTTGCATAATGCACACTCGTAATGCAGTAATTTTTTGGAATTTGTTCACCAGATTTTCAACATGGCCTTTTTGGGACCTCCCCTCATAAACAGTAGCACTGTAATTTCATTAATCTGTCCCAAAGTTGATTTCACACAGCGACTGCACCATTCTGCACCACAGGTGCGAAAACACATTTTGGCCAGGATGCAAAAAATTACAGCTGTACTACTCATAAGAAAGTGTGAAAAAATGTCAATGTTGTAAATTTGAGGTGAAAATATAAAAAACTGGCGAAGTTACGAGCATGCGTAGAAACTGTTCAATGCTTGCTCATAATGCAGTCATTCTTTGGCGTTTGTTCACTAAACTTGCAACATGGGCTTTTTGGTAGCTCAACTCATGAGCAGTGGCACTGTCATTTCGTTACTCAGTCCCAAAAGATGATTTCGCACAGCGTCCGCAAAATCACCTTCAAATACTGAGAAACAAAATGACAGTGTTCATGAAGTGGGGTCTCAAGAACCCCATGCTGAAAATCTGGGGCCAAAACTCAAAAAAATGGCTGAGATATCAACCTAAGTTGACTTCCTCCCACCCACTGCCTGCCATTATACCACTTACTAGCATTTCTTCAGTTTGTGGTCGGCTTTTAAAGAGTGCAGACGTGTTCCTGTTACACAGAAGATCGCAGCACTGGACCTCCGCTGGTAAGTATGGGGTGAGGGGGTGCGCTGAGGGAGGGTGAAGACGGGGGCCCGGGGAGAGAACGAGAGACCGTTTTCTTTTTTTCAGGTTAAAAAAAAAAAAATAGCAAGGAACCATTTTTGTCATTTACAGGTCAGGATAAAAAAAATGTTTGGTACACTGGGATGAGTTCTCAATGTGCCACAATGTTGGTGGGGAGGGGGGATACCAATTTGGCGATTGGGCACCTCAATGTCTGCAAGGGATTTTGACAGGCTGGGGGGGGGCCGGCGCATCCATACCGGGAGTGGGCATCCCCGTGTCAGAAAATAAAGGAATTGTTTAACCAAGAAAGACATACTCGGGGGAGGGGATGCTGACATAGGGATTGGGCACTCCATGTCGGCTTATGGGGACTATGTGGTGGGCGGCAGGAGCCGTCATATTTCCACACACTGGATTGGGCTCCCAGTGTGCCATAAAATATATGTTTTGCCAGAAAAGGCACACTACGGCCGAGGGCACAGGACAGCAGCTGACAAGAAGGAAACTGCGCCCATGCACATTACTGTGCACTAATGCGCATGGGCAGAGAGTCTTGTCAGCTGCCTCTTGTGTTCCTGGTTGTGAGGGAGGGAGGGGGGAGCTGCAATCAGGGATAACGAAACTGTCCCTGATTGGAGCAGCAGATTTCTTTCATCTCTGGAACTCAATCTGAAACTCCTGTCATCGGCAGCTTCCTTGTTGATTGGTGGCTGAGAGCCGAGCTCCTGAAAGTGTTGGGTGGATTGGCCAAACACTGCCACACCTCTGCAATGCTCTACTTACCTCAATGTTTCTTGTGTGCTGCCTGCGCAAAAAAACATAAAAAGGATGAGGACTTATTATGAAATGGGGTGGATCAGAATCCTTGACTTGGGTTCCATCCACTCCCCTTCTTCTACCTCCTCCTCGGAGTGGACGTTCTCATCAGATAGGCTTCCCCAAGATCCCTGAAATCCTCATCCTGGCCTTCTAAGTAGTCAGGGTTGGGATCTGCTTGCACATCTGATTCTGCAGCTTTTTCTTGCTGCAGCACACCTGGACGTGCCTAGATGGGCACCCCCCGACCTGATGGGCCCAGTCTGGGGTCGGGTGTATCTGCTGGGATGTCCTGTGGGACATCAGGGCTCAGACACTCACTAAGGAGCAATAAGAATGATTTTTGCGATTCTGCTTTGCCACAGCCAAGAGACAGACCAGGTGCCCCCCTCCTCAGTTCGGTAGACCTGTTGGGGGGGAACCGTGAGAGAATTATTATGCTGAGCAAAACAATGAGGACAATAGGAACCCATGGAGGAGGGCCTCATCACCCTTCTGTAGGTCTTACATTGTTTTATAATTAATGGTCACCAATAAGACATGGTGCCAATAATAGAAAATTGCCAAGAGGAAAAACCCAGGTTAAAATGTGTAAAACAATATTTTTTTAAATGCTAGTTACTAACTGTCACAAATGTGCTCAACCGGTCAGCCTTCTACTCCCAAAGTGTCAACCTCTGAGTGTATGATTTGTGGACACTGAACAGTACAGGGTAACCCACTTATCTGTTTTTGTGGGTTCGAGTCACCTTAGTCTCAAGTTCTGGAGGGATTCAAACTGATAACCTCTTGTTAGCGGACCCAATTATCAGGCTCAAATAATTGTGTCTTCGGGGGGGTCAGATATCTTTGCCTACGGGCACTGAACCAGGTCTACAAAATGAATTCTTAGAACTCTGTGCAAGACCTCAGAGAACTCTATCCATTTCCCAGTTTGGTATAACGATAAGCTCATATACAGTGTTAGCTATAACCTTTAAAAGCTTCACTTAAATAAAAAGAAATGTCAAGGCACTCCAGGCAGTTTCCGATTTAAAATATATATCTTTACTTTGAAATAGGAAAACAGAAAAATATTACAGAACAAAATATCCCAACACATACAGCCTTAATTAAAACAAACAGGTTTAAAATGCAAGTTTCTACAATACATACATTCAGACTGGTCTAATCTAATATATGCTTACTTTATTTCAGTGCTGTGATGTTTCTTCCTCTCTCAGTCAGATAATATCAAAAAGCCTCTGTCAAGGTTTTCTAAGCATGTTAAGAACAGTCCTGAGCCGGCCCTCTCGCTGAGGTCACCAAACTCCATCTTGGTGTAACAAAATCTACATTTTTTTATAACACCAAGATGGCCTACTAAGGTATTTAAAAAAATAAGAGATGACATAATAAATCTCTTCTTATGTTTGACTGGTCAGAACCAGTTTGTGCTTTGCTTTGCCCACACATCAAAGACTCTTTGATATAAGTCACTGTATTCAAAGCAAAAGTGTATTTGCCTCCTTAATTCCGTCTGGGCCTTGGTTATCTACACATCAAAGGTCTCTTTGATGAAATGCTGGTTTCATGTGAGGTTATTCATAACACTGGCCAGTGTCCCTTTTCTCAAGACATCTAGTGCAGATCAAAGGACTTCCCTGAGGATGTTATGAATGGCTACTTTTATTTCCTGGGATCAAAGCAAATTGACAAGATACCCCCCAGATATCTGCAGTTTAACAATATCCTGTCTTTTGAAGTGTCAGCTTCAGGAGCCAGCACCTCCCTCTGCCACAGTCCATCATACATTAATTTCTTATATTTACAACAAAATATTATACAGGGATCAGAACCAGCTGTCCAGGTGTGACACCAACAACAGCCAAAACCAACTGTCAGGCTATATTAGCGTGCTCAGAAATGCTAGAATGAGTGTGCATGCTCCCGACGTGTGCACACAGAGTGTTAACGCATTTGCGTGGATGTGCTCACACTTGCGCAACGTATGCATACACTTGCACAATAGGTTTCAATGAAGATTGCGAGCACTTGCACAATAGGATTTAATGGAGATTGTGCTGCGCACATGCATGCACCAAGGGCGTGTGCTCTAGACAATGGCGGAAAGCCTAACTGAAGAAGGAGAGTGCAGCCAGCCCTAATGGCGGCTGCTCACACAGAAAAATGGAGACTGTGGCGGGAAGTCACCAAAACACCTTCAGAAAGTACCACATTTACACAGTATCTGTATAAAAGCACAAAACCTGAGGCTTGGGGGGGGCAAAAGGAACTGACGCTAGACCCGAAGGACCCCCCAGAGACCCTACACTCTCAATAAATTAAATTGTACCTACTGGCAAGGAAGAAGTGGCTCCCAATCCACACAGAGAATGAGAAAAAAGGCAGGTTATTCAATTGGAAAGTCACAGCTTAACAGGCACGATTTTAATTTAGGGGTGCTCTCTGAAACATGCAGCCCCCAACCTGCAGTGCAGAACTGTAGTCCCAAATAAAATCTTGAGAAAAGATAAAAGTAGCTCTGTCCCCTTCAAATGCCACAGCTAAACTGATGAGTTGCTGCAGCATGTAATCCTCATATGCCTAACATTCTAAAGCTTGGGCTGTGCATTTCCCCTGGTAGGGGTGCACTATACCCAGTTGTTTTGATTATCCATTGACAATGTGGAGCACTACAGAAAACATATTTAGCCCCATTAGCTTGCCTGCGCTGATGGCTCTCAGACTGAAGCTGCAGGCATGGATCAGTGTGGCTAGAGCAAGCCGACTATGCGTGTGCACACTCAGCAGCAGCACGCACGTCACAATGACCTACGTGACGTTAGCACACCAAGTGGGGATGTGCACGCATGAGCAATGCAAAGATAGGTGATTGCACGCGCAACCCAAGCGCACCCTCTGGCGTGCAAAAACCAAGCGTGGGAAAGCTGAGGAAGAAGCGCACACCCATCACCACAGCTTAACGGCGGCTGTGCAAAAGCATGCAGAGGGCTGAGGCACAGAAAATCTCCTAAGACCCTCTGAATGCCACACAAGTCGGGAAAACCAGTAACAGATAACACAAGCACACTTAGCCAGGTGACAATCTCCAGCAGCTCAGCAATGAAATATTGCCCAATGAACATATCTGTAGACTGCCACGGAAGAAGCCAGGCAAAACCCCCAATGGTACAAGTTCTTTAGGATTAGAATTTTCTTTTTTTTCCTCAAAGACTTTTATTAAAGTTTGTCAAATGATACAATTACATATCATGTCAATAGTAATATTATAGCAATTATAAATCATGTCAGGAATCAACACAACTAGAACGTTTACAAATGTACTGTCTTTGAGAGACTTATTTGATATTACACACAGTCCAGACTGTTTTTTCATTTACAGAAAAAGAAAGTGGAAAACCTGTTAATCTCTTTTTTATTTATCTCCTGTGTGCCGCCTTCCTACACAACATATCTAGCATTTATCTATCCTTGAGTATTATGAGAGATCCCTGTGATAACAGATGCCCATGCCTTGGGCTGCCCAAGGGACAAACAGTAAGGTAGGAAGAGAAGCGCAAAATGAAGGGGTGGAGCTTAAGGCCCTGCTCCATGATGAGCCCTCTCTTCATGCTTGTCTGAGTAATGTGGCTGAGAAAAAAGGAATTAGGCCAACTGCTCTTATCCTATGTATGAATGTGGTTCCTTTACTAATTTCTGAGGTTCAAAGAGTCTATGACTCTATTACCATTACTGACTGAGCAGATAGGCATTGTGTGTTTCAACTGCTGAGTTTTATGAGAACATACACTAGGCATTTTTCTTGCAGTTTAAAAGACAAGGAAGATAGAAACAATATGACACAGCTCCATGACTCCCATGGAGGCACCAATGGATAGGGTACCACGCTGCCATAGAGATCTGTTCTCCTATATCGGTCATGGGTGTCACAATTCATCCTTGGCTGACATTATACCCAGGAACTGGGAGGGGGGAAGGGACAAGGGAAGACAGAGAAGCCACAACCTACAGCATAATGTCACCTTCTCCTGCTACAGTACTCACAAAGAGTCATACACAAGTTCAGAACAGGGGACACCCTCCCTTCCTATCTCACCTATGAGGGTATTTCAATAGTTTCTGAGCTACCTGTTGTGCAAGATACAGGCCCCAAAAGTGCTGGTATACCAGTTGCCGGCTCAGGGCAGAGTATGCTATTTTTTCATATCGAGCTATTGTGGCTAGCAAGTTCTCCCATTCTTGGTATGTGGAGGTGGGGAGTCCTCCCTCCAATCACACAAGATCATCTTCATAGCTGCCAAGAGGGCTCCTTTAAGCCAGAGCAATTAGGAGGGAGTAAATGAATGATGCTGAGGGGGCAAGCCCAACACACCTAATACTGGGTCCCTGACTGGAGGGAGCAGCACAATATGCCTACACTGGTACCAAACCTGGTCTCAGTATACATCCAACGCAGGGCATTTCCAAAGGATATGAGAGAGGGAAGCCTGTGGGGAGGCACACCTCCAGCAATCAATATGGTCCATTAATCCCATTCTGTAAAGCATTTGGGGAGTACGGTATGCCCTATGCAGGATCTTATATTGTATCATCTTAGCTTGTATCTCCGGCTCCATACCTGGTTCCACTCCTCCTGGGGGATGCTAAAATGGAAATTACGTACTTACCGTAATTCTTGATCTTTTTGACGAAGTCTCCAACACTCATTCACACTAATGGGAGTACAACGGAGATGCTAGGACCCAGCGGGAGCAAACTTTTTTCAGGAGGGCTGGTGCCTGAGATGGAGCCATGAGGAAGCGGCACCACAAGCCCGGCTTGTGCGGTAATGACTATCTCATGCGACCCTCCATCCGCCTCAGCACCTTTTTTTTTGAGGAGGTGCAGCGTAACTAACTTAGAAGGACTAACCTAAAAATTGGACACAAGATAGTCCAAACGACCCGTGTAAGAAGAGTCAACAATAAAGTCTTCACAGCTCAGCCACTGAGGAAGTGAAGACCATAAACAGAGAAGTGAGCTTGGGGGATGGTGGGTGAGCATGTGAATGAGTGGTGGAGACTTCGTCCAAGAAGATCAAGAATTACGGTAGGTATGTAATTTCCATATCTTCCTGGAACCAAAGTCTCCTCCACTCATTCACACTAATGGGAGAGTATCGAGCTAAAATAATCCCCCCAAGATGGGCGGCAGGAGATAAAGAGCTCACGTGCTTAGGATAGAAGTCTGTTAAGAATCGTCCTGCCAAACGATACATGTCGTCTGGCATGGACATCCAATGCGTAGTGCTTAACGAAAGTATGCACGGCGCTCCAGGTAGCCACATTGCAAATATCTGCAATGAGTACGTTACAAATTTCCACCAAAGATGCCGCGACTGCTCTGGTAGAGTGAGTGTACACTCTGCCTTCCAGCTTGACCTGTGCCACAGAATAGCAGTGGCGAAGGCATGCCACCAGCCACGCTGAAATGCATCTGATAGCAACAAGTTGACCCAGCTGGGTCTTCATGAAGGAAACAAACAGTTGTTGAACTTTGTGAATTTCTTTCATTCTATCTAGATAGAACTGCAATGCTCTCTTAACATCCAATGAATGAAGGGTACGCTCCCCTTCAGTCTGGATGTTCATAAAGTAAGTCAGAAGGACTAAAGGTTGGTTTAGATGGAATTCTGAGACAACCTTAGGGAGAAACTTAGGATGAATCCTAAGAACCACTTTGTCCTTGTGAAATACAGTGTACAGGGGGTCTATGACCAGTGCATGTATTTCAGAAACTCTATGGGCCAAAGTAATGGATACCAGGAAGGCCATTTTCCACGTGAGGAACTTTAACTCGCAAATGGCTAGAGGCTCGAAAGGTTTACGAGTGAGCATGTCTAGCACAAGGTTCATGTCCCAGGCTGCAACTGGACATCAAATGGGAGGTCTAGTATGCAGAATACCCCTAAGAAACCTCTTAACCACGGGCAACTGAGCCAGCTACATGGAACGTACCAGTTCATAATATGCTGAAATGGCACAAAGATGAACTTTGACTGTGGAGTACTGCAGACCTGTGTTTGAGATGTCTAAGAAATACTCCAAGACTTCATTCGTTGTGCAGGAGTTTCAAGAGGATTTTGCACACCTGATAGAAAAACGCTTTCATTTAGCTGTGTAGGTTTTTCTAGTGGCCGGTTTACTCACAGCCAAAAGAATATCTGAAACTCTACAAGAAACATTGAACCTAGTTACCTCTATCTTTTCAGAAGCCAAGTGTGAAGCTGAAGCGACCTCAGGTTGGGATGGACTACAGGACCCTGGGTCAGAAGGTTCATCTGAAAGGTTCGTCTGAAGGGGAAGCATTTTCGGGGGGTTCCCAATAGTCTATTGAGTAGCAGGAACCATATCTGCCGAGGCCAGAAGGAGGCAATGAAGATCATTCTGCCCCCGAGACTCCAATTTGAGCAGTACCCTCTGAATTAGGGGAACAGGAGGAAAAGCGTATAGAAAGCGTTTTGTCCACTGCAGCCTGAACGCATCGTGACAAATAATGCCAAGTCCTGGATTTTTGGAGCAGAAGAGAGGCAGTTTTGTGCTGAGTGGGGATGCAAAAAGGTGCAGGTCTGGATTTCTCCACTCTTTGAAGAGGTAAGAGTGTGCACCGCCTAGTTTGTTGATGTAGTACATCACTGCCTTGTCCGTTTGAAGGAGAATGTTCTTGTGACAAAGTATGTCCTCCAAAGCTCAGACTGCATAGAGGACAGCTCTCAATTCCAGGATGTTTATGTGAAGTTGGGACTTGTTCTGAGTCCACGTACTCTGGGTGTGGAGATCCGAGCAGTGAGCACCCCAACCCATCAGGGACGCATCCGTGGTAATGGAGATCTGATGATCCAGAGGGGTGAAGGGATATCCTTCCAGAAGGTTGTCCTCCTGAGACCACCAGGTGAGTGACCTCTTCAAAGGTTCCGTCACCTTGATGAGAAAAGACTGAGGTCGAGTGGTTGGGGACCACTGAGCACTGAGCAATTGAGAGGTTCTCATGTGAAGATGAGCCAAGGGTACAGTGAACACTGAGGATGCCATGAGGCCCAGCATCCGTTACATCAAGATAGCTCGAACCGAGCTGTGTTCTCTGATGTATCGGGCCATCTGTAAGATCAATCAATCAATCATTCTTTATTTGTATAAGGCGCCTTTCTTGAACCAAGGTGCCTGTACAGATTACATAAAATAATAAATAATTAAAACAACATTAAAAAAATCAACAAACATTCAAAGCTCTACTAAAAAGGTAGGTTTTCAAAGCTCCCTTAAAGCTTCGGACAGTTGAGCAATTTTGCACCTGACGAGGTAGAGAATGCCACATGGTCGGAGCCATGAAACTAAAAGATCTTGCCCCTGAAGTTTTTAAGCGAACCCTGGGAATCTCTAACAATCCCTCGTCACTGGATCGAAGACAGCGGGGGGACAGTAGGGACAAAGGAGCTCTTTCAGGTAAGCAGGTCTCTGATCGTGTAGGGCCTTATAGGTCAGCAAACCGACCTTGAAGGTGATTCGCCAGCAAACTGGCAGCCAGTGCAGTCCGAGGAGCACAGGCGTTATATGACTGGACCTAGAAGAACCAGTCAACAGCCTGGCTGCCGCATTCTGCACTAGCTGCAAGCAGCGAAGTTCAACCCCCAGTACCCAAGGTTAAGGGCATTGCAGTAGTCAAGGCGGGAGGTAATGACGGCATGGACCAAAGTTGGAAGATCCTCTGGAGGAACGAGATGCTTCACCTGGGCGATGTTCCTCAGATGGTAAAAAGAGGTTTTGACAACCGCTGACACTTGAGATTTAAAAGTCAGACAGTCGTCAAATACAATGCCCAGGTTCTGCACCCGGTCTGAGGTAGTCAGCTGGACACCCCCAAGCCATAAGCCCGAGGGTGATCCAGCTAACAAACCCACCTCCCAGCAACCCTGGTCCACAACCAACACCTCAGTTTTTTCAGGGTTTAACTGCAGCCAACTCCATTCATCCAGTCTTGGATTTCGGCAAGACAGTTGTTAAAGACCGAAATGGCAGCATCCTGGCGGGCACAAAGGACATGTACAGCTGGGTATCATCTGCATAGCAAAGAAACCCAAGCCGTACCACCTAATGATCACTCCTAACAGCAGCATATACACTGCAAACAACATGGGTGCCAAAATGGAACCCTGCGGTACCCCGCAGGATAGGGAGACTGATATCGAGGAAAAAATTCCAGACACCACCCTCTGAGTCCTACCCTCGAGGTAAGATCGAAACCACCCGAGGACTGTATCAGACAGTCCACAGATCGCAAATGTTCCAGTAGCACACCATGGTCCACAGTGTCAAATGCAGCAGAGAGAGATCAAGAAGGACCAAGATGGAAAAAGGTCCTTCGATCTCTCGCTATTAGAAGGTCATTTAGTACCTGAACAAGTGCTGTCTCGGTACTATGCCTTTTCCTAAATCCAGACTGGAGAGAATCATAGACGTTGTTGGTCAGATGATCATCCAACTGCGACGCAACCACCTTCTCAATAACTTTACCCACAAAGGGTAAGTAACAGACAGGCCTGTAATTTGCCAGACAGTCTGGGTCCAAGGAGGACTTCTTAAGAAGGGGCTTAACTACAGCCTCCTTAAGAGGATCTGGAAAAATCCCTCTCTCCAAGGACCTCCAGACTATCTCAGCAAGGACTGGGCCGATTTTATCCACACAATCCACTAAGAGACATATGGGGCCCGGGTCCAAATTACAGTTGGTCGGACGCAATGATTGGATGACCATCACAACGTCATTGATTGTGGGGAGGCTGAAGTCAGTCCACACAAACTGGGTGTCCGACATCTCCTGCTGACCATCACAACTCCCACTGGAAAGAGTCAAGCGGACATCCGATCTGATTTTGGCAACCCTACCTGCAAAGAACAGAGCAAACTCCTCACACCGTTCTTGAGAAAAGGCTCTTCCGGGCTGAAGACAGATTGGATTGCACAACCTGTCCACTGTCTGGAAGAACTGAGCTGGTCTATTCTGTGCAGCCGCAATCTCTCTGGACAGGAATTCTGCCTTCTTACGAGAGATTGTGAATTGATAGACCACATAGTGGTCCATCAAACTAAGTTTGTCACCATCCAGACCCGACCTCTGCCAGCACCTCTCCAACCTTCGTCCAACTCTCCTCAGCACCCTCAGAGTCTCATCAAACCAAGGAGACCTGGGGTGAAGAGTGAGAGGACGAACATGAACAGGAGCAATGGAATCCAGGGCCCCTGCCACCGCCTTATTATAGGCAAGTACCAGCTCTCCTGGAGCCATGCAATCTCTCAGTAAGCCCGATTGGTCCAGCACCGCCATCAGGTCATCCGGGGAAACACCCCTTAATGGGCGGTACTGGACCATTTCCATAGGGGCTGACCTACTAGGGGTGGCTTCAAAACTGAACCCAAAGGAGTGATGGTCCGACCATCCGACCGGTTCCACCACCAAGTCGGATATCTCCATCCCCAGAAGGAACACCAAATCCAATGAATGACCACCAATATGGGTTGAGGAGGAAATAACCTGCATGAAGCCCAGTGAAATCATTAACTGGAGGAAGTCTTGACCAAAATGTGAGAGCTCATCATTGACCCAGGCATTGAAGTCCCCCAGAACCAACCATCTGGGGGACCCCAATGTCAGGTCAACAATGAAGTCTGCGACTTCCCGCAGGAAAACATTCTCATCACCTGGTGAATGGTATACGAGACGTGTCCTGCGCCCCACACCCTCGCCTAAGATACATTCAAAGGATCTGGTAGTTCCCACTGGCACCTCCACTAGGCCCAGTTCTGTTCTAAAGCAGATAGCAACATCCCCACCCCTACGATCCACCCTCGGGCGGTGTATCACCGAGCACTCGGCCGGAATTGCTGCCACCAAAACTGGTCCAGCATTTTCATCAAGCCAGGTCTCGGTGATGCACGTCAGGTCAGATGACCCAACAAAATCAGCTGTAATAGCCATCTTCTTTTTAATAGACCTGGCGTTGCACAACACCGCCCGAGTAGAATGAGCCTCCGAGGATGACCGTGCTACCTGCTGACTATAATCAGAACCCTTGGGTATGAGCACCTGACAGGAAGGTCCCCTTTCCTGGGCCCATTTCGCCCCAGGGCATCTCCTTGTCCCCACTATCCCTATCCGCTCACTCCTTTCCATTCCCCCTTCAGACCCAGCCCTCGCCCTCCTCCTCCTCCTCCCCACAATCCCCAAAGCCCTACACGGTCTATAGACCTCCGGCGGTAAGGGGGGGACAAGAAAAAGGACAAAGATCCCTGAGCCTGGAGGTGGAATAATACCCGACTTTCCTAGTGTTGTCCCAACACATAATTAACACAACAGATAAACAATCTAAAGAATTAACCCACCTCTAAAACTTAAGTAAATACAAAGCTCTATAATGAAAGTAAAATACAATTTAACCAAACCTCAGACTATTAATTTTAAAGACTCTTACCCCCCAAACCCAAACAAAAGAATAAAAACAAATACAGAACATTAACTAAATTCCCCTTCCCCACCCTATCCTCTCATCACCGGGGAAACACTATACCTTAAAATCAACAATTAAATTATTTAATTCTCTCCCCACCCAGTCCTCTTACCACTGGGAGAGAGGAAAATACTCCCAATATCAAACAATAATATAAACTATAAATGTAATAAACAAAATAACTAAATAACTGGATATAGAGTCCACTCACCACCCAAATATCCAGATAAAAATAAAATGTTATAAATCAATTCATTTAAACCAAACAAAATATCTATAACTTATAGAATAAAAAGATTAAAGTCTGAAGTCAAATGTCCACCACAATTTCACCAAGCTCTAGGCTGGCCAGTAACCAGTTTAACCCTCTCACAGGTGAAAACCAGATCAATATTGCAGACCGCTCTCAAAATAAGTCAGAAAATTGTCTTTCCAAATAATGGTTCAGGTTTTAAAATGAGCTCCCACTTTCACTTGAAAACCTTGAAGAAAAGTCTCATTTTCAAATAAATAAGAGCAGTCTGAATTAAAGTTCACTGCAAACCCACAGAGCAGGGAGGATCCAAAAATCGAGCATCCAACTAAATTTAATAACTCACAGTTAAAACCAACTAGAATGGAGCAGAGAAAATCAATCCAGGATACCCAGAGGATAGCAATACACTTCCTTCACACACTCAGGAGACAGAGGATCAAGTTCTTCATGCAACCTGCTAAATTATAGCAGACGTCGCATTCCAACACCAAATATTCCACAAGTTCAGGACACCTGGCTTCTCTCACCCGGCCACAGGGAGATCCCCACCCCTAACCCAGTCCCTCTCCCCAGATCCGCTCACTACCCCAGCTGCCCACCAACTGCCGAGCGGTGAGCAGCGAGAACAGCCAGTACATCCCGCCTCACAGCACAGACACCACACGCCACTGACTCGAGATCAGGGCCAGGGAAGAATATCCCCCCCCCCAGTTCACCAGGAATAGCAGAACACTCCAGACTCCTGGCCACTCATAGAAGTCTCATCCGATTGCGGCAAAGAAAGCATGGCTCACCAGACCACTCGCTACTTCCTCGCAGCACTCCAGGCAATCCTGATTGAAACGCGCTACTCCTTAGTCAGCAGACCGCTTCCTCACTCCGGGCTCCACTCACTCCACTGTGCCCCAACTCCTAGTGCAGTTCCTGGTCAAATCCCAGCAGCCACGATCCTAAAACGTGATCCTTGAACGCGATTTCAAATCAAGAAAATAAAACTAAACAAGTTTATCAAACAAACAAATTAAAGCGATAAACTAAAATGAACAAAATAACAGTAGAATAAACTTAAAACAGAACTCTGAACTCCCGCTCCTGAAGGCTAGCCCAGCGTGGTCGCCATCTTGCATATCGCTCCTTCTGTCCTCTGGAAGAAAAGTCTTCGCACAGGAGATGTCCAGAAGAGTTCCTATGAAGAGGAACTTCTGGGATGGCTGCAACTGCGACTTGTTGAGGTTCAGTAGGACTCCCATGGACGTGAGGAAGTCTGAGGCTGTGGCCACGGCCTCCAGAGTCTCTTGCCTGGAGGGACTTACTAGGAGCCAGTTGACCAGATATGGGAACACTTGTATTCTGATTTTCTTGAAGTGCGCCACAAGACTTGCACAACACTTTGTAAAATCTTGAGGTGCCAAGGATAGCCCAAAGGGCAGGACTCTGAACTGATAGTGTTGACCCAATGCCACCAACCTTAGGTATTTGTGGTGCTTTGGGTGTATGAGAATGTGTTGGTAGACATCCTGCATGTCCAGGGAGGCTAGCTAATCGTGTTGATGAAACAAAGGTAGTAGGGTACTGAGTGATATCATCTTGAACTTTTCCTTGTGTAGGAAATTGTTTAACTTTCTAAGATCCAAAATGGAGTGCGTGCATGCTGCTGGTTTTCTTTGGGACCAGAAAGTAATGGGAGTAGAAACCTGTATTCTGCTGATCCAGCTGGACTACTTCTACTGCCCTGCTGTTCAGAAGGCCTTGCACCTCGGAAGCAAGAAGGTCTGACTGCACCGCTGACAGCCTGTGTTTGGGAGGATGATCTGGAGGCGTTTCCGAAAGATTGAGAGAGTACCCCTCACTAATTATTCTGAGGACCCATTTGTCTGATGTTATAGATTTCTACTGGTTGTAGAAGTGAGTCAGATGTCCTCCTACTGCTGAGGAGGAGTCCCCCTCGGGCAGCTGAGGTGGGACCTGGGCAGGAAACTCAGAAGGTGGCGCTGGGCGCTTTTGGGCCTTGTGCCTTCTGCTGTGTTTTCTTTTGCAGCTGAGGGTTCTGGTTTCTGTTAAAACCTCATCTGCCTTTGCCCCGAAAGGACTGACGGTTGTGAAACCTGGCACTTGTTCCTCCCCCCAGGAGGGGACGGGTGTAGGTCTGGCTGTCTTAATGGCAGACCTAGTCTTTCGAGTGTCCTCTAGTGCTTGCTCCACCTGAGGTCCGAACAGATACATATCATCAAAAGGCAAGGCCATGACTTGCTGCTGGGCGTCATTCATGAAGCCCGAAGTACACAGCCAAGAGTGGCGACAGGTGCAGATGCCAAGCACCGCCGCCGGGGAAGCAGTATCGAAGGCATCCACTGCAGCTTTAACCTGTTGGCTATTGGACTCGATACCCCCTAGTTATGGTCTGAAATAGCTCTGAGTTAACCTCCGATTTAGGCATAGCTTCTACCATTGCTTTGAGCGAATTCCAAAGAACATACTCTTATTGAGAAAAATAGCCCTGGTAGCTGGCAACGTGCATGCCCACGGTTGAGGCAGCAAAGACTCTTACCTAAGGTGTCAATCTTGCGAGATTCTTTATTTATAGGCCAGGCTATAGATTCCTGAGGTAGGACAGCTTTATCATTCTTTGTCGGAACCACTGTGGCATCAGCAGAGACTTGTGAGGCCAAAATCGGGCGATCCTTGGGAGGGGCATACTTCCTATCTATGGACTTCGCCATGGAAGGAATAATAGCTAGATTCTTCCACACCGTCTGTGAAAGGGTCTCGAAAGAGGGCTGTACCGGAGGAGTTAAATCCATAGGGATTTCTGGGACATTAAGATATTGGAGATGCAAAAGCTTCCAAAGATCGATTTCTGAGGCCTGGAGAGAAGGAGCAGAATTTAAATTCTTGAGTAGAGACTTAAAGGAAAGGTCCTCAACAACAGGCTCTGCAGGAGGATTGATCCCTGCCCCCAGGGCAGTGTCAACATCAACATCATCACCCAGGCAAAGATCTGGATCAGGCTCAAAATCATCTCCTGACAGTCCAGAGGGGACTGTATAGTATCACAGTAAAAGCCAGCAGAATAGGCCCCATGGTCTATCGTGTCTGCTAGGAAGCTAGCCCCCTACTGGGAGCTCGCTTCTCCACCCCGCCCCAGCACCAGAGGCGGCCCTTCCTGGCCTCAGCTTCCCCCTGTACCTGACCCAACCCTTCTTGAATCCTTGCACTGTAGTTTCTTCCACCAGACTCTTGGGCAGTGCGTTCCATGGTTCCACCACCCTCTCTGTGAAGAAGTGTCTCCTGCGCGCTCCTCTGTACTCCCCCCTTCCAGCTTCCACTCGTGCCCCCGTTCTCCCCTTAAGCCTGAACACTTCCCCAGCTCCGTCCTTATTTATCCCCTTTACATACTTAAAAATCTCTATCATGTGACCTCTGTCCCTCCTCTCCTCCAATGCATTCCGACTGAGTTCATTCAGTCTCTCCTTATAGGTCCTACCCTCCATGTACTGAATCATTCTAGTCGCCCTCCTCTGGACCCTCTCCAGCAGCGCTATGTCTCTCTTAAGATGGGGTCTCCAGAACTGCACACAGTATTCAAGATGCAGCCTAACCAGGGCATTATACAGAGGGAGGATCACCTCCCTCCTCCTGGAGGTAATCCCCCTGGTTATACAGCCCAGTATCCTGTTTGCTTTTGCTGCAGCTCATCGACAATTCTGTGTGTTATTCATTTTGCATTCCACCACTATCCCTAAGTCCCTCTCGCCTGATGTGATATGGACAGGAAAGACAGGAAAGGAGTGAAAATCAGGAGGAAGAAAAGAAGAAGAAGAAGAAGAAGAAGAAGAAGAAGAAAGAACAGGAGTCAAAAACTCCTAAAGACCAGATAGCACTGCACTCATCCTCAGCTCCAAGGAAAATGGCGCTGAGAACAAAGAAGGAGCCGTCATCGGAAATAGCGTGGCACTGACAAAGAGTGCAGCGCCGACAGATCCCGCGGTGCCACAGATGGCGCCGACAGAGCCCATGTCACCGGCTGAGCCCCCAGCACTGGAGCAGTAGGCACCACAGATGACGGCAACGTCACAGGAGTCTGAGAACTGCGATTGGAAGTAAAAGAAGGAAAAATGGCAGGAGACAGAGGCATCGGTGTAGACCCGTGCCACAGCTGTGTGAGGGGGTTGGACACCCGAGCACGGAGATGATGGCACCGAAGAAGGCGCTGCATGACTAGGAAGGCCTAACCGCCCCATCCGCCCATCTGAAACTGAACAGCCCGAAGGCCCCAGTGTCAGACTGGGCGGCTCGGGCAACTGGACCAACCTCTGAGCCCACTGCTCCATGACAGCAGACTAATGGTAAAACTGCTCATCGGAAGCTCCTCCAGTAGGCAGAGAGGAGCTTCGGTGGTGAGGAGGTCGGCCACCAGAGACAGAAACCAGCGACTCTGACAGAAGTGAAGTTCAGCGCCTGGCCCTAATAACCGATGTACTAGAGGGGGGGACCTCAAGTGATGCCGTTTCTTCTTCAACCTATGTGTCGAAGAAGAACTGAATGGTGCCGAGATTGGGACAGTTTCCATTTATGCTTTTGGAGGGACCGCCCATCTCCCTGAGCATTGGACCGTCCGTTGTCAGACCCCCCCCCGGGGAGGGCGGCAGACCGGACCCGGCTGACTGAACAGCTTTCATATGAAGTCTCCCTACCGTCACCTGACCCGCTCATGGTTGACTCAGTCAATGGAGGGCTGAAGACTTCTCGTGTACAAATTAGAAATAATAAATATAATTGGTACTGATTGAGATAATGTAGAAAAACAATAAACTGAACTAAGCTGCTAGTGAAGTTTAACTCCCAGCGGGCGAGCGACGTCATCACTGAAGTGCACTCGACGGCAGGGAAAAAGGAACTGAGGTGCCTGGAGGGTCGACGCTGAGATAGTCATTACCACTCACACTTAGGCTTGCTTTGCTGCTTTCTCGCGGCTCCATCTCAGGCGCCGGCCCTCTTGAAAAAAGTTTGCTCCTGCTAGGTCCTAGCGCCTCCGGCATACTCCCATTAGCGTGAATGAGTGGTCAAGACTTTATGTCCAGGAAGACTGACAGTTACTTAAGAACTTATCTTTTTTTTTTTAATTTATTTCAGACTAGGATTACAAATACCTTTGAGCCAGGGCTCTTTTACCATAACAGTTGATCTTCAAGAGAGGTTCCTGCAGTAGGTCAATACAGATAGGACTGCGTCCCCTTGGGTCAAGACCACACGGCAAACTTCTAGCTAGCAATTCATAGCGGAGGACCGCCCCTGATGTCACCTGATGGGATGCTAGCGTGACATTATAAAGGGGGTGGTCCCCACGACCACCATCCAGTTCTGCCGCCGTAAGACCTCTGAAAGGTAAACGGGAGAAAGGAGAAAAGTCCTTGAACCCTGAGCTACTAAAACAGCATGCTGGGAAAGGCAAGAGAAAGCAAACGCTGGGGGAAGGTGGGAGGGAAAAATATGACCTACTGCAGGAACCTCTCTCAAAGATCTATACTGTTACGGTAAGTTCTTATGTAACTGTTATATCTTACTTTGATAGGGTTCCTGCAGTAGATCATTACAAATAGGACCAAGTTACAAGCAGTCAAGAAGGAACAATAGGAGACTGAGGTCTGGGAGGTGGAAAGGTCTGCAAAGCAGGACGCAGGCTAGGACAATAGGCCTTGAAGAACGGCCAGTCCAAAACCAGCTGTAGTGATATGAAACTAAGAGCTGCACAATTGGGCAGACTTTTTTTTTAATTTTGTGACAGGGCTCTCCGCCAGATTTCTGCCCTGGTCACAGCCTCCGGACTTTCACTTTCTGTCACTGCCGTGATCCCCCGGTCAACCCCAGCTCCCCCCCGGAGGGCGGGGCCATGGAACTGGTCCCCTATCCAGCATCGGTACCAGTAACTGGTTGGGGATCGGCGACAAGGCTAGTGAAGCCGGGAGGGGCTTCATAAAGTGGAGGCACCACCTGGATTTTTCTGGTTGGTTCTCCTGTGGAACCGGAGTCGTGCAATGACATAAGCGAGGAGGGAGCCCGCCGCGCATCTGTGCGTGCTCCCTCAGCGTCCTTTCAGTTCCCCATGCTTTTGCCTGGCATTGTGCACCCAGCTTCCACCAGGGGCGGCGTGATGCGATGGCTTGGCTCCTCCTCCCGGAGAAGGAGGCAGTCGTTTGGATGCTCAATCCTTCCCTCCCTAATCGGGCAGACTTGATAGACTTGTGGGCCTTTTTCTGCTGGCAGTTTTGTATGTTTGTAAAACTAGCTCTGCACCTAGAAACAATGTCCACATGGAAATGTTTCATAAAAGTATGGATGGTGTCAGATGTGGACACATTTCTCAAAAAAGCAGTAGAAGCCCAGTGGCGCTGACGGCTGAGGCACTGGATGTCGCACCTTGTGCTATGCCAGTGATCCCGGTTCTTGAATGGACTTGGGTCACTGGGGGTGGTAGGATTGAGTGTCCCAACGAATGCTCTCCTCCTCCTGGGGAGCGGGTTACAGGGCAGCGATGCCCACAAGCACTGCTGCCTGTGGAAGCACAGGCGGTAAGGCAAAATGTCTCCTTACAGGGAGTCAGGGATGGGGAGGAAGCTCAGCAGCAGCATGCGCAAGCACGCCATCCATCTGGATATGTCCTTTTGAGTTGGCACCCTCAGGAGGTAGGGATGAACCGGGAGAAAACTAAAGGTAAAATATCTCTCTGTATCGTGTGGAATGAAGCTGCGTCCACGGTACATTGGCGCCCAGCCGAAAAAAACAGAGGAAAGGACTCCTCTGGGCCGAAACCAGGAGGAAGTAAAAAAAAAAAAAAAGGCACCAGAGGCGGCCATGCCGCAGGTTGAATGCCCCTTGACCTCCCCAGGAAATGGTTTTTCATACTTCTGGTAGATAACAGTAATGCAGTTAGCCAACCACTTGGAAAGGCACTGCTTGGACACAGCATTACCCTGACATTTGGGCGCAAAGGAAAAAAATAACTGATCAATTTGTGCACCTCCTTAGTTCAAGAAATGTAGTAGTGTAGTACTCTATGCACTTCCAGAGTGTGCAAGAGGTGTTCCCCTCTATTAGAATAATCAGGATAGTAGACAGTTGGATATCCTGGTTGAAAGTCACCTCGGATACCACCTTTGGGAGCAAGGAAGGCTCGGTCCTCAGAGTCACCCTATCACTATGGAAAATTAAATAAGGCTCCTTACAAACTAGGGCCTGAAGCTTGGAAACCCTTCAAGCTGAGGTAATAGCAACTAAAAATAGCACCTTCCAGGACAGGTAGCGCATATTACAGCTTGCTGCCGGCTCAAAAGGGGGCAAAGCAAGCTTCTCTAAAATTTAATTAAAATCCCAGGGGGGAACTGGACTACAGATCGGAGGTTTCAAGTGAAGGATCCCCTTAAGAAAGGTTTTGGAGACCTCCAGCTGAGCAGTATTCTTGCCTTCCACCAGAACATGATAGGCATATATTGCTGAACAATGGACCTTCAGTGAGAAATAGCTGAGGCCCAAATCAGAAAGATGCAAGAGGTACTCAAGGACTTGGTGCACTGGGCACGAAAAGGGATCCGTATCTCTTCCGCTTCATAGCGTATGTAGTTCTGGTGGAGGGTTTTCTGGCTTCCACCAAAACTTGGACTACTCTGGAGGAAACCCTGAAATGTGACACCGCTACGTCCAAAGGTGCCATGCATGTAGGTGGAGATTTGAGTCCTGGATGCACCAGGCTGCCCTGCTCCTGAGAAAAAATGGTTGTGTAGGAGAGGAAGAGATACTGGGGTTCCAATGCTAGCTGTTGTAGCAGGGGAACCCATATCTGCTGAGGCCAAAGAAGGGCAATGAGAATCATATGTGCACCCTCTGCTTGAAGCTTCAGCAGGACTTTCTGCAGAACTGGAAAGGGAGGGAAGGCATACAGAAACCTCCCTGTCCAACAAAGTGACAGCGCGTCTCACCAAAAAACACCACGCCCGGGAACGAGCAATCAAAAACTGGATAATTTTGCATTGAATGGAGAGGCAGAAATGTCCTGTTCTGGAAGGCCCCACAGGTTGAACAGACCTTCTACCATGTCTTGCTTCAGTTCTCACTCACGAGCCCGCACGATGGTGCAGCTGAGACTGTCCACCAGGACGTGGGAATGCCCGGGACATGGACTGCTATCAAGTGTAGGTTGTGCTGGAATGCCTAGTATCACACCAGCATCGCCTCCCTGCAGAGGGGGTATGAGTGGGTGCCTCCCTGTTTGTTGATGTACCAGACCATAGCAGTGTTGTCGATCTGGACAAGGAGTGTTCCCGGGCATAAGAGGGTCCGAAAGACCTGGAGAGCATAAAGCACTGCTCTCATCTCCAGAACACTGATATGCAAATGCATTTCCTGATGGGACCACTGACCCGAGGCATCCGTATCCATGAGGGACATGTAAGGGGAGGGGGGTTGAAAGTGGACCCCTGAGGATAGGCGGGACGTCTCCTGCCACCAAAGTAGATTTCCTCTTCATACTGTTGGAGACCATGAAACTGTGGTCAGGGTCATCCAAGTGTTGATCCCATTGAATCCTGAGCAGCCACTGGGTCACCCTCATGTGCAGTCAGGGCATTGGTACGTGGGAATGGCAACAGCCATCAGACCCAACAGTTGAAGAACAAAGCGAGCTGCAGTCTGAGAGTTGGCTATAACAGAAGCTTGTAATTACAGAGTACCTGCTCTGTCTGAAGGTAGGAAGGCCCTGCCCTGAACCATGTCCAGCACCGCTCCAATAAATTGGAGGTACTGGGAGGGTGAAAGGTTGGACTTGGGGTAATTCACCGTAATGCCAAGTCGCGAAAACAGGTCCATGGTGAACGGGAGAGAGACTCCTTCAGACTGTCCTGAGATGGGGCTGACAGAAGCCAGTCATCCAGGTATGGGAACACACAGATCCCCCTGTGGCATAAGGCCACTGCCACTACTGCTAGGCACTTGGTAAAAATCTGAGGTGCTGAAGACAGGACAGAGGGGAAGAGCCTTGAACTGAAAATGGTTCCCCTGGAACATGAACCTGAGGAAGCGACAGTGGGCCGGGAGGATAGGGATGTACAGGTAAGCATCCTGCATGTCCAGAGAGCATAGCCACTGATCCTTGAGGAGCAGGGGTAAGAGTTTCTTGTATTCTACGAAGAGGTTCAGCAGGCTGAGATCCAAGAGAAGTCTTAGATCTCCTGTCTTTTTTGGCAACAGGAAGAAGTGTGAGTAATACCCTCTTCCTTCCTGAGCTGGAGGAAAGTACAGTTACATAAGAACTTACCGTAACAGTAGATCTTCGAGAGAGGCTCTTGCAGTAGGTAATTACATATAGGACTGACGCCGGCAGGCGGCAGGACCCCATGGAAAAATTTCTTGCTAGCAGTCCCTGGCGAGGGACTGCCCCCACGTCAGGTGACCGGCGTCCGGAGATATCGGTATAAAGGGGCGGTCCCTGACGCCGCCTTCCAGTTCTTTCCCACCACAGGCCAGAAAGGCCGGACGAGAGAGGAGCGGATATTTCTCTCACTGGAAAAGGAGCTGAAAAAGCCTAGGGGAATGGAGGGTGGGAAGGTATTACCTACTGCAAGAGCCTCTCTCGAAGATCTACTGTTACGGTAAGTTCTTACATAACTGTACTACCTTACTTCGAGAGGGCTCTTGCAGTAGGTAATTACATATAGGACTGAATCCCAAGCAGTCTGGAACAAAGAGAGGAGGAAGCTACTCCAAAAAGCAGCTCTAGCTGTGCAAGCCTCAAGATAGGAGGCCTTGCAGAACATCCAGCCCGAAGCCTGCTCTACGGTAAGAGGCAACATCCAAACTGTAGTGTTTAGTAAAGGTAAGGACGGACGTCCAGGTGGCAGCAGCTACTCCTATATTGGAGTGGTCTCTTACTTGACCCGGGAAGGTCTTGTTGTATTTGTTATAACAGAAAGTGATGCAATGAGCCAACCACTTTGATAGGCATTGCTTGGAAACAGCATTGCCTTCCCTTTTATGAGCAACAGAGACAAACAATTGATCAGTTTTTCTGAGATCCTTTGTCCTGTTGGTGTAGTATCTCAGAATCCGGTGAACATCCACAGTACGGAGTAAATAGTCCTCTTCATTAGAGTACTGCGTGAAAAAGGCAGGTAACTCTATGGACTGATTTAGAGTAGACTCAGCTACTACTTTAGGAAGAAACTTAGGATTTGTGCGAAGAGCAACACATTCCTTGTGAAAAATCAAGTATGGGATTTTACACATCAGGGCCTGGAGCTTGGAAATCCTCTGAGCAGAAGTAATGGCCACCAGGAAGAGAGTCTTCCATGAAAGGAACTTCAAATCAGCAGAAGCTGCAGGTTTGAAGGGAGAGAGAGTAAGTTTCTTGAGAACAAAGTTCAAGTCCCAAGGGGGAGCAGGGGTACGGATGGTGGTCTCAGGTGGAGGACCCCTCTGAGAAAGGTCTTAGAGATCTCCAATTGAGCGAAAGTTTTGTCTGCAAAGGGAAAATGATAGGCCGAAATGGCCGCCATGTGTACCTTCAGAGAAGAATGACTGAGACCCAGGTCAAACAGATGACATAGATACTCCAGCAGAAGCCCCGCTGAACATGAGAAGGGTTCCGCGTTCTTGGAAGCAGCCCAGATAGTGAATCTTTTCCACTTCATGGCATAAGTGGATCTGGTGGAGGGTTTTCTAGCCTCCACCAAAATCTCCGCCACTTTGGGAGACACTCCAAAATGGGATTGGACTAAGTCTGCAGGAACCATGCATGCAGTTGAAGTGATTTGAGGCCTGGATGGACCAGGGTCCCCTGATCCTGAGTAAGTAAACCTTGAGATTGAGGAAGAGGAGGATCCTCTGAGTATTGTTGTAGAAGACAGAACCAAATTTGCCTGGGCCAGAAAGGAGCAATCAGAATCATTTGTGCTCCTTCTGAAGCTAGTTTCTGCAAAACTCGTGGGATAAGTGGAATCGGGGGAAAGGCATAGACGAATCTGTCCTTCCAGTCTAGAGACAGAGCGTCGCTCCAAAAAGCACCTCACTCTGGAGCGAGTGAGCAGAAGACGGGAAGTTTTGCATTCAGAGGGGATGCGAACAGGTCGACCTATGGTATTCCCCAAAGTTGGAAGATATTGTGTAGGACCCCTTGGTCCAGTTCCCACTCATGAGTCAGAGCAGAAGAACGACTTAGCTTGTCTGCCAGGGTGTTGTCGACTCCCGGAGCGTGAACTGCCGTGAGGTGAAGGTCGTGTTGTGTTGCCCAATCCCAAACCCTCATTGCCTCCCTGTAAAGAAGGTAGGACCGAGTCCCTCCCTGTTTGTTGATGTACCACACCACGCACATGTTGTCCATCTGGACGGCTAGGTGGCCGGGAAGGATGTATTGGTGAAGGACTTGGAGAGCGTACAACACTGCCCGAAGCTCGAGCACACTGATGTGGAGAGCTTGTTCTAGCTTGGATCAGGAGCCCTGGGTCCAATGAGGGTCTAGATGAGCTCCCCAACCTTTTCCTGAAGTATCTGTGGTTAAAGTCTGGGAGTGGGGAGGATGGATGAAAGAAAGGAACTCCCTGAAACAGGTTCTCTCGAACCATATACCATTGCAAGTCTCGAAGCATCGGCGAGGAGACCAGAACTGGGTGATCTAAGTCGTCCACTAGTTGATCCCATTGATGAC
Source organism: Neoceratodus forsteri (assembly GCA_016271365.2). Classification (NCBI taxonomy): domain Eukaryota; kingdom Metazoa; phylum Chordata; order Ceratodontiformes; family Ceratodontidae; genus Neoceratodus; species Neoceratodus forsteri. The sequence continues at coordinate 733,816,602 of CM057450.1, forward strand.
GTAGAGTCCACTGAGAAATCCTCATGTGGAGTCGAGCGCGAGGAACTGTCAGGATAGCAGCCGCCATGAGCCCGAGAAGGCGAAGGACCGACCTGGCAGAGACCATTCTGCGGTCGGACAGCAGACTTATTTGGGTATGGAGGGTGGACACCCTGTCCGGAGGCATGAAGGCCTTACTCGTGGTCATATCAAGAATCGCCCCGATAAACTGTAGTCTCTGGGATGGGTCCAGATGAGACTTGGAATGGTTGATGGTAATACCCAGGCAGGCAAAAACCTTCTGGGTAAGGGAGAGGCAATGCAGGAGTTCCTCTCTGGACGAGGCTGCCAGGAGCCAATCGTCCAGGTACGGGAAAACCTGCACTCCCCAGGTAAGCAGGTGGGCCGCCACCACTGCCAGGCATTTGGTAAACACTCGGGGGGGGCCGAGGATAAACCAAACGGGAGTGCCTTGAACTGGTAGTGGTCCCCCTGTAACGTAAAATGAAGGTATTTGTGATGAGATGGGTGAATGGGAATGTGCAGATAAGCATCCTGCATATCCAAAGCACACAGCCACTGACCCGGCCAGAGGAGGGGCAGAAGGATCTGCAAAGACAGCATCCTGAACCTTTTGTATTCTATGAAAAGACACAGGGAACTGAGATCCAAAATTGGTCTGAGATCTCCTCTCTTCTTTGGGACCAGGAAGAAATGGGAATAGTAACCTGTCCCTCGCAGATGAAGGGGTATGGGCTCTATTGCTTGTTTCAGCAGGAGAGCCGAAATTTCCTCCTGGACCAAGAGAAGATGTTCCTGTGAATACGACGACTTCAGAGGGGGGTGGCGGGGTGGTTTCTGAAGAAACTCTATCGAGTGTCCTTCTGCTATGAGCTGGAGCACCCAAGAATCTGTGGTTATCCTCTCCCATCCCGGAAGGTGGTGGAAAAACCTCCCTCCTACCAGTTCCTCCGGGGAGTCCAGAAGCAGTGGGAGAGGAAAGGAGTCAGGTGGTGTGGGGCAGCGCCGCAGCTGAAGCACCCGCTGCTTTTTTGGGTGGGGGGCTTAGCCACTGTGGGGGCCCGGCGTTTTGTGGCCTGCCTTCCTGGGGTTTTGCCTTTGGCCGATTCCGTCTGTGAAAGGGACGGTGCTGCTGCTCGTGGGGACGGTACATAGAATCAACTGACTTCAGTGCTGTCCCCTTCTCTTGCAAATCGGTGATGATGTCATGGCGTCTACCAAGCTTACCGACCCCGGATGGGTGCTTCCTGGATAGCAGATTGCACCTCCGGGCCCAACCCTGACACACGGAGCTAAGTATGACGCTGTAGGCTTACAGCGAAAGCTGAGCTCCGCCCAGCAGTGTCCACTGCATCGTATGTTGCACAAAGCATGTGTCGACTGGCTGAACGAGCAGAGCGGACAAGATCAGCCAACTCCTGCTTGACTTGGGAGTCAGGCAAGGAGTCCAGTTTGGCTTCCACTTAAGTCAGAATGGCTTTCTGGTAGTCCCCTATATGGCTGACATAATTCAGGGCCCTGATCCCCAGTGGGGAGGAAGTGTAAATCTTTCTCCCATACTGGTCCAGAAGGCGTGATTCCTTATCAGGTGGTGACGAACTAAGATGTTTGGGGTTTGTCGACCGGCCATGAGCGGCGCTAATCACGACCGAGTTGGCACGAGGATGAGAATCCAGGAAATCAACACCCTCTGGAGCCTGATATAGCCTGTCCGACTTCCTAGGAAGTGGGGCTAAAGCCAACGGCTGTTTCCATATTGTGGTAATGAGGTCGGCGTGAGGCTCTATCCGGGGTGGCACCAAGGTAGGAGCAGTCACGGGCAGATCCAGATGTTCAGCGAGTTTCAGATGCTGAGGATCTGGTTCCAGGGAGTGCCACTGATGAACCTCCTGGATTTTCCTAAGCAACTCCGTAAAAGAAGGATCCTCCGGAGTCGTTGGCCTGGGCTCCGACGGAGAGTGTGGCTCGTCGTCTCTCTCGGAGCAACCGTCGGAAGAATCTGAGGAGTTCAAGGGTGAAGAAGAAAAAATTACTCACCTTAGTAATGTTGTTTCTTCTAATGGAGTCTTGCTATATTATGACAATTGCAGTATGACCGCGGGTTAGAACTGCTCTGGAGGTGAAATAGTTAACTTTCCATGCAGGCATGGAACTTAGAGCTTGACCGAGTTGAAAACTCTGTCTGTTGTGCTTCAAGCGCAAACTGTCAGATCTTCGAGCTAAAACTCATTAAGGTTCTGTGTGGAAGCTGAAACCTACACTAGCCAACTGGCTACTAACATAAACACTCATTTTGGCCTAAAACAAAGACTCAAGTCAGGAGACCCAAAATGCAAAACACAACACCAATTCACCCAAAAGGTAGGTGAAAACAAGGTGGGCATCAAAAAGTGCCAACACTGTACTGCCCACCCACATCCCAAAACAGAGGGTTCTGAGAGGGCAGGAGGGAGGTCATAATATGCAAGACTCCATTAGAAGAAACAACATTACTAAGGTTGAGTAATTTTTTCTTCAAACAACATAAGTCTTGCTATATTATGACAATTGCAGACACACAGCAGTACCCCATGGAGGAGGGACAGAACCTACTTAGGAAATAGGCTCTGAAGCACGGCTGTGCCAAGCGAGCATCACTCCTAGCCTGGATGTCCAGGGAGTAATGCTTGGTAAAAGTGTGAACTGTTTTCCAGGTAGCTGTGACATATTTCTAGAATAGGAATGTCCTGGCAGCAGCCAGAGAAGCAGCTGTACCTCTGGTAGAGTGAGCCCTCAGGCCTGAGGGGAACTTTACCCAACTTCTCATAGCAGAATTGGATACAAGAGACAATCCACCTGGCAATGGATCTTTTAGTGGCTGGCTTCCCTTTACCAACATCGCCATAGGTGAGGAACAGTTGGTGGGAGTCAAACCTATGACCCTTGGTACGCTCTATGTAGTAACTAAGAGCTCTCTTTACATCTAGGCTGTGCAGCCTCCTCTCCCCAGAGGAGGGTGGTCAGTGAAGTACACTGGAAGAGAAATAGATTGATTAAGGTGGAAATCTGAAACCACCTAGGCAGGAACTTTCTGTTAGTCCGAAGGACCACCTTATCTCTGTGAAAAGAGATAAACTCCTGCTCCACTGACAACGCTTGTAATTCACTTATGCATCTAGCAGAGGTGATGGCTACCAGAAACACAGTTTTCCAAGTCAAATACTAGAGCTCAGCTGAAGACAAGGGCTTGAAGGGGGGTTGCATAAGTTGAGCAATGCACACATTAAGATCCCAGGCAGGGGCAGGATCCCTGAATGGAGGGTTGGTGTGAAACAACACCTTAAAAAAACTTGGAAAATACAGGACGAGCTGACAGAGAAGAGGATTTGCCTGCTGAAATAAAAGCAGACACAGCTGCCAAGTGCACCTTCAGGGTAGCTGGTCTCAGCCCCAAAGAATTGAGGTGGACCATATAATCCAGGACTGCGGGTAGATCAGCAGAGACTGGGGAATAAGCTTTTCCGAGCACCATATGGAAAACCTTTTCCATTTGGAATTGTAAAGTAGCCCTGGTGGAAGGCTTCCTTGAGGCCTTCAATATATCCATACACCTTGGGAAGGTGTAAATCAGCAAACTCTAACTATTCAAGAACCAAGCCTTGAGATTCAGAGATTTGAGATTCGGATACCAAACCCTTCCCTGGGCACAGGTTAACAGATTGTGATTCCTGGGAAGGCACAGGGGAGGATGGACTGCTAAAGACAGCAGGAGTGGATACCAGGGCTGTCTGGCCCAATCTGGAGCTATCAGAATGACTTTGCAAGATTGGGATCTGATTTTGGCTAGCACTTTGAACAGGACAGGAAGGGAGGAAGGCATAGAAACTTCCTCCCAACTGAGAGCTAAGGCATCCAGGGAGTGACCCCAACACTGAGGGGCCTGCAGCAAAAAAGAGGAAGTTGGTGATTGTCTGGGCTGCAAAAGATCTATCTGTGGGGTGCCCCATCTGGCAAATACTACTCCCAAGACCAGGGATCCAGTGACCATTCGTGGTGGCCTGGGAAATCCTGCTGAGAGCATCTGCCAGGACATTGTCCTTGCCTGGGAGGTGAACTGCCATAAGGGAGGTGTTCAGGAGTAAGCTAGAGACCACAACTATCGCCTGGTGCACAAGGCCGAGACCGAGTGCCCCTTGCTTGTTGATGTACCACATTGTAGTGGTGTTGTCTGTTCTGACCTGAATACTCTTGTTCTGAACAGATTTGGAAAAGCTTGAAGTGCTAGAAAAACTGCTCTGAGCTCCAACAGGTTGATGTGGAGCAGAGATTCCTGGGGAGACCACAGACCCTGGCTGGTGAGGTCGCCCATGTGAAGCTCCCAGCCCAAGAGGACGCATCTATAGTAAGGATTAGAGAATGAGACTGAGTGACAAAGGAACCCCTTGTCTCAGGTTGCTCTGATCCTGCCACCACTGAGGGCTTGGATCAGGGTTCGAGTTACTGGATCAACTTGGTAGGATCCTTTCTTTGAGACCAAAAAGCTCTCAAATGGAACTGGATGTGCCTCATCTGAAATCTTGCTCCCTGCACAACTGCTGTGGAAGCAGACATGTGTCCTAGGAGCTGCAGAAAATGCCTTGCTGGCGGAGACCTGCAGGGTAAATGAGGCCAGGAGACTAGGGTCTTTGCCCTGTCCAGGGAAGAAGGCCTGGCTTCCTTGTGTTCAGTTCTGTGCCTATGAAGGTAAGAAGCTGGACAGGCTCTAGAACTGACTTTGAGAGATTCAGAAGGAAACCTAGAGAGGTAAGCAGTTGCTGCGTTATCTGAAGGTGTAAACGACCTGGTCTGGGGACTGGCCTACTATGAGCCAATCGTCCAGGTAAGGAAAGATAGCAATCTTTGCCTTCTTAGGTAGGCAGCTGCTCTGCCAGGCATTTAGTGAATACCCTTGGGGCAGAAGTGAGGCCAAGGGCATTGCTCTGAACTGGTAGTGGCCTGAGGGCAGCTCGGAACCTGAGGTACTTCGATGGGAGCTTCTGATTGGAATATGGAAGTATGCATCCTTGAGGTCAGGAAGCTAGCCAGTCCCTGGCCTTAGAAGGTAGGATAATTCCCAGAGTCACCATTTTGAACTTTAGTTTAAAAGGTGCTTGTTTAAATATCTGAGATCCAGGATGGGCCACCATTCTCCTCTCTTTTGGGGTAAGGAAGTACCTGGAGTACAAACCTTTGCCCTGGTGTGGGGGGGGGGGACCCTTTCCACAGCTCTGAGACCAGGAGGGTAGAGACCTCTGCCTCTGGGCGAGTGCCTCTGATGGAGTTGCAGGTGGAAAGATCTGGTTCTCAGCTTTGGAAATTTTTGAAGCTGAGAACCAGTCCCTGGCTTACTACTTCAGGACCCACTTGTCTGATGTTAAAGACTTCCAGTCCTGGACAAAGTAAGCCAGCCTGTCCCCAGGTAGAGGAGGATCGGCCTGGCAATTCCATCAGGGTGCCTGCTTGGCATGGGGCTTTGGGCTGAGGGGTGGAAGCAGACCTGCTTGTACCCTGTCTGCCTCTCCCTCTAAACCCCCTCTGAGCATAGGCGGAGGAGGAAGCTTGGGCTTGGTTAAAAGGCCTATGAAAAGGCCTGCCCCTGCCTCTAGGAAGCTGCTTTTGAGGAGTGGCCTGCCTTTCCTTGGCCTGTGCACTCCTATAGGTGGTCCTATATTCCTCTATTTTCTTCATGTAATTCTCTGTTTGCTCCCCAAACAGAGAATTTCTCACCACAGGAAAATCCATGGCCTTAGACTGGGTATCCTGAGACAGGGTAGTACATCTGAGCCACGCCATCCTGCGAAGTGCCACAGATGTAGCCATGACTCTTGATGAAACATCATTAAGAGTCCACTGCAGCATGAAATTGCACCTTGGATGCCTCAATACCATCGATAGCCACCTGTTCCAGCTCCCTGGCAAGCTGGTCAGGGACTTGTTTTGCTAGGGCCAGCACAGTATCCCAACTGGATTTCTGATACCTAGCAGCATAAGCCATATAATTTGCTTGTCTGAGTCCCAAAGATGCCGCCATGTACTGTTTCTTTGCCATAGCATCAATCTTCCTGGAGTCCTTCTCAGGGAGTTGTGAAGCTAGGGGAACATTAGCCTTGTCACAGGCTGCAGCCTGCACTACCCTCACATGGCTGCATTGTTGAGTGAGGAAATCAGTGTCGGAGCCTGATAAGGTATACCTCTTGTCCATCCTTTTATCCACAGGAGGTATAGTGTGAGGAGTTTTTAAAACTTTTACTGTCTGTTTCTGAAAAGATTTATGCAAAGGAATAGACGGTCTTCTAGACTCTGGAATATCCATCATTTCTACATAGTCTGGCTCCTCTTGGTCATCAACAGCTTCCTCAACAGGGAGCTGGAGAGTTTCAGCAACTTTTTTATAAAACATGAAATGAGAAGGGGACTCAGAAAGCCTTGGAGGAGAAACCCCTAGGTGTCTATCTGGAGAGATGTCCGGATCAATGGGCACATCCAGATCTTCAAAACTATATTCACTTTCCTCATATTCCTCTTCCCCCTTCCCCGGTTCATAAAACTCCTCAAAATCATAATCTTGAACTGGTGGAACTGGCCGAACCGAACGCTTACCTGAAGGTGTCGGTTCGGTTGGAACCGGAGAGAGAGAGACTGGACAATTTGAATTGCTTTAGCTATTTCCTCAGCAGTTGGGGAGAGAACTTTTGGCTCTACACTAGCTGACTTTCTAGTCCTTTGCTGGAACCCGGCTCCTCAGAACCGGCTCTTCGTTTAGCAGTATAGCCTGGTCAGGGCACTCCCCTCCGGTTGGTTGGTACCAAACCGGGCTGGCCATCCGGTCAGCGGACATTTTACCTCCCTTTCCTGAGCCTACCAACTCTCTTATCTATGGTGGCAGCAGGGAAATTGTGACAAATCTGGCAGTCTGAATTGAGGTGGTGAAACCCCAGACAATAGACACATGTGGTGTGGGTCAGCCTAGCAAAAGCTTCCCACAAACACTACAGTGTTGAAACCCAGTGGGCCCGGTTTTTCTTTTGGGTTTCTCAGACATAATGCCAGCCTAACCAACTTGCCCGTTTATGGCAATCCACCAAGCAAGACACCCTTATCGGTTCCCAACCATGTCACGGGTCGAGGAAAAAACCGTAATGAAATCCGTTTTTTTCAGAACCGATAAGAACCGGGGAACCGCACTCTAAAAAAGGACCAGTAGATTTAAATACAACCTGATTGGTTCAAACCGAACCGATAAAGAATTACAAGTTCTACACAGAAAAACTAAATGTAAAACCTATCTATTACTTACATTACCACAGACAGAGCTTGAACCGACCAGTTGCGGTTTAATTTTGTCTAAAAACCGAAAAATAATACTTTGAAACCGACAAAATGAACCAAGCAGAAGGAGAAATCTCCGGAGCGACTGTTCAGTGAGGCGGAGTAAAGAATCTGACAGTTTGCGTTTCAAGCACAACAGACAGAGTTTTCAACCGAGCTCGCGCTCTAAGTTCCATGCCTGCATGGAAAGTTAACTATTTCACCTCTGGAGCAGTTCTAACCTGCGGTCATACTGCAGTTGTCATAATATAGCAAGACTTCATGTTGTTTGAAGAGGATGAAAAGGAAAAAGACTCCCTTTCCCGACCCGGGGGAGGAACGGACCCCTTGGGAAGTCCCAGGGGAAGGGTGTCCTTCTGCCCTTCTCTGGATCCAGATGGAAGAACCCTGGAATCTGGAGGTGGTGAGAGAGTGTGCCACCTTGGACATATGGGAACCTGGGACGGCACCATCATTGGAAGGCAGCTCTTGACCTCTTTGGTGAGCTGAGCCTTGGCCTCGGCCCACCAAGAGGCCAGAGTCTCCTGCAGGTCCACCGGCGGCCGCGAGGGCGGTGGAAGAGGAGGAGGCAGGGGATAAGGATATGGTTTATAACCATATGGAGCATATATAAAACCCAGCTGTGGGTAGCCTGGCGTCAGGTAGTGCGGCATTGGGAAGCCTGGCGTCGTGTACTGTGGTGCCGGATACTGTGGTCCCGGGTACGCCAGTGTCAGATAAGATGGAGAGTACCAAGGAGCCGTGGGGGGCTGCTGGAGCAGAAAGCCCGGCCGGTAGCCTCACGGGCGGGTCCACATTGGAGGGCCCGACAGGAGCGGAATGTCTCCTGGAGTCGGTAGGGCCAGCGTCAGGGCCGATGTCGGCGGCCCTGGCGTCGGAGGTACCAACGTCAGAGGGGCCGGTGTTGGAGCTGACGTCAGATCCGGCGCACCAGGTGGTGGAAGGACTGATGGAGGAGGAAGATCCCCAGCTTCGTCTGGGGATGGAGGGGAGAAATCCCCGAGGTCGTGTTGGGGAGACTCTGGGTCCCCAGGCGGCGTGAGCCTGAGGGAGCGAGAATCGCGGCCGGACGTGGAGGTCTGTCGTCAGTTCCTTCACCAGCCGGATGTGGGAAAACTGGCGTATGTCAAGCAAGGCGAAGCTCTCGGCAGCCATCCGACTTATGAAAGCCATCACGGGGAAGGTAGAGTAGAGTGGATGGCCTGGTCTGGTGGAGGGAGCTGCGCGCCGCGGTCGAGACTTCTTACCAGCCCTCCTCGAGGCGGGCGTCGGAGGCCGGCGCCCGACTACTGGAGATAAGCCCGCAATGGTAGGCGCCAAGTCTGCTGCCGAACCAGGGGCGGAGGAGCCTCCAATTGCCGGAGGTGCCGCAAGGCCCGGCTGAGCCAAGCCGGGTGGAGCAGCGCCCCCTGGAAACCTCCGGGGCGTCGAGTGGTCCCCAGGGACATTACCTGTGTCCCAGCGACTCCTGAGGGAGACGCAGTAGAGGAGCCCTTGTCCTGTTGCCTCTCCTTCTTCTTCCGATGGCCTTCAGGGGAAGTGGACGCCTGCCACAGTTTTTTGAGCTCCTTTTCCATTGAACTCATTTTCTTCTTCAGAATATGGGCTTCCAGGGATTGCTGCTGTCTTTTCCGGGTAGCCGCGTTGAAACCGAGGCAGTGTTGGCACTTCTCGACTGGGTGATCGGGGCCTAGGCAGAACAGGCACAGGGAATGGCCGTCCTTGTGCGGTAGTTGGGCGCCGCATGAATTGCACTTATTTTTGTGCTCAGAGGGTGTAGGGGACAACATACACTGACGATAGTACTGACGTTAGTCGAAAAAAAGCAATTATTTCGGTAAAAAACCGATGAAGATAGGGCTGACAAAGCACAAACTTTTCTGCAAGGCACTGCACAAGCTAATGGTGGGAAAGAACAGGAAGGAGAGTGTCAGGGACCGCCCCTTTATACCGATGTCTCCTGACGCCAGTCACCTGGCGTGGGGGCGGTCCCTTGCCAGGGACTACTAGCTAGAAATTTTTCCATGGGGTCCAGCCGCCTGTCGGCGTCAGTCCTATATGTAATTACCTACTGCAAGACCCCTCCCGAAGTCAGATCTGGCTCCATGGCTGATTTGGACAGGAGAGCCTGAATTTCTTCTCACACCACTGGATGGTGGCTTGATAGGGGATGTGACCTGCCCAGAGGGTTGTCCAGGGGTCGGTCTAGGAACTCTACTGACTGTCCTCTTGCGATCATCTACAACACCAAAGTGTCTGAGGTGATCGCCTCCCACTCTCTGAGATGGAGGGCAAACCTTCTCCCTACCTGTTCCATTGGTAGATCTGGAGGAGGTGGAGGGGTGTCCTGCAAGTCAGGAGGCAGGGGGAGGGCTGACTGACGGTCTCCCTCTGCCCTGTGGGATTTGGCTGGGGGGGGGTTGGTACCCCACAGCCCATGGTGCGATGTTTGCCCTGACTTCTGGCCGGGGGCTCTCTGTTCCTTTTTCACTGTTGTCGGCAAAAAGGCAGCTTGGGTTTGGTGCCAGAGCAATAGAGGGAGAGGACGTCTCAGAGGGACCTACCATTGTCCTGAAGTTCGGTGATGATGTCCTTAACGTCCCCCCAAAACAGGACGGGACCCTAGAAGAGGACGTCTAGGACAGTAGATTGGAAATCCTGTGCCAAGCCTGCCAAGCGCAGCCATGTGAGCCTTCTAAGGCAAATGGCTGAGGCAGTGCTACGTGCCACCGAGTCCATAGAATTGTAGGTGACGCCTTGTGCATGATAGCAGGGAGACTTAAGTTTCACCTTTCTAAGGAGTCTGTCCCAGAGATCTTGATCTGGGATAGCCAGAATGTCTGATAGGGAAGATTTCTGGAAGGAAACCATGTGTGCCACGTAATTCAAAGACCTCAAGGTACAAGTGGAGGAAGCATACACTTTGCTGCCATACTGGTCCATTTGTTTAGACTCCTTATCTGGCGGAGAGGCACTTGGATGCTTCAGCTTGGCCGATCTGTCGTGGGCTGTGGTGATCACTATGGAGTCCGACTTGGGCTGCATAGTGGGGTGAGCCTTCCGGGGGGGGGTGGTAAGGCCTGTCAGCCTTCTTAGAGAACAAAGGGATAGAGGACAGTTGCTGCCAAAAGGATGTTAGGTCCTCATGTGGCCCTGTCCAGGGAGGGATGGGTAAGGGGTCCGCATCAGAAATATCAAGGTGCTCAGTGAGCCTTTTTCTTTTGGGATCCAATTCCTGTGTAGCCCATCCACACGTGGTGTGAATAGACCTGAGTAGCATAACGAACAAAGGGTCCTCCAGAGGAGACTTGGGGGGGGGGGGGACTCCTTCGGCTGGGGTTCTATGGGGGAATGGGACCCGGAACTCACTGACAAGTCAGAGTCTGACTCAGAGTCACAGGATACTGGTCTGCTAGGTGACAAGACCTTATCTGATGTCCCCTCAGTGGTTCTGCCACCAGGCAAGTCTCTGGGAGGGTGTCTGGCAGGCTCCCTGTGCGACATCCGTGGGTCGGCAGGGGAAAGACTCCTGGGGGCTGATTGTAGAACTGATGTAGGGATCGGTATCGGCTCTGGCCAAGACAACTCCTGTTAGAGTTGTGACTTTGCATCCTTCCACCAGGAGGGAATGGACCCTGGCATGTTGGCCTGAGACCTATCCGGAGCCAGAGGCTGCAGGGCAGGAGGAGGAGGAGGAGGCTGGAACCCTGGTTACCCTGAGTGAGGATAGGAGGGGTAGCCAGAGTAATGGTAGCAAAAGGTGGTAGCCCTGTGGGTTGTATCCTGAAAAAACTGACCCTGTGGCAGGTACTCAGTCGCATGGGCGCGGTGCGACAGATAGCCTGGACCAGGTAATAGGAATATTACGGTGTGGGGTAGGCCGGGACTGTGCCCGATGGAGGGACACCGGTCCAGCAGGAGGCGGGGCCAAGAGACTGCTAGAAGCTGAGGGGTCTGACAGCAGGCCTTGAGGGGCAGGGACCCCGGAGAGACCTGGAGGCAGCTCAGGCACTGGAGCATGAGGCGTAGGTGGAGCACCTGTGGAGCCATCAGGCAGCTGGAAGTGGACTGGTACATTGGCCATCACTGGGTCGGAAAGGTCATCGACCAGTGAGGAGCTCCGAAGTGTAGGTTCCCCTATAGTATCTGACGTCAAGGGGTCAGGTGTTGGAAGAACCACCAATTCCAATGGCTGGTCTGGCGTGTGCGAGGGGGATCTGGGAGAGGTGACCCCCGTCGACAGGCCCACCAGAACAACGGAAGACCAGCAAGGAAAGTGCCCAATGTAGGGGAAGAAATCCCCAAAGACACACCACTCATCTCCTGCAGGGAATCAAGGGAAAGCGAGGGGTCAGCCTGAGTCAGAGGAAGAGAATCCCTGGATGGAGAACCCTCGAGGAAAGAAGTAGGGTCTGGCAGCTGGCTCTAATCACCGTCAAGGAAATCCCCAAGGTCCCTCCTCCTGCCTCCCCTTGCCCCCTCTCCCTTTCCTCCCCCCAGGCAATCCCTCCCCTTTAGAGCTCTTACACTCACCCTCTACCCTCCAACAATGGCTTTCCTGCCTGCATAACCCCCCTCTCACCTGCAGCAGTTATTTCTAAGACTGCCCTTGGCTGGTATGTCATGCTACCTAACATTTGGCACATTTTGAATTACTGGAATTTCCTAAGTCTCAGTCTTTTACTACTTTTTATTGTGTAACTGTGTATTACTATGTTGACCTTTGTCTGTATGTATACCCCCATTCCTTCGATGTGGAACCTTTGTAAACAAGCAGTTTCTGCTGAAAGACATTTGTAATCCTAGATTTCTATAAAATAAAAAATAAAAATAAAAGGTCTGACGAGAGATCCTTAGCCGTGTGGTCATCGGGCGAGCCGGCGTCCAACTTATCAGTTGGGACCAGGTGAACAGCAGAGGAGCTAGTCTGGCTTATCAACCGTGGCCATGTGCTCCTCGGTGGCACTGGAGGGCAACTTACTAGCCGGAGAGCTGCTTACAGTTCCAGAAGAGGTACCCTCCTGAGAAGAACGCCCCTTCCACCCTCTGACAACTGTGGGGGGGGGCTGCCAGTGACCGATCCACCGGGGTGGACAGAGACGAGGCAGGAGAGGTATTTACTGAAGCTGGTGTCTCCCCTGAGGCTACTTCTCCTGTCTGGCAGTGCTGGACAGAGGGGGACCAATCCCGGTCCTGGCGCTTCCCTTTACTCTTCTTTCGCTTGGTAGTGGGAGAGGAAGAACGTTCCTGCAGCTCCTTTTCCATGGAAGCCAGGTGCTTCTTGAGCAGATGGGCTTTGAGGGCTTTTTGGTGTCCAACACGTGTGGCCCTATTGAAGGATAGGCAGATCGAGTAGTCCTGGGCCAGGTGTTTTGGGCCAAGACAGAGGATCTGTGGAGTGGTCATCCTATGCAGGATTTAGGCACCGCTTGCACTCTTCGGTGACGTGACGGAAAAGACATGCAATGATGGAAAATGGAACTAGAAGGAAGAAAATAATAAACCATTAGCTGGAAAAATGGCTGTCGACTGAAGGCGAAGTTCTACCACAAGGTTTGACTGACTCAGGTCAGCGGTGGGAAAGAACTGGAGGGTGGGCGTGGGGACGGGGGCGTTCCCCCGCTATGGATTGCTAGCTAGAAGTCAGCCATGTGGTCCTGACGCCAGGGGGCACAGTCCTCTCTGTAATGACCTACTGCAGGAACCCTCTCGAAGTAAGATCTCCTAGTTCCCCTTCCCATTTTTGCCTTGTCTCTGAGTGTAGGGTTGGAGGTCCAACCTACTCTCATAACCGGATAATCTTACTGGTCAAGTGTTATAAAGTTTTAAGATTCTCCACCTACTTATCCAGGTGACTTGGGGGAAGCACATGGTCTGGTGTTAAACTTGCTTTGAGCATGCACTTGATTTGAAGAAACTGCCAAAATGGAATTTAGGCCTCCCCCCCCCTTGGCACTTCTATGGTTGTGTATATCATACGACATAAGCACTTCTGTTTCTACATTGCATAGGTCATCCACCATGAGGACACCTCCTTGTTGCCAGTTCCTCCAAGAAATCACTCTGTGATCTATCTGGAAGGATGGGTTCTCCCAGAGGGAGTGGTATCTTGAGAACTTAGTAGGCCATAACATAGTCTTCAGAAACTTATTCCACTCTGTCCTCGTGTGCCGAGCACAAGGGGAGACTTGTCTGGTGAGCCGCCAGTCTGTGAGCACCAAGGCCTGTGCTAGAGGGATGATTTGTCTGGCCTAGCTCCAGTTGAATCCACCTGGGAGGGGACACAGCCAGTTCAGGTCGAACACAAAGGGAAGCCTGGCGCAAGACCACGCAAGAATGAAACAATTTGAGATCATGGAGACTGAAGCCCCTCTTAGACCAATGTAACTGCAGCTTGGACAATTCTGTTTTAGGCTGGGTCCCTGCCCATATGAATTTCGAGAGTTTAGAGTTCAAAGTTCTAAAAAAGGTACCAAGCAGGGAGACAGGTAGATTAGAAAGAATGTACTGAAGTTTAGGAAGTGTGACCATCTAGAGCACATTCACTCTCCCCCAGATTGACAGAATGTGCTTCCGACACTTTCCGAGATCTTCATTCAATTTATCCAACATCAATTGCACGTTGGCTTGTATAGTTCCTTACACTGTTTGATGGATTACAACCCCCAGACAGGTAACCCCAATCAGAGACCATTGGCAGGGGTATGGATACACTAGTCGATGGGTACATTCTGTGTTTAGAGGGAGAACATGAGACTTAAAGAGGCATTATCTTTATAGCCTGCTAGGCCGGAGTACTTAGTTATATAACAGTGTAAGGTGTCCGGGTACTGTGGTATATTGGTAAGGAAGGGAGTGATAATCATCTGCAAAAAGTGCCAGCTTATGCTTAGTCTCCCCCACCAGTATGCCTGGCAAATTCTTCTCCACCCGAATTCTTTGGGCAAGGAGTTCCACTGCCAAATGAAACAAGTATGGTGACAAAGGACAGCCCTGTTGGTTTCCTCATTTTAACGGAAAGCTCTCTGACATGGTGGAGTTGGTAAGCACCTTGGCTGTAGGAAATAGGTATAGCAAGCGAGTCATAGCTATGAATTGTTCTGGAAAGGCAAATCTGCCCATGGCATCAAAAAGGTATACCCACTCCACCCTGTCAAATGCCTTTTCAGTATCTTGTGACAGGGTGGTTCGTCTAAGTATTGGGCTGCCCAGAGGAGATCCAAGACACGCCTGGTATTACCCACTCCCAGCCTTTGTGGCACAAATTCCACCTAGTCGGAGTGCATCACATCGCCCATTATCCCCTCCATCCGAGCTGCCAAAAGTTTGGCATATATTTTGACATCAGTATTCAGGAGGGAGATGGGGAGCTACTGCGAGCACAGTACACTGTCCTTGACTTTTTGGGGGATCAATGTAATCAGAGTCTCCTGTGAAGTTCCTGGAAGGTGACCAGTTTCTATTGCATCATTGAATACTGAGGCAAGCTGAGGTGCCAACATAGCCTGGAAGGTATGGTAGTAATCAGAAGGGAAGCCATCCAGGCCTGGTGACTTCCCCCTGATCATGAATTGAATAACATTTATTTATTTATTTGTGAAATCCGTTCACAACCTTTGAGCCAGAGGCTCGTTTCCAAAGGTACCTCGTCACATTAAAGACATACAGAGAGTTTTAGGTTACATAGCATAGGTTTTGCTAAAAATAGGCGTTCATCAGAGGCGCCACGTCACACTGAGGTCAGACAAAACACATTTAGGTTACAGGGTACAAGTAATTGAGAACAGGTGTTACACAAGTTGGTATCAAAAATTGAGCAATCTAATAGGCATACAATGAAACAGCTGGCACTGGCCAGGTTAGACATAGGTACGTTGTACCGGGAAGAGGTGGTGGGGAGGGTTAGGTGGAGAGCCTCCCGGTGGGCGTTGTCATGAGCAACTGGGATCCATCCAACACCTCTTGCTCAGATATGGGTGCGGTTAGGGAAGCATGACTGGCCATCGGTACTTGTGACAAGGTTACCGGGGCATAGAACTTCTCCAGTTGTTCCTGTGCAAGTGACACTTCAGAAGCATACAATTTGCTGTAGTAAGCTAGGAACACCTCATTGATGTCCTTCACGGAGGTTACAGTTTCCGTTTTGTTTTTATGGATAAGGGGGATATATTTTTCTGCCTCTTGTGCTTTAAATCGGGTCACCAGCAGCAGACCTGGCTGCTCCCGTCTCCCAGTATGTCTGTTTCAGCTTAAAGAGACTGTATTCCACTTGTCTGTGGAGGGACCCCTCAATTTCACTCCTCAGGTATTTTATCTGGGGCCTTAAGGAGGGCTCTTGAGCTGGACACTGGGCTGCTGTCATCTCTAGCTTCTTTAGTGTCCCCTCCATTTCCCTACTAGAGCTATTCCACTGTCTGCATGCCCTGGCAGAGTAGGCTATAATTTTACCCTGGAGCACTTTTATGGTATCCCATTGTGCCCCAGCAGACACATCTGGGGTGTCACTGTAAAGGTAGTACTCCTTGGTCTCTTTCTGTATCAATTTACAGAAGCTCTCATCCTGTAGGAATGAGGTATTCAACCTCCACTTGTTTCTTGGGCCTGGCACCCCCATGAGAGGGATAGCACCACTGGAGCATGGTCTGATATTAAGATGTTCCCCAGGGTACATGAGACTAGCTGCTGGGACACCAGTTTCATGTCAGTCCTGCTCAGTAGTAGTAGTCTAATTCTCCAGGATGTTTTGCTCTCCAAATATCCTGCATTCCTGCCCTTTGACATAGTTCTGCCACCTGGACTGCTAAGAGGGTTTCTGTTTTAGTAGGCGGACCTGTCCTACCTATGGAGGTATTTAGTGCCAGATTCAGGTTGCCTCCCAAGATGAGGTCTGTATGGCTTTGTGCCAAGTGGCCCAGGATTGTGGTGAAAAAAACTGAGGTCAGGAGGGTTTGGTGCATACACAGTGCCCAACTGCAACGGCTCCCCCTGATACATCCAATCAACAAATACATACTGCTCATCAGGGTCTGTTAGTATTCTCTGTACCCCAAATTGCAATCCTTTTCTTAGGAGGATAGCCACTCTCTTGGTTTAGTGTTTGCACTGCTGTACTGCACCTCTCCCACTCACATACACTTTAACTTGGTGGCATCCACAGGCCCCAGGAGTGTCTCCTGAAGAATGGCTACGTCACAGCCCATATCTTTCAGTTTTGTCAAAATTTTTCTCTTTTTGACAGGGCTGGACATGTCACTTGTGTTCCAGGAGACCATCTTATGAAGTTCTGCTGGTGCCATATGTTGTTTCCATAGTAAGATACCACTGCCCTGTGAATTTTCAACTTGTTCAAGCAGTCCCCCCACTACAACCCCTCCACCCCAAACCCCCAGAAGAACAAAACACAGATCACTCACGTATATATGACACTCACTGATACAAATAAACTGTATTCCTTGTACCTCCTCCAAGTTTTGTCTACTAAGTGTAGGAGTATAAACTATAAAACTCTAGAACCACAGGTTCCTATATTAATTAAAAGAAACTACTTTCATTGTCCCCAGCTGGCTGGGCAAGCCAGATGTCTGTTCTTACAACAGACAAGGGAAGCTAATTATGCACAACATTCTCACATGGACCAAGAAATGACAGGCCTTGCTGCCCGTGTTCCCCACCTCCATCTTTGGAGGGTTATATCCCCGTAGTTCTACACCACAAGAGCGCACCCCCTCATTCTTCTTGCTCCTAGCAGTATGGCACTCCACATTTATTCAGTGTACTGGTATTCGATATAGGAGCTAAGGGCTGTCTTTACCTTCAGACAGTTGTGGCGCAGCACTGTTACCACCTGCTCCGTGCATATGTTTCCCTCTTCACCCGAGGTTTGTACGGGGGGTCCTTTCACCAACTAAGGGAGATAATGCTCCCAACATATATACACTGCACAACTTGTCCTTTTTATATTTTAGTTTAAAAGTTATCAGGAGCTTTCAGTGACGGGCTTCAACTGTAGTATATTCCACTTTGCTCCGGGATCTTCTATGAGATATGAGAACTCCAATTCGCTTTAGCCATTGGCCAGCTGTGCCTGAGCTCTATTGCTTACCCGTCTATGCAGGGACTTCCCTCTTAAGAGTTACATGGGGGCCCTTTTAACTAACTCAGGGGGATATCTATCCATGTATATATAAATATATATATATATATATATATACACACACACACACTCACACAGTACATAGGCTACATCTTTGAGATTAAGGACTGCCAGAAGCTTACAATGGTATGCTCATTTCTATATCCCTTGCTGTCTTCTCAGCCCCCAGCTTGTCCTTCAGCCAGGGAGTACCATATGATTAGCTCTCATGATATCATCAACATGCCCCGGGATGGGGGTTGGGGTGGACATTAACTTGTGCCATGTCTAATGGATAATCCATGCCAATTTCAGGTCCCATTGACACATTGGGGGGCAAACTGATCCAACAAAAGCCAGGGGTTAGACTCTCCCTAGTTATCAACTTAAAGCAGGCTGCAATGTTCATGTGGCACCCTGGCATATGGCACAATCCCTGAGTGCCGGGCTATGCAGGAGAACTTGAAGCTCAGGAAACTATTTGCAGATTCATCTATCAGTTCTGCTAATGAATTCTTTCTGTTGCACAGCATCAGGTCAAACAAGACACACACCGCCATCACATACTGCCACACAATTAGCAAGGTGAAGGAACTTTATTGTAAACTCTCTCTGTAATTCAGCATTCCTACTGTGGAAGCTGCAGTGGGGGTGAAAGCTGTTCCGTGTGGCTAGGAGACACCACGCGGTTTGGTGAGCCCAGCATCTTTTGCAAATATTCATCGGCCTCTGCTAGGGTTTGGAAACTGTGTTATTTGCCACCTATATTAATTGATAGTATGGCTGGGTATAGAAGGGAGTACTTAAGTCCTCTACTGTGCAGTCCAGCTTTAATTTTGTCAAACTGCTAGCACTTTTCCAGAACCACCCTTGGATAATCAAGGTAGCAAGAAATCCGAGAGTCACTCACCATGATCTGTTGTATCTCCCTCGCTTTCTGAAGGATAAGCTCATCTTGGTATCTAAGGAGCTTAAACATCAGCAGTCGTGGTCTGTCAGGGGTTTGGGGCCACCGGGCAGTACAGGCTCGATGAGCCCGATCGATTTCAAAATCAAATTCAGTCGGCTCAAGACTCAAACGCGGGGAGATTTTGCCAAAGGTACTGCACCGCATCTTTCCCTTCCAAGCCCTCACATAAGCCTATAATCCTTAGGTTTTTGCAGCTCCCACAGGTCTTTAACCTTACAGGTAAGCCATTCTACCTGCCTCTCTACCAATCTGATGTAGTGTACATTATCTTCCTGAACACCCTCCATTTCGGTAATTTTGTTCTCTGAGGCAGCTACTCGGGTCGATAGGGAGATTATTGAGGTTTGGGTTTCTGTAACAGTCTGTTTAATTACCTCAATGTTGGTTGCCATTCACTCCCACGTCGATGCTCGCAGGTCCGAGACATGTGCTTCAGCTGGGTGCTCCACTGCAGGGACCGTGGCCATTTTTGCTTGCGGCACAGTTGAGCCCGGCGGAAAAATCTAGATGTCTTTTTTCGGCTTTGGATATGCTCCAAAGGTTGCAGAATCCTTTTCTTGGGTGGCCATCTACCTTAGGGACTCCAATCTGCTACTGGATCATCACGGATCAGTGAAAAATCAATATTTAGAGGCAAGGTTAAAACGAGCTGCGAGGAGCCTAAAGTCTAAGCAGTCATTTTGCTTAGAATCTCTCATGACACCTCCCCTTTTTTTTTAAAACAAAAATTAGCCACACAGAAACCTGAAGTTGGGGGGGCAACGCAAGAGCCAAGGGAAACCCCCAGGAGCCCTACGCTACCTCAGAAATAAGTAAAATGCAGCTACCTGTGGCACCTTTTTTCTTTTTAAATGGAGACCATTAAAACATCCTAGCAAGGCAGAAGTGACTCCCAATCCACATAGCTTAACAGGCACAATTTTAATTTAGGGGTGCTCCCTGAAACAGGCAGCCCCAACCTGCAGTGTAGAATTGCAGCCCCAAATGAAGTCTTGACATCTTGAAACTTGAAATTCTTGAGAAAAAATAAAAGTAGCTCTGTCCCCTTCAAATGGCACAGCTAAACTGGGGAGTTGCTGCAACATGGAATCCTCATATGCCCAACATTCTAAAGCTTGGGCTGTGCCATTCCCCGATAGGGGTGCACTATACCCAGTTGTTTTGATTACCCATTGACAATGTGGAGCGCTACAGAAAACACATTTAGCCCCATTAGCTTGCCTGCGCTGATGGCTCTCAAACTGAAGCTGCAGGCATGCTTTAGCGTGGCTAGAGCGAACTGACTAGGCGTGCACACTCTAAGTGGCAGTGCACACAACGTAACAATGACCTACATGATGTCAGCATGCCAAGCGCGGGCATGCACAGACATGCAATGCAGAAGACAGGTGACTGCACGCTAATGTGTCGTGCTATGCACAACTCACATGCACCATCTCGCATGCATGCGAAAACCAAGTGCAGGAAAGCTGACTGAGGAAGAAGCGAGCACCCAACCATCACCACGGCTTAACGGTGGCTGTGCAAAAGCATGCAGAGGGCTGAGGTACACAAAATCTCCCAAGAGCCTCTGAATGCAACACAATTCAGGAAAACCAGTAACAGACAACACAACCATTTAGCCAGGTGACAATCTCCAGGAGCTCAGCAACGAAATGCTGCTCAAGGAACATGTCTGTAGACTGCCATGGGAGAAGCCAGGCAAAACCCCCAATGGTACAAGTTCTTTAGGATTAGAATTTTCTTTTTTTTTTTTTTGTATAATCTTTTTATTAGTTTCTTTTACCCATACATCAGTAGAGTAAGAAAAGGATATCTCCACCAGCACTTATCAGATATTACATATTGCATGCCATAAGTTCCCCACATCTCATCCAACCAACACTGGCATATAGTACCATGATGATACTGATAAAATTTGTACTTCCAGCATCCCTCAGCCAACCTCTATATATCCTATCTAAAACACTGCTCTCAGTGGAGATGAGCAAAAGGAGGAAAAACAGAGCATAAGGGTAGTAAAGCTCAGAAAATAGAAAAGATAAAGGTATAGAAGAGCTCCCCACACCTCCCCCCCAGCTAATCGAGAATTCACTTGTACAGATATGTCCACTCTTACTCCTCCACCTTTATCCATACATTATTAATTCCTGTTCCGAGGGCTTCATAGAATTTAGATAGGGCGCCCACATGCTTTCAAACTGCCTTTCCTTTCCTTTAATCTTATATGTCAACCTCTCTAATTGTAGCACATCCCATATAAGGTTCCTCCACTGTCGAACTGTGGGTTTGTCTCCTGAAACCCAAGTATTCAGAATACACTGTTTTGCCAGTACCAGGAGTACTCCCATCCATCTCTTCAACCTCTCCCACTCTTCCCGAGGTGCACCATCCACCCCAAACAGCAATGTGAGTGGTTCTACTTTGACCTGTTGTCCCGACATAACTGTCAACTCCTGTGCTACCTTAGCCCAAAACTCTTGGAGTATCTGGCACGACCAAAACGAGTGCAGATAGGTACCCAAAGCTGACCCACATCTTTGACAAATAGCCGAGATTGCTGAGTTATATCTATTCACTGCCACAGGCAGAGTGTACATTCTGTGTACAAATTTACATGCTACCTCCCTATATTTATTACAAAGCAGGAGACCTTGATACGTCCCTTTCATTAAGGCCCATTGCTCCTCAGAGAGTGTGACTTCCAAATCCCTTTCCCACAGGCATCTAGTTTTGTTTGTCATATCTGGCCCTTGGAGGCGGAGAGCAAATGTGGTTTGTCTAATCATACTTACGGGTTTCTGTTTTAGTTGCTGTAACAGATCTTCTAGGATCTGTATTTTATCCAGGCCTCTTTTCTTTTCAATATCTTGCATACTTTCTCACCTGGAAGTACCTGAACATATGATGTGCAGGGAGACCCAGGTCTGCCCTCAGCGTTCCAAAGTCCCGAATCGTTCCCTTTCCCCTTAAGTCATTAAGGCACATTATCCCACTGTCTTCCCATTTCTGAAATTTGGGATCCCCTATTCCGGGAATAAAAAACGGATTCCCTGTGAGCGGCAAAATAAGTGATTCTCCCCTCTTATGCCCAACCACTTTTTTAATTTGTTCCCAGCTGTCTACTACTTCTTTCACTAAAATATTCGAAACCCGCCATCTCGCAAACCCTATTACCTGCTTCTCGCCAGCAGGGACGACACCCCCACCCCAGTCCCTCCTCCTCCAAGTCCATCCAGCTAGCTTCTTTTGGCTTATATACCAATCTTTAATAATCCTCATTTGTGCCGCCCAGAAGTATTTCATCTGGGTAATTCAGCCCTCCCCTTGGATTGGTCAGCTTTTAACCTATTCAGAAGCTAGCCCTGAGCTTCTTCCCTGCCATATAAACCCCGAGCAGTGCTTCTCAAAGATCTTTATGTCCTTCCCTGTCAGTCCCATTGGCAGCATCTGGAGTGGGTATAGGAGTCTCGAGATACGCTCATCTTAAGCAAATTAATACGTCCCATCCAGGACAAGCAAATTCTCCATCTATCCATATCTCCTTTTAACACTTTCAATAGCGGGCATAGTTCAGCCTATAGGTGATCTCAGGTCCCTACCTATTTTGATCCCTAAACATGTAAGGTATGTGCCCACCCTTTTAAGGCCCCATGTATCATTTGCCTCTTCTCTTTCTTCTCCCAGTAATAGAATTTCAGATTTTCCCAAATTCAATTTATAGCCTGAGAATGTAGCAAATTGATTTCCAGCAGGGCGGGCATGGAGCTTGTAAGGTTCCTCACATATAACATCATATCATCCGCATACAGGGTTATTTTATGCTGATTCCCACTTTTTCTTTTATCCCTGAACTCTTTGCATCTTCCCCTAACAGCTATTTGTAGCGGTTCCAATCGCTACTGCAAAAAAGCAGGGGACAAGGCATCCCTGTCTTGTCCCTCTATGAAGTCCAAATTGTTCAGTCATGTTCCCATTAACTAAAACCGCAGCCTTAGGTGCCCGATATAGTGCCCTTACCATTTTGATGAAGTTTTCCCTAACCAAAACCGCCCCAGAACCGCAAACAAGTATGGCCATTCAATCCTGTCAAACGCCTTTTCTGCGTCCATGGATAGTACAGCTGTACGCCCCCCATTCTTTTAGCATGAGCCACCACATTAAGGATCTTCCTAATATTATGATACGAATGCCTACCCTTTATAAAACCCGTTTGATCTGGGTGAATCAATTCTGGAAGGATATTCTCCAATCTGCTAGCTAAAATTTTAGCGAATAGCTTAGTATCACTATTTAACAAAGATATAGGCCTATATGATGAACATTCCATTGGGTCCTTATTTGGTTTAGGGATCACACATACCAAGGCAGAACCATTTGAGTCAAGCAGTATTCCCTCCTCTCTCCCTTCCTTAAATACTTCTCACATTATTCCTTGTACTTCCTCCTTCAGTAGCTTATAGTATTCCATGGGGAGACCATCTGGACCACATGCCTTCCCCACCTTCATCCTATCTATTGCCTAATTTCCTCTCGCGTAATTTCCTTCCCAAGTATCTCCTGCTGTTGTTTTGTAATTTGAGGTAGTTTATATCTAGACAAAAACTAGAGCATCTGCTTCTCACTCCCCTCTCCACTTGCCCTGTACAATTCCTCATAGTATTCTTTAAATACATCTCTAATCTCTCTATATTTAGTGACTACCTGACTCCTTTTATTTTTAACCCCCAAGATATGCACCGCATTCTTCCTCCCTTTTACCAGGCTTACCAATAGAGGGCCTGGCTTATTTCCCCATTCATATACCCTGTGTTTCAAATAAAACATTTTTTCCTAGCTTCATCCATCAATAAGGTGTTAAGCGCTTGCCTTGTTATTGTCAGCTGTTGCCTCTCTTGTTCGCCTCCTTCTCCCCTTGCTACCCTACCCTCCAGTATTCTCAGCTCCTGCTGAAGGGTCTGTTGTCGTTCCAATCTGCTTTTCTTATAACGCGCCATGTACCCTATAATTGCCCCCCTCATATACGCTTTCCCCGCATCCCACAGCATTTGTTTAGAAGTGGCAGTTGGTGCATTAACCTCCATATAGAATTTAAATTGCTCCTTTACGTACTCCTGAAACTCCTGCGAACCTAACATGTACGTAGGGAATCTCCATGTCCGTGTTTCTCCCCTCTCACCCGGAGAACAAAAGGACGCAACCACCCTGCATGGTCTGAGATATGTGGTAGGGAGTATGCAACACTTTCCTGAGCTTCCCATACCAGCCCAACGTCACATAAACGTGGTCAATTCTCACCATGTCCCATGTGGGTTTGAGTAAAAGTGTATTCTCTATCCTGTGGGTACGCTGTTCTCCCAGGTATCCACTAGATTCAATTCCACCAAGCCCTCTCTCCATTTCTTAATACAAGGATCCCTGCGTCCCTTCCCCTCCGAATGATCCAGGACAGCATCAGGTGTACAATTAAAGTGTCCCCCCATCACCAAGTTCTCAAACTGTTCCCTCATTAATATGGATACAATATTACTATAAAACTCCGGGTCCATAATAGCCGGTGCATACACACTACCAAAAGTAACATTCAGGCCATGGAGAGTCCCAGACACAAATACATATCTACCCTCCTTGGGGTCTGCAGAACCCTTGTAACTTGGAAGGCAGAGTGTCTATGCACCAAACTGCCACTCCTTGCTTACGTGGACTATACGAGGCAGCGAACATGCACCCACCCATCCCTTTTCAGTCGTGTATGCTCCCCGGTGCTAGATGGGTTTCCTGCAGGAGAGCCACCTGTACATGCTCTCTTCAGTACTGCCAGCAACACACTGCTCTTAGTCGGAGAAGAGACCATGTATGCGTTCCAAGACTGTATTACACAATTATCTCCGCCATTGTCTGTTCTCATTACCCTTTATCAGTCCACAACCACTCCTTCTTATGATTCCACCTTCCCTCAGCCTTCCCCATTTCACATAATATCAGGCTTCCTGCTTCCTCACTCATATCTGTAACTCTTTTTCTCATATGCATCCTCTTTTCCTTATTCCTTAAACGTGAATCTCGATAGCCCATTAGTTGCCCCTTCAGAACCTTACCGAACCCCCATTTACCCCCCCTACTATAACATCACTCCTATTCTCCACCATCAAACCTCGTTCCTTTTCTTCCCGCCACTCCAATCCCAAACATTTTCTATTACTCGCTTCTGCCATTACGGCAGCACCTTCCCAAATCTGCTAGTAGAACAGCTGCCTCCCCTTACTCCCGAAGACCTTTTCCCTCTGTGGCCTATATAAGCCTAACCAAAAAGCATAACATATTTACATTTCCAAATCTAGGTACCTCCTCCCCAATCTCTCATAGCCCAGATTAAATCACATTAATATCCACATGTGCCCCATTTATTTAACTCCAACAAATTCCAGTCTTTTCTAAGTATGGGGTCTCTTCTTACCAGCCAGATCGGACTGAGGCTGATGGAGCAGGCCGCGTGATTCCAAACATTCTCACACGTCAAGCCCAGTCCACCATGGCCTCCTTTGCACATTGTCTCTGCGGTAGCTCTTCTAGCACTGCCCCAACTTCACCACACCCTTTCCGTCTGCGTAGCAACAAATGTCCTTCCTCTCCATAGGCTAGCTTCAATACCAGTCTGTTTGACCCGCAGCCTTCTGGATTTTAAAAGTTGTAAATAAAATCTGAGTGAACTAAAATGTACTCGAGGTACCTCCCTCTTTAAAGTAAAGTTAATGTCCACAGTCCTTCTCCATCATTTCCACAGGCTCGTCTCACCCCACTTTCTTCTTGAGTTCCTTTATAAAAGTATCTGCTTTCTCCGCTTCCAAAAGCAGTATACCGCTCCTTCATGTTTGATCTTCAAAATCGCCGGATAAATCATGTAATGTTCCACCTTCATCTCCCTTAACTGAGCCATTGACGACGCGAACATCCGCCTCTTCTTGAGCAATCTATTCGAGTAGTCCTGTGTAACATGAATTCTCACTCCATCTAACTCCACAGGTTGATTGATCTTAAAGGCTTTTATTACTGCCTCTCTGTCCTGGAAATTATGATATCTGATGATAATACTTCTCGGGAGCTGGCCTGGGCCTGGTTTAGGGAGTACTGCTCTGTGGGCCCTCTCGATCTTGTGTTTACCTCCTTTAGGTTGCAGGTTCAAAATTTTTGGTAACTTCTCAGCACAAAATTTTAATATGTCAGAGCCCTCTTTCCCTTCGGGAAGTCCTCTTAAGCGGAGATTATTCCATCTCACATAGTTCTCCTGGTAATCAAAAGCCTCCCTGAGCTCCTCCAGTTCTTTTTCCAATACTGAAATTTTCTCCGGTATAGGTTGCATTAGGTTCTCTACTCGAGCTGTGCGCTCCTCCAACTCCGCTAGCCTTTCGCCATGTGCTGCAGTTCTTTCCGCTATTTCTTGCAGCTTTGCTTCGATTTGATTCTCCAACTTTTCAAAATGCGGGTTTAGGGCAGCGGTACCTGTAAATCTTATCTAGCCCCAACACAAATACACTGCTGCCGAGAAGGAAATCGGGCCTGCCGGTTCCGCTAGAGGCCCAGCTGACTGCTTCTTAAGATTCTTCCCAGCATTCCTGGCTGGTTTCCCGGATCCATTTGTGAGATATTCTTCCATATGTAACCCCCCTGCAAATGGGGGTTCCCAAAAGACTTCCAGGAGCTTGCTTGAATGCTCCAAGCCTGAATGGTGTTTGGCATTTAAGCCATTTATCAGTGAGTGTTTTTAGAGCCTCTGGTACTGTCTCTTTAAGAGCTGTCTGCTTGCAGACATAATTAGTTTGTATGGGGGGACTGTGTGCTTCTCTGAGTACCACTCGAGCTGCTGCCAATTCACTTCATTTTGCAGTCACTAGGAGTGCAAAGGAACCTATCTGAAAGATGTAACTGTTTGCCAGAAATTATTTAGAGTAATAATGAAATTACAGTTTGTCTAACCTGCTTTCTTTGCAGTCAGAACTGTGTCTGCTAGTTCCCATTCTAATTTTGAACTGCTGAACTGGACCAATCAGTGTGGGAGTAAGCTAGCTCTAAAATGGTGCCTTGGACGAATCAGAACTTGGACTCATAATCTGAGCCAGCCAAAAGAGGATTGTATGGGCAGTGACTCTGGGAGATGTAGTTTAGACTTCAGTGCCTTTTTGGACCAACAGCAGCAGTCTATTGTGAGTGACAGCCAATCCAGTCAAGAACTGGGAGGAACTCAAAGGAAGTGCTCGGTTTTGTCGGTTGGAGTTTCAGTTGAGCTTTGGCAGTGAAGAAGGAAGGAGCCCTGTGCTTTTTCAGTGTGCAGTTTTAGTCAAAACGGTGTAAGGCCCAGAGTTCCGGTCTGCAGCTTGTGTAACAGCTTGTTAGGACTGATTCCGTCCTATGAAAAGAATCAAAGGATCTCTGAAGAGTGAAACCAGGCTCACCCTGTAGAAGACTGGAGGAATTGCTGAAATTACACTCAGTCTGTCAGGAACTGAATCTGCTGTGTGTTCTCCGGGTATTGTAGTAATTGCGATCGGGATACAGATGCAGCCTGCCTGGTATAGTGCTTTCTTTTATATGGATGTGTGAAGAGGTTTGTGTACTCAAGTGAGCCCTGCTGACACTGAAGGACCCTATCTTATTTGGAGGTCGTGAGTACTAATTCAGGGTCGCTCCCTGTTGAATTGCCACATTAAATCCAAATGGAATTACTGTACTGCTGTTTAATTCTCCTTTTCTCTGTGTGAAAGGGCCCCTACCAGCTGCCACGGTTTGGACTAGCCACTAGGGCTTGGGTACCCAGGGACAGTAACTGATAGGGATAGGCCTGTGCACAGAGCCATAGGTAGATTATTAGAGTGATAAGCTAATTAACCTGATTTCCCCCTGTCCTTGTTATATCCCCCTAAATAAATCAGAGCTGCTTGTTTCAGCAAAGTTATACTGCCTGAGGTATTTGTCTATGTTAAAGTACTGTACTGTGATTGTTGCACTGTATCTCATTTCACAGGAGGTCCCAGTGCGGAACCAGACCTGGGGTAAGTGTATACTGTGAAGGTAATTCTGATATATTGTGTGGGCCACTAGTGGGAAGAAAGGGGGGTTGCAGTGTCCCAGAGGGCTGTGACCAAGTTAGTTTAACTATTGCAAACCCTGACCTCTGGGTGGAGGCACCCGCCATTGGATCCAGGCCCCTCAACCTGTTAGTGGCAAATCAGGCAGGGGTAGTAGCCCCTGGGATAGCGCCATCTAGGGGTTACACATATTTATGCTTCCTACGGGCAAATGCAGCACAGGAACCCAGATTTATAACTTTTAAAGCGCAAAAATGCTATTTTAAGGTCTTGAGTGCAGAGCTCCGGAGAGTCGTCTTGCTGCTTAGCTGCTTATCAGCGCTCCCCCCTTCTCTTCTTTTTTAAACAAAAATTAGCCACACAGAAACCTGAAGTTAGGGTGCTGGGGGACTGATGCAAGAGCCAAGGGAAACCCCCAAGAGCCCTATGCTACCCCAGAAATAAGTAAAATGTACCTATACTTGTGGCACCTTTTTATTTTAAATGGAGATCATTAGAAAACCCTAGCATGACAGAAGTGCCTCCCAGTCCATGAATGGAAATGGGATGGGTAAAGCAGGTTAGTCAATTTGAAAGGCGCAGCTTAACAGGCCTGATTTTAATTTAGGGATGTACTCCCTAGAACCAGGTAGCCCCTAACCTGCTATGCAAGATTGCCTCCCCAACAGAAATCCTGAAAATCTTGAAGAGTCTGGAGAGAAGATAAAGATAGCCATTTCCCATTTCAATGGCACAGATGAACTGGAGAGTTGCTGCTGCTTGGAATCCTCATATGCCCAAAATTCTAAAGCTTGGGCTATGCCATTCCCCTGGTAGGGGTGCAATATAATCAGTTGTTATGAATTCTCATTGACAATGCAGAGTGCTACAGAAAGGAAAACTAACAGTAATACCACCCTGTGGGTTTATGTGATAACAGCGAACGCCTAAAGGTGATCACCGTTATCGCCTCAGTCAGAGTGCCAAAACACTTTCGGCACGCTGACAATCCCGCGCCTCAGGACAACGGCGCCAGGACAGTATTTTTACTGTTTTGTGGGGGTGTTCTCCCCACCCCCTCGTGGGCTCGCCACCCACACACCCCTACAAGGATTCTCAACTCCAGGGGGTGCATGTCGGTGGGGGTGAAAATGGGAAAAAAATAAAGGTTCAGGCCGGGCACAATAAAACCGCACCAGCGCCCGAACCCAGTACCTCTTCCACCGCAACCACTAGTCAACTCCCGACGCCACGACACAGCTGGGCCAGCCACCGCAGCGCCACCCCCTACAGCCTCTCCACCCCTCCCAGCCCACGCTTGCCGTGCTCTCTCCCACCCCCCCACGCGTACGCATAGTGAGATCCTGTCACCCACTTCACCCACATCCTCATCCGGGTCGCCTCACCCTCCCATCACTGTGAGGGGTTGCTCCGGGAAGCGAGCCGTGGCAGAGACGGCACCCTTCCTCATGCGCCCACCCCACGGGTTACCCCACCCTACCTATCTGGTCAGCCCCTCTCAGCACAAAACAAAGTCAAATCCCCTTAATTAACTGAGGCATCAGGCTAATGGATTTCTCTTGTAGACCTGCAGTAAAAACACCCTAAGGCAACTGGTCTCTAGTCAGGCACTGCAGGCATAAAATGGACGTTAGCTAGTAGGTTGTCAACTTGAAAGCTGCAGCTTAACAAGCAGAAATTCTACATTTAGGAGTGTTCCATCACCAGGAAGCCCCAAACTGCCTTGAAGCTGCACAATCTTGAACAAAAATAAAAAATAGCACTTAAATCAATCAAATTTTCAAGATAACTGTCTCTATGTTGCTACCCCTTCAACAGTACAGCTGAAACTGAGGTAACTGCTGTATTCTCAATGTTCTTGTCCCTAGGGTTTTCTGTTGAGGTTACAGCTTTGAGCTATACCACTAACCCATTGGCGAGCAAATTTCCAATATGTATTAACTACCTTTCTCATTGACAACGTGCAGCAATACAGAAAAGCAGAGCCAAGAGAGTGGCAAGCAACAAGGGGTAGGTAAGAGCAGCAGGGCCTCTGGAAAAAAGCAACCTGCAGCAAAGGAAGAGATCCTGTGGCAGAGGGGACAAGGCAGCACGTAGGCAACAAGTCAGGGCATGACCTGTAAGAGCACACAAACGGCACCAAGGGCAGCAGCTCGATCCCCAAAGGCATATGGAACAAGGTGGGACAAATCAATTTTTTAGCTGGTGGTCAGTTTAGCTACTAGCTTTTAAAATCTGGTAGCCAAACCAATTTTTCTGGTGGCTACCTGATTTATCCCACCCTGGTATCGAAGCAGAACAGGGGAAGGAGGTCACAGCCTACAGGAAGCCAGAACATAGCCAGGACCTGAGAAGCCGGAACAGGACGTAGGACGAAAGATACGGGGGAAGCACCATCAATAGTGGTAAAACACTTGAAGCAGCAACCAGCTGGGAGATGAGGTGTGTTGGTGGGAGATGGGAGGGAAACTGGATGCTTAGGTATGGGCAGTTTAAGCACCACTTGTTAGGGATGTGGAGAGTGTCACCACTGAACCACTGGTAAAGTCCATCAAAAATGATCACTATCTGAAATCAGGTATCCATGAACCTTCCAGTTTCATATCTTTCCAAAATGATGAGGTAAACATTATGTAAAATGCCCTTAACGTTATAAAAGAACATTTTACTTATTGCTTCCTGCAACAGATGGCTTGCAAAAACACTTCTCCATCTGGTGATACATTCAACAGAACAATCAGTGCTATTCATTTATTTTTTAGCCGTAAAATCTTTATTTATTTTTTTAACTTTCACATAGTCTCACGCAAAGTATTTTTTAAATATGTTACACCCTTTTCCAAGCTGCAATAAAGTTACAGAAAACAAATTAAGGACCAAGAAACCTGCTTTAACGCAGCAGTGCAGCATAGTCTGGCACATTTGACCAAATCCTTTTTTTCAGCTGTAACATATTCCAGACATCTTCTGGTTTCATTATAACGGTTTAGGACTGAAAACTAAAAAATATACAGTGAACAAATGAGACTGCTGTTCTCTGTATGGTTTATCTGGTAAACATTGTAAAATAACTGAATAAATGAAAATAATCACCTAGAAAAGCAAGTTTAACATGTATGTTAATATTTTTTTTTAACTGAGGCTGGAAACAATTTCTGATTTTTTTTGCTGCACTGCTGCTCACTGTATAAAACATAACTTGTTTGGGTACAGTGTGGCAAAAGTAAAGCAAAAACATAGTAAGACAAATACTGTAGAGTAGGTCTCTTGGCAGAAAGGGTTAGTTAGCTCTTTCAGCCAAGATCGCTGTAATTGTTTTTTCTTCTGGTTTACTTATAAAACCTTATTCTTTGGGGGTTCAATTTAGCCAATGCAGAGCAAGAACAAGGTAAAACATATGAACACAATTTAACTGCAAACACATTCCTTTAACATTTTTAAAAGCAACTACAGAAAATGTACAGAATTGCAAATAAAAAACAGTAAAATGTCCCATCACACGAGGGTGCATGTATGCTCTACAAAGGCCTATATACAGTAATTTCACTTTTGTTACACAATTACATAAAATCTTTAAAAGAAGGGACTATCAAAGCAATCACCTATGAATAACTACAAACTGCAAACAAAATGTAAAACCGGTCATATATCGGTAGTCTCTTAAACCGTAGTTTCACAGCAAGCTCACTCATACTGATAAAAACTCAAGTAACATGAAAGGATATACGAGGAATTCTTGCTTCTATAGTCATATTTTTATTGGTATGGGAAGATTATGAACTTATAATAAAAATCAGTGATCATACCTGGATGATGCAAGGCTGTACAAGAATGTTTCCCTTGTCCTTTAATTTATCTTACAATAAAAGGAAACTATGTTCACACCAGGTGATGTATTGGGACCGCAAGTTCCCTGTGTTTTTATCACTGTGGGTACAGATGCAGTGACTCCAGACCGGCTGCATCATGCAATTATTGATACCAAGAAAACAAATAAAAAGCTGTTTTGCTCTTTGTATCAGATCCAAGACTGACTAACCCTTCAAGGAGGGAATATTCCTAATGAGACCAAAAATGGTCCATGGGTGAGCACGACTAGAGTCATCTGTTTCTCAGAGGCTGCAAACACTGTAAAGTACTCCTCTGTCAGCAAAGCTATTTACTTTTAAGTACTTAACTCAGATGTGTACACGTCATTGACTGGGAAATGCCTGCAACATAACTGGCAGTGTTACAGTAATGCTGCCAGCTGTCCTGCACCTGTTTACCCACTGAATGAGCGCATGCAGCGATGGTGAACTCTACCACGTAAAAACCATCAACAAGAAGGTTTGGCTCGCAGGATTTTCTTTTCATTACTACGTATGGCTGCAATTCCCCTAATCTTATGTAAAGCATACACTTTAAAATCAACCTTTTTTCTCTTCCCCTGGTACGACATACTCATCAGCCTCTGTAACAACACTTTTGCTACTGTCGCTTGCCTCCCTGTTAAAATGGCCTTTCATCATTACCTGAATGAAACTCATTATAAAATGCAGTGACTACTCTATTATGCTTAACAAGAGACATTCTGTAACTACAAACCATTTTATACATTGTTCGGCTCATGAATTCAAAATTATTGATGACATTACATTGCATTCAATCATGTAGTCATTTTATTCCGTAGTACCAGTAACTCATGAGAATACATTTTTTTTGATTCGCTATTATGAAAGGCAAAATTCTTGCCTCCCAGGACCAGAGTTGTAAAGGCGGAGGGTTTCAAATTAAAATGTGTAAGTATTATTAACAATACTTATTTAATTCTGAAGCCTTTTTGCCTTCCTTTTTTGGGACGGTGTGTTCATAAGTTGTCACATGTTATGTACCTGCTTCTCCTTCGCTTCCCTAACCTTAAGAATTTAAGTGGACCACAACTGTCTTGTGGGATCTTGTGTGACCTCCTGGTAGGGAAATGTGGTCGTGGGAAATGGGCTTGAATGGGCTGCACCAAAAGGCAATGACTGGTGGACAGGCATGCTGCTCTGATGCTGAAACTGTAAACAAGGTTCTGCTGAACTGTGAGATGACAGTGAGCAGCTTTCAGCCTGGGCCCCAGTGGGGCCCGATGGCTGATTCCCAAAGGAAGGTTCAGCCTGAGAACTCAACTGCAATAGAGCAGCTTGAATATGCTGCAGTGCAGAGTTATCTAGTGGATAAGTGGGATTTTCATTCTGTACTTGAGGAACTCTAAGCAGACTACTAATATTGGCTGCATCATAATGGGTAAAATGGTTAGCACTGCAAGAAGTGCAATAACCATGGTGACCCGATTCCTGACTCTGTGTAACCTGAGCATTCGGCATTTGATTCTCTGCCTTGTTCCATCCATGGTTATTAAGGTACTGGTTAGCATTTGGATCTCTTAGCATTGCTTCATCAGCAGTGATTGAAAATGGCCTTAAAAGTAAACCCTGATTTATCACTTGAAGGAGATCTTCTGGATTAAAGTCTGTAACATTGTTCGCATCAGTGTACTCGCATGACAACAAAGTACTGTCCCCACAGCCTACCTCAGCACTATGTGGACCTTCACCCATGTGGGCAGCCGGGTGAGAAATATGTTCCTTCCCTTTTTGTTCTAACTGGTTACCTAATGTTTCAATGACGTCATCAAGAGTCAGGCTTGGAAAATCAGAGCTGGATTGGTCTCCAGCACCTGGGGAACCTAAGGTGGATTGCTGTGTCATCATGGGTTTCTGAGACATGTGTGGCAGGTAGGGATAAGCAGATTCTGACACTCTGGTTTCTCTGTATCGGGGTAAAATGGCAGAATAAGGAAACCCCGGGCTACTCTCTGATTGAATGTTGTCCTCTTGAAAAGTGACTCTTTTTCTTCTTTTCGCTGACACCACACTGCCGTTTACTCTGGTATCTGGTTGAGACTGCTTCTCTGGCAGGATCAACATCAGCAACAAGTTCTGGTGGTTCCCTTCAAGACCTAATAAAATGAAACACATTTATAAATTTCTCTTTTGGCATAATATAAAGATCAAATGCATTTTTTTTTAAAGAGCAACAAAGTCCTCGGGACAAATTTTGTATTTAAGCATGAAGTAGTATGTGCCTGCATGTGCAACGTGTTGTACTTTGGCTTACTCTCACTCTCATTCCCTGCTACTGGGACTACCACCCTGCTTGGGGGGCAATGAAGACGCATGAACCCTCATCAAAGGGTTCCAATCTCTCGAGGTATTGTAGGGATGAGATCCCTGAGACCAAAGGCACCTTAGGGAAGAAGGCCCAACTCCAAGGAGAGAAAGGCACTGCTGGAGGAGGAGGATGGTGGCAACAAAAATCTGAATGTCCAAGGGACGCTTGGGCATGCATAGTTTATGTATCGCTCAGAGGGGATGTAGCGAATATCGCCAGCTGCAAATCTGAACTGCAAGCAAAGCCTTTAAATGAGTAGAAAAGCAATGCTGAAAGAGAACAGTACAATGGTAAATTAAATGACATGGAATGAAGCATGAAAAAAAAAAAGCTGAAGGTCAACTGCCCGAAAACATCCCTAATCCTGGAACATGCAGCTACTAACCAAGGAAAGCAAAGACAATGCTGATTAAATGGGAACCCAACAAACTGAATTACAAACATAGGAACAAAAATGGCTGGTCACTCAAGAAACAGCAGAGATTCCGTTGGCAAAGTGGCAGTGCCACTACTTGCAAAGCCGGCAGGGGTCGGAGGACTGAGCATCCCAGAGGACGCTCTCCTCCTCTGGGGAGGAAGGGTTGCTGCCTCTGTTGCACTTCTGCCACCTAGGAGACCATGGGTGTCAGCACAGCAGAGGTAAGTAAGCAGGTTAGGGCCTGGATGAAACTGGCTCACGTACCACATGCCGTTGTGCATGAGTACGCCTCAGGCCTCGTGTGCTGTCATTCAATGGGGAGAAAACTAGGAAAAAGATCAGCCCAGAAACCCACAGTGACGGGACCCTGGTGCATCTGGGCCCTAACGATGTTTGTCATGCTGGCCGCCTGACGAACCTGTGAATATTTGGGATTACAAACCAATGTCCCTGACCCCACCAAAGGGGGAAGGACTACGGCTCTGTGGAGAGGTCAGCAGGAACTGATATCTTGTGGCGAGTTGGCATATGCCTCGGGGTATCTGAGAGATACGGAGGGCCAGAGTCTAAAAGAGGGCATAAACTGAAAAAAAAATCAGAAAAGATGAAAATTAAAATAGCCACAGCAACCAGCTGCAACTGGCTAGCATGGGAAGCAGCACAAACAAAAACAGACACCAAAGTGGTGACAACTGGACCAGCCATGGATAACTCAGAAATCCCACAAGGGCAGGAAAGACAGAAATGAGTGGCAAGACAGCTGCACATTGGAAACAGAGAGATGCTCGGGACAGCACCAACTGGTGGGCACAAAAGCTACTTGTAAATAGCCATGGGACAAGACAAGTGGAAGAGATGAAGGAGCTGGGAAACAACAGAAGCAGCTGCGCAACAGCAACAAAAATCTGAGGATGAAGTCAACAAACAGAGAAAATGCAGGGCATGCAACAGTTGGCCAACACATGGGGAAAAAAGGAAGGCACGCATCAGCAAGTGGTAGTACTACAGCAACAATGACAGGAAACTGAAGCAGCCAGCCAGTTGGCTGTAGCAGGAGTCAGCAATGTATAACAAAGTCCAACAGGACAGAAGGCACAGACGGGAATAGTAAAAGCTGTGGCACAGAAACAGGGCTGGCAAGAACCAGCAAGCACAGCCACACAACAGAGTGAGCAAGGAACAGGACAAAGAGAAAGTGGCCATGCCACGAATGAGCAAGACAAAATGAAAAAAAAAACCACACAAGGACAATAAAGACAAACAAGCAAACAGCAAGGACACAGGGAGCAGCTGCATGGCTGCCACGTTACGAGCTAGGCGGGAGGCGACAAACCACCATGTGGTTGCACAACAAAAAACTAAGCATCGGAGGGACACTTTGGCATGTGTAGTTTATCTTCAGCAGAGAGAGGTGTGGTAACGCCAATGCCCCTCCAAACTGCAATCTTAGCCTTTAACTTATCTCTCCTCCATTCTTTACTAGTAAAGGAATTTGCCTAAAAAACTGATTTAAGTCCTAAGAATATTATTGGTTGCTACTCTTTTTCTACATGTGATATCATTTATTTGAATTTGTTCCATGGGCAAGCCACTAAGTCAAAGGCCCATTTTCAGGCACGACCAGGACCAACGGGGGAATATATAAACACAATAGTATAAAAAATAGGTTACTCACCTGTAACTGTAGTTCTAGGAGTGGATTATGGTTCAAATCCACATGGTGGTAGCTCTACCTTAAGAGTTGTTTCACCGGAATGTCTTTAAGCAAAGCTCCCCCCCCACCAGGGTGGTATATCCCTCAGCTCTGCCCCATGATGTCAGATCTTGTATGCTGGAAGCAGGGACCTGTGTGCCACTTGCCACAGAAGGCTGGATAGGTAGTGTGGATGTTAACCATATACCACTCCTAGAACTATGGTTACAAGTGAGTAACCTAGTTTTCTAGGGATGTGGATGTGGATATGGTTCACGTATCCTCACAGTGGCACACTTCTAGCACTTCTCTGGAGAAGGCCTGCACCTCATTTGGCAAACAGAGACTGGAGAACTGAGGTACCAGAAGCAGCATCCCAGCGAGACTCGATGATGCTGTAGTGGGAGATGAAGGTGTTTGCCGACTTCCAGGTAGCAGCCCTACAGATGTCCTGTATAGGGATGTCCCTGAAAGAAGCCACCAAGGCAGAGGTATGTCTGGAGGAATGAGTCTTGAGTCCTATGGGAGGCTCCCTACCTGCCAACCTATAGCAGTGGACAATGCTGGTTGCAATCCACCTGCCAATCATCCTCTTCGCTACTGGTCTGCCAGGTGTGGCTTCCGCGTAAGGTACAAAGCGCTGGTGAGCCTCACCCTGCATGCCAGCCATGCACTCACTCACACTTTCTCTCTCTCTCTCTCTCTCTATATATATATATATATATATACATATACATATATGCAGTTTATATATCTATATATATATATATATTATGGCAGCACATTAGTGCTACCATAGTTAGGGTTGAGGAGCCATTTACATGTTAAACCCCAAATTTTGCACCTTAATAACTTTGCAACCTTTTGACGGATTTGCCTGAAATTTGGAATACATGATCAAGACCCATACATGATCAAGACCCATATGCCTTGGGATCTGTAAGTTTTGTACTGGTCGGATACATGGCTGCAGAGTTATTAAGCGTGATCTGCGCGTGCGTTTACGCTTTTTCTGGAATTCTCTGATTGTACCTACAGGTCGACGCCCGTTTATGCGATTGGCCCGAAATCTTCAGGGAACATGCGTCAGTCCCTGATGTGCCTTTCGAAGATTTTGTGAAAAAATATTAAACGGTTCAAAAGTTATTCAAAAAACAGTTTCCCATTATAAGTCAATGAGGAAAGTTAACAAAAAGTTCAACACTTTCGCAAATGCATTTTTACTGTCGCAAATGGCCCTCTTACTTTCGCAAATCCGCCATCTTGTTTTCAGTTACTGATCAGAAAAATGCTTGCCATTTAAATTTGGGACCCTCTAGCAACCTAATTCTTTTTGTATTCACCTAGTCTGACCCTGAGGATGCTAGCCATGTCTTTATTTTGGGGTAAAACACCCCAGAAATGTTTTTCAGATTTCTGGAAAAAGTACTTTCGCAAAGTACTTTCGTGCTCACGAAAGTGTTGCAAACTTTTGCGAAAGCTTTTGCAAATTGCGACAGTACTTTTCAAGGCTGTGGGAAAATGACAGCAATTATTTGGCACCCTGCTGCAAAAGAATGGTTTGGAGTTTTGGGCTTAAATTTGGAGGGAACGCAGCTGACAACTCATAGATGTGCCTTTCAGTGTTTCACTGAAAAAATATTACACGGTGGCAAAGTTACAGTACCCCAAAGTTGACGTTTTTTCCCATAGGATAGCATTACAGCGTACGACGCATTGCAGCAATCGTTTGGCGCCCTGCTGCAAAATAACGGTTTGGTCTTTTGGGCTGAAATTTGCAGAGAACACAGCCAACATCCCACAGATCTGCCTTTCAGTGGTTTGGTGAAAAAATATTACAGGGAGGCAAAGTTATGGCAGTCCGAACTTCTGTTTTTTTCCTGTAGGATAACATTACGGCGTTTGCAGCGCCTTTCAGGGCCCGTATCTCGAAAACGGTGCGAGATACGGACGTTTTGTTGAGAAATTCTTAGCCCCCATTAAAACTAGCCAGGAAAGTGATAATATATATGACTTTTAAATTTTTTTTTCTATGTCATACGGTTACTGAGATATAAGCAATTTACTATTCCAAGTCCTCATTTTTGTGTTCCGAGAGTCATTATTTTGCATACATTCTTTCTACTCACTGTCTTTCTCTATGCAGCTTTTGGGGAAAACCAGCCTGTGTGCTTACATTACTGTTACCATTACCGTTTCTGCTTGCGGTTCCATACCCGTTTCACTTACCGTTCACGTTTACGCCACCATGTGCGTTACCCTTTGCGTTTTCATTTGCGGTTGCGTTGTTTTTAACATTTCTGTCTACAGTACTGTTTCTCTTTCTGTTTCGCTTTGCGTCACCATGCGCATTACGATTTGCGTTTGCGGGCACAATGTTACAAGACATCACGTTGCGGAAGCGTGGGGCCCACAGGGCCCTGTGCTCCCGCATTACATTCACTATTTCTCATTATCATTCTCAAAAAGAAGGGAAATTAGAGGCAAAAAACTCAGTTTAATGCATCAGTTAGGGTTGTTCCACAGCGACAAAAGCGAGGAAATTCGATGTTAGGGTTGAAACCCCCTTTGCACCCCTTCAGCCCACCCCCCAACTGGAATCGGGGTGCGCAATGGGGTCATCGGTTCTAACTGTCACCCCATTCTCCTATTCCTCAGCTTCTTTCTACATGTGATGGGGTGACAGTTAGGGCCGACGACCCCAACGCGGTGGGCTGGAGGGGTGCAAAGGGGGTTTCAACCCTAACATCGAATTGCCTCGCTTTTGTCGCTGTGGAACAACCCTAACTGATGCATTAAACTGAGTTATTTGCCTCTAAAATATATATATATATATATATATGTGTTATGGTAGCACGATAGTGCTACCATAGTTTGAGTTGACTATCCCTTTTAAGGTTAAATGGTGAAACTTTGCACCTTAATAACCTTGCCACTGTTCCAATGGATTTGCCTGAAATTTGGCAGGCATGGGGCGTAACCATAGATCTTGGGATCTGGCAACTTTCGTACTGGTCAGATACAGGGCTGCGGAGTTATTAAGCGACATTCGTGCATGCAATTACGGGTTTTTTTGCGCACTCTTTGCTCACACCTACAGGTCACATGGTTTATGCGACCGGTCCAAAAACTTCACGGAATGTGCGGCCAGGGTCCCCGATGTGCCTTTGGAAGATTTCGTGAAAACATATTAAACGGTTTAAAAGTTATTCAAATAAACAAGTTCCTGTTATAAGTCAATGGGAAAAGTTAAAAAGTTCGAAAGTGTCACAAATGCACTTTTTAGTGTCGCAAATGGCCCTGGTAGTGTTGCAAATCCATCATTTTGTTTTCAGTTACTGATCACAGAAATGCCTGGCATTTAAAATTGGGACCATCTAGGGACATAATTATCTTTGTGTTTACCTATTCAAGCCCTGAGGATGTTAGCCATGTCTTTATTTTGGGGTTAAACACCCCAGAAATATGTTTTTAAAATTTGTGGGAAAAGTAGGGTCACAAAGTGGTGTCGCACTTCCGACACTTTCGCAAATTTTTGCGAAAGGTGTCACAAATCACGACACTACTTTTCTAGGCTATGGCAAAATGACAGGAATTCTTTGCTACCCTGCTGCAAAACAACGGTTTGGTCTTTTGGGCTGAAATTTGGAAGGAAGGCAGCCAACATCTCACAGATGTATGTGCCTTTTGGTGGTTTTGTGACAAAATATTGCACAGATGCAAAGTTATGGTACTTCGAAGTTGACATTTTCTCCCATAGACTAACATGGTGGCTCCTTTCCGGGCTCGTACTTTGGAAACGGTGTGAGATACAGAATTTTTGTCGCAAAAATGCGTAGCCCATAGCCAGGAAGCTCATGAATCATGTGAAATTTAATTTTTTTTTCTGTGTTGTACGGTTACTGAGATATTAGCAATTTAATATTACAACTGCTTGTTTTCTGCTCCGAGGCACATTATAATGCATACATTCTTTGTTTTCACTGTGTTTCTCAATGGAGCTTTTCGGGGAAAAATAGGGTGTGCGCTCCAGTTACTGTTACACTTCTGTTTCCGTGCTCGTTTGCGTTTTTGTTGCCGAGTACGACACCGTGTGCATTACCCTTTCTGTTTCAGTTTGCGCTTGCGTTACTGTTACCATTTGTGTCTCCATTACTGTTTGTGTTTCTGTTTTGCTTAGCGTCACCATACACATTACCATTTCTGTTGGCGGCCGCCCTTCCGTTTCCATTTGCGTTCCAGTGCGCGTTACGGTTTGTGTTTCCATACACGCTTCCATTTGCGTTTGCTTTCTTTGGCATATATTGTTGCTGTTACCATTACCATTTGCATTTACAATTGTGGTACCGTGATCATGTGCGTTACGGGTTGCGTTTACGTGCTTGCGTTTCTGTTTCCTTTGGCATTATTGTTGCTGTTACAATTATAATTTGTGTTTACAATAGCAGTATCATCACAGTCGCGTTACCAGTTGCGTTTTCGTATGCACTTGCGTCTCTGCTTGTGTCACTGTTCGCTTTGGCGTCACTTTGCGTCTGCATCTCTACCAACGCTTGCTTTACAATTTACGTTTGTGTCACCATGTGTGTAACCGTTACCGCTTCGTTTGCGTTGCTGTTACCGTTACTATGTCACAAAAAACACGTGATAGGTGCATTCCATTCACTATTTATAGTCCTCATTCTCAAAAAGAAGGGAAATTAGAGGCAAAAAAATCCATTTAATGCATCAGCTAGGGTTGTTCCACAGCAACAAAAGTGAGGAATTTCGGTGTTAGGGTTGAAACCCACCCTTGCACTCCCTCAGCCCACCCCCCAACTGGCATCGGGGTGCACGTTGGGGTTGTTGGTCCTAACTCTCACTCCATTCTCCTATGCCTCAGCTTGTTCACACATGTGATGGGGTGAGAGTTAGCCAACGACCCCAACACACACCCGGGGCCGGTTGGGGGGGTGCGGGCTGAGAGGGTGCAAGGGGGATTTTCAACTCTAACATCTAATTTCCTCACTTTTGTCACTGTGGAACAACCCTAACTGATGCATTAAACGGAGGTTTTGCCTCTAACATATATAGATATAGATATAGATATACATGTAATGCATTGGGAAGTGTGGTTTATGGGGATTTTTATTTTTTATTTATTTGTGTCTAGGATTACAAATTACCTTTGAGCCAAGGCTCT
This sequence comes from Neoceratodus forsteri, assembly GCA_016271365.2. Taxonomy (NCBI): domain Eukaryota; kingdom Metazoa; phylum Chordata; order Ceratodontiformes; family Ceratodontidae; genus Neoceratodus; species Neoceratodus forsteri. Next base: position 733,857,625 of record CM057450.1, read on the forward strand.
TTTATAAAGGTTCCACGTCATGCTGGTTACAGGGTAACAGACACTAAAACATAAAATAGTTACAGGTACATGGTTTTAGACAGTAACTTTGCTTGACAAAATCAGACTGAGCGATGAGTAACTCAAGAAACAATAGGAGGAAGAGGGCAAGAAGGGGAGTGGGCTGAGGGTAGGGGAAGGCATAGGTGTAGAGGGTCAGGGTGAGTCAGCCGAGGGGCCTTGTCAGGACAGACACAGGGCAAGTGCATTAGAAGTTGCACTGGACAGGTAAGTGCAAGAAGAGAGAGCAGAAACTGACACCTATAAGGTCTGAAGCAGCATAAGGAATGAAGATGTTATGGGGGTGCAAGCACAGGTGGAGATGCCAGTTATGGAGTGGCAGAGCTTTTTTTTGAATGCTCCAAGCATTGCTATGGACGAGGTGTCACTAGAGAGCTCATTCAGCCAACTCAGAGTCCTGTATGCAAACGACCTTTGGCTTTGGGATGTGCATCAGCGGGGGATTTGAAGGATTTGGGGCTTAGAGCTCCTGGTGTTACGGTTGGTGATTTTGGGTTTGATGAGGGTGCTGACTCCTGCTGGTGCCTTTCCCATCATGATTTTCGTAGCAGTGATGCAGGTTTGGTATTTGATTCGGTTGTTCAATTGCAGCCAGCCTGTTTTGGAGTAGAGGTCGCAGGTGTGGGTGAGACAGTGGGAACAAGTAATGAGTCGGCAGGAAATCGAAACATGCCTGAGAGATGACGTTGTGGCAGATCCATAGATAATGAGACCGTAGTCAATGATGCTGATGATGGAGCTCTGGACAGCTATGGACAGAGCTTCTGGGGTTAGATGTTTCCTATGTTGGAACAGTAGGCCCATCCTGGTGTTGGCAACTTTTGCCATGTTATTGATATGTGGGACATAGGAGAGATTACAGTCAAGGGTGAGGCCGAGGTATTTGAAGGTATGAACTTGTTCGAGGGTGATTCCTTGCTTGGTTTTAATGGAGAGCTGATATTGTTTGTGTTTGTTTTGGGAGCTGCAGAAGATCATGGTCTTTGTTTTTTTCTGGTTAAGTATAAGTCTGTGTTTTGTGAACCAGTTTTCGACTGCAGAGAAGGCCTGTTGGAGGTTACCTTGTAGATGGACTGGATCATGGTGGGATGCCAGGATGACAGAATCATCCATGTAGAGTAGGATCTGCTCAGGGCAGGATTCTGGCAGTGAGTTGAGAAAAAGGCTGAAAAGGAGGGGGCCCAAGAGTGAGCCCTGTGGGACACTGGACCGGACTGGTCTTTGGTCTGAGAGTGTGCCAGCAATTCTCACTCTTTGAGAGCGGTTGTCTAAGTAGCTTTTGAACCTGTTCACCAAGTTAGGTGAGAGCCCTGCTAGTCGAAGCTGGGCAAGTAGGAGATTGTGGTTGACGGTATCAAAGGCTTTAGTTAAGTCGATGAAGGTGGACCCAGTAAGATGACTGTTATCGAGTGAGTGATGGATTGCACCAGTGAATTCAAGTAGCGCCGTGGAGGTGCTATGACCTTTTCTAAAGCCATGTTGCTCCTTGCACAGGATGTTGTGATTGTCTAGGAAGTCGGTGAGCTGGTCTGACACAATCCGTTCTAGGGCCTTGGAGAGTGGAGGTAGGATGGAAATTGGACGGTAATTCTCAGTAGCTGTTTTGTCACCACTTTTATGAATTGGGGTTACCGTGGCAGATTTCCATAAGTCAGGGAACTGGCTGAGGCTGAGGGAAGAGGTTGAAAATCCTGGTCAGTGGTCGGAGTACTTCTTCAAGTGTGAGTGATAGCAGTCTAAGGTCGAGGGAGTCACTGCTGGCACTGGAGTTGCAAATGGCTTTGGTAACAGCTGCGGACTTGATGCATTTTTACTGCTTTAAAGTAGAAGGGGAGGGTGGCTGGAGGGGCAAGGGGAACCACCTCATTGAAAAAAACCTGTGGGAGTACAGCACTGAGGTCCGTGAAGGTGTCATTGAATGTATCAGCAATGAGTTTCTGGTCAAGTGTAGTTTCACCATTTATCCTAAATACTGACGGGGGTGATTTAGATTGCTTCCCGGTGACTTCTTTAATGTTATTCCAGAAGTCCCTACTGTTGCCCCACGAGTTAGTGAGAGCATTATGGAAATAGGTGGTCTTCGTATCCCGGATATATTTGGTGCACTCAATTCGTGCACGTTTATAGTTAGCAATATCAATTTGTCTCCCGGTGTTTCTGGCAATCTCCCAAAGGTGGTCTCGAGCTTTTAGTTGTCTAAGTAGGTCTCCGGGTGATCCAGGGGTTACATAGGGCTTTGGCCTTGCGCTTCTTGAAGGGTGCAAATAGTTGCATGCTTGGTTGAAAATCTGATGAAGTGTTCCAGTGCGGTATTCACATTGGTTGCAGTGAGAATTGGGGACCAATCCTGTTGACGAAGGAAGGTTTTGAGATGAGGTAGCTTGCCTCTAGGTAGAACCCGGCTAGTAATGGTTTTGGAGGGAGGGCTTGATGAATTTATTGGACTAGTAGCAGATGATAGGGGAGTGGTCACTAAGTGTGTCAGGGAGGACAGTGGTGTTTGTGATCCTGGCGGGAAGGTCTGTTATGATCCAATCCAGAAGGGTGCTGGTACCCATTTTATAGTTTGTCCTGGTTGGGGAGCTAACCATTTGAGAAAGGTTTGCTGCTGCTATCAAGTCCCTGCCTCTGCAGCAGGCCAGTTAATATTAAAGTCACTGAGGAGGATGGTTCCTGAATCAGGTGAGAGAGATTTGGTAAACTCCAGGACTGTGTTAAGCCCATTACCTTGCTCCCTCGGTGGAATGTAGACTGTTATAACTGTGATAGCTTTATTGTGTGCACCGAGAAGGATCTTGACAGGAAGAATCTGTGCAGTGGTGGTTTGGGGGATTAAGTTGATGAGGTGCCCCGGAATCATGTCCTTAAGGTACAGGGCGCAGCCACCACCTTTTTTTGATGTTTGATCAAGCCGGTAGACATTATACCCAGGGAGGGTGATAGCATGGTTGGGAACCGAAGGTGAGAGCCAGGTTTCTACGACTGCTAGTATGTCTGGGTTATGCTGGCAGGCAAAAGTCTGAAGGGCGTCAATTTTGTGAAGAAGACTGCATATGTTAAGTGAGATTATTGAGAGGGATCCTGGTTGATTGGTCTGAGTTGTTCTTATTGTAGGGGCTGGTCCGGGATTGGAATGAATGTTTCCCGACAACAGCAGGAGAAGAAGTATACGTTTTAGAGTACTGGTGTGAGATACCCATGACTGGCACCTATTTTTTGGGGCCAGAGAACTCCAAGATTCACCAGGGCAAGTAAATGGGTGGAGCCGTGGGTAAAGCATGGCAGCAGTAGCAGTGGACAGGGGAAGTACCCAACGGCCATTTGGGGGAGCGGGCCATTTCGTAGTGATTGGAGATGCCCAAGGTGGGTACATGAGATCGAGAGGGAGGGTACCATGGAGGGGGTGAGAGAGCGCGAGTTGGTAGATGTACGGAACAGTGGGGAAACATGAGCAGGGGGGGATGTAGGAGCGGGAAGAAAAAATTACTCACCTTAGTAATGTTGTTTCTTCTAATGGAGTCTTGCTATATATTATGACAATTGCAGTTTGTCCCACCATTAGAACTGCTCCGGAGATGAAATAGTTAACTCCATTCCATGAATGGAACTTTGAGCACGAGCTCTAAAATAGAAGCTCTGTCTGTGGAGATTCAAACCTGAACTGTCAGATCTTTACGAGCAAAAACTCACTAAGGTCTGTGTGGAAGCTGTAACCTACACTAGCCAACTGGCTACCTAAATAATAACAACCATTGCTGGTCCCAACACCCAATACTCAAGTCAGGGGACCAGAATTACTAATACAATTTTAACAAAATGAGAATAAAACAAGAGGATAATAAAACACCACACCCCAAACCCCAAAAAGGGGTGAAACGCTTAAAAAGGGCATAAAATAGTGCCCACACTAGGTTGCCCGCACCCTACCCAAGTAGAAGTTCTGAGAGGGCAGGTTGGGAGGAGTCATAATATAGCAAGACTCCATTAGAAGAAACAACATTACTAAGGTGAGTATTTTTCTTCAAACAACATGAAGTCTTGCTATATTATGACAGATAGCAGACTACACAGCAGTACCTCCATGGAGGAGGGGCAGAACCTACTTAGGAATAGGCTCTGAAGAACAGCTGTGCTAAACCGAGCATCTCTCTGGCCTGGACATCCAGGGAGTAATGCTTGGTGAAAGTGTGTACCGTTTTCCAAGTAGCAGCCTGGCATATCTTCAATATAGGATGTCTCTGGCAGCAGCTAGAGACAGGCTGTACCCTGGTAGAAAGAGCCCTCAAGCCAGAGGGGGATCTCTGCCCAGTTTCTGATAACAAAATTGGATACAAGAGACAATCCACCTGGCAATTGATCTCTTAGTGGCAGGTTTCCTTTCCCAACCTCACCATAAGTGAGGAAAAGTTGGAGGGATTCGAACCTGTGACCCTTGGTACGTTCTATATAGTAACTAAGAGCCCTCTTAACATCCAGGCTGTGCAATCTCCTCTCAGCAGAAGAGGAGTGTTCAGAGAAAATTACTGGAAGGGAGATAGATTGGTTAAGATGGAAATCTGAAACCACCTTAGGAAAACTTCCTGTTAGTCCTGAGGACTACCTTATCCCTGTGGAAAGAAATAAAGTCAGTTTCTACTGACAAGGCTTGCAACTCACTTATGCCTAGCAGAAGTGATAGCCACTAGGAAAACAGTTTTCCCAAGTTAGATACTTCAGCTCTGCAGAAAAACAGAGGTTCAAAAGGAGGTTGCATTAACTGGGCAATGCAAACATTAAGGTCCCAGGCAGGTGCCCGATCCCGAAAAGTGGATTAGTATGGAGTAATCCCTTAATAAAACTGGAAAACACAGGGTGAGCGGAAAGAGAGGATGACTTTCCTGCTGAAACAAAAGCAGAAACAGCTGCCAAATGAACTCTCAGGGTAGCTGGTCTGAGGCCCAAGGAATTAAGATGGACTATGTAATCTAACACAATGGGCAAATCAGCAGATTCTGGGGAAATATGCTTCCCAGCACACCAAATGGAAAACCTTTTCCATTTAGAATTATAAGTAGCCCTAGTGGAAGGCTTCCTAGAAGCCTTTAGGATTTAAAGGACACCCTGAGAGAGGTGTAAGTCAGCAAACTCTAACTCCTCAAGAGCCAGGCCTTGAGGTTGAGGGATTTGAGGTTCGGATACCAAACTCTCCCCTGGGCACAGGTTAATAGGTTGTGATTCCTGGGGAGGGAAAGGGGAAGATGGACTGTCAGGAACAGAAGGAGTGGGTACCAGGGCTGCCTGGCCCAATCCTGGGCAATCAGAATCACCCTGCAAGGCTGAGATCTGATTTGACTAACACTTTGAATAGGAGAGGGAAGTGGGGAAAAGCATAAAGAAACTTCCCTTCCCAATCCAGGAGAAGGGCGTCCAGGGGGACTGAATCCAACACTGGAGGCCTGCAACAGAACAGTGGAAGTTGGTGATTGTCTGGGGCTGCAAAAGATCTATCTGAGGGGTGCCCCATCTGGCAAAAACTATCCCCAATACTTGAGGATCCAGGGACCATTCGTGATGGCCCTGGGAAATCCTGCTGAGAGCATCTGCTAGGACATTGTCCTTTCCTGGAAGGTGAACTGCTATGAGGGAAGTGTTCAGGGAATAGGCCAGAGACCATAACTTCATTGCCTCGGTGCACAAGGCCGAAGACCGAGTGCCCCCCTGCTTGTTGATGTACCACATTGTTGTGGTGTTGTCTGTTCTGACTTGTACCACTTTGTTCTGAACAGATGCAGAAAACGCTTGAAGAGCTAAAGACAGCTCTGAGTTCCAGCAAATTGATGTGGAGCAGAGATTCCTGGGAGGACCACACTCCCTGAGTGGAGAGGTCACCCATGTGGGCTCCCCACCCCAGGAGGGAGGCATCTGTAGTGAGAGTCAAAGTGTGAGCAGGGGGAATGAAGGGGACCCCCAATCTAAATTGCTCTGATCCTGCCACCACTGGAGGGCCTGGATCAAGGTTCGAGTCACTGGGACCAACTTGGAAAGGGGGTCTCTTCTCTGAGACCAATAGGCTCTCAAGTGAAACTGAATGTCTCTCGTCTGAAATCTTGCTCCCTGCACAACAGCTGTGGATGCAGCCATGTGCCCCAGGAGCTGCAGAAAGTGTCTTGCTGGTCGAGAGACCTGCAGAGTGAAGGAAGAGAGGCCAGAGCCACTAAATTCCTTACCCTATCTAAGGGAAGAAAAGCTCTGGCTAGGTTTGTGTCCAATTCTGCCCCTATAAAGGTGAGTACCTGGACTGGTTCCAGAACCGACTTTGGTAGATTTAGCAGAAAGCCCAGGGAGGTGAGAAGCTGCTGGGTGACTTGCAGGTGAGATTTTACCTGTTCTGGGGACTGGCCTACAATGAGCCAGTCGTCCAGATAGGGAAAAACAGCAATCCTTTGCCTCCTTAAGTGAGCCACTGCTACTGCTAGACATTTTGTGAATACCCTTGGGGCAGAGGTAAGGCCGAAGGGCATTGCTCTGAACTGGTAATGACCTGAGGGCAGTTCGAATCTGAGGTACTTTCGATGGGAGCTTCTGATTAGGATGTGAAAATAGGCATCCTTGAGGTCCAGGGAAGCTAACCAGTCCCCTGGCCTTAGAGAGGGTAAAATCATTGCCAGAGTTACCATTTTGAACTTTGGTTTCAAAAGATGCTTGTTCAGATATCTGAGGTCTAAGATGGGCCGCCATTCTCCTGTCTTTTTGGGGTAAGAAGTATCTGAATACAGACCCTGCCCTGGTGCAGGGAGGAACCCTTTCACTGCTCTGAGAGCCAACAGGGTTGAGACCTCTGCTTCTAGAGCAAGGGTCTCTGAAGAACTTGCAGGTAGAAAAAACCTGGTTCTCATCTTGGGAAACTTTTTGAAGCTGAGAACCAGACCCTGGCTTACTACTTCCAGAACCCACTTGTCTGAGGTTAAAGACGCCCAGTTCTGACTGAAGTAAGCCAACCTGCCCCCTACTGGTAAAGGAGAATCGGCCCTGGGCACCCCATCAGGGTGCCTGCTTAGCAGGTGCTTTAGGCTGAGGGGTGGGAGCAGGCCTGCCCACACCCCGTCTGCCTCTGCCTCTGAAGAAGCCCCTCTGAGCATAAGCAGAGGAGGCCTGAGTCTGATAAAAAGGCCTGTGAAAAGGCCTACCCCTACCCCTGGGGGTATGCTTCTGGAGCCTTGGCTTGTGCACTCTTATAAGTAGTCCTATATTCATCCATCTTTTCTCATGTAATTCTGTCTGCTCCCAAACAGAGAATTTCCCACCACAGGAAAATCCATAGCCTTAGTCTGGGTATCCTGTGACAGATTAGTACACCTGAGCCAGGCCAACCTACGAAAGCTACAGATGTGGCCATGACTCTAGAGGAAACATCATTAACATCCACAGCAGCATGAAACTGCACCTAGAAGCCTCAATGCCATCTGCAGCCACCTGTTCTAGTTCGCTAGCCAGCTGGCCATGGGCTTGTTTGGCTAATTCCATAACAGTATCCCATCTAGATTTCTGATACCTTGCTACATAAGCCATATAATTTGCTTGCCTGAGTCCCAAAGATGCTGCCATGTACTGTTTTTGCCATGGCATCAATCTTCCTGGAATCCTTGTCAGGAGGATGTGAAGCCAGGGGAATATTAGCTTTATCACAGGCTGCAGCCTGAACTACCCCAACATGACTGCATTGCTGTGAAAGGAATCTGTATCAGGACCTGACAATGTGTACCTTCTGTCCATCTTTTTATCTACAGGAGGCACAGAATTAGGAGTTTTAAAATTTTTATTGTTTGTTTCCTAAAAGACTTATGCAAAGGAATAGACAATCTCCTAGACTCTGGTATATCCATAATTTCTACAAAATCAGGTTCCTCTTGCTCATCCACAGCTTCTCCAATGGGAGCTGGAGGGATTCAACAACCCTTTTATAAAACAGAAAATGAGAGGGGACTCAGAAAGCATAGTCATGCTCTTGGTTCATAAAAATCTCCAATATCATATTCCTGAACCGATGGGACCGGCCGAACCAACCTTTTACCAGACAGTGGCGGTTGACGGAACCGGAGAAAGTGACTGTACAATTTGTATAGCTTTGTTAGTTCTGCAGCAGTTGAGAAGGAATTTGGACTCCATACCTGCTGATTTTTATTTTCTTTGCTGGAACTGGCTCCTCGAGCCAGCTTTACGTTGCCGAGGAAGTCTCGCCTGGTCAGAGGCACTCCAACCCGGACAACCGGGCTGGCCATCCGGTCAGCGGACTTTTGGCCTCTCGTTCCCTGAGCCTGCCCACTCTCTTATCCAGGGTGGCTGCAGGAATTTTAAATCTGGCAGTCTGAAATGAGGTGGTCAACCCAGACAATAAACACATGTGGTGTGTGGTCAGCCTTGGCAAAGACTTCCCCACAGACACAGTGTTGAAACCCAGTGGGCCCGGTTTTTCTTTTGGGTTTCTCAGACATGATGCCAGCCTAACCAAGAAACTTGCCCTTTTAACGGCAGTGCCAGGAAAGACACCCTTATCGGTTCCCAACCGTGTCACGGGTCATGGAAAAAACCGTAATGAAATCCGTTTTTTTTAGAACCGATAAGAACCGGGAACCTCACTCTAAAAGCTTTAAAATGCTTACTCTTTAAGGTTTTAACCAACCTGATCGGTTCGAACCGAACCGATAAACATTTACAAGTTCCACACAGAATAAAACCTGTCTATTACTTACAATACCACAGACAGAGCTTGAACCGATCGGTTTGTGGTTAAATAATTATACTCATGCGGTTTAATTTGCTTAGAAAATACTGTTTAAACGAAATGAACAAAGCAGTAGGAGAAATCTCGGAGCGACTGTTCAGTGAGGCGGAGAAAAGAATCTGACAGTTCAGGTTTGAATCTCCACAGACAGAGCTTCTATTTTAGAGCTTGTGTCAAAGTTCCATTCATGGAATGAGTTAACTATTTCACCTCTGGAGCAGTTCTAATGGTGGGACAAACTGCAGTTGTCATAATATAGCAAGACTTCATGTTGTTTGAAGAGGGTAATAAGGTGAGGAGAAAGGGTACAGAGTACCGGTGTCATACATGATTCAATGTGAATTGGGGGAGAGCAGGCACAGGGTGCTGGGTAGGTGGGAGGCAGCTAGTGAAAGTGGCAGGAGGTAGGCAATGAGGTGGAGGCTCGGGGGGGCAGGGGGAACTAGATAAGCAGGTGGCTGAGGGAGAACGGGCAGGGGTGGAGCAGTGAGGAGACAAGGGCAGTAGCAAAAGAGGAGGATGTAGCAGCGAGGTAGTGGGGGGGAATTAAAGAGCGTAACAAGACAGGGAGACAGGAGGTAGCTGCTCTAGAATAGAGTTCAGGAGTGAAAGGGTGCATGGGAGCTACGGAATGCCAAAGGGGGGGTTGGCCAGTGACGGAGTGACTGGCACTAGGAGATATAAGGAGGGTGTCAGGCACAGAAAGGAGGCAGAGGCAGTGAGGGGACTGAGTTGATTAGCAGAGGCAAGGAGTTCCCTTTGTCACTCAATCTCATTCTCTAATCCTTACCACAGATGCCTCCTTCTTGGGCCCTGCCCCTGCTTGGGACCTTAATGTTTACATTGCTCATCTTATGCAACCCCCTTTTGAGCCTTTGTCCTCAGCAGAGCTTAAGTACTTGACTTGGAAAACTGTGTTCTTGGTAGCCATTACTTCTGCCAGACGCATAAGTCAGTTACAGGCCGTCAGTGGAGCCTGATTTTATCTCTTTCCATAGAGATAAGGTGGGCCTCAGGACTAATAGGAAGTTTTTGCCTAAGGTGGTTTCAGATTTCCACCTTAACCAGTCTATGTCTCTTCCTGTTTTCTTCACTGACCATTCCTCCTCTGGGAAGAGGAGGCTGCACAGCTTGGATGTGAAAAGGGCCCTTAGCTACTACATAGAGCACACCAAGGGTCACAGGTTTGACTCCCTCCAACTGTTCCTCACTTATGGCGAGGTTGGTAAGGGAAAACCTGCCATTAAGATCTATTGCCAGGTGGACTGTCTCTTGCATACAAATTTGCTATGAAAAATTAGATAGGGTCCCACCCTCAGGCCTGAGGGCTCACTCTACCAGAGGTACAGCTGCTTCCCTGGCTGCTGCCAGGGATATTCCTATCTTACAGATTTGTCAAGCAGCCACCTGGAAAACAGTACATACTTTTACCAAGCATTACTCTCTGGATATCCAGGCTAGGAGTGATGCTCAGTTTGGCACAGCAGTGCTTCAGAGCCTATTCCCGAAGAAGGTTCTGTCCTCCTCCATGGAGGTACTGCTTTGGTAGTCTGATATCAGAATACAGCAAGACTTCATGTTGTTTGAAGAAAAATTACTCACCTTAGTAATGTTGTTTGTTCTAATGGAGTCTTGCTGTATTCTGACCTCCCGCCCTCCTGCCTCCCCTCTCAGAACCTGGGTTTTGGGATGTGGGTGGGCAGCAACAGTGTTGGCACTCTGGAGGTGCCTCCTTTTTCTCACCCCCTTAATTTGGGTGTGTGTGTGTGTTGTGTTTTGGTTTATTTTTTGGGTTTCCTGACTTGAGTCTTTGCCTTGGAACCAAAAAATCTTTTTATTATATTTAGTAGCCAGTTGGCTAGTGTAAGTTTACAGTTTCTACACAGGACACCCAGTGAGTATAGCTCGTAAAGATCTGGCGGTTTGAGTTCAAACAACACCAGACAGTCTCTCAACTGAGCTCGAGCTCAGCATTCCATGCCTTGCATGGAAAGTTAACTCTTTCCTCTCCGGGGCAGTTCAAAGGTTGGATATCACTGCATATGTCAGAATACAGCAAGACTCTATTACAAGAAACAACATTACTAAGGAAATGAAAGGGCAGTTCCCTAGGCAGAAGTGGGTGGAGCTAAGGCCTATTTAATTAAGATGAGAGGTGGGGGGGGGTGGGCGAAAATTTTCTTCCGAAACGCACTGAAGTATATGGACGCAGAGCCCAGCAAAACAGTCTGAATCAGTCAAGATTGCAGGGCCAATCGGTGGCCGCACGGAGCACAACAGTCCAACAGGAGATGGAAGCAACAGGCAGCGCCAATGGGAGCCTTTCAGCACTTCTCAGTTCGGCCTGGGAGCTTACCAGCAAGAGGAGGGTTCCTTGGCAGTGAGCAGTGGTGGTGTGGATGGCTGGCCCAGGTTGCCCCGGCCGCTCAGATGTTTCCCCGATCAGGGTCTGAGAGATCTGAGGGAAGGAACAGAGCAACAGATTATGAGTCGTAGTAATAACAGAGGGTGACGCTGGAGAGTAAATCAGAGGCGTGTGCAGTGGAGAGAGAGAGAAGGGAATTTGGCAGAGGGTGGGGTGGGAGGCTGCCACAGACAAGAGAAATAAGCTTGAACTGGCACCAGGGGGAGGACAGAGGGGAGATTTAGTAGAATATGAAATTTACAAGGGGAGGAGAAGAGAGATGCAAGGTTTAGCAGCGGGGGGGGGGGGAGAGAAAGAGTGAATGCAGAGGGGCAGGAATCACTTCACAGCTCTAAATTACAGCAGTTTCCTAACTGCACTTTACAGTTCAATGCTAAAACATTTAGGCAGGTCTACACAATTAATTTTGACTTTGACAAAAAAAATAGCAAGCAGCCTAGTAATTTAGCCTAGATTATCGGCTGAGATCCGGAGTTTTTAGAAGTCAAGTGCTAAGAACTTGTGTTTCTAGGAGATCTAAATATGGACTGGCTGTCACCTAAATCACACGGCCTCAAATCCCTTTGTGACGAGCTAGGTCTTGGGCAATTAGTCAGTGAACCTACTAGGAACAACACTCTAAACACTGCCAACATGGGAGAGTGCCTCAGAAAAGCACTAGCAAACAGGCAAGAAGGAGGTGTGGAGCAACAATGTGGAATCATCAAAACTGCCATCACAGAGGCAACAAGCCTTTGTGTGAAGCAAATAAACAAATCAAAATGAAAGAAAAAGCCACTATGGTTCTCAAAAGAGGTGGCTGTGAAAGTCAGGAAGAAAAAGATAGCACTCCGGAAGTATAAGGAAACACAGAAGGAGCAGGACAGAGAGCTGTACCAATTAAGGCAGAAGGAAGCAGGGAGGAAGTCAGAATAGCAAAGGCCCAAACTGAGGAAAAGATAGCCAACTCAGTTAAGAAGGGGGATAAAACCTTTAGAGGTACATCAGCGAGCCGAGAAAACAAAGGGAGGAATAGTGAAGCTTGAACAGAATGAATGGTGGGTGGGCAGAGGGGGACAGTGAAAAGCAGGATACTGAATCTAATATTTCTGCTCAGTATTCACAAAAGAGGAGGGGAAGTGCCTAATCCAATTAACAGAAGCACTCTTGATAGGGTGGTCGATCCCAGTCCTTTCACAGAAGAAAGGGTTCTGCAAGAACCCTAAAACTGAAGGTGGACAAAGCAATGGGTCCTGATGGAATTCACCCCAGAATTCTAAAAGAATTAATGGAGGAACTAGTGAAACCACTGGCTACTCTTTAATAAATCATGGGAGGATGTGTGGTACCCGAGGACTGGAGGAAGGTGGATGTGATTCCCTTCACAAAGTGGGACGAAGACAGAGGCAGGAAACTACAGACCTGTCAGTCTGACCTCTGTGGTAGGGAAAGTGATGGAGTCACTCTGAAGGAAAGAATAGTTGAGTACCTAGAGGCCAGTGGAGCACAGGACCCAAGGCAGCATGGATTCACAGGGAAGGTCATGTCAGACTAATCTAATAGATTTCTTTGACTGGGCGTGCAAAGTAGTAGACCGGGGGAGGCTGGACATGGCCTACCTAGACTTTAGCAAGGCATTTGACACAGTCCCACACAAAGATTAATAGTCAAATTAACCAGCCTGGGAGGGTCCCAGGGTGGTAGCCTGGTAAAACATTGGCTGCACAACAGGACACAGAAGGTAATTGTAAATGGAGTCCACTCTGAAGAAAGACAGGTTACTAGTGGGGTACCGCAGGGTTCAGATTGGGTCCAGTCCTTTTAATGTCTTTATCAATGACATTGCAGAGGGACTGAAGGAGGGTATGCCCTTTGCAGATGACACAAAGATCTGCAACAGGGTTGATACACAAGGAGGCGTGGAAATGATGAAAAGAGACTTGGCAAGGTTGGAGGAATGGTCAAGTATGACAGCTAGGATTCAATGCAAAGAAGTGCAAATAATGCACCTGGGAAAACAAGAACCTAGGGAAGAATAACAATGGGTAGGAGGTAGTAACAACAACAAAAAGGAAAGGGACCTGGGGTAATCATATCAGATGACCTTAAGGTTAGCAAGCAATGTGAGAAGGCAGCAGGGAGGGCTGGGGGTATACTGGGATGTATAGGAGAGGCATCAGCAGCAGAAAACAGGAAGTTGTTATCCTCTGTACAGACAGTTGGTGAGACCCCATCTGGAGTACTGTGTCCAGTTCTGAGACCCCATCTGCAAGGACATAGACAGGATAGAGGCAGTCCAGAGGAGGGCAACTAAAATGGTGCAGGGTCTGCAAGAGAAGCCGTATGAGGAGAGACTAAAGGAGCTTAATATGTATACCCTTGAGGAAAGAAGGGAGAGGGGGACATGATAGAAACTTTTAAGTACCCTCAGTGGAATCAACAAAGTCCAAGAGGGTAGCATCTTTCAGAAAAGAGACTTGCAAGAACAAGGGGACACAATTTAAAGATAGAAGGAGGGCGTTCAGGGGCAATGTGAGGAAGTATTATTTCACAGAGAGGGTAGTGGATGCATGGAACAGCCTTCCTGAGGAAGTTGTGGGGTCTAAAACTGTGGAGAAATCAAGAATGCATGGGACAGACATAAGGCAATTCTTGTGGGGGTAGGAAGAAACAGGCTGTTGGTTAACTAGGATCTACGGCCCATCCTGTAGGTAGGAAATGGGCAGACTAGATGGGCCAAGCGGTCCTTATCTGTCATAAAGTCTATGTTCTATGTTAACAGTTCATTCTAGATGTGGTACTAACCCACCCATCCACACAAAATATCTCATTTGGCAGTGTTTCACAACGACATGAGTGATCATGGAATTGTTGCTTGCATAAGATCTCAAATTAAGGCCTGCCACAACCCATCTTTATAACAAAAAGATCCTTTCGCAAATTCAGTGCAGTAAACTTCCTATCTGACCTGAGCATGATCAGATGGCAAGATCTTTACCTAGCCAAAGATGTCAACAAGGCAGCTTGCATCCTTAATGACAAACTCACTACAATAATAAATAAGCATGCCCCTTTCATCAAAGTAAGGGTACGGAACAATTCCAATCCCTGGTTCACCTCGGATCTCAAGGCAGCCCTTATAGCTCGAGATAAGCTCTTGGCTAAAGCTAGACATTCCAAAGAATCTTCGGATTGGCAGGCCTTTAGAACAGCCAGGAATAACTATGTGAAAAACTCGCCTGCTAAAGCTAACTATTATATTTCTACTCGAACAAGCTAAAGGTAACCCTCATAAAATATGGAAGACTATCAAGCTATAGAAGGACGGCCCATGGCCCCTCTGTCCCAACAAAGATAGTTGCAAGTGGCAAGATTGTGGAAAACAAGTCCCTAATCCTGGAGGAACTTAACTCCCACTTTGCCACAGCTGGATTAGCTTTGACTCGCCACCTTATGCTGGTGCTGCGTGAGCCAGCATACCCCTCCCGCACATCTAGTCCTGCACCCAGCCCCTTCCAACTGCGCGAGATAACTTATAAAGAAGTAGAAGATTCTCTTCTTAACTTAGACACCAAAAAGCTTAGGGATGATGGCTTGGAACCCTTTTCCTAAGGTCAGGCTACGCCCATCTCACTGCCCCATTCTCCACATCTTCAATCTTTCCATTACATCTGCTACTGTGCGTCCTGCTGGAAATCAGCACATATCCTCCTCTATTTAAATCTGGTGACCCATGTGATGTAAACAACTATAGGCCTATCTCCATATTGCCTATCCTTTCTAAAGTTCTCGAAAAACTGATCCATATTCAGTTAAAATCTCACTTGAAACCTTCTCTCTCATTAACCCAGCTCAATCTGGCTTCCGGCTAATCACAGCATAATCACTGCACTAGCAAAAGTAACCAATGATTGATCTCTGCTATAGATGCTAAGAAGGTAACTGTGCAGTCTTTTGGACCTCAGCAAAGCTTTTGATACTGTTGATCACAAACTATTAGTCAATTGCTCTTGCAAAGTTGGGTGCTACATACCATACCACCCAGTGGTTCTCTAGCTACCTAACTGGAAGATTCCAAAAAGCAAAGGCGGAAGGCTTTTTTTCTGCTGCCTTGCCAGTTGCAAGAGGAGTCCCCCAAGGATCCATCTTAGGCCCTATCTTGTTTTCTCTGTACATTAATGACTTAGATGCTAACATATCTACGTCCAATCTGCACTTTTTTGCAGATGATACTGTGTTGTATACTTCTGGCTCATCGTTATCTGAAGTCAAGGGAGTGCTTCAAGCGAACTTCGCACAACTTAAGCATAATTTAATAAAGGCAAAGCTTCTGCTCAATGCTAAGAAGACTAAAGCGATGATATTCTCCCGCAGTGCTGTCTCAGGCCCCCCCAATACCCTTGCCCAAGACTTCATTGTCATCACGCTAAATGAGCCTCTGGAAGTTGTAACCAAATTTAAATATCTAGGTATCTGGATCGACAATAAATTATCTTTCAGTGACCATGTCGAAGATGTCTCAAGAAGGTTAAAAGCAAGGTTAGGTTTCTTCTACAGAAATAGGCCCCTTTTCCCCCTTAAAACTCGAAACAAGCTTGTACAGGCCACTTTTCTCCCCCTACTCGACTATGGCGATGTAATCTATTCTTCCACCACTCTTGCAAATCTAAGTAAACTGGACATCCTTTATCACCGATGCTACGGTTCATTACAACTCCTTACCGTTCACACCACTGTGACTTATATGCAGCTGTTGGTTGGACATCCTTACTACTAGACGCCTGCTCCATGCTGGGCTATGGACTCTTAAACTGCTCCTGCAGAAATTGCCAAGCTATCTCTCTTCCCTTATTAGTATCTCACAGTGCATACTCGTTAAGAAAATCTGACTTTATTATGCTTGACATACCAAGGACGCGGACTTCCTTTGGTAAACGGGCTATTGCATATGCCCTTCCCTCCATTTGGAACCAATTATAAACCATACTGAAACTAACTAGCACAGTTTCAATCAACTTCTACAAATCGCTAAGTTCAGCCAAAATAAAAGACACCTGTAACTGTCATTAAGTCTCTTCCTTCCCCATGTGTGCCATATTTATCCACTGGTAAGGTATAATTGATTTGTCATATTAACTGCTTTCCCTTCCCCTTCTACTCCTGGCTTTATCTTTGCTTACACTCCACTGCTACTCTATCAAATCACTCCTCCCCCCCATATCAGTTGTAGTCTGTTGTTTGTTCTAGCTGCCAAAATACTGTATATGCATTGCACACCAGTCATCATGTTTCATTTATCAGTATGCAACCTGTAAGTCGCTTCCCTGTCTCATATCAATGTTTACCACCTGCGGTCACCCTATGTGGTACCCTTGTATGTATATCCAGCCTATATCATGTAACGTGCATTTCATGTATATACTGTTATTACCTATCTGTGTTTGTACTTTAGGTGTTTATATCATAGGACCTCCTTGTGAATGAGCTTGCTCAATGGAGTTTTCCTGCAATAAACTTGAACTTGAAGAACATCAAGACTGGGCTACACATTAATTGAGACTTTAACAGAAAAATAAGCAGGCTGTCTAGCAATTTAACAAAAATTTTCTTCCGAAACCCACTGAAGTCTATGGGCGCAGAGCCCAGCAAAAAAGTTTGAATCAGTCAAGATTGTAGGGCCAATCAGTGGCAGCGTGGAGCACAACAGTCCAACAGGAGATGGAAGCAACAGGCAGCGGCCAATGGGAGCCTTTCAGCACTTCCCAGTTAAGCCTGGGAGCTTACCAGCAAGAGTAAGAGTAAGAGCACCCCCGACATGTGTGATGCCCCATAAACCCCGAGGGTGAAGCACGAGGGGTTTATATGGGCATCACACACCGAGGGGACACATAAAATCCCCATAAAATCACACTTCCCCATGTTTTATCTTTTAATATTTACTGGTTTTTGTATTTACTGCTTTTAAGAAAGCAATTCTATAAATTGTTGTCTGTCCCCTTTGTTGTTGCCATATTTATCTAAAGAAATTAAATGCTTTTTTTGTGTGTTTTTAGCCACTTTGTGAGGTTTTCTCTTACACAGACAAGCTTGTGTCTCTCGCTGACTGACTGATAGTATAGAGCTAGTGAATGTCCAGTGTGAGGACAGCTTGTGCTGTGTTTTTTCTGGGTGATGGAGTGGTACTGTTGCGCTCGTGGTTTACGGAGCTCTGTAAATCACATACAGTATGTGGTTTATGCAGCTGTTGAGCACTCACTGGCAGTGGTTTATAACCACTAACCAGTAAATATAATGAAAAAAACATTCTCTGCAGGTCCAAAGTCTGGAGCCTGCTGCTGGCCTCCGAAGATAGGTTGGTAAAGAAGACACGAAGGTTCATCACCTGGTTAAGTTGGAACTCTGAAACTCCCTGAAGGAGGAACTTCGGGTGGGGGTGAACAACTAGCCTGTCCCTGTGAAAGACCAGGTACGGAGGCCCCCCCTCGAGAGCATCTGGAAGACACCGATCCTTCCAGCGGACGTGACAGCTTCCAGGAAGACAGACTTCCATGGTAGGTGCGACACCTCACACCTGTGCAAAGGCTCAGAAGGCTTGCCCAAAAGCACTGCTAGAACCAGCAGCAAGTCCCAAGGTGGTGGTGGTTCATGCACTGGTGGAGGAAAGTGGCCAAGGCCCTTAAAAGAAGAGCCCAACAACCTTCTCCTTTGCTGTCAAAATATCAGCCTATGCTCGGTATGCAGAAATAACTGCCAGGTGCACCTTGTGGGTTGTCGATCTCAGTCCGAGTTGGGAAAGGGAACAAATATATTCCAATATGCTAGCCAGCGGGCTGGCAAGGGGCTCAAGCTCCTTGCCCTAACACCAAGTGGAAAACCTTTCCCTCTTAAAGGCACAGCACTGGCAAGTCAACTCCTTTTAGGAGGCCTCCACAATGTGGAGCACATTTTCTGAAAGACCCAGAGCGTGGAACTCTAGCCACTCAGGAACCAGGCTGTGAGGTGCAGGGATTGAAGATCCGGGTGCAGGATCCTCCTCTGATGACAGGTCAGCAGATCTGGACGGAATGGCAACCACCATCAAAAGTTCTGTTGCTGAGGCTGAGGATATCCAGATACTAAAACTGGTGTGAGCAGTCAGGAGCTATTAGGATCATCCACGCCTTGTCTCTCCACCTGTTGACCACCACGTGGATCAGGTGAAAGGGAGAAAAGGTGTACAGGAGGTCCCACGCCTCACAAAGGCATACCCCACTAGTGTCTTGAACTGGTGGGGGGTAGGGCATAAGAAAAAATTACTCACCTTAGTAATGTTGTTTCTTCTAATGGAGTCTTGCTATATTATGACAATTGCAGTTTGTCCCAGCCTTAGAACTGCTCCGGAGGTGAAAGAGTTAACTTCCATGCCAGGCATGGAATCCTGAGCGCGAGCTTGGTTGAAAAAACTCTGCCTGATGATATTCAAACCGAAACTGTCAGATCTTTACGAGCAAAAACTCACTAAGGTTCTGTGTGGAAGCTGTAAACCTACACTAGCCAACTGGCTACTAAAATATTAACACATTTTTCTGGTCCCAAAACCAAGACTCAAGTCAGGGGACTCAGAAAATAAAATGAAATACAACACCCAAACACCCCAAAAAGGAGGGGTGAAAAACACAAGGTGGGCATCATTAGGTGCCAACACTGCACTGCCCACCCACATCCCAACAGCAGAGGTTCTGAGAGGGGCAGGCAGGGGGGGAGGTCATAATATAGCAAGACTCCATTAGAAGAAACAACATTACTAAGGTGAGTAATTTTTTCTTCAAACAATATGAAGTCTTGCTATATTATGACAATTGCAGACTACACAGCAGTACCTCCATGGAGGAGGGACAGAACCTACTTAGAAAATAGGCTCTGAAGCACAGCTGTGCCAAACCGAGCATCCCTCCTAGCCTGGATGTCCAGGGAGTAATGCTTGGTGAAAGTGTGTACTGCTTTCCAAGTAGCTGCTTGACATATCTCTAAGATAGGGATGTCCCTGGCTGCAGCTAGGGACGCAGCTGTACCTCTAGTAGAGTGAGACCTCAGGCCTGAAGGGGAACCTTACCCAGTTTTTGATAGCAAAATTGATACAAGAGACAATCCACCTGGCAATGGATCTTTTAGTGGCAGGTTTCTTTTCCCAACCTCACCATAAGTGAGAACAGTTGGAGGAGTCAAACCTGTGACCCTTGGTACGCTCTATGTAGTAACTAAGGGCTCTCTTACATCTAACTGTGCAGCCTCCTCTCGCCAGAGGAGGAATGGTCAGTGAGGTACACTGGAA
Source organism: Neoceratodus forsteri (assembly GCA_016271365.2). Lineage (NCBI taxonomy): Eukaryota > Metazoa > Chordata > Ceratodontiformes > Ceratodontidae > Neoceratodus > Neoceratodus forsteri. The sequence continues at coordinate 733,877,161 of CM057450.1, forward strand.
GAGATATAGATTGATTAAGGTGGAAATCTGAAACCACCTTAGGCAAGAACTTCCTGTTAGTCCTGAGGACTACCTTATCTCTGTGAAAGGAGATAAAATCAGGCTCCACACAAGCTTGTAATTCACTGATGCGCCTGGCAGAAGTGATGGCTACCAGAAACACAGTTTTCCAAGTCAAGTACTTAAGCTCTGCTGAATAGAAAGGTTCAAAGGGGGGTTGCATCAGCTGAGCAATGCAAACATTAAGATCCCAGGCAGGAGCAGGGTCCCTGAATGGAGGGTTGGTGTGAAGCAATCCCTTGAAAAACTTGGAGAATACAGGGTGAGCAGAAAGAGAAGAGGTCTTTCCTGCTGAAATAAAAGCAGAGACAGCTGCCAAATGCACTTTCAGGGTAGCTGGCCTCAGCCCCAAAGTATTTAGATGGACCATATAGTCCAAGACTGTGGGCAAATCAGCAGATTCTGGGGAAATATGCTTCCCAGAGCACCATATGGAAAACCTTTTCCATTTAGAATTATAAGTAGCCCTGGTGGAAGGCTTCCTAGAAACTTTCAAGATTTCGAGCACACCTTGAGAAAGGTGTAGGTCAGCAAACTCTAACTCCTCAAGAGCCAGGCCTTGAGGTTGAGGGATTTGAGATTCGGATACTATACTCTCCCCTGGGCACAGGTTAACAGATTGTGATTCCTGGGGAGACACAGGGGAAGATGGACTGCTAAGGACAGAAGGAGTGGATACCAGGGCTGTCTGGCCCAATCTGGAGCAATCAGAATCATCTTGCAAGGTTGAGATCTGATTTTGACTAGCACCTTGAACAAGAGAGGGAAGGGGGGAAAGGCATAGAGGAACTTCCTTTCCCAATCGAGAAGGAAGGCATCCAGAGGGACTGAGCCCAACACTGGAGGCCTGCAACAAAAAAGCGGAAGTTGGTGGTTGTCTGGGGCTGCAAAAGATCTATATGAGGGTGCCCCACCTGGCAAATACTAACCCTAGTACTAGGGGATCCAGTGACCATTCGTGATGGCCCTGGGAAATCCTGCTGAGAGCATCTGCCAGGACATTGTCCTTGCCTGGGAGATGAACTGCTATGAGGGAGGTGTTCAGGGAATAAGCCAGAGACCACAACTTCATTGTCTCGGTGCACAAGGCCGAGGACCGAGTGCCCCCTTGCTTGTTGATGTACCACATTGTAGTGGTGTTGTCTGTTCTGACCTGTACCACTTTGTTCTGAACAGATGCAGAAAAACCTGAAGTGCTAGAAAAACAGCTCTGAGTTCCAACAGATTGATGTGGAGCAGAGATTCCTGAGGGGACCACAATCCCTGAGTGGTGAGGTCGCCCATGTGAGCTCCCCATCCCAAGAGGGACGCATCTGTAGTAAGGGTCAAGGAGTGAGATTGAGGGATGAAAGGAACCCCCTGTCTCAGATTGCTCTGATCCTGCCACCACTGCAGGGCCTGGACCAGGGTTCGAGTTACTGGGATCAATTTGGTTAGGGATTCTCCTTTGAGACCAGAAGGCTCTCAAATGGAACTGAATGTCCCTCATCTGAAATCTGGTCCTTGCACTACAGCTGTGGAAGCAGCCATGTGCCCTAGGAGCTGTAGAAAGTGCCTTGCTGGCCGAGAGACCTGCAGAGTGAAGGAGGAGGCCAGGGCCACCAGGGTCTTTACTCTTTCTAGAAAAAGGAAAGCTCTGGCCTGCTTTGTGTCCAGTTTTGCGCCAATGAAGGTGAGTAGCTGAACAGGCTCTAGAACTGACTTTGGGAGATTGAGAAGAAAACCTAGAGATGTAAGCAGCTGCTGGGTAACCTGAAGGTGTGATTTGACTTGGTCTGGAGACTGACCCACTATGACCCAGTCGTCCAGGTAAGGAAAGATGGCAATCTTTTTCCTTCTTAAGTGAGCAACTGCTACTGCCAGGCATTTTGTGAATACCCATGGGGCAGAGGTAAGGCCGAAGGGCATTGCTCTGAACTGGTAATGGCTTGAAGGCAGTTCGAATCTGAGGTACTTTCGGTGGGAGCTTCTGATGAGAACATGGAAGTAGGCATCCTTGAGGTCCAGGGACGCTAGCCAGTCCCCTGGCCTTAGGGAGGTAAAATAATTCCAGAGTCACCATTTTGAATTTTGGTTTTAAAAGGTGCTTGTTTAGGTATCTTAGATCCAGGATGGGCCGCCTCCTGTCTTTTTGGGGTGAAGGAAGTACCTGGAGTACAGTCCTTGCCCTGGTGTAGGGGAGAACCCTTTCCACAGCTCTGAGAGCCAGGAGGGTCGAGACTTCTGTTTCCAAAGCAAGAGCCTCTCAATGGATTTGCAGGTGGAAAGGATCTGGTTCTCATCTTTGGAAATTTTTGAAGTTGAGAACCAGTCCCTGGCTTACTACTTCCAGGACCCACTTGTCTGATGTTAAAGACTCTCAGTCCTGGATGAAGTGTCAGCCTGCCCTCAGGTAAGGAGAATCGGCCTGGGCATCCCATCAGGGTGCTTGTTTGGCAGGGGCTTTAGGGTGAGGGGTGGGAGCAGGCCTGCTCGTACTCCGTCTGCCTCTTCCTCTGAAGAACCCCCTCTGGGTATAACATGAAAAGGAGGCCTGGGCTTGATTAAAAGGCCTGTGAGAAGGCGTTCCCCTGCCCCTGGAAGGCTGCCTCTGAGGAGTGGCTTGCCTCTCCTTGGCCTGTGCACTCCTATGAGTGATACTATACTCATCTATCTTCTTCATGTAATTCTCTGTCTGCTCCCCAAACAGAGAATTACCCCCAACAGGAAAATCCATGGCTTTAGCCTGGGTATCCTGTGACAGGCTAGTACACCTGAGCCAAGCCATTCTACGAAAAGCCACAGATGTAGCCATGACTCTTGAAGATACATCATTAGAGTCCACTGCAGCATGGAATTGCACCTTGGATGCCTCAATACCATCAGCAGCCACCTGTTCCAGCTCCTGGCAGCTGGCCAGGGACCTGTTTCGCTAAAGCCATAACAGTATCCCATCTGGATTTCTGGTATCTTGCAACATAGGCCTATATTGCTTGTCTGAGTCCCCAGGATGCTGCCATGTATTGTTTCTTGCCATGACATCAATCCTCCTGGAGTCCTTGTCAGGGGGTGTAAAGCCAAGGGAATATTTGCCTTATCACAGGCTGCAGCCTGCACTACCCCAACATGGCTGCATTGTTGTGAAAGGAACTCAGATCAGGCCTGACAATGTGTACCTCCTGTCCATCTTTTTATCCACAGGAGGTAAAGAATTAGGAGCTTTTAAAATTTTTTGTCTGTTTCTAAAAGATTTATGTAAAGGAATAGACAATCTCCTGGACTCTGGGATATCCATCATTTCCACATAGTCAGGCTCCTCCTGTTCATCCACAGCTTCTTCCAAAGGGAGCTGGAGGGTTTCAGCAACTTTTTATAAAACAGAAATGAGAAGGGACTCAGAAAGCCTAGGGGAGACACTCCTGAAGGTCTGTCTGGGGAGATGTCCGGTTCAATGGGCACATCCAGACTTTCAAAATCACATTCACACTCTTCATAATCCTCCTCCCCCTCCTCCGGTTCATAAAACTCCTCTATATCATATTCTTGAACCGGTGGAACCGACCGTTTACCTGATAGTGGCGGTTCGGATGGAACCGGGGAAAGCGACTGGACAATTTGGATCGCTTTGGCTATCTCTGCAGCGGTTGGAGAAGGAAATTATGGCTCCACACTTGCTGATTTTCTAGTCCTCTTTGCTGGAACTGGCTCCTCCGAGTCAGCTCTTCGTTTGCCCGAGGAAGTCTCGCCCTGGTCAGAGGGCACTCCCTCCGGTTCGGTTGGCACCGAACCGGGCTGGCCATCCGGGTCAGCGGACTTTTTGGCCTCTTGTTCTGAGCCTACCAACTCTCTTATCCAGGGTAGCTGCAGGGAAATTCTTGCAAATCTAGCAGTCTGCATTGAGGTGGTCAAACCCCAGACAATAAACACATGTGGTGTGTGGGTCAGCCTTGGCAAAGGCTTCCCCACAGACACTACAGTGTTGAAACCCAGTGGGCCCGGTTTTTCTTTGGGTTTCTCAGACATAATACCAGCCTAACCAAAAACTTGCCTTTTCCGCAAATCGCCAAGAAGACACCTTATCGGTTCCCAACCGTCACGGTCGGGAAAAACTGTAATGAAACTGCTTTTTAGAACCGATAAGAACCGGGAACCGCACTCTAAATGTAATTTAACAAGTTTTAACAATAACCTGATCGGTTCAAACCGAACCGATAACAACTACAAGTTCCACACAGAGAATGTAAAACCTATCTATTACTTACGATACCAGAGACAGAGCTTGAACCGACCGGTTTGCGGTTAAAATAAATATAATTGCTGGTTAAACAAACAAAGAAAAACACTTTTTTAACCGAGAAATGAACCGAGCAGTAGCAGGAATCTCCAGAGCGACTGTTCAGTGAGGCGGAGTAAAGAATCTGACAGTTTCGGTTTGAATATCATCAGACAAGAGTTTTTTCAACCGAGCTCGCGCTCAGGATTCCATGCCTGGCATGGAAGTTAACTCTTTCACCTCCGGAGCAGTTCTAAGGCTGGGACAAACTGCAATTGTCATAATATAGCAAGACTTCATGTTGTTTGAAAGCCTCATTTTGCATTCTCCCAGAAGGCAAACAGGTTCACCAGAGGGGTGCCCCACTGGGAGAACAAGTGGCTCGTCACCTCCTGATGCAGTGACTACTCATGCGATGTCTCTCGCACCAGGCTGAGAGCATCTGCCAGCTGACTGTCTGCTCCTGGACATGGATCGTCAGGAGATCTGCACCCAGGCTGTGCACGAGGGTCCAGTTGTGGAGGGTCTCCTGACACAAGGGAAGGGAATGCATGCCACCCTGCCTGTTCAGGTAAAACATGATCATGGTGTTGTCTGCCTGAACTTGCATGACCTGACCCCTGACTAGAGAAGTGAATTCTATCAGAGTGAACTGCATTGCACAGAGCTCCAGTAGGCTGATGTGGTGATGGGACTCCCTGGGAGTCCAGAACTTGAGGGTCCTGTGGTCTCCCAGGTACACTTTCCCCTCCCCCAGACACCAGAGATGCATTCATTGTGAGAGTGACGGCTCTGGGCAGACAACAGAACTCCCTCCTCCAGATGTTTTGGGATAAGCCACCACTGGCTGGCATCCCATACTGGCTGGGTCACTGTGACCAGCTGGTCCAGGTGACCATGGCGCTGGGACCACTGATGGCCTAGCTCCCACTGCAGATGCCACATCTGCCAGCGAGCCTATCTGACCACGATGGTGGAAAATGCCATACACCCCAGCAGCTGCAGGAAGTCCTGGGCAGGGCATGAGCGCCCAACCTGAAATGATCACGCAAAGGAGGTAAGATACGATGCCTGGACTACAGGAAGGCGGGCCTTGTCCCATGAGGATTCTAGCTCTGCCCTGATGAACTGAATCACCTGTGAGGAGATCAGTTCAGACTTGGCCAGGCTGACTAGGAGGCCTAAGTCTCTGCATGTCTAGCGGGCCAAATTTCTGGACCGCTGTACTGCCTCTTTGGATGGCCCTGCTATCAGATAGTTGTCCAGGCAGGGATATATCCTGATATCTTTGCATTGCAGGAAGGCAGCCACCACAGTCATGCACTTCGTGAAGACCCTGAGCGCAGAGGAGAGGCCGAATGGCATGACCTGGAACTGATAGAGCACACCTTCTGCGCAGAACCAGAGGTACCACCAGTGGGACGCATGGATTGGATTGTAGAAGAACTCATCTTGGAAGTCAAGGAAGCAGAACCACATGCCCTATCAAGAAACAGTATAATCTGATTCAGCGTGACCATCCGGAACCTGCATTTCCTGAGAAACTGGTTCAGACTGTGAAAATCCAGTATGGGGCACCAGCCCCCCATCCATTTTGGTACCAAGAAGTACCTGGACACATACATGTGACTGCCTGGGCATCTGGGACATGGGCTATGGCTCCTCTGGCTAGGAGCTGAGCAACCTCTTCCTTGAGAGAAGACAGCATGCCCTACGATGCCATGTACTCCCTTAGAGCATGGATCAGTATGGGACAGCCTCAAAGTTGAGAGGCAACCTTCTGCTGACCACCTTGTGAACCCACTTATCCATGGTAAAAATGGACCATTGAAGGCAAAAGTACTACAGCTGTCCCCCTCTACCACCGCCACTGGGAGCTGTGTCAGAGACTGGACAGGCAGGAGGTGAGCACCCCCAGACCCGTCACTAAGCAGCTTTGGAAGAGACACTGGACACTGTGGCCACGGGGGCACCACTTCTCCATCCCCCACCCTTTTTAGCCAACTGAAAAACTTGGTCTTGGGACGTCAGACCTGAAACTGCCCCTGCTGGGGCTGTTGCTGCCAGGGCTGCTGTGATGGAAAGGACTGAAAATGAAAGGGCTTGTTCTTCTGCCCTTTCTGGTCCTTTTAGAATGAAGTCACAGAGTCAAGGGGTGCACTGGACTCCTGAATTTTGGTAAGATACAGTGCCTTCAGAAAGTATTCACCCCCTTTGGATTTTGTCACATTTTGTGATGTTGCAAACTCAAATTAAAATACATTTATATGGGATTTTTTTGTCACATATCTACACAAATTACTCTATAAAGTCAAAGTGGAATGAAACTTCTGGAATTTTTTGTACATGTAATTTAAAATAAAAACCTAAATTGTCTTGATTTGTTAAGTATTCACCCCCTTTGCTATGACACTCCAAATTGAGCTCAGGTGCATCCAATTTCCTTGTGAGATCACTCTAAAACTTGAATGGAGTCCACCTGTGGTCACTTCAAATGGTTGACATGATTTCAGAGGAAATACACCTTTCTATATAAGGTCCCACTGTTGACCGTGCATGTCAGAGCAGAAACTCTATCATGAAGACCAAAGAGCTGTCCGTAGAACTCCGTGATAGAATTGTGAGGAGGCATAGATCTGGGAGGGGTATAAAACATTTCTAGGGTGTTGAAAGTTCCCAGAGCACAGTCAAGTCCATCACTAGGAAATGGAAAGATTACGGAACCACCCAGACTTTTCCTAGAGCAGGCCGCCTCCCAAACTGAGCACAAGAAGGGACTTGGTCAGGAAGTGACCAAGAACCCAATGATCACCCTGACGGAACTACAGAGTTCCATGGCTGAGATGGGAGAACCTGTCCAGAGGACAACAATCTCTGCAGCACTTCACAGATGTAGCCTCTATGGGAGAGTGGCTAGACGGAAGCCACTCCTGAGAAAACGCCACATAAAAACATGCATGGAGTTTGCAAGAAGGCACGTGACAGACTCTGAGACCATGTAGCAAAAGATTCTCTGGTCTGATGAAACAAAAATTGAACTCTTTGACCTGAATGCAAAATGCTATGCCTGGCGCAAACCATACACAGTTCAGCACCTGTGTAACACCATCCCTACCATGAAGCATGGGGGTGGCAGCATCATGTTATGGGGATGCTTTTCAGCGGCAAGGACTGGGGCACTTGTCAGGATAGAGGGAACGATGAATGGAGCCAAATACAGGCACATCCTTGAGGAGAACCTGCATCAGTCTGCAACAGACCTTGGACTGGGGCGAAGATTTACGTTCCAACAGGAAAACGACCCCAAGCATACAACCAAAGCAACACTGGAGTGGCTTCAGAACAAGAAGGTGAATGTCCTTGAGTGGCCCAGCCAAAGCCCAGACTTGAATCCCATTGTGAATCTGTGGAGACTTAAAAGATTGAGGTTCACCGACGCTCCCCATCCAACTTGACAGAGTTTGAGCAAATCTGCAAGGAAGAATGGGCGAATGTGCAAAGCTGATACAGACATACCCAAGAAGACTCAAAGCTGTAAATGCTGCCAAAGGCGCTTGTACAAAATATTGACTTCGTGGGTGAATACTTAAGTAAACAAGATATTTCAGTTTTTAATGTTTCATATATTTTTGTTACACAATAAAAATATTTGTGCCCCTTTAAATTGTTGAGTATGCTGTGTGAATCAAGGGGGAAAAAATAATTTCAATGCATTACAAATTCTGGTAGTAACACAACAAAATGTGACAAAATCCAAGGGGGGGTGAATACTTTCTGAAGGCACTGTATTCTTCCACCCCTGGGCCAAAGAGGTCAGTGCCCAAGAAGGGGACATTGGCCAGTTAAAGCTGCATGTCTGCTGTAAAAGTGGAGACCCTCAGCCAGGCCCGGTGATGTAGCACAATGTAGCACGGGCACAGGAGTCACCAATATCCAAGACCATCCGAAGCTGGTGTTTTGCCAACGCTTGACCTTGGTCTCTGTCATTACCAGTAGTTGCTTGTCAGCAGGAAGGTATGGGAGGACAAAAGTACTGAAGCTGCACCCCCTGTACCACCACCACAGGGAGCTGTGTCAGGGACTGAACAGGCAGAAGCAGAGCACCCCCAGACCTGTCACTGGGCAGCTTTGGAAGGGACACTGGATGCTGTGTTCAGAGGGGCACCACTTTCTCCATCCCCCACCCTGTTTGGCCCCCTGAATGAAGAACCTGGTCTTGGGACGAAAGACCTGAAACTGCCCTTGATGGGGCTGTTGCTGCCAGGGCTGCTGTGATGGAAAGGACTGAAAATGAAAGGGCTTGTTCTTTTGCCCTTTCGGAATGAAGTCACTGAGTCAAGGGTTACACTGGACTTCTGAATTCTGGTGTGATGTCCCTCCACCCCGGGCCAAAGAGGTCAGTGCCCAAAAAGGGGACATAGAACAGTTTAAGCTGCCTGTCTGCCGTAAAGGTGAAGACTTTTAGCAAGGCTCTGCAACGCATCACAATGGCTGCTGCCATGGCATGGGCACAGGAGTCGACAATGTCCAAGGCCATCTGAAACTGATGTTTCGCTAACGCTTGACCTTGGTCTCTGACCATCATTATCAGTAGCTGCTTGTCAGCAGGCATGTATGGGAGGACAGAATTGAGCACTCCCAGTAAGGAGTGACCAAAACGAGCCACCAACAGAGCATAACTTGCCTGACGGAGACCAAGTGAAGATGTGGAGTAGACTTTCTTGGCCGCGTAGTCAAGCTTTCTCGATTCCTTGTTGGGGGGCTTGTCCACATTCCCAGTATTCCTGGATTTCCAAAAGACTGAGTCGGTGACTAGACTCTCAGCTGAAGGATGGTCAGAAAATCCAGACAAAGAGCCGGTATTGACTGCATATTTAAAGACAATGTGGGCTGAGAGTGCCGGGCAGGATAATGGATGCTGCCAAAGCACCAGAGCTGGTCCCAGAATGGCTTCAGTCACAGGAAAGGCGATTCCCGGAGATTTGTCCTTATCCAGGATGTCAGTGAAGGTTTATTTAGCCCTCTTATGCACTGACCCCAAAGGGATATCCATGGATTCTGACATGAGTTAGAGAAGGGCCCCAAATGACACTGGCCCACGGTTGGTGGTCAGTTCCTTGATCAAATCAAGGGTGAACACGTGTCCTTGAGGACTGCATCCAGGACCCATCAGAGTCAACCAAAGACTTGTCAAAGGCAGCCCTCAACCTCTTGCCACCAAGAACCACTCAGGAATCATCCAACTGAGTGATTTCCACAGACAACCGGCCTGGCAAGCCAGTAGCCAGATGGCAGTCCTTCATAGGCACTCCCCACAAGGGCTGATGTGGAGCCAGTTCCATCAGCAAGGGTAGTGAGACACGTGCCACTGACAACTGTCTTGGCAGGACCAGCATGGGCTTGACCAGCACCAGACAGTCGCCCACAGGAGTTGTGGGTAGAGTCCTATGCTGCCCTGCAAAGGCCCCACTGCTCCTTGTAGCACTGCCGCATACACTGGTAGAGCCTCTCAACATCTGAAGTTGAAGAGGATGAGAAGCATCAACGATGATACATCCCTGTTGAGCGGGATCGAGGAACCCCTCAACCTGGATCTCGAATTAGACCCCGACTGTCGACCTGGCGGCCGATACTGAGGAGATGCAGCTGGAGGTGCACTGTACACGACCTGTACCATTTCGACTGCATTACTGTGGGAGAAGGCTGATCCACTGCTGGGGCCTCAGACCGCTCCACATCGTTCCGAGCGAGCACTGGTAAGACCAGGGTCTTAAGAGGCTTGTTGTTGAACCCTTACAACAATGGACTAAAATGGTCGAGAAAAACTGTGTTGAGGCTGGCAAGCTTGATGGGGTTACTGTGGTGCTAGTGACCCATCCCTTGACCAAAGAGGGCTGGACTGAAGCTGAGTGTTTAAGAACCCTCAAGCAGTCAGGGGAGTTGATGGAGTGGGAGGAGCGTACTCTCTCCTTTTCCCATGACTGATGCCAGCTCTTCTTATGCCTACTACCACGGTGGGCAGGGTTCTCTCCCAAGGTCTGGAGGGCCCTACAAATTTCATGGAACTCACCCATGAAGGACGCTCTACTGCTGGCCTTAAGTGGAAGCAGCGCCGAGGCTGATGAGGCACCTGCCACGGCCTTGACTACTATCTCCTCCACAGCTGTAAGCTGGGCCGTAGACCCTGCTGCAGTGGGGGCCACCTTGCAACCTCCCTTGGACTGTAATTTCAGATCCCAATGAACTGGCTGAGAAGAAGATGAGCCTGATAATCATTCAAGGATGAGGGAAACATTGTTTGGCAGAGGCCACAACCTGCGACATTGTGTGTAGACACTAGGCAGTAGAGACATGACAAGTGCGGGTCTGTCCGAGACATTTTCTGCTGGCATGTCACACACCATCTGAAGTCAGGAACAGGCTTCACTTTTTCATGGTCCATTGTAGTTGGTGATCAATGAAAGCAGAACTGAAGAATATATAAAAAAGGAGCTGCCTGAAGAAAATTCACCAAGTTTACCAATGGTGCATTCAAAAAAGGCCCTACAACACATGGAGCTGCGAAGAAGGAATCCCGATTCTTCTAGCAGAAAAGAAAATCTGAAGTTATGAGGCGGAGTCAAGAGATATACCACCTGGGTGGTGGGAGGAGCTTTGCTTAAAGATGTTCCAGTGAAACCGCTCTTAAGTAAGAACTGTAACTGTGTGGATACATGAACCATATCCACGTCCCTAGAATATAAAATTATACAACTACATATCTTCATGTTCGATATTATCTACTTGCCGTGGTTCTATACTCTAGCACCATTCAGCATTTAAAAGCTGCACTACCCCGAAGGGAGAACAGCACTGAGGTTTACACAACACGAGTAAAGGGCAACTTAGATATGCTGGTATTCAGACTGCAGTAGTCAGTACTGTGTGGCAGGAGGGAGGAGACCAGATCAAACCCAAATCATTTCTGCTACCACAACATTTATGTTACTGTTGTTCATCTAACCACAAGGGTGCGTGTGAGCGGTGGGGGGTAAGAGCTGAGAGGGCGGGCTGTAGCATGGCAAAAAGTATGAAGCAGAAATCTTAAGATCACATGGAGAAAGTGTCTTTTGTGGTTGAATCTGGTTTCTCAAACCAAACATGTTATAACCACATCAGCACTGCCTGGGAAGTAACTCTGTTCTCTTTTATTTATGATTCATACTCCAAGCTGTAATGGATCACCATACTAGTGACAAGTAAGTAGAAGTGAATGCGGTGTAATAAAAAACATGAGTACCCATATGAATCAGAACCTTGGTCTAGTCTGGTGGGGTATGGAACATGAGGTGGGAAGCCTTTCAATGCACCACCACCACACTGTCACAGAAAGTGCTGTTTCTGCACATATGAGGTTGCAAGACCCACCTGGTCCATGATGTGCAGATGTCATAATTATCTGTATGATGTCACATATAGACAAACAACTGGTGCAGGTGAAGTCCAAAGATTGTGTTTTCAGCAGAGTGTTTCTAATAAAGGGCTCCATTAACAATCCATTTATGTACCAACCTATCAGTTTGTTAGATACTAATCAAAAATAATTTAAAAACATTATATTACATAAATTAAAACAATGGGTTAAATCCTCAGGTAGTACTAGGTTTCTTAGCCAGTCTGAGGATTCTAAGGACCTGTTACGAGTACTCGGATTCTGGAAATTCTAACTTTTCAAGAGCCAGGCTTTGAGGTGAAGAGACTGTAGATAGGGATAAGTCACCCCTGTCTGAGGGAGAGTCAGAAAGGAGTGAGAGAGAGAGGGGATGTCTGACTGTCTTGCTGGAAACCAGGGCTAGCAGGAGGAAGTACCATGACAGCCTTGGCCAATCTGGTGTTATAAGGATCATAGTTGCAGGTAGGGCTTTTAGCTTCAGTAGCACCCTTTGAATCAAAAGGAAGGGAGGAGGAGGAAAGCATAGAGAAACTTTCCTCACCAGTCCAGTGCCACGGTGTCTGTGGGAAGAGTACCCAGAGCTGGAGGCCTGCAGCAGTACAGTGAGAGCTGGAGGTTGAGGTGGGAGGCAAACAGATCTATTTCTGGTGTGCCCCATCTTCTGAAGACTGTGGCAAGGACCTGCTTGTTCAGAGTCCATTCGTTTTGGCCTTGGTTGATTCAATCGAGGGCATTTGCCAAGGTATTGTCCTTGACAGAGAGGTGTATGGCTGAAAGGCTGATGTCGACAGAACAGGCCAGAGACCAGATTCTCATTGCTTCTGTAAAAAGCACTGAGGATCTTCTGCCACCCTGCTTGTTTATATAAAACACTGCAGTGGTATTGTCTGTTCTGATTTGCACTGAATGGCCTTCCAGTTGCGAGGCCAAGGATTTCAGAGCCAGGAAGATGGCCCTGAGCTCCAAAAGGTTGATGTGGTTTGCTGATTCCTTGGGGTTCCAAATGCCACTGACGGAAAGATTGTCCAGATGAGCACCCAACCCAGGAGGGAGGTATCTGTGGTAATGACTTTTGTAGGAGAAGGGAGTTGGAAGGGAACTTGCACTGACAGAGTGCAGGGATCCTTCCACCAGTCCAAAGCTTGAAGAAGGGTTTTTGTGACTGGAACCAGCCTGGACAGAGAATGTCTTTTTTGGGACCAGTGAGCCTGAAGGTGATACTATGTCCCTCATTTGGAACCCGATTCCTGTAACAACACATGTCATGGACACCATGTGCCCCAGAAGCTTTAGAAAATGCCTGGCAGGCCTGGGTTGACCCAGGACAAAGGAGTATGCCAGAGCCATAAAGGTCTGAATCCTTTTTGCAGGAAGGAAGGCCCTGCTTTGTTAAGCATCCAACTCTACCCCAATAAAACTTAGGGTCTGAGCTGGAGTCAGGTGAGATTTCTCAATTTTGATGAGGAACGCCACAGATTGCAGAGTTCTCTTTGTGATGGTGAGGGCCTCCTGCATCTGCAGATATGTCTTGCCCACTAGGAACCAGTCTTCGAGGTATGGGTAAACTGAAATGCCTAGTTTTCCGAGATGAGCTGCCACCACAGCCAGGCATTTGGTGAACTTGGGGCTGAAGAAAGGCAGAATGGCACAGCTGCAAACTGGAAGTGTTCTGATGGCAGCCCGAACCTCAGGAAACTTTCTGTGGGACTGCCTTATTGGAAAATGAAAGTAGTCGTTCTTTAGATCCCAGGAGACTAGCCAGTTCCCTTTTTGAACAGAGTGGATCACTGTTTTGATAGTGATCATTTTGAATTTTGGTTTGAGTAAGTAAGTGCCTGTTCAGATGCCTGAGGTCGTGGCTAGGACGCCACTCCCCATTTTTCTTCTTTACCAGAAGTTTCTGGAATGGAGGCTTCTGCCAATCTGTGAAAGAGGAACTTTCTATAACATAGAAACATAGAAGTTGTCAGCAGATGGGGACTGTACGATCTGTCAAGTCTGCCATTGGCTTCCTACCCCCCTACTTAGCTGACTAGTTGTGTATCTCACAGTGTCTGTCCCATGCCTGCTTGAATTCCCCCACTGTCTTGGCTCCCACGACCCCTCCGGCAGGCTATTCCATGGTACCACAACACGCTCTGTGAAGAAGAATTTCCTCGTATTGCTTCAGAACTTTCCTCCTTTAAGTCGAAGGTTGTGTCCTCTAGTCCTGCTGTAGTCCTTTGCCTGAAAGAGGTTCTGCACGTGCACCCTGTTGTTGCCTTTGAGGTATCTGAATGTTTCTATCATGTCCCCACGATTCCTGCGTTGTTCTAGGGAGTATAATTTGAGGTCATCCAGTCTTGCCTTGTATGGTTTCTGATGCAAGCCCTGCACCATCTTTGTTGCTCTTCTCTGTACCGTCTCCAGCCTATCTATGTCCTTCCTGAGGAGTGGCCTCCAGAATAGGACACGGTACTCCAGGTGAGGCCTGACCAGGGACTGATACAGGGGCATGATTACTTCATGCCTCTGCTCGTGATGCCCCTCCCGATGCATCCCAGGATACCACTAGCCTTTAGTACTGCCTTTTCACATTGTCTGCTGACCTTGAGGTCATCTGATATGATCAGCCCTACGTCTTGCTCCTGCCTGGTAGCCACCAGCTGCTCCCCTCCCATTGAGTACGGTTTCCCTGGGTTACACTTTCCCAAGTGCATGACCTTGCATTTTTTGGCACTGAATTTCAATTGCCAGGTCTTGGACCACTCCTCCAGTTTTCGGAGATCAGCTTCCATGCTTTGCTGTCCCTCTGTTGTGTCTACCCTGTTGCCGATTTTGGTGCCATTTGCAAACAGGCGAACCTTTCCCTCCAGTTCATCCGCAATGTCACTGATGAATATGCTGAAGAGGATCAGCCCCAGAACTGAGCCCTGCGGGACCCCGCTAGTCACCCTCCCCTCTACAGAGTGCCATTTACTAATATTACCCGAGTTCTCCCATGTAACCAGTTTCTGACTCAGTTTGTAACCTCGGGCCCAATTCCCATGTTCTCCAGTTTTTTGACTAGTCACCTGTGTGGAACGGCGTCAAAAGCTTTGCTGAAGTCCAGGTAAACCACATCCACTGCCCCACCCTGATCCACTGTTTTGGCCACCCAACTGAAAAAAATTAACCAGGTTTGTCTGGCAGGACCTCCCTGCTGTGAAACTGTTGATTTTTGTTGATCTGACCAGTTTGCTCTAAAAAAGCTATGATTCTTTCCTTCAGCAGGGACTCCTACCAGTTTTCCCACGACTGATGTTAAACTAACCGGACAGTAGTTACCTGGCTGTTCCTTGCTTCCACTCTTGTGGAGTGATACTACTGTTATACTCTTCCAATCCTTCGGCACCTCCCCACTCCTTAATGCTCTATTGCTCTTGCTGTGTTCAGTTTTTTGACTTCCAGCTCCAGAAGAAGTTTCTCTGTAGGACACTGGGGTTTTGACAGAAAGGGACCCCTAAGAGATAGAAATTATTTGAACTGAAAGGAGAAACCCTTTTCCACAACCTTTAGGACCCACTTGTCTGAGGTTATCAGGGTTCAAAACTGGAGGTAGTGGGACAGCCTGCCCCCTACTGGCAGAGGAGAGGTGACCTGGACACTGGAATCAGGGCATAGTCTGTGAGGCAGGAGCAGGGTGGAGGTACCCCTCCTTTGCCTTTTCTGCCTCTTCCTTTGAAAAAAGCTTTCATCTGAGAGTAGTCCGGCATAGGATAAGGGAAGAAAGGTCTAGGGAAGTAGCCCCTACTCCTAGCCCCTCTGCCCTGTGCTCTTTGGTTACTAGTAGGCTTACCTATGGCCGTATTGCCTTGGTAGGCCATTTTGTATTCATCTGGCTAAGTGCATGAAATGGGGTTACCAATGCTGGTCGCAAAAGTCCATGTAGACCAAACACAGGGAAGACAATTAAAGACAGTGCTAACTACTGCATCCATAAGAAGCCTTTATCAAGAGATAATACAGATAGAATTAATGACATCTTATGCTCCTTTGTGTAAACATTTGAATGTCTTCTGTGGAAACTCCTGCTGTAAGATGGCCAGTTTTGTGACATTTGTACCCAAGGCGGCTGTCTGTCATTAATGCATCCTGACATACTTTGTTGTGTCCCATAAACTGTTTGCACCACTTGTGTTAGTGTTTACTTATGTTCTGAGCATTTAGGGCACTCGTCTGACCCTCCCACCCCATGCCAGATCCCCCTGAATGTAGGCTCTTGAATGTAACTGCTCTGGTCCCCTGCAGTTCACGTTCAGAATCTTAACAAAACAGTTGAAAATTTTTTTTTTTTTTCTATGTTTTAAGCACTGTGCCCAGTGCTAAGTACTGAGCAACAGTGCTTTGCTGACCTTGCTTCCAGGTAGTAGTGCCCACTCACCTGTGAGGTCACCAGGACTTCTTCATGTCTCGCCCCGACATTAATTATGAGACGTTACGGATTCTGTTTGAGGCCGAGAATGGCTACCAGGCGGTGGACGTTGCTCCATGGTGGGTTGGCTTGGGAGGGGGTTAAATCTCGGTATCCTGAAGAGTTAACCCCTTAACATTGCCAGGAATTCCAAATAGAAGCTTGCTTTCCCCACCAGATACGTGACGAGACGCCACGAGACTGCTATCCATCTGCGCTCCAGGTAAAGGCCATTGCTTACTACTCCTGGTTTTTGCCAACATTGAGGGTCAACTGTTGCATCTGCCAGGGGGAATTTTCAGTCTGTTTGGAACGCGTTGGAGTTTTGCCAGAATCGAATGAAATAAAGGGGGAAATTACTTTCTGGACCCCCAAGCCTTTCTCTATTTTGCCACCTGAAACTGGATGTGTAATACAGGTTAAATTTTGTTTACTTTTTGGGACCCACAACCTGAACCTGAATGCAGTTTAAATAGGAAATTTCTCTGTGTGGACTGACTTTTGTTTTGTGCTTCCTAGAACTTTTTTGGGGGTGTTCTGGCATCATATCATGAGTTTTTAGCGTATATTGGTTCCTTACTGATTTGTACCAGGTCTGAAGCAAAAAAAAAATACAGTTACGTAAGAACTTACCATAACAGTAGACCTTCGAGAGGAGCTCTTGCAGCAGGCTATAACATTTAGGACTATGCCACAGGCACTAGGACCACACGGTGAAAACTTCTGCCAGCAATACCAGTGGGGGACCGCCCCCCGACGTCGGTCAGGGTACAAGAGGGGGCAGACCCAGCTCCACATCAGTTCTTCCGCCAGTACCCAGCAGAAGGCCGGACAAGAGAAGGAGGCGAAGCTTACCATCTAGAAAGGGAAGAAAATAGACCTGCACTTTCCGAGGGGGAAGGCGGGAGGGAAACAGCGCCTGCTGCAAGAGCTCCTCTCGAAGATCTACTGTTACGGTAAGTTCTTACGTAACTGTACTATCTTACTTCGAGTGGGAGCTCTTGCAGCAGGCTATAACATTTAGGACTGAATCCTAAGCAGTCCCATAGCAAAGAGGTAGCCAACCCCGGGAGGAGGAATATGCTGATTCCAGAGGCCCTTCGGACAAGAGTCCTTGCAAAACCGCTAGGCCAAAGCTAGCACGGTGTCTGGAGACGATATCCAAGCTGTAATGCTTGATAAAGGTATGCACCGAGTTCCAGGTCGGGGCCGCACAAATGACCTGAATAGCGACATTTTGCATGGCAGCAAAAGAAGCTGACACTCCCCTAGTGGAGTGACCCCTAAACGGGCCCGGCAGGGGTTTATTGTGATGCTCGTAGCAAAACGAGACGCAGTGGACTATCCATTTAGAGATAGTCTGCTTGGACACCGGCTGACCCAAGCGATGTGGTGAAAAAGCCACAAAGAGTTGCTCTGATTTACAGTACTGAACCGTTCTGTTGAGGTAATACCTCAGGGACCTGTGGACATCCAATGTGTGGAGGAGAGCCTCCCTTCTACTGGAAGGGGAAGGAAAATAAACTGGAAGATCAACCGACTAGTTGAGGGTCAACTCCGAGACCACCTTGGGAAGAAACTTAGGATTAGGTCTGAGGGTAACTCTTTCCCTATGAAAAACCAAATAGGGCTCTTTACACATCAGAGCCTGAAGCTCGGAAACTCGTCGAGCGGAAGTAACAGCAACCAGAAAACAAACTTTCCAAGAAAAGTATCGCAGCTCACAATTTGCTGCGGGCTCAAAAGGAGGGAGGGTGAGTCTCCCCAACACAAAAAGGAGGTCCCAGGGTGGGACAGGGTTCCTAATGGGAGGTCTCATGTGTAAAATACCCCTAAGGAAGGCGCGTGCTACGTCTAACTGTGCCAATGCTCTCTCTCCCATGAGAGCGTGATAGGCTGAAATTGCCCACATGTGCACCTTGATAGAGGAATAGCTCAGGCCTTTCTTGTACAAGGAGAGGAGACACTGCAAAGTGGAGTTCACAGAGCAGGTGACAGGATCTAATTGCTGTGGCAAGGCCCAGAGACAGCAACGCTCCACTTCATAGCGTAAGTGGAGCGAGTAGAGGGCTTTCTTGTGGACGCTAAGACCTCAGCCACTTCCCGGGAAACCCCGTATCTGTTCCTAGCTACATCTGGAGGAGCCAAGCATGAAGGTGCAGGGATCTGAGATCCGGGTGAACCAGAGACCCCTGGTCCTGGGACAGCAGTTACGAGCAAATGGGCAGAGGAATTGGAGGTTCCTGGGACAACCGCTGCAGGAGTGGGAACCAAATCTGTCGAGGCCAATTGGGGGCCACAAGGATCATTCGTGCCCCCTCTGCCTGTAGTTTGATCAGAATCCTCTGAATAAGAGGGAAGGGCGGAAAGGCATGAAGAAACCTCCCTGCCCAGCAAAGGAATAATGTGTCTGGCCAAAAAACGCCAGGCGCGTGCTCTCACGAGAAAAACAGTGGCAGTTTGGCATTGCGTGTTGACGTAAAGATATCCAGCTCGGGAAGGCCCCACTGTCCGAAGAGCTGATCTGCTACGGATTGTAGCAATTCCCACTTGTGCGCTCTGGCCCACGACCTGCTGAGGTTGTCGGCCAGCTTGTTGAGGACGCCTGGAACGTGCATGGCAGACAGAAGAATGCCCCGTTCTAGTGCCCAGTACCAGAATCTCATCGCCTCCCGCAAAAGAGGATAGGAATGGGTGCCTCCTTGCTTGTTGATGTAAAAGACGAGTGCCATGTTGTCCGTCTGAACTAGAAGAGAGCCGGGTACCAGGTCCTCCTGAAATGCCTGAAGAGCGTACAGGACCGCTCGCATTTCCAGCACACTGATGTGGAGGGACTGTTCCTCGGGTGACCAAACCCCTTGCGTTTGATGAACACCCAGGTGAGCCTCCCAACCCAGGTCCGATGCGTCCATCGTTAGAGTCTGACCTGGAGGCTCCGGACGAAAGCTGACCCCTTTCTCTAGATTGCTGGGGTCTAACCACCAAAGCAATGTTCTCCTGACTGGCTCCGAGATCCTGACTAAAGCATCTAGGTCATCATAGCATTGATCCCACTGCACCCTGAGCATCCATTGTGGGATTCCCATGTGGAGGCAGGCCAAAGGTGTTACTGGAATGGCCGCCGCCATATGCCCCAATAAGCTGAGGAAGTTCCGGGCCGGAACCCAAGGTGTTATGGAGATCTGTTCCGCCAAATTTCGCAAGCGAATCCCCTGTCCTGTAGGAGAAAGGCCATGCCCTGGACAGAATCCAGGATTGCTCCTATAAAGGCGAGCTTTTGGCTGGGCTCTGGGGATGACTTTTTTTAAGTTCAGGGTGATCCCCAGCTCTTGGAATAGAGTATAGGTGTCTCCGAGAGAGCCTAAGAGGCCATCCCTTGACGGGGCTGTGAGAAGCCAGTCGTCGAGGTAAGGAAATACATAATGCCCTAACCGCCTCAGAGACGCAGCCACCACTGCTAGGCATTTGGTGAAGACTTGCGGAGCGGAAGAGAGGCCGGATGGTAGAACCCGAAACTGAAAATGCTCCCCCTTGAAGTGGAACCTCAAAAACTTCCTGTGGGGAGGAAAGACCCCTATATGCATGTACGCATCCTGCATGTCGAGAAAACACAGCCAGTCCCCTTGGTGCAGCAGAGGGAGGAGACCTTGAAGAGTCACCATCCTGAACTTTTTGTACTCTATAAAGAGATTTAACGGACTGAGATCCAGAATTGGACGAAGGTCCCCCGTCTTTTTTGGGACCAGAAAAAAGTGGGAGTAGAACCCCTGACCCTGCTGATCCCAGGGGACTCTCTCTATCGCTCTCTTTTGCAGTAGGGCCTGAATTTCTCCTTCCAATAATGGGATGTGAGAAGGAGGATAACGGGAGGCTTTGGTGGAGTGTGTGGAGGAAACTCTGTGAACTCCAATGTGTGACCTCTCCGAATAACGTCCAAGACCCATTGATCTGTGGTAATAGAGCTCCACCCTTCGAGATGAAGAGAGAAGTGGACCCCAACCAACTCCCCCTGGACTTCTGACCAAAGGGGGGGGGCGGAAGGGAGTCACTGGGCAGAACCGGGGGTAGGAAGAGAGGCCTGGGAGGACTTGGGCCCATGGGCGGAAGGTCCACCAGACTGCTGGTTTCCGGATCTTCTGTGGAAGCCACCTCTCTGCCCTTGCTGAGATCCGCGGGCTGAAGCCTGACTGCCTGAGGATTTGCGAAAAAGCCGACGGCGATGGGGGGCGTCGCTGGTCGCCACGGTACATCTGGCGGACCGACCAGATCGACTTACCCGATTCTTGGAGACGGGAGATCAAGGCCTCCGTCTCCTGCCCAAACAAAACGGCACCCTGGAACGGCAGGTCCCGGATACCGGACTGCAGATCCTGGTGAAAGCCCGAAAGCCTCAACCAGGCATGGCGCCAAAGACACACCCCAGAGGCGGCCGCCCTGGCTGCCGTATCCGCAGTGTCATACGAGGCTCTCAGAACATGAGAGCCTACGTCTGAGCCTGACTGTAAAAGGGCGAGGAGCTCCGTCTTCTTGTCGGAGTCTGGCATGGCCTGTGTCAGCTCAAGACCCCATTCCCATAACGCATTCTGGTACTGCACCATATGCGTGAGGAAATTCAGGAAACGAATGGAACAGGTGGAAGCAGCGTAAACTTTCTTGCCCACCTGATCCAAGTAACGGGACTCCAAGTCGGGAGGCTGGGAGCTGAGGTGCCTCGGCTGTCGAGACTTATGAGCAGCCGTGATCACAGATGAATCGGCCTGAGGGTGTTCCACTAAAAAGGGTTCTGCCCTCGAAGCCTTGTAGAGCCTATCCAACTTTTTGGGAACCGCCGGGATGGAGGCTGGATGCATCCAGGTGGTTCTAGTCAGGTCCTGGAAAGTACCCACCAAAGGAGGAATGACTAAAGGCTTTGGCTCCTTCTGCCTCAGGTATTTGGCCAATCTCCGGCATTCCGGGTCCAGGTCTTCCGTGTCCCACTCACTGGAAGTCTGGATATGCCTCATGACGTTCATAAAGGTAGGATCTTCCGGAGGTGAGTGAGGCAGGTCCTTCTCCTCAGGGGAGCACTTGAGGCTGAGGGAAGACGAAGAGGATGACGACGAAGAGGAGGATCGACTATCCGACTTAGAATAGTCTGACTCTACCCCACGACCATGCCTACGCTGACGTTGGTGTGCAGGGGACTGACGACGGTCCGAAGACCGACTCCGGTCCCTAGACCGGCGACAGAGCAATGACCAACGTCTGGAACGATCCCGCAAAGTGCGAGAGGGGCTCCTAGTACGAGACCGACGTCGGTCACTGGAAACCTTAGAGCGACGTCGGTGGTCCTCGGATCGAGAGTGGGAACGAGCCCTAGAAGAAGACGAAGGACGGCGCTTCGGGGACCTCAGCGGTGAGGCCTCGCCCTCTGGCTGTAGTTCACCCGCAGGATCTGGTACCGGTGTCTGGGCTGGCGACGGGGAGGTTCGCTTCTGAACCTGCCCCCACCAAAACAAGAAAAGCTGTTTAAGCTCATCCTGTGAGAAGATCTCAGCCGCCCGCTGCGGGAAAGGAGTCTCTGGAGTGGCAGGACGAGAAGGAGAGCTCTCCTGAGGGCCCATTGGGGAGGAGGACTTGGGCGACGGGGAAGTCGGCAGTACTACGACCGACCATGGGTCCTAAGCCCCTTCAACAGGCGTCAGTGCAGGAACCAATGACGGGGTGACGCCAAGGGGCACCGGAGAGTCCTTAACCTCCGGAGGCGCACCTTTAGCAGGCGGCGCCGGTGCCGTGGTCGATAGGGCCGAGGCAGGTACCCCCACGGACTTGGTGATGACCCTTAGTGGAGTCACCTTCGGCTTGGCCAGCTGCTCCGATTGGCCGGCCTTAGCCTGAGAAGAACTCGGCAAATTTCCGGACCCCGAAGGGCGGGCCTTTTTCGGAGAAGGCCCGAGTGAGACCTGGACTGAGACCGGGACCGGTGCCGGGACCGACTACGCTCCTTACTATGCCTTTTCTTTTCTTTCTTCTTTCCCTCCGACGAGTGCAGGTCCATCTTTTTTTCCAAGAGGTAGGCCTTAAGGGCCTTCAGGCGTCGGATGCGGGTCCGGCTGGTGAAAGCCTGGCAGTCGGCGCAATGAGCGGTGTCGTGGTCAGGGCCGAGGCAGAAAACACACCGCCGGTGACCGTCTTTAGCGGGAATTTGCTGGCCGCACTCACACTTGTTAAGGTGTTCGGGGGACACGGAGGCCCGGGAAGACTTCGAATCCTGCGGAGGGAAGAGGACTAACGTCGGTACCAACGGCAACAAACACCGAGGCGAAAATGCCCAAAACGCTGGAAAAACCCGAACTGGCCGAACGGCAGCGACACTGACGCCCGCCATGGTAGGAGGAAACGGACAAACCGGCCGAAGAAACGGAAATAACTTGCTTGTAGAGACTCTTTTCACACTGAGAATTGCAGGCAGCAGCAGCTCACGTGCGGGTACGCGGCGGGAAAGAACTGAGGTGGAGCTGGGTCCGCCCCCTCTTGTACCCTGACCGACATTGATATTGCTGCATAGTCCTAAATGTTATAGCCTGTTGCAAGAGCTCCCACTCAAAGTAAGATCATAAAGGCACTGCCGATAATGGATATACAATTTAATATGAAAAAGTAATGAAATCAAAGTCTGCTGTGTGTCTAATGAAATGCTGCATGGTGCTTTCTGGGGGGTGAATTGGTGGGAGCACACTGGTGATGTTTCTTTGGATTACAAGATAGGGGTCTAACATGCTAAAAGGGTGTTATCATAGCTGTCTGGCAAATGCTGCATTGTGTTTGGGGGGACTGAAATGCTGCATGGCCTGAGCCTGTGTTTGGAAGCCTGCTGTTGTGTGTAGGCCTTGATCAGAACATTTGGAAACCAACAGTCACTTTTGGGTTCCGAGTGGTCTGAGCAAGGCCTACACACCACAGCAGGCTTCCAAACACTGGCCCACACCATGCGGCACGATTATTTTGTTTTCTGGGTGTGGGGTGGGCCTCTGTCTGCAACGCTTAAAATGTGTTTTATGCTAATTTGTTTAATTGGAGTTTGAATTGTTGGGGACTGACATGCAGCATGAGTCTGAGTTTGTAGCTGGAAAGCTCTGGTGAGGAGTTTTCATCAGACCATTTGGAAACCAATAGTCACTTTTGGATTCTAATGGTCTGAGCGAGGCTTTCCACACCACAGCAGGTTTAAACACTGGCCCCACACCATGCGGCACAATTACTTTGTTTTCTGGGTGTGAGGAGGCTCTTTGTCTGCAATGTTTAAAATGTGTTTTATGCCAATTTGTTGTTTAATCAGAATTTGATTGTGAATGCTGCATTGTGTTTGGGGAGGGGGACTGACATGCCGCATGGTCTGAGCCTGTGTTTGAAAGCATGTGGTGTGTAGGCCTCGATTAGACCATTTGGATACCAATAGTCACTTTTGGGTTCCGAATGGTCTGAGCGAGGCCTACACACCACAGCAGGCTTCCAAATACTGCCCCACACCATGCGGCACAATTACTTTGTTTTCTGGGTGTGAGGAGGCTCTTTGTCTGCAATGTTTAAAATGTGTTTTATGCCAATTTGTTGTTTAATCAGAATTTGATTGTGAATGCTGCATTGTGTTTGGGGAGGGGGACTGACATGCCGCATGGTCTGAGCCTGTGTTTGAAAGCATGTGGTGTGTAGGCCTCGATTAGACCATTTGGATACCAATAGTCACTTTTGGGTTCCGAATGGTCTGAGCGAGGCCTACACACCACAGCAGACTTCCAAACACTGGCCCACACCATGCGGCGCAATTACTTTGTTTTCTGGGTGTGTGTGGGGGGGCTCTCTGTTTGCAATGTTTAAAATGTGTTTTACACTAATTTGTTGTTGAATCAGAATTTGATTGCGAATGCTGCATTGTGTTTGGGGGAGGACTAACATGCTGCATGGTTTGAGCCCGTGTTTGAAAGCATGTTGTTGTGGTGTGTAGGCCTCGATCGGACCATTTGGATACCAATAGTCACTTTTGGGTTCCGAATGGTCTGAGCGAGGCCTACACACCACAGCAGGCTTCCAAACACTGGCTCCACACCATGCTGCACGCATTACATTGTTTTCTGTGTGTGTGTGTGTGTGTGGCTCTCTGTCTGCAATGTTTAAAATGTGTTTTATGCTACTTTGGTGTTTAATCAGAATTTGACTGCGAATGCTGCATTGTGTTGGGGGACTCTGATGCTACATGGTCTGAGCCTGGCGTTGGAAGCCTGCTGTGGTGGGTAGGGCTCGATGGGACTATTTGGAAACCAAAAGAGTCACTTTTGTGTTCCGAATGGTCTAAACAAGGCCTAAACATTGGCCTATACCATGCTGCATGATTATTTTGTTTTCTGGGTGAGGGGGGCTCTCTGTCTGCAATGTTTAAAATGTGTTTTACACTAATTTGTTGTTGAATCAGAATTTGATTGCGAATGCTGCATTGTGTTGGGGGGGGAGAGAGACTAACATGCCACATGGTCTGAGCCTGTGTTTGGAAGCCTCCTGTGGTGTGTAAGCCTCGATCGGACCATTTGGAAACCAACAGTCACTTCTGGGTTCCGAATGGTCTGAGCTAGGCCTACACACCACAGCAGGCTTCCGAACACAGGCCCACACCATGCGGCACAATTATTTTGTTTTCTGGGTTTGGGGGTCTGTCTGCAATGTTTGAAATGTGTTTTACGCTAAATCGTTGTTGAATCGAAATCTAACTACGAATGCTGCACTGTGTTTTTGGGGGCAGGACTAATATGCTGTATGGGTCGTGTTTGGAAGCCTGCTGTGTGTGAGGTTCGATTGGACCATTTGGAAACCAAAAGAGTCACTTTTGGGTTCCAAATGGTCTGAGCAAGGCCTACACACCACAGCAGGCTTCCAAACACTGGCCCACACCATGTGGCATGTTGGCCCAATCCCAAACACCATGAATCATTAAATCATCCAGCAAATCAGTGACAGGCTAAGTTGTACTGCATCTTTTGCTTATTGTGGGAGAGCATCTGTTGTAATTGTCTACAAAATAATTCCCATTTACTAATCCAAGTCCTTTCTGTTTTGTTCCATGTTGTGATGTGTGTGCCTCTGTCTCCTTGTTTGCAGGCAGACTAATGTGGGCCTCCATTTTGTTTGCAGGCGCATGGATGCATGTCTCCATTATGTTCGCAGGTGGGAGGGTGCCTGTCTCTATTTTGTTTGCAGGTGGGTGGATGCGTGTCTCCATTTTGTTTGCAAGCGTGTGGATGCAGGCTTCCATTTTGTTTGCAGGCAGGTGGATGCATGTCTCCATTTTGTTTGCAGGCGGGTGGGTGCCTGTCTCTATTTTGTTTGCAGGCGGGTGGATGCGTGTCTCTATTTTGTTTGCAAGCGTGTGGATGCAGGCTTCCATTTTGTTTGCAAGCAGGTGGATGCAGGCTTCTATTTTGTTTGCGAGCGGGTGGATGCATGTCTCCATTTTGTTCGCAAGTGGGTGGATGCAGACTTCTATTTTGTTTGTAGGTAGAGGCGTGTCTCAATTTTGTTTGCAAGAGGGTGGATACAGGCCTCCATTTGTTTGCAGGTGGGTGGATGCGTGTCTCAATTTTGTTTGCAAGCAGGTGGATGCAGGCTTCCATTTTGTTTGCAAGCGGGTGGATGTGTGTCTCCATTTTGTTTGCAGGCGGGTGGATGCAGGCTTCCATTTTGTTTGCAGGCAGGTGGATGGATGCCGGCCTTCATTTTGTTTCGTGAATCTTTTCTTCAGTCGACTTTTTGGGGAATCTTCTCTTCCGTCGATTTTTTGTGCATTACCTCCTCTTCCATCGATGTTTTGTAAATAATTACCGCTTCCATCAGCTTTGTTTTGTGAATAATCACCTTCCGTCGATTTCATTTTGTGGGCATCACTTCCTATTCCATCGATGTTTTGTGAATAATCACCTCTTCTGTCAACTTCATTTTGTGAATAATCACCTCTTCCATCGACTTCATTTTGTGAATAATCACCTCTTCCGTCGACTTCGCTTTGTGTGCACTACCTCCTCTTCCATCGATGTTTTGTGAATAATCACCTCTTCTGTCGACTTTGTTGAAGAATCTCTTTGTGCAGTTTTATGGTGCCATTTTTTTCTTGCGTCATCTGTTTTGTGATCAACCTCTTGTTGTGTCAAATCTTTACGCTGTGACTAATCTCTTGGGGTGACCACTTTGTCACCACAAAAGGGGATTATTCAGACAATGTAGTCTGACTGATCACGTACAGTGTTGCATACAGCCCCTGTGAGGCAACACTTCATTATGTCAGTGACATGTTTCATCGTCTCTGCTGTCACTTCAGTTTTGTTTAGCGGCATGGTCGACTTTTTATTTTACTGACCAAAATTATTTTACTGTGAAAGTTGACCGGTGATTTTTTGAATTCACTTGTTTCAACAGTTAACTTATTTGCAAGGAATGGAATCCAGGTGAATGCCCCTGGCGTCTGCTGCAGCAATGCTCACTGAAGCTCTGCGGATTACAGTCAACCCTTAATCATCAAAAGAAAGGAACTAGTGTTACCAAGCAAACATAAAGAAATCCCCAGAACGTTTATCAAAACTACAAGGAGAAATGTGCAGCACGCTCACGTGCATACCGTAGCAACATAAATGATGAGAAGTGTGAACATTATAACTAGATGGCTAAAGAGAGGATGAAAAGATACAGAGAGGCTCAGAAGCAGAAAAAATTACAAGATGATGCCTGTAGTGCACCAAGCAACACAGAAAGAAGGCCTGACCAGAACACGTCTGAAACACAAAAGACAAGCATGGAGGGAGAAAAAATGCCGACAGAATGCACAAATGACAAGTCAGAAACATAGACAAATTAATGAAAAGGAACTCTGGAAATACACAGAAAAAAGGAGCATGAAAAGCTTGTAGGACTCGCAGCCACCACCCCACCAGCTGTACCGATCAGCACACCAACTAAAGAGCTGTGTGTGACGCCGCAGGCCCACAGATATAACAGTGCTGTAAGAAAGGCTGTGCAGAGAGCAAGAAAAGGTCTTCCAAAATCACCAAATCGATTTTCTTATGTAATGAAGAAAATCCTGTCATCTTGTTCACCAGCCAAACAAACCACATTGGCTCGGCACAAAATTATTCACTGTCCACTCAATCTACCAGAAAAATTGATGTCTGCTTTTATGGAGAAGATATTAAACCTAAAAAATGCCAAAAAACAGGACAGACACCTGAACAGAGAGTTCACCAGTACAGTTCTTGTGCTAAAAAAATACCGTTTGCTCAGAACTGCAAATGCAACACTGGGTATCAGCTGGAAAAGGTTCATGAAGGTATTATGTGGAGGAACAGAATGCAACAAACGGCACAAGGATGCACTGCCAGAGTCAACAAATAGGGAAATGGAGAATTTTTTTGAAGAGTCTGCAACCCCACTACCTCACAAGAAAGCTTTTTCAAAAAGAACTGGCACATGTCAGTCATATCTGGACAAACCCATCCATACTCTATACAACAAATTCACCCAACAGAACCCGGACACCAGTAGGAGTGAGGAAATTTGGAAGCCTACGCCTTAAGCACATTAAACTGGCCAAAGAGCAAAAACTGGACCAGTGCCTCTGTGAATACTGCACGAATAGCTTACTATAACTGAAGACGCTGAACCGTGTGGCGGATCTTCACTGGCTGACATCATGCAAAGTCCTCACTGTGCAACGTACAGTAGAGCTAACAATATGTCCTCGCCCTCCCTTGCAAAGGTTTTACAGGTAGGATTGTGTGGACAAAACACGTCAACAGTGCAGCACAGAAAACTTTGTAAAAGCCATGGAAGACTTTATTAATGCACATGGACAAGACAATGTCACATGCCAGCAGTGGGAGAATATAATAATCATGCAAACCGTCAATGGCATCCAGGTACGGCATACACGAAAAGTGTTGAAAAATAATAAATCAACATCGCGGACACTGGTGGAGGTCGTACAAGAGGAACTTTGTTTTTGGGTCAGCACTTACATATGGCAGCACCACCAGTTTGCTTGCATCAAAAAATACCTACCCCAGGGATGGGTAGTGATGGTTCTTGACTTTGCCAGGAACTATGCCTGCAGATTAAAGGACGAAGTGCAGGCAGCCCACTGGCATTATGAACAAGCCACGGTTCACCCAGTAGTAACATACTACCCTTGTGAGCAGTGTGACTCAACAGAAACAGAGTCATTGATTTTTATATCCAGTGATTTAAAACACGATCACCATGCCGTGTGCCACTTCGTGGAGATATCAAATTCACATCTACAAAATGTGCGTAAATTAAAAAGCAGCAGAGAAGTTCATTCAACCGATGGCTGCGGTGCCCAGTATAAATCCAAATGGGCCTTCTTTGACATTTCAGTGTCGTCCAAGGAATTTGGCTTCCCCATTGAGAGGGCTATTTTTGGCTCACAACATGGAAAGGGCCAGCAGATGGTGAGAGTGCCGCTGTCAAATCAGCAGCAAGCAGAGCCGTACGGTCATGACAGACCATAATTAGAAAAGCTAAGGAGCTCTATAACTTCTGCCATGTAACACTGACTAGACAGCATGACACAGAAGGGTGCAGGAAACATTTCAGACGTACATTTTTCTGGGCTGATGAAAATGAAATTAGGAGATCTGCCTGAAACAATGTTAAAATGGTACTTGGAACACGAAAGCTTCATAGTATGAAGCTTGCAACAGAAGGCGTGGTGGTAACAAGAAACCCGTGTTTTTGCACACACTGTGCTCACGAAAATGGGCCCTGTGAAAATGTGCATCATGCTGAAGAATGGAAGGGTAAAAAAATATAGGCTACTCACCAGTAACAGGAGTTCTAGGAATGGTATATGTTATTCATCCACACTGTCTGGCAGGTTCCTTGCCGCTTTAAATCTTGCCGGAAGGTCTTCAAGCTGGCTCTTCCCACCCACCTGGGTGGTAAAACTCTCAGCTCCGCCCCATGACGCCAGATCTAGCCCGCTGGAAGCCAGGCTGTGCGTCGAAGCCGGGGAGGCCAGTTGGGTCATGTGGAAGAACATATACCATTCCTAGAACTCCTGTTACAGGTGAGCAACCTGTATTTCTAGGGCCATGGATATGTTGTTCATCCACACTGTCTGGCAGACTCCTAGCAGTTCTCCAGGAGGAGGGAGGCAAGGCGCACACCCCCTACTTAGGGAATAAGGACTGGAGAACAGAGGTCTCAAAACCAGCATCACGGTGTGACTCAAGGTAGATGTGGTAATGGATAATAAAGGTGTGTGGTGACTTCCGGGTAGCAGCCCTGCAGATTTCCCGGATAGGGAAGTCCCAGGAAGCAGCCACTGAAGCAGCGGTATGGCGGGTAGAATGAGCTCTTATCCCTTTGGGAGGCTCCATGCCCGCCAACCTGTAGCACAGATCTATGCAGGAGGTGACCCACCTGCCTATCGTCCGCTTGGCTGCAGGTCTGCCAGGTGCACCTTCAGTGTAGGTGACAAACAGCTGGAGAACCTCTCCCCGAACTTCAGCCGTCCGTTCCTTATAACAAGCGAGCGCTCTTCTAGGGTCCAAAGTATGGAGCCTATTTTTGGCCTCCGAGGTGTGATTGGGGTAGAACACTGGCAGAGTCAACACCTGGTTAAAGTGAAACTCCAACAACACCTTCGGAAGGAATTTCAGGTGGGGGCACAGGACAACCTTGTCCTTGTGCAAGACCAGATAAGGAGACTCGATGGAAAGCGCATGGAGCTCTCCCATCCTTCTGGCTGCCATGATAGCCACCAACAAGGCGGTCTTCCATGACAGGTGAGAGATGTCACACCTGTGCATCGATTCAAATGGCTTGTCCATGAGCTTAGCCAGTACCAGCAGGAGATCCCACGGAGGTGGAGGTTCTCATACTGGAGGGGATATGTGATCAAGGCCTTTGAAAAAGCGCCCGACCAGCAGAGATGGCTGCCAGGTGCACCTTAAGGGTCGTCGACTAAAGCCCTAGCTGAGAAAGGGACCACAGGTAGTCCAGAATGCTTGCCAAGGAACAGGAGGAAGGGTCCAGTCCCTTGCCCTGACACCAAATGGAGAATCTCTTCCATTTAAAGGCATAGCATTTCCTGGTCATCTCCTTACGGGATACCTCAACGACGTTGAGGACCTCGTCGGAAACACCCAAGGCCTGGAACTCTAGCCGCTCAGGAACCAGGCCGTCAGGTGCAGGGACTGAAGGTCCGGATGGAATACCTTCACCTGGTTGACTGAGATCAGGTCCAGGCGGGCTGGAAGTCACCTCGGGAGCCTGGAGCTGAGGCCGAGGAGATCTGGATACCAGAAGTGGCGGGGCCAGCCTGGGGGTACCACAATCACCTGCGCCTTGCCCCTCCTCGCTTGAGAAGCACCTTCTGGATCAAGGAAAATGGGGGAAAGGCGCAGAAGAGGCCCGGGGTCCACAGCCTCCAGAAGGCATCCCCCTGCAGCGAGCACCGCTGAGGGGGACGGGCATGAAACAGCCTCAGCTTCGCATTCTCCCTGGAGGCAAACAGGTCCACCTGAGGCATGCCCCAGTGGGAGAACAGATCTTGTACTACCTCCAGTAGGAGAGACCACTCGTGGGACGCAGCTCCTATCTGGCCTAGGGCATCGGCCAGAATGTTGGAGGCTTCTGCCACATGGATGGCAAGGAGATCCACCTCCAGGCTGCACACGAGGGACCAAGTGCGGAAAGCTTCCCTGCACAGAGGCATGGAGCGCGTCCCGCCCTGGCTGTTTAGGTAGTACATGGTCGTGGTATTGTCTGTCTGGACCTGAACCACCTGACCCCATATAAATGGAGTGAAGGCGGTAAGGGCTAGATGAACCGCTCGAAGCTCCAGCAGGTTGATGTGGCATCGGGACTCCCGAGGGGACCAGAGGCCGTGCGCTCTGTGCTCCCCCAGATGGGCACCCCAACCCATCAGAGAGGCATCGGTCAATAGACCATCGGCTCGAGGCGGACAAACGGGATGCCCTCCTGCAGATGAGCTGGAACGATCCACCACTGGAGAGCGTTCCACATCTCCTGGGTCACTGCCACTGGCTGGTCCAAGGGACCGGAGCGCTGTGACCATTGGCTTGCCAGTCCACACTGTAGGGGACGCATGTGTCAACGGGTCCATCAGTCCACACTGGTGAAGGCCGCCATGAGGCCCAGGAAGTCCCGGGCAGGGCACAATTGCCCAACCTGAAATGACTGGGCAAAGGAGGAAAGAACCTCGGCCCTGTCCGCCAGGAGCCATGCTCTGACTTGCAGAGAGTCGAGCTCTGCCCCGATGAATTGGATCACCTGCTTTGGCACGAGTTCCAACTTGGCCTCATTGATGAGGAGGCCAACTTGAGAGCAAACCTGGAGGGCCAGATCCCTGGACCGCTCTACCTCCAGTCTGGAGGAGGCTGCAATCAGCCAGTCGTCCAGGTAAGGGTACACCCGCACCATTCGGTGCTGCAGGAATGCTGTCACCACTGCCATGCATTTGGTGAAGACCCTTGGAGCTAGAGAAAGGCCGAAGGGCATGGCCCGGAACTCGTAAAAGGACCCCTCTGCTCTGAAGCGGAGGAATCGCTGGTGGGACGGATAGATTGGGAAGTGAAAGAATGCGTCCTGGAGGTCCAGAGAACAGAACCACATGCCTCGTTCCAAGGATGGAATGATCTGAGCCAGCGTGACCATCCTGAAGGTTCGAGACCTTAGGAACCTGTTCAGGACATGCAGGTCTAGAATGGGGCGCCAGCCCCCCGTCCGTTGCGGGACCAGGAAGTACCTCGACACAAACCCCGGGTGTGGTGGAGGATCCGCCACCTTCCTGATCACCTCCTTCTGGAGGAGCAGGGCAATGTCAGCTCGACGGGCCGACAGAGAGGTCGTGGACCCCGTAGCCCCCCGTGGGGCAACGGCTCGGAAGGGCAGGGCCTGCTCGAACTCCAGAGGCAGACCCCTTCCTACCACTTCCAACACCCAGCGGTCCGTGGTGATAGCGGACCAGGCGGAAAGAAAGTGGCGGAGCCGTTCCCCCATGGGGGGGAACCCAGGGGGAAGCGACGCAGCTGGGGGCGACACCCCAAAACCCGTCACTGGGTAGGTGTGGAGGAAGCACCGACTGAGGAACCTCCTGGGCCTTTTCCTCCCGGCTTCCTGCTGCAGGAAGCTGCAGGCTTGGCTTTCAGGTGCCAAGTGCGAGCCTGCTGGCCCTGATGCTGGTGTTGCTGGGCCGGACGTGCCGCAGGGACAGAAGGGCGAAAGGGCTTATGCTGCTGCCGACGGCCTTTGTCCTTCTGAGCAGACATGACTGACTCCAAGGTGGCACTGGACTTCTCAATTCTCTGGAGGTGGCCTTCCACCCCAGGCCCGAACAAGTCAGTACCCAGGAAGGGGACGTCTGCCAGCTTGTGCTGGGTATCTGCCGTGAAGGTGGAGATCCACAGCCAAGCTTTGCGGCACATGGCCACTGCGGCCGCTACTGACTGGGCACAGGAGTCCCCAATATCGAGAGCCGTTTGGAACTGCTGTTACGCCATTGCCCTTCCCTGATCCCGCACCTGCTTGACTGTAGTCTGGAGGTCAGCCGGGAGATGAGGGATCACCTCATCCAGGGAGCCAATAAGGGCGTGGGAGAAGTACGCCATCAGTACGGCCGAACTGGCCTGACGGAGGCCGAGGGAGGATGCAGCGTACACTTTATGCCCGGCATAGTCCAGCTTTTTGGACTCTGTCGGGGGGGCTTGTTCACGTCCCTGGTGTTCCCGGAACACCAGAAAACACTATCGGTAACCAACCCCTCCGCAGAGGAGTGCTCCGAGAAACTGGACAGTGACCCGATGGGGACCGCGTACTTCCTGGCCATCCTGGCCGAAGGAGCAGGACAAGAAGCCGGCAGCGGCCATAACTCCAAGACTGGGCCTACAATGGCTTCAGCCACCAGAAAGGCCTCCGTGGGAGAATTTCCTCGGTCCAGCTTCTCTGTGAAGGGATACTTGGCCCATCTGGATATGGGCTTGAGCTGCATCCCAGTTGACTCTGAGATGAGCCGAAGCAAACCCATGAATGAGGATGGGGACTCGTCCATCGACTGTCCCCCGGAGGACTCCAGGTCAAGGGGCCTGGAAAACAGGGAAGAGTCGTCATCAGACTCCAAGGAGTCTGCGAATAGCTGCCTAGGGCCTGAACCACCCTCCACCTGCTGAGGACGGTCGGGAGTGATGGTGACTGACAACCGGTGGGGCAGTCCCTGACCCGACCGAGAATCCTTGGTTGGAGCCCCAGATTTAGGTTGTGGAGGCGGGAGTTCCACCACAATCGGTGGGGCAGCTGGTTTTGGCCGCACAACCGGCACTGGTTTTGGCTCCTCGACCACCGCGAGGGGTAGTTTCGGCCTTTCAGGTGACAGCCACTTAATGGCCAGGGAAGGCGACAGCGTCGGCGTGTTCTCGGTCAGAAGGAGCTGCTGCCACATTAAGTCCTTGTAGTGTTGATGCAATTTGCGCCGAAGCCTTTCCTCCGAGGAGGAAGAAGACGAGGATGAGTGGCACCGCCACTTCCCTCGGTGCCCAGACCGAGATCACCGGTGTCGGCGCAATTGGCTGGACCGAGAAGAGATCAGAGACCGAGACCGTCAGTGTTTCCGAGGGTGGGTCTGGGAGAGAGCAGGGGAATCCCGTTCCTCCCTCCGCTTGGAAGCCTTAACTGGGGACTCCGGCACAGGAGGCACAGGCAAGTCCTCGGTTTCCACTGGGGAAACCGGTGAAGAAGGGTCGTCGGCTTCTCCAGTCAACAGCCCGTTCGACGGGTCGAGAAAAATTTTGACCGCGTCGACGGGTGTCTCAGCCGGCTGACCTGACGGGGACACCGTGAAGCCACTGGCTTTAGTTGCAACCTCAACCGAAGTCGAAAGTCGACCGCCCGTGGAAAGGGACCTCTCCCACTCCCATGAACGCAGATGGTGGGACTTACCCTTCGAGTCCTTCTTCTTGGACCAAGAGGAGTGTCCCGATGGACCCTCACCTTTCATGGAGAGGGACTGGCAAAGCTCCTTAAAAGAAGCCGTATAGGAGGAGCCCAAGGAGAGTGGGATAAATGCTGTGACCGAGGAAGACAAAGATGTGGCCTGGGCCGCCTCCTCCTCAAGGGCGATCATCTGCTCAAGTTGCTCAGCCGAGTCTGTCGCCACGGAAACCGCCCAGCGAGCCTCCTTTGACTTCACCGGCAGTATACGTCTCTCGTGGCACCTAAGTTGGAGCCTGGCAGCACGGTGTTCGAGGACATCTGCCGAGAAGGACTTGCACAAATCGCAGGCCTGCAGATCGTGGTCAAGCCCAAGGCAGTAGACGCACGTGGAGTGCGGATCAGTCTGAGACATCTTCTGCCCGAATGGGCACCGCCAAAAACCGAGAGTCGATTGATCCATCGCAGCCGCGAAGGAAGAAACAGACCAAAGACTTGTAAACTTTAAAATTAGTTTCGGGTTAACCGAAGAGTTTGGATCCAGTCTAAACGCAGAGCGCTAAGGAGGGAACCTGAGCTTCCAGGCGATAAGGAAGATCTGGCATCATGGGGCGAAGCCGAGAGTTTTACCACCCGGGTGGGTGGGAGGAGCCAGCTTGAAGACCTTCTGGCAAGATTTGAAGCAGCAAGGAACCTGCCAGACAGTGCGGATGAACAACATATCCATGTCCCTAGAAGTAATTGCTTCTGCACCATACAGAATGTCATCTTCAGATGCCAACACCAAGTCCATTGGTCCCTCTGCTCCTGTGCACGCAACCACTTCCCAAACTGCAGCCTCGCATGTTAACACAACTCATGACAGCTGTCATTTTTCACATCCTGGCCCAGATATTCAAACAGCACCAGTCTGTGGCGCAAGCCTGTGCGCCGCTCAAATTTGTTGCGCAGGGGTGTGGCCACGGCGATATTCAACTGAGTTGCGCTATGGCGCAACTGCTTTGAATATCGCACCCTTGCCACCCCCACTGTGCATGGCGCAGTGGAACTGCGCCAGCGCAAGTGGTCAGAATGGAGCATTGAGATGCGGTGGCACAAGTGCCATTGCGCCATACACAGCAACTGCGATATTCAAAGGGTGACATGCAAATGGTGCCATCATTTATGCAAGGTGCATGGGGGGCCATTTGCATCTGATTACAGCCCCATTTGCATGCCATTAGCATGCAGGTGCGCCAATCCCCGATGACTTGCGCCTGGCGCCCTGCCAGGCAGCAGCCGTCGGGGACCGACGCCCCTTGCATCCCGATCGCGGGACGTCCCGTAAGGGACAAAGAATGTCTCTTATCCCTGGTGGTCCAGTCAACCACGATTATCCTGATCGCGGGCATCAGACATCCCCCCACAAGTCCAACATCCCTGGTGGTCCAGTGGACCGCGAGTAGCCCGATTGCGGGTATCAGACATCCCCCCCAAAGTCCAATATCCCTGGCGGTCCAGTGGACCGCACGGAGCCCGATCGCGGGTGGCATTCCACACCCCCTCCCAAGTCCGATATCCCTTCTGATCTAGTGGCCCACCCCACCGCCCACTGGGCCCACCCCCGTCAGCGGAGGCAGCAGTACCCACCGCCTGCCGCCCACCCGACTGACAGCTACGATAAGGCTGCCGCCCACTGGCTCATGCTCTGAACCAATAGAGTGCAGTCCCTAAGCAGTCGGCGGGCGGCACGCTGGTGGTGCTGCCCGCCCTGACGGGGAGGTGGGGGCCAGTGGGGGTGGGGTGGGGGTCACTAGATCATCAGGGATATTGGGCTTGGGGCGGTGTGGAATCCCGCTGTCTGCGGTCCACTGGACCACAGGGATATTGGACTTTGGGGATATCTGATGCCCGATCAGGCTACTCACGTCCACTGGACCACCAAGGATGCTGGACTTGAGGGGATGACTGATGCCCGTGATCGGGGCATGGGGGGCGCCGCCAGGTGCGGCGGGAACAGCTGATGACCACCCACAGCTGGCAGCTGCTGTGTTGTGCCCTGCAATGCGGCAGCTCACTTGTGGGTGGCCCTCGACTTGTTCCTGTTTTATTCAGGCGTAACTTTGTGCAGGCGCAGGTAGGGGTTGCGCCTGCATAACTCTGCATGCTCGGGCTGAATATCGGGCTGTGCAGGTTATGCATGGGCACGCCCCCCCACCTGTGCCTGCATACATCACTGATGCGCCCCGATGCATTGGGATTTGTGCGGCGCACTTTTTTTTCCTTTTAAATATCGCACTGGTGCGCATTAGTGGGTTGTGCATGGTGCAACAAATATCTGGGCCCCTGTCTGAAATGTGTTTTCGCACATCTGGCGCACACTGGCATGGTCGCTGTGGGAAATCAACTTTCGGGACAGATTATCAAATTCACAGAGCCACTGTTCGTGAGCGGAGGTCCCAAAATGCCTATGTTGAAAATTTGGTTAAATAAAATCCTCCAAATCATTGCGTTATGGGCGTGTGTTGCACAGTTTCTACGCACGCTCGTGACTTCACAATTTTTTATATTTTCATTCCAGATTTTCAACATTATCATTATTTCACACCCTCTCATGAACAGTACAGCTGTCATTTTTCACATCCTGTCCGAAATGTGTTTTTGCACCTGTGACCCCAAATGGCGCAGTTGCTGTGCAAAATCGCCTTTCAGCTAATGAACTGATAGTGCCACTATTCATGAAGTGGGATCACAAAAAGCCCATGTTGAAAATTTGGAGTGAAAATACCAACAACACCCAGGGCATTAGGGTTTCCAACCATAACGCACCATCCTGTAGAGACTGACAGGCGCAGGGTGTGACGTGGGATTGTCGGCTGTAATGCTCACACCATTCCACCCCCACCCTGCAGCCAGTGACAGTCATCAAGGTGTGTCTTGGACTCTTTGGCCCAAATGTTCACCCCATTCTCCTATACTGCACCCATCTCAGCATATTTTCTTACGGAATGGGGTGAGCGTAAGACCCGAAGACCCCAAGGCACAATGCAACACTTGTCGGTGTCTGCAGGGTAGGGTGCGGTGAAATGGCGTGAGCGTTACGGCCGATAACCCAAATGCACACCCCAATGCCTGTCAGTCTCTGCAGGGTGGGGTTGGCATAAGTTCAATACTTCACTGCCATTCCTATTATGCATCTCTCTTAACTCCTGCACTACCAATGCCAATGCCAACAAGACAACATTCGGCATTGAAAAATGCTTCTTTCATGTAGGCCTCAGTTCTGTCCCCAGTAACAGAATTCGGGTCACAGGGAAAATCCATGGCCTTGGACTGAGTGTCCTGTGACAGATTGGTTGTCCTAAGTCAGGTGAAGTGCCTAAGAGAGATGGCCTGGTCTATATGACCCTCAAGGCTGCATAATTATCTGCTGCCATGTGGAACTGGAACTTGATAACCTCCAGGGCAGCCTTTGCTGTTCCCAAAATGCCCTGAACCAATGTGTCTGGCTTGTGCTGAGCAATGGCTATAACACAGCTCCAGAGGGCTTTCTAGTACTTGGCTGCATAGGCCTATGTAGGAAGAAAGGCGCAATAGAAGAGATGCTGAAGTATAGGACTTCTTGGTCATGAAGTCCAGACACCTAGATTCTTTCTCAGGGGGCCGAGAAGAAAGAGGGACATTAGCCTTGTCGCAAGCAGCCTGTTGTACAACTCCCTCATGACTGGGGTGTAAATACAGAAAATCAGTATCCAGCTTGGAAAGCTGGTATTTCTGATCTATCTTTTTATCTACTCCAGAAAGGTGGGAGTCTGGAGGAGCTTCATGGTATTCTTTTTAAAAGCCCTACAAATAGGGAGCATAATCTTCTTTGGAGGAGGGAGGGAGGCCCATCATGTGCCTGTAATCCTCATTCTCCTCATCATCCTGAGTGAACTCCTGTGAGGGAAGATCCAGGGTATCCACCATACGCTGTAGAAATGTATTCATAGAGGAAGCATCCTCCTAATCACTAGGGGAAGCTCCGAAATTAGGATCAAGGGAAGTATCAGGTTCTAAGGGACTTTTTCCTGCATCATCATCATTATCATCACTATAATAGTCCTCATCCTCCCCTGGAATGTCACCTGCATCAGAAGGAACTGCACTAGGAGGAGCACTGGCAGGAGCAGGGGTTTGAAATATGGGCCCCATGCTCTGCAGAGTCTGGTACAAGTACCAAGCTTTAGCCATTTCTTCTACTGAGGGCAAATCTCCAGGTATGTCAGTGGGATTTTGACCCTGAGGTTCAATATTCTTAGTTTTCTCTTTGTGTTTCTTGCTCACTGATGACTCTCCATGGGGAGTGGCAGTGGCAAGTTTTTCCTTATGAATCTCTTTTGCAGGCACTTAATCAGTAGCCTGATCATGTTTTCTCTTAGCTGGCACTTCATCAGTGCACTTGGTAGTCTTAGGTTTGCTAGATGCCTTATCAGCACCCCTGCTGCCATTTTCCTCATTTGGTGGCACTTCATCAGTGCCTTTATTATTGCTCTGTTTAGGTCTGCAAGGCACTTCATCAGCTCCTTTACAAGAAGTATTTTTACGTTTAGGGGGGCACTTCATCAGCACCCTTAGTTTTAGCAGGCCACTCATTGGATGCCTTGGCAGCCATAATTCGTACAGCAAAGAGTATAAAAATGTGCTGGACCTAAACACTGTAGACAAAGGTCGTAGGTGTCAGCTTTAGCTATATAATTCTGTGACACTTAACACAGTTTTTAAAACTTGTTGGTCCAGTTCTCTTTTTTTGGGTATTCTTGACATGCCAAAATGGTAAGAACACTGAGAAGAAATAATTACTCACCGCAGTAATCTTCTTTCTTCCAGGGGATCCACTAATATTATTAACTTCTGCAGTGTCCCTTTAAGATAACACTGCCCCGGAGAGAATGGAACTATATGCAAATGATAGAACATTTGCCACGTGCCATTTTTCAAAAGCTGCCCAGCTAACTGCCTATGTTCTAACTCCTCAGATTTGGATGGAGCCTGCAAAGAGGCCCCAATATAAAAATTATATTAACACCCATAAAAGGCCCCCATTGGGGCAACTACTACATTATTAACAAAACCCCCTTCAATGTCAGAATCACCTGAAAGGGGGAACAAGGGCCAAACAGGGCTAGAGAAAGATAAAG
Organism: Neoceratodus forsteri; assembly: GCA_016271365.2. Taxonomy (NCBI): domain Eukaryota; kingdom Metazoa; phylum Chordata; order Ceratodontiformes; family Ceratodontidae; genus Neoceratodus; species Neoceratodus forsteri. The sequence continues at coordinate 733,916,481 of CM057450.1, forward strand.
AAGAAGAAACATGCCATTAACTGGCACCCCACAGCTGATTAATCGGCTAGGAATGTAGAGGTCTCTGGTTCTAGAAGGGGAGGTAAGGGTGGGTAAGTTAATAATATTAGTGGATCCCCTGGAAGAAGATTACTACAGTGAGTAATTATTTCTTCTTACGACAAGAATCTACTAATATTATTAACTTCTGTAGACTAAAAAGCAGTACCTTTGGAGGAGGGCACGGAACCATTTAATAAAGAGACTCTGCAGAACTGCTGTGTCAAACCTGGCATCATCACTAGACAAGTGTCCGGAAAAATGCCTTGTAAATGTGCAGAAAACTTGAAGGTAGCTGCTGTACATATTTTCAACAGAGGACCTCCCTGGCAGCTGCAACAGGGGCAGCTGTAACTGTTGTGTAATGAGCTCTGAACCCTGATGGAGCTCCTTTTCCCACCATGGAGCTGTGAAGCTGGTTACACTGAACTATCCACAAGAGCTAGTTCTTTTGGGTGCTGGATATCCTTTGCCCATATCTTCATAGGTCAGGGAGAGCACATGCCCATTCTGCCTGTGATCCTTGGTATGACTTATGGTAATAAAATGTTTCTTTGTATCCCTATAAGACATGGTCTGTGTTTGCCTGGGAAATAATGCTCATTGTAAAGACTGGCTAGGTTACAGACTTGTCACAGTGGGAGTTTGATATGACTCTGGGTAGGGACTCCCGCTTTTTGCTCTCAACACTATCTAGTCTCTAAGGCAGGAGATATACATCTTCATACAAGTTTTTGTATCTCACTGACCCCTCAGGCTGAAGTGATGACCCCCAGAAAAAACTTGAAACCTTGGGGTTGAAGAGGGGACAGCATGAGCTTAACCATGCAGGTGTTCTGGGTCCAAGCTGGTACTGGTGTCCCGTGAGGGAATACAGGTAAGACAGTTTCTTATAAAGTGAAGATTGGAACGAATGCCAAGGATGGTTCACTCCCATATGGAGCAGAGAAAGGATCTTGTCCCTCCCTATCTAAGGATGTAGTGCAGTATGGTGGTATTCGTGCTGAGTTGTATCACCCTACCCCAATTTAAAGGAACCAATGTTTTACAGGGATAGGAGCACTGCCTCTAGCTCCCTCAGGCTTATGTGCTGGATCAACTCTTAAAGACTGTGGGTGATGCCCTCTCATAGATGGGAAAACCAACAGTGAAGATGTCTCTGTCCTAAGGAGCACAGATGGAGACTCCTAGTGAGATAGTTATTTATGAGGAAAGGTCCCTTATCTGGTACCTCTTGGCTCTGAGGGACCGTAAGGGTCTAGTCTGAAAACTGTGGTCCAAGAAAGTACCTGTTGCTCAAGCCAAGTAGTCATGGTGATATAGGCACTGCTTTGGTGCAGGTTGCAGAGCTTGGTTACCATTCCCTGGGTAGGGAAACCCTTCCCACAATGGCACTCAGTTTGTCTAAGAAATGCAGTGACTATACAGGGATCAGAACTGATTTTGTTTTTTAGACTGAAAGTGATCAGTACTTATGGGGAAACCTCCCATCACTAGCCAGTCATCCGCTAGGGGTAAAAAACTGATCCACTCAGTTTTCTTGTGGGCGAGCCATCAAGCCTCAGTTTGCTCACCAAAGAGTGAATTGTTTTCCACATGGAAACCCATGACCTTGGCTTGGGTATCCAGAGTCAAGCTAGTTGCCCTGAGCCAGACAAACCTCCTGAGGGCTATGGTACCAGCCATCCATCTAGCAGCAGTATCGCTGGTATCAACTGCCATTTCAAATTGGAATTTTGAAGCCTCTAGGCCCATTCTGGCAATTTCAACCAGGTCTGGCCCTGTGTTAGAAGGATTCCTTTGCAAGGTGTCCGGTACTGACTGCCACAGGGTCTCTTGGTACTGGGCTGCATATGCCTGGAAACTGACCTGTCTGAATGCCAAAGAAGCCATGTCCAAGTCTTTGCCATGGTGTCTATTTTCCTTGAATCCTTCTCTGGAGGGTGCGAGGTCAGAGGCACCTTAGCAGTTTTGTATGCTGCCTGCTGAACAACACCCTGAAGCTCGGGGTGAGTGAACAGAAACTCAGCCCCCATCCTGTCAAGCTGATACTTTGTGTCACTCTTTTTGTCAACCAGAGGAACAGTATTTGGTGCTTGCAATATGGCCATAATGTCCTTCGTAAATAACTTACAGAGGGGAAGTAAGAGTTTTTTAGTGGGTGTCAGCCCCGTTAATTCCATATATTCAGTTTCCTCCTCACCTTGCACCTCCTCAGTGGTGACAAGGCCCAAGGATTCAACAATTTTCCTCACAAATGCAAAATGTGAGGAACTATCCTTAGAAGGTCGGGGGGGGGTGAACTGAACTCTTGTTCAGGAGAAACTTTGAGTTCACTTCCCCCTTATGCCTCAAACTCTTCCAGTTACCCACACTCCAATTGTTCCAGGAGTGAAGGGGGAACAGTGGCAGATGTTTTCCCTGCCAGGGCTTGAGCAGGTGGCTTAGGGGACATCAAGCCCTGAAGAACCTGAAGCACTTGTACAGCCTGTGCTAAGTCAGCAGGCGAAGGCGAAGAAAGAGGCACCTGAGGGGTCCCTTGTTGCTTTTAAGCAGGGGCCTCAGTGTGCTTAGTCTTTCTCAACTTTATGGCAGGCACCGGAGAGTTAGCCACTTCACTGCCTTTTATACTAGAGCCCTCACCCGTATTAGGGGTGGTATAAGAAGCTCTAGCAGTTTCAACCATATTTTTAAAGGGAAATGGACTGGTCACAGCCCACGGCACCCTTTTCAAGTCTTTTTTTTGCTGCCTTTCCTGATGTTTTTCAAGCGTCTTTGGGGGAAGGACTTGCAAATATCGCAATCCATAGAGAAAGTTTGATGTCTAAGGCAGGCAACACAAAGGTCATGGTTGTCTGCCTTGGCAAATACCTCTGCACATTTTAAACAATTTTTGAACCACGGGGGTGCTGTTTTTCTTTTAGGCTTTTCTGACATTTTAAGAGAGTTAAAGAAACCAGGAACAGCAAACAGTTACTTAAATTTGAACGTTGTGGTTGGTTCAGGAACCGAGAAAAAATTCAAAATTTCTTGGTTGTGGCTGGTTTAATAACTGGGAACTGAGGAAAAAGAAACCGATAAACTCGGCTCAAAACCAGCGTTTTTTAATAGAAAACACTGAAAAAGCAGGTGGAACAGTAAAAAGGGTTCATATTAAAATAACCCTCAGTTCCTCCCCGGTTTTAAGTAAACCGAGAGGAACCGATAATTAACTAAAATATACTAAAAAAGGATAATTTAAAACTAAAAAACAATAAACTTGGCAGCAATTGAAAAGAAATACATAGAAACATAGAATTTGACGGCAGATAAGGACTGCTTGGCCCACCCAGTCTGCCCATTTCCCTACCTACTGGATAAGCTGCAGATCCTAGTTAACCAGCAGCCTACTTCTTCTTACCCCCAACCCCCAGAATTGCCTTATGACTGTCCCATGCATGCTTGAATTCCACCACTGATTTTGACTCCACAACCTCCTCCGGAAGGCCATTCCATGCATCCACAACCTCTCTGTGAAGAAATACTTCCTCAAATTAACGCTGAGCCGCCCCATCTTCAAATTGTGCCCTCTTGTTCTTGCACACCTCTTTTTAGAAAGATGCTACCCTCTTGGACTTTGTTGATTCCCTTGAGGTACCTGAAAGTTTCTATCATGTCCCCCTCCCTCCCTTTCCTCGAGGCTATACATATTAAGCTCCTTAAGTCTCTCTTCATATGTCTTCTGGTGCAGACCCTGCACCATTTTAGTTGCCCTCCTCTGGACAGCTTCCATCCTGTCTATGTCTTTGTGGAGATTGGGTCTCCAGAACTGCACGCAGTACTCCAGATGGGGTCTCACCAGCTGTCTGTACAGAGGGATAATAACTTCCTGTTTTCTACTGGTGATGCCACTCCCTATGCATCCCAGTAACCCCCAGCCCTCCTTGCTGCCCTCTCACATTGCTTGCCCACCTTTAGGTCATCTGATATGACTATCCCCAGGTCCCTTTCCATTTTTGTTGTTGTTAGTATCTCACCCCCCATTGTGTACTCTTCCCCTGGGTTTTTGTTTCCCAGGTGCATTACCTTGCACTTCTTAGCATTGAATCTAAGCTGCCATACATTTGACCATTCCTCTAACCTTGCCAAGTCCCTTCTCATCCTTTCCACCCCACCTGTGCATCAACTCTGTTGCAGATCTTAGTGTCATCTGCAAAGAGACATACTTTTCCTTCAGTCCTTCTGCAATGTCATTATAAAGACATTGAAGAGACCGTCCTAATACTGAACCCTAGGTACCCCACTAGTAACTCTCCTTTTCTCCCGAGTGGACTCCATTTACTATTACTCTCTGTGTCCTATTCTCCAGCCAATTCTTTACCCAGGCTGTCATCTTGGGACCCACTCCGGGCTGGCTAACCTGTATATTAATCTTTGTGTGGGACTGTGTCAAATGCCTTGCTAAAGTCTAGGTAGGCCATGTCCACAGCCCCTCCCTGATCTACTACTTTGGTCACCCAGTCAAAGAAATCTATCAGATTTGTCTGGCATGACCTTCCCGCTGTGAATCCATGCTGCCTAGGGTCCTGTGCCCCTCTGGCCTCTAGATACTCGACAATTCTTTTCTTCAGAAGTGATTCCATCATTTTCCCTATTACTGAGGTTAAACTAACAGGTCTGTAGTTTCCTGCTTCTGCCTTGCTCCCACTTTTGTGAAGGGGAATCACATCTGCCCTCCTCCAGTCCTCGGGTACCACCTCATCCTCCCATGATTTGTTAAAAAGGGTAGTCAGTGGTGTCTCTAGTTCTAGAAACATAGAATCTGACGGCAGATAAGGACCGCTTGGCCGACTAATTCTGCCCTTAACTCTTTTAGAATTCTGGGATGAATCCCATCAGGCCCCATTGCTTTGTCCACCTTCAGTTTTAAGAGTTCTTTCAGAACCCTTTCTTCTGTAAATGGGCTGGTATCAACTTCTGTATCCAGAGTGTTACTACTGTTTGTTTATGTACCTCCCCTCTTTATTTGTAAATACTGAGCAAAATATTTGTTTAGTATCTCTGCCTTTCACAGTCTCCCTCTGCCCACCTCCCTCCCTTTATTAAAGCCTCTATCTCCCTCCCTTGGTCTTCCTTTGCTCCCTGATGTACCTATAAAAGGTTTTATCCCCTTCTTAACTGAGCTGGCTATCTTTTCCTCGGTTTGGGCCTTTGCTGTTCTGACTGCCTTCCCAGCCTCCTTTGCTTTAACTGATACAGTTCTCTGTCCCTGCTCCTTCTGCGATTCCTTGTACTTCCTGAATGCTTTCTTTTCTCCTTGAACCTTCACTGCCACTTCCTTTGAGAACCATAGTGGTTTCTTTATCGTCTTGTTTTGTTTATTTGCTTCACACACAGGCTGTTACCTCTGTGATGGCAGTTTTTATTATTCCCCATTGTTCTTCCACCCCCTTCCTGCCCATTTGCTGAGTGCATTCCTTAGGCACTCCACCCATTTTAGCAAAGTCAGCCCTCCTAAAGTCACAGTACTTTTGTCTTTGTAGCTTGACTCTATTGCTGTGTTTATTGTGAACCATACTGTTCTATGGACACTAGTTCCCAGATGGCTACCCACTTCTACATCTGTGATCCTCTCTCCATCTCCATTTGAGAGAATCAAGTCTAATATAGCTCCCTTTCTAGTGGGCTCCAGTACTAGTTGTCTAAGGCAAGCCCCCTGTAGGGCATCTAGAATAACTGCACTCTTCGAAGTGGCAGCTGCAACTGCACTCCAGTTAACATCTGGCATATTCAGATCCCCCATCAGCAATATCTCCCCTTTTTCTGCCATTCTAAGTATACTCTCTATCATTTCCCTGTCCATTTCCTCCCCCTGAGAAGGGGGTCTGTATACAACCCCTGTGCATTTTGTGGTGCCATTGCCTGTCTCCAAATTTACCCACAGTGCTTTTTCTCCTCCCTGTTTACCCTTTTGTTCTGTTGCTTTTATTCCTTCCCTTATGTAAAGAACTCCTCCTCCTCCTCCTCCTCCTCTTTTACCCTCCCTGTCCCTCCTGTAGACAGTGTATCCTGGTATGTTCATGTCCCAGTCATGGTTTTGTGTGTACCATGTTTCTGTGACTGCCACGATATCCAGATGTTCCTCCTCCATCAAGGCCACTAATTCAGGAAGCTTGTTACCCAGACTACGGGCATTAGTACTCATTGCTCTCCATTTTGATGGCTTTACCTTCTGTTGCAGCATCCCCACTGACCGTTCTACCTCAGTCTTTTCTCATTTAGTACCCTGTTTAGTAGGGAGGCTGGGATTTTCCTGCTGCTTGTCAGTGCCTCCTCTTTACTAGTTTAAAGCTTGCCAATGAAGCATTTAAACCGATTGCTCAAAAGACTTGTTCCCTTCCTGGACAGATGCAGACCATCCTGCCAGTATAGGCTGGTGTCCCTCCAGGTGGAACCCCAGTCCCCAATGAAGCCAAACCCCTGTGCTCCACAACTTTTTTCAACCATTCATTAAACTGCATGGTGCCAATTACCCTCACCTCCCCCATGCTTTTGACAGGCAGCACCTCTGAGAAGGATACTGTGTGTGCTACTTGTCTTAGGTCTCTCCCCAACTCTGCAATGTCCTCCTGCACTGCTCTAATCTCATGATGAGCCAAGTCATTTGTCCCTAGGTGGACAATTACGTCCAACTCGGAATCCCTTGCAGCTGTTCTCGTGATCCTGAGGATGTGCTTCCTGTCCCTCCAAGCCATGGCACCAGACAGGCACCTTACTTCATTTTTCCCAAATAAAAAAAAATACTTAAGTTTTTGAAGGAAATAACATGTCAGGAATGACTGTGAGGGACAGAAAACTCCAAGGCATCTTGACTTGCAGGCGGAGAGAAAAAATCTGAGGAGTTAAAACATAGGCTGTTAGCTGGGCAGCTTTTGAAAAACGGCACATGGCAAATGTTCCATCATTTGCATATAGTTACATTTTCTCCGGGGCAGTGTTGTCTTAAAGGGGCACTGCAGAAGTTAGATACTACAGAAGTTAATAATATTAGTGGTTTCCTGGGGTAAGAAATGTCAGTTTCCAATAGGGAAATTCAAGTCTTCACAGTCGGTTCCCTCGCAGCTGGAACCGCGATTAAAATAAACAACCGCTAAGGAAAACAGCGGTTTCCGATGAAAAAAGGGAACCAGTACTGATTTAAAACAAGGAACCGTCAAAAACCAGAAGACATGTTAGAAATATACCTCAGAAAAGTACACAGGGAACTGCAGAGGTTAGGGGAAAAACGCGGTTCCTGGGAACCGAATAGGAACCACAAAAAAACTCAAAAATAAGTGAAAAAACAATAATACTCACAGAACGGCACAAAAGAAAAAATTACTCACCTTAGTAATGTTGTTTCTTCTAATGGAGTCTTGCTATATTATAGACATTAGCAGTTTGTTCCAGCTCTAGAACTGCCCCGGAGTGAAATGGTTAAAACCATTCCAAAATAGAATTTTGGCACGAGAGCAGCTCTATCTGTGTCATTTCAAACTTGAACTGTCAGATCTTTACAGCCAAACTCACTAAGGTCTGTGTGGAAGCTGTAACTCACTAGCCAAATGGCTACCTAAATAATAACAACCACTGATGGTCCCAACACCCAAGACTCAAGTCAGGGGACCAAAATACTAACACCATTCTAATAATATGAAAATGGAACATAAGTATAATAAAACACACACACGGCATACATACACACCCCAAAGTCCCAAAGGGACAAAATGCTAACAGGACATAAGTAGTGCCACACTAAGTTGCAGCACCCCACCAAGTAGAGGTTCTGAGAGGGCAGGTTGGGAGGAGGTCTATAATATAGCAAGACTCCATTAGAAGAAACAACATTACTAAGGTGAGTAATTTTTCTTCAAACAACATGAAGTCTTGCTATATTATAGACATTAACAGAATACACAGCAGTACCTCCATGGAGGAGGGCAGAACCTACTTAGGGAATAGGCTCTGAAGAACAGCTGTGCCAAACCGAGCATCTCTCCTGGCCTGGACATCCAGGGAGTAATGCTTGGTAAAAGTGTGTACTGTTTTCCAAGTAGCAGCCTGGCAAATCTCTAATAAAGGGACATCTCTGGCAGCATCTAGAGACGCAGCTGTACCCCTGGTAGAATGAGCCCTCAAACCGGGGGCTCTGCCCACTTTCTGATAACAAAATTGGATACAAGAGACAATCCACCTGGCTATTGATCTCTTAGTGGCAGGTTTGCCTTTCCCAACGTCACCATAGGTAAGGAAAAGTTGGAGGGATTCGAACCTGTGACCTTTGGTACGCTCTATATAATAACTAAGAGCTCTCTTAACATCCAGGCTGTGCAACCTCCTCTCACCCGAAGAGGAGTGATCAGTGAAAATACTGGAAGGGAGATAGATTGATTAAGATGGAAATCTGAAACCACCTTAGGCAAAAACTTCCTATTAGTCCTAAGGACTACCTTATCCCTGTGGAAAGAAATAAAGTCAGTCTCCACTGACAAGGCTTGCAACTCACTTATGCGTCTGGCAGAAGTGATAGCCACTAGAAAAACAGTTTTCCAAGTTAGGTACTTAAGCTCTGCAGAAGACAGAGGTTCAAGGGGTTGCATTAACTGGGCAATGCAAACATTAAGGTCCCAAACAGGGGCCGGTTCCCGAAAGGGAGGATTAGTATGGAGTAATCCCTTAAAAAACTTGGAAAACACAGGATGAGAGGAAAGAGGGGAGGACTTTCCTGCTGACACAAAAGCAGACACAGCTGCCAAATGAACTCTCAGGGTAGCTGGTCAGAGACCCAAGGAATTAAGATGTACCGTGTAATCTAACAAAATGGGCAATTCAGCAGATTCTGGGGAAATATTTTCCCAGCACACCAAATGGAAAACCTTTTCCATTTAGAACTATAAGTAGCCTAGTGGAAGGCTTTCTGGAAGCCTTTAGGATCTCAAGAACACCCTGAGAGAGGTGTAAATCAGCAAACTCTAACTCCTCAAGAGCCAGGCCTTGAGGTTGAGGGATTTGAGGTCCGATACCAAACCCTTCCCTGGGCACAAGTCAACAGATTGTGATTCCTGGGGAGGCACAGGGAAGATGGACTGTCAGAGACAGAAGGAGGGGTACCAGGGTTGCCTGGCCCAATCCGGGCAATCAGAATCACCCTGCAAGGCTGAGATCTGATTTTGACTAGTACTTTGAATAGGAGAGGAAGGGGAAAGCATAGAGGAACTTCCTCCCAATCCAGAAGAAGGGCATCCAGGGAACTAAGCCCAGCACTGAGGCCTGCAACAGAACAGAGGAAGTTTGTGATTGTCTGGGGCTGCAAAAGATCTATCTGAGGGATGCCCCACCTGGCAAAACTATCCCCAGCACTTGAGGATCCAGGGACCATTCGTGATGGCCCTGGGAAATCCTGCTGAGGGCATCCGCTAGGACATTGTCCTTCCTAGAAGATGAACTGCTATGAGGGAAGTGTTCAGGGAATAGGCCAGAGACCACAACTTCATTGCCTCGGTGCACAAGGCCGAAGACCGAGTGCCCTGTTTGTTGATGTACCACATTGTTGTGGTGTTGTCTGTTCTGACTTGTATCACCTTGTCGTGGACAGATGCAGAAAAAGCTTGGAGAGCTAAAAAGACAGCTCTGAGTTCCAGCAAATTGATGTGGAGCAGAGATTCCTGGGGGGACCAAACTCCCTGAGTGGAAAGGTCGCCCATGTAGGCTCCCCAACCCAGAAGGGAAGCATATGTAGTGAGAGTCAAGTCGTGAGAAGGGGAAATGAAGGGGAACCCCGCTCTTAAATTGCTCTGATCCTGCCACCACTGGAGAGCTAGGATCAAGGTTCGAGTCACTGGGACCAACTTGGAAAGGGGGTCTCTTCTCTGAGACCAAAAGGTTCTCAAGTGAAACTGAATGTCTCTCATCTGAAATCTGGCTCCCTGCACAACAGCTGTGGATGCAGCCATGTGCCCCAGGAGCTGCAGAAAGTGTCTTGCTGGTCGAGAGACCTGCAGAGTGAAGGAAGAGGCCAGAGCCACTAAATTCCTTACCCTTTCTGGGGGAAGAAAGGCTCTGGCTAGCTTTGTGTCCAATTCTGCCCCTATAAAGGTGAGTACCTGGACTGGTTCCAGAACCGACTTTAGTAGGTTTAGCAGAAAACCCAGGGAGGTGAGAAGCTGCTGGGTGACCTGCAGGTGAGATTTTACCTGTTCTGGGGACTGGCCTACAATGAGCCAGTCATCTAGATAGGGAAAACAGCAATCCTCTGCCTCCTTAGGGGCCACTGCTACTGCTAGACACTTTGTGAATACCCTTGGAGCAGAGGTAAGGCCGAAGGGCATTGCTCTGAACTGGTAATGACCTGAGGGCAGTTCGAATCTGAGGTACTTTCGATGGGATCTTCTGATTAGGACATGGAAATAGGCATCCTTGAGGTCCAGGGAGGCTAGCCAGTCCCCTGGCCTTAGGGAAGGTAAAATCATTGCCAGAGTTACCATTTGAACTTTGGTTTCAAAAGATGCTTGTTCAGATATCTGAGATCTAAAATGGGCCGCCATTCTCCTGTCTTTTTTGGGGTAAGGAAGTATCTGGAATACAGACCCCTGCCCTGATGCAGGGGAGGAACCCTTTCTACTGCTCTGAGAGCTAACAGGGATGAAACCTCTGTTTCCAGAGCGAGGGTCTCTGAAGCACTTGCAGGTAGAAAAAGTCTGCTTCTCAACTTGGGAAACATTTTGAAGCTGAGAACCAGACCCTGGCTTACTACTTCCAGAACCCACTTGTCTGAGGTTAAAGAAGCCCAATTCTGACTGAAGTAAGCCAGCCTGCCCCCCCACTGGTACAGGAGAATCGGCCCTGGGCACCCCATCAGGGTGCCTGTTTCGCAGGAGCTTTAGGCTGGGGGGTGGGAGCAGGTCTGCCCACCCCTCGTCTGCCCCTGCCTCTGAAGAAGCCCCTGTGAAAAGGCCTACCCCTACCCCTGGGGGCATGCCTTTGAGGAGTGGCTTGCCGCTTCCTTAGCCTGGGCACTCTTGTAAGTAGTCCTATATTCATCCATCTTCTTCATGTAATTCTCTGTCTGCTCTCCAAACAGAGAATTTCCCACCACAGGAAAATCCATAGCCTTAGTCTGGGTATCCTGTGACAAACTAGTACACCTGAGCCAGGCCAACCTACGAAAAGCTACAGATGTGGCCATGACCCTAGAGGAAACATCATTAACATCCACAGCAGCATGAAACTGAACCTTAGAGGCTTCAATGCCATCAGCAGCCACCTGTTCTAGTTCACTAGCCAGCTGGCCATGAGCCTGCTTGGCCAATTGCATAACAGTATCCCATCTAGATTTCTGATACCTAGCTACATAAGCCATATAATTTGCTTGCCTGAGTCCCAGAGAGGCTGCCATATACTTTTTTTTTGCCATAGCATCAATATTCCTGGAATCCTTGTCAGGAGGATGTGAAGCCAAGGGAATATTAGCTTTATCACAGGCAGCAGCCTGAACTACCCCAACATGACTGCATTGCTGAGAAAGGAATTCTGTATCAGGGCCTGACAATGTATACCTTTTGTCCATCTTTTTATCTACAGGAGGCACAGAATTAGAGCTTTTAAAATTTTAATTGTTTGTTTCCTAAAAGACTTATGTAAAGGAATAGACAATCTCCTAGACTCTGGAATATCCATCATTTCTACAAAATCAGGCTCCTCTTGCTCATCCACAGCCTCTTCTAAAGGAAGCTGGAGGGTTTCAGCGACTTTTTTATAAAACATAAAATGAGATGGGGACTCAGACAGCATAGGGGGAGATTCTAAAGGTCTGTCTGGGGAGATGTCCGGTTCAATGGGCACACCCAGACCTTCCCAGCCACATTCATACTGTTCATAATCCTCCTCCCCCTCCTCTGGTTCATAAAATTCCTCAATATCATAATCCTGAACCACTGGGACCGGACGAACCGACCTTTTACCAGATAGTGGTGGTTCGGACAGACCCTGAGACAGTGACTGGACAATTTGTATGGCTTTTGCTATCTCTGCAGCAGTTGGAGAAGGAATTTTGGACTCCAGACCTGCTGATTTTCTTGTTTTCTTTACTTGAATTGGTTCCTCAGAACCAGCTTTTCTTTTGCCCGAGAAAGTCTGGCCCTGGTCAGAGGGCACTCCCTCTGGTTCGGTTGGCACCAAACCGGGCTGGCCATCCGGGTCAGCGGACTTTTTGGCCTCTCGTTCCCTGAGCCTGCCAATCTTTTTTCCAGGGTGGCTGCAGGGAAATTCTTACATACCTGGTAGTCTGACTGGAGGTGGTCAAACCTCAGACAATAAACATGACAGTGTGTGGGTCAGCCTTGGCAAAGACTTCCCACAAACATCACAGTGTTGAAACCCAGTGGGCCCGGTTTTTCTTTTGGGTTTCTCAGACATAATGCCAGCCTAACCAAACTTGCCCTTTTAACGGCAGTGCCAGGCAAGACACCCTTATCGTTCCTAACCGTGTCACGGTATTGGAAGAAACCGTAGTAAATCCGTTTTTAGAATCGATAACAACGGGAACCGCACTCTAAAATAGTAACTTTTAGTTTTAAATGAGTTTTAACCCACTGATCGGTTCAAACCAACCGATAACTTACAAGTTCCACACAGACAAAACCTTCATTTACTTACGGTTACCACAGATAGAGCTTTGAATCGAACGGTTTTATGGTTAAATAAAACTATTCTCGGTTAAATCCAACCGAGAAAACACTTTTAAACCGAGAAATGAACCAGCAGAAAGAGAAATTTCCGGAGCGACTGTTCACTGAGGCGGAGTAAAGAATCTGACCGTTCAAGTTTGAAATGACACAGACAGAGCTGCTCTCGTGCCAAAATTCTATTTTGGAATGGTTTTAACCATTTCACTCCGGGGCAGTTCTAGAGCTGGAACAAACTGCTAATGTCTATAATATAGCAAGACTTCATGTTGTTTGAAATAACCTTATTTCTTTTTTTTTTTTATTCTCCTTTTTCTTGGTCAGGCCACCGACTATTTTTCTGCCCTGGTCACATTCCAGAGACCTCACGCCGCCTATAGCTGCCGAGACCTCGGTCACCCCGCTCACCTCGAGGGCGGGGCCGTGGTCACGAACTGTAACCAATTGGGTCCCTGCAGCAGCGGTAGAATTGAGGACCTCCGGAGGGCTTATTCCTTCGGTGGTCCGGCCCGCCTTCCATTTTCCGGTTTTTCTCCCCAGAGGAGGCGGGACGTGCAATGCGCCAGGCGCCTGCCCCCTCTCCCCTTACTGAACGTCGGCAGCGCGAGATCTCCTGGCCTCCGCCAGGAGTCCTCAGTGCTCCGATTGCTGCCCACACCCTCCCCCCGGAGAAGGAGAGCCGTCCACTGGACGCTCCATCCTTCTCCCCCCGGCCAGCCCTCCGACGATCCAGGTCCGTTCCCGAACCCGGGTCGCCGGATAACCTTATTTCAAGGCAACCTCAGAGGCAGTGTTTCTCAGTCAGCAGAGAAAAAATGCTGATGCCCTTTGGGCAGACTCCAGACATCACACCCTCCAGCTCTTTTCCTATTGGCCAATTCAATTTATGAATATTCACGGCTCCACCTTTGGGGCAGTACTACAGGGTCAACTTACTGCAATCAGTTACATAGAAACATAGACTTTGACGGCAGATAAGGACCACTTGGCCCACCCAGTCTGCCTATTTCCATACCTATTGGATAAGCTGCAGATTCTAGTTAACCAACAGCCTACTTCCTGCAACCCCCCACTATAATTGCCTTATGTCTGTTACTGATGTTAAAGGACTCCTGGGGTGAGAATATCTTATTTTCAGTGGTGTCCTGCTTTGACGCGTTGCCCTACCCAATGAAGTTATGCCACTAAGTTCAAAACCCCATTTAAATACATTGAACCGCATACCCAATTTCCTCAGTTTGTAGGCCTGCGTTGAAGAGTACAGACGTCGGTGTCTGTGGTCCAGAAAGATTATGGCATTGGACACTTGGTGGGTAACAACTACGAGGGAGGGTTTTCTTTATTTCAGGTGCGATATTGGGAGATTGGGCACCCCCAGTGTCAGTGTTATATTGGGCAGGGTGTAGGGTAGAAGCCGGCATGAGGGATTGGGCACCCCCATGCCATACGACCAATATGGGTTAGGCTTCAGGGGGGAGGGGGACAGTTACAGCAGGGCAGCAAAAGACACCGAGTGTTTTTTTCTTCTTCAGCTGGGGCTGCGGTGGGCGGGCTGTGGGCGCAGAGTGGGGTCAAAACCGAAAGGGATTCTTTCGCTGTTTCTGCCACTTGACATCCTTCTGGGAGGATGCGACAGAGTCCAAGGTGGCACTGGACTTCTCAATGCATGTGAGATGCCCATCAACACTGGGATTGAAAAGGCTGGTATCCAGGAAGGAAACATCAATTAGCTTTATGCTGGATGTCGGCCATAAAGGTTGATAGTCTCAGCCATGATCGGTGCCTCATGGCCACCACTGCGGCCACAGACCAGGCACAGCAGTCTTCAATGTCCAGGGCCATGTGGAGCTGTTGCCTGGCCGTGGTTTGACACTGATCCTGGGCCATTTTAACCGCCACCTGCAGATCAGTGGGAAGGTAGGGGATGACCTGGTCCAGCATGGCCAAAAGTGCATGAGAAAAGTTGTCCATCATAACCGCAGCACTGGCCTACCGAAGACCCAGGGACGAAGAAGCACAGACTTTCTTTGCTACATGGTTGATCATCTTAAGACTCTTTATTGGAGGCTTGTCAACATCCCCAACATTACCCGAGCATTTGAAGATGAAGTCCACGACCCAACCTTCGGCAAAAGAATGATCGGTGAATCCAGACAGGGACCAGTAGGGACCGCATAACTGCAGACCATATGGGGCGAGGGTGACGGGCAAGAGACCAGGTGCTGCCACAGCTCGAAGTTCGGGCCCAGGATGGCCCCTGTCACGAGGAAGTCAACCCCAGGAGAGTCATCCCATTCCAAGATCTCTGTGAGGGGATGCTTTGCCAGCTTCTGAACTGGTTACAGCAGGATCCCTGTAGAGTCAGAGATCAGGCAGAACAAAGCCCCATAAGAAGAGTGGCCAGGCTCCGAGGCAACTTCCCCACTGGACTCCTGGATGAACCCCGGAGTATGTGAAGAATTCATGGAGGAGCCCCCAAATCCAAGGGTTCTTAGAATACTGAAGACCCCATGTCCCCACTAACAACACGAGGCTTGTCTGTGTAAGAAATCTGCACCGAGATACTCCCAGGAAGGCCTGTGGCAGGGCATGCAGTCATTGTCAGGGTGCCCACCAAGGGCTCTGGGGGTGGTGACTCCACCTAAATGGGATGAGCGGACAGTGTCAGCGGTGCTGGGGGGACTGTCACCGGCTGAGGAACTGGCGACCAGGGCAGTGCCAGAATTCTTTGTGGATCATGGCCTTGGCCAAGAATCCACTGTTGCCAGAAGAGCTCTTCATACCTGCACTGCATTTTAAGGCACAGCCGTTCCTCGCCTGAAGATGAGGAAGAAGATGAAGAGTATCTGCAATGCCTCCTGGCTGAGATTGGGACTGCTAAGAACAATGGGAGTCCTGAGATCTTGATCTAAAAAAAGATCGGGAACGTGACCTCTACTGTTGATGATTTGGTCGACAGGGAGGTGAAGCGAGGGCAGGCATAGGACACCCTGTAGCTCTGGAGGAGTTAGGCTCCTGGAGGGGGAGACTACTGGCTCAGTGGAATGAACCGGACCCTCTTGGGTGCGTGCTGCCAGAACTGGAGTCCTGGATAAGGAGTCATCTACTTCATCCAGCGACAGCGGGTCGACATAAATCTAGACTGGCTGGTCGACTCGCGTCTTGGCTGACAAGCCCGATGGGGTTTCCGTGGAGCTAGTGGTCTAAACTTGAGAATAAGTGTCAGCCGAAGCCAAGGGCTCAAAGACTGTCATGCCCTCAGGAACGAGAGGAATGGGACCTCTCTTGTTCACACGACCTGTGGCAGGATTTTATGGATTTATCCCACTTGGACTCTTGAGAAGGGCCTTCTCCGAGAGTAGGAAGGGATTTACACAAATTCCTGAACGCCCCTGTGAAGGAGGTGCCCAAGCTGGCCAAACCCAAGATGGACGATTAAGCCAAAGCGACCTGGGCTTCTGCCTCTTCAAAGCGGCAAGCTGTGCGGCGGAACCAGTGGCTGCCTCAATTGTCCTACGAGCCTCTTTGGATTTGACCGGGGGTCTTGTTCATCTAGGCGGCTTACTATGAAGTGAGCGTAATGGTCCTCCAAAGTGGAGGGCTGAAAGGTTTGGCACAGACTGCAAGCCTATGGGTTGTGTTCAAGCCTTAGACAGTAAATGCTCATGGAGTGCGGGGTCAGAATGCAACATCTGACTGCAGACCGAGCACCTCTTGAAGCCAAGACTGGCTCTGGCTTCCTCGTGTTCCATATCGGTAGCGAAGAAAAACAGGTTACTCACCTGTAACGGTGGTTCTAGGAGTGGTATATGGTGTTCATCCACACTTCTGTCAGTGTCCTTCCCCTTTAAGGCTTGCCAGAACATCTTCAAGCTGGCTCTTCCCACCCACCCGGTTGGTAACTCCCTTTTTTTTTTCTCCCCCGATTTAAGTGAATGATTCAGAGAATATGGCTATAACAATCGACACCTTAACGTTCTGCGACATCCAATTTCATCCTTACCAAACACCCTCCCTGCTGCCCATGTCCCTATTTAATACATATAATACTTTAAGTTTGATATAAAACTCATGAATGGGAGCCAGACCCTAAGGTACAGCCCATATTGGTTTTCCATTTTATAATGCATTTCTTCAACTCTATGTAAATCTATCATATCCTGAACCCACTCTACAAAAGATGGAGGAGATACATCTTTCAAATGAACCAATATAAGTTAATTTGCCAACAACAAACTCACAGAACATCATTTCATGACATCCCCTAAATCCACCCCATCTCCTCCCAGTCCAAACAAAGCGATTCCCGGGTCAAATGGAAAATCCTGCCCATTAATTTTCCCCAATAACCCAAATATTTTTTGCCAAAATGATTCCAACTTGTGACAGGAAGCCAGCATATGATTCAATGTACCTCTAACCTCCACACATCTTTGTACACAATTCTGAATTATTAACACTTATTTAATCTCACCGGTGTCAAATACGTTCTATGTAATATATTTATACAGATTTGTTTTAACCTATTATTCTTAAATGGAAGGTCTTCCAAATTAATTAAAGAGTCCCACCTAATATCTGATATGAATTGTCCTCTTTCTTTTTCCCAACTTTGCTTAAGACTACCCAAAGAGACCGATCTATCCTTTTCCCTCAAGTACTGATAAATTTCACCAATTAAATGTTTTAAAGAATACAAATTATCAAAAAAAAAAAACTGCAACCCCCCTTAATAACCAATAATGATTTTTGATTATTCTTACATATAAAGTTCCTTACCTGAAGGTATGCAAAAAATGCTCTATTAGATAAATCATACCTATCTCTTAACTCATCAAAAGAGGAAAATCTGTCTTCAATCAAAAAATCTTGCAGCGAACGCATGCCTTTTTCCCCAATTCTTTTTGTATTAATCCCCTACCAACAGATGGGAGAAAATGTTTATTACTGACAACAGGTGACCTATAAATTGATTTATTACTTCCCCCCAACAATCTCCTAGCCAAAAATTTAGGCCCACTTTGTAGATTTTATTGAATGAAGAATTTTAGCATACCAAAAAAACAGTTAGGCTTACTTATATTAACCCCTAGACAGTGTCCCAAGAATGAAAACGGAACTTTCTCTGCCCCAATCTGAAAGCAAGTTGGCATTGCCTCTCTTTCCTGAGCCCGATATCCAAAACACTCCAATTGAGACGCCAAATAATAATAATATTCAAAATTAGGTAAAACTAGCCCCCCCCCCTTCCTTTGATAATTTTTTAAAGGCAATTCTTGGTGTCTTTTGTTTCCATAAAAATGTATTAATTGCCCTATTTAAAGTATCAAAAAATACGTCAGAGATAATGATAGGAACAGTCTGAAACAAGAACACCCATGGCAGAATATCCATCTTAACAATATTAACCTGCCCAATCAACACTAAGGGGAGATTTTGCCACCTTATAAGATACTCTTCCATTTTAAGAACTGGAATAAAATTTTTCTCATATAATATATTTAAATCTGAAGAAACGTAAACCCCCAGATACTTCATATATGGTTTATGATAAGTGTATAATAAATAATCTCTAGTTACTACGCTTTCCTCCAAGTTCACCACCGCCTCTGTCTTGCCCCAATTAACTGTATATCCCGAAAACCTACAATATTTCGCAAATACTTCTAACAGATGGTCAAAGTCCTTGGCTGCGTCGGTCAGGAACAACAAAATGTTGTCTGCGTACAATGATATTTTATGTACCTTTCCTCCTACCTCAACTCCCCTGACCTGAGGATCTTTCCTCACCAATACAACCAATGATTCTATAAATAAAGCAAAAAGCAGGGGTGACAAAGGACACCCTTGTCTAGTGCCTAGTTCTAACTGAAAATAACATGAGCAATTCTGGTTAGTCTCAATTGAAGCCAGAGGCGCATGATAAATCAATTTTATCCATTCCAAAAATTTTCCCTTGATGCCGAAACACTTCAATAAGCAAAATACAAATTCCCACCTCACCCTATCAAAAGCTTTTTCAGCATCAAGGGAAAGAACAATCAATCCTATATCCAATGCTGGATCTAATTCAGTAAATTGACTGCCCGTCTAACACTATGATTTAATCTTCTGCCAATCACAAATCCACTTTGCTCCATATGGACAATTTTTGGAATAACACACGCTAACCTACTGGCCAACATTTCAGCAAATATCTTGTAATCATTGTTTAACAATGAAATAGGTCTATAAGAACCACATAATCCTGGGGGTTTATCCTTCTTCAGAAGCAAAATAATAGATGCTTGATTGAAAGTTGGTGGAAAATCCTTATGTGTCTGAAAATTCTTAAACAAATTAAATAGTAAAGGGGCAAGATCTTCCCGAAAATATTTATAAAATTCCGAGGAATACCCAACTGGTCCTGGTGTTTTATTATTTGACATATTAATTATGACATTAATCTCGGTGTAACCCCCCTGCAAATGGGGGTTCCCAAAAGACTTCCAGGAGCTTGCTTGAATGCTCCAAGCCTGTATGGTGTTTGGCATTTAAGCCATTTATCAGTGAGTGTTTTAGAGCCTCTGGTACTGTCTCTTTAAGAGCTGTCTGCTTGCAGACATAATTAGTTGTATGGGGGGACTGTGTGCTTCTCTGTTTGAGTACCACTCGAGCTGCTGCTAATTCACTCCATTTTGCAGTCACTAGAGTGCAAAGGGAACCTATCTGAAAGATGTAACTGTTTGCCAGAAATCATTTAGAGTAATAATGAAATTACAGTTTGTCTAACCTGCTTTCTTTGCAGTCAGAACTGTGTCTGCCTAGTTCCCCATTCTGGTTTTGAACTGCTGAACTGGACCAATCAGTGTGGGGTAAGCTAGCTCTAAAATGGTGCCTTGGGCGATCAGAACTTGGACTCATAATCTGAGCCAGCCACAAGAGGATTGTATGGGCAGTGACCCTGAGAGATGTAGTTTAGACTTCGGCGCCTTTTTGGACCAACAGGAGCAGTCTATTGAGAGTGACAGCCAATCCAGTCAAGAACTGGGAGGAACTCAAAGGAAGTGCCCGGTTTTGTCTGTTGGAGTTTCAGTTTTTAGCTCTGGCAGTGAAGGGGAAAGGAACCCTGTGCTCCTTCAGTGCACAGTTTTAGTCGGGAAACGTGTGTAAGGCCCAGAGTTCGGTCTGCAGCTTGTGTAACTGCTTGTTAGGACTGAATCCGTCCTGTGAAGAGAATCAAAGGATATCTGAAGAGTAGAAACCAGGCTCACCTGTAGAAGACTGGAGAAATTGCTGAATTGCACTCGGTCTGTCAGAAACTGAATCTGCTGTGTGTTCTCCGGGTATTGTGCAGTAATTGCGATCAGGATAGAGAAGCAGCCTGCCTGGTATAGTACTTTCTTTTTGCCATATAAATGTGTGAGGAGTCTCGTGGAGCTCAAGAGTAGCCCTGCTGACATTGAAGGACCCTATCTTGTTTGGAGGTCGTGAGTACTAATTCAGGGTCGCTCCCTGTTGAATTGCCACATTGAATCCAAATAGAATTACTGTACTGCTAACTGTTTAACTAATTTTTCTTTTCTCTGTGTGAAAGGGCCCCTACCAGTTGCCACGGTTTGGACTAGCCACTAGGGCTTGGGTACCCAGGGACAGTAACTGGTAGGGATAGGCCTGTGCACAGAGCCATAGGTAGATGAGTAAAGTATAAGCTAATTAACCTGATTTTCCCCTGTCCTTGTTATATTCCCCCTAAATAAATCAGAGCTGCTTGTTTCAGCAAAGTTATACTGCCTGAGGTATTTGTCTATGTTAAAGTATTGTACTGTAATTGTTGCACTGTATCTTATTTTACAGGAGGTCCCAGGGCCTGAACCAGCCCTGGGGCTAAGTGTATACTGTGAAGGTAATTCTGATATATTGTGTGGGCCACTAGTGGGAAGAAAGGGGGTTGCAGTGTCCCAGAGGGCTGTGACCAAGTAAGTTTAACTATTGCAAACCCTGACCTCTGGGTGGAGGCACCCGCCATTGGATCCAGGCCCCTCAACCTGTTAGTGGCAAGTCAGGCAGGGGTAGTAGCCCCTGGGATAGCGCCATCTAGGGGTTACATCTGTCATTGATATTTCCATGTTCAGACCCTCACTATCCAACTCCAGAATCATGGGTAAATCAATCCTTTTATCTAGTCCTCAGTCTCCAGACTATCCACTAACCCCTCCTCTTTATACTGATTTTTATAGAATTTTTGAAATTCCACATTAATCTGATTTGTGTCAAAAATCTTTTTCTCCCTCCTCTCCCCTCTAAAGTAACAACATAAATTCTATTCTGATTATCCTGTATCTTTAATTGCTATGCCAACAATTTAGATGGTGTTATCTGTACAAAACTAATATTTTGCCCTAGATCTATACATCTGTTTTTCCACCTTTTCCCGACTAATGTTTCCAATTTTTCTCTTAAGAACATCATTTCTATTTTAATTTCATCAGTTCCTAATTCTGCATAACGTTCCTTTATAAAAATCAATTCTTATTCCAACTGATCTAAGTATCGTTGATTCTTAATTTTAACCATATTTTAATAGCTTATAATGGAGACTCTCAAATATGCCTTAAGGGCCTCCCAAATAGCCACCCAAGAACAGCTATTGAGGGAGTTATGTTGCAAAAAAGACCTAATTTCTTTTCCCATAAAGACCCCAAACTAAGAGTCCTGTAATAACGTATTATTAAATCTCTAGCTTCTTGATCCTGAAAATGCATTTTTTAACAGATCTTGCTCCATATAACATGAAGCATGATCTGAAATCAAAATAGCATTATATTTTACAAACACTACAGATTGCAAGAGAGACCCTGATAAAAGAAAATAATCAATCCTCAACAAACGATTATAAACATTTGAAAAAAAAAAAGAAAATTTCTTCAAATCTTGATACAAAGCCCGAAACAGGTCCAACAAAGCCAAATCCTTAGTATAGTTATTTATAAGTTGTACCAATCTTATTTTACATTCTGGGGCTGAAAGCACCCTATCTAACTGAGACAGTGCTACATTAAAGTCGCCCCCCTATTATCACCGGAGCGTCTGAAACTGCAACCTGTATAAAATATTGGTAAAAAAAGACAGATTTTCCTCATTTGGAGCATATATATGAATAAAAAAAAAGACAGCAAACTGCCCCACAGTAAGTTTTCACTCACCCATCCTCAGTATCCACCTCAGAATGTTCAACCTTAGGGTTTAGATGCTTTTTAATAAAAATAGCAGCCCCTCTTACATTACCTGAAAATGACGTTAAAATACCTACTGCTTTGAAGAGGTTAGAAAAGTACACCACATCCTTTTTTCCCCAAAATGCGTTTCCTGTAGCAAGACACAATCAACTCTTTTCTTCTTTAAATAATTAACAATTTATTTGAGCTTAATCCTATCTCTGGCTCCCTTCACGTTCCAAGTCAGTATTCTAAAAGCCTGAGTCATTATATAGCAGAAGAAAAATTATTTCCCATTTTAACCCCTAACACAGGCGGCAGGAAAACATCCCCAACTAGCCATATCCCTTTCTCATTCACGCTTAAATAAACCACATTTTTAATTTTTACCAAATACCCCTTTTTATCGTAGACACCCTATTAGTCAACCTTATAATCCCCCCCCATTACCTATTCCCCTTTACAGGCTTTTCTGTCCACAGAAAAACCTTCTCCCTACCCTACCAAACTCTAAGATAGCTTACTTTAAGCTGTATGTATAGATGTTATATCTTGAGCTGCTTCTGCCTCCCCCATTACACATATTTTCCTATCTAATTACCATCTAAATACCCCCCACATCCCCCTACAGACCTGTGAGTCAAGGAGTTGTAAATTCAGTAAATCCCCTATCGTGTAAAAAGTTCTTGCCTCTTGAGGTGTGGAAAAAAAATATTTTTCCCTCTATACAAATCCTAAGTTTTGCAGGATGAAATAGAGGCGAAAGAGATACCACTTTTCCTTAACTGATCTCAAATACCATCAAAAGATTTGGCATACTCAGAGAAGGGGTGTGTCAGGAAATGCCAGCAATTTCATTCCTTGTATACCAAGCCTTTTTCTTTCCTTGCTTTAGCCAAAATCTCCTCTCTGTCTTGGAATCGCAAAGTTCTGATACACATAAATCTAGGCCTGCCATCATCCCTTCACTGCCCAAACACTCTGTATGCCCTATCTATCTCAATTTTATCCTCTGGATAGTTACGTCCCATTATTAGCGTTAACATTTGTTCACAATAGGACAAAGAATTCTCCCCCTCAAGCCCCTCTGACAAGCTACTAATCTTAATATTCACTCTTCTTAACCTAGCCTCCAAATCTTCAACTTTATCTTTTAACATGACCAATTCTGTTTGCAGTAACCAAATCTGTTGTCCTTTAAGGCATCATATCTTCCATATTAGACACCTTTTGCTCCACCTGATCTGTTCGCAATACAGCTTCATTCATTTTTTTTTCCCACTGTATCAGAGAATTTTTTGTCCAAAGAAGCTATTGCCATATTTACAGTATATTGGCAAAACCTAATCTAAATTTTTCTAACACTGAAGTACTTTCTATATTAGCAGATGCTCCCCCAGAAATTTCTTGGGGGGGAGGCAGGTCTAGTGAAATCTGCCTCCTGTTTTTTCTTTCGTCTAATAGTCCACCCTCTCCTTTATTATGTTTCTCTGATTGTTTAGATTGCCTTGTTTTTACTGAGAAGGCCATTTCCAAGTTTGGACATACAGTTTTTTGACACACTGGAGACTTTAAATATGTCACAATGGGCAGCTGAAATAATGAAGCTGGAGTTTTAATAGTTTTTTCCCAGTAGTCCACAATGTCACACTCTCTGTATTAACAGCTTGTTTATCCGTTTCCTGTTTACTCGCACATTCTGAGATCGAACTTTCAGTATTATACCCTCTTTTACAAACAAGCTCTTCCTTTCTCCCCCTTCCCTCTTCCAGCAAACACATCCTCTGACAAAAAATTTCCCCTTTCTCAACCAACATCCACAAATAACCTGTCCTGCTCCAGAACACCCTGTTTCAATTCACCAGCAGCCCCAAATAACCTTGTTGTGGATAGGTAATTCTCCGTTTGGATGCCCAGAACACATATTTTCTTCATTCAGTTTTTTCAGTTCATCTGCACTTCCCCTCCAGAGCGAGTCATTAAAATGTTCTGCCCCAATAGCTCCCGGAGAAATAAAAGAAGTATCTGACATACCTGCTACTTGGGCCACATCACTACCAAACGGTTTTACCTAATTTTTTAAGTATACATCACCCAACAAATTAGATTAATTCGGGGCTGTATTCGTTCTCCTCAGTCGGCGTTTTCCAACCGACAGTTCTGGCTTGGGACTGTGTCGCAACACCTCGGGAACACGCCAAAACTTTTTAGACATACCCAGTGCAGAGAAAAGATAACTACTGACAAGTTCCTAAATTACAGGACTCACCTTTACAAAAAAAAAAAAAGCTTCATCGAATTTGGACAGAAGGGTATTCATTTAAACCGAAAAAAAGACAAACAGAGGGAGCATTCTATGAAGCTCTCAGTTCACACAGCTCCTGCATTCAGCCTGCCATCTTGTGCGCATGCCTGAAATGTCCCGACAGAGCTCCTAGGTGGTAACTCCCTTGGCACTGCCCTGTGATGTCAGATCTTGCCCGCTTGAAGCCAGACCGGTGTGCTACTTGCCAGGGGAAGCTGGGTGGGCAGTGTGGATGAACACCATATACAACTCCTAGAACTACTGTTACAGGTGAGTAACCTGTTTTTCTAGGGATGTGGATATGGTGTTCTAGCCACACTTCTGGCAGATTCCGAGTAGTTCTCCGGGAGGAGGGAGGGAAGGCGCACAACCCCTACTTAGGGAACAGAGATTGAAGAACTGAGGCCCCAAAACCAGCATCTTCAAGGTCAATGTGTTAGTGGGAAATGAAAGTGTGTACTGACCTCCAGGGAGCAGCTCCGCAGATTTCTTGGATAGGAACATCCCTGGAAGCAGCCGACTGATCCGTCTCTCCCTGAATCTTAGGCAGGACTGGAGTCCTTGAAAAGGAGGTATCAGCCTCTTCGGGCGACAATGGGTCGACTGGCTCAAGAAACATCTCAGCTGGAAGAGACCGTGGAGCCGGCGGCCTGGGCCAAGGATTCAACCATAGTCAGAATCTCCAGAGAAGTGTGGGAATGGGAGGCCTGATAGTGCTCTAGATCCAATGATCAACAGCAAGACCGCTTCTTGGTCTCTTTTTTAGACTTTAATTTATGCTTAGTGCCCGAGGGACCCTGCTTATGGGTGGGAAGGGCCTGAAACAAATCCCTGAATTCCCCTGTAAATGAAGCACCCCAGGAGAGTGGCAGAAAGGCCGAAGCCAAGGAAGCTTGAGCCGCGGCCTGAGCCACGGCTTGCTCAAATGGCGCAAGTTGCTTGGCAGATGCTGGGTGTCCTTGGATTTTATATGTGGGTCCCAAACATCCAGACGAACTCGGAGCAGGCGGGCATGATGATCCCCCAATGTGGACAGGTGGAAAGTGCGGCAAATGTCACAGGCCTGAGGATCGTGCTTGTGGCCCTAACAGTAAATGCACATCGTGTGCAGATCCATCCAGGGAATCTTCTGCCCGCAGGCATATTTCCGTAATCCAGGAGCAAACTTTGCGTTGTCCATATCAATGGCAAAAAGGAAACAGTCTGAAGACAAACTATTTGAAAATCCGAAGATTTAATCGGCAAAGGGCCTTCTCAGTGTGGGAGCAGTAAGGAGGGAACCTTCTTCTTCCAGCGGAAAGGAAGATCTGATGTCACAGGGCAGTATCAAGAAAGTTACCATCTGTGTGGGTGAGAGGAGCCAGCTTGAAGACGTTCCGGCAAACCTTAAAGGGGAAAGGAACACTGCCAGAAGTGTGGATAGAACACCATGTCCAAGTCCCTAGAAAGAAAATACAGTTACTTACTGTAACAGTAGATCTTTGAGAGGAACTCTTGCAGCAGGCTATAACCATTAGAACTAAAGCCGCAGGCCATAGGACCCACCAGAAAAATCTTAGCTAGCAGCACCCAGCAGGGACTGTCCCCTGATGTCAGCTCCACCCCGACGTTGGCCATGCTACATAAGGGGGCAGACCCCGGCTCCACCTCAGTTCCCCCACCAAGACCCACGAACAGACCCCAGTGAGTGAAAAAAGCAAAGCCTGTCGATGATGTGCTGAACATCTCACCCGAGGGATGGAGGGCCGGAAAGCAGTGCCTGCTGCAAGAGCTCCTCTTGAAGATCTACTGTTACGGTAAATTCTTACATAACTGTACTATATTACTTCGAGTGGGAGCTCTTGCAGTGGGCTATGACCATTAGGACTGAATCCCAAGCAGTCGCACGCCAAAGAGATGCCTTACCCCGGGAGGAGGAAGGATGGAATAAAGCTGACAACACAGCAAGTCAGGACAGGAGTCCCTGAAGGACTGCCAAGCCGAAACCAGCACGGTGTCTGGAATCAATGTCCAGGCTGTAGTGCTTCACAAAAGTGTGCACAGAATTCCAGGTGGCTGCCGCACAGAAGTCCCTTATGGAAACATTCTTTAAAGGTGGCAAAGGAAGACAAAATTCCCCTGGTGGAGTGACCCCCAACAGGGCCCGGAAGGGGGTTCTTGTGCTTCTCATAACAAAACACAATACAGTGGACAAGCCACTTAACAATAGTCTGTTAGGACGCTGGTTTGCCCAAGTGTTGTGGCGCAAAGGCCACAAACAGTTGCTCCGATGTACGGTGTGTAGCCGTGCACTTGAGATAGTACCTCAGCGCTTTGTGAATGCCCAGTGTGTGTAGGACAGCTTCTCCCCTATTGGAAGGAGAAGAAAAATAAACTGGAAGGTCAACCGACTGGTTGAGAGTCAACTCCGAGACCACTTTAGGAAGGAATTGTTCTAAGGGAAACCCTTTCCCTGTGAAAAGCCAAATAAGGCTCTTTCCGCATCATAGCCTAGAGCTTGGGAAACTCTTCGAGCTGAGGTAACAGCAACTAAGAAACAAACCTTCCAGGAAAGGTAATGCAACTCGCTATCAGCCGCTGGTTCAAAGTGGGTGGGGGGGGGGGGAGAGTGAGCTTCTCCAACACGAACAGGAGGTAATGGGAGGTCTCATATGCAGAATACCCCATAAGAAGGTGCGGGCCACGTCCAGTTGGGACAAGGTTCTATCCCCCAAGAGGACATGATATGCAGAAATGTCTCACATGGTTCCCTTTATCGAAGAGTAGCTCAAGTCCTGTTGGTATAAGGAAAGGAGATACTGTAATGCTGAGTTCACCGGGCAGGTAACGGGGTCCAGATCGTAAGACGATGCCCATAAGCAGAAACGTTTCAACTTCATAGCATAACTGGAGCGAGTAGAGGGCTTCCTCACCGAGATGAGTACGTCCGCCACCTCTTGGGAGAACCCGTACCTTGATTTTGCGATGTCTGCAGGAACCAAGCATGAAGGTGCAAAGATTGAAGATCTGGGGTGGACCAGCGTGCCCCAATCCTGGGACAGCAACTGTGAGCATATTGGCAGCGGAACTGGAGGTTCCGAGGACAACTGCTGACGTAGTGGGAACCAAATCTGCCGAGGCCACAATGGGGCAATTAGAATCATCCGAGCCCCCTCGGCCTGTATCTTCAACAGTACTCTCTGAATGCGAGGGAAGGCATAAATAAACCTCCCTGCCCAACAACAGGACAATGCATCTGGCAAGAAAGCACCAGGCGCGAGCTCTCGTGAGCAGAAAGTTGGCAGTTTGGTGTTACGTGGGGAAGCAAAGAGGTCCAGCTCTGGATGACCCCATGTTTCGAAGAGCTGGTCCATTACTGATTGTAGCAACTCCCACTCGTACGTCTTGGACTGAGACCTGCTTAGGCTGTCTGCCAAGTCATTTTGGATGCCTGGAACGTGCACTGCAGACAGAGAGATGTGACGCTCCAGCGCCCAGTACCAGACTCTCATCGCCTCCCTGCATAGGGGGTAGGAGTGCGTTCCCCCTTGCTTGTTGATGTAAAAGATGACCGTCATGTTGTCCGTCTGAACTATGAGAGAGCTTGGATCCCCTTACCAGTCCCGTGAACTCAGTATTGCAGTATCTCCTCTCCTTATACCAACAAGGCTTGAGCTACTCTTCCATTAAGGTGCACATGTGGGCCATTTCTGCATATCATGTCCTCTTGGGGGATAGAACCCTGGCCCAACTGGACATGGCCCGCACCGTCTTATGGGGTATTCTGCATATGAGACCTCCCATTAGGGATTCTGTCCCTCCCTAGGACCTCCTGTTTGTGTTGGAGAAGCTCACTCCCCCCCCCTCCACTTTGAACTAGCGGCTGATTGTGAGCTGCATTACCTTTCCGTTTTTTGCATGGAGTCTAGCAAGGTATTGGCTAGTTCCTATCCTCTCTCCCACAGCGCATTCTGGTACTGGACTGTATGCGTAAGGAAGTTGAGGGATCTAATGGAGCAGGTGGAGGTAGAGTAGACTTTCTTGCCCACTTGGTCCAAGTAGCAGGATTCCGGGTCAGGAGGTTGGGAGCTGAGGTGCTTAGGCTGCTTAGACTTATCATGAGCAGCCGTAATGAGCGATGAGTCCACCTAAGGGTGCTCCACCAGGAAAGGCTCATCCCTCAGGGCTCTATACAGCCTGTCTGACTTCTTCGGAATGGCCAGGTAGGATGCTGTTTGCTTCCAAGTTATCCTGGTGTGGCCTTGGAAGGTGTCCACTAAAGGAGGCACCACCCGAGGCTTGGGCTCCTTCTGCCTTAGGCAATGGGCCAGTTGATGGTCTTCTGGATCCAGGTCCTCTGTCTCCCATTCACTGGAGGCTTGGATGTGCCTCATGACATCCATAAAAGTTGGATCATTATGAGGCGAGCGGGGTAAGTCCTTCTCCCCCGGGGAATCCCCAACCCCCAAGAAGGATGAGGAGGAAGCAGAAGACGACCTGCTACTAGGCCTAGACTAGCCTGAGCTGTGTTCAGGACCCCCCCCCGGCTCGAGCTTCGGTGGCTACCTAACCGACGTTGGTCCAAGGACCAACGCTGGCTACGGGACCGACACAGCAACTACCGATGCCGGCCTGGGGACCAGCATTAGGAGTGGGATCGGCTCTTGGGCTGAGACCGGGACCGACGACGGCTGCCCAACTGACAGGAGCGCCGATGATGGTCCTCAGACCGAGACTGGGAATGAGCCTTCAAGGGCGCGTGAGGCAGCGGCCGCTCGGGGGTCTTCTTCGGAGAATGAGCAGGAAGGCCCTCAGGCTCACGGTTGTCCAGCCGGTCGGCAACTGGTGTCGGGTCTGGCTTCGGTGGAGTCTCCTCATTTTTCACCTGACTCCACCAAAAACAGAAGAGGTCTTGCAGCTCCTCTTTGTTGAAAACAGCAGCCACTGTTCCCAGGAAGGGACCCAGAGAAGCCGGAATGTCCAATAGGGCATGAGTGGGGGAGTCCCCAGAAAAGCCCTGCAGGGTGGAAGGCCTGGCGGTTGCTGGAACCTTAGTGGGTGCCCCTTCTGCAGGGGTGTTTTCCACCGGCGTTGGTACCGCGTCCAGCAGCGGTTTTACAGGAGGCGGTGCCGAGGTGTCCTTGTCACTCGGCGGCTTGCCCAAACCAGGCGAAGCCGAGGCCTTCTTGGGCAGGGCCGAGGCTTGTGCCGAAGAGGCCTTGGGAGTCACACGAAGTGGCACCACCTTAGGTTTTGCCAGTTTATCTCCTGATGGTCCTGCCTTGATCAGTGTCGGATTTTTGGCGGGACGGCTCAGTTTCTTAAGAGTCTTCTTTGTGGTGTTCCCCCAAGCCCAAGGAGGAAGTGGCTTTCCGAGGGGGGGGGGGGAGAGAGCGGGAATGGGGCCGAAGATGGGAACGGCGCTACAGTCCTTGTCCCGAGAGAGCTTGAGGGGCTTGTCCTGGTGTTTGCCCTTGTCCCCTGAGGTGTGCAGGACATCCATCTGCTGTTCTAATAGATGGGCTTTTAGGGCCTTCAGGCATCGAATTCTTGTCCTGCTGATAAAGCCTCTACAGGTCTTGCAGGCAGTGCTGTCATGGTCTGGACCCAGGCAGAAGACGCACTTGGAGGGGCTGTCTTTTGATGGTATCTGGTGCCCACAAATGAAAATTACGCACCTACCGTAATTCCTGATCTTCTCTTGTATCTTCACCATTCATTACTTACTGGGTGTTAGCGGGCGCACCGCCACGAGCTTTTTTTTTTTTTTTTTAATTTAGCCTAACGGCACCGCCTCGAGAGTGACGCCACGCGCGAGGGGCATGCTGAGTAGCTGACCTCCTCCAACTCAGTTCTGTGAGCCGGAGAGGCAAAAGTGAGAGTAGAGAATATAGATAGCGAGGCAAGATAGCCGAGGGATAGCAAAGCAAGGAAGAATGAACTGAAAAGGAATCCAAGCGATGGAGGAAGACAGAGGAGATAAAGTATCCCTAGCCTAGGATTCGCAGGGCCTCCTTACCTGGGCGACTCTAGGAGGAGAGATAAAGTAAGGAGATGAGAAAATAGAAGAAGAAGAAGAAAGAGAAGAGAGAGATGGGATGTTGAAGGACCAGAATGCCCAACGAGCATAGTTAGCTGAGCTGAAGGTCTACCAAGAGGGAAGCAAAATCCCCGGAGATAGAGCTGAAGAGAAGGTTCACCAAACCCACTAGACAGACTCTGGAGGGCATAGTCCTTATCCTCAACATGCCATTGTTATTGATACCCCTTCGGGTTCCTGGCGCGACAGGCCTAGAATTGCGAGACACCGAGGAGGAAAAGGAACCCCAGACAGCAGGAGAGTGCTGCTGGGACTTAGAAAAGGAAATGTAAGCCTTTCAGGCGTTTTAAGCATAGAAATGGGACTCAGACAGACTGGCCAAGGCTTAGGCTGGTCGGGATTGGATATGGTCAACAGCTCTTCTGTAAAAATTGTCCAGGAGGACACTTAAAAGGAGAAACCAAATTGCAAACTAAGCGAGAAGGAGATTACCTTCTCATTTCCTCTCGCTTGTTTTTCCTTTTTTTTTTTTTACAGAAGAAATTTGAGGTTGGTTGCATGACCCCAAAACCAAGGTGCCTATAGCAGTCGAAAAGAGTTCCTCAGCATTTTTTCCTTTTTTTTTTAAAACAAAAAGGAACAGACGTGCTCGTGCTCTCTGCTCTGCAGGGCAAGAATAGAGGGGGTTGATTCCAGGGCAATATCTGGAACACGGATTGCAGGATCAACTGAATAGCCTGAACCAGGCCAAAACCCCAGAGATGTCTTGTCAGGATAACGGCAAGAGATAGTTGTGCAGTCTGATCGCCAATGCAATCCACTTAGATGGCCCACAAATCTTAGAGTAATTAATTTTTCTGAAAATTAGAACCCCCAAAAGAAGGATTTTTTTTTTTTTGAAAAATTACAATTTTTCCTAGTTTTAAGAAAAATTTTTTTTTTTTTGCAGAGAGAGGAAGGAGACGGGAGGTGGAGAAGCCACAGGAAGAGGCCACTGAGGGATGGTAGGGCGGAGTAGTAATGAATGGTGAAGATACAAGAGAAGATCAGGAATTACGGTAGGTACGTAATTTTCATATCTTCCTTGTCAATCTTCACCATTCATTACTTCCTGGGTGAGTATTAAGTTCCTCTTCCCTGGAGGGGAAGAGGTACATCCTGAGGGAACAAGACCCCAGCCTTCTGCTGGTGAGAAACAGAAGGAGAAGACCCTGGCTTATTCAGAAAGCCTAAGTGGGAGAAGAGCTAGGAGGTGCCTCCCAAGACGAGGGAGACGGAGGGAGCCCCTGTAAAGTCTCCTAGCTCTGGAAGAGAAAAGACGGGCCCCCGGACATGGAGCGAATCACCCACGCCTGGCCAGGGGTGACAACCTGGAAAGACGGAGCCATGCTGTCCGCTTGATGCAGATCGCTGTCCCGCAAGCCTGGAAGCCACCTCATTACGCCATAAGATGCCCTTGCTTGTGTCTTGCCAGCTCCAGGCCTACGCGGAGAGGGCAACGGCTCGCCTGGTTTGCTCCGTGTCAGCATAGATGCCAGCAGCTGGGACATCATCACAAATGTCGGTTATAGGCAGCGTGGTGAGCCTGATGTGATGCAATACATGCACTCTGCATTCAGAAGAAGAGAACACTTTCTCGCCCTCCAACGGTCGAACTGGAGAGAGTCCGAATCTGGTGGCGGTCGTGGCGCCAGGCACGCGCCCAGAAGGAGTATCCAGTATACCAAACCTGAGGACGGGTTGGGAAGGGAACTCAGAGACTCAGAGGGGGGCACAATACTCACGCTGGCAGTCCGCTCGGGCTGGGGAAGAAGCGGCAGGAACTGCCAGGACCGATAGACGCCTCCTGGAAGGGATAGGCCAGGAAGGTACCACTAGATGCTGGGCACTGAATTCACCAAGGAATTCACGCTGCTCCCTGCTCAGTATTGTCTCTCGAACATAGGAAATCCGGAGATCCCTCACCATCCTCGAGGAAACGCTGATATTCTGTGAAATCAGCATCGGAGGACAGATGAGCAGGGGTTCCTCCCTCAGAGGAGGGAGACGAGGATGATGGGGAGCTGGAATGCTCAGAGGATTCCTATGGTGGGGAGAGTCGAAAGACCCGCTCATGCATGTATCTAACATATGAGGGGAAGGCCGCTGCAGAACCTCTGAACTGCTCCCAGGATAACGGACCCGTAGGACCGACATGGCCCGGGAGCGGGGGTGGTGAAGGCAGAGAGATGGGAGAGGGCACCTGCGAGGAGGCAACTGTCGCTTTGAGGGCTCTGGAACCGGGAAAGGAGCCCTAGTAGGGTGATTCGGATATCAAACCAGGCCGCAGAACGGAACTCTGGGGAAGCGGAGCCTGGAAGAGCCCTGGGGGAGAACCTGCCCTATGACGACGCCGGGACTGCATGGATCCAGAAGGGCAGTCCAGACAAACGCCGCCGGAGGACACCCTGGAACCCTGGGGGAGGGACGGGCTCTGCACTGCTCCCGGCCACCCCCTGAGGTGGCCAAAGAAGACCGGGCAGCAGGCCGCCTGCCCCTCAACCCTCGGATTCCGAGAGGCCCTCCTCCCCACTGCAACGCCCCCTGTCCCCTAGAGGAGGCAACAGCACCCGGGTGGGTGGCCGCCACCAGCTCCAGAGAGGGGAGCCTCTCCGTCACCCCCACGCCTGCCCCCGGGACCTCGGCCACCCCAGCCGAAGAACCCTCAGGAGACGATGGCAGGGGGACAGAGGGAGGGGCTCAGCGCCTCGCCTGGTACCCTAGCCACCGAGGACCCAGATCCCAAGAATGGGTGCCAGGATGGGTCCACATCTGAGTCATCGCCCTCCAAGGAGGACGAGACCAGCAGGACCTCGATGCTGGCCACCCCAGGGGTCCTCGAGGCCACGGGGCCGCGAACGCCCGGGTACTCAAGGGCGACGCCTGCCGCCCCCCCACGCCGCAGCAGGAAGGGCTCAACCCCACACCCCAGCGGCCCGCAGGCCCGCACCGCCCGGGAAGGGAAGGCCAACGCGCCCGCCGCAGCGCTGGGAGGCGAGGGCATCAGTCGACGGCGCCGCCATGTCCACCGCACCGCTGAACGGCGCTGGTGGCCAAAAGCGCACCGCCAACGGCGCCGTCGACCACCGGCGCCGCTGTAACGCGCCAGATTCAGCGGCGCTAACGGCGCCATTTTATCACCGCACCGCCAACGGCGCCGGATCCGGCGTGAGCTGAACGGCGCTGCTGGATTACCGGCACCGCAAACGCCGGATTCAAACTGCGCCATCGAGCGCCGAGGGTCCACCCAAGCCGGGCCCAAAAGCCAAGGGCCTTTACATCGGGGGAGCTCTGCACCCAAGAGGTGACTGCCGAGGCGTGTCAGCGCCATGCCCCGGGAGGGGCTACAAGCTCTAACACCACGGAAGGGCCCTCCTCGGCAAGATAGGATGAGGAAACCCTCCTCCTCGGACCGTATAGGCCCGAGGGACCCGGAAGGGCCTAAAGATCTCGGCCCGAGATTCCTGTGAGCACGCCCCCAAGTCGGCAGGGCCTTGCCGAGCTTGAACGCCGAGACTTCGAGGATGCGACGGTCCATCGAGAAACAGGCGCCGCATCAATCCATATCATGGTTGGTCCCAGGCAACGGCGGCAACGCCATGCCGTCCAAGCGACGAAATGCCGCCACAGGAGCACGGACGCAAGATAGGGCGCGGGTCTGCCTCGGCGAACGCTTAGCTCCAGAACCGACATAACGCGAAAACCGAGACTAAAACAGTAGGAAATACACCCGCGCCAAAGAAAAAGAAAA
This sequence comes from Neoceratodus forsteri, assembly GCA_016271365.2. Classification (NCBI taxonomy): domain Eukaryota; kingdom Metazoa; phylum Chordata; order Ceratodontiformes; family Ceratodontidae; genus Neoceratodus; species Neoceratodus forsteri. Next base: position 733,950,532 of record CM057450.1, read on the forward strand.
AGAACAGTTTTTACCGTGACGTAAGGCCGAAAGTGTCAGGAAAACGGAGTCGAGCTCTGCTAAACTACCAGCGCTCTGGCTGGACAGGTGCTGCCTCGGCGGCGGGAGAAACAGAACTGAGTTGGGGGAGGAGTCGGTCGCTACTAACGCCGCCTCGCGATGACGCTACCTCGAGCGGTGCCGTTAGGCAAACTTCAAAAAAAAAAAAAAAAGTTTCCGTGGCGGGTGCCGGCCCGGCTAACACCCAGTAAGTAATGAATGGTGAAGATTGACAAGGGAAGATTCGCACTTGTTCCTCTTCAGCCCGGAGGACGATACCCACGACGGAGACGACATACGCCGAACTGGAGTTGAAAAAGAGAGAAAAACAGTCCATTTTCTGAGAGACATCCAAAATTTGAGCTGGAACTGCTGGACAGCAAAAACTTCCCCAGTATGAGGCGGGTCGTGACGGGAAAAGAACTGAGGTGAAGCCGGAGTCTGCCCCCTTATGCAGTGTGGCCGACGTCGGGGTGGAGCTAAAGTCAGGGGGCAGTCCCTGCTGGGTACTGCTAGCTAAGATTTTTCCAGTGGGTCCTAAGGCCTGCAGCGTTAATCCTAATGGTTACAGCCTGCTGCAAGAGCTCCCACTCGAAGTAAGATCAGTTATTACAGATACATAAAAGTTGTCGGCAGATAAGGACCTCTTGGCTCACCCAGTCTGCTCCATCAACCCCCACCTTTTATGAGCCCTGATGCCAAATCTGAATTCCGGAACATTATATAACATTATGTTATATAAGAAATGAAAACTGCGTACTTGCCTTAATTCTTGATCTTAAAAGATTTCTTCGCCATTCATTACTGGTGGGCTCAAGTTGGAGGCGCAGGACCTCGTGGGAGCATATAGCTTGAAAAAATCTTCAGGAGGCTAACTGATGTTGGAGCGCCGCTGCCCTTGAACACAATGTAGAACTGGGTTGGTTAACCAGTAACCGATGCCAACTCCCCAGCTTCCTCGGTTCCGCTCACCAGAGAGGGAGAAAGAGAAGAGAAAGAGTGGGGCAATGGGCCCAAGGAACAGGAAAGGGAAAGGATATAAGTTAAAAACTCTAAGGCTGACCATAGATGGGAGAGACAAGAATTCTAGGCTGTTCTGGGAAGGGGTGAACCAAACCACTGGGCAGGCCAAAGACAGCGAGAGAAAGAAGAGAACAAGAGAGAGAGGAACTGAGTTTTGTATCCCCAAACAAGGATGACCATGGAATATCCCTGTTAGCGCAGGCAGAGAAGCTTTTCTATAGAATGCAGACAGGAAGACATGTTCTGCTTAAAGAGCGTAGAACAGAAAAGTACAGTTACGTAAGAACTAACCGTAACAGTAGATCTTCGAGAACCGCTCTTGCAGCAGGTTACACCATTAGGACTGAAGCCGCAGGCATCAGGACCCCACAGAATTCTTTCATTAGCTATCTTCAGCGGGAACACTCTCCAGCGTCGGTCCCGCCCCAACGCAGGCGTAGGTACAACGGGCGGGTCCCGCCAGATTCCCCAGTTCTCCCGCCTGGACTCCAGGCCACAGAATGACATCAGAATGGGAGACCGAGGATCCGCCAACAAAGACAAAGGGCGAAGCCCCGCCCAAGGCTCGGCTGGCAGGCCTCCTCCAAGGGGGAATGGTGGGCGGAGGCACCTGCTGCAAGAGCTGTTCTCAAGATCTACTGTTACGGTAAGTTCTTACGTAACTGTACTATCTACACGAGAAACAGCTCTTGCAGCAAGTTACACCATTAGGACTGATTTCAAGCAATAGCACCTGTAAGCATTCTGGGAGGAGGAAACTAGAAGATCTTTGACAAGTCCTGACTCTAGGACAGGAGACCCTGTAGCACGGCCAGGCCGAAACGGCTCTCCACCGTGATGCAATATCCAGGCTATAGTGCCTAATGAATGTGTGCACAGAGCTCCAAGTAGCTGCAGCACAAATGGCAGAGGTGGAGACGTTACGAAGTGCTGCAAACGAGGTAGCCACCCCCCTTGTCGAATGGCCCCGGACTGTACCTGGAGGGGCTGCTGTTTGCTGTCGTAGCAAAATGAGATACACTGGACTAGCCAGCGAGAAAGAGACTGCTTTGAGACTGGTTGGCCCAGCATCCTCTCAGCAAAGGAAACAAATAATTGCTCCGACTTGCGAAGCTGTTTAGTTCTGTTCAGGTAATACCTTAGACAGCGGTGAACATCCAGGGTGTGAAGCAATGCCTCTCCTCTATTGGAATATTTAGGAAAATATACAGGTAAATCGATGTCCTGGTTGAGAGTCAGGGCAGAGACCACCTTAGGCAAAAACTTAGGATTCATCCTCCGAGATACTCTGTCCTGGTGGAAAACTAAATAAGGCTCCTTACACATGAGAGCGTGGAGCTCGGAAACTCTCCTTGCTGACATGACAGCAACCAAAAATAACGTTTTCCACGGCAAGCAGGCTACTTAACCAGCGGCCGAGGTTCAAAGGGGGGGAGCGAGTTGTTCCAGGACAAAGAGCAAGTCCCATGGAAGAACTGGATCCTTAATGGGTGGCCTAGTGGTAACACCCTCTCAAGAAATCTCTAGAGGCATCAAGCTGTGCCACAGTGTGCTGTCCCACCGGGAAGTGGTAAGCAGAAATTGCGCAGAGATGCACCTTAATAGAGGAGTAAGCGAGACCCGAATGGATAAGGGAAAGCAGGTATTCCAGCACCACTTTCACCGGCATCCTAGAGGTGAAAGGGCGCATGCTTCATCACAAGCAAAAGCGGCGCCATTTCATGTGACGCTGCATTCGCGTGCTGTCAGGCTTTCTGTACGCTGAAAGAATCTCCACTACCTCTTACAGACCCTGTCGCAGAAGATGGCTATGGGTTCTAGGAGTCATGCAGCAGGTTCAGTGAGCAAGTCCGGTGGACTCAGAGAACCTCCTCCTGAGACAAGAGATGGGAGCTGAAAGGCAACGGAATTGGAGGTTCCCGGGACAGCTGTGTTAGCAAGGGGAACCAGATCTGTCTGGGGGTTGTGAATGGGGCTACCAGGATCATTGTTGTATGCTTTCTGCGCAGTTTGAAGAAGAACTCTGGATCAATGGAGGAGGGAGGGAAGTCGTAGAGGAATCTGTCCGCCCAGGAGAGGGACACTGCGCTCCCAGAAAACACATAGGCCCTGGATCTAGCGAGCAAAATTGGACAGTTTTGCATTGATGGGGACGCTTAATAAGTCCAGTTCTGGAGTGCCCCATCGGGCAAACAGGATCCTCTTGCTACCTTGAAGAAGTTCCCACTGTGGACCTTGGCCTGGAATGACTCAGGGTCTCTCATCATTGTGTTGTCCACTCCGGGAACGTGAACTGCAATCAGGCTCAGTGCCGTGTCGCATTACCTAATCCCACACTCATTGCCTCCTGCAAAGGCAAGAGTGTGCAGCCCTGTTTGTTGAGGTAGTACATCAACGCTCGTGATTGTCTGTTTGAAGCTATGAGAATATTCAAGGATTCTCTGACTGAAAGGCCTGCAGGGCGTAGGGACCGCCCTCATCTCCAAAATGTTGATGTGGAGATGAGTTTTGAGGCTCCATTCCCTGGGACCTCACCTCCTGTTCAGGTGTGCTCCTGCTCCCAGCCCTGAGGCGCTCAGGGAAGAATCACTCCGGACGGCTGTGAACGGTACACCCCAGAGAGTGTTCCGGGGTCTAGCCACCACTACCAGTCTCGAATCACGACTGTGATTCTGACCGGGCGCTGCTGCTTGTGGTCTTGCCTTTGGTCCCACTGCACCTTGAGCATCCACCGAGTTACCCATGATGTGAGCCTTGCTAAAGGGATGGGGTTGAATGGCCGCAGCCATATGTCCGGAGCAAACGGCGACCAGCCTGGCAGGCGCAGTCTTCACCAAGAGGTCCCTGATGAGGATCTGATGTGTTCCGCTCGGAAGAATAAGCTTTCCCTTGGACGTGTGTCCAGAATCATGCCCAGAACTGTAGTTTTCAGATGCACGAGGAGGAGACTCAGAATTGATGAGGAGCCCAGAGACTGGAACAGAGCCTGGGTGCTCTGGATAGCCAGCAACAACGCCTCTGGAGGCATGGCCATGAGAAGCCAATCGACCAAGTAATGAACACATAGTGGCCCTGTTCTTAAAGACGCTGCCATGACTGCCATGCACTTGGTAAAGACCCTGGGGCCATGACAGTCCGAATGAAGAGCTCGGAATTGAAAATGGTACGAGAAACTCAAGGCAGGAAATGAAAATTACGTACCCACTGTGAATTTTGATCTTCTTGGACGAGTCTCCACCACTCATTCTACATCTAGTGGGATTAGCGCCGAGGCACTAGGGACCCATCGGGAGATACTTTTAGTTGGAGGGTCTGGGCGCTGAGAGCATGCTGCAGCAGCGGCTCGAGCGGCAATGACTCATCTCGGCACGACCCTCCAACCGCCTCAGCACTTTTTAACAAGGAGGTGCAGCGCACCACCGGGTAAAGAGTGAATCTAACCCCTAAAAAAATGGACATAAGATAGTCCGTCATTTAATCTGCAAGAAGGGTCTGCAAAAAGAAGTCCTCACCGCCTAAAGATTGAGGAGTGAAGACCAACACAGCGGTGAGCTCGGGGATGGAGGGATGTAGTGAATGAGTGGTGGAGACTGTCAAGAAGATCAAGAATACGGTAGGCACGTAATTTCTATTTCCTGGACATGTTCCACCACTCATCTTACACTAGTGGAGAGTGCCAAGCTGATAATCCCCAAAAAGGGCGCAGGAGACAGAGCTCACGCTGGCCTAAGATAACACTATTATGATAGTTCTACCGGTCATGGAATGTCGCCTGCATGAACATCCATGCATAATGCTTAACGAATGTATGCACTGAGTCTGTGGAAGGCGTTGCAGATATCCGCAATTGGAACATTTTAACTCCGCCAAAGATGCTTATTCATTTCCTAGTAGAGTGAGCGTGACACTCTACCTCCTAACTTAATCCTGAGCCATGAGTAGCAAATGCTGAAGGCATGCCACCAACCATGATGAGATGTATCTAATAGCTACGGGTTGACCCAGCCGGGTGTCGCTGGAAAGAAACAAACAGTTGCTGAGTCTTATGAAATTTTGGTTCTATCTAAATAGAACCGCTAAGCTCTCTTAACATCCAAGGAATGAAGAGATCTTCCCCTTCATTTTGGAAATTAGCGGCAAGAGGGAAGTACCAGAGGTTGGTCGATGGAATCTCACACAACCTGGAAGAAATTTAGGGATGGCAATGGGAGAACTACTCTTGTCTTATGGAATAAGGGTATACTTGAGGGTCCGTCACCCCTGCACACCCGAGACCCCAAGTGGCTGAGGTAATGGGCTACCAGGGAAGGCAGTCTTCTAGTAAGAAATTTTAGCTCACAGGTAGCTGCAAGGGCCTGGAAAGGCTTGAGTGAGCATGTCCAGCACCAGGTTAATGTCCCAGGCTGCAACTGACGCCTAATAGGTCTGGTATGAAGAATCCTCAAGAAATCTCTTCACTATAGGAAGCTGAGCCAGATCAAGGAAGAAACCGGGTCATGGAACGCTTGAGATGGCACTCATGTGAACTTTAACTGTGAGTACTGAGACCTGAGTTTGATAGGGTCCAAAGATACTCCAGAACTCCTGTCAGGAGGACAGGAAAAGGGACTCCAAGGACTTGCACACCAGAGAGAAAAGCTGTCCATTTGGAAGGTGACGCTGGGTCGCTGGGCTCAAGCAAGTAGCCAGAAGGGGGATGTCCGAGACTCTACGAGAGACGTTGAACCCATCTACTTCTACCTCTTCAGGAGCCATATGAAGGTGGGGCGATTTCAGGTTGGGATGGACCAACGAACCTGAGTCAAAAGGTTGATTTGCAAGGGAAGTGGTCTCGAGAGAGGCTGCCAACATACCGTTGGAGCAGAGGAAACCATAGTTGCTGAGGCCAGGAGGTGGAGCAATGAGAATTACTGGTCCCTGAGACTCAAACTTGAGGAGAACCCTGGATTAGAGGGATCGGTGGAAAGGCGTGAAACGCTTCTTTGTCCACTGCAGAAATTGAACGCATCCTGACGAAAATGCCAGGCCCTTGATTTCTGGAGCAGAAGAGAGGCAGTTTTTGTGAGTGGGGATGCAAAAAGGTCCAGGTCTGGAGTCCCCCACTCTTTAATATTAGTGACCGAAGCACGGCTGGATCGAGAGACCACCGTGAGGGTCTGCTCGCTTCGCTGAGGTGATCTGCTGATCGTTTTGTGCTACCTGTGACAACCGCCTGAATCAGAGACTTCAGCTCCAAGCACCACTCCCACACCCTCATTGCTTCCCGCAAAGGGGTAAGAATGAGCACCGCTTGCTTGTTGATGCATACATCACAGCTTTGTTGTCCGCTTGAAGGAGAATGTTCTTGTGACAAAGGATATCCTTCAGAGCTCGGATCGCGTGAGGAGGCCTCCTCCTCTCCAGGACATTTATGTGAGGAGAGTTTCTAACTGAGTCCACACCTGGAGTGTGAGGGAGCACAGTGAGCTCCCCATCCCACATGGCGCGCGCGCCTGTGGTGATTGGAGATCTGATGATCCTGGGGAGCAAAGGGAACCCTTCCAGGAGATTGCTCTGCTTCCACCAGGTGAGAGAGATCCAAGGGCTCCGCCACCTTGATGGGATAAGACTGGGGTGAGAGGTCGGAGACCGTTGAGTGGGAGAGTCATCTTATTGGGTGGTTCTTTGGCAAACCGGGCCAGGGGTACAGTGAACACCGAGGACGCCATGAGACTCCAACACGCGCTGTATCGAGAGAGCTGTAATCCCATTGGTTCTCTCGATGTAACGGGCCAACCGAAGGATGTCGAGAGTCTTTCTGTCCTCTGGAAGGAAAGCCTTCACGAAGAGGTGTCTAGAAGCTGCCCCTATGAAAAGGGAGCCTCTGGGAGGCTGCAGTTGGATTTTTCAAATTGGCAGAATTCGGTGGACGAAGAAGACGAGGAGTCGCTTGCACGGCTTCAAAGTCCTTTGGCTGGAAGGGCTTGCTAGAAGCCAATCGTCCAGGTAGGGAAACACTGAGTCCGGATCTTTCCTGAGATGCGCCATGAGAACTGCACAACACTTTGTAAAGATCATGCGCCGAGGATATCTTAAAGGGCAGGACCCTGAACTGATCAATGCTGACCCAGAGCTACAAACCTGAGGAACTTCATGTGGGTCGGGTGGATGGGTTATGCTGGTAAGCGCCCCATATCCAGGAGGCCAGCCAGTCGTGTTGATGCAGCAAGGGTAACAGGGTACCTTTAGAAATTATTTTTAATTTCCTCCCTGGGAGAAATTTGTTTAACTTTCTGAGGTCTAGAATGGGCCGTGACTCCCAGAATTCTTGGAACCAGGAAGTAATGGAGAGAACCCCTGTGCTCCTGAAATGCGGGGCACCAGTTCTATTGTCTGTTGCTTAGGCAGGCCCTGGATCTCGGGCGGTGAGGAGGTTCTGATTGAGAGGCCGACAACCTGGGTTGAAACAAGTCTGGGGAGACACCGGGGATTTCTAAAAATTGAGAGAATAACCTCGCCACTATCCGAAGACCCATTTGTCCGTTATGGACTTCACTGGTTGTAGAAGTACATCAAACTGGCTCCCCATCTGAGGAGAAACCGTTCCACCGGCAATTGGTAGATGGAACTTGGGCCAATTATAGGAGGCTTTGGGGGCTTTAGGCCCCCGCGCTTGCCGCGCCTGAGGCTGGGCATATTTTTATGGAAGCCCCTGCCTCTGCCCCCAGCAATTGACGACGTGAAACTGATCGCCTGTCTGCTGCCCCTAGAGGGAGCAGGCGAGGTCTGGCGGCAACCAATGGCCGACTCGTTGTTCTGAGTGGCCTCAAGGTTTGTCCACCTGAGGGCCGAAAAGAAAAGAGCTATCAGGGGCAGCGCCATTACCTGCCGCTGAGCATCATTCGTGAAGCCAGAAGTACGCAGCCAGGAATGGCGCTGAGTACAAAACACCCGCGGCTGGAGCGAAGCAGGGTCGGTAAAGTGCCCATAGCGGTTTTGACCTGTTGGTTATTGGATTCATACCCTTAGTAACTCATGAAGAAGCTCTGACTTGGAGTCCTAATCCGAAGAGCTTCAACCATTCTTTTGATAGAGTGCCACAGGATATACTCATACTGAGAAAAATAGCCTTGGTAACTCAAGGGCACGTATACTTAGAGTGAGGGCAGCAAGACTCTACCTAATGTATCAATCTTGAGACCTTTGTTACAGGGTTTGTTTTAGTAGTTTGAGGAAGAACGTTTAGCTCAGGTAGCTAAGGCCCGAAGGTTTGAGTGAGCATGTCCAGCACCAGTTAATGTCCAGGTTGCAACTGACGCTTATCAGGGTCTGTATGAAGAATCCCTTAAGAAATCTCTTCACTGTAGTTGAGCTAGAGTCAAGGAAGAAACCGCCATGGAACGCTTGAGATGGCACTAGTGAACCTAATTGTGGAGTACTGGAGACCTGAGTTTGATAGGTCCAAAAGATATTCCAGAACCTTGTCAGGAGGACAGGAAGGGATTCAAGAGACTTTATACTAGAGAGAAAAGTTTCCATTTGGAAGCGCGTTGGTCGCTGGCTCACAAGAGCCAGAAGGATGTCCGAGACTCTACGAGACGTTGAATCGACTACTTTACCTCTTCAGGAGCCAAGCATGAAGGTGAAGTGATTTTAGGTTGGATGGATCAACGAACCCTGAGTCAAAAGGTTGATTTGTAAGGGGTGGTTCGGAGAGGCCCAGCATACTCCGTTGAGCAGAGGAAAACTATAGTTGCCGAGGCCAGGGGACAATGAGAATTGTTTTGGTCCCTGAGACTCAACTTGAGGAGAACTCTGATTAGAGGATCGTGGAAAGGTGAAGAAAACGCTTTTCCACCGCAGCCTGAACGATCCTGACTAAAATGCTAGGCCCTGATTTCTGGAGCAGAAGAGAGAAGTTTGCGTTGAGGGGATGCAAAAGGTCCAGGTCTGAGTCCCCCTCTTTGAATAGTGACCGAGCTACGGCTGGATCGAGAGACCACCGTGAGGGTCTGTCGCTCTGGTGAGGTGATCTGGTTAGATCGCTTTTGTATACCTGGTGATAAACCGCCTGAATCAGAGACTTGGGCTCCAAGTACTTACCCCACACCTCATGCCCTGCAAGGGGGTAAGAATGGGCACCGCCTGTTTGTTTATGTGGTACATCACAGCTTTGTTGTCCTTTGAAGGAGAACTTCTTGTGACAAAGGGATATCCTTCAGAGCTCGATCGCTGAGAGGACCCTCTCATCTCCAGGACATTTATGGAGAAGAGTTCAACTGAGTCCATAATTTGAGTGTGAGGGAGTGATGTGAGCTTCCCATCCCATTACGATGCCTGTGGTGATGGAGATCTGATATCCGGGGAGCAAAGGGGAACCCTTCCAGGAGATTGCTTGAGTCCACCAGGTGAGACCTCAAGGCCCGCTACCTTTATGGATAAGACTGGGGGTGAGGTCGGAGACCACTGAGTGGAGACATCCATTGGGTGGTTCCCTGTGCAACCGGGCCAGGGTGCAGTGAACACCGAGGGACGCTGAGATTCTACGCGTTGTATCGAGAGAGCTGTAACCGATTGGTTCTCCCGATGTAACGGCCATCCGGGATGTTGTGTTCTGTTCTGGAAGCGAGCTTCACGGAAGCGGTGTCAGAAGGTCCCTATGCGCGGAGCCTCTGGAGGCCGTAGTTGTGATTTTCAATTCTGCAGAATTCTATGACGTAAGAAGATTAGAAGTCGCTTGCAGGCTTCCAGTCCTTTGTCAGGGGTTTGGCAGCCAATCGTCCAGGGGAAATACCGGAGTCCTATCTTCCTGAGATGCGCCATGCAGAACTGCACAACACTTTGTAAAGACTCTGGCCGAGGATAGCCCAAAGGGCAGGACCGAACTGATAATGCTGGACCGAGCTACAAACCTGAGGAACTGCGGTGGGGTGGATGGGGATGCCGTGCCGTCCTGGTATCCAGGAGGCTAGCCAGTCGTGTTGATGCAGCAAGGGTAATAGGTACCGAAATTATTTTGAATTTCTCCTGGGGAGAAATTTGTTTAACTTCTGAGGTCAGAATGGGCATTCCCCCAGAATTCTGAACCAGGAAGTAATGGGAGAACCCTGTTCTCGAAATGGGCACCAGTTCTATTGGTTTGTTGTTAGAAGGCCCTGGATCTCCGGTGAGGAGGTTCGATGAGAGGCCGATAACCTTGTCGTTCGGAGGACAATTCGGATTTCCCAAAATTGAGAGAATAACCCTCAATTATCCTAAGGACCCATTGTCCGTATGGACTTCCCGGTTGTAGAAGACATCAAACGACCTCCCATGGAGGAGAAAGTTCCACCGGCAATGTAGATGGAACTTGGGGCCAGCAATTATATAGTGGCGCTTGGGGCTTTGAGCCTGCGCTTTCTGCTGCGCTTTCTTTTGAGGTTGGGCAGGTTGGCTTTTTTGGAAGCTTCCCCTGCCTCTGCTCCTCGGTGCTGACTGACACTGCGAAACTGACGCCTGTTCACATGCCCCTAGAGGGAGTGCAGGCGGAGGTCTGGCCAACTTAATGGCCGATGATGTCTTCTGAGTGGCCTTAAGGCTTGTTCCACCTGAGGCCGAAAAGAAAAGAGCTATCAGGGGCAGCGCCATTACTTCGCTGCTGAGCATCATTCGTGAAGCCAGAAGTACGCAGTTGTGGAATGGCGCCAGTACAACACCCGCGGCTGCTGGAGCGCAGAAGTGTGTCGAAAAGCTGGCCCATAGCGGCTTTTGACCTGTTGGTTATTGACTCAATAATTTCTAGTAACGGTCATAAGAAGCTCTGACTTGGAGTCCGAACTGGAAGAGCTTTGAACCATTCTTTTCAAAGAGTGCCACAGGATATACTCTGCATTGAGAAAAATAGCCTTGGTAACTGGCAATACGCATACTTAGAGTGGAGGCAGCAAAAGACTCTCTTTACCTAATGTATCAATCTTACGTAGACTTTTGTTAATAGGTCGAGCTGTAGTAGTTTGAGGAAGAACGACTTTTCATTCTCTGCCAGGACTACAATAGGATCCGGTGAGGCTTGGGATGCCAAAATGGACGATCCTTGGGAGCTGAATACTTTATCAATGGATTTAGCCACTGAGGGAATAAGAGCAGGATTATTCTATACCATTTAGACAGCGCCCTTTAAGGAAGGCTGGATCGAGGGGCCAACCAGAGGGATCTCCGAAGCATGAAGGCATTGGAGTCTTAATATCTTCCCAGGATCGATGTTCTAGTCTGAGAGAAAGAGTGGATCTCAGGTTCTTCAACAGAGACTTAAAGGACAGGTCCTCCACCACAGGCTCTGTAGCAAAGAAAGATCCTGTTTCTCCACTTCATCACCCAACCGAAGGTCTGGGTCAGGCTCAATATCATCTCCCTGATGGTCCAGAAAGGACTGATTGGACAGGAAAGGAGGAAAATTAGAGAGGAGGAAAGGGCAGAGAAACAAGGAGAGACCGAGGGCCCCTGCGCCGAAGGCAAAACGGAGGAAAACGGGCACCGCAGAGGGCACGGCGCCGGAGAGGGCGCGGCACTGCAGCGCGCCTGCTGATTGCCGGGCGCCACCAACGGCGCGCTTAAACCAAGCGGGTGCCGCCGGTGGCGCCGCTAGACCCAACGGCAGCCAGCAGGCGTACCGCGATCACGCTGGCGCCACGGACGGCGCTAAAGGCCGAGCGGCACCGAAAACGGCACTGACAAGCCAACAGACTTCGCGGAAGGCGCCGGAAACGCCCAGGAACCTGGAAAGCTAGAGAAGGAAAACCAGGAGATAAGGGCATCGGTGTGGGCCTCGCGCCGCGAGCTGGCGTGAGGGGGGGAAAGACTTGCCGGAGTCACCAGCATCGAGAAGGCGCCGCTACGATCAGGGAAGGTCCAACCGCCTTACTCGATCACTGGAGGAGCCCGGGGCCCGGTGGGCAACCGAGCCAGGCAGGAGAACCAACCTCCCGAGCCCATCGCCTATAAGAGCGCCCACTGATGAAACTGCTCATCTGGAGCCCTACCTACAGGCGGGAGGGGCTCTGGTGTCGAGGACGATGGTCACCAGCAGTTGGCGACTCCAAGAAGGAGAACGCAACTAGCTACGATAACCGACTGGCGTACAGAGATGATACCGAGAGGGCGACTCTCGAGTGATGCCTCTCTTTGGACCTGTGGGTCAAGAAGAGCTCGAGGCCGAACGGTGCCGAATGCAACCGCTTATTTTTATGCCGACGGGGACCGCCATCCCCGGCATCTGGACTGACCGCTGTCGGAACCCCGCTGAGGAGAAGGGAGGCTAACCGGACCCAGCCCGCTGACTGAACAGCTTACGTATGTAAGTCTCCTACCGCTACCTGACCTGCTCATGGTCGACTCGCCCAGTAGGCCGAGACTTTTCAAGTAAGTTAAATTTAAAATATTAGAAAATAGAATAAAATTGCCGATACTACTATCGTAGATAATGTTACAAAAAATAAACTGGAAAGTCTGCGCGCTAGTTTGAGTTTGACTCCCACAGGCGCAGCGTGCGTGCCACGGAAGCGCACTCGATGGCGGGAAAAAAGGAACTGAGGCGGTTGGAGGGTCGTCACCGAGATGGTCATTGCCGCCGAGAGCCGCTGCTCACGGGCGCCATGCCCTCACGGGGCGCCATCTCTCGCCGACCCTCCAGCAAAAAGTTTGCTCCCGATGGGTCCTAGTGCCTCCGGCGCTAATCCCACTAGTGTGAATGAGTGGTGGAGACTTATGTCCAGGAAGATCCTCCTGTGCGCTTGAGCCACAGGGATATGCAGGTAGGCGTCCTACATGTCTAGGGACGCTAAGAAGGCGTCCTGCCTTAGCATGGGAATGAGACCCTGAAGGGTCACCATGAGAAATCGTTTGTAGGTGACTGATGTATTTAGGTCACTGAGGTCCAAGATTGGACGGAGGTCCACTGTTTTCTTCTGAACTAGAAAGAAGTGGGAATAGTATCCGGATCCTATCTGGTTCTCTGAAACATACTCCACTGCTCCCTTCTGCAGGAGCGCAGGTATTTCTTGCCTGATAAGCAATTTGTGCTGACCCGAGTAACGGGAGAGCAGAGGAGGCCTCGAGGGTGGCTTGTCTGCAAATTCTATAAAGTGGCCTCTTTCGACCAACTGAAGGACCCACTTGTCGGTGGTTATGGACTGCCACTCTGGCAAGTAGTCCGCAATGCGACCCCCGACCTTGATGTCCCATTGATCCTGAGGGGCCGGGGCCGGGAAGAAGTCATGCTGTGGCGGGCGAAGGCCCGCGGGCTGAGCCGGCTTAGCTGGGCGTTGACTTCGCCCGTGGCAACTTTCCTGGCTCTGCGAAACGGAGCCCCTTCTGTTGTGGGCCGGTGCGGGACTGCTGTCTCTAAGGTCTGCCATGAAAATGGCTTTGGTTCCTACGAAAGGAACTAAGCCTGGGTCGGTACATTGCCTGGACCGACCTCACTGCCCTCCCGGCCTCTTGGAGTTTGGTGAGGACCTTCTCAGAGGATTCACCAAAAAGAACTTCTCCGTCAAAAGAGGCATCCAGGATGTTCTTCTGGACGTCCGGGGTGAATCCGGAGACACGGAGCCATGAGTGTCTCCGAAGGCATACGCCCAAAGCTGCTGCTCTGGCCGAGGAGTCCGCGGAATCGTACACGGCTCGCAGCACCTGGGTTCCCACGTCTGAACCCATACAGAGGAGTTGCAGCATCTCCTCCTTCTGCTCACCGTCTGGCAATTTGTCCGCCAGGTCCAGTCCCTGCTCCACAAGGCATTTTGGAACTGTACCATGTGGGTTAAGTAATTCAGGGATCTGATGGCGCCTGCCCGTAGCGTCCAGCTGTTTGGACTCGGGTCCGTGGCAGGGTGCTCAAATGTTGCGGTCTCTGGGACTGGTCATGAGAGGCTGTGATGACCAGAGAGTCGGCCAGAGGATGTGAAGCCAGATACTGGTCCTCCCTAGGGGCCTTGTACAGGCAGTCAGCTTTCTTTGGCATCGCCGGGAGCGAGAGCGGACGCTTCCACGCTGCCTTGGTGACATCCATGAAAGTGTCCACCAAGGGTGGTACCACCACAGGCTTAGGATCTTTCTGCCGAAGATACCTGGTGAGGCGTAGTCTCTCGGGGTCTAATTCTTCCGCATCCCAGCCCATGTTCTCTTGGATATGCCTCATGATCGCTGAGAACGATGGGTCATCCGGAGGAGATCTAGGAAGTTCATGTGGGTCCGGAGAAGGGATGTGGATCAGAAAGGGGATCTGGATCCTTCCGAGAATTCCGATCCCATGCCCTCTGTTGAAGGTGAATGGCGGTGTCTTCTGGGTCTCTTAGGGCTGGGTGACCCTGAAGAAGATCTGGACGGACGTCTCCTTTTGTCTGGTCTCCCCCTAGGAGGATCCGCCGGCTCCTAGGGGGAAGGCACTCGGCCTGCCGCCCTGGATGGAGTAGGGGGCGCAGCGGCCGGTGGGGTCGCAGGTGGAGGAGGAAGAGGAGGAGGGGTGGGAACCACATCCCTTTTTATGGTGTCCCACCATAAGTGAACAACTCCTTGACCTCGGATATGGAGAGGCCCAACGACGGACCGGGCGCCGATGGCCAGTCGTCGGGTTCCGGCGTCGGCTCCCCAGGGGTCTCAGGTTCCGGAGAGGGCTCCGGGGGTGCGACAGGACCGGGTTCGCTGTCTGGTCCTTGGGCTGGGTCAGCTCCTCCTCCGTAATCGTCTCCTGACCGGCGTTGGTGGGAGGCGTCGGGGTCCTCTTCTCAATGGGTACGGGTACAGACGTCGGTCCCCCAGCCGACGACCGAGAAGACGTAGGCCTGATCGGCGACGGGCGTCTGCGGTCGACGGTTCCTGGGACCTATGGTGTAGGGCCGGCGTCGGAAGGGCCGGCGTCGGGTCCAACGACTTCTTCAAGGAGGTAAGCTCTTTGGTCTTCCTCTGGGGAGGAGGAGGCAAGGAGGCAGACCTGACATTGGGTTCAGAACGGCGGGAACCAGACTTATGGTGGTGATGACGGTCCCCCGACCTAGCCAGGGCCTTAGAAGAGGAAGATGAGGAAGGCCTGGCGGTCTTGGCCTGTGAGACAAAAGAGGAGCCCGAAGGGGTCTTCACCGCTGTGGGGGGAGGCTGAGAACGGGCCCGGGAAGGAGAGCGGTCAGACCAGGAGCCGGAGCTACGGGAGTTGGAGGCCCTAGATGGGGACTTGGATCTTACTCTCTCCCTGTGCTTCTTGGGGTGTCTCCGGGCCTTCTCTGAGGATTCCCCCTTGGAGGCTGCATCCATGGCCCTGATTTTCTCTTCGAACAGGAACGCCTGAAGGGCCTTGTGGTGACGGATCTGGGTCCAGCTGTTGAACCCCTGGCAAAAAGAGCAGGACCAGGTGTCGTGGTCTGGGCCCAGGCACCGGACGCAGGCCAAATGCGGATCCTTAAACCGGATTTTCTTCCCACAGGCGCACTTCGAAGGATGGCCTTCAACGGAGGTTGGAGAAGACATCAGACAGCAAAAGAGACGAAAAAACAAACTTTTTCCCGAAGGAAGAACTTAACCGAGCGTCGCGAGCTAGAAACAAGCCGAAGGGTCGAGACATGCAAGTCGACGGCAGGAAAGAACTGGGGAATCTGGCGGGACCGCCTTATGTACTCACGCCTGATCGCCGGGGCGGACCAACGCTGGGGCCGCCCCTCTGAAGATAGCTAGCTAGAAGAATTCCGTGGGGTCCTGACGCCTGCCGGTTTCAGTCCTAATGGTGTAACCTGCTACAAGAGCTGTTTCTCGAAGTAAGATCTACGGTAGGTTTAAGCTGTATACAGAAGAACTTCAAGAAGTGAAGTTCCGACTAGACTTTTTTCCTCCATTTTGTCTTTGATAACATACTTTATCACTCTCTCTCTCTCTGGTACTTTCTCCTCAGCCTGCGGTACTCGCCCTGGTCTCTAGCTCCTTTGTTTGCCACATTTTTAGTTTCCCTCTCATTGCTTTTGTCTTGTTTTATAATAATCCTCATATTATAAGCCTCTAGACAAGTTTGGAATACCTTAGGCACTATTCTGGCTCACCCTCTAGGTTATAGAATAGACTGAATCCTTGTCTACCTTGTAATTACCCATGCCTTTATGCTTGTTAAGCCTTGCTTTATATGCCTTTGTGTAAATTGCTTCAGTGCTATTGTGTGTACTATTATACTCCATGCCATTGTATGCTTATAATCCATGCCTTAATGTTTCTTGTTTAAACTGCTTTTGTGCCATTGTGTGTACTATATAACTCCCCTACCTGCACCCCCAGGTCGTACCGGGAGACGAGCAACTTGTTGTTCAGTGTACCTTACCTGGTGACACTTTTCAATAAATAAATAAGTGGCAGGGAGAAGAAGTGTCCCTGGAGCCCCTACACAAACAGAGTGCTAATAGGGAGTTACAAGAGATAGAGTTAAGCTATCTGCCAGGGAGATGTAGAAAAATACAGTTACGTAAGAACTTACCATAACAGTAGATCTTCGAGAGAGTATCTTGTAGTAGATAATTACATATAGGACTGAAGCTGGCATGCGTCAGGACCCCACGGAAAAATTTCCAGCTAGCAGTCTCTGGTGGGGGACCTCCCCCATGTCAGGTGACCGTCAGACGACGTCAGTACAAAGGGGCGTCCCACCACGCCTGCCCTCCAGTTCTTTCCCACCAAAGGCCAAAAGGCAAGACGAGAGAGAAGCGGATATTTCCCTTCCTGGAAAAGGAACTGAAAAAGCTAAGGGGGGATGGAGGGCGGGAAGGCATTACCTACTGCAAGAGCCTCTCTCGAAGATCTATTGTTATGGTAAACTCTTATGTAACTGTACTATCTTACTTCCAAAGGGCTCTTGCAGTAGGTAATTCTATACAGGACTGAATCCCAAGCAGTCTGGAAGAAAGAAAAGCACTTGGGAGGAGGAAAACTAACACACCAATAGAACCTCCGGCTGTAAGGGTCTAAGAGAGAAGACCTTGAAGAACAGCCAACCCGAAGCCTGCTCTACGGCAATGTCCAAACTGTAGTGTTTCATAAAGGTATGGACCGAAGTCCAGGTCGCAGCTGCGCAGATGTCTGCCACTGACACATTCTTGAAACAAGCAGCAGAGGCAGCGACTCCTCTGGTGGAGTGACCTCTGACTTGACCCGGCAGGGTCTTGTGGTACTTGTCATAACAAAAGGTGATACAATGTGCCAACCACTTCGAGAGGCATTGCTTGGAAACTGTATTGCCCTCTCTTTTGTGAGCAAAGGAGACAAAACATTGGTCCAATTTCCTGAGATCCTTAGTCCTAGTGGTACAGTATCTCAATATCCTATGAACATCCAAAGTATGCAAGAAGAGCTCCCCTTGACTGGAGTGTTGCGTAAAGAAAGCGGGTAGCTCAATGGATTGATTCAGCGTAGATTCCGCTACCACCTTAGGAAGAAACTTAGGGTTGGTGCACAGAGCCGCATGTTCCTTGTGAAAAATCAAATAAGGGATTTTGCACATTAGGGCCTGAAGCTCGGAAATTCGATGAGCTGAAGTAATGGCCACTAGGAAGAGAGTCTTCCAAGAGAGGAACTTCAAGCCTGCTAAATCTGCCGGTTCAAAAGGAGGCAGAGCAGGCTTCTTGAGGACAAAGTTCAGATCCCAAGGGGGAGCAGGAATGCGGATGGGAGGGGTCTTAAATGGAGGACCCCTCTAAGGAAAGTCTTAGAGACATCCAACTGCGTGAAAGTCCTGTCTCCAAAAGGGACATAGTAGGCCGAGACAGCCACCATATGGATCTTCAAAGAGGAATGGCTGAGACCCAAGTCAAAGAGATGATGCATGCAGTCCAGGACTCTCTCAACAGGGCAAGAGAAATGCTCGAAGTCCTTCAAAGAGGCCCAAATCAAAAAACGTTTCCACTTCATGGCGCAGGTGGATCTAGTGGAAGGTTTTCTGGCCTCCACCAGAATATCTGCGATGAGCGGAAAACCCCCAAACCAGGCTTGAGCTATGTCTGCAGGAGCCACGCATGCAACTGAAGGGATCTGAGACCTGGACGAACCAGGGTCCCCTAATCCTGGGTCAGCAAGTGCTGTGACAGAGGAAGAGGAAGCGAGGTTCCTCTGAAAACTGTTGCAGAAGAGAGAACCAAACTTGCCTGGGCCAGAAAGGAGCAATGAGGATCATCCTGGCTCTTTCTGAACTGAGTTTGTGCAAGACCCTCAGAATAGAGGGAATTGGAGAGAAGGTATAGATGAATCTGTCCCTCCAGTCGAGAGACAGAACGTCCTGCCAGAAAATGCCTCACCCTGAAGCAAGCGAGCAGAAGGCAGGAAGTTTTGCGCTTTGAGAGGACTCGAACAGGTCTACCTGAGGGGTTCTCCAATGCAGGAAGTTGTCTACTACTCCTTGATCCAGTTCCCATTCGTGGGCTTTGTCTGATGACCGACTGAGGTGGTCCTCCAGCATGTTTTCGACTCCCGGAACATGAACAGCCGTCAGCTGAAGGTTGTCTTGAACAGCCCAATTCCAAACTCTCATTGCTTCCCTGAACAGAGGGTAGGAACAAGTTCCTCCCTGATTGTTGATGTACCAGACTATGTACATGTTGTCGATCTGGACTGTTGGATTGCTGGGAAGAACGCAATAGTCTAGAGCCTGGACAGCGTATAAGACGGCTCTGAGCTCGAGTACATTTATGTGAAGCGTCTGCTCGAGTCTGGGCCAGGAGCCCTAAGTCCTGTAAGACCCTAGATGGGCTCCCCAGCCATCTCCCAAGGCATCGGTTGCCAATGTTTTGGGGGGGGGGGTCGAAGCAAAAGGGGACTCCCCGGCAAAGGTTCTCTTGCACCATCCATCATTGCAAGTCCCGGACCATAGGATCGGAGACCAGAATCTCCTGGTCCAGGTCGTCCAATGTCTGGTCCCACTGAGACCGAAGCGTCCACTGAGAGACTTTCATATGGAGCCGAGCGTGCGGGACTGTCAGAATAGCAGCCACCATGAGCCTGAGAAGGCGAAGGAAGGACTGACCTGGCGCTGACCCTTCTGCAACTGGATAACAGACTTGCTTGAGCTTGGAGGGTGTCCACCCTGTCCAGAGGCAAAAAGGTCTTACCGATGGTCATGTCCAGGATCACCCTGATGAACTGGAGTCTTTGGCAAGGGACCAGATGGGACTTGGCCTGGCTGATGGTGATACCCAGGCTGGTAAAAACCTGCAGGGTAAGGGAAAGGGAGCGGAGAAGTTCCTCCCTGGACAGGGCCACCAGGAGCCTGTCGTCCAGGTACGGGAATACCTGCACTCCCTGAGTACGCAGGTGGGCCGCTACCACTGAAAGGCATTTGGTGAACACTCGGGAGCCGAAGAAGGACCAAATGGGAGGGCCTTGAATTGGTAGTGGTCCCCCTGAAAAGAAAACTGGTGGGAAGGACGGATGGGGATATGCAGGTAGGCATCCTGCATATCCAAAGCACACAGCCACTGTCCCAGTCGAAGAAGCGGCAGAAGGCTCTGCAGGGAGAGCATTCTGAAACATTTGTACTCAACGAACATGTTCAGGGAGCTGAGGTCCAAAATGGGCCCCATGTCTCCTGTCTTTGGAACTAGGAAGAAATTGAAAAAGTAACCTGTCCCCCAAAGGTGTGTGTGTGGGGAGACAAGCTCTATCACAACCTTCAAGACAAGGGAGGAAATTTCTTCTAGGACCAGAGGAAGATGTTCCAGGGAGTAAGACGACTTGGGGGGTGGTTTTCTGGGTGGTTTCTGGAGAAACTCGATTGAGTGTCCTGCTGCTAACAGTTGGAGCACTCGTGCATCTGATGTAATTCTCTCCCAACCCAGTAGATGGAAAGAGAATCTCCCTCCTACTGGTTCCTCTGAGGCATCCAGAGGCTGTGGGAGAGGAAAGGAGTCAGGAGGTGTGGGCAACATCGCGCTGAAGCTACCACTGCTTTTTGGGCGGGCGGGGGCTTGGCAGCCGGAGGGGCCCGAGGTTTGTTGGCCCACTTGCCCTGAAGTTTCGCTTTAGGCCAAGAATGTCTGCGAAAAGGGTGACACTGTCCCAGACGGGGCCTGTACAGAGAGTCAATGGACCTGAGTGCAATGCCCGTCTTCTGCAGGTCGGTGATGATGTCCTTGATATCCCCACCGAACAGCGCCGAACCCCTGAAGGGCCCATCCAGAATATCAGATTGCACTTCAGGGATGAATCCTGACACCTGCAGCTAGGCATGACGCCGAAGACCTATAGCGAAAGCCGAGCTTCGACCTGCTGCATCCACTGCATCGTAAGTGGCACGGAGCATGTGCCGACTGGCCAAATGAGCAGACCGGACGAGATCAGCCACTTCCTGCTTGGTCTGAGACTCAGGAAGGGAGTCCAATTTAGATTCCACCTGACTCAGGATAGTCTTCTGGTAGTCCTTCATATGTGCGACATAATTCAGGGCCCTAATCCCCAGTGTGAGAGAAGCCTACACCTTCTTTCCATACTAATCCAGAAGATGAGGTTCCTTGTCTGGTGGAGATGAGCTCAGATGTCTAGGATTGGCCGACCAGCCGTGAGCGGCGCTAATCACGACCGAGTCGGCTTTGAGGTGTGTATTCAAAGAATCCATGCCCTCCAGAGCCTGGTACAGCCAATCCGGCTTCCTTGGAAGGGGGGGCTAACAAGGACGGTTGTTTCCAAATAGTGGACACAAGGTCAGCGTGAGGCTCAGTCCAGGATGGAATCAATGTTGGAGCAGTTTCAGGCAGATCCAAGTGGGCACGAGCTTCTTCCATTGTCGATCTGGCTCCAGAGATTGCCACTGATGGAGCTCCTGGATCTTTCGCAGTACCTCCAGAAAAGAAGGATCTTCCAGAGGAACTGTGGAGGAGTCCTTGGCCTGGGACGGTCTGGAGTACGTGGCTCATCATCAGGATCGGAGCACCCCCGAGTCTGATTCAGAGACCTCCGAAGAAGAGGAGGAAGTCTCCTCCTGATGAGGGGGAGGAACGAACCCCGTGGGCAAACCTCGGGGAAGCGTATCCTCCCCACCCCTGGCACCTGAGGGTTCACCTCTGGTGTTGGGTGGTGGGGGAAGGAGTCCCTCGTCTCCAGCGAAGGAGATCCTGTGCAGGGTCCGGCACCGGCACACGGCTCTCCACCTCCCTGGTAAGCTGAGCCTTGGCCTCAGCCCATCAGGCAGCCAGCGTCTCCTTCAAGTCCACCAGCATCTGGGGGGGCAGTGGAGGAGGGGGATAAGGATACTGAGGTTATCCAAGGGCAGTATCCGTAACCCTGACGGGGGAAGCCCGCGAGGGTACTGGGCGCTGGTAAGGACTTTACCACGGGTGATGGGATACCGCGTCCGGCAGGACAGCGCCGGATAAGACTGAGTCGGGTACCCAGGAGCCAGAGGTCTGCTGGAGCAGACGGTCCTGTAAGAGGCCCAGCGGGTGGGCCAGGTACGGGTGGCCCCGAGGGCGTCGGGTCTGACGTAGGAACGGCATCTGGCAAAGGGATGTTACCCCGTGTCGGGTAGGCCAACATAGGAGCCGGCGTTCAAAGGTCCAGCGTCAGGGGATCCAGCCCTACAGGAGGAAGACCTGACGTCAGCATGCCTGCAACCTCTGTGTCGCCCAGGGATGGAGGACTAAAATCCCCGGGGTCCAGCAGGGGAGATGCTGGAGCCTCGGTTAACAGTGACAAGCGCTGCGGTGAGCCTGGGACGGTGGACTTGTCAAGTGTGTCCCGCGTAGGCTCTATCGCCATGTGTTCGTCGGAGGGCCGACATCCGCCTTACTGGTAGGATCTGGGTGTGTGTCGGGAGGCGACCTTGGTGGGCGTCAGGACCGTGCACCCACCCCCAAAGGGCCAACTTATCGGCCCTGTCTGAGCAGACGCTGGGCACGGGCGGTCCGCCACGGACCTCGCCGACCCGGAGGGCTGCATGGCAGTAGCCTCCCGGAAGTGGTCGCCTCCTTTGTCCTGGAGGCACCCGAGGGGCCAAGTGCGAGCCTGACGGGAGGGACAATGCCATCTTAGAAACCTCCAAGACAGTCGTCGAGGGTCGGTCCCCCGAGAGGGGGGGGACATTACCTGTAGTATGGCGATTCTGGCTGGAGTCGCGGTAGCCATGGAAGTGAAGTCCCGGTCCTGGTGCTTCTCCTTCTTTTTACGGTGTCCCTCGGGCGAAGTGGAGGCCTGCCTAAGCTTCTTCAGTTCCTTCTCCATGAAGTCCATCTTCTTTTTTAAAACGTGGGCCTCCAGAGACTGTTGCCTCCGTTTACTGGTGGCGGCGCTGAATTACTGGCAGTGCTGGCACTTCTCAACGGGGTGTTCCGGGCCTAGGCAGAAGAAGCACAGGGAATGACCATCCTTCTGTGGGAGCTGTGATCCGCACGAGTCGCAGTTATTCTTATCTGAATCGGAGGAAGTAGGGGACAACATACACACCGTTTTCCGAGGAAAAACTTGAAAAAAACGATGAAAAAACTTGGTTAACAAGACCGACGATAGACTGACGAGCAGAAGAAATTAACCGAGAGGCACTTTCACAAGTTGACGGCAGGAAAGAACTGGAAGGCGGGCATGGGGGACCGCCTCTTTATACTTACGTCGACTGACGTTGGTCACCTCACGTCGGGGCAGTCCCCCACCAGAGACTGCTAGCTAGAAATTTTTCCGTGGGGTCCTGACGCCTGCCAGCTTCAATCCTATACGTAATTTCCTACTGCAAGAGCCCTCTCCGAAGTAAGATGTACAGTTACCTAAAAACTTACCATAAGAGTAGAACTTTGAGAAAAGCTCCTGCAGCAGGCAGCACTGGTATAACTAAGCCACCAGGCACTAAGACAACACAGAAATCTTCTAGCTAGAAATATACAGCGGAGGACCACCCCCTGACGTCGGCCCGCACTGATATCGGCCTATGGTATAAAAGGGGTGGTCCCCTAGCCCTACCACAGTTCTCCCGCTGGAGACCTGGCAAGCATAAAAAAGAGACCGAGAAGGGTCTAGAGAAAAGAACAAAGGGGGAAGGAGGGAGGAAAGGCAGCACCTGCTGCAGGAACTTCTCTTGAAGATCTACTGTTACGGTAAGTTCTTATGTAACTGTACTATCTTATTTCAAGGATAGCTCCTGCACTCCTGCAGCAGGTAACACCAGAAGAACCGAGTCCCAAGCAGTGCCAGGAACAGCACCCTTTAAAAGGGAGGAGGAAAACAGCATAGTCAATCCTTTAAGGAGGGGACCCTGCAGGACCACAAGGCCAAAGTCTATCCTGTGCCAGGAAGCAATGTCCAAACTGTAGTGCTTGATGAAAGTGTGGATGGAAATCCAGGAGGCAGCTACACAAATACTTGCTGCTGAAACCCTCTGCAGCGAAGCGAAGGAGGCAGACACTCCCATTGTGGAATGGCCTTTAAGCAGGCCCAGTAAAGGCTTATCATATTTCTGGTAGCAGAAAACAATGCAATTAACCAACCACTTGGACAATGTCTGCTTAGAAACTGGATCCCTTAAGGTCTCTGGGGCAAAAGAGATGAACAACTGATCAGATTTTTGATAGACTGGGTGTGGTTTTGATAATATTGAAGCATCCTATGGACATCCAGAGTATGAAGTAAGGCCTCCCCTCGATTAGAGTACTCTGGGTAATAAACAGGCAAGTGGATGTCCTGGCTCAGTATAAATTCGGACACCACTTTAGGCAGAAACTTAGGATCGGTCTGAAAGGACAGCCTGTCCTTGTGGAAAACTAAATAAGGCTCCTCACACGAGAGCCTGAAGCTCAGAAATCCTTCGAGCAGAAGTATCAACAACTAAAAACGTTTTCCATGACAGAAAGCATAGCTCGCAATCTGCGGCTGGTTCAAAGGGAGGCAAAGTAAGTTTCTCTAACATAAACAGAAAGTCCCATGGAGGAACAGGGTCCCGAATGGGAGGTTTCAGATGCAGAATGCTCCGTAAAAAGGTACAAGACAGGTCCAGCTGGGCAAGGGTCTTGCCCTCAATGGGTGCATGATCTGCAGAGATAGCAGATTAAAAAAAATTACTCACTGCAGTAATCTTCTTTCTTCCAAGAGGTCCTGTAGCATCATAACTCTGGCAGTTAGCTGGCTAGGTGTAATTGCCCTGGAGGTATGCCTTTAAAATAATTTTATTCAAATGAGCTTTGGGCAATAGCCAATCAAAAAACAGGAGGGGAGTGAGCTGAGTGGGAGCAGCCTAAAGGCTTCAGAATTTTTTTGAAGGAAAACTAGGGCACATGCCCCGAAAATTAATCAACAGGATTCAAAAAATATGCAAGTGTCACAAAAGTGGAAACAGAAACAACACGAGTTAGAAATTCATCAACATTAAGCCGGCCTGTCGGCGCAGCGGGTGTAATTCCACTTGTGACTCTGGCAACCCGGGTTCAGGAATGGACCCAGGTCATCAGAGGGACGGCCGGGGAGAAGGATGGAGCATCCCAGGATTGCTCTCCTTCTCTGGGGAGGTGGGGTGAATGTCTGGTGCCAGTAGGCTGGTGAGGGCCGTGGTACCCTTGATGGCGGCATTAGAGAGCTCTCATGGGGTGGGGCAGCCCCAAGACATCATTGCATGTCCCCGCCCCCAAGAAAAGAAACACTTGCTGCTGACCACCATCAATGAAGCCAGCCTGGGCTTTGATTAGCTTCCAGATCGGCCTTCTGACCTAGTCCCCGTCATTGCGCCACTGTTAGGAGTCAGTGCCGAAAACTCCACCCTGGGGGGCAAGCCAGAGGGTATTGGAGGGTCGCAGTCAAATGTGGAGGGGAAAGCCGAGGTCCGTCACTGGGCTGACAGTCGGGCGGACGACAGTGGGGAAAAAAGCATACTAAACTATATATATATATATATATATATAAAAAAGAAATTAGTCAACAAAAAACTCCAAATTTGGTAAGAGATGTGATAACGGAGCCCTTCTCCTGACAGGTGAACCAGGGAGGAAGGGTGGGAGCTTACTGATGCTAAAAGACCCCTTGGAAGAAAGAAGATTACTGCGGTGAGTAATTTTTTCTTCTTACCCCAGGAGTCCTTTAGCATCAGGAACTTTAGAAAACTACTGAGCAGTACAAAGTGGGAGGTGGGCAGAGAACCTACTTAGGAAAGAGGCTCTGCAGAGCCACCCTGCCACATTTGGCATCAGATCTGGTCTGCACAATAACTGTAGTGTTTCACAAAGGTGTGCACAGACTTCCAGGTAGCTGCTTTGCAGACATCCAGGACAGGAATGTCCCTTGCTGCTGCAAGCGAGGCTGCAGTACCCCTGGTGGAGTGGGCCCAGAGCCCCCTCTGGAGGTTGGTGACCAGCTTTTTCATAGCAGAATCTAATACAAGAGACCAACCAACAGGAAATAGTTCTCTTGGTAACTGGTTTTCTTCTGCCTATGTCCCCGTAGGTGAGGAACAACTGAGTGGAAGAGCCTCTGGACTGTCTATATGCTCTGTGTAGTAAAAGATGGCTCTTTTGACATCCAGGCTGTGGACCTTTTGCTCACCAGCAGTGGATTTCTCAGCAGAGAAAAAATTCTGAAGCTTTCAAGCTGCTCTCACCCAGCTCACTCTCCCTCCTGTTTTTTGATTGGCTATTGCCCAAAGCTCATTTAAATAAAATTCTCTTAAAGGCATACCTCCAGGGCAGTTGCACCTAGCTAGCTAACTGCTAAAGTTAGTGATGCTAAAGGACTCCTGAGGTAAGAAATGCACCTTGATGAAGAAGTAACCGAGGCCCGAATCCGACAGGGAATGGAGGTACTCCAAAACCGAGGTCACTGGAGAGGTGAAGGTATCAAGTGAACAGGTGGAGGTTCACAAACAGAACTGTTTCCACTTCATAGCATAGGTAGCTCTGGTGGAAGGTCTTCTAGCAGTCACCAGGACCTTAACTACTCTCGAGGAAACCCCAACATGGAAGACCACTAAGTCTGCAGGAGCCATGCATGCAGATGACCCCACAGGGGAAGGAAACAACTCCTGGTGGGGGACTCAATTGTTAGGGGGTAGAACTGGGGGAGGGAGGGAAAGACAGGAGGTGCTCTGCCCGCGCCAAGGCTTGGAGGGACAGGAAACGAATCCTCAGGATCATGGGAGCAGCGGCAATGGGGAGGGAGCTGGATGTCATTATCCACCTAGGGACGAATGACCTGGCTGAGAATGGGATCAGAGCAGTGCAACAGAAGTTTGTGGAGTTGGGGAGGGGCCTTAGACAAGTAGCACACAGGGTAGCTTTCTCGGAAGTGCTACCTGTCTATGGCATGGATGAGGCTAGGGCACTCTGCACCATGGGATTCAATGACTGGTTGAAAAGCTGGTGCAGAGCTCAGGGATTTGGCTTCATTGGGGAATGGGGCTCCACCTGGAGGGATGCAGGCCTATACAGGCACGATGGTCTGCATCTATCCTGGAGGGGAACCAGGATCCTAGGTGATAGGTTTAAATGCCTCAGTGGCAAGCATTTAAACTAGCCAAGGGGGAGGCACTGAAGAGGAGAAGGGAAATCCTAGCCACCCCCCAAAAATCAGGGTAATTAGTGAGGTAAACACCAAGATAGAGCAGGCAATAGGGAGAAAGGCAGGAGTAAATGGTGAAAAAGACAAAGGCAGTTGGGACAGGGATGTGGCAAAAAGAAATAAAGACATAAAAAATGGAGGGTAAGGAGTACCAATGCCCGTAGTCTAGGTAAAAAGCTCCCTGAAATGGTGGCCTTGATGAAAGAGGGAGGCCTGGATATTGTGGTAGTCACAGAAACATGGTACACAGAGAACCATGACTGGGATGTCTAAATACCAGGGTACACAATCTACAGGAGGGACAGGGAGGGAAAAAGAGGAGGAGTAGCTCTCTATGTAACGGAAGGGATCAAAGCAACAGAACTAAAGGGTAAACAGGGAGGAGAGAAGGCACTGTGGGTCACCCTGGAGACTGGAAATGGCTCCAAAATCCGCACGGGGTTGTATACAGACCCCCGGCTCAGGGGGAGGAAATGGACAAGGAAACGATAGAAGACTTCCTTGGGATGGCAGAGAAAGGAGAGATATTGCTGATGGGGGACCTGAATATGCCAGATGTTAACTGGAGCACCTTTGCTGCAGCAACATCCAAGAGCAGGGCTATTCTCGATGCCCTACAGGGGGCATGCCTCAGACAGCTAGTTTTGGAACCCACTCGGAAGAGAGAAATCTTAGACCTGGTACTCCGAAATGGAGATGGAGAGAGGATCTCTGATCTTGAAAAGCTGGTGCAGAGCTCAGGGATTTGGCTTCACTGGGGACTGGGGCTCCACCTGGAAGGATGCAGGCCTATATAGGTGCGATGGTCTGCATCTATCCTGGAGGGGAACCAGGATCCTAAGTGATAGGTTTAAATGCCTCAGTGGCAAGCATTTAAACTAGCCAAAGGGGGAGGCACTGAAGAGGAGAATGGAAATCCTAGCCACCCCCAAAAATCAGGGTAATTAGTGAGGTAAACACCAAGATAGAGCAGTCGATAGGGAGAAGGGCAGGAGTAAATGGTGAAAAAGACAAAGGCAGTAGGGACAGGGATGTGGCAAAAAGAAATAAAGCCATAAAAAAATGGATGGTAAGGAGTACCAATGCCCGTAGTCTAGGTAAAAAGCTCCCTGAAATGGTGGCCTTGATGAAAGAGGGAGGCCTGGATATTGTGGTAGTCACAGAAACATGGTACACAGAGAACCATGACTGGGATGTCTAAATACCAGGGTACACAATCTACAGGAGGGACAGGGAGGGAAGAAGAGGAGGAGGAGTAGCTCTCTATGTAAGGGAAGGGATCAAAGCAACAGAACTAAAGGGTAAACAGGGAGGAGAGAAGTCACTGTGGGTCACCCTGGAGACTGGAAATGGCTCCAAAATCCGCACAGGGGTTGTATACAGACCCCCGTCTCAGGGGGAGGAAATGGACAAGGAAATGATAGAAGGCTTCCTTGGGATGGCAGAGAAAGGGGAGATATTGCTGATGGGGGACCTGAATATGCCAGATGTTAACTGGAGCACCTTTGCTGCAGCAACATCCAAAAGCAGGGCCATTCTCGATGCCCTACGGGGGCATGCCTCAGACAGCTAGTTTTGGAACCCACTCGGAAGAGAGCAATCTTAGACCTGGTACTCTGAAATGGAGATGGAGAGGGGATCACTGATTTTGAAGTGGGTAGCCATCTGGGAACAAGCGACCAGCAAATAGTGTGGTTCACGATAAACTTAGCTGTAGAGTCAAGCCACACAAAGGTGAAGGTACTGGATTTCAGGAGGGCTGATTTTGTCAAAATGGGAGAGTGCCTCAGAAAAGCACTAGCAAACATGCAAGAAGGTGGGGTGCAGCCACAATGGGGACACATCAAAACCGCCATCACAGAGGCAACAAGTCTTTGTGTGAAGCAAATCAAAACTAAAGAAAAAAACACTATGGTTCTCAAAAGAAGTGGCGAGGAAGGGAAGAGAGAAAAAGATAGCATTCAGGAAGTATAACAAAACACAGGAGGAGCAGGACAAGAGAACTGTACCAGTGAAAGCAGAAAGAAGTGGGTAAGGCAGTCAGAATAGCAAAGGCCCAAACCGAGGAAAAGATAGCCAACTCGGTTAAGAAGGGGATAAAACCTTTTATAGATACAGTAGGGAGCAAAGAAAGACTAAGGCAGGGTTACTGAGGCTGAACAAAGAGGAAGGTGGTTGGGCTGAGAGCGACAGTGAAAAGGCAGGGTTACTGAACAAATACTTCTGCTCAGTATTCACAGTGGAAAAGCAGGGGGAAATACCTAATCCGGTCAAGAGAAGCACTCTGGATAGGGAGGTTGATATTAGTCCTTTCACAGAAGAAAGGGTTCTGAAAGAACTCTTAAAACTGAAGGTGGATAAAGCAATGGGGCCTGAGGGGATTCACCCCAGAATTCTAAAAGAACTAAGGGAAGAACTAGTAAAACCACTGACTACCCTTTTTAATAAATCATGGGAGGATGGTGTGGTCCCTGAGGACTGGAGGAGGGTGGATGTGATTCCCCTTCACAAAAGTGGGAGCAAGACAGAGGCAGGAAACTACAGACCTGTCAGTTTGACTTCAGTCGTAGGGAAATGATGGAATCACTTCTGAAGGAAAGAACTGTTGAGTACCTAGAGACCAGTGGTGCACAGGACCCAAGGCAGCATGGATTCACAGTGGGAAGGTCATGTCAGACAAATCTAATTGATTTCTTTGACTGGGTGACCAAAGCAGTAGACCAGGGAGGGGCTGTGGACATGGCCTACCTAGACTTTAGCAAGGCATTTGACACAGTCCCAAACAAAAGATTAATAAACAAATTAGCCAGGCTGGGAGTGGGTCCCAGGGTGGTAGCCTGGGTAAAACACTGGTTGGACAACAGGACACAGGGTATAGTAAATGGAGTCCACAGTGAAGAAAGGAGGTTACTAAACAGAGGCTCTAGGTTCAGTACTGTGGCCGGTCCTTTAGTGTCTTTATAAGTGACATTGCAGAGGGACTGGAAGGAAATATGTCTCTTTGCAGATGACACAAAGACCTGCAACAGGGTTGATGCACAAGGTGGGGTGGAAAGGATGAAAAGGGACTTGGCAAGGTTGGAGGAATGGTCAAATGTATGGCAGCTTAGATTCAATGCAAAGAAGTGCAAAGTAATGCACCTGGGAAACAAAAACCCAGGGGAAGAGTACACAATGGGGGGTGAGTTACTGACAACAACAAAAATGGAAATGGACCTGGGGTAGTCATATCAGTCAACCTCAAGGTGGGCCAGCAATGTGAGAAGGCAGTAAGGATGGCTGGGGGGATACTGGGATGCATAGAGAGAGGCATCACCAGTAGAAAACAGGAAGTTGTTGGCCCTCTGTACAGACAGTTGGTAAGACCACATCTGGAGTACTGTATACAGTTCTGGAGACCCCATCTCCGCAAAGACATAGACAGGGTGGAGGCTGTCCAGAGGAGGGCACCCAAATGATGCAGAGTCTGCATCACAAGACATATGAAGAAAGACTAAAGGAACTAAAGATATACAGCCTTGAGGAAAGGAGGGGGGGCATGATAGAAACCTTCAAATACCTCAAGGGAATCAACAAAGTCCTAGAGGGTAGCATCTTTCAGAAAAAGAGATGTGAAAAAACAAGGGGGCACAATTTGAAGATAGAGGGGGGACGGCTCAGAGGTAATGTGAGGAGGTATTTCTTCACAGAGAGGGTTGTGGATACATGGAACACGGAACAGCCTTCCTGAGCAGGTCATAGAGTCAAAAACAGTGGGGTAATTCAAGAATGCATGGGACAGACATAAGGCAATTCTAGTGGGGGGTAGGAGGAAGTAGGCTGTTGGTTAACTAGGATCTGCAGCTTATCTTTTAGGTAGGGGAATGGGCAGATGAGGTGGGCCAAGCAGTCCTTATCTGCCGTTAAATTGCATGTTTCAATGTAGTGCCCTGAGATCTGGATGAACTAAAGTGCCCCTGTCCTGGGAGAGCAAGTGCGAGCTCAGGGGCAGGGGGACTGGAGGCTCTGCTGCCAGCTGCTGGAGCAGAGGAAACCAAATCCTGCAGTGGCCAATAAGGAACAATGAGGATCACATCCACTCCTTCTACCTGGAGCATGAGAAGAACTCTCTGCTGTGGTGGGAAGGGAGGGAAGGCATAGAGAAACCTCCCTGTCCAGCAGAGGGACAACGCATCTTGCCAGAAAACACCAGGCCCTGGATCAAACGAGTAGAAACTGGGCAGTTTGGTGTTGAGTGGGGATGCAAAAAGGTCAAACTCTGGATGTCCCCACCTGTCGAAGAGGTTGTCTGCAACTGCCTGCAGGTGCTCCCTTTCATGAGCCTTTGACCGAGACCTGGTTAAGCTGTCAGCCAAGGTCTTTTGGACGCCCGGAACATGGATGGCTGTCAGTTCCAGACCATGATCAATGGCTCAGTACCAGACTCTCATGGCCTCCCTGCAAAGGGGATATGAGTGGGTGCCCCCGTTTGTTGACGTAGAAGACTACAAAGTATGCTGTCCATCTGTATCAACAGGGGCCGGGGAGGAGATTCGGCTGAAAGGCCTGCATGGCATAAAGGATCGCCCTCATCTCCAACACAATGATGCAGAGATCTATCTCCAGTGGAGACCATGTCCCCCTATTCTGCTTGTCGGCCAAGTGGGCTCCCCAGCCCTGGCCCCATGCATCCATGATCAGAATCCGAGAAGGTGGATCCTTGCAAAAAGGGACCCCTTTGACAAGACCGGGCAGTTCGAGCCACCATCTGAGCGTCCTCCGGACTGCCTCTAATACAAGCACCTGCTGATCCAAGTCGTCTGAGCGTTGGTCTCACTGAACCCGAAGGGTCCACTGGGGTAGCCTCATATGAAGTCACGCCAGAAGGACTGTGGGTATGGTGGCCGCCATGTGGCCCAGAAGTCTGAGTCATGTCCTGGCAGGAGTCTAGTAGATGAGGAGACTAAGCAGGCGAAGGACTGAAGTCTTTCCACCCCGTCCTCCGGTAGAAAGGTCTTTCCCTGTTTGCTGTCCAGAATGGCTCTTATGTACTGCAGTCTACGACTGGGCTACGGAGAGGACTTTGGGAGGTTTAAGGTGATGGCCAGAGCCCTGAAGAGAGTAAAGGTACCCGCTAGATTCATTAGCAGCTGGTCCCTTGTGGGAGCTGTCAGCAGCCAGTCGTCTAGGTAAGGAAAGACGTAGTGTCCCTTCTGTCTCAGGGTTGCAGCCACCACTGCTAGACACTTGGTGAAAACACAACGAGCCGAGGACAGACCAAAGGGCAGGGCTTGGAACTGACAATGGGCCTCCTGAAAGTGGAAAGTACAGTTACATAAGAGCTTACCGTAACAGTAGATCTTCGAGAAGTGATTCAGCAGGCTACACCATAAGGACTATGCCGCCAGGCAATAGGACTCCATGGAAAACTTCTAGCCAGCAGTACCCAGCTGGGGCTCGCCCCTTAAATCAGACCACCCACCGACGTCACCAGTTGAATAAAGGGGCGGTCCCAACCTCATCTCAGTTTACCCACCAAAGACCCGACAGTTACTTAAGCTCTAAGGCAGGTGCCAAAGCAAATCCCATAGGGAGAAACATAATAGGGGGATGGAGGGAGGGAAAATAGCGCCTGCTGCAGGAGTTCTTCTCGAAGATCTACTATTACGGTAAATTCTTACGTAACTGTACTATCTTACTTCGAGTAAGAGCTCCTGCAGCAGGCTACAGCATAAGGAATGAGTCCCAAGCACTGTCCCCAAAGGGAAAGAAAAGGCAGGCAGGGATATAAACCTCTGAAATATTGGATTTTAGTTATTCATGAGATTAGGCCTTGGAGCAGAGCAAGGCCGAATCCTGCTCTCTTTCTGGAAGCAATATCCAGGGTGTAGTGCTTAACAAAAGTATGCACAGAATCCCATGTTGCGGCAGCACATATATCTGCCGTTGAAACATTTTTCATGGCTGCAAAGGATGCAGCCATCCCCATCTTGGAATGTCCCTTAATCGGTCCTGGTAAGGGTTTTTCATACTTGCTGTAGATGAAAGTAATGCAGCTGGTTAACCATTTGGACATGGTTTGCCTTGCAACTGGTTTCCCCAGAATCCTGGGAGCCAATCACACAAACAACTGATCTGATTACCAGGTCAGTTTGTACGGTTCAAATAATACCGAAGGATTCTGTGTACATCTACAGTGTGAAGGAGGGCCTCCCCCTTATTCGAATACTCAGGATAGTAAACTGGAAGGGAAATGTCTTGATTCAAGGTTAATTCAGACACTACCTTCAGAACAAACTTAGGATTAGTACGCAAAGACACCTCGTGACTGTGGAAAATTAAATACGGTTCTTTTACACATCAGGGCTTGCAGCTCAGAAACCCTCCGAGCTGAAGTGAAGGCAACTAACAATACAGGTTACTCACCTGTAACAAGAGTTCTAGGAGTGGTATATGTTGTTCATCCACACTTACTGGCCGCTTTAAATCTTGCCGGAAGGTCTTCAAACTGGCTCCTCCCATCCACCTGGGTGGTAAATCTCTTGGCTCTGCCCCATGACGCCAGATCTAGCCAGGTTGCGTGTCGAAGCCGAGGCACAGGACAACCTTGTCCCTCTGGAAGACCAGATAAGGAGACTCGATGGAAAGCACCTGGTGCTCTCCCATCCTTCTGGCTGACGTGACAGCCACCAAGAAGGTGGTCTTCCACGACAGGTGAGAGATGTCAAACCTGCGCATCGGTTCGAATGGCTTGCCCATGAGCTTAGCCAATACCAGCAGTATCAGTTTTACCCAACTTGCTATCTCAAGACATGAGAACATTAGTCTACCTGGACCTTTGGTCCCTACACCTCCATGCATGACTCCTACAGACTTAGCCATTTCCAGGCAAGGAGTTTCACAAAGGGTGGCAGACGTCCTAGTAGAAGTGAGAAAACCTTCTACAAGAGCAACATATGCAATTAAATGGAAACGTTTCTGCATCTGGGCAGCTGCACGTTCCCTGGACCCACTGTCTTGCTCAGTGAAATCAGTCCTGGAATATCTCCTATCGCTTTCAGATGCGGGGCTGAGATACCCATCCATAAAGGTGCATCTCTGTGCCATTTCTGCTTATCACTTACCGGTGGGGTAGGAATATTGCTCAACTGACCTTTGCCTCATATCTTTGGCGATGTTTTGATATGAAGCCTCCCATTAGGGATCCCTGTTCCCCATGGGACCTACTTTTTGTTCTAGAGAAATTGACCATGGCCTCCCTTCGAACCAGCCGCGGATTGCGACCTACATTTTCTCTTTTGGCTACTTAGCTCGTCTGCCAAGGTGTTGTCGACTCCTGGAACAGGAACTGCAGTGAGGTGATGATCGTGTTGTGTTGCCCAATCCCAAACCCTCATTGCTTCCCTGCAAAGAGGGTAGGACCGAGTCCCCCCCCCCCCCCGTTTGTTGATATACCAAACCACGCACATATTGTCCGTCTGGATGGCTAGGTGGCCGGGAAGAATGTACAGGTGAAGTGCTTGGTGAGCATAAAGAACTGCCCGATGCTCGAGCACATTGATGTGGAGTGTCTGTTCGAGCTTGGACCAAGAGCCCTGGGTCCGATGGGGACCGAGATGGGCTCCCCAACTTTCGCCCAAGGCGTCTGTGGTTAGAGTCTGGGAGGGGGGAGGAAGGAAAAAAGGAACTCCCTGAAGAAGGTTCTCTTGAACCATCCACCACTGCAAGTCTCGAAGCATCAGTGAGGAGACTAGAACCAGGTGATCCAAGTTGTCCACCAACTGATCCCATTGGGAACGGCGCTTCCCCTGGGAAACCCTCATGTGGAGCCGAACGCGAGGGACTGTCGGGAATAGCAGCCGCCACGAGCCAGAGGAGGCGAAGGACCGATCTTGAACTGACCCGCCTGCGGCCGGACAACAGACGTATTTGGGTCTGGAGAGTGGACGCCCTGTCCGGTGGCAGGAAGGCCCTGCCAATGGTCGTGTCTAAAATCGCCCCGATAAACTGTACTCTCTGAGATGGGATCAAGTGAGACTTGGAATGGTCGATGGTAATACCCAGGCAGGCAAAAACCTGCTGAGTAAGGGCGAGGCAGTACAGGAGTTCCTCTCTGAACGAGGCCACCAGGAGCCAATCGTCCAGGTACGGGAAAACTTGCACCCCCCGGGTACCCAGGTAGGCCACCACCACCGCAAGGCATCTGGTAAATACTCGGAGAGCCGAGGATAGGCCAAAGGGAAGTACCTTGAACTGGTAGTGGTCCCCCTGGAACACAAAATGGAGATATCTGCGTGAGACGGCGATTGAAATGCAGGTAAGCATCCTGCATATCCAGAGCGCACAGCCATTGCCTCCCGAGTGGAGGACGGGCAGAAGGCTCTGCAAGGAGAGCATTCTGAACCTTTGTACCCACAAAAGATTCAGAGAACTGAGATCCAGAATGGGTCTTACATCTCCTGTTCTTCGGGACCAGGAAGAAGTGGAATAGTAACCTGTCCCTGAAGCTGAAGAGGGGACGGTTCTATCGCCTCTTTCAGCAACAGAGCTAAAATCTCTTCCTGGACCAAGAGAAGATGTTCCCGAGAATACGACGACCTTTGGGGGGGTGGGGCTGACGAGGTGGTTTCTGTAGAAACTCTATTATAGAGTGTCCTTCTGCGATCAGCTGCAGCACCCAAGAATCTGATGTTATCCTCTCCCAGCCCGGAAGGTGGAGGGAAAACCTCCCTCCTACTGGTTCCTCTGGGGAGTCCACAGGCTGTGGGAGAGGAAAGGAGTCAGGTGGTGTGGGGCAGCGCCGCAGCTGAAGCACCCGCTAGTTTATTGGGCGGAGGGGGGGCTTACCAGCTGTCAGGACCCGGCGTTTAGTGGCCCACTTTCCCAGAGGTTTAGCCTTTGGCCTATTGAGTCTGTGAAAGGGACGGCGCTACGGCTGGTGAGGACGGTACATACAGTCGATGGACTTTAGTGCCGTCCCCTTCTGCAAATCGGTGATAATGTCCTTGACATCGCCACTGAAGAGCACCGACCCCTGGAAGGGCGCTTCCTGTACAGCGGACTGCACTTCCGGGACCAACCCTGACACACGGAGCCAAGTGTGATGACGTAAGCCTACGGCGAAAGCTGAGCTCCGTCCAGCAGTGTCCACTGCATCGTAGGTCGCACGAAGCATGTGTCGACTGGCCGAACATGCAGAGCGGACAAGGTCAGCCAACTCCTACTTGACTTGAGAGGCCGGCAGGGAGTCCAATTTGGCTTCCACCTGAGTAAGAATTGCCTTCTGGTAATCCCCCATATGACCAACATAGTTCAGGGCCCTGATACCCAGCGTGGAAGAAGCAAAAATCTTCTTACCACACTGATCCAGTAGGAGGGAATCTTTATCAGGTGGTGATGAGCTAAGGTGTTCTGGGTTAGCCGACCGGCTGTGAGCGGCGCTAATCACTACCAAGTCGGCATGAAGGTGAGAATCTGAAAAGTCAACACCCTCAGGAGCCTGGTATAGCCAGTTCAACTTCCGAGGAAGTGGGGTTAGAGCCGATGGCTGTTTCCAAATGGTGGTAACAAGGTCGGCATGAGGCTCAATCCAGGGTGGCACCAAGGTGGGAGCTGTCACGGGCAGATCCAGATGCTCGGCGAGTTTCATCCGCCGAGGGTCTGGTTCCAATGATTGCCGCCACGCACTCCTGGATTTTTGGCGAAGCAGCTCCGTAAAGGATCTTCCGGAGGTGACTTTGGAAGAGTCCTTGGCCTGGATTTTGATGGAGAGCATGGCTCATTGTCCCTTTCAGAGCAGCCGTCAGAACAGTCTGAGGGGGAAGAGGAGGAAGAAGAAGAAAACGACTCCCTTTCCCGGCCAGGGGGAGGAATGGACCCCTTGGGAAGCCCTCGGGGAAGTGTGTCCTGCCCTCTCTGGTCCCAGAGGGATTAGCCATGGTGTCCGGAGATGGTGAGGGAGTGTGTCGTCAGGGATGTACGGGAACCGGAACCATCATCGGTAGATGACTCTCCACCTCTCTGGTGAGCTGAGCCTTGGCCTCAGCCCACCAGGAGGACAGAATCTCCTGCAAATCCACCAGCGGCTGAGGGGGTGGTGGAGAAGGAGGAGGGGGATATGGGTATGGACTATAAACATAAGGACAGCATCCAAAACCCGGCAGCGAAAAACCAGGAGTCCGGTATTGGAGCGCCGGGTACTGTGGCATCGGATAGACTGGCGTCGGGTACTGAGGTGCCGGATACTGTGGTCCTGGGTACGATGGCATCGGATACGACAGAGGATACCCGGGAGCCAGAGGAGCTGCCGGAGCAGACGGCCCAGCCGGAGGCCCCACGGGTGGGTCTCGGTTGGAAGGCCCGGAGGGCGGAGGGCCCGGCATCGGGGCGACATCTGGGAGCAGGATGTCAGCCAGAGTCGGTAAAATCGGCGTCAGAGCCGGCATCAGGGCCGGCGTCCGGGGCACCGATGTCAGATCTGGTGGACCCGCAGGTGGGCGGTCTGATGAAGGCAGAACCCCAGCGCCGCCGGGATTGGGGAGAAATCCCTGGGGTCAGGCTGGGGAGATGCGGTCCCTGAGGGCAGTGAAGGTTGCGGGGAGCAGGGGACGACGACGGGAGGGTCCGCGCTGGGATCTTCCACTGTGTGGACGCCAGGCGAACTGGCGTGCGGTTTATCAACGGGATCCGGCGGGTGCCAGAGGAGCCAGTGTCCACTTTACTGGACCCAGCAGACCGGATGGAGGAGTGGCCTAGTCCGACAGAAGAGGGGCTGCCGCTCAAGGGTCGTGGTGACTTACCAGCCTTCTCCGTGGGGCCGGAGGAGCCAACATCCGCTTAATGGAGTCGCCCACTTCAGTAGGTCGCGGGCTACGGCCATACCAGGGTGGAGGCCTCCAATAACCCAGAAGCGCCCAAAGGGCCCAAGTGCGAGCCAGATGGGCGGGCCGACGCTGCCCTAGAAGCCTCTACATGCGCTGTCGAGAGCCGGTCCTACCGAGGGGATGTTACTAACACGGGCACTCCTGAGGGAGTCGTGTGAGGAGCCTTGCCCCGTGCTTTCTTTGTCTTTTTTTCCGATGGCCTTCGGGGAAGTGGACGCCTGCCGTAGTTTTTGAGTTCCTTTCCATGGAGCTCATGCTGGCACTTCTCTACTGGATGATCGGGCCTAGACAAAAAGGCACAGGAATGTCTGTCCTCAGCGAGCTGGCGCCTGAAGTTGCACTTGTTTTTGTGCTCGGAGGGTGTAGGGGACAACATACACCGACGGGTGACTGATGATTTATCAAGAAAAGCGAAAAATACTCCATAAAACACGATGAAGGGAGTCAGACGAGGGAAGAACTTTTCCGTGAGGCGCTGGCATGAGCTAACGGTGAGAAAGAACTGGAAGGTAGGCATCAGGGATCGCCCCTTTATACTGACGTCTCCTGACGCTGGTCACCTGACGTGGGGGCGGTCCCTCACCAGTGACTGCTAGCTAAAAGTTTTTCCGTGGGGTCCTGCCACCTGCCGATGTCGGTCCTATATGTAATTACCTACGGCAAGAGCCCTGTCGAAGTAAGATCTGAAGTTTGGGTGGGAGGGGCTGACATGAGGCCTTGGCTGGGGAGGTCCTGGACAGTTAAGATAGTCAGGCGGGAGTACGGAGCTGAGGTCAGAAAATGCCAGGTTAAAGGATTCAGCAATCGAGAGAGGATCAAGGGTAGGGGAGCCATTGATGCTAAGCATAGTTGGGTGCCTTCAGTCCTCCTTGCCAAGCATGTCCTTAATATTATCCCACAAGCGTTTCACATTGCCCTAGCTATTCTCAAGTTGCTCTTTATAAAATGTTGCCTTGGCTAACCTTGTGAGTTTGGTACATTTGTTCCTAGCAGCCCGGTGTTACAAACCTACTCAGCAGGTCAGGCCCTCTGCTCCCACAGTGCCAACCTCTGAGCGTAGTCTTGTGAACAGGAAACAGAAACAGGGTAACCCTCCTATCTGTTTTGTGGGTTTGAATCAACCTTTGGTCTGAAGTTCTGGAGGGATTCAAACTGTGAATCTCTTACTAGCATACCCAAATGTACAGGCTCAGATAATTCTGCTCTCCGGGGAAATGCCAGATATCTTTCGCCTACGGGCACCTAACCAGGTGCACAAAATGAGCCCTTACAAACTCTATGAAAGACCTCAGATAAACTCCTACCTTTTCCCAGTTTGATATTACCATTAAGCTATGCACAGTGTCAACTTTAACCACATATGCTTCACTTGTCAAAGAAAGAATTTCAAAGGCACACCAAGCAGTCTCTTTAAAATAGAGGTTTATTTTAATATAGATAAAAATGAAAAATGTAAATACAGAACAATATATCACAAAACATACAATCACTTAAAAGAACAAAGTTTAAAGTGCAAACTCCTACCGACCATACACTTAGACTTGTCTATCTGATGTATTCTTATTTTCTTACAGTGCTGATAGATACTGGAGCTCAGAGAGTCCAAACAAGAATGTGTCTCTAAAGGTCAGTCACAGCATAATTAAAAAATTGTCTTGAACCTGTCTCCTCCATGATGTCATCCAGCTCCTCCTCTATTTCTTAAAAATTATACAATCAGGATGTCTTATCATTCAGAAGGTAAATTAAAAATGGTGACATCAGCAAAAACTTGTTTCCCCATATGACCCCTCTAATCTAGTGTGTCTTCCTGTCCTTCACAGACATTAAAGGACATTTATGACTTACTCTGCCAGGTTTCACTGAGGTGTAATGCTTTGTAACACCAGGTGAAATTAACTGTGCTTCCTCTGAACGTCATAAAAGTTTATGATCTATCCTGCCAGCTGGCAGCTACAATTAAGCCAGATAAACAGGAGATCCTTAATTTATGTCTCTTCTAGTCTTTAATTATCTCCTGGCTTTTCAGGTTAACATCTTGTAGCTGAAACCTGGGCGGGGGGTCATCCCAGGAGCACAAGATTTCTCATGACAAACAATCACACTATATTTTTATTTTACAAAAATCATAACAGTAATCAGAAACAGCTGTCCAAGTGTCACAATCCTTCCCACCTAGACTGAATTTGGAAGCTCTATCCCCCCTGCATGGGATGAGCTTCCCAAACCAGTTCACTCCTCATAGACACGAGACAACATATCTGAGTTCTGATTTTTCGCTCCAGCCCTATGTAAGATTGTCATGTCATACCCTTGCAAAGCAAGACTCCATCTTAACAATCTACCATTGTTTTTTGCCATTTGCATCAGCCAAACCAGGAGGTTGTGGTCAGTCTGTACCACAAAATGCTGCCCATATAAGTATGACTCTAACTTCTTTAGGGCCCACACTATGGCAAGACAGTCCTTTTCCACAGTAGAGTATGCCTACTCCCTGGGAAGTAATTTTTTACTCAGATACACTACCAGGTAATTTTTGTCTTGGCTGGACTGTCTGACTCAGTACTGCCCCAATACCCACGTCTGAGGCGTCAGTCTGAACTATAAAGGGTTTGCTATAGTCAGGACTTGTCAAAACAGGAGCACTGCACAGTGCCTCCTTCAGTCTGGTAAAGGCTTTCTCACAGGCTGGGTCAAGGGTAATTTTCTTTGGCATCCTTTTCTTTACCAGGTCAGATAGGGGAGCAGCCAGGGCACTGTAACTGGGTACAAATTTCCTACAGTACCCTGCTGTCCCTAGAAAACTCCTGACCTGCTTCTGCGTTTCTGGTCTGGGCCACACTTGGATCACCTCGATTTTTATTTGGTTAGGACGGAGCTATCCCTAGCCTACCACATGCCCGAGGTATGCCACTTCTCCCATGGACACCTGGCACTTCTCAGCTTTGACAGTGAGCCTGGCCCTCTGTATCCTGCCCAGCACTTCCCTAAGGTGAGACAGGTGTTCCTCCCAGCTGGCACTAAAGATGGCAATGTCATCCAGGTACACCACGGCGTACTCCGCAGCACCATTTAACACCTGGTTTGCCAACCTTTGGGAAGTAACTGGGGCATTCTTCATTCCGAAAGGCATTACTTTAAATTCAAATAAGCCTATCGGAGTGATGAAGGCCAACCTCTCCCTAGCTCTGTCCGTTAACTCTACTTGACAATACTCCTTGGTCAGGTCAATGGTCGTGAGGTAGGTCACCCCTCCCAACTTGTCCAGGAGTCTGTCCGTCCAGGGCATCGGGTGGGTGTCTGACTTTGTGACTGCATACAGTCCACACAGAAATGAGTAGAGCCATCTGGCTTGGGCACAAGGACTACGGGTGAGGCCCAGGGGCTGTGGGATCTTTGGACTACCCCTAAATCCAGCATCTATTCCACTTCCCTCCTAATATCCTTTTGGACAGCCTCTGACACCCAACATGCTGTCCGCCATATGGGCATCTGTGTCCCTGTCTCCACATTGTGCGTCGCAAGTCTGTTAAAACCTCCCTTACTTCCTGGATCGTCTGGGGCCAGCCGGGGAGACAACTTAACTGCCTCCACAGAGGACTCCCGCTTACTTTCTTCTAGCAAGTCCAGAAGGGGATCGCCTTCGTCCGTCCCCTCCCCAGGACTACACACTGCAAACACCATGGCAGCCCTATTCGCATATGGCTTCATCATGTTGACATGGCACATCCTTTCTGTCTGTCTTCGGTAAGGTAACTCTATAATATATAGTTCATGTCATTTACCTTCCTATCCACTTTGTATGGTCCTGCCCACTCTGCCTGCAGCTTGTCTTTCTGGACCGGAATAAGGACCATGACTTCCTGATCCACCATGTACGAGCAAGCTCTGGCTCTGCGATCGTACCACACTTTTTGTTTCTGTTGGGCAGCTGCCAGGTTGCTCTGGGCTGTCCCCATAAGCTCCTTTAGCCTTTCCCTAAACCTAAGGACGTAATCCACTATGGGAGTTCCCTGGGTGGCATGCTTGCCTTCCCAGTCCTCCCCATCAAGTCTAGGGGCCCACATTCCCGGCGTCCATACAAGAGTTCAAAGGGAGAAAATCCTGCCGACTCTTGGGGCACCTCTCTGTATGCAAACAATAGGTGGGGAAGGTATTTCTCACAGTCCCTCCCATGCTGTTCAGCAAACGCCCAGAGCACTGACTTCAGGTTACCACTGAATCTTTCCACTAGCCCACTGGCTTGTGGGCAATACGGTATCGTGCATCTCTCACCACCCCACACTTCTCCCACAAACATTTCATCAGGTCCAACATGAAAGAACCCCCTAGATTGGTGATAACCTCCTACGGAAACCCAACACAGGAGAAAATCCCAAGTAAGGCATCTGCCACTTTGTCTGTCATCAGTGAGGACAGGGCGACTGCCTCTGGGTACTGGGTGGCATAATCCACCACAGTCAGGATGAATCTCTTCCCTGAGGAGCAGGGGGTATTTAAAGGCCCCACAATATCCATTCCCACCCTCAGGAATGGCTCCTCCACTATGGGCAATGGAATCAGGGCGGCTTGGGTTTTCTTGCCTGCCTTCCCTATTTCTTGGCACTGGTGACAAGCCCTGCAATACTCCTTCACCTGCTGGGTGAGGTTGGGCCAGTAGAAATTCTGGGTCAACCGCTGCATAGTGCGCGCGATTCCCAGATGACTAGCCAAGGGAATATCATGTGCAATCTTGAGCAACTGCTCACAACACTCCTGGGGAATGACAAGCTACCTGCCTAGCACCCCTCCCTCTGTCTGTACAGCCTTAGTATACATCAGTCCATTTTCCCAATAAACCTTATGTTTACCGTCACCTCCTTGTGCTCTATCAGAGTTTGCCCAAGCCCTCAGCTTCTCTAGACTAGTGTCACTTCTCTGAGCAGCTGCAAACTTCTCACACATTCCCAAGGCATGGGACAGGCCCCCTTCTGTCTCTAAACTAGGGTCCCTAGAACTAGCGTCAGGGCACTCAGGATCAC
Source organism: Neoceratodus forsteri (assembly GCA_016271365.2). Classification (NCBI taxonomy): domain Eukaryota; kingdom Metazoa; phylum Chordata; order Ceratodontiformes; family Ceratodontidae; genus Neoceratodus; species Neoceratodus forsteri. Next base: position 733,992,965 of record CM057450.1, read on the forward strand.
TGTCATCCCTATCCCTCTGACCATGGGTCATCCCTGCCTCTTCAGAGTAACCCTTCGTAACTGTGTGGTTAACTGCTACTGGGGAAATGTCTACCCCTTTTCATTAGTCTCCATATCAGGAGACACAGGCTAGAGAACCAGCCTCCCAGTGGTTTCTACAATGGCTTCTGTGGTAGTTCATGGAACTACAATTTTCACATGCCGCTTGGCTACGGATAACTGCACACACCATCCCGTTTGAGATTTTTGCCCAGGATCACATCCACTGCTAAGGTTCTGGCTACAGCCACCTGTTGCACAGCCCCCCTATTTTACATCGTCTAAGAGAACACTAGTGAGTGGCAATATTTTCTCCTCACCAGTAAAGTACTGTACAGTGACGTATCTATTGGGTATAAGCTGACCAGACTCTACTAGATCCCCTTTTACCAATGTCAGGGATGCCCCTGTATCCCTTAACCCTTGTGTCTGTACACCATTCACCATGACTGGGTGCATGTGTTTCCTCAAGTTCACATGCATGCTTCCAGGGACACACAAACAACCCACTTCCTTCCTAGCACCACCTTGCGTATTGCTCACCCTTTTGGGACACTGTCTGGCAATATGGCCAGTTTCTTTACACAACCAACATTCATTTCTTTTCTCAGAGAAATCTTTTCTCTGAAACCTGGGGCTAACTGGTTTTGGTGAAGGCAGTGAGGGTTTTAGCTGCCCTGAAGGCATGCCTTTCCCTTTCTGTGCTGCCATGCCTGCCCTATTCGCTCTCAGGGCAGATCTGCTCTTGGCATAGAGGTCCGAGAGTTCAGCAGCCTTTTGCACTGTTTTGGGATCTTGAGCCTCCAGCCAGGTTTTTAGCTCTGCTGGGCATGCCCAGAAAAACTGTTCTAACAAAATCACATTTTCAATTTTATCAACAGAGTTTGCTTCAATTCCTTCCCACCGTTTTAAAAATGGATGTTGTTTTGTGGCTAGCTCCTCATAGCTCATATCATGGCTTCTCCTGAGCTTACAGAATTTAGCTCTGTATGATTCAGCAGTTAATTCAATTTTTTTTAACAGTGCAGCTTTAAGTTTGCTGTAATCATTACTGTCCTCATTGTCCATTTGACCCAATGCATCCCGAGCTTTCCCGGTAAGTAGCGGGGATAGCTGGAAGCTACAGAACTCCCTAGGAATTTTAGCCTGAATACAAACTTTTTCAAAAGAATTTATAAAGGCATTTATATCCTCCGCCTCTTTAAATTCGGCTATCAATTTGGAATTCAATTTGTAACCCAGTCCTGTAGTCTCAGTTAAACCCAAGCCACTTACCTGCTCTGATGCTGGTGGTTGGAGTCCTGGCTTCTGCAGTTCATGTTGCCTCTGGTGCTCACGCTCCGCACGGTCAGCTTCTCGCTGTTCACAGTCCCTCTTTTCCTCTGCAGCTCGCTGTTCTCGCTCCCTCTTCTCCTCTGCAGCTCACTGTTCTCGCTCAGCCTCCCTCTGGAACTCCAGCTCCATTCTGCGCAACTCAATTTGCAGCCTGAGTACTTCTGGATCCAGAATACTGGTGATCTTCCTCTTCTGCTGTGGCATTTGCTGGCCATGCTGTCCTCATTGGATATGGACACTGCACTGGCCGCTAGCCCTTTCACACTCAAGGTTCAGTCCCTTACAGTCACTGTCTGTGACTCAATGCTCTGGGTATCTGCTACCATCAGGGCATCCATGAGGTCCTGTTTGGTGGCTTTCCCCTCGTACGGGACTCCTCTGTCCCTGCACAACTGCTTTAAGTAGTCTACAGCGTGCCCACTGTAGTTGGAAGCCATCTTCTTCCCTAACTATGGCTACTCTAACTAGCACTCTGGAGAAAAAAAAAAAATAAAACAGGCAGGAACTTGACTGTAATCCAAGTGATATAGTTCTGTGTCTCTTTTAAAAATAAATCACTGCCTTTTTTGCAAGTGGGCTGTACAGTATCAAGCTGATACACTGAAGAATAAAAACTTGTTATACCAAAATTATCCGCACCGCTGCCAAACAAACTGGAATTTATCAGCATCACTGTCACCAATCTGTCACAAACCTACTCAGCAGGTCAGGCCCTCTGCTCCCACAGTGTCAACCTCCGAGCGCAGTCTTGTGAACAGGTAATAGAAACAGGGTAACCCTCCTGTCTGTTTTGTGGGTTCAAATCAACCTTTGGTCTCAAGTTCTGGAGGGATTCAAACTGTGAACCTCTTGCTAGCGTACCCAAATGTACAGGCTCAGATAATTCTGCTCTTTGGGGGGAAATGCCAGATATCTTTTGCCTATGGGCACCTAACCAGGTGTACAAAATGAACCCTTAAAAACTCTATGAAAGACCTCAGATAAACTCTTACCTTTTCCCAGTTTGGTATTACCATTAAGATATGCACAGTGTCAACTTCAACCATATATGCTTCACTTGCCAAAGAAAGAATTTCAAAGGCACATCGAGCAGTTTCTTTAAAATAGATAAAAATGAAAAAAATGTAAATACAGAACAATATATCACAAAACATACAATCACTTAAAAGAACAAAGTTTAAAGTGCAAACTTCTACCGACCATACACTTAGACTTGTCTATCTGACGTATTCTTATCTTCTTACAGTGCTGAAAGATATTGTAGCTCGGAGAGTCCAAACAAGAATGTGTCTCTAAAGGTCAGTCACAGCATAATTAAAAAACTGTCTTGAACCTGCCTTCTCCACGATGTCACCCAGTTTCTCCTCTGTTTATTAAAAATCATATAACCAGGATGTCTTATCATTCAGAAGGTAAATTAAAAATGGTGACATTACCAAAAACTCGTTTCCCCATATGACCCCTCTGATGTAGTGTGTCTTCCTGCCCATCACAGACATCAAAGGACATTTATGACTTACTCTGCCAGGTCTCACTGAGGTGTAATGCTTTGTAACACCAGGTGAAATTAACTGTGTTTCCTCTGAACGTCATAAAAGTTTATGATCTATTCTGCCAGCTGGCAGCTACAATTAAGCCAGATAAACAGGAGAGCCTTAATTTATGTCTCTTCTAGTCTTTAATTATCTCCTGGCTTTTCAGGTTAACATCTTACGGCGGCGGGTGGGGGGGAGGTATCCCAGGAGCTCAAGATTTCTCATGACAGACAATCACACTACATGTTTATTTTACAAAAATCATAGACTAATCAGAAACAGCCGTCAAAGTGTCACACCCAGTATGTTTGAAGGTACGTAGGGTTAACAGAGCTTTTGGCCAAACTCCATAGATTCTCCCACTCCTTCATCTGGCTCAGAAGGTCACAGGTGATCCAACCACTTTTGGCAGCCCTGATCTTTTTTCTCCTCAGAGAGGCACAGATATTGCAAATACCTTTAAATGTATTTGAGAAAAATTGCAGTGCCTGATCAACGTCAGGGAAGCTGTCAAGGGGGGACAAGTCAACACTGGCCAAGGCAGTTTTAAAGGCTCGTGTGGCACCTGGTTTGAAGACCCGACTAAGTATGAAGATGCGGGGGTCGTCTTTTTTCCCCTTATTAACCCAAGTGCAGGCAACAGACGAGAGATCACTCGGGCAATCAGGTAGCACAGAGACATTTTTTACCCAAGAAGGGCAGTTGGTAAGTATCCAATCTATCAGAGAGCCCCTGCCAGTGATGTGATTGAGTCTGGTAAGCTCAGTGACCATCTATGTGAGATACAGATCGGCCACCTGGCCCTTATGGGGTCAATTTCATTACACGTCAAGTTTAGGTTAAAGTCCATTGTGATAATGAGCTCAGAGTTCTTCTTTAACTTGGAGATAGCCTCCAGGACAGAATGGAGACCCAGCTTAGCCTTGCTCGGTGGCGGATACACAGAGGCAATGGTAAGTGTCTTGTTCTGCCTTCCTATGAATAGTTTCATAGCAAGTATTTCATGCTGACTGGTAATCTCAGAGATCGGTAACATGCTCCCTTTCAGGCCTTTCTTAGCATAAATAAGGCATCACCCTTGTTTCCCCGGTCTATCGAGCCTAAAAGTTTCAAACTCCTGTATAGCAACAGAGTTATCCTTAACTGATGGTTTCAGCCAGGACTCAGTCAAGAAGATGACATCAGGGTTGTGAAACTGGGTCCAGGCTTGAAATGGTGCCATCTTTGGGAGTAAACTGCAGATATTCATAGCAACTATTTTTATGCCGCAGACAATCTTACCCTTAGGGTGGTTGGCAGCAGGAGGCCCAGAGTTAGGATGGACGTCCCCAGAGAGTATCAGCAGTAGGAGGAGGGCAATCTTAGCTGCTGAGCATAGTAATAGTTTTGCCTTACGCCTTTCGTTCTCCACGCTATACTTAGAAGAGTTCATCCTTCGCTTGCTAAGAGAAGCAGCCAGCTGTGCCAGTACATGGGTGCTGCTACAGATTGAGAACAAGACCTCATGAGGTGGATGGCAGATCAGCTGTACAGCCCAGTATATGTGCCATGATGCAGTTGAGCTGGGAAGAGGAAGGGGGCAATATGTCCAGGTTCCACTGGCCCACCCACTTTTGGTGATAGCAAGTTCTTTACCTCAAATTCTAACAGAAGTGTTTCTGTTGGAGATAGGGGTTTTGATAGTAAGGGGCTCCTGACAGTTGGAAACTTTCTGAACTGGAGAGATAGGCCCTTTTCCACTACCTCCAGGACTCACTTGTCTGAAGAGATGTGGTTCCACGATTGGAGGTAGTGAGAAAGCCCGCCCCCTACTGGGTCTGGGGAGGCGACCTGATTACTGAAGTCAGGGCTTAGACTGGGAAGCAGATGCAGGAGTAGTGGCAGCTCTTCTCTGGTCCTTCCTGCCCCTTACTCTCTAGAAACCTCTGGATTGGGAGTAATCCATGGGCACTAGCATTGGAAAATATGCCCTAGGAAAGAATCCCCTGCCTCATTTCCTCTGTAGAGGGTTTTCTGGGAAGTAGTTTTTTTTCTTTTGTAGTGTTACTCTCATAGGTGGTTTTATACTCCTCCACCTTTTTCATATATGCTTCAGTCTTATCCACAAAAAGGGAATTATTTTCACAAGGGAAATACATCGCTTTGGACTGGGTATCCTGCGTTAAAGTCATATTTCTTAACCATGCCCAGTGCCTTGAGAGAGATGGCCTGAGCCATGACTCTGGATGCTGCATCATTATTGTCAATAGCCATGTGGAACTGGTACTTAGTGGCTTCTAGTCCAGTTTTCACAGTTTCAGCAATGTCCTGTACCACCTTATCTGATCTCTGGTTCAAGATGGCCTGCACCGAATTCCACAAGGCCTTCTGGTACTTGGCAGAATATGCCAAATAAGTAGAAAGGCGCAAAAGTAAGGAAGTTGTGGCGTAAGATTTTTTTGTCATAAAGTCCAATCTTCTGGATTCTTTCTCAGGAGGCTAAGAGGATAGTGGGACTTTAGCCTTATCACATGCTGTAGCCTGCACCACCTCTTCATGGCTAGGGTGAACATAGAGAAAGTCAGTGACTGGCTAGTTGATACTTTCACTCAGTCTTTTTGTCTACTCCAGACAAGGAGGTGGAAGTCTGAAGTAGTTTCATGGTAGTTTTCTTTAATGACTTGTAAATAGGTAAAACTATCTTTGTTGGAGGTGGCAGAACTATAATTTCCCTGTAGTCTTCATCCTCCTCCTCCTCATCCTCTGTTGTCTCCTGGGTAGGAAGATCCAGAGTACCATGTGCTGTAAAAAGGTTACTAGGAAAGAAAGGTCCTCTTGACCTTTCGGTGAGGTACCAAATCCCTGGTCTGGAGAAACATCTGGTTCTAAGGGCTGACCTTGTGACTCACTATCATCATCATCCCCATCTCCCATGTCATCATAATAATCGGAGGCAAAAGATGAAACAGAAGTGCTAAGGTGCACAGGAGTAGGAGGGGCAGAGAAAATATTGCTCATACTCTGTATAGTTTGGCAAAGGTGCCAAGCTTTAGCCATTTCTTCAACAGGGGGTAATTCTTGTTCTAAGTCAGAGACTTTTCCCTTTTCTTTAAGTGACTGACTTTCTTTTTGTTTTTCTTTTTCCTTATGTTTTCGTGCCACTGGCATCTCCCTTGCCTTGATGTGGGAGGGGCAGTGTTGTGTTTCTCTTTAAATTTTTTTTTTGCAGGCACTTCATCAGTGACCTCTTCCCCTTGTCTCTTTTTTGGCTGGTCACCTTTTTTGTTGTTACTGCGTTTGTCAGGCTTATTCTCCGAGGAGTCCATGGGGGACATATCTTTAGCTTGGTTTGGGAAGAGGACCCCTCTTCAGTATTTCTGGCAGAGGGGGGAGCAAACTGAGAAGCCATAATTTCCAATCTCTTGGCTCTCTTTCTCAAGGTTTTTGGACAAAATTTAGAGGAAAAATCACAGTAATGATCTGGGCCTAAACACTGTAAACACAAGTTGTGGCTGTCTGCTTTAGCCACAATTTTGTGACACTTTAAACAATTTTTAAAACCTGTATGTCCAATCCTTTTCTTGGGTCTTTCTGTCATGCCAAACTGTCAATTTTGACAGAAAGAATGGTTCCTGAATAGGGAATTTAAAAATTAGCAGTCATGGTAAAGAACTGTGACTTTCTGAGATAAAGAGAGACTTAAAATGAAGAAAAACAACGCTTCCTGCTGACAAACAGACCCGCTAAATAACTAAAAAAAAATACTGTCAAATATACCACAGATGCGATATATTTTACTTCAAAATAACTGAGAGGAACCGCGGTGAACTGGGGATAACGCTGTTCCCGGGAACCAATGGGAACCGCTAAAACAAAGGAAAAATAATATAAAACAAAGTAATTTACTCACAAACTCAGTACTGTCACACAAAAAAAAGTGACAATGTCAGGCAAATTTTGTCTATGGCCAAAACTGAGAGAGCACCCCAAAGGCAGTGTTAGTCAGGCGTAGAAAAAAAATTCTGGTGCCCTCTGGGCAAGCTCCTCTCAGAACGCCCTCAAGCTCTCTTCTGATTGGCTAATTCATTTATTCATTAGCATAAACTCCACCCCCAAGGCAGCTCAACCTAGTCAGCTTTCTGCATATTGTTACTGATGCTAAAGGATGCCTGGGGTAAGAAAGAGGGCCATGCTTGCTTGCCGAAGACCAAGCAAGCAGGCAGCACAGACCATTTTAGCCACATGGTCCAACTTCTTGGACTCTTTGTTAGGCAGCTTGTAAATGTCCTCAGTGTTGCCAGAATGCCTGAACACAGAATTGGCCAACAGACCCTCAGCCAAAGAGTGTTCTGTGAATCCTGACAGGGAACTGGTATTGGTAGGTACCACATACCTGCGGGCAATCCAGGCAGAGGGTGCAGGGCAGGAAGTGGGGCACTACTAAATCTCCAAGGTAGGGCCAAGGTTGGCCTCTGCCACCGGGAAGGCCTCCACAGGCGTATCTCCCTGATCGAGGATCTCAGTCAAGGGGTATCAAGCCCATTTCTGGATAGGCTCCATTTTCATACCTGTGGACTCCGAGATCGGGTGGAGAAGGCCCATAAAGGAAGTGGGGCCTTTGTCCATCGAGAGATCCCCCACCTACACCATGCTGATCGGACCGGAGAGCAAGGCAGAACCCTCACACTCTGAGGAGTCATTAAAGAGGAGTTGACCACCAGAGTTCCTGCTGACCTTCTGCGGATGGTCAGGGGCGACGGTGACGACAGCCGATGGGCAAGCCCTTTGGATGGCTGGTGACTCCATGGGAATCGGTGGAGAAGCCGGGAGCGACCGAGCCAGGACCATCTTAGGCGACTCCTGAGGTGGAGAAAGCATCGGCCTGTCAGTCAAGAGCCTGATGATGGCCAGCATAGGAGCCGGAACCAGCTTCATGCCAGTGAACATCAGCTGTTACCACATGAGATCCTTGTAGCGTCGACGCAATTTGTGCGGAAGCCTCTCCTCACCCAAGGAGGATGAGGAAGAAGAGCAGCGGTGGCGCAAACATCAGCTGGCACTACTCAACCCCTGGGAATAGGACTGAGACCGCAGCGGGGCTCAGAGGGAGCTGGCGAGCACTGAGGCTCCTTTGGGTCTTGGTCAATGACCAGAGGTGGTAGGTTAGAGGACTGATGCGTCCCTGAAATGGTCTGGGTCAGGACCGGAATCCTGGACAGAGAAGTGTTGGCCTCTTTGGTCGACAACTGGTTGGCCGGCTCAAGAAAAATGTCGGCCAGAAGATCAACCAGAGTCTCAGCCAACTGGATAGGCGCGGTTACCGTGGAGCTGGCGGCCTGGACTGAGGATTCAACAGAAGCTGGATCCGGAGAAGCGCGGGAATCCGAAGCCCTCACCTGAGAGTGCTCCCAATCCCACGTGTGACAGGGCAGAATCAGACTCTGTCCCAGTAGTTATGGAAAGTGTTAAAATGAAAGGATCTGTTCTATTCTTTCCTGTCTCTTGTCTGTCCGGTTGCACAACCAAATCTTTCTGTGAGACCTAGGATTTGATCACACCGACAGTCTTGCAATTATTTGCCTTATCTCTCAGTCTTCACTTGCCGTTTGTTTTTTCCTCCCTTGCATATCTGCTGATAAAAGAAATATGCAAATAATTATGTGGAAATGTAACTGATATTGGGATCCCTTTGTTTAGAAATTATATAGTATTACATTTTAAAATGCATATAATTATGGTTTGAGATCATTGCAAAAAGTTATTGGAAAATCAAGAGGTTACCTTAGTGCAATTTTTAAGCCTTTTTCAGAAGAGCTGTGGAAAAAGGGCCTCAGCTCAGGCACACTGTGTTCCTGCCAGCACCTGCCTGAAACATACAAGAACACTTTGGAAGATGCTGGTTAAGAATGTGGGGTTGGAATGACGTAAGACAGAGCTGCAATTGCTTGCAAGATGGACACACAGAGATTGAAGGAAAACTCTGATGGATCTTTACTATTTTATTCTGTCTTTGTAAATAGTTGTACACAAAAAGTTTATTTTTTTGTTACTGCTAGTACAAATAAAATACTTTTTATGAATTCTACAACTGCTCCTGGTTTTTCATATGCTTCCTGACCTGTGCCTCGATGACAGGTGGTGTCAGACTAAGTGGGATTTACGCCGTGCACACTCTAAGCCAGGAGTTTTGTGTGTGGGTACTGGACCTAGTACCAGGGAAGCATAGAGAACAGTATGGATTCTGCAGCAGCAAGTCCCGGAGTGGTTACCAGGAGAATGGCAGTCAAACTATCATAGACAGAAGTCCAAGCTGAGACTGTACAGCCAGCACAAGCTATGGAAAAAGAACAGGGAGTGACAGAACCTTAAAGCCTGAAGAACTTTTTCAAATGGTGGGCTATACAACAGAAAGAGACAGAGAAGCAAAGAGAAAAAGAAATTCAACATTTAGAAGCGCAGAGGAGAGAAGAGATGCAGCGACAGGAGCAGCGATGACTGGATGCCTTGCAAGCTATCAAAGGCAGAGGATTTGGCACAGATCCAGACGAGCAACAGAACACAAGCAACTTAAAAGCCATTAAACTTACGAAGTTGTGTCCCTCGGATGATATCGAGGCATACCTGACAACTTTTGAAAGAGTTGCCACAGCCTGCCAATGGCCAAAGCAGCAATGGACAATCAGACTGGTACCCTACCAGACAGGGAAAGCCCAACTTGCCTACAGCAATATGGACACCGCACAGTCCGAGAACTATGATTTGGTGAAAAGCGAAATCTCGAAAAGGTATGACATCTCGGGAGAGACCTACAGGCAGAGATTTCAATCTCTGAAGTACAACTCAGTCGACAATCCTCAAGAAGCCTTCACCTGACTCAGAGGACGCCTGATAAAATGGCTCCAACCAGAGGGCAAAACAGTCCCACAGATCATCGACACATTTGCAATGGAGCAATTCATGAACGTCCTGCCTACATATGTGCAGCTTTGGGTAAAGGAACACCAACCAGAAAGTGGGGAAAAGCCTGTTTCTTTGGCCGAGGACTACCAAATGGCCACACGCCACCGCAGTGAGGTAACAGCCAAGCACTGGTAAGACACTCTTTTTCCCATTTAAATTCCAAGCCTGATAAGAACTCTGGTGGGGGTAACAAATATGTGCCCAAAGATGTTATTTGCTATAACTGTAATAAGCCATGCTGTATTGCAAGAAACTGCAATAGTAAGGAGAGTGGCATGGGAGCAGATTTGTGCTTGGCAAACTGGGGCAAGTATTTAACAGATGTGAAGGTGGGGGATAAGACTGTAAAGTGACTCACTGATTTGGGTAGCAGACAGACCCTAGTGCATGCTGAAGTGCTAGGAAAACACTGTGTAAAAAAGAGTAGGTACTGGTGTCATCTGCATCCACGGGGACACTCGATACTACCCCACCACCCAAGTGACTCTGACCATTAAGGGTGTGTCGCAACAAATTAAAGTGGGGTTAGTCCGTACCTGTGATTATTGGAAATTACTTTCCAGGATTTTCTGAGTTAATCAAAGAAGGAGTAAATCCTGATGTTTCAGCAGATGTGGTGACAAGAGCTCAGGCAAAGAAAATTTCAGACGGTGAGGACACTTTTCCTTTCAGTGATTTTGATTCGGACTTGTTTGAGCACAGCTCCAAGATCTGGAAATCCAGGAAAGGAAGATCTTGCCTGAAGAAACTGTGGCAACAAATGACTGATGAACATTAAGGTTTAAAATGTGAAAATGCTGAAACTAAATTGATAACTGATTGTGATTTTCTTTCAGAACAAGCTAATGATGTTTCTCTCCAGGATTATTTAAGGAGCTGAGGGTGAAACCAAAACAGGGTGGACAGATGTTTAAAAAATGTAATGAGTTACTGTACAGAGTTTGGGTTAAACCTCAGACACAGGAACAAACAGAACAATTGGTTACACCACAGAAGTATAGAACAGAGTAGTTATAGACAGCACGATAGTCCTATGGCTGGTCACTCAGGAAGGGATCGCACCCTTGCCAGATTGCTGTATAGATTTTACTGGCCTGGAATACATGAAAATGTTGCTGTCTATTGTAATTCCTGTGCTGAATGTCAGAAAGTAGCCCCAGTCACTAGAAAAGACAAGATGCCCCTACCCATGACAGATGTGCTTTTTGAGAGAATTGCAATGGATGTGGTTGGCCCTTTAGACAAAAGTAAAAAGGGTAATAGATTTATCCTGGTAGCATGTGACTATGCTACTCGATACCCAGAAGCGGTTCCAATGCGTACTGTCACAGCTTCAAAAGTGGCAGCAGAGCTTGCAAAAATTTTCAACAGAGTGGGTATACCTAAAGAGGTTACTACTGATCAGGGTAGTAATTTTGGTGCTGCATTACTTAAGGAGCTGTACAAACTACTAGTTATCACTGCCATAAGACCTTCCCCCATCACCCTCAGACAGATGGTCTTGTTAAGCATTTTAACCAAACCCTAAAACACATTAAAAAGGTTTGTAAAAGGGGAAGGGAAAGACTGGGACCAATACTTACCTTACCTACTTTTTGCTTAGAGAAATGCCACAGGCATCAACAGGGTTTTCACCATTTGAAATCCTGTATGGTAGGCAGCCAAGAGGGCCACTGGATGTGATAAAAGAAACGTGGGAAGATAACCCCACTCAGAAACAATCTACAACTTCCTATACATGTGCCCTAAGAAAGAAGTTGGCAAAATATGTTGAAATTGCCCACAGTAATCAGGAACAGGCCCAAAACCAGCAGAAGGTATATTATGACCATGGGGTTAAAGAAAACGTTTCTGAGCCACGTGAAAAGGTTTTGGTACTGTTACCCACAACAGAAAATAAACTGTTAATGAAGTGAAAGGGGCCTTATAAGATTTTTAGACATAATGGCAGCGTTAACTACAAGACTTAGACCCCTGATAGGAAAACCCCTACTAAAATATACCATGCAAATTTCCTCAAGAAATGGGCTGAAAAAACGCCAAAAGCTGCTTTATTAGTTTTAGCAGAAACTGATAAGGAAGATACTGATGTTGCTTATGATATACTGGAACACACTGTAAATGCTGATGCTGAAAGGTGAATGTTTCCTTAACCTCAGAACAAACTGCAGACATCTGTAATGTGCTAAAGACATTTAACAGTATTTTTACCACAGTACCAGGCCAAGTAAAAGGGGTTGAGCACGTGATAGTGCCAAGGAATGCTCGTCCTATTAGGCAAAAGACATACAGGTTACCAGAGGGGTTAAGAGCTGATGTGGTTAAGGAAATACAAAAAAATGAAAGAACTGGGTATCACAGAAGAATCGAGGAGTGCTTGGTCATCTCCAACGGTAAATGTAAACAAAAAAGAAAGGGGTGTTGGAATCTGCCTTGATTTTAGGACACTTAATCAAGTGTCAGAATTTGACAGTTATCCTGTGCCCAGAATAGATGATTTGGTGGACAGACTGGGGAGTGCAAAGTGTATCAGTACCCTCGATCTCACCAAGGGTTTCTGGCAAATACCTTTAGCTAAAGAATCCAGAGACAAAGTTGCATTTGCCACTCCTGTTGGATTCTATCAGTTCACCACCATGCCATTTGGTCTACACGGTGCGCCAGCTACATTCCAGTGGTATATAGATGTAATTTTATCCCCTCACACTGGTTATTGTGCTGCATACCTGGATGATGTCATGGTGTATAGTCCAGACTGGAAAAGTCACCTGGAACACTTATGAGCAGTTATCCAAGCTATCAAAAATGCAGGTTTGACTATTAATCCTACCAAATGTGCATTGACCATGCAGGAAACAAGATATTTAGGCTACGTGTTGGGAAATGGAGAAGTTAAGCCAGAGGTTTCTAAAATAGAAGCTGTCAAGTCATTTTTAGGGCTGGCTGGTTATTATTGGAGATTTGTTCCCAAAGTTGCCAAGGTAGCTATTCCCCTCACTGAACTCATGACAAATGGTACCCAAATAATGCAAAATGGACCCCAGAGTATGATGAAGCTTTTCAAGCCATTAAGGCTGCATTGCGTTCAGCCTGTTTTAAGATGCCCATACTTTGAGAAAACATTTTTTGTTACAAACAGATCCATCAAACGTAGGCCTAGGTGCAGTACTGAGTCAAAATATAGATGGGAAAGAACATCCTATTCTGTACATAAGTATAAAGTTACAAGACAGAGAGAAAACGTACTCCAATAATGAAAATGAATGTTTAGCAGCAAAGTGGGCGATGGAGTCCCATACGTTTTATTTACTGGGAACCGACTTTGTACTTATAAGATCACAATCCTCTCTCTTGGCTTAACCAAATGAAAGATAACACTTCCAGAATATCAAAAGTGGTACCTGGCATTACAGCCATTTAAACTCACAGTGATACACAAATCTGATAAAGAGAACAGCAATGCTGATTTTCTGTCAAGATATAAATCAGGAATTGAGGGTTCTGAAGGTTGAAAAACAAATGTATGGGTTTGAACTTTTACGGTTTGCTGTAATGTTATGGAAAAAAGGATAATGTACGTGTGCTTAATTTGTGAAAGTTAGCAGCACATGTTAGTACACAATTAAAAGAAAGTTTTGGAAACCTTTTTAATAAAACAGGTTTCCTCTTAAGGAGGAGGGTGTATGGGACAGGGTAGAATAGGATCCTGTCCCAGTGGTTATGGAGAGTTTGAATGCAGGGATCTGTTCTATTGTTTCATTTCCTGTCCCTGGTCTGTCTGGTTGCGCAACCAAATTTTCCTGTGGGACCTAGGATTTGATCACCCCGACAGTCTCGCAATTATTTGCCTCTCGTTATCTCTCAAGTCTTCTCTTGCTGTTTGTCTTTTCCTCCCTTGCATATCTGCTGATAATAAAATATATCCAAATCACTGTTATTGGGATCCCTTTTGTTTAGAAATTATATAGTGTTAATTTTTGAAATGTATGTAATTGTGGTTTGAGATGACTGCAAAAAGCTATTGGAAATTCAAGAGGTTACCACAGTGCAGTTGTTAAGCCTTTTGCAGAAGAGCTGTGGAAAAGGGACTTCGGCTCAGGTGTTCTGTGTTCCTGACAGCACCTGCTTGAAACATACAAGAACACTTTGGAAGATGCTTGTTAAGAATTGGGGGGTTGGAAGGACTTATAAGACAGAGCTACAACTGCTTGTGAGATGGACAGACAGAGACTGAAAGAAAACTATGATGGATCTTCACTATTTTATTCTGCCTTTGTAAACAGTTGTACAGAACAAGTTTATTTTTTTGTTACTGCTAGTACAAATAAATACTTTTTGTGAATTCTACAACTGCTTCTGGTTTTTCATATGCTTCCTAACCTGTGCCATGATGGCACCATGATTGACGGTGAGACCATTTTTTTTGTCTCTTTCTTCAGCTTAAGATTTGTGCCCAGAGGGGCCCTGACCAAGGGTCAGCAAAGCCTGGCACAATTCTTTGAAAGACCCCGTAAACGAGGCGCCCAGCTAGAGCAGCACAAAGGCTGAAGCCGAGGAAGTGTGAGCTTCCGACTGGGCCACTGCCTCCTCAAACGCCACAACCTGTTTGGCGGACCCCACAGCTGCACAGACCACCGGATGGCATCTCTGGATTTGACCAGAGGGTTCCAATCGCTTGGTTGGCTTAACTTGAGTCGGACTAGATGGTCCTCCAAAATGGTAGGATGGAAAGTTCAACAAATGTCACAGGCCTAGGGATCATGCTCGTGCCCCAGGCAGTAGATGCACACAGTGTGTGAATCCGTTTGTGACATCTTCTGCCCACAAAGGCACCGGCGGAACCTGAGAGTGGACTTGTCCTCGTTCATCGAGGGTGCGATCTATGATCGAGTTGAAGACAAAAGTTTTTGAAACATTTTAGGAAGTAAATCCGAAGAGTTAAGTCACAAGAGCCAACTCAGCATGAGAGCGGTTAGGAGGGAACCTGCTTCTTCTTCTTCCAAGCGGAAAGGAAGATCTGGTGTCGTGGGGCGGAGCCAAGGGAAGTTACCACCCAGGTGGGTGGGAGGAGCCAGCTTGAAGATGTTCTGGCTAGAATTTAAAGGACTCGTAAACAGTGCAGAGGAAACGCAGCCAACAAAAACCACAGTAGTGTCGTTTACTGTTTTACTCACAAAACGCTGTGGTCCTTTTGTGTGTAAAGTCTGTCATTCCCGAGTCGCTACGGTTTAAACATCACAGCACACTGTAAACAAACCCTCAGTCTGCATTGAAACTGGCCGGTCCTATAGCCTCCTAAGATGGCGTCTACGTTTGTACGTGATGATGCAATGTAAGCGACATCGTTCCCGAGAGTTACTGTATTCTGTATGGGGTCCTTATAAAGTACAATATATATGATAACTTAATTAAAAAAAGTGCTGCTGCATCAAATCCTATACTGTGCAGGTGTGTTTTAATAAAGTTATCATATGCAGTATACTTTATAAGGTCCCCATACAGAATACAGCAACTCTCGGGAACGATGTCGCTTACATTACATCATCGCGTACAGTCGTAGCCGCCATCTTAGGAGGCTACAGGACCGGGCCAGTTTCAATGCAGACTGAGGGATTTGTTTACACTGTGCTGTGATGTTTAAACTGTAGCGACTCGGGAGTGACAGACTTCACAAGCAAAAAGACTGCAGCTTTATGTGAGTGCAGACAGGAAGACATGTTCTGCTTAAAGAGCGTAGAACAGTAAAGTACAGTTACGTAAGAACTTACCGTAACAGTAGATCTTCGAGAACAGCTCTTGCAGCAGGTTACACCATTAGGACTGAAGCCGGCAGGCGTCAGGACCCCACGGAATTCTTTTAGCTAGCTATCTTCAGCGGGGACCGCCCCCGACGTCGGTCCGGCCCCCGACGTCAGGTGTAGTACATAAGGGGGTGGTCCCGCCAGATTCCCCAGTTCTGCTGCCAGAGACTCCCGGCCGCAGAATGACATCAGAATGGGAGACTGAGGATCCGTCATCAAAAGACAAAGGGCATAAGCCCCTGCCCAAGGCTCAGTAGGCCATGCCTCCTCCAAGGGGGAATGGTGGGCGGAGAGCCGAAGAGAGCTGTTCTAAGATCTGTTACGGCACGCTCTACGTAACTGTACTATCTTACTTCGAGAAACAGCTCTTGCAGCAGGTTACACCATTAGGACTGATTTCCAAGCAATAGCGCCTGTAAGCATTCTGGGAGAAGGAAACTAGGAAAGATCTTAAACAAGTCCTGACTCTAGGACAGGAGACCCTGTAGCACGGCCAGGCCGAAACCGGCTCTCCGCCGTGATGTAATATCCAGGCTATAGTGCCTAATGAATGTGTGCACAGAGCTCCAAGTAGCTGCGGCACAAATGGCAGAGGTGGAGATGTTACGAAGTGCTGCAAACGAGGTAGCCACCCCCCTTGTCGAATGACCCCGGACTGTACCCAGGAGGGGCTTATGTTTGCTGTCGTAGCAAAATGAGATACACTGGACAAGCCAGCGAGAAAGAGACTGCTTTGATGCTGGTTGGCCCAGCATCCTCTCAGCAAAGGAAACGAATAGTTCCGACTTGCGAAGCTGTTTAGTTCTGTTCAGGTAATACCTTAGGCAGCGGTGAACATCCAGGGTGTGAAGCAATGCCTCTCCTCTATTTGAATATTTGGAAAAATATACAGGTAGATCGATGTCCTGGCTGAGAGTGAGGGCAGAGACCACCTTAGGCAAAAACTTAGGATTCGTCCTCAGAGATACTCTGTCCTGGTGGAAAATTAAATAAGGCTCCTTACACATAAGAGCGTGGAGCTCGGAAACTCTCCTTGCTGTCGTGACAGCAACCAAAAATAACGTTTTCCATGACAGAAAACGCAGCTCGCAATCCGCGGCAGGTTCAAAGGGGGGAAGCGTGAGTTGTTCCAGGACAAAGAGTAAGTCCCATGGAGGAACCGGATCCTTAATGGGTGGCCTAAGGTGTAACACCCCTCTCAGGAAATCTCGAGAGGCATCAAGCTGTGCCACTGTGCGCTGTCCCACCGGGAAGTGGTAAGCAGAAATCGCGCATAGGTGCACCTTGATAGAGGAGTGAGCGAGACCTGAATGGAATAGGGAAAGCAGGTATTCCAGCACCACTTTCACCGGGCATCCTAGAGGGGAAAGGCCGCGTGTTTGCGACCACAAGCAAAAGCGGCGCCATTTCATGGCATACGCCGATGCGTGTCGGCTTCTGGTCATGAAAGGACTTCCGCCACCTCTGCGTAGACCCCGTGTCGAAAATAGCTATGTCTCTAGGAGCCATGCATGCAGGTTCAGTGAGCGAAGTCCGGTGGACTAGAGAACCATCCTCCTGAGACAAGAGATGGGAGCTGAAAGGCAGCGAGATTGGAGGTTCCCGGGACAGCTGCGTTAGCAAGGGAAACCAGATCTGTCTGGGCCAGAATGGGGCTACCAGGATCATAGTTGCATGCTCCCTGCGCAGTTTGAGAAGAACTCTCTGGATCAACGGGAAGGCGAAGAGGAATCTGTCTGCCTAGGAGAGGGACAACGCGTCTCGCCAAAAAATACCAGGTCCTGGATCTAGCGAGCAAAAATTGGGCAGTTTTGCATTGGATGGGGAAGCGAATAAGTCCAGTTCTGGAGTGCCCCATCGAAGAAACAGATCCTCTGCTACCCCTTGAAGAAGTTCCCACTTGTGGACCTTGGCCTGGGAACGACTCAGGCCGTCTGCGATTGTGTAGTCCACTCCGGGAACGTGAACTGCAATCAGGCTCGCGCTGTGTTGATACCCAATCCCACACTCTCATCGCTTCCCTGCAAAGGGGTAAGAGGTGCGCCTCCTTGTTTGTTGAGGTAATACATCACCGCCGATTGTCTGTTTGAAGCATGAGAGTATTCGGGGATCTCTGACTGAAAGGCCTGCAGGGCGAAGGACCGCCTCATCTCCAAAATGTTGATGTGGAGATGAGCTTCTTGAGGGGTCCACATTCCCTGGGACCTCACCCTGTTCAGGTGTGCTCCCCACCACAGCCCTGAGGCGTCTGTGGAAAGAATCACCTCCGGGGACGGCGCTGTGAATGGAACACCCACAGAGAGTGTTCCTGAGTCTAGTCACCACTGCCAGTCTCGAATCACGGCATTCGTGATTCTGACCGGCTGCTGCATGTGGTCTTGCCTTTGGTCCCACTGCACCTTGAGCATCCACTGAGTTACCCGCATGTGGAGCCTTGCCAAAGGGACGGTTGGAATGGCTGCAGCCATGTGTCCGAGCAAACGAAGGACCAGCCTGGCAGGAGCAGTCTTCTTCACCGAGAGGTCCCTGATGAGGGATCTGATGCATTCTGCTCTTTTCGCCGAAGAAATGCTTTCCTTGACGGTGTCCAGAACTGCCTATGAACTGCAGCTTCTGTGACGGCACGAGGAGAGACTTCTCGCACTGATGAGGATGCCCAGAGACTGGAACAGAGCCTGGGTGCTCTGGATAGCCAGCAACAACGCCTCTCTGGAGGCGGCCATGAGAAGCCAATCGTCCAAGTACGGGAACACATAGTGGCCCTGTCTCCTTAAAGATGCTGCCACGACTGCCATGCACTTGGTAAAGACCCTGGAGGCCGATGACAGTCCGAATGGAAGAGCTCGGAACTGGAAATGATGGCCGAGAAACTTGAAGCGTAGGAACCTGTGTGCTTGAGCCACAGGGATATGCAGGTAGGCGTCCTGCATGTCTAGGGACGCTAAGAAGGCATCCTGCCTTAGCATGGGAATGAGACACTGAAGGGTCACCATGCGAAATCATTTGTAGACGACCGATGTATTTAGGTCGCTGAGGTCCAAGATTGGACGGAGGTCCCCTGTTTTCTTCGGAACCAGAAAGAAGTGGGAATAGTATCCGGATCCTATCTGGTTCTCTGGAACATACTGTACTCCACCGCTCCCTTCTGCAGGAACGCGAGTATTTCTTGCCTGATAAGCAATTTGTGCTGACCCGAGTAATGGGAGAGCAGAGGATGCCTCAAGGGTGGCTTGTCTGCGAATTCTATAAAGTGACCTCTTTCGACCAACTGAAGGACCCACCTGTCGGTGGTTATGGACTGCCACCCTGGCAAATAGTCCGCAATGCAACCCCTGACCTTGATGTCCCGTTGATCCTGAGGGGCAGGGGCCGGGAAGGAGTCATGCTGTGGCGGCAGAGGGGCCCGCGGGCTGAGCCGGCTTAGCTGGACGCTGACTTCGGCCCACGGGCAACTTTCCCTGGGCTCTGCGAGAAACGGAGCCCCTCTGTTGTGGTCTGGTGCGGGACTGCTGTCTCTGCGTCCGGCCACAAAAATGGCTTTGGTTCTTATACGAAAGGAACTAAGCCTGGGTCGGTACATTGCCTGGACTGACCTCACCGCCTTCCCGGCCTCTTGGAGTTTGGTGAGGACCTTCTCAGAGGATTCACCAAAAAGAACTTCTCCGTCAAAAGAGGCGTCCAGGATGTTCTTCTGGACGTCCGGGGTGAATCCAGAGACACAGAGCCATAAGTGTCTCCGGAGACATACGCCCGAAGCTGCCACTCTGGCTGAGGAGTCCGCGGAATCGTACGCAGCTCGCAGCACCTGGGTTCCCACGTCCGAACCCTTACGGAGGAGTTGCAACATCTCCTCCTTCTGCTCACCGCCTGGCAATTTGTCCGCCAGGTCCAGTCCCTGCTCCCACAAGGCATTTTGGAACTGTACCATGTGGGTTAAGTAGTTCAGGGATCTGATGACGCAAGTAGCGGAAGCATAAGTGCGCCTGCCCATAGCGTCCAGCTGGTTGGACTCCGGGTCCGGTGGCAGGGTGCTCAAATGTTGTGCTCTCTGGGACCGGTCATGAGAGGCTGTGATGACCAGAGAGTCGGCCAGAGGATGTGAAGCCAGATACTGGTCCTCCCTAGGGGCCTTGTACAGCGGGTCAGCTTTCGCATCGCTGAGCGAGTGTGGACGCTTCCACGCTGCCTTGGTGACTTGCACTAAAGTGTCCACCAAGGGTGGTACCACCACAGGCTTAGTATCTTTCTGCCGAAGATACCTGGCGAGGCGTAGTCTCTCGGGGTCTAACTCTTCCGCATCCCAGCCCATGCTCTATTGGATATGCCTCATGATCTCTGAGAACGATGGGTCATCCGGAGGAGATCTAGGAAGTTCACGTGGGTCCGGAGAAGGGATGTGGATCGGAGAGGGGGATCTGGATCCTTCCGAGAATTCCGATTCCGTGTCCTCCGTCGAAGGCGAACGGCGGCGTCTTCTGGGTCTCTTAGGGCTGGGTGACCCTGAAGAAGATCTGGACAGAGGTCTCCTTTTGTCTGGTCTCCCCCTAGGAGGATCCGCCGGCCCTGGGGAAGGTATTGCCGCCACCCCTGGCCGGAGTAGGGGCACAGGGGCTGGTGGGGTCGCAGGTGGAGGAGGAAGAGGAGGAGGGGGTGGGAACCACATCCCTTTTTATGGTGTCCCACCAGTAAGTGAACAAGTCCTTGACCTCGGATATGGAGAGGCCCGACGACGGACCGGGCGCTGGCGGCCGTCGTCGGGTTCCGGCGTCGGCTCCCCAGGGTCTCAGGTTCCAGAGAGGGCTCCCTTGGGGTGCGACAGGACCGGGTCTCGCTTCATCTGGTCCTCGGGCTGGGCCGCCCTCCTCCGTACTGTCTCCCTGACCGCGCCGAGGAGGCGCCGTCCACTTCTCAGTGGGTACTGGTACGGACGCCGGGTCCCTCATCCGATGACCGAGAAGACGAGGCCTGACTGGCGGTGGGCATCTGGCGGGCGACGGTTCCTGGGACCTATGGTGTGGGGCCGGCATCGGACGAGCCGGTGCCAGGACCGATGACTTCTTCAAGGAGGTAAGCTCTTTGGTCTTCCTCTGGGGAGGAGGAGGCAAAGAGGCAGACCTGACGTCGGGTTCAGAACTGCGGGAACCAGACTTACGGTGGGGATGACGGCCCCCCGACCTAGCCAGGGCCTTAGAAGAGGAAGATGAGGAAGGCCTGGAGGTCTTGGCCTGTGAGGCAGAAGAGGAGCCCGAAGGAGTCTTCACCGCTGCGGGGGGAGGCTGAGAACAGGCCCGGGAAGAAGAGAGGTCAGACCGGGAACTGGAGCTATGGGAGTCGGAGGCCCTAGACGGGGACTTGGATCTTACACTCTCCCTGTGCTTCTCGGGGTGTCTCCGGGCCTTCTCTGAGGATTCCCCCTTGGAGGCTGCATCCATGGCCCTGATTTTCTCTTCGAGCAGGAACGCCTGAAGGGCCCTCTGGCGACGGATCCGGGTCCGGCTGTTAAACCCCTGGCAAAAAGAGCAGGACCGGGTGTCGAGGTCTGGGCCCAGGCACCGGATGCAGGCCGAATGCGGATCCTTAAACGCGATTTGCTTCCCACAGGCGCACTTCGAAGGATGGCCTTCAACGGAGGTTGGAGAGGACATCAGACAGCAAAAGAGCCGAAAAAATGAACTTTTTCCCGAAGGAAGAACTTAACCGAAAGCGCCATGAAGCTAGAAATGAGCCAAGGGTCGAGACATGCAAGTCGACGGCAGGAAAGAACTGGGGAATCTGGGGGACTGCCCTCATGTACTACGCCTGACGCCGGCGGCGGACCGACAAGGTGTCCCCACAAAGATAGCTAGCTAGAAGAATTCCGTGGAGTCCTGACGCCTGCCGGCTTCAGTCCTAATGGTGTAACTTGCTGCAAGAGCTGTTTCTCGAAGTAAGATCTGACGTTGCTGTGGTTTTTGGGCTAAGATTGGGCACCCTGTTTATGTTTCCTTTAAGGGAAAGAGAACTGCCAGAAAGTGTGGACAGAACATCATATCCACGTCCTTAGAAGGAGTTGTCTTCTGGGCAGATAATCTGGAGAGGGTTCTGTACAGTACAGGGAGTATCACTCTTAGACGATCCTGAGGGCACACTTGTCTGTCGTGAAGGACTCCCATTGACAGTAAAACTGGGTCAGGTGCCCTCCTACTGGGAAAGAGAGGTCTGCCTCAGGCAGCTGTGGCAGGACCTGTGACGGAGCTTCAGACGAGGGCACTAGGTGCTTTTAGCACCAGTGCCTTTGTGACTTCTTTTGCGGTTGGGGAGGTTAAGTTTTGTTTTGATCTCCCCTACCTTTTCCTCAAAAGGACTATCTGTTCTGAAAGAGGCCTTATCTTTTTCCTGAGGATTAGTATGGGCTTGCCTAGAAGCCTTTATGGCCATTCTAGTTTTCTCAGTGGCCTCAAAAGACTTCTCCACCTGTTGCCCAAACAGATAAGTGTCTTCGAATGGAAAGTTCATTACCTGCTGTTGGACACCTAGTGAAAATCCAGAAAAATGAAGTCAGGAGTGCCTTCTGATAGAAATGCCCGCTGCAGCAGAGTGAGAAGCAGTGTCAAAGGCATCCATAGCTGCTTTGAGCTGATAGACTCAATGCCATGAATAAAACTCTACAGGATCATCTGTTCAGTCTCAGAGTGAGGCAAGGACTCTGCGAGAGACTTGAGAGAGCTCCAAGGGTATAATCATAGTTGGAAAAATGCTCTTGGTAGCTAGCAATTCTCATGCTGAAACCTTGCTTACCCATAGTGGTCTATTTTGCATGACTCCTTGTTAATGGGATCTGCAGTGACCTCCTGGGGCAGAATAGATTTGTTATTCTCAGCGCAAACAACAACAGCATCAGCTACAGGCTGAAAATCATATACTGCTCTCTCCTTGAAGCAGTGTGCTTTCTGTCTACCTTCCTATAGACAGATGGAATAGAAGCAGGCCTATTCCAAACCGTATCAGAAAGAGATTCAGATGCTGGAGGAATGGGGGAACTAAATTAACTGACATGGTAAAAACGTTTAACCACTACAGACAGAAACAGTTACATTGGTCAGTAGCTGAAGGCCCAAAATCAAGTGCAGAAGAACAGGTTAGTCATGTGTAACAGTAGTTCTATGAGTGGTACATGATGTACAGCCACACTTCCTGCAGTGTTCCTTTCTCTTCAAGGCTTGCTGGAATGTCTTCAAGCCGGCTCTTCCCACCCAACTAGGTGGTAACTTGCTTGGCACCACTCTGTGACATCAGATCTTACCTGCTGGAAGCCACTTGCCAGGGGAGATCGGGTGGGTCAGTCTGGATGTACATCATATATCACTCCTAGAACTACTGTTATGGGTGAGTAATCTGTTTTTCTAGGGACATGAGGGGATATGAAGTACAACTCCATACTTCTGTCAGACTCCTAGCAGTTCTCTTGGGAGTAGGGAGAAAGATGCACACCCCCTAATTAGAAAACAGAGACTGAATAACTAAGACCCCAAAACCAGCATCCCGGCGTGACTCAAGGTCGATGCAGTACTGGGAGATGAAGGTGTTTGCTGACTTCCAGGTAACAGCGCTGAAGATTTCCTGGATAGGGACGTCCTTGGAAGCAGCCACCGAGACAGCGGTATGATGGGTGGAATGAGCCCTTAGCCCTACAGGAGGCTCCCTATCTGCCAACCTACAGCGAAGGTCGATGCAGGATACAATCCACCTGCCAAATCGTCCGCTTAGCCGCTGGTCTACCAGGCTTCAGCATAGGTGACAAATAGCTGGCAAACCTCTCCCCGAACTCCAGCCATGCACTCCTTATAATAGGCAAGCGCTCACTGCAGATCCAAAGTATGGGGTCTGTGCTTGGCCTCTGAGGTGTGATTGGTGACGAAAACCGGGAGATACATCACCTGGTTAAGGTGAAACTCAGACACAACCTTGAGAAGGAACTTTGGGTTGGAGCAAAGGACAATCTTGTCCCTGTGGAAGACCAGCTCACCAAGAGTGCCTAGAGCTCACTGATCCTTCTGGCTGATTTGACAGCCACCAGGAAGGTGGTCTTCTACAACGGGTGAGGCATGTCGCACCTGTGCATTGGTTTGAATGGCTTGCCCATAAGCTTCGACAACACCAGCAACAAGTCCCAAGGTGGTGGTGATTCATGCACTGAAGGGGCAATGTGGTCAAGGCCTTTGAAAAACTGCCAGACCATCTCCTCCTGCACCACTGATGGCATAGCAGCCCGTGTATGCAGAGATGGCTGCCAGGTGCACCTTAAGAGTTGTCGAACGAAGGCCCAACTAAGGGTAGTCGAGAACGCTAGCTGCCGGGCAAGATAAGGGGTCGAGACCCTTGTCCTGGCACCAAATGGAGAACCTCTTCCATTTGAAGGTACAGCATTTTTGGGTCGACTTCTTCTGAGACGCCTCAACCACGGAGAGGACATCTTTGGAGAGTCCCAAAGCCTGGAACTCTAGCCGCACAGGAACCAGGCTGTCACATACAAGGACTGAAGGTACGGATGGAGTACCTTCCCCGACTACTCGAGAGCAGGCCTGGGCAGAGAGGAAGGCATCATAGGAGTCTGCTGCTGAGGCTGAGGAGATCAGGGTACCAGAATTGGTGGGGATCATCCATGCCTTGTCCCTCCTTGCTTTGGTCAGCACTTTGTTGATCAGCAGAAAGGGATGGAGGGCACAGAAGAGGCATCCCCATGCAGCGTTCCCTGCTGAGTGGGATGGGCACAATACAGCATCAGCTTTGCATTCTCCCTGAAGTCAAACAGGTCCACTGAGGGGGCACCCCAGTGGAAGAACAGGCTGTGTACTACTTCCAGATGGAGAGACCACTCGTGAGACACCTCATCCACATGCCTGAGGGCATCTGCTAGCTGGTTGGAGAAGCCGGCCACTTGGATGGCCAGGAAATCGGCATCCAAGTTGAGCATGAGGATCCAGATGCAGACAGCTTCCCTGTACAGAGGAAGGGAGTGCGTCCTGCCCTGTTTGTTGAGGTAGTACATAGTTGTGGAATTGTCCATCTGGACCTGAACATTCTGACCCGAATGTGCAGCGCAAAGGCTGTCAGTGCCAGCCAAACTGTCTAACGCTCCAGCAGGTCAATATGGCATCGGGACTCCTCGAGAGTCCAGAGTCCATGGACTCTGGTCCCCCAAGTGGGCACCCCAGCCCATAAGGGAGACATCGGTCATGATGGTGACCATCGGCTCTGGGTGGACAAATGGGATCCTTTCCTGCAGATGTTCTGATATTAGCCGCCACTGAAGGGCACCCCAAATCAGCTGGGTCATAAAGATGGGCTGGTCGACGTGGCCCTGGCACGGAGATCACTGATGGGCAAGCACCCACTGCAGAGAGTAGTTTCTCCACTGGGTCCAACAGACCATGCTGATGCATGCCACCACGTATCCCAGGAGGCACAGGAAATTCCGAGCAGGGCGCAACTGCCTAACCTGAAATGATCGGGCAAAGGAGGAGAGAGCCTCTGCCTGGTCCGCCAGAAGCCAAGCCCTGGTTTTGCATGAGTCAAGCTCTGCCCCGATGAAGTGCATTACCTGCGAAGGTACACGTTACGACTTAGCCTCATTGACTAGGAGGCCAAGGGACAAACAGGTCTGGAGGGTCAAGTCCATTGACCGCTCCATCTCCACCATGGAGGGACCTACTACTGTATAAGCCACTCATCCAGACAGGGGTATACCCGGACCCCTTGGTGCCTCAGGTAGGCTGCCACCACTGCAATGCATTTGTTGAAGGCCCAGGAAGCTGAGGATAGGCCAAAGGGTAAGGCCTGGAACTTGCAGAGGATCCCCTCTGCACGTAACCAGAGGAACCAGCAGTTGGACAGATGGATTGGGACATGGAAGAACACGTCCTGAAGATCCAGAGAGCAAAACAACATGTTCTGCTCCAGAGATGGTATGATCTGAGAAAAAGTGACCATCCTGAAAGTGCGCGGCTGAAGGAATTTGTTCAGGTCATACAGATCTAAGATAGGGCGCCAGCCCCCTGTCTGTTTTGGCACCAGCAAGTACCTGGAGACAAACTCTGGGTGTACTGGAGGGTCTGAGACAGGATCCACCACCTCCTTCTGGAGGAGCTGAGCAATGTCTACCCAAAGGGCTGACAGCATGTCAATGGACACCATGTCCTCCCATGGGGCACAGGCTTGGCAAGGCGGGTAAGCATCAAACTCTAGATGCAGATCCTGACCAACCACCTTGAAGACCCACATGTCTGTGGTGATGGCGGACCAGACGGAAAGGAAGTGGTGGAGCAGGCTCCCCATGGGAGGACCTAGGGGAGTCAGGACAGGCATGGGGGAGGCACCCCCCATCCCGTCACAGGGCAGACTTGCAGGTGGACGAAGGACTGGCTGAGGAAAGAGGGGACCTCATCTTCCTGGTTTCCGGATGACTGAAGCAACCGACTTCGGCCGGTGATGCCAAGCCTCGGCATCCTGCCCAGCTGAGGGCTGGACCTGCTTGGCCCGCAGGTGCAGAAACGGATCAAAAGGGCTTTCTCCCTTTGGACCTTAGAGCCCTTGGGATCCCTCTGGGTGGAGGTAACAGAGTCCAGGGTGGCAATGGACTTCTCAATGCAAGTGAGGTGTCCTTCCACCCCCTGGGCCAAACAAGTTGGTGCCAAGGAAGGGGACATCCACCAACCTGTGCTGGGTATCTGCTGTGAAGGTCGAGATCCTCAGCCAAGCCGTGCTGTGCATGGCTACCATGGCAGCCACAGATCAGGCGCAAGATTCGCCAATGTCCACGGTCATCTGGAGCTGCTGCTTAGCAACTGCTCGACCCTGGTCCCGGACCTGCTTGACCATGGTCTGCAAGTTAACTGGGAAGAGGGGAAGTACCTAATCAAGGGTGCCTAAGAGGGCATGAGTAAAGTGGGCCATTAAAAAGGCTGAACTCGCCTGCCGGAGGCTGAAGGAAGGCACTGCATACACCTTCTTGGCCATATGATCCAATTTCTTGGATTCCATTTCAGGAGGCTTGTCCTTGTCCCTGACAGTTATGGTACGCTGAAAGACCAAGTTGGCCACCAGGCCATCGGCTGAGGGGTGTTCAGAGAAACCAAACAGGAAACCGGTAAGGACCGCATACTTGCGGACTATCCCTGTCAACAGCGCAGGGTAAGAGGCAGGGTGCTGCCAAAGCTCCAGAGCGGGGCCAAGAATGGCCTCAGCACTGGGAAGGCCTCCCCAGGGGTATCACCCTGGTCAAGAAGCTTGGTCAGGAGGTACTTAGCCCGCTCTGGATGGGCTGCATCTGAAGACCTGTATGTGACACTGTAGAACAGGACCCTTTCCCAGTTGTTATGGAGAGTTTGAATGCAGGGATCTGGTCTGTCCTTTCCTTGCCTATCTCTTGTCTGTCTGCTTGCACAACCAAATTTTCCTGTGAGACCTGTGACTTGATCACTCCGACAGTCTCGCAATTCTTTGCCTCTCACTGTCCCTCTATCCTCACTTGCTGTTCTACCTTTTCCTCCCTTCCATATCTGCTGGTATAAAAATATATGCAAATCATTATGTGGAAATGTAACTGATACTGGGATCCCTTTGTTTAGAAATTATATAGTGTTACTGTTGAAATGTACATAAGTATAATTTAAGATGATTGCAAAGCTATTTGGAACTCAAGGAGTTAACCTGAAATGCAATTTGTAAGCCTTTTGCAGAATTTGTGGAAAAGGGGCCTCAGTTCTGGGACACTGTATTCCAGATGCACCTGCCTGATATATGCAAGAACATTTTAGAAAAAAAACAGGATGTTTGGGGGATTGAAAAGACTTATAAAACAGAGCTGCAATTGTTTGCAGGGGACACAGATTGAAGGAAAACCCAGATGCATCTTCTCTGTTTATTCGGCATTTGTAAATAGTTATTCTGAACAACGTTATTTTTTTATTTTATTGTTATTTATAAAAGAACTTTTGTTGCAAATTTTACAACTGCTCCTGGTTTTTCCTATGCTTCCTGACCTGTGTCTCGACGACACTGTAGATTCCAAGATTAAGCGGAGCAGGCCCGTAAAAGAAGTGGGATCATGCTCCATGGACAAATCCTCTCCTGACTCTGTGTCCACCGGATGGAAGTGAAGGGAGGAGCCCTCAGACTCTGAGGATTCGATAAACAGTGGTCGCTCTCCAGAGTCTCCACTGATCCTATGGGGTTTGTCTGAAGTGACGGTGACCAACAGCTGAAGAGGAAGCCCAGGAGTGGTACGGGCATCCTTAGGAAGAGGGCCATATAGCCGGCATGGTGGTACAGAGGGCTGAGGCGCTGGATGCCTTAACTCGCATCATGCTGGCAATCCGTGTTTGGGAACAGACTCAGGTCATCAGGGAGTCAGCACAGGGGGAAGGGGTGAGAGCAGGACTGAAAAGCCGTAGGGCAGCTCTCCTCTCTCAGGGTGGTCGTTGTGCCCCTGTAGTTCTGCTGCCACCAGGTGGAGGTCAGGTGGCTAGCATAGGCGGGACGGGGCGGCAAATTGCAGGAGGGTGTCTTGAGCCACGGCATGCGCATGCCTCCACATATGTGCGCCCAGCTGAGAATGGGGACGGGCGAAAAACCGAGAGAAAACAACTCAAAAATCTATATAGCAAGGAAGCAGGCCCTCCTTTGGCTGCTTAGGTGGCACCTCTACCTGGATGGACGGAGAGGCCGGGATAGGTCTAGCACAGGTAGGCTGAAGCCTAGGTGGTGGGAGCCATATGATAGTTGAGGTGGGGGCCGGGACCAGCTTAACCCCAGTAAACATGAGCTGATGCCATATGAGCTCCTCGTAGTGCTGTTGCATTTTGCGACAGAGCCTCTCCACATCCGAGGAGGAAGAAGAGGAAGGGTAGCGGTAACATCGCTTGCCCGAATGCTGACTCGGGCTTTGAGCTTGAGACCGCGACTGTCAGGGATGCTGATGGTGGATCTCTGAGGGAGCTGTCAAAAGCCAATGATCCTCCTGGATTACTGGATCCCGAGGGGTATGGACCGTATCAGCAGGCTGGTATGACCCACCCTGAGAGGTAACAGGCAGGACCAGAGTCCTAGAGAGGGAAGTATCGGCCTCATCTTGTGAAAATGTGTCTACCAGGTCAAGAAAAATCTCGACAGGCCAGTCAGCGGGTGTCTCCACGAACTGGCCCAATGGGGAGACCGTGGAGCCAGCAACCTGGGCTGAATGATCGACCTTAGTCAATGCTTCCAGAAAAGCATGAGAATCCAAGGCTCGAGAGCGCTCGCAATCCCACGATCAAAAGCGAGACTTCTGTTTAGTCTCTTTCTCTGAAGATTTTTGATTTTGTACCCTCGGAGGGGTCCTGCTCACAGGTGGGGAGGGACTGGCACAAATTACGAAATGCCCCTGTGAAGGTAGTGCCAAAGGAAAGTGGCACAAAGGCTGAAGCTGAAGAGGCATGCTTCACGGTCTAAGCCACAGCCTCTTCAAAAGCTATGAGTTACGGCCCAGTGGCGCTGAGGGTTGAGGCACTGGACGCCACAACTCGTGCCACGCCAGTGACCAGGGGGTCAGCAGGGGAAGGAGAGGATTGAGCATTTGGAGGACAGTTCTCCTCTCCTGTGTGGGAGGGGGATCTATACTCTGTGCCTGATTGTCGGAAGTAGTGGGCACAGCAAGCACAGAGCTGACGTTGGGGATGGGGAGTGGCGACGCCGGCAGCAATGCCTTGGCTTAGGGGCATGCCACTCTTCAAGAAATGGCAAAAACCCCTGCGGATGCTGGGGAGATGGAGCGCCTGGAGTGTGTCTCCTATATGCCTTCACCTGCCTGCCTAACCCCGGTCCAATGCCACTTGCAGTATCAGGGTGCTCGCCCCCCCACCTCTGCCCTGCTCGGGACGGAAGCCACAGCTCCATGGGGACCGGTAGGTAAGTAATGGGTAAGGCGAGTGAGGCAGGAGGATGACTCCTTGGTGCTCCCGAAGGGTCGGGATCCACAGGACGTAGAGGAAGTTCAAGAGAAATGTCCCCCCAAAAAAGTTATGAGTTGTTCGGCAGACCCCGCAGCTGTCAAGATTTCCCGACGGGCATCCTTCAAGCGAATGGGGGGGATCCCATTCATCTGGTCGCCATAAGAGAAGCGGAGCGTGCCAGTCATCTAAAGTTGAAGGACGCAAAGTGCAACAGAGGCCACACACGGTGTGCGGGTCTGTCCGGGACATCTTCTGCCTGCATTCGCACTTTTTAAATCCAAGTGCCGACTTCGAGTCATCCATTGCGGAGATTGTAGAAATCGCCTGAAGACAAGAATTTTGCCAATTTGTAAAGTTTTGAAAGCAAAGTGTGTACTAAGTGCAGAGAGCGGTAATGAGGAACCTTCTTACTAGGTTTTAAAGGAAAAAAGAAGGCAGAGGCCCATCTAGATTTTCCCAACACACAATGTGGACAAATTAAAATATATGATTCTGGCTCAGCCAATGGTCAAGACCCTTTTTAAAAGCATCAATACTAGCAGAATCAACCAGTACCTGTGGTAATTTGTTCCATAGTCTATGCGCCCTAACTGAAAAAAGTTTAATCTATGGTTGGTTCTCGCTTGAGGGACAAAGAGTTGTTTGGTATGGTGTCTAGGCATAATTCGTCTCACAGTAGAACTAAGCCCACACTTATTCTTATGGTCTGGATTTTTCATTAATTTGTAGACTAAAAAAAGGTCCCCTCTAATTATTCTATTTTGCAGTGAGTTTAAGCCTGTAATCCAGAGTCTGGCATGATAGGGACATGTTAGCTAGTCTTGGGACCATCCTGGTTGCCCGTCTTTGAATCCTCTCAAGTCGGTCAATATCGCCCCTAAAATGAGGGCTCCAGAATGGCGACTCATAATCAATGAGAGGTCTGACGCATGCTCTGTAAAGAGGTATCAGACATTGTTTGGTTCTTGTAACAAAGGAGTGCTGAATTTGCCTAAGTAACCCATTAGTCGTGTTGGCTATTTTTAAACAGTGATCAGTGAATGTTAATCTAGAGTTGACCAATATGCCCAGGTCCCTTTCCTTGTTAGCAGATTTAATCAAACTATTATTTAGTAATTATTTTTTGGATTATGTGTCCCAAAGTGCAGAACCACACATCTGTCAATATTACATTCCATTTTGTTGTCTAGTGCCCATTTTTCGATGTTTTGTAGATCTAATTTAAGTGAATCAGAATCTTGAGTATTGTTCAGCAAACTCCCATGCTTAGGGTCATCGGCAAATCTGGATAGCCAGTTTTTGGTGCTTATTTGCATATCACTAATATATATATGTTGAACAAGGTGGGGCTAAGCACCGAGCCCTGTGGAACCCCACTGGTGACTACACCAAGGTTTGAAACGCAATTATTTATGGTGACTCTCTTGGTTCTATTTGTCAGCCATGCATTTACCCATCTAACTAAACGATAGGAAAAGCCTAAAGTTTCCATTTTTTAATGAGATTACCACGCATCCAGCAGAATAACATCCATCTGTTGTTTGATATCTAGGCTCACATTGATATTATTGTAGAATGATAACAAATTAGTAGTGCAGTAATGGCCAGCTCTGAACCCATGGTGTGTATTGTCATCTAGATTTAATTCCCTCATTTCTTTCACTATTAATGATTTTATCGTCTTTTCCATAATTTTGCACACGATCGATGTAAGGCTTATGGGGCGATAATTCTGAACATTAGACCTACTACCTTTCTTGTGTATTGGGGTTACAGATGCTGTTAACCAGTCTGCAGGAATTTCAGCTGTCTGTAAGGATCTATTAAACATTATTTTTAATGGAATTGATACTGCTTCAGCAGTTTCAATAAAAAATCTAGCAGTGATTTAATCAGGCCCTGAACTACTAGTTTTTATGTTGCTTGCACGCATGTGCAAGAAACATAGTGCCATCATTGGAGATTTCGGAGGTGTGTCACCTCCTCCTCTAATTCAGTCAGTGTGCTGGCAGGCGCAGCCCTTGTAAGCCAATGCATTTTGGAGCTGTCTATGACACGCTACAAAATACAGTGGCATACAGTTGAAAGGGGGAGCTACGCTAGAGTGAGCACCGATAAGATATCGGCTGCTCACGCCAGCTCCCCACACACTGCTGCCGTGGCGCGCTTCCTCGACGCACTGTATAGCCGACGGGTGCCCAATCCCGCCGGCTGAGCTGTGCGCCCCTGCCTCCCCAGTAGGTGCCACGCTGGGAGCCCACCCAGGCGTGGCAAACAGTCTTTGCCGACGGGGTGCCCAATCCCCGTCCGGCTGAACGCCTATTCTTGTGCCACGCTGGGAGCCCACCCCAGCTGGCACAACTTCCATGGCCGACGAGGGTGCCCAGAATCCCCATCGGCTGAACGCCTCTAACGTTCCTTGTGCCACTGGGAGCCCACCCCAGCATGGCAAACTGTCCCACATCTTTTTTCCCTGAAAACGAAAGCGGTCCCGTGGCGCGTCTCCCGACCCCCTCCCACAACCCGCACCACCCTGCGCACCCAGCCTCCCACACCCCCACCCATACTTACCTCCGGACTCCGGTGCGATTATCTTCGTGGACCGGGAACATATCTGCACTCTTCAAAGCCGACCGCGAACTGAGGAAATGCCGTAAGCTGTATAATGGGCTAGATAGGGGGTTTCAACTTTGTAGCATATCTCAGATTTTTGGGAATTTTTACACCAAATTTTCAACATGGGGTTTTTGGGACCCCTTCTCATGAATGATGTCACTGTCATGGCGTTATTCGCCCGAAGGGTGATTTCGCACAGTGACTCGCGCAGTGACTGCGAAATCATCCTCGGCCTGAATACCGCCATGACAGTGACATCATTCATATGAAGGGGTCCCAAAAACCCCATGTTGAAAATTTGGTGCCAAAATTCCAAAAAATGACTGTTTTACAAGCGTGCGTTGCGCAGTTCCTACGCAGGCTCGTAAGTTCGCGAAATTTCAATATTTTCACTCCAGATTTTCAACACTGCCATTTTATCACACCTTCTTATGAGTAGTACAGATGTCATTTTTCACATCTCACCCAAAATGTGTTTCCGCCCATGTAGCGCAGAATGGCGCAGTCGGTGTGCGAAATCAATGTACAGGACAAATTAAGAAAATCACAGTGACACTGTTCATCAGCAGAGGTCTTAAAATGGCTATGTTGAAAATTTGGTGAAAAAATTCCTAAAATGACTGTTTCTGAAGCGTCGTTAGCAGCAGTCTCATGAGCTTGTAAGATTGTAAATTTCAATATTTTCACTCAGATTTTCCAACATTGCCATTTTACCACACCTCCTTATGAGTAGTACAGCTGTCATTTTACATCATCCTGCTAAAACGTGTTTCCCAGCCATGTAGCGCACAATGGCGCAGATGGTATCTTGAAATCGATGTATGGGACACATTAAGAAAATCACAGTGTCACTGTTCATTAGCAGAGGTCTTAAAATGGCTATGTTGAAAATTTGGTGAAAAAATTCCTAAAAATGACTGTTTTACGAGTGTCGTTGCACAGTTCCCACATACGCCTTTCGTGGGTTTGCGAATTTTCAATATTTCCACTACAGATTTTCAACATTGCCATTTTACCACACCTCCTTATGAGCAGTACAGCTGTCATTTTCACATCCTGCCCAAAACGTATTTCACTTCATGTAGCGATACAATGGCGAAATCGTGTGCAAACTCAATGTATGGGACACATTAACAAAATCACAGTGACACTGTTCATGAGCAGATGTCTTAAAATGGCTATGTTGAAAATTTGGTGAAAAAATTCCTAAAAATGACTGTTTTACGAGAGTGCGTTGCGCAGTTCCTACGCACGCTTGGAATTCCTCAAATTTTCAATATCTGCACTCCAATGACTTCCAAATACCTAAACAGCACATAGAAGCAAGCAACATTCAGCACTGACAAAAGCTTGTTTTTAGAGATTTGAGAAATGGAATAATGTCTGAAGCGGTGATGTTATAACTGTGGCTAGAATTTGAACACGCTCTGAGATCAATTTGGGGGGGCATAAAAATCTTTATTTGAAAAGACTGGACAGAAATAAGTATAAAAAAGATTGGCTGTATCAGAATCAGACTGTACAATATTACCATTATGTGTAAGTGGCCCTACTTTTATGGAATTTCCCTTTTTATTGTTTAAATAGAAAAAAAGTACTTTGTAACCATCTCTGGTGTGTGCCAATTTTAATTCTATTTTAATTTTGGCTTTCTTAATCATGTTTTTTAGGTTCTGTAGAGTTTTTGTATTTGGTATAGACTATGCTATTTTCCATAAAATGGCTGGTTTTAAGTTTTTTGAAAAGCTTTTTTTTCTTTTTAATTTGTAATCTAATGGATTTATTTAACGATTTTGGAATCCTACCTTTTTTGTTATATTTATTTTTTATGGGTACATGATTTTCCTCTAGATAATAGATTATGTTTTTTAGCTTAATCCATGCTTCATTCACTGTAAGTCCCTGAAAAGCTTTTTTCCACTGAATGTTGTTGATTTTGCTAATACTACTTTTGAAATTGGCACCATCGTAGTTCCTATATGTTGACTTTGTTTTAGACTATAATGTTCTCCTATTAATTCAAACAAAACTGAATAGTGGTCGCTATTTCCCAGTGGGTCCGATAACTGAATATTAAAAAGCTTTTAACTCAAATCTGAGATAAGAAGGTTGAGAATATTACTACCTCTAGTGGGGGAGGAAATTAGTTGTGACAAACTATTTTCTGTTAACATGGCCAAAAAAATCAGCATCGGGTTTACTACTACTTGTATTTGTTGGCCAATCTACTGTATGTGAGGCATGTTGAAATCCCCCATGATTATTACATCCTTGTGAGCAGAGAATTGTGCAATATCCCTTAGCAAAGCATCTCTATAAATAATCAGATGATGGAGGGTCATAACAGTTTCCTACTATAATTTTGGAGAGTCCTTTTAATTGAATTGCCACCTAAATACTTTCAGTATTATTTTGTGACTGTAATTCATAGGAGGGGATATCTTCTCTTGCATAAAAACAGACCCCCCACCTTTTTTATGTAGTCTATTTTTATGATAAAGTTTATAACCCAATATTTGTTGATTCCATAGAGAATTTGAACCCCACCAGGTTTCAGTTATTCCTATAACGCCCAGATTCAACAATTTGCTTTTTGTCTCTACCTTCATCAGTTTGGAAAGATTTAGTGATCCGGCAGTCGGAGACAGAATTCTACATGTTCTATGCAAGTGACTGTCGGGGTGTGTAAGAGACGTGGGTATTTCCCCATTCTCCCCCTTCATGTTCAGTTTAAATGGTTATTAATGATTATTAATAAGGATTTCCCTAACATGGTACTGCCTTCTTCTACTAAGATGCGGTCCATCCCAACTGTACAAGGGAGGTTTGTCTATGAAGATCTCCCAAGGCGTTACACAGGGAATGTTTTATGTAATGCACCATTTTCGTAGCCATTTGTTTGTTTGTTTAATCCTTGAAGTTACAAACTGGGTAGCTCTGGGAACAGGTAAAATCTCAGAAAAACAGACTGTACACCCTTTATCCATGAGCAAGTTGTTAAGTGCAATGTAATCCTGTTTCAGTTTATTTTGACTTGTACTTTGTATATCATTTGTACCAACATGTATATGTAAAATGTTGGGAATCATAGCAGTAATGTCTCATATTTTTGGCCCCTAAAACTAGAACAGGTATGATCAACCTTGTCTTGATTGCAAATGTCCCTGTCTGTGTGTTTAAATAAAGAGTCGCCCAGTACAATTATCTGCTTAGGTTTAACAGTACGGTTTAAAGAAGTGGGGTTCTGTGTGTTACATAGAGTAGAAGGGTTTATGTCACTAGACATTTCCCTGGGCTCGGTATCTGATGTTATAAAGGGCTCCAGAGAATGCATAGTGCTCTTAGCGTCTGTAGATGTACGTTTGGGAGATTTTGCAGTTTTCTTCCAGCAGAAAGTAAGCTCTGACGTCACAGGGCAGTACCGAGGGAGTTATCACCCAGGTTGGTGGGAAGAGCCAGCCTGAAGATGTTCCGGCAAGCCTTAAAGGGAAAGAAACACTGCCAGGGGTGTGGAGTTCTATATCATATCCATGTCCCTAGAATGTACATTTTTTTTTAATGAAGACTAGATGGAAATTTACATCCTACTGAAGAACAGGAGGACAGCCTGGGTCTGAGGAGTTCAGACTATAGCAAGAGTACCTCGCCCCCCGGAAGGTGGATCAACAGGGGAGTGGATCGCAAGTTCCCCAATCCAAGATTAGGCCTTGGCAACACTGGTAACACCAGCCCCAATTTACAAGGATCTGCTGTCAGAGGCAGTGCCGCAGCCAGAACTGAATCCAGCACTGGGAGGTCTCCTGGCACCAAGGGTGGTGCCAATGCTGGGGAAATGTCACGAGAGGCCTAAGGCCAGCACCAACCTGGTACTGATGATTCAGCCAGCACTGAGGTGACTGCCAAAGGTACGATGGCTGGTTCCATCACAGAGACAATGAATGAGAGTAAGGTCAGTGGGACAAGAGTTAGCAGCGTAGTCACCAAAAATTGTCAAAGCCAAACAATCTACCCAACCTACCTGGCTTGAAGGCCTCCATGTGGCTCCAGTGCAACAGGCCCAGAAGGAACAGGAAATGGTTCCACAGGCAGAGGCAAACAAGCCAGATGTTAAACTCGCTTTTCCTTAAGAGCTGCCCAGTGGTGGAACTGCCCACCGGAGTCCCCACAATAGAG
This sequence comes from Neoceratodus forsteri, assembly GCA_016271365.2. Lineage (NCBI taxonomy): Eukaryota > Metazoa > Chordata > Ceratodontiformes > Ceratodontidae > Neoceratodus > Neoceratodus forsteri. Next base: position 734,029,370 of record CM057450.1, read on the forward strand.
GGAGGGACTCCGGGCTCTTAACCTCGACATCCCATGAATGGAAGCCCTCAGCGACACTGATGGCGCCAGTGAGGGCATTCTGCTCTGGGACATTAAGGACCTCGTGGCAGACCTTGTAGAGGGTGACCTCAAGTAGTGCCGTTTCTTCCCCTTCCTACGGAAAGAGGAAGAACTCAAGGACGAGTGGTGTTGATGCGCTAACTAGGATTGGGAATGAGCCCACTTCTTTTTGTGCTTCCAGAAGGACTGTCCTTCCTCCCAGGTACAGAACTGCCCATCGTCAGAACCTTACCCCGAAGGGTGAAGTGGATTAAACATGGCCCCACTGCCAGAGAAGGCTTCCTACTGTCATCGTCCATGGTCGTTAACTGTTGATTCAGCAGGGTAAGACAGACTGAAAGGAATATTTTTGTGAAATCACTAAACCAACATAAAAAATAAACTAACTTCAAACATTAAAAACTGAGAAGAAAGAACAGTTATGTAAAAACTTACCGTAACAGTAGACTTTGAGTCTTTGGAGGCAGTATAGCGCAGTGGTTTAGGGGGCTGACCTGGAACCTTTAAGACCTTGGTTTGAATCCCAAAGCCCCCACTTTCATACTGTGTGACCCTGAGCTAGTCACTTGACTTCCTTGTGCTCCCAGGTCGCACCTGGAAACAAGCTTCGGCTCAGTGTACCTTTCCTGGTTAAACAATTTCTCCTTTCCTTTCGAGAGGATCTCAGTAATCAGGTAACACCGTAGGAACCTTTGCAACTGGTGAGGAGGAATCCACAGAGATTTTCAGCAGTACAACTGGGGCTGCCCACGCTGTCAATGTCCACCGACGTCAGCAACCCTATATAGGCTTAAGTGGGGCCCCACTCCCTCCTCAGTTCTTTCCCTCCAGAGACGAAGGAAGCAATGCTGATGGACGTCTTGGCCTGGGCTTTCTGAGAGAAGGAGCCCCTCTGTTGCTGGCCAGAACGAGGTTGTTGCCTCTGGGTCCGGCTGCGAAAGCGACTCTGGTTCCTACGATAGGAAGTAAGTCTAGATCTGTACATGGCATGGACAGATCTAACGGCCTTCCCAGATTCCTGCAATTTGGTGATGACCTTTTCCGAGGCTTCACCAAACAAAACTTCGCCATGAAAAGGAGCATCCATAATATTTTTCTGGACGTCCGGGGTTAACCCGGAGACACGGAGCCATGAGTGCCTCCGGAGACATACATTCGAGTCCGCAGAGTCATATGTGGCTCGGAGCACCTGGGTCCCCACGTCTGAACTCATGCAGAGGAGCTGTAGGAGTTCCTCCTTTTGGCCACCGTCTGGCAGTTTCTCCGCCAGATCCTGTCCCTGTTCCCATAGTGCGTTCTGGAACTGAACCATGTGGGTCAGGTAATTCAATGATCTAATGGCGCAAGTCGCGGCCGCGTAAGTGCGCCTGCCCAGCACGCCCAATTGCTTGGACTCCGGGTCCGGTGGCTGCGTGCTCAAATGTTGCGGTTTCTGAGACCGGTCATGAGAGGCTGTAATGACCAGGGAGTCGGCCAGAGGATGGTTAGCCAGGTACTGGTCCTCCCTTGGGGCCTTGCACAGGCGGTCAGCCTTCTTCAGCACTGCCGGGGTCGAATGTGGACGCTTCCACACTGCCTTGGTGACGTCCACGAAGGTGTCCACCAAGGGCGGCACTACCACAGGCTTGGGGTCTTTTTGGCGAAGGTAGCGGGCAAGGCGTAGTCTTTCAGGGTCGAGTTCCTCCGCATCCCATCCCATGTTCTCTTGAATGTGTCTCATTATCTCGGAGAACGAGGGGTCATCTGGAGGAGACCTAGGGAGGTCGTGTGGGTCCGGAGAGGGGATGCTGATTGGTGAAGAAGACCTGGAGCATTCAGAGATGTCAGATCTGGAATCCTCCGTGGACGGTGAATACCGGCGTCTTCTGGGTCTCTTGGGGCTGGGTGACCCTGAAGAGGATCTTGACAGAGGCCTTCTCTTTTCTGCAGATCTGCCCCTAGGAGGTGCTGCTGGCTCCTAGGGGGAAGGTGCTTGGCCTGCTGACCCCTTAGGTGAAAGAGGGGGTACAGGCGTCGGTGGTGCCGCGGGTGCGGGAGGAGGGTGCGTGATGACCACATCCTTTTTGATGGTGTCCCACCAGAAGGTGAAGAGCTCCTTCACTTCTGACAAGTTTAAACCCGACGACGGACCTGGCGCCGGTGGCCTGTCGTCGGGGCCGGACGCCGGCTCCCCGGGGGTCTCTGGTTCTGGAGAGGGCTCCCATGGGAGTTCAACGGGTCTGGAATCGCCTGCCTGGTCTTCAGACTGGGTAGACTCCTCCTCCGACAACGCCTCCTGACCAACGTCGGTAGGTGGTGGTGTGGTCCTCCTGACAGCAGTATCTGATGACGGACCCCCCGCGGCATGCTGGGGGGTGAATGCCTGACTGGCGACGGGTGACGAACTGCCGCCAGTTCCCTGGAGTGCTTATGTACCTTGGCCAACGGGTCCGACGTCCACTTGAGGGAGATCAGCTCCTTGGTCTTGCATTGGGGTGGCGGCGGCAGGGAGACTGACCGGACATCGGAGGCCGAGTGCCAGGAAGACGACTTGTGGTACTCCCCAGACCTGGACGAGGCCTTAGCCAAGGAAGCGGGCCTGGAGGTCTTGGCAGGCCGCAGAGTAGAAGAACCACTGGCCGATTTAACCACAACCGGGGAAGGCTGAGAGTGGGCTCTCGACGGGGAGCGGTCCGACCTGGAGCCGGAGCTGCGGGAGTCCGAGGCCCTGGAGGGGGATCTGGGTCCCACCTTCTCCCGGTGCTTCTCATGAAGCCTGTGTGACTTCCCTGAAGATTCCCCTCTGGAGGAAGGGTCCATGGCCTTAAGCTTTTCTTCAAAGAGGAAAGCCTAGAGGGCCTTCTGTCGGTGGATTCTCGTTCGACTGTAAAAGCCCTGACAGAAGGAGCAGGCCTGGGTGTCATGGTCCGGGCCCAGGCACCGAACGCAGGCCGAATGACGGTCTTTGAAAGGAATCTGCTTCCCACAGGCACACTTCGAAGAATGGCCCTCCACGGAAGTTGGGGAGGACATCAGACGTAAAAACGGCTGAAAAGTAGATTTTTTCCGAAGTTTGGAAAGTTTTCCTGGTCATCGCGCGCTAGATTTAATCGAGAGGTCGAGACATGCAAAGTCGACGGCAGGAAAGAACTGGGGATTCTGGCGGGATCGCCTCCTTATGTACTACGCCTGACATCGGGGGTGGGACCGACATCAGAGGCGGTCCCCGCTGAAGACTGCTAGCTAATAAATTTCCGTGGGGTCCTGACGCCTGCCGGCTACAGTCCTAATGGTGTAACCTGCTGCAAGAGCTGTATCTGGAAGAAGATCCACGTATACGGCCTAGCAACTAAAGGAATGTTAGCCAAAATTGATACTATTTATAACCGTATGGCAAGATTTATATTGAGGAAGGATCATAGAACCCATCACTGTGACCTCTATGAGGAAAATGGATAGCTCTCTCAAGAAAATAAAAGAAAGATATCATGGGCTACACAAATTTATAAAGTATTGAATTCAAGCCAGCCAACATATTTATAAGATAAATTGGAAAGGAAAACATATCAACAAAACTTATGAACTATAAATCTGAGAAACTTCTCCTTTCCAATGTTTATAAACAAGTACAGCAGCAATATGAGATTCCCATTGATAACAGTCACATTGTGGAATTCCATAAAACTTATAACAAATAAAATAAATAAAGATACAAAATCGTTCATAACCAATTTAAAATTGGAATTAAGTACACATTGTAAGTGCAATGGTTAAACAAATTCAGTTGATCCAAAACACTTTCTATTGTTTATAACTGAATGTATTTGTGATATTTTCTCTTATGGTAAAATGTAATTTATGGAATTGTATTACTGTATATCAGATGTTTGTTTATAGTATTCTGTCTTTGTAAATCTTGTTGTAACAAAATACCCACAGAACAATCTTGTAAAAATAGGACTTCGATCCTAATGATGTGAATAATACCAACAATTTTCCTGTCTAAAAATAAAGATTTTACTACTACTACTACTACCACTAAAGGTAGTCGAGAATGCTAGCCACTGGACAGGACAAAAGGGTCCAGGCCCTGGCCCCAACACCAATATGAGAATCTCTTCCATTTGAAGGCATATCACCTCCTGGTTGATTCCTTCCTGGATGCTTCAACAACGGTAAGTACATCTTCGGAGAGACCCAAAGCCTGGAACTCTAGCCACTCAGGAACCAGGCTGTCACGTGCAGGGATTGAAGGTCCGGATGGAGGATCTTCCCCTGACTGACTGAGATCACGTCCGGGCTTGCTGGAAGATGCCTTGGGAGCCTGTTGCCGAGGCTGAGGAGATTAGGGTACCAAAACTGGCGAGGCCAGTCCAGTGCCATCAGGACCACCTGTGCCTTTTCCCTCCTGATCTTGAGAAGCACCTTGTGGATCAAGGGAAGTGGAAGGAAGGCACAGAAGAGGCCTGGGGTCCATGGTCTCGAGAAGGCACCCCCCTGCAGTGAGCCCTGCTGAGGAGGTGGACATGAAACAGCCTCAGCTTTGTGTTCTCCCTGGAGGCAAACAGGTCCTCCTGAGGGGTGCCTCACTGGGAGACACTGGGAGAACAGGCTGTGTACTACCTCCAGATGGAGACACCACTCGTGGGATGCCTCGTCCACACAGCTGAGGGCATCCACCAGTTGATCTGAGGCTCCTGCAACATGGATGGCTAGGAGATCTGCCTCCAGCTGGCTCACAAGGGTCCAGATGCAGAGCGATTCCCTGCACAGAGGCCATGAGTGCGTGTCGCCCTGCTTGTTGAGATAGTACATGGTCGTGTTCCTGTGCGTCTGGACCTGCACCACTTGACCCCGAAGGAATGGAGTGAATGCAGTCAGTGCCAGATGAACTGCTCGGAGCTCCAGCAGGTTGATATGACTTTGGGTTTCCTCAGGGGTCCACAGCCCATGGACTCTGTGATTCTCAATGTGGCACCCAGCTCATGAGAGAAATGTCAGCCGTTAGAACGACCGTCAGCTCGGGGCAGACAAATGGGATCCCCTCCTGCAGATGTTCTAGGATGGTCCACCACTGGAGAGCATCCCACATCTTCTGGATCACAGTGACCAGCTGGTTGAAATGACCGTGTCTCTGAGTCCACTGGCTGGCCAGCTCCCATTGAAGGGGGAGAATATGCCACCGGGCCCATCAGACCACAGAGGTGCAGGCCACCATGTAACCCAGAAGGCACAAGAAGTCCCGGGCAGGGTGCAGGTGCCCAACCAGAAATGATTGGGCAAAGGAGGAGAGAACCTCTGCCCAGTCTGCTGGGAGCCTGGCTCCAGCTCGGCAAGAGTCGAGCTCTGCACCGATGAAGCAGATCACCTACGAAGACACGAGTTCCAACTTAGTCTTGTTGATCAGGAGACCAAGTTCGAAGCAGGTCTGGAGGGCCAGATCCCTGGACCTGTCCACTGCCTGTCTGGAGGGACACGCTAAGAGCCAATCATCGAGACATGTGTACTCTTCCTCATGCACACATGACTGCAGGACCAAGGATGGCCGAGCGGCAGCTTGGAACCCAAGAGAGTTCCTCTGCTCAAAGGGAGATTCATGTAATGGGATGGATCAGGGACGTGGAAAATGCATCCTGCAGATCCAGTGAGCAAAACCACATGTGCTGCTCGAGCGATGGTATGATCTGAGACAGAGTTACCATCCCGAAGGTGCGAGACCTGAAAAATTGGTTCAGGTCATGCAGATCTAGAATAGGATGTCAGCCCCCCATCCATTTCGGGACCAGAAAGTACCTAGAAATGAACCCTGGGTCGACAGGCGGATACGTGACTCTGACCACTACCTCCTTGCAGAGGAGTTGGGTGATGTCATCTCAGGGACCTGACTGAATGTGCATGGAAATCATTTCTTCCCGTGGGGCATGGACTCGGCTTGGTGGATACTGCTCAAATTCCGGAGGCAGCCCCTGGCTGACCACTTCCAAGACCCACCTGTCCATTGTGACAGCATACCAGGTGGAAAGGAAGTGGTGGAGCTGTCCTCCACGGGAGAACCCAGGGCAGGTGTGATGGGTATGGCGTTGGCCACCCCCATCCTGTCACTGTGCAGGCTTGGAGGAGGATCCAGACTGGGGACCGCCGGGACCTTTCCCTCTGGGCTTACGGGCCACCGAGGCCCCTGTCTTGGGTAGAGGATGCCAAGATTCAGCCTGCTGCTGCTGCTGTTGCTGCCCTAATTGAAAGTGGGGCTGTATGGCTGCAGGGGCAGAAGGCTGAAAAGGCTTTCTCTTCTGCTTTTTGGAACCCTGGGGTTCCTTCTGGGTAAAAGTAATGGAGTCCAAGGTGGCATTAGACTTTTTGATGCGCTGGAGGTGACCGTCCACTCCTGGACCGAATAAGTCGGTGCCCATGATGGGAACATCCATTAGTCTGTGCTGAGTGTCAGCCGAGAAGGTCAAGACCCTTAGCCAGGCTCTGCGGCACATGGAGATCGCGGCCGCCAGCGAACGGGCACAAGAATCCCCAATGTCCAGAGCCGTCTGGAGTTGCTGTTTGGCAACCACTTGACCCTGGTCATGGACCTGCTTGACTGTGATCTGGAGTTCTGCGAGGAGATGAAGAAGAACAACCTCATCCAGAGAGCACAAGAGGGCATGAGAAAATACAGGTTACTCACCTGTAACAGGAGTTCTAGGAATGGTATATGTTGTTCATCCACACTTATTGGCAGGTTCCTTGCCGCTTTAAATCTTGCCGGAAGGTCTTCAAGCTGGCTCCTCCCACCCACCCGGGTGGTAAAACCCTCGGCTCCGCCCCATGACGCAGATCTGCCCGCTGAAGCTCAGGTTGTGCATCAAGCCGGGAGGTCAGGAATGTGGGATGAACAACATATACCATTCCTAGAACTCCTGTTACAGGTGAGTAACCTGTATTCTAGAATATGGATATGTTGTTCATCCACACTTATTGGCAGACTCTAGCAGTTCTCCGGGAGGGAGGGAGGCAAGGCGCACACCCCCTACTTAGGAAATAAAGACTGGAGAACCGAGGCCCCAAAACCAGCATCCCGGCGTGACTCAAGGTCGATGTGGTAATGGGTAATAAAGGTGTGTGCTGACTTCCAGGTACCAGCCCTGCAGATTTCCTGGATAGGGACGTCCCTGGAAGCAGCCACCGATGCAGCAGTATGACGGGTAGAATGAGCTCTTATCCCTCTGGGAGGCTCCATGCTCGCCAACTTATAGCAGCGATCTATGCAGGAGGTGACCCACCTGTCTATCGTCCGCTTGGCTGCAGGTCTGCCAGATGCGGCTTCAGCATAGGTGACAAACAGCTGGCGAACCTCTCCCCGAATTTCAGCCGTGCGCTCCTTATAATAAGCGAGCGCCCGTCTAGGGTCCAGAGTATGGAGCCTATATTCGTCCTCCGAGGTGTGAATGGGGTAGAACACCGGCAGAGTCAGCACCTGGTTAAGGTGAAACCAGACACCACCTTCGGAAGGAATTTTGGGTAAGGCAGGACAACCTTGTCCCTGTGGAAGACCAGGTAAGGAGACTCGATGCAAAGTGCCTGAGCTCTCCATCCTTCTGGCTGACGGAGAGCCACCAAGAAGGCGGTCTTCCACGACAGGTGAGAGAGTTCACACCTGTGCATTGGTTCGATGGTTTGCCCATGAGCTTGCCAGTACCAGCAGTAGATCCCACGGAGGTGGAGGTTCTCGTGACCAGAGGAAATGTGATCAAGGCCTTGAAAAAAGCACTGACCACCTTTCTGCGCCACCGACTGCTTCCTGGCCCGCGCCTGTAAGCAGAGATGGCTGCCAGGTGCACCTTTAGGTCGCCCACCTAAGCCCTTGACTCAGAAAGGGACCATAAATAGTCCAAAATGCTTGCCACAGAACAGGAGGAAGGGTCCAAGCCCTGTTCGACACCAAATGGAGAATCTCTTCCATTTGAAGGCGTAGTATTTTCTGGTTTACTCACGGGACGCCTCAACAACATTGAGGCCTCACAGAAAGACCCAAGGCCTGGAACTCTAGCTGCTCAGGAACCAGGGCTGCCAGGTGCAGGGATTGAAGGTCCGGATGGAACACCTTCCTGACTGACTGAAAGCAGGTCCGGCGAGCTGGAAGCTGCCTCGGAGCCTGGAGCTGAGGCTGAGGAGATCTGGGTACCAGAACGGGGGGCCAGTCTGGGGCTATCAGGATCACCTGCGCCTTGTCCCTCCTTGCTTTGAGAAGCACCTTGTGAATCAAGGGAAATGGGGGAAAGGCGTAGAAGAGGCCCGGGGTCCACAGCCTCGAGAAGGCATCACCCTGCAGCGAGCCCTGCTGAGGGGAGCGGGCATGAAACAGCCTCAGCTTCGCATTCTCCCTGGAGGCAAACAGGTCCACCTGAGGTGTGCCCCAGTGGGAGAACAGATCTTGTACTACCTCCGGCAGGAGAGACCACTCGTGAGATGCAGCCCTTATCCGGCTCAGGGCATCGGCCAGGGTGTTGGAGGCTCCTGCCACATGAATGGCTAGGAGATCCGCTCCAGGCTGCGCACGAGTGACCAAATGCGGAGAGCTTCCTTGCATAGAAGCATGGAGCGTGTCCCGCCCTGGCGGTTCAGGTAGTACATGGTCGTGGTATTGTCCATCTGGACTCGGACCACTTGATCCCGGAGAAACGGAGCAAAGGCGGTGAGAGCTTGGAGCTCCAGCAGGTTGATGTGGCATCGGGACTCCCACGGGGACCAGAGGCCGTGCACTCGGTGTTCCCCCAGATGGGCACCCCAACCCATCAGAGAGGCGCCGGTCGATAGAGAGACCGCTGCCGGGCGGACAAACGGGATGCCCCGCAGATGGAATGGAACGGTCCACCACTGGAGAGCGTTCCACATCTCCTGGGTCACTATCACTAGCTGGTCCAAAGGATCGCAGCATTGTGACCACTGGCTGGCCAGTCCCCACTGAAGGGGGCGCATGTGCCAGCGGGCCCAACGGACCACGCTGGTACAGGCCGCCATGAGACCCAGAAGGTGCAGGAAGTCCCGGGCAGGGCGCGATTGCCCAACCAGAAATGAGGTAAGAACCTCGGCCCTGTCCGCCAGGAGCCATGCTCTGGCTCGAAGAGAGTAGAGCTCTGCCCTATGAACAGGATCACCTGCTCTGCCTCGAAGTTCGACTTGGCCTCGCTGATGAGAAGGCCAACTCGAGAGCAAACCTGGAGGGCCAGATCTGGACCGCCCACCTCCCTGCCTGGAGGAGGCTGCTATCAGCCACCGTCCAGGTAAGGGCACACCCGACCCCTCGGGCCGTGGAATGCTGTCACCACTGCCATGCATTTGGTGAAGACCCTGGGAGCTGGAGATAAGCCGAAGGGCATGGCTTGGAACTCGAAGAGGGATCCCTCCGCTCGAAAGCGGAGGAATCTCCGATGTGACGGACGGATAGGGACGTGAAAGAACGCATCCTGTAGGTCCAGAGGGCAGAACCACACGCCGTGTTCCAGAGATGGCATTATCTGCGCCAGAGTGACCATCCTGAAGGTTCGAGACCTTAGGAACTTGTTCAGGTCGTGTAGGTCGAGAATGGGGCGCCAGCCCCCCGTCCGTTTCGGAACCAGGAAATACCTGGACATGAACCCCGGGTCTGAAGGGGGGTCCTCCACCTCCGTGATCACCTCCTTGGGAGGAGGAGCGCGGCGTCGCTCGGGCGCGCCAGTGAGGCTGCGGACCCCGGGCCCCGAGGTGCGACGGTTCCTGGGGCGCCTGCTCGAATTCCAGAGGTAGGCCTTTTCCCACCACCTTCAGTACCCACCTGTCCGTGGTAACAGCGACCAGGCGGAAAGGAAGTGTTCTGAGCCTGCCTCCCATGGGGTAACCAGGGTGAGGTGACAGGGATGGGGCGACACCCCAGCCCGCTACTGGGCAGGCTTGGAGGAGGGACCGGCCGAGGGACCTCCTGGGCCTTTACCTCCTGCTTCCTGTTGGAGGAAGCCGACGGCTTGGGCTTGGGATACCAAGGTCGAGCCTGCTGGCCCTGACGCTGCTGGGCTGGGCATCGCCAGGGCGCAGGAAGGACTAAAGGCTTAGGCTGTGGCTTCGTGGCCTTGTCCTTCTGAGCGGAAGAGACCGAGTCCAAGGTAGCACTGACTTCTCGATCCTCTGCAGGTGACCTTCCACCCCAGGGCCGAAGAGGTCAGTCCTCAAAAGGGAACATCCGCCAACTTGTGCTGGGTATCCGGGTAAAGGTGATATCCTCAGCCAAGCCCTGACGACGATGGCCACTGCGCGCACAGACCTGGCACATGAGTCCCCGATGTTCAATGCAGTCTGAGCTGCTGTTTAGCCACTGCCCTTGCCCTGGTCCCGCACCTGCCTGACCGTAGTCTGCAGATCTGGGGAAGATGAGGGACAACCCATCCAGGAGCCCAACAGGGCGTGAGAAAATGTGCCATGAGGACGGCCGAACTGGCCTGACGAAGGTCGAGAGGACGCAGTATCAGACTTTTCACCCGCATAATCCAATTTCTTGGATTCCTTGTCGGAGGTTTGTCCATCCTCGGCGTCTCGGCACGCGGAAAACGCTGTCTGGTAACCAACCCTCGGCCGAGGGTGTTCCAAAAACCGACAGGGAACCGTAGGGACCGCGATACTTCTGGCCAACCTTGCTCAAGGCGCAGGGCAGGAAGCAGGACGCTGCCAAAGTTCCAAGGCTCGACCCACTATGGCTTCGCCACCGAAAGGCCTCCGTGAGGAGAATCCTCGTCCAGAATCTCCGCGAGGGGATACCTGGCCCATGAGGAACGGTTCGAGCTCATCCCGTGGATTCCAGATGAGTCGGGCAATCCTAAGAAGGACGGGCGGGCTATCGCCCATTGACTGCCCTCCGAGGACTCCAAGTCCATGCGCTTGGAGAAGAGGGAGAACCATCATCGGACTCAGAAGAGTCCTCAAGAGCTGCCTCGGCCTGAGCCACCCTCCACCTGCCGGGGTTTATCGGGAGTGAGGGTGACAGACAGCCTATGGGGCAAACCCAAAGCCGACCGAGAATTTTTGGTCGGAGCCCCAACTAATGGCTGTGGAGGAGGAGGTTCCACCAGAATCGATGGGGCAGCTGGAACTGGCCGAACAACCGGCCTGAGAACAGGCTCCTCGACTACAACGAGGGGTTGTTTCGGCTGCTCCGGTGACAGCCACTTAATGGCCAGGGAAGACGACTGGGTCGGCTTATTCCCCGTCAAGAGGAGCTGTTGCCACATAAGTTCCTCATACCCCGACGCACCGCGCCAAGCCTCCCTCGTCTGAGGGAAGAGCGGCAGCGCCATGGCCGAGACCGAGACCGCTTATGACGGGCGGATCGGCTGGACCGTGAGGATGTCCAAGACCGAAACCGAAGCTCGACTAGGCCGAGGAAGGCGAGAGAAGTGTCGAAACACCCCTCGCCCGGACGATCCCACCGGCGCTCCGGAACCGGAGGCACAGACGAGCCGACGGGATCCTCAACTCCACCGGGGAACTGGGAGAGGGATTCTCAGCTTCTCCAGTCGAAACGGTACTAACGGGTCGAGAAAAATCTCGACCGGCCGACAGGAGTCTCGGTCAACTGGCCTGACGGGACACCGTGAAGCCAGTGGTCAGCTGAGGGGTCGACCAAGTCGACTGTCGACAAGGGGAGGGGGATCTTTCCCGCTCCCAAGAGCGTCGACGGAGAGACTTACTTTTGCTCTTTTTGGACCTGGAAAAAGGTCCCGAAGAAGTTGGACCCTCACCTTTGGTCGAGAGGGTCAGACAAAGCTCCTTAAAAGAAGCCGAGTACGAGGCACCGAGAGAGAGCGGGACAAATGCCGCAGCCGAGGTAGAAGCGGCCCGCGCCGCCTCTTCGAGGGCGATCATCTGCTCTAGCTGATCCTCCGAGCCACGCCGCGACACCGCCAATCGGGCCCTTTAGATTTCACCGGTGAATTTTCCTCAGGGCGCCCTGTTGTAATCGGGCAGCAATGGCTCCTTGAGGACATAGGCCGAAAAGGAAGAGCATAAGTCGTGAGCCCGCGGGTCGTGCTCAAGGCCCAGGCAGTAGACGCACGGGAGTGCGGATCCGCCCTAGACATCTTCTGCCCGCAAGGGCACCTCCGAAAACCGGGAGTCGATTTGTCCATCGCAGCCGCGAGGAGAAGAAGACCAAAGTCTTTTAGCGAAAAACCTTTTAATTTTGAACTTTTCCAAGAATTAGGAACCAGTCTTAATCGCAACGCGTTAAGGAGGGAACCTGAGCTTCCAAGCGGTAAGGAAGATCTGGCGTCATGGGGCGGAGCCGAGAGTCTTACCACCTGGGTGGGTGGGAGGAGCCAGCTTGAAGACCTTCCGGCAAGATTTAAAGCGGCAAGGAACCTGCCAATAAGTGTTGATGAACAACATACCCATGTCCCTAGAAAATGTGTTATGATGACGACCGAGCTTGCCTGACGAAGGCCAAGCAAAGAGGCAGCATAGACTTTCCTGGCACAGTGGTCCAGTTTCCTGGACTCTTTGTCCGGGAGTCTATCGGTGTCTCCCAAATTACCCAAGCACCGAAACACAGACTCGGTCACCAACCCCTCAGCCAAGGGGTGCTCTGTGAGTTCTGAAAGGGAGCCAATGGAGACTGCATATTTGTGGGCCATCCAGGCTGAGGGTGCAGGGCAGGAGGCTGGCTGCTGCCACAGCTCCAAGGCCGGGCCAACAATGGCTTCAGCCACAGGAAAAGGCCTTTGTCGGAGAATCCCCCCTCTTGAGAATATCAGTAAGGGGATATTCGGCCTGTTTCTTGAACGGGTTCCAAGGGCATCTCTGTAGATTCGGAGATGAGACAGAGGATGCCCATGAAGGACGTGGGACCTTCCTTTGTCGAGAGATGCCCAATGGATTCTTCGTCTAAGGGACAGGAATGCAAGTCAGATTCCTCGGATTATAGATAGATCGGCTTACTACCCAGGTCACCTTCGACCCGCTGGGGATGGTCAAGAGTAAGGGTGACACACAGCCTGTGCGAAAGCCCTTGATGGGCTGAGACTCCTTGGTGGGAGCCCCGGAGGGAGGTTGCTTAGGTGGCGGCTCCACCTGATTTGGTGGAGAGGCCAGTTTTGGCCAATCTGGGAGGGTTTTCACTGGCTCCGCAGGCGGACGGACGGTGTTGACCGGCTCCGGGGAGGTCAGCATCGGCCTGTGGGGTGACAGCCAAGTGATGGCAGGCGTGGAAGCCGGACTCAACTTCAAACCTGCCATCATCAACTGTTGCCACATTAGGTCCTCACAGCATGGACGCAATTTGCGTCGTTGCCCCATCTCTTCTCAGAAGGACAAGGATGAATGGCGGGTGGCACTGCTTTTTAGAATGCCATGAGTGGCATTTATGAGATTTCTTCGGCCTGTCAGTCGAAGGTGTCCGAGACCTCAACCGTTGGGGGGACTGATGGGGGTGCTCAGAAGGAGCCTGGGAGAACTGCAGCTCCTCCAGGTCAGGGACAGGGACCGTGAGGAGGTTCCCAGCAAGCTGGGTTTCCTCCTCGGTAGGTCTGGTCAGGGCAGGGGTCCTGAATAAGGAACAGTCGGCCTCATCGAGTGACAACGGGTCAATGGGGTTGAACACAATCTCAACCTGGTTGTCGTCCCACGTTAGCCAGCTGGCCCGATGGGGGTACTGTGAAGCCAGCGGCCGAGGCCGCAATCTCGACTGAAGTTGAAAAGTACTGTTAGGTAAGAACTTACCGTAACAGTAAATCTTCAAGAGAGGCTCTTGCGGTAGGTAATTACATATAGGACTGACGCCGGCAGGCGGCAGGACACCACGGAAAAATTTCTAGCTAGCAGTCCCTGGCGAGGGACTGCCCCCCACGTCAGGTGACTGGCGTCGGGAGATGTCGGTATAAAGGGGCAGTTCCGGATGCCCGCCTTCCCGTTCTTTCCCGCCACAGGCCAACAGAGGCCGGACGAGAGAGGAGCGGATATTTCCCTCAATGGAAAAGGAGCTGAAATAGCCTAGGGGGATGGAGGGCGGGAAGGTATTACCTACTGCCAGAGCCTCTCTCGAAGATCTACGGTTACGGTAAGTTCTTATGTAACTGTACTATCTTACTTCGAGAGGGCTCTTGCAGTAGGTAATTACATACAGGACTGAATCTCAAGCAGTCTGGAACAAAGAGAGGCACCGGGAGGAGGAAAACTAATCCAAAAGGTAGTTCTGGTTGTGCAAGTCTCAAGATAGGAGGCCTTGCAAAACAGCCAGCCCGAAGCCTGCTCTACGGCGAGAGGCAACATCCAAACTGTAGTGTTTCGTGAAGGTATGGACGGAAGTCCAGGTGGTGGCAGTGCAGATGTCTGCCGCAGACACATTCTAGAAACAAGCCACAGAGGCAGCTACTCCTCTTGTGGAGTGACCTCTGACTTGACCCGGGAGGGTCTTGTTGTATTTGTCATAACAGAAAGTGATGCAATGAGCCAACCACTTAGACAGGCATTGCTTGGAAACAGCATTGCGAATAACTGATCAGTCTTTCCGAGATCCTTCATCCTGTTGGTGTAGTAGCTCAGAATCCGGTGAACATCCACAGTATGGAGTAAATACTCCCCTTGATTATAGAGTAGTGCGTAAAAAATGCAGGTAACTCTATGGACTGATTTAAGGTAGACTCTGCTACTACTTTAGGTAGAAACTTAGGATTCATGCGAAGAGCAACTCGTTCCTTGTGAAAAATCAGGTAGGGGATTTTACACATTAGGGCCTGGAGCTCGGAGATTCTTCGAGTCGAAGAAATGGCCACCAGGAAGAGCGTCTTCCACGAACGGAACTTCAAATCCGCAGAAGCTGCAGGTTCGAAGGGAGGAAGAGTAAGTTTCTCGAGAACAAATTTCCAAGTCCCAAAGGGGAGCAGGAGTACGGATAGAGGGCCTCAGATGGAGGACCCCCTCTAAGAAAGGTCTTGGAGACCTCCAGCTGAGCAAAAGGCTTGTCTGTGAAGGGAACATGATAGACCGAAATGGCCGCCATGTGTACCTTCAGAGAGGAATGGCTGAGACCCAGGTCAAACACATGATGTAGATACTCCGGCAGAAGCCTCGCTGAACAGGAGAAAGGTTCCACGTTCTCGGAAGCAGCCCAAATAGTGAATCTTTTCCACTTCATGGCACAAGTGGATCTGGTGGAGGGTTTTCTGGCCTCCACTAAAATCTCCGTCACTTTGGGAGACACTCCAAAACGGGATTGGGCTAGGTCTGCAGGAGCCATGCATGCAGTTGAAGGGATTTGAGGCCTGGATGGACCAGGGTCGCCTGATCCTGGGTCAACAAACCTCGAGATAGAGGAAGAGGAGGATCCTCTGAATATTGTTGTAGAAGAGAACCAGATTTGCCTGGGCCAAAAGAAAAAATTACTCACCTTAGTAATGTTGTTTCTTCTAATGGAGTCTTGCTATATTATAGACATTAGCAGTTTGATCCAGCTCTAGAACTGCCCCGGAGTGAAATGGTTAAAACCATTCCAAAATAGAATTTTGGGCACGAGCAGCTCTATCTGTGTCATTTCAAACTTGAACTGTCAGATCTTTACAAGCCAAACTCACTAAGGTCTGTGTGGAAGCTGTAACCTACACTAGCCAACTGGCTACCTAAATAATAACAACCATTGATGGTCACAACACCCAAGACTCAAGTCAGGGGACCAGAAATACTAACACCATTCTAATAATATGAAAATGGAACATAAGTATAATAAAACACACACACACGCGTACACATGCACACCCCAAAGTCCCAAAGGGGACAAAATGCTAACAGGACATAAGTAGTGCCCACACTAAGTTGCCCGCACCCTCCAAGTAGAGGTTCTGAGAGGGCAGGTTGGGGAGGTCTATACATAGCAGACTCCATTAGAAAAACAACATTACTAAGGTGAGTAATTTTTCTTCAAACAACATGAAGTCTTGCTATATTATAGACATTAGCAGAATACACAGCAGTACCTCCATGGAGGAGGGCAGAACCTACTTAGGGAATAGGCTCTGAAGAACAGCTGTGCCAAACTGAGCATCTCTCCTGGCCTGGACATCCAGGAAGTAATGCTTGCAAAAGTGTGTACCGCTTTCCAAGTAGCAGCCTGGCAAATCTCTAATAAAGGATATCTCTGGCAGCAGCTAGACGCAGCTGTACTCCTGGTAGAATGAGCCCTCAAACCGGGGAGGGGCTCTGCCCACTTTCTGATAACAAAATTGATACAAGAGACAATCCACCTGGCTATTGATCTCTAGTGGCAAGTTTGCCTTTCCCAACTTCACCATAGGTAAGGAAAAGTTGGAGGATTCAACCTGTGACCTTTGGTACGCTCTATATAATAACTAAGAGCTCTCTTAACATCCAGGCTGTGCAATCTCCTCTCACCAAGAGAAGTGATCAGTGAAAAATACTGGAAGGAGATAGATTGATTAAGATGGAAATCTGAAACCACCTTAGGCAAAACTTCCTATTAGTCCTAAGGACTACCTTATCCCTGTGGAAAGAAATAAAGTCAGTCTCCACTGACAAGGCTTGCAATTCACTTATGCGTCTGGCAGAAGTGATAGCCACTAGAAAAACAGTTTTCCAAGTTAGGTACTTAAGCTCTGCAGAAGACAGAGGTTCAAAAGGGGGTTGCATTAACTGGGCAATGCAAACATTAAGGTCCCAAGCAGGGGCCGGTTCCCGAAAGGGAGGATTAGTATGGAGTAATCCCTTAAAAAACTTGGAAAACACAGGATGAGAGGAAAGAGGGGAGGACTTTCCTGCTGACACAAAAGCAGACACAGCTGCCAAATGAACTCTCAGGGTAGCTGGTCTGAGACCCAAGGAATTAAGATGTACCATGTAATCTAACAAAATGGGCAATTCAGCAGATTCTGAGAAATATTTTCCAGCACACCAAATGGAAAACCTTTTCCATTTAGAACTATAAGTAGCCCTAGTGGAAGGCTTTCTGAAGCCTTTAGGATCTCAAGAACACCCTGAGAGAGGTGTAAATCAGCAACTCTAACTCCTCAAGAGCCAGGCCTTGAGGTTGAGGGATTGAGGTCTGGATACCAAACCCTTCCCTGGGCACAAGTCAACAGATTGTGATTCCTGGGGAGGCACAGGGAAGATGGACTGTCAGAGACAGAAGGAGTGGTACCAGGGCTGCCTGGCTCAATCCGGGCAATCAGAATCACCCTGCAAGGCTGAGATCTGATTTGACTAGTACTTTGAATAGAGAGGAAAGGGGAAAGCACAGAGGAACTTCCTCCCAATCCAGAAGAAGGGCATCCAGGGGAACTGAGCCCAGCACTGGAGGCCTGCAACAGAACAGAGGAAGTTTGTAATTGTCTGGGGCTGCAAAAGATCTATCTGAGGGATGCCCCACCTGGCAAAAACTATCCCTAGCATTTGAGGATCCAGGGACCATCTGTGATGGCCCTGGGAAATCCTGCTGAGGGCATCCGCTAGGACATTGTCCTTCCTGGAAGATGAACTGCTATGAGGGAAGTGTTCGAGGAATAGGCCAGAGACCACAACTTCATTGCCTCGGTGCACAAGGTCAAGACCGAGTGCCCCTGTTTGGTGATGTACCACATTGTTGTGGTGTTGTCTGTTCTGACTTGTATCACCTTGTCGTGGACAGATGCAGAAAAAGCTTGAAGAGCTAAAAAGACAGCTCTGAGTTCCAGCAAATTGATGTGGAACAGAGATTCCTGGGGGGACCAAACTCCCTGAGTGGAAAGGTCGCCCATGTGGGCTCCCCAACCCAGAAGGGAAGCATCTGTAGTGAGAGTCAAGTCGTGAGAAGGGGAAATGAGGGGGACCCCCGCTCTTAAATTGCTCTGATCCTGCCACCACTGGAGAGCTAGGATCAAGGTTCGAGTCACTGGGACCAACTTGGAAAGGGGGTCTCTTCTCTGAGACCAAAAGGTTCTCAAGTGAAACTGAATGTCTCTCATCTGAAATCTGGCTCCCTGCACAACAGCTGTGGATGCAGCCATGTGCCCCAGGAACTACAGAAAGTGTTTTGCTGGTCGAGAGACCTGCAGAGTGAAGGAAGAGGCCAGAGCCACTAAATTCCTTACCCTTTCTGGGGGAAGAAAGGCCCTGGCTAGCTTTGTGTCCAATTCTGCCCCTATAAAGGTGAGTACCTGGACTGGTTCCAGAACCGACTTTGGTAGGTTTAGCAGAAAACCCAGGGAGGTGAGAAGCTGCTGGGTGACCTGCAGGTGAGATTTTACCTGTTCTGGGGACTGGCCTACAATGAGCCAGTCGTCTAGATAGGGAAAAACAGCAATCCTCTGCCTTCTTAAGTGGGCCACTGCCACTGCTAGACACTTTGTGAATACCCTTGGAGCAGAGGTAAGGCGAAGGGCATTGCTCTGAACTGGTAATGTCCTGAGGGCAGTCTGAATCTGAGGTACTTTCGATGGGATCTTCTGATTAGGACATGGAAATAGGTATCCTTGAGGTCCAGGGAGGCTAGCCAGTCCCTGGCCTTAGGGAAGGTAAAATCATTGCCAGAGTTACCATTTTGAACTTTGGTTCAAAAAGATGCTTGTTCAGATATCTGAGATCTAAAATGGGACGCCATTCTCCTGTCTTTTTTGGGGTAAGGAAGTATCTGGAATACAGACCCCTGCCCTGATGCAGGGGAGGAACCCTTTCTACTGCTCTGAGAGCTAACAGGGATGAGACCTCTGTTTCCAGAGCGAGGGTCTCTGAAGCACTTGCAGGTAGAAAAAGTCTGCTTCTCAACTTGGGAAACTTTTTGAAGCTGAGAACGAGACCCTGGCTTACTACTTCCAGAACCCACTTGTCTGAGGTTAAAGAATCCCAATTCTGACTGAAGTAAGCCAGCCTGCCCCCCACTGGTACAGGAGAATCGGCCCTGGGCACCCCATCAGGGTGCCTGTTTTGCAGGAGCTTTAGGCTGGGGGGTGGGAGCAGGTCTGCCCACCCCTCATCTGCCCCTGCCTCTGAAGAAGCCCCTCTGAGCATAGGCAGAGGAGGCCTGAGTCTGGTAGAAAGGCCTGTGAAAAGGCCTACCTCTACCCCTGGGGGCATGCCTTTGAGGAGTGGCTTGCCGCTCCTTAGCCTGGGCACTCTTGTAAGTAGTCCTATATTCATCCATCTTCTTCATGTAATTCTCTGCCTGCTCTCCAAACAGAGAATTTCCCACCACAGGAAAATCCATAGCCTTAGTCTGGGTATCCTGTGACAAACTAGTACACCTGAGCCAGGCCAACCTACGAAAAGCTACAGATGTGGCCATGACCCTAGAGAAAACATCATTAACATCCACAGTAGCATGAAACTGAACCTTAGAGGCTTCAATGCCATCAGCAGCCACCTGTTCTAGTTCACTAGCCAGCTGGCCATGGGCCTGCTTGGCCAGTGCATAACAGTATCCCATCTAGATTTCTGATACCTAGCTACATAAGCCATATAATTTGCTTGCCTGAGTCCCAGAGAGGCTGCCATATATTGTTTTTTTTTTTTTTGCCATGGCATCAATCTTCCTGGAACCTTGTCAGAAGGATGTGAAGCCAAGGAATATTAGCTTTATCACAGGCAGCAGCCTGAACTACCCCTAACATGACTGCATTGCTGAGAAAGGAATTCTGTATCAGGGCCTGACAATGTATACCTTCTGTCCATCTTTTATCTACAGGAGGCACAGAATTAGGAGCTTTAAAATTTTAATTGTTTGTTTCCTAAAAGACTTATGTAAAGGAATAGACAACCTCCTAGACTCTGGAATATCCATCATTTCTACAAAATCAGGCTCCTCTTGCTCATCCATAGCCTCTTCTAAAGGAAGCTGGAGGGTTTCAGCAACTTTTTATAAAACATAAAATGAGATGGGGACTCAGACAGCATAGGGGAGATTCTAAAGGTCTGTCTGGGAGATGTCCGTTCAATGGGCACACCCAGACCTTCCCAGCCACATTCATACTGTTCATAATCCTCCTCCCTCCTCTGGTTCATAAAATTCCTCAATATCATAATCCTGAACCACTGGGACCGGACGAACCGACCTTTACCAGATAGTGGTGGTTCGGACAGACCCTGAGACAGTGACTGGACAATTTGTATGGCTTTTGCTATCTCTGCAGCAGTTGGAGAAGGAATTTTGACTCAGACCTGCTGATTTTCTTGTTTTCTTTACTGGAATTGGTTCCTCAGAACCAGCTTTTCTTTGCCCGAGGAAGTCTGGCCCTGGTCAGAGGGCATTCCTCTGGTTCGGTTGGCACCGAACCGGGCTGGCCATCCGGTCAGCGGACTTTTTGGCCTCTCGCCCTCGAGCCTGCCCAATCTTTTTCCAGGGTGGCTGCAGGGAAATTTACATACCTGGCAGTTTGACTGAGGTGGTCAAACCTCAGACAATAAACACATGTGGTGTGTGGCAGCCTTGGCAAAGACTTCCCCACAAACATCACAGTGTTGAAACCCAGTGGCCCGGTTTTCTTTTGGGTTTCTCAGACATAATGCCAGCCTAACCAAAACCTTGCTCTTTTAACGGCAGTGCTAGGTAAGACACTTTATCGGTTCCTAACCGTGTCACTGGTATTGGAAAAAACGTAATAAATCCGTTTTTTAGAACCGATAAGAACCGGAACCGCGACTTAAAATAGTAACTTTTAGTTTTAAATGAGTTTTAAATCCACTGATCGGTTCAAAACTGAACCGATAACTTACAAGTTCCACACAGACAAAACCTTCATTTACTTACGTTACCACATAAGAGCTTGAACCGAACGGTTTTATGTTAAATAAAACTATTCTTGGTTAAATCCAACCAAGAAAACACTTTTTAAACCGAGAAATGAACCGAGCAGAAGGAGAAATCTCCGGAGCGACTGTTCACTAAGGCGGAGTAAAGAATCTGACAGTTCAAGTTTGAAATGACACAGATAGAGCTGCTCTCGTGCCAAAATTCTATTTTGGAATGGTTTTAACCATTTCACTCCAGGGCAGTTCTAGAGCTGGAACAAACGGCTAAGGTCTATAATATAGCAAGACTTCATGTTGTTTGAAAGGAGCAATCAGAATCATTCTCGCTCCTTCTGAAGCTAGCTTCTGCAAGACTCGTGGGATAAGTGGAATTGGGGGAAATGCATATACGAATCTGTCCTTCCAGTCTAGAGACAGAGCGTTGTCTAAAGCGCCTCTCTTGAACATCCAGCAGCAGAAGATGGAAGTTTATGCTTTAGAGGATGCGAACAGGTCGACCTGTGGTGTTCCCCAAAGTTGAAGATATTGTCTAGGACCCCTGGTCCAGTTCCCACTTGTGAGTCAGAGCAGAAGAGCGACTTAGCTTGTCTGCCAGGGTGTTGTCGACTTCGGAACGTGAATCGCCGAGGTGAAGGTCGTGTTGTGTTGCCCAATCCCAAACCCTCATTGCCTCCCTACATAGAGGGTAGACCAGTCCCTCCCTGCTTGTTGATATACCACACCACGCACATGTTGTCCGCCTGACTGCTAGGTAGCCAGGAAGGATGTACTGGTGAAGGGCTTGGAGAGCGTACAACACTGCCCAAAGCTCGAGCACACTGATGTGGAGAGCTTGTTCTAGCTTGGACCAAGAGCCCTGGGTCCGATGAGGGCCTAGATGGGCTCCCCAACCTTCACCTGAGGCGTCTGTGGTTAGAGTCTGGGTGGGGGGGAGGATGAAAGAAAAGAACTCCCTGAAACAGGTTCTCTCGAACCATCCACCACTGCAAGTCTCGCATCATCAGTAAAGAGATCAGAACTGAGTGATCTAGGTCGTCCACTAGCTGATCCCACTGAGAACGTAGGGTCCACTGAGAGATCCTCATGTGGAGTCGAGCGCGAGGTACTGTTGGGATAGCAGCCACCATGAGCCCGAGAAGACGAAAGACTGACCTCGCAGAGACTATCCTGCGGTCGGACAACAGATTTATTTGGGTCTGAAGGGTGGTCGCTCTGTCCGGAGGCAGGAAGGCCTTGCCCATGGTCGTATCGAGGATCGCCCCAATAAACTGTAGCCTCTGGGATGGGTCCAGATGAGACTTGGAATGGCTGATGGTAATACCCAGACAAGCAAAAACCTGCTTGGTAAGGGAGAGGAAACGCAGGAGTTCCTCCCTTGACGAGGCCACCAGGAGCCAGTCGTCCAGGTACGGGAAAACCTGCACTCCCTTGGTACGCAGGTGGACCACTACCACTGCCAGGTATTTGGTAAATACTCAAGGGGCCGAGGATAGACCAACGGGGAGCGTCTTGAACTGGTAGTGGTCCCCCTGGAACGCAAAACGAAGGTATCTGCGATGAGATGGGCGAATGGGAATGTGCAGATAAGCATCCTGCATATCCGAAGCACAAAGCCATTGACCCAGCCGAAGGAGGGGCAGAAGGCTCTGCAAAGAGAACAACCTGAACCTTTTGTACTCTACGTAAAGATTCAGGGAACTGAGATCCAAAATTGGTCCGAGATATCCTGTCTTCTTTGGGACTAGGAAGAAATGGGAATAGTAACCGGTCCCTAGTAGATGACGGGGGACAGGCTCTATAGCTTGCTTCAGCAGAAGAGCCGAGGTTTCCTGGACCAAGAGAAGATGTTCCTGTGAATACGATGACTTCAGAGGGGGAGTGGTAGGGTGGTTTCTGAAGAAACTCTATGGAGTGTCCTGCTATGAGCTGGAGCACCCAAGAATCTGTGGTTATCCTCTCCCATCCTGGAAGGTGGAGGGAAAACCTCCCTCCTACCGGTTCCTCCGGGGAGTCCGGAGGCAGTGGGAGAGGAAAGAGTCAGGTGGTGTGGGCAGCGTCGCAGCTGAAGCACCAGTGCTTTTGGGTGGGGTGGGGGCTTGGCAGCTGCGGAGGTCTCGGCGCTTTGTGGCCCGCCTTCCCTGGGGTTTCGCTTATGGCCGATTCCGTCTGTGAAAGGGACGGCGCTGCTGCTGATGGGGACGGTACATGGAATCAACTGACTTCAGAGCCATCCCCTTCTCTTGCAAATTGGTTATGATGTCCTTGACATCACCCCCGAAACGCACCGACTCCCAGAAGGGTGTTTCCTGGATAGCAGATTGCAACTCCGGGACCAAACCTGACACGCGGAGCCAAGCATCACACCATAGGCCTACAGCAAAAGCTGAGCTCCGCCCAGCAGTGTCCACTGCATCGTATGTCACATGTAGCATGTGTCAACTGGCCGAACGAGCAGAGCAGATGAGATCAGCCAACTCCTGCTTGACTTGGGAGTCAGACAAAGAGTCCAGTTTGGCTTTTACTTGAGTCAGGATGGCCTTCTGGTAGTCCCCCACGTGGCCGACATAGTTCAGGGCCCTGATCCCCAGTGTGGAGAAAGCGTAAATCTTTCTCCCATACTGGTCCAGAAGGCTAGATTCCTTATCAGGAGGTGATGAGCTAAGATGTTTAGGGTTCGCTGAATGGCCGTGAGCGGTGCTAATCATGACGGAGTCGGCAAGAGGGTGAGAATCCACGAAATCAACACCCTCTGGAGCCTGATATAGTTGGTTCGACTTCCTAGGAAGTGGGGCTAAGGCCGATGGCTGTTTCCATATCGTGGTCACAAGGTCTGCGTGAGGCTCTATCCAGGGTGGCACCAAGGTAGGAGCTGTCACGGGCAGATCCAGATGTTCAGCGAGTTTCAGACGCTGAGGATCTGGTTCCAGGGAGTGCCACTGATGAATCCCCTGGATTTTCCTAAGCAACTCCGTAAAAGAAGGATCTTCCGGAGGAGACTTCGGAGGAGTCCTTGGCCTGGGCTTCGACAGAGAGTGAGGCTTGTCGTCTCTCTCAGAGCAGCCGTCAGAAGAGTCCGACAGTGAAGAGGAGGACGAAGAAGAGAAAAGACTCCCTTTCCTGACCTGGGGGAGGAACGGACCCCTTTGAAAGTCCCCGGGGAAGTGTGTCTTGCCCTTCTCTGGATCCAGACGGAAGAACCCTGGAGTCTGGAGGTGGTGAGGGAGTGTGCTGCCTCGGGCGTACAGGAACCTGGAACGGCACCATCACCGGAAGGCAGCTCTCGACCTCTTTGGTGAGCTGAGCCTTGGCCTTAGCCCACCAGGAGGCCAGAGTCTCCTGCAGGTCCACCGGCGGCCGCGAGGGCAGTGGAGGAGGAGGAGGCCGGGGATAAGGAGATGGGTTATAACCATATGAAGCATATCCAAAACCCGGCTGCGGGTAGCCCGGCATCAGGTATTGTGGCATCGAGTACTGCAGCGTCCGGAAGCCCGGCGTTGGGTACTGTGGCACCAGATACTGTGGTCCCGGGCACCCCGGTGTCGAATAGGATGGAGGCTACCCGAGAGCCAGGGGGGCTGCCAAAGCAGGCGGCTCGGCCGGAGGCCTCACAGGCGGGTCCATAGTGGACAGCCCGGAGGGCCCGATGGGAGCAGAATGTCTCCCGGAGTTGGTAAGGCCGACGTCAGGGCCAGCGGTGGAGGCCTTGGTGCCGGAGGTACAGACGCCGGAGGGGCCGGCGTTGGAGCCGACGTCCGGGGAGCCGAAGTCAGGTCCGGCGCTCCAGGTGGAGGAAGGACTGACGGAGGCGAAGATCCCAGCTCGCTTGGGGATGGAGGGAAAAGTCCCGGTCAGGCTGGAGACTGGTTCCCCAGACGGCAGTGAAGGCTGCGGGAACCGGTACGACGGATGGGGGTCCGCTGCCGTCCCTTCCGCCGCCGGACACTGGACGAGCTGACGTGAGGCTTAGCGGCAGCTCTTGGCGGGCGCCAGAGGAGCACATCCGACTTTCACGAGAGCCATCACCGGAGGCAGGCCTAGTAGCGTGATTGGCCTGGTCTGGTGGAGAGGAGGCCGCGCGTCGCCCCGGAGGGTGGGGCCAGCCTGCAGCCTCCCGGGTGGGCGATCAGAGGGCCGACGCCCGGCTTACGAAGGTCGCCCACAGTGGTAGGCCGTGAGCCTGCAGGTGGAACCAGGGACGGAGGCCTCCATCTGCCGGAGGTGCCCGCAAGGCCCAGCGGCCAGACAGGCGGGCCACGCCCCTCAGAAAGCTCCGAGGCGGGGTTGCTGGGGAGCGATCTCAAAGGGATGTTACTCATGTCCCAGCGACTCCCGAGGGAGACGCAGTGGAGGAGCCCTTATCCTGATGCCTCTCCTTCTCCTTCTTCTGACGGCCTTCGGGGGAAGT
The DNA here is from genome assembly GCA_016271365.2 of Neoceratodus forsteri. Classification (NCBI taxonomy): domain Eukaryota; kingdom Metazoa; phylum Chordata; order Ceratodontiformes; family Ceratodontidae; genus Neoceratodus; species Neoceratodus forsteri. The sequence goes on from CM057450.1 coordinate 734,054,553, forward strand.
GGACGCCTGCCTCAGTTTTTTGAGCTCCTTCTCCATAGAACTCATTTTCTTCTTTAGAATATGGGCTTCCAAGGATTGCTGCCGCCTTTTCCGGGTAGCCGCGTTGAAACTGAGGCAGTGCTGGCACTTCTCAACCGGGTGATCGGGGCACAGGCAGAACAGGCACAGGGAGTGGCTGTCCTTGTGCCGTAGTTGGGTGCCGCATGAATCGCACTTATTTTTGTGCTCGGAGGGTGTAGGGAACGACATACACCGACGCTAGTACTGACGTTAGTTGAAAAATTAAGATTTTTCGGTAAAAAAACGACGGTAGGGCTGACAAAGCACAAACTTTTTCGGAGGCCGCATGAGCTAACGGCGGAAAGAACTGGAAGGCAGGCGCCTGGGACCGCCTTTATAACGACACCTGACGGGGGGTGGTCGTCAGGACTGCTACTAGAAATTTTCCTGGGTCCTGCAGCTCGGCGCCAGTCCTATATGTAATTACCTACTGCAAGAGCCCTCTCGAAGTAAGATCAGCAGATTCCTGGGACTGAGACCTCTTTAAATCCCAAGAACGTTGTCGAAGAGACAAATCTTCTCTTGACTCCTTGTCCTTCTTACGGGAGTGGAAGATGTGTGTGCCCGAAGGGCCCTTCCCCTTGGTCAGGAGAGACTGACACAACTCCTTTAAGCAGCCTGAAAAGGTGGAGCCAAACTTGAGCAGGACAAAGACCGATGCAGAAGAGGACCGATCAGCGGCCCGAGCTGCCTCCTCCTCGAAAGCCTTCATTTGCTCTAGCTGTCCAGTTGACCCCGCAGCCACAGAGACCGCCCAACGGACCTCTTTGGATTTGACTGGTGGGTTCCATTTCTCCAGTCGGCTGAGCTCAAGTCATGCAAGATGATCATCCAAGACGCTAGGCTGGAACGCGTGACAAAAGTCTCAAGCCTGGGTGTCATGGGCATGGCCCAGGCAGTAGACACACGAGGTGTGTGGGTCAATGTGAGACATCTTCTGCTCGCGAGGGCACCAGTGGAACCCGGGTGACGACTTGTCCTCCACTGCAGTCGCAATCGCAAAATGATGCGGAGAAACTCGAATAAGCTTAAGTTTAGGTAAATCCGAAGATTTGTTCGCCAGGGCCTACTCAACGCGGGAGCGATAAGGAGGGAACCTGAATCTTTCAGCGGAAAGGAAGATCTGGTGTCAAGGGGCAGAGCCAAGGGATATACCACTTGGGTGGGTGGGAGGAGCCAGCTTTCAGACCATCCGGCAAGATTTAAAGGGGAAAGGGACATGCTAAACAGTGTGGATAAAACAACATATCCACGATCCTAAAATCTCCCACTCCAAGAGAGGGACAATGTGTCTTGCCAGAAAACTCCAGGCCCTGGATCCAGAGAGCAGAAATTAGGCAGTTTTGCGCTGAGTGGGGACGCAAAAAGGTCCAAGTCTGGATGACCCTACCCATCAAACATCTTCTGCTACGGATGAGAGAAACTCCTATTCCTGCTCAGACTGTCCGCCAGGGTGTTTAGAATGCCTGGCACGTGGACCACAGAGTGTCAGACTGTGCTCCAGGGCCCAGTACCACACTCACATGGTCTCCCTGCAAAGGGGGTATGAGTGAGTCCCTTTCAGAAAGGTTTTAGAAACCTCCAATTAGGCCACACTTTTGCCTTCCACCAGGGTGAGATAAACAGAAACAGCCAGCACGTGGACCCTTAAAAGAAGAGTAGCACAGGCCCAAGTCAGACAGGTGCAGGACATACTCCAAAATTTATGGTACCGGGCAAGAAAAAGGGTCCCAACCTTTCAAGGTGGTCGATATGAAGAAACGCTTCCACTTCAAGGCATACATAGTTGTCGTAGAAGGCTTTCTGGCCTCTACTAGAATCTGCGCCACTCTGCAAGAGCCCTCTCGAAGTAAGATCAGCTGTTCCCTGGACGGAGCCTTGAGAAGCCAATCATCCAGGTAAGGTAAGATGTACAGTCCCTCCCTTCTGAGAGCTGCTGCAACTGCTACTAAGCATTTGGTAAAGACCCATGGCGCAGAGGATGAGCCAAAGGGCAACACTTTGAACTGGTAGTGTTCTCCCTGAAAGGCAAAGTGAGGAAACCTACTGTGAGGAGAAAAGACCAAAATATGCAGGTAGGCATCTTGCCTGTCCAGTGAGCAAAGCAAGTCCTCCGTGTTGAGGAGGGGCAAGAGGCTTGGTAAAGTTACCATCCAGAACATTTTGTACTGAACAAAGAGATTGAGGTCCTTGAGGTCTAAGATGGGTCTCATATCTCCAGTCTTCTTGGGGACCAGGAAGAACCTGGAATAAAACCCTTGGTTTCTCTTTTGCTTTGGCACTGGCTCGATTGCCTGCTTACGCTGGAGAGACTGCACTTCCTCCCAGAGAACAGACAAGTGGGCAGGGGAGTAGGCTGACGGTGAGGGAAGGGTATCTGGAGGCTGCTGAATGAGCTTCAAGGTATGACCGCACTCTATGATTTGTGGCATCCAAGCATCTAAAGTGATGGTTCTCCATTTATTCAGATAGAGGGAGAACCGGCCTCCGAACACCGCCTCCTGGGTCTGGACCGGGGAGGGTGGTCTGGCAAGGAGCAAGGGGAGGTGGGGCCCGCTGTGGAGGCTGGACTGTCATTTCTGGGATGCTTGGTCGCTGCTCCATCATTAGAGGGGGCAGGCAAGGAAGACTGGGCTCTGCACTTACTCTGAGTGCAGGGGCCTGAGCCTAGTCTATTGGCCTGCCTACAAAAAGTAGAGCACCTTCTACCACCGGGTTGAGTGTGGTAGAGAGAGTGGACTGACTTAAGGGCTGTGCCAGAGGCCTGTAGGTCATTGATGAGATCCTGGACATCAGGGCCGAATAGTTTGGTGCCATTGAATGGGGCACTGAGCACCTTGTTTTGCACATCAGCTGCAAAGCCGGAGACCCTCAGCCATGAATGCCTATGAAGGCAAATGCCTATGGCAGCTGCCCTGGCCACGTCGGCCAAATCATGAGGGCTGTCACAGCGTGTGGGAATAAACTTCAGACGAGGCAAATTTATAGGTTTAAAACACACCGTGTGTGATATTTATTTTTCAAAAGTTTGAAAAATAATAAATGAAAACAAAAAAAAAATGCTAAGAAAATCACTACTTAACAGTAGTAGTTTCTCACGTAATACAGTCCTAGCTCTTAGACCTCCTAAGACCCTTCTCATCTACATTAACAGCTTTTCTGTGCAAACAGTAGAACCTCTCTCCTCCTCTCTCAGGGCTGAGCCCCACTGGACTGACTGAACTGACTCAGTGAAGAAGTTTTATATCTTTTGGCGGGGTCACCTGATTGAGCCCTTTTTTATTTACATGTCTGGACATGAGGTTTCAAAACCAAGGTTTTTTTTTTGTTTCAGGGGACTTCCTGGTTCAGTGAAAGGTACAGTGTGTATCTGCACAGATACTGACTCTCTATATCTCTGATCCACAGTGACTAAGCACTTTAATACAATAACAGGTTTACAATGTGAATTTATGAAAATACCTTAAGGATTTCTTACAACTGTACTAATCATGAAATTATTATTGTTTTATATGGCATCTGAATCCTTTTTATTTAAAAAGGCTTTATTAATTGTATTTATTCCTATTTAAAATAGCCTTCGTGCTTTTTTGTACACAAAATGCACTTATTATGCACTTATTATACACTTTACACAACACCTCTCTGGGTGTTTGGCATCATTCCAGGGACTGAATAGATGGAAATGGAAAACGAATGAAACGAAAGAACTAGTAGAAAGTTTAGTAGGGATAGTAAAGAGCTGCACTAGGTGGCCAACCTAGGGTGGGGTGGGGAAGAAAGGCAAAGAGGAAAATGTTAACTGTTGCGCAACAGAAGTTTTGGTAGCTAGGAAATGAGACAGAAAAGTGGTCCATCAGTCACAGCCGAGGGTGTAGCCTAAGTCCGCCACAAGGGCCCAACGGAGACATCCTCTGCTATTTGCAGGCAATCAAGCAGTTCCTGTTCTGGGTGCCATCGGAGCCGCCTTGCCCTTCCTCCAGTCGGCATTCTGGAACTTGACTATATGTGACAGATAGTTTACAATCCTCACACCTAAAGTAGAGGAGGCATAAACCCTCTTACCCAGAGGTCAATCCTGTGAGATTACTTGTCTGGGGAAAGGGAGCTAAGATCTTAGGTGCCTTAGACCTGTCATGAGCTGCTTTGATGACAACTGCGTCAGTTTCAGCCTGGGCCACAAAATAAGAAAGGCCCTGGGTCATTAAACAGCCTGTTTGCCCTAAGTGGCATAGCTGGCACCATGTCTGACCTGTGCCATGCTGCCATACTGGCATTTTTCAGGGCTGGCAGCATAGGAGGGATAATTTTAGGTGGAGAATCGAGGATCTCCAAGTAGTCAGCCAGGTCCTTCCTGGTAACATTCTCCTGCTCGGTCTGGAAGTCCATAGTGGCAGAAAGCTGTTTCATGACATCATAGTAAGTAGCAACCACAGGAGGAGACCTCAGAGTATGCGTAAGTGAGTCCTCACTGACAGAAGAGCCAGTGGACTTGTCAGAAAGGAGGATTTCCTTCTCCTCCTTCTCTTTATCCTCCATGTCATCAGGGAGGATGAGGTCAGGATGATACTCCACCTCCTCAACATCGACCTCCTTATCTGGGTCTGATGTCGGAGCAGTCATTGGTGGCCTGTGGGGAGGTTCCCTTGGATGACGAATGGGTGTCGATGACGAAGCTGCCGTTGACGCTGCCAGTGACGATGGCCTAATGAAAGCACTGAACTGCTGAACCAATACATTGGTGAACTTAACCAGTACCTCGCTCAAGTCCATGGTCAACATCGACAGAGGGTGGTTCGACAGCACAGAAGTCGAAAACCTGAGAACCTGATGAGCCTGTAGCCCTTACAGAGGAAGGGGCAGACATCAGCTGAGTGGTTGTCGGTGATGAGCCCATTGTCGATGGAGATGGGGCCAGTGACCTGAAGATCGATGGCTGGGCACACTGAATGTTGGGAGGAGAAGCTGTTGGTATGGGTATGGATAAGACAGAGACCAGGAGAGTTGATCTCTTCGTCGAGGCAGCCACCATCATCAATAAACCACCCAACAGAGAGGCAGACAAGGAGCGGGATGGCCGCTGGAGGGAGTGGTTGCAATCCTGGTCTGTTTTGTGACTTTTCCCTGATGACTTGTCTCGGGCCTTGCAGGCCTGGGAGCTCGTGGACTCCGTGGGCAATGAAGCAGCTAGGACCCCGGAGGACCCCTGCCCGGAGTTGGCTACCTGCTGCTCCATCAGGAATTTTTTGAGAGCCCTCATGTCGCCTGAGGGTCGTTTCGTTGAATTTCTGGCAGAGCTCACAGTCACAGACTTCGTGGTCCGGCCCAAGACAGCAGACACAAACGGAGAGTTTGTCTGTAGAGGCGATCTTCTTTCCGCAGCGACAGCATCGGAAAAGAGAAGAACAGGGTAGATTAACTCTTGACATAAACACAAATATAGACAAGCATTTGTCAATGCCAAATGTTTGCTTGCTGGCATTGGTACTGTAGGAGTTACAGAGCTGCATAATAGGAATGGCAGTGAAGTACTTGAAGCCAACCCCACCACCACCTTGCAGAAACTGACAGGCATTGGGGTGTCCCTTTAGGTCATCAGGCATAACGGCCACGCCATTTCACCACACCCTACCCTGCAGACACTGACAAGTGTCACAGTGTGCCTTGGGGTCTTTTGGCCTTATGCGCACCCCATTCCATCAGGAAATATGGTGAGATGGGTGCGGTACAGGAGAATGGGGTGAACTTTGGGGCCGAAGAGTCCAAGGCACACCTCGATGCCTCTCACAGGCGGCAGGGTGTGGAATGGTATGAGCATTACAGGAGAGAATCAAAAGTCATACCCCGATGCCTGTCATTCTCTACAGGGTGGGCGTTATGGTCGGAAACCCTAACGCCTCAGGCATTCGTTGGTATTTTCACTCCAAATTTTCAACATGGTTTTTTTTGTGACCCCCCACCTCATGAACAGTGGCAATATCAATTTGTTAGCCGAAAGCTGCCTTTGCGCAGCAACTACAGCATTTAGCACCACAGGTGCAAAAACACATTCTGAACAGGATGTGAAAAATTACAGCTGTACTGCTCATGGGGAGGTGTAAAAAATGGCAATGTTGAAAATCTGCAGGGAAAATATTAAAAAAGCTGGTGAAGTCACGAGCGTGCGTAGAAACTGTGCAACGCACACCCGTAATGTAATTAGTTTGGGGATATTTTTACAGCAGATTGTCAACACAGGCATTCTGGGACCTCCAATCATGAACAGTGCCACCGTGATTTTATCTGTCCCGAACAATGATTTCCCACAGCAACTATGCATTTCTGCGCTGAAAGTGTGAAAACACATTTCGGCCATGTTGTAAAAAATGACAGCTGTACTGTTCAAAAGGAAGTGTGGAAAAATGCCACCGGTGAAAATCTGAACTGAAAATATTACAAATTCATGAACTTATGAGGGTGTGTGGAAACTGCGTAATGCTCACTCGTAACACAGTCATTTTATGGACTTTTGTCACCAAATTTTCAACACAGCCATTTTAAGACCTCTGCTCATGAACAGTGTCACTGTGATTTTCTTAATCTGCCCCAAACATTGATTGCGCACACCGACTGCGCCATTGTGCGCTACATACAGGGAAACACATTTTGGGCGAGATGTGAAAAATGACAGCTGTACTGCTCATAAGGAGATATGGTAAAATGGCAATGTTGAAAATCTGGAGTGCAAGTATTAATAATTCGCAAACTTATGAGCGTGCGTAGGAACTGCGCAATGCACGCTTATGAAACAGTCATTTTTAGGAACTGTTTCACCAAATTTTCAACATAGCCATTTTAAGACCTCTGCTCATGAACAGTGTCACTGTTATTTTCCTAATCTGCCCCAAACATTGATTGCACACACTGACTGCGCCATTGTGCACTACATACAGGGAAACACATTTTGGGCGAGATGTGAAAAATGACAGCTGTACTGCTCATAAGGAGGTGTGGTAAAATGGCAATGTTGAAAATCCGGAGTGCAAACATTAAAAATACGTGAACGTACGAGCGTGCGTAGGAACTGTGCAATGCACGCTCGTGAAACAGTCATTTTTAGGAATTTTTCACCAACTTTACAACATAGGCTTACTGAGAGCCCACCTTATGAACACTGGCACTGTCATTTCATTAATCGGTCCCGAAAGGTGATTTCACTTAGTGACTGCGAAATCACCCTTCGGGCCCAATTAACACCATGACAGTTCAAGAATTCATGAGGAGGAGTCCCAAAAACCCCATGTTGAATATTTGGTGCCAGAATTCCCAAAAATGCCTGAGATATGCATTAAAGTTGAAAAAACCTTATTTATTCCATTATACAGCTTACCAGCATTTCCTCAGTTCGCGGTCGGCTTTGAAGAGTGCAGATGTGTTCCCGGTCCACCGAAGATTGTCGTGCCGAGCTCTGGAGGTGGAGGCAGGGTGCACAGTGTGTGGGCGCTGGTGGGCAGGGAGACCGCCGAGAGAACTTTTTTTTGCTTACAAGTTTGTTTTTGTTTTTTTTAAGAAGACGACGCGGGACGTTTGCCATGCTGGGGTGGGCTCCCAGTATGGCAGCTGGAAGACTGTTTGGGGGGGGCTGGAGCCAATGGGGGATTAGGCACCTCCGTCGGCCATACAGACCTGTGCAACGCTGTGGAGGACTCCCAGCGTGGCAGCTGGAAGGCTGTTTGAGGGGGGGAGCCTGGAGCCGACGGGGGATTGGGCACCCCCGTTGGCCATACAGTATGTGTGTGTGGGGGGGCATGAGCACACAATATGCAAGCGTGCGTTTGGAATGGGAGGAGCGCTGCTCACTGAAGCGGAGCTCTCCCTTTCAACTGTATGGCACTGCATTTTCAACTGCTGTCACAGACAGCTACAGTGTTCATTGGAGAACTGCGGCCGTGCCTGCAAACACACTGACTGAACTGGAAGACGGGTGCCACACCTCCAAAAACTCGGATGATGGCACTATCTTTCTTGCACATGCGTGCAAGCAAACATAAAAATCACTTAAAGAGATTTTGTGGAGAATTAGAATAAAAACAGCAATAGGCTGAAAAAGGCATGAAACATTGTGACGGCTCTTCTGCAAAGGCTGGGCTTGCACATTGACAGTGGGAAAAAACTGAGGAGGAAGTGGGGCCGCCTACACATATACAGGGTTGCTGATGTCAGCGGACGTCGACGGTGTGGGTGGCTCCAGTTGTACTGCTGAAAATCTTCTGTGTGGATTCCCCTTCACTGATGGCAAACATTCCTACGGTGCTACCTGATGACTGAAATGCCCTCAAAGAAGATCTGAATGCCGCAGTCATATAGACAGGAAGTTGACTCCCAGTGGGTGAGTGATGCTGTCACTGAAGTGCCCTCGACGGTAGGAAAGAAAAGAACTAAGGTGGTCGAGGGCTGGTGACAAGGGTAAGTCATGCAATGCGAGCCACTCTCGTGGATCCACGCATGCACGCAGCTTACCTTGGCACCAGCCCTCCTGAAATGTTCTGGCTCCCAGAGCGTCCTAGCACCTCCAGCTCAGACTCATCAGTGTGAATCAAAGGGGAAAACAGATTCCAGGAAGATCCATACTCCCCAATGATAAAAATGTCAAATTTACAAGGGACCAAGGAAATTTTGGAAGCAAAAACAGGGACAGTGAAAAATATGTTTAGGTGTTTTAATGTTACTCATATAAATTTGCCTTCCTCTAATTTAATGGTAAATGTATTTGACTGGCCTGGTAACCCCCCCCGGAATTCCACTCCGGGGGTCAAGCATATTATAGAGGTGGGGCACATTCGTATCTGTTGTGAAGGCAGACACTCACCCATAATTCTGGCTGGAAGGGTTAGCCACAACGGGCCCAACTGTCAGGGAGTGGGGACATGGGGAAACGGTGGGAAACAAGGAAGCAAAATGAACACTTATTTAAAATAATTGTTTATCACATTATTTTTAAATACCTGGGCCACCAAGAGGTCGTAGTTTGATTGGGATAGGCTGTAAAGCAGGCACTGGAATGATGTATGCACCAATCTCATTACAGCTGTTGATCTTGACACTGGCATAACGCTGCTTAGAGGTCAGGTACTTATAGAGCGTGTTGTACAGAGGGACACCATGGACACTGGCTGAAATGATGCGGACAATGCACATCCCCTAAAAGGAAAACACTGCCATGAAACACTATGAAAGAATCCACAAGCTTGTCAAAATGAAAATATTTTTGTGAATATAAATGAAGGCACTAGACTCGGTATGCTACCTCTTATTAGAAATGGCATATGTAGCCTTCAGCTCTCACACTGTTTTTAAATCTAGGTGCATCTCCATTTGGGGAAGGATTCATTCCCCAGGCCTAGAAAGTATTAAAAGTCTTCACTCTGCATAAGGGATGTGACTCCTCGGCTTCAGGTAAACTACAGGCCCATCTTCCTACCAGCCCTGCAAAGATTCAGGAGCATTTTGTTCACTCTCAGCTCTCCACTTTTCTCAGATCCTTTCCAGTTTGGGTTTCGCATATCCACTACACTGTCACCTCCTTTTTCTAGTTACCTTACTCCATCTTGTCTGAGACTGATCAAGAGCTCCTTACCGTGGCCATGTTGAATGATCTCAAAAAAGCTTCTGACATGGTTTCCCACCCCTTACTACTGGACAAGCTAGTCAATGCAGGGGTGTCAGAGCTGACCACTACCTGGTTCAGCATCTACCGGTTAACTGTGTACATGCAGGTGGGAGCATCTCTTCTCCTCTATGGGGGTTCCCCAAGGTTTAGTCATTCGACCAATACTATTCTCCATTTTCACTGTCTCTACCATCTGTCCACTGTCACTCAGCCCCCCCTTCCCAACCCTACTCAAAACAATTTTCTCCTCACTCCCACCTCACCGGAAGAAGTCCTTCATGCCCTCTACTCCTTGAACATCTCCAAATCCCACCCTGATGATATCTACCACAAACGTCTGCGTATATCTGCACCTGCAATTGTTGTTCCCCTCACTTACCTACTAAACCTGTCCTTCACCTACGACAATGTCCCCAAAGTTTGGAAACTTGCTTATGTCATCCCTCTCTACAAGGGTGGTGACCCCTCACTACCTGAAAACTACTGACCAATCTCCCTCCTCCCTACTCTTGCCATAACTGCAAGAAGCTCTTGTCCAGTCCAGACTGACTAACTTGCTTACGTCCACAAATTTCCTCTCCCCTTATCAGTCTGGGTTCAGAAAGCAGCACTCCACCATATCTTCCCTCCTTCATGTTACCGGACACATCCAGTCCGCTGCTAACCAAGGACAACTAACTGCTGCAATCTTCACTGATCTGGCAAAGGCCTTCGATTCTGTTTCCCACCCCCTGTTCCTTGACAAACTCCAGGTAGCTGGAATCGCCACTCCTACAATTCAGTGGTTCAGATCGTACCTTGAAAACAGGCTCCAATCAGTCAGGATTGCAGACTCCTCTCCCCATACTAGTCAGTGTCCCCCAGGGCTTGATTCTAGGCCCCATTCTGTTCTCTCTCTCTCTATTTATTAATGACCTCCCATCTGTCTGTTCATGATTCCTCATCCACATGTATGCAGACACCATCCTTTTCACATCTGGCCCATTTCTAAGTGACATTCAATCACGACTACAACACGATTATCACATCATGCAGTCTCAGTTTCACGTAAACCATCCCAAAATAAACTCATCCAAAACTGTTTCCATGACTTTTGGATCTGTTCAAAACTTGCAAGAATATCCTGACCACTTGCTATTGCCTCTCTAGATGGGACCCCATTAAAAGCTGTCTCTATGTACAAATATCCAGGAGTATGGCTTGACCCCCAGTTAAACTTCTTGAATCACATCGATGCCATCACACTGACACTTCGTCCTACACTAGGCCTACTATACAGAAATTGTGATGCCCTACTACCCATAGCCGCATATTAAAAATTGTCACTCCCATCTTCATCCATGTTAATGCAGTGTATGGCACTGCCCCCTCCTCCCCTGTTATCCAGGCTCAACTCCCTTCTCTATGCTTTCTGCCACTTTGCCACAAATTCCCTCTCAGAACCAACCACTGCACTCTCCTTTCTTCCCTCGGATACCCCTATCCCGTCGTCATTTCAGCCACTCCATCTCCATCATATCCAAATTCTGGTTCGACCTGATCCCCCCTTACCTGACAGAGAGGCTAACTATAGCCAGGGCCCCTGGTGTTCTGCGGCAGAATTTTCTGATTTCTGTGGCAGGGCTCCTTGACTTCTGCGGCAACATTTTCTGATTTCTGCAGCACGATTTATTCATTTCTCTGGCAGAATGCAGTCCTGTCATTGGCTAAATATGATGTGATGTCATCGATGACATCATATGCTGAGCATAGAGGAGGAGCTTCAGGATAAACGAGGTGGGAAAGAAAGCCTGACACTATGGAAAAACAGTATATTTATATGAAAATTCACCAAAAACAATGAATTCTGCGGCACTATATATATTCTGCGGCATGATGCAAATTCTGCGGCAAATTCCGCAACCGCAGAACCGCAGAATTCCAGGGGCCTTGACTATAGCTGCCATTTCTCCATACACACTGTGTTCAAGCACTCCTGTTCTTTCTCCCTCCCAAACCTTCCTCGTCCACTGGCAAATCCACCTTCACCTACAGACTCCCCTCTTCATAGAATTAACTTCCACCTCTCCTAAGAAACTCCACCTATCGTTACTGCTTCAAATACCAAATCTGACAACTTCCACACTCTCTACCTTCACCTGCTTCTAGTCACACACAGGCCCAGTCTCATGCCCAATGTTTCTGTGGGTAGCAATCTAATCCTCAGAATTGTATGATACTACTTGTATACAGTCCATCTGAATGTACAGTACTTCGCTGTATAACTTATGCAACTGTATATTTATCTCATGCATCTATTATGTATTTTCTGCTTTATATCCCGTCCCCCTTCCCCAGGTTGCACCTGGAATTGAGCCTCGGCTCAGTGTGCCTTCCCGGTTGTCAAATGTTTAAATAAAGAAATAAAAATACTTCTTGCAATACTTAAATGTACAGTAAGTGGATTACACAGTGCTTTATTCAACTGGATCAGACATCAGGTCACTCAAAACTCAAACGTAACTAAAAGATGTTCAGATTCCCTTCAAACGAACTGATCCCGAATACTAAAGAAAATGTGCCAATGAACTATGGTTCCAAACCAAGGCTGTTTATGTTCATCTCCAAGTCCTGCCTCAACTTTCAGTCTTGTGACAGAGCCCATCGAAATCAAGGTACTTATTTCAAATACAGTGGGCTCTGGTTGGATCAGTCTGTCAACTTGTCTACCCACATCAAAGTACAGTTACGTAAGAACTTACCTTAACAGTAGATCTTCGAGAGAGGCTCTTGCAGTAGGTAATTACATAAAGGACTGATGCCGGCAGGCGGCAGGACCCCACGGAAAAATTTCTAGCTAGCAGTCCCTGGCGAGGGACCGCCCCCACGTCAGGTGACTGGCGTTAGGAGACGTCGGTATAAAGGGGCGGTCCCGGACGCCCGCCTTCCAGTTCTTTCCCTCCACAGGCCGAAAGAGAGAGGAGCAGAGATTTCCCTCAATGGAAAAGGAGCTGAAAAAGCTTAGGGGGATGGAGGGCGGGAAAGTATTACCTACTGCAAGAGCCACTCTCGAAGATCTACTGTTACGGTAAGTTCTTACGTAACTGTACTATCTTACTTCGAGAGGGCTCTTGCAGTAGGTAATTACATATAGGACTGAATCCCAGGCAGTCTGGAACAAAGAAAGACACCGGGAGGAGGAAAACTACTCCAAAAGGTAGTTCTGGTTGTGCAAGTCTCAAGATAGGAGGCCTTGCAAAACAGCCAGCCCGAAGCCTGCTCTACGGCGAGAGGCAATATCCAAACTGTAGTGTTTCACAAAGGTATGGATGGAAGTCCAGGTGGCGGCAGCGCATATGTCTGCTGCAGACACATTCTTGAAACACTTGACCCGGGAGGGTCTTGTGGTATTTGTCATAACAGAAAGTGATGCAATGAGCCAACCACTTAGACAGGCATTGCTTGGAAACTGCATTGCCTTCCTTTTTGTGAGCAAAAGAGATGAACAACTGATCAGTCTTTCTGAGATCCTTCGTCCTGTTGGTGTAGTATCTCAGAATCCGGTGAACATCCATAGTATGGAGTAAATATTCCCCTTGATTAGAGTACTGCGCAAAAAAGGCCGGTAGCTCTATGGACTGATTTAAGGTAGACTCTGCTACTACTTTAGGTAGAAACTTAGGATTCGTGCGAAAAGCAACTCGTTTCTTGTGAAAAATCAAGTAGGGGATTTTACACATCAGGGCCTGGAGCTCAGAGATTCTTCGAGCCGAAGTAATGGCCACCAAGAAGAGCGTCTTCCACGAAAGAAACTTCAAATCTGCAGAAGCTGCAGTTTCGAAAGGAGGAAGGGTAAGTTTCTCGAGAACAAAATTCAAGTCCCAAGGGGGGGCAGGAGTACGGATGGGGGGCCTCAGATGGAGAACCCCTCTGAGAAAGGTCTTATAGACCTCCAGCTGAGCAAAGGCCTTGTTTGTGAAGGGAACATGATAGGCCGAGATGGCCGCAATGTCTGCCTTCAAAGAGGAATGGCTGAGACCCAGGTCGAACAGATGACATAGATACTCCAGCAAAAGCCCCACTGAACAGAAGAAAGGTTCCACGTTCTCGGAGGCGGCCCAAATAGTGAATCTTTTCCACTTCATGGCATAAGTAGATCTGGTGGAGGGTTTTCTGGCCTCCACTAAAATCTCCGCCACTTTGGAAGACACACCAAAACGGGATTGGGCTAGGTCTGCAGGAGCCATGTATGCAGTTGAAGGGATTTGAGGCCTGGATGGACCAGGGTCCCCTGATCCTGGGTCAACAAACCTCGAGATAGAGGAAGAGGAGGATCCTCTGAATATTGTTGTAGAAGAGAGAACCACATTTGCCTGGGCCAGACAGGAGTGATCAGAATAATTTTCGCTCCTTCTGAAGCTAGTTTCTGCAAGACTCGTGGGATAAGAGGAATTGGGGGAAAGGCATAGACGAATCTGTACTTCCAGTCTAGAGACAGAGCGTCGTTCCAGAAAGCGGCTCGCTCTGGAACAAGCGAGCAGAAGGTGGGAAGTTTTGCGTGTTGTGGGGATGCGAAAAGGTCCACCTGTGGTGTTCCCCAAAGTTGGAAGATAATGTCTAGGACCCCTTGGTCCAGTTCCCACTCGTGAGTCAGAGCAGAAGACTGACTTAGCTCGTCTGCCAGGGTGTTGTCGACTCCTGGAACGTGAATCGCCGTGAGGTGACGGTCGTGTTGTGTTGCCCAATCCCAAACCCTCATTGCCTCCCTGCATAGAGGGTAGGACCGAGTTCCTCCCTGCTTGCTGATGTACCACACTACGCACATGTTGTCCGTCTGGACGGCTAGGTGGCTGGGAAGGTTGTACTGATGAAGGGCTTGGAGAGCGTACAACACTGCCCGAAGCTCGAGCACATTGATGTGGAGAGCTTGTTCTAGCCTGGACCAGGAGCCCTGGGTCCGATGAGGGCCTAGATGGGCTCCCTAACCTTTGCCTGAGGCGTCTGTGGTTAGAGTCTGGGAGGGGGGAGGATGAAAGAAAGGAACCTCCCGAAACAGGTTCTCTCGAACCATCCACCATTGTAAGTCTCACAACACTGGCGATGAGATCAGAACTGATTGATCTAGGTCGTCCACTAGTTGATCCCACTGAGAGCGTAGAATTCACTGAGAGATCCTCATGTGGAGTCGAGCGCGAGGGACTGTCAGGATAGCAGCCGCCATGAGCCCGAGAAGGCGAAGGACTGACCTCGCAGAGACCATCCTGCGGTCAGATAACAGACTTATCTGGGTCTGAAGGGAGGGTGTGCCCCAATAAACTGTAGCCTCTGGGAATGGTCCAGATGAGACTTGGAATGGTTGATGGTAATACCCAGGCAGGCAAAAACCTGCTGGGTGAGGGAGAGGAAACACAGGAGTTCCTCCCTGGATGAGACCATCAGGAGCCAGTCGTCCAGGTAAGGGAACACCTGTACTCCCTTGCTACGCAGGTGGGCCGCCACCACTGCCAGGCATTTGCTAAATACTCGGGGGTCCGAGGATAGACCAAATGGGAGCGCCTTGAACTGGTAGTGGTCCCCTGGAACGCAAAACGAAGGTATTCGCGATGAGATGGGTGAATGGGAATGTGCAGATAAGCATCCTGCATATCCAGGGCACAAAGCCATTGACCCAGCCGGAGAAGGGGCAGAAGGCTCTGCAGAGAGAGCATCCTGAACCTTTTGTTCTCTACATAAAGATTCAGGGAACTGAGATCTAAAATCGGTCTGAGATCTCCCGTCTTCTTTGGGACCAGAAAAATTGGAATAGTAACCCGTCCCCTGAAGATGAAGGGGGACGGGCTCTATCGCTTGCTGCAGCAGAAGAGCCAAGATTTCCTCCTGGACCAAAGGAAGGTGTTCCCGTGAATACGACGACTTCAGAGGGGGATGGCGAGGTGGTTTCTGAAGAAACTCTATGGAGTGTCCTTCTGCTATGAGCTGGAGCACCCAAGAATCCGTGGTTATCCTCTCCCATCCCGGAAGGTAGAGGGAAATCCTCCCTCCTACCGGTTCCTCCAGGGAGTCCGGAGAAAGTGGGAGAGGAAAGGAGTCAGGTGGTGTGGGGCAGCACCGCAGCTGAAGCATCCGCTGCTTTTTTGGGTGGGGGGGGGACTTAGCAGCCACAGGGGCCTGACCTTTTGTGGCCTGCCTTACCTGGGGTTTCACCTTTGGCCGATTATGTCTGCGAAAGGGACGGCGCTGGTGCTGATGGGGATGGTACATGGAATCAACTGATTTCAGAGCCATCCCCTTCTCTTGCAAGTCAGTAATGATGTCCTTGACATCACCCCCAAAAAGCACAGAACCCCGGAAAGGTGCTTCCTGGATAGCATATTGCACCTCCGGGACCAGACCTGACACGTGGAGCCAAGCATGACGCCGTAGGCCTACGCCGAAAGCTGAGCTCCGCCCAGCAGTGTCCACTGAGTCGTATTTCGCACGTAGCATGTGGCGACTGGCCGAACGAGCAGAGCGGACGAGATCAGCCAACTCCTGTTTGACTTGGGAGTCAGGCAAGGAGTCCAGCTTGGCTTCCACCTGAGTAAGGATGGCCTTCTGGTAGTCCCCCATGTGGCCGACATAGTTCAGGGCCCTAATCCCCAGTGTGGAGGAAGCGTAAATCTTTCTCCTGTACTGGTCCAGAAGGCGAGATTCCTTATCAGGTGACGAGCTATGATGTTTTGGGTTCGACAATCGGTCGTGAGCGGCGCTAATCTCGACCGAGTCGGCATGAGGGTGAGAATCCAGGAAATCAACACCCTCTGGAGACTGATATAGCCTGTTCGACTTCCTAGGGAGTGGGGCTAAGGCTGACGGCTGTTTCCATATCGTGGTCACAAGGTCGGTGTGAGACTCTATCCAGGATGGCACTAATGTAGGAGCTATCACGGGCAGATCCAGATGTTCAGCGAGTTTCAGACACTGAGGATCTGGTTCCAAAGAGCGCCACTGATAAACCGCCAGGATTTTTCTAAGCAACTCCATAAAAGAAGGATCCTCCGGAGGAGACTTCGGAGGAGTCCTTGGCCGAGGCTTCGACAGAGAGCGAGGCTCGTCGTCTCTCTCGGAGCAGCCGTCGGAAGAGTCCGAGGAGTTCGAGAGTGGAGAGGAGGATGAAGAAGAGAGAGAGACTCCCTTTCCCGACCCAGGGGAGAAACAGGTCCCTTGGGGAGTCCCCGGGGACGTGTGTCCTGCCCCTCTCTGGATTAAGACGGAAGAACCCTGGAGTCCGGAGGTGGTGAGGGAGTGTGCTGCCTGGGGCGTACGGAAACCTGGGATGGCACTGTCGCTGGAAGGCAGCTCTCGACCTCTTTGGTGAGCTGAGCCTTGGCCTCAGCCCACCAGGAGGCCAGAGTCTCCTTCAGGTCCACCGGCCGCCGCGAGGGCGGTGGAGGAGGAGAAGGCAGGGGATAAGAATATGGGCTTTACCCATATGAAGCGATCCAAACCCGCCGCGGTAACCCGCGGCCAGGTATTGAGGCCGAGTACTACGGGTGTCGGAAAGCCCAGCGTCGGGTACTGCGGCGCCAGATACGGTGTTCCCGGGTACACCGGCGTCGAATAAGACGGCAGATACCCAGACGACGGGGGGCTGCCTGAGCAGACGGCCCGGCTGGGATCCTCATGGGTGGGTCCGTAGCAGAGAGCCCGGAGGGTGGAGGGCCCCTATGGGAGCAGAAAATCTCCCTGAGTCAGTAAGGCCGACGGTGGAGGCCCTGATGCCGGAGGTACCAACGTTGGAGGGGCTGGCGTCGGAGCCGGCATCCGGGGAGCCGACGTCAGGTCCGCGCTCGAGATGGAGGAAGGACTGGCGGAGGCAAAAATCCTCAGCTCACTAGGGACGGAGGGAAAGTCCCTGGGTTCAGGTTGGGGGGACTCTGGCTCCCCAGACGGCAGCGAAGGCTGCGGTGAACCGGGAACGACAGACGTTGGGGGGTCACTGTCGGTTCCCTCGCCGGCTGGAGGTCGGACGAGCCAACGTGAGGCGTAGAGGCGAGCTCTCGGGGGCGCTGGAAGAGCCAACGTCTGACTTACGAGAGCCATCACCGGAGACAGGTTGAGAGGAGGGGTCGGCCTGGTCCAGTGGGGAAGAAGCCGCATGTCGCCCCGGAGGGTCGGACGTCTTACCAGCCCTCTCCGGGAGGACGTCAGAGGAGCCGACTTACCGGAGTCGCCCACAATGGCAGGCCGCAAGCCTGTGGCCGAACCAGGGGTGGAGGCCTCCAACTGCCCGGAGGGGCCTGCAAGGCCCGAGCGCGAGCCAGACGGGCGGGCCGACGCCACCTCAGAAACCTCTGAGGTGGCCATCGAGGAGCGATCCCCTGGGGATGTTATTATGCGGTCTGCTGACTTTAGGGAGACGCGTGGGAGGAGCTTTTGTCCCAGTGCCTCTGCTTGTCCTTCTTCTTTCGATGGCCTTCGGGGGAAGTGGATGCCTGCCTCACCTTTTTAAGCTCCTTCTCTTCTTAAGAATATGGGCCTCCAGGGTTTGCTGCCGTCTTTTTCGGATAGCCGCGTTAAAGCTGAGGCAATGCCGGCACTACTCGACCTGATGATCAGGGCCTAAGCAGAACAGGCACAGGGAGTGGCCGTCCTTGTGCGGTAGTTGGGCGCCGCACGAATCGCACTTGTTCTTGAGGTCGGAGGGTGTAGGTGTAGGGGACGACATACAGCAACGTTAGTACTGACATTAGTCGAAAAAATAAAGTTTTTTTCCGTAATAAAAATGACGAAGGTAGGGCTGACAAAGCACAAACTTTTCTGCAAGGCACTGCACGAGCTAATGGTGGAAAAGAACTGGAAGGCGGGTGTCCGGGACCGCCCCTTTATACCGACGCCTCCTGACGCCAGTCACCTGACGTGGGGGCGGTCCCTCGCCAGGGACTGCTAGCTAGAAATTTTTCCGTCGGGTCCTGCCACCTGCCAGCGTCAGTCCTATATATAATTACCTACTGCAAGTGCCCTCTCGAAGTAACATCTTTATCTACACTGAACTCCTTCCCATGCTCAATGTCCTCCACCGGTGAAAAATGAAAGTTACTTAGTACTGTAAATGTTGATCTTCTGAAATATCTCAACCACTGACAGGTCTGGATCGGAGGCACTAGGACCCCTCGGATGCAAAGCTCTGGCCAGGTGGCCAACAATGGTTACTGGGCATGGTGCCTGTGCTACTCTATGTGCTAGCCAATAACTGCTGCCAGCTCCCTTGCCAACCTCAGTTCTGTCTGCCAGGAGACAGAAACAAAAACAGGAAAAGATGGCTTAAGGAATTCCCTAGCCCAAAGGGACAGGGGAAAAATAAATAAATGAGCAACAAAATAAAAACTGACAACCTCTAGATAGAGAGAAGGGGAGGTGGCACAGACATGCAGTTGGGCAAGAAACCAGAGCCTCAACGTCACTTACCAAACAACAGATAGAAAGTGATATTAAGGCAGCAGCACTGTAAAAATGTGGCTCTGGCAGGAAAATCAAGATAGACCCCTTACAACTGAGATGGCTCAAATGTGCCAAATAGCAGAAAAACTACAAATGACCCATAAAGGGCAAACAGCATAAAACTTTAATTGGTTGACAAAGAGTGGGGCTATATCCTCACCCCCCCCCAAGGGAAGTGAGGAGAGAAGTCTGGTGCATGTGGAGTTATAATGCTGGACAGCCTAATTAATCGAAATGAGTCGGTCTCCCCCAGTTGTCATTGAGCCTGCTGGGCATAACAACTAGGCTGGCATCGGGGGGCCGGGAAGGATGCCAACCAAGACAGAAGGAAAAAGGCTTGGCACAGCCAGGAGAAAACCAATAGAGAAAAGACAGACCTGCCTCTCTGCAGTAACAGGATGGTACCCTGTGTGAAGGCTTGTATAGTTTGATTCAATTCAATGCACAGCAAAGCACCCATCTATAGAGAGGGCTAATGTCAAGTTGAGTTAGACTGGAGACAGACTTCAGTAGACAGAAACCAGTGAGCAAATATGTATTTACCAGCTAATAGGGATATACCCAAGAAGAGGGGGGCTGTAACCTAGGCAAGGAGAACGAGGAAAAATAAGGGCAAAAGGGGAGAGATTATCTCTTTTCCTTATTTTTTTGGTTTCTTTTCGTTGTTTGAGATGGGGTGGGGCCATATAGAGGACCCTCACCCCAGTTTTACAAGTTTTTTTTCTTTTGGTGACATGGGAACCCAAATAGCAGTAACAGGGTGAGCTGCCTGGAGGTCCTGGCTCGGTTACAGTGGGGGATGATGGGTGGGTGTAGTAATCAATGGTGAAGATATTCTGGAAGATTAACAGTTATACTTAGTACATATCTTCTCCAAAAATCAATCTTCACCACTGATTTCCACTTATGGGTTAGAGTACCAAACTTTCCCTGCTTCTGAGAGAGGAGTAGGCTAACCCTGAGGGTAAGAGATATCCTCAGCATTCCGAGTGGGGAAGAACCCTTGAGAGCAGGAGCTTCTTACTGGTCTGGTAAGACCTAAGACTGGTCAGGGACAGGCGGGGTGGCACAAGTGCAGGAGAGTTCCACCGACAGCACCTGCCTGACCTTATGGAAGACTGAATGAGTCTCTGCATATGTTAGTGCAGCACCCTATGCTGGGCTAAATGTACAGTACCAGTCAGAAGAAGTGAAGCCACACCATCTGCCTGATGCAGAATGCTGTTCCCATCAATATGGAGGCCATTCTGCTGGTGTTGTACGATGCTCTTGATTGGTGCCATGCTACATCCAGACCCCAAGTGGAAAGGGTGATGCCCTGCCTGTCTTGCTTGGTGGCAGTGCAGCTTCCAAATAGGCAACAGTTATAGGTCGCCATATCTGCCTGATGTGCAGAGCACATGGGAGCGCATGCCGAGGGAAAAACCTTCTTCCCAAAATCAACAGGATGAGCGGACTCTGAACCAGGGAGATGGTCATGTGCCAGGCTGAATGGCCCCAAAGGGGTTTCTAGTACTTGAAACCTGAAAGCAAGGTGAAGTACCTGACCTGCAAACCTTGTAGAATGGCGAGGGGACACTTCCACAATGCCCTACAGAATCAACGTTGGGAACTCCAAGGAGTCCCAACAGCAGGGCTGCCAGATCACAGTTTGTACAGGCCACAAGGTCAAGTGGCTGGATCACCTCCATCAGGAATCACTGGTACAATGTGACAAAAGGGAAGTGGACAGATGATTTGTTGTCCTCAGCAGAGGACGTCGATGAAGACATAAGCACCACTTTTGGGAAGGGTCGGTACTGGAGAGAAAGGCCAGGACATGGCCCTGTCTGACTCCCTATACCAATCATATAAGGCACTGACCCACACCTGGTGCTGTTCTCATGTTAAAGACCTTTTAGGGCCTATCAATGAGGGCATCCCTTTGCAGGAACCCATGAGGCCCCCCTAGAGGCCTCGTCCAGGGCTGCAGAACTGTATAGGGGACCCTGCCCGAGGGAAGGGCCTATCAGAGTTGCCCAAAGGGTGTTCCTTACATCCGAGGAGTTAACTGATCGCATCCATGGTGGGTGGGTGGGTGGGGGCAGCTGAGGAGACAGGAGCCATACAGGTCACACTGGGTGACCACAGTCATCACAGGCGATGACATCATCCCTCGATTCCAGGCAGAAATCAACTTGCAAGGCATAGTCCAACCCAGAATAGCCACCACTTCTAGCACCGTGATTGGTGACATCCTCGGAGATGGGCCGTTTCCCATCACCGTGGTTGACACTGTCCTCAATCCCTCACTCAGTATCGACTTTGATGTCAGACTTGGTTTCACTTCTCTCCTTGGTGGCAACACAAGAGTCAGTCCAACATGAAACTGTCATCGGCACCTTGCTTGGAGCCAGTCCAGGATCAACAACTTGCCCGTCACTGCCCCGTTACCATATCTGGAAGCATCCTCATCTTTAGCGTCACTGGCAACACCATGGACAGGCAGTCTCTGAAATGGCATTGGAATGCACAACATCCACAGTGCCAGAGGGAGGCCCATTATTGTCCTTAGGGTCACACACCATTTCATCACCACGAACAGTGACAAAAAAAAATTACTCACCTTAGTAATGTTGTTTCTTCTAATGGAGTCTTGCTATATTATGACATATGCAGTATAACCCCAGGTTAGAACTGCTCCGGAGGTGAAAGAGTTAACTTCCATGCAGGGCATGGAATCTTGAGCGCGAGCTCGGTTGTACACTCTGTCTGTTGAAGCTCAAACTTAAACTGTCAGATCTTTAAGAGCAAAAACTCACTAAGGTTCTGTGTGGAAGCCGAAAACCTACACTAGCCACTGGCTGCTAACTACAAAAACACCTTTTTGTTCTTGATCCCAAAACAAAGACCCAAGTCGGGGGATTCAAGAAGGAAAATTTAAGCATAACGTCTAAGCACCCTAGAAGGGTGAAATAAAGTGGGCATCAAAGAAGTGCCAACATTGCACTGCCCACCCACATCCCAAAAACAGAGGTTCTGAGAGGGGCAGGGGGGGGGGGAGGTCATAATATAGCAAGACTCCATTAGAAGAAACAACATTACTAAGGTGAGTAATGTTTTCTTCAAACAACATGAAGTCTTGCTATATTATGACATATGCAGACTACACAGCAGTACCTCCATGGAGGAGGACAGAACCTACTTGGGAAATAGGCTTTGAAGCACAGCATGTGTAAGAATCGAGCATCACTCCTAGCCTGGATATCCAAGAGTAATGCTTAGTAAAAGTGTGAACTGTTTTTCCAGGTAGCTGCTTGACATACCTCTAGGATAGGAATGTCCCTGGCAGCAGCCAGAGACGCAGCTGTACCTCTGGAGAGAGCCCTCAAGCCTGAGGGAGGAACCTTACCCAGTTTTTCGTAACAGAATTGGATACAAGAGACAATCCACCTGGCAATGGATCTTTAGTGCACGTTTCCTTTACCAACCTCACCATAAGTGAGGAACAATTGAGGATTCGAACCTGTGACCCTTGGTACGTTCTATATAGTAACTAAGGGCTCTTTGACATCTAAACTGTAATCTCCTCTCACCAGAGGAGGAATGGTCAGTGAAGTACACAGGAAGAGACATGGATTGATTAAGGTGAAAGTCTGAAACCACCTTAGGCAAAAACTTCCTGTTAGTCCTGAGGACTACCTTATCTCTATGAAAGGAGATAAAATCAGGCTCCACTCAAGACAGCTTGTAGCGCACTTATGCGCCTGGCAGAGGTGATGGCTACCAGAAACACAGTTTTCCAAGTCAAGTACTTCAGCCTGCTGAAGACAATGGTTCAAAAGGGGTTGCATAAGCTGAGCTGATGCAAATATTAAGATCCCAAGCACGGGCAGGATCCCTGAACGGGGTTGGTGGAAGCAACCCTTTAAAAAACTTGGAGAACACAGGGTGAGCTGATAAAGAAGAGGGCTTACCTGCTGACAAGAAGACAGACACAGCTGCCAAGTGCACTTTTAGGGTAGCTGGTCTCAGCCCCAAGGAATTCAAATGCACCAAAGAATCCATGATCGTGGGCACACCAGCAGATTCTGGGGAAATATGTTTACCAGCACACCATATGGAAAATCTCTTCCATTTTGAATTATAGGTAGCCCTGGTGGAAGGCTTCCTAGAGGCCTTCAAGATATCCAATACACCTTGAGAAAGGTGTAGGTCAGCAAACTCTAACTCTTCAAGAGCCAAGCCTTGAGATTGAGAGATTTGAGGTTCGGATACCAAACTCTCCCCCTGGGCACAGGTTAACAGGTTGTGATTCCTGGGAAGACATAGGGGAGGGTGGACTGCTAAGGACATAAAGAGTGGGTACCAGGGCTGCCTGGCCCAGTCTGGAGCAATCAGGATCATCTTGCAGGATTGAGATCTGATTCTGACTAGCACTTTGAAAAGAAGGGGGAAGGGGGGAAAAGCATAGAGAAACTTCCCTTCCCAGCTGAGAAGGAAGGCATCCAGAGGGACTGAGCCCAACGCTGGGGGCCTGCAGCAAAAAAGGGGAAGTTGGTGATTGTCTGGGGCTGCAAAGAGATCTATTTGTGGAGTGCCCCATCTGGCAAATATTACCTCCAGTACTAGGGGATCCAGTGCCCACTCGTGATGGCCCTGGGAAATCCTGCTGAGAGCATCTGCTAGGACATTGTCCTTGCCTGGGAGGTGAACTGCCGTAAAGGGAGGCGTTCAGAGAATAAGCCAGAGACCACAACTTCATTGCTTCGGTGCACAAGGCCGTAGACCAAGTGCCCCCTTGCTTGTTGATGTACCACATTGTAGTGGTATTGTCTGTTCTGACCTGAACAACCTTGTTCTGGACAGATGTGGAAAAAACCTGGAGTGCTAGAAAAACTGCTCTGAGCTCCAGCAAATTGATGTGGAGCAGAGATTCCTGAGGGGACCACAGACCTTGGGTGGAAAGGTTGCCCATGTGAGCTCCCCACCCCAAGAGGGATGCATCTGTAGTAAGGGTCAAGGAATGAGACTGGGGAGTGAAGGGAACCCACTGTCTCAGATTGCTCTGATCCTGCCACCACTGAAGGGCCTGGATCAGGGTTCGAGTCACTGGAATCAATTTGGTTAGGGGATCCGGCCCTTTGAGACCAAAAGGCTCTCAAATGGAACTGGAATGTCCCAGATCTGAAATCTCGCCCCTGCACCACTGCTGTAGAGCAGCCATGTGCCCCAGGAGCTGTAGAAAATGCCTTGCTGGTCGAGACACCTGCAGGGTGAAAGAGGAGGCCAGAGACACCAGGGTCCTTGCTCTTTCCAGAGGAAGGAAGGCTCTGGCTTCTTTTGTGTTCAGTTCTGCGCCTATAAAGGTGAGAAGCTGGACAGGCTCCAGAACTGACTTTGGAAGACTGAGAAGGAAACCTACAGATGTAAGCAGCTGCTGGGTTACTTGTAAATGCAGTTTGACCTGTTCTGGAGACTGGCCTACAATGAGCCAGTCGTCCAGATAAGGAAAGATGGCAATCTTTTGCCTTCTTAAATGAGCAACTGCTACTGCCAGGCATTTTGTGAACACCCTTGGAGCTGAGGAGAGGCCGAAGGGCATTGCTCTGAACTGGTAATGGCCTGAGGGCAGTTCGAATCTGAGGTACTTTCGATGGGTGCTTCTGATGAGAACATGGAAGTAGGCATCCTTGAAGTCCAGGAAGGCTAGCCAGTCCCCTGGCCTTAGAGAGGGTAAAATAATCCCCAGGGTCACCATTTTGAACTTTGGTTTTAAAAGGTACTTGTTTAGATACCTGAGATCCAGAATGGACCGCCATTCTCCTGTCTTTTTTGGGGTAAGGAAGTACCTGGAGTACAACCCTTTGCCCTGGTGTAAGGGTGGAACCCTTTCCACGTCACTGAGAGCCAGGAGGGAAGAAACTTCTGCTTCCAGGGCAAGTGCCTCTGATGGGTTTGCAGGTGGAAAAGACCTGGCTCTCATCTTCGGAAATTTTTTGAAGCTGAGAACCAGTCCCTGGCTTACTACTTCCAGGACCCACTTGTCTGATGTTAAAGACTTCCAGTCCTGGACAAAGTAAGCCAGCCTGCCCCCTACCGGTAGTGGAGAATCGGCCCTGGCCACCCCATCAGGAAGCCTGTTTTGCAGGGGCTTTGGGTTGAGGGGTAGAAGCAGGCTTACTAGAGCCCCTTCTGCCCCTTCCTCTAAAGAACCCCCTCTGGGCATAAGCAGAAGAGGAGGCCTGGGCTTGGTAAAACGGCCTATGAAAAGGCCTGCCCCTGCCCCTGACATGCTGTCTTTGAGGAGTGACTTGCCTTTCTTTGGCCTGTGCACTCCTACAGGTGGTCCTATACTCATCCATTTTCTTCATATAATTCTCTGTCTGCTCCCCAGAGAATTTCCCGCAACAGGAAAATCCATGGCCTTAGACTGGGTATCCTGTGACAGGGCAGTACATCTGAGCCAGGCCATTCTGCGAAGAGACACAGATGTAGCCATAACTCTAGATGAAACATCATTAGAGTCTACAGCAACATGAAATTGCACCTTGGGATGCCTCAATACCTCAATACCATCCACAGCCACCTGCTCCAGCTCCCTGGCAAGCTGTTCAGGGGCCTGTTTTGCTAGGAGCCAGGACAGTATCCCACCTGGATTTCTGGTACCTAGCTGCTGAAGCCATATAATTTGCCTGTCTGAGTCCCAAAGATGCTGCCAAGTACTGCTTTTTTGCCATGGCATCCATCCTCCTGGAATCCTTTTCAGGAGGGTGAGAGGCTAGAGGAATATTAGCCTTGTCACAGGCTGCAGCCTGCACTAACCCCACAAGGCTGCACTGCTGGGATAGGAACTCTGTATCAGAGCCTGATAAAGCATACCTCTTGTCCATCCTTTTATCCACAGGGAGGACAGAATGAGGAGTTTTCAGAATTTTTACTGTCTGTTTCCTAAAAGATTTATGCAAGGGAATAGACAGTCTCCTAGACTCTGGAATATCCATCATTTCCACAAAATCAGGCTCTTCTAGATCATCAACAGCTTCCTCAACAGGAGGTTGCAGAGTGTCAGCAACTTTCTTGTAAAACAAAAAATGAGAAGGGGACTCAGATAGCCTGGGAGGGGATACTCCTGAGGGTCTGTCTGGAGAGATGTCCGGTTCAATGGGCACATCTAGACTTTCAAAATCACACTCACTCTCCTCGTACCCCTTCTCTCCTTCCCCTGGTTCATAAAAATCTTCAAAATCATAATCTTGAACCGAGGGACCCGACCGAACTGGGCGCTTGCCCAATGGTGCCGGTTCGGACGGAACTGGGGAAAGAGACTGAACAATTTGAATAGCTTTGGCTATTTCCTCAGCGGTTGGAGAAAGAACTTTTGGCCTCAAACTAGCTGACCTTCTAGCCCTTTTAGTTGGAACTGGCTCCTCAGAGCTGGCTCTCCGTTTGCCCGAGGAAGCATCGCCCTGGTCAGAGGGCACTCCCTCAGGTTCGGTTGGAACCGAACCGGGCTGGCCATCCGGGTCAGCGGACTTTTTGGCCTCCCTTTCCCTGAGCCTACCAACTCTTTTTTCCATGGTGGCAGCAGGAAAATTCTTACAAATCTGGCAGTCTGCAATGAGGTGGTCAAACCCCAGACAATATACACAAATGGTGTGTGGGTCAGCATTGGCAAAGGCTTCCCCACAGAGGCCACAGTGCTGAAACCCAGTGGGTCCGGTTTTTCTTTTGGGTTTCTCAGACATAGTGCCAGCCTAACCAAAACTTGCTCGTTAATGGTAATCCACCAAGCAAGACTCTCTTATTGGTTCCCAACCGTGTCACGGGTCGTGGAAAAAAACGTAATAAAATCTGTTTTTTTAGAACCGATAAGAACCGGGAACCGCACTCTAAAGGGCTAGAAAGTAATTTTAAAACCCCTCTGATCAGTTCAACCGAACCGAAAAAGACGTTTACAAGTTCCACACAGAAGAAAAAATAATAAATAAGTCTATCTTTTACTTACAATACCACAGACAGAGCTTGAACCGACAATTGTGGTTAAATTTCGGTAAAATAAACCGAGAATTACACTTTAAAACCGACAAACAAACTGAGCGGCAGGAGGAATCTCCGGAGCGACTGTTCAGTGAGGCGGAGTAAAGAATCTGACAGTTTAAGTTTGAGCTTCAACAGACAGACTGTACAACCGAGCTCGCGATCAAGATTCCATGCCCTGCATGGAAGTTAACTCTTTCACCTCCGGAGCAGTTCTAACCTGGGGTTATACTGCATATGTCATAATATAGCAAGACTTCATGTTGTTTGAATCATGGGCAACACCAGAGGATGATGCTGAGGTGTACATCAGTGTGATGAGAGTGTATAGCTTCAGCCTCATAATTGGGAACATTTGCTGCTCAAGGCAGGCAGACTGTGGAGAGTTCACAGCTGGCCATTCAGGATCTGACTGTCCACCAGACCCAGTCACCAAATTCTCTGAAGTCTCAGCACGGTTAAGTTCAGGACAACGTCGTAGTTCCATAGAACCAGATGTCTTGGGAAGAGGCCTGGAGAGAGACATAAGGCCCTTACCTTGGATGCACGCATGCAATGCTCGTCTGACCCTACATCAATGTGTGGTTCTCTAAAGTTCAATGATCCATAAAGAAGCAAGTGTCACAAGCATCCATATCATGCTCTGGTCCAAAGAAGGCCATACTATTTTGATGCCACTCCGTCACAGTCACTTTGTTCCCACAGGGGCAACAATGCATAAAGGATGACCGGTTTTTCAATGTGGCCTCTTTTTTTTCTCAGATTTTGCCATAATGGGAAAACAAATAAAAGCACCAAGAACCGAAGAAACACACAACAGTGCAGTTGGAAAAACTCAGTGGCGGTGATGAGGCAAACTGAGGAGTGCTCCCATGCGACAGGGCTGAATAAGGCCACGTTCCATTTGTTATGCAGAAAGAGTTAAACGTAAGGATCTGTTCATCCTCTCCTTTTCTGTTTTTTGTCTGTCTCATTGCACAAGCAAATGTTCTTGTGAGACCTAGGAACTTATCATTCCAACGGTCTTGCGATTGTCTGCCTCTCACTATCACTCTGCTTCACTTGCTGTTTCTGTCTTTTCTTCTCCCTTGCATATCTGCAGTTATAAAAATGTATGTTGAATCTTTGTGCAAAACTGGAATTCCTTGGTTTGAAAATGTATATAGTTATACTGTTGAAATGATCGCTAAAAGCTGTTTGGAATTAAGGGGGCTAATTTGAGATGCAGTTTGAACTCCTCTCAGGCTTGTTTGCAAACTCTTTTGCAGAGCTGTCAGAAGGGGGCCAGCTTGGGACACTGATCTATGTGCAAGCTTGCTCTGCAAAGAAAATGGCAAAACATTTTGTGAGAAAAGTACAGTTACGTAAGAACTTACCGTAACAGTAGATCTTCGAGAACAGCTCTTGCAGCAGGTTACACCATTAGGACTGAAGCCGGCAGGTGTCAGGACCCCTCGGAAATCTTCTAGCTAGCAGTCTTCAACGGGGACCGCCTCCAATGTCGGTCCCGCCCCCCGACGTCAGGCATAGTACATAAGGAGGCGGTCTCGCCAGAATCCCCAGTTCTCCCGCCGGAGACTCCCGGCCGCTGGATATCAGAAGAGGAGACCGAGGATCTGCCATCAGAAGAAGAAAGGCAAGTAAGCGCCTGCCGAAGCCTGGTTAGGCCTTACCTCCTCCAAGGGGGAATGGTGGGCGGGAAGGTACCTGCTGCAAAAGCTGTTCTCGAAGATCTACTGTTATGGTAAGTTCTTATGTAACTGTACTATCTTACTTCGAGATACAGCTCTTGCAGCAGGTTACACCATTAGGACTGATTCCCAAGCAATAGTGCCTCTAGACACTCTGGGAGGAGGCATAACGGAGAGATCTTAAAAAATCCTGACTCTAGGACAGGAGACCCTGTGGAACAGCGAGTCCGAAACCTGCTCTCCGCCGTGAGGCGATGTCCAGGCTGTAATGCCTGATGAGGGTGTGCACTGAGCTCCATGTAGCTGCGGCATAAATGGCCGAGGTGGAGACATTCCACAGCACTGCGAAGGAAGTAGCCAACCCACTAGTCGAGTGGCCCCAGGCTGTGCCCGGAAGGGGCTTCTGTTTGTTGTTGTAGCAAAACGAAATGCGCTGGACAAGCCAGCGGGAAAGGGTCTGTTTTGAGACTGGTTGGCCCAACATCCTCTCAGCAAAGGAAATAAACAGCTGCTCGGAGTTGCGATGCTGTTTGATCCTGGTCAAGTAGTATCTTAAGGAGCGGTGAACATCTAGGGTGTGAAGCAATGCCTCTCCTCTATTGGTGTACCTGGGGAAGTACACCGGTAGATCGATGTCCTGATTAAGGGTAAGGGCTGAGACCACCTTAGGCAAGGATTTAGGATTCATCCTCAGAGACACTCTGTCCTGGTGGAAAATTAAATAAGGTTCCTCACACATAAGAGCATGTAGCTCAGAAATTCCCCTTGCTGATGTGACAGCAACCAAAAATAGCGTTTTCCACGACAGATAACGCAGCTCGCAATCTGCGGCAGGTTCAAAAGGGGGCAGCGTGAGCTGCTCCAGGACGAAGAGTAGGTCCCAAGGAGGGACGGGATCCTTGATGGGTGGCCTAAGGTGTAACACCCTCCTCAGGAAATCACGAGAGGCATCGAGTTGTGCCACTGTGCGTTGACCTATTGGGCAGTGGTAGGCCGAAATCGCACAGAGGTGAACTTTAATCGAGGAGTAGGCAAGGCCTGAGTGGAAGAGGTAAAGCAGGTATTCCAGATCTGATTTCTCTGGGCAATCTAAAGGGGAGAGGCCGCGTGCCTGAGACCACAGGCAAAACTGGCGCCATTTCATGGCATACATCGCATGCGTTGCCGGCTTTCTGGCGGCAGAAAGGACTTCCGCCACCTCTTGCGAGACCCCGTGTCGCATAATGGCTATGTCTCGAGGAGCCAGACATGCAGGTTCAGTGAGCGTAAGTCCGGATGGACTAACGAACTCCCCTCTTGAGACAGCAGGTGGGAGCTGAAGGGCAACAGGAGTGGAGGTTCCCGGGACAACTGGGTCAGCATGGGGAACCAGATCTGTCTGGGCCAGAAAGGCACTACCAAGATCATTGTTGCGTGCTCTCTGCGAAGTTTGAGAAGGACTCTCTGGATTAACGGGAAGGGAGGGAAAGCATAGAGGAATCTGTCCGCCCAGGAGAGGGACAACGCGTCTCGCCAAAAAACACCAGGCCCTGGATCTAGCGAGCAAAAATTGGGCAGTTTTGTGTTGGATGGGGAAGTGAACAAGTCCAATTCATCGGCCCGGTGGAGCTGAGGGTTGAGGCGCTGGTCGCCACACCTTGCGCCACGCCGGCGACCCGTATTGGGGAACAGGCATGGGTTGCCGTGGGTCAGCGGGGAGGAGATGGATTGAGCGTCCAGGGGACTGCTCTCCATCTCCGGGGAGGGGGGATTTGGGTGGCGAGACACTTACTGCCCTAAGCGGAGGCTGGGGGTGAACGCTTGCCCAGTAGCTGCAAGCTATGGAGGGGTGGGACGTAGCAGGCGGCAGTTGAGGCATGCGGGAGGCGTGCGTGCACCCAGTCGCTGGCGTCATTGCACGCCATGACCCGGCGGGAGGAAAACAGCGAAAAGCGAGCCCGGCAGCACGAAGTTGCTCCCCCGTGGCGCCATTCCTGGAAGGGCGCCTCCCTGGCATGGATCCGTTGGGGTGGGTTGAGTCGCTCCCCACCACCCTGCCATGAAGGGTAAGTCATGGGGTGCACAAGGGATGGGGTCTGATGTCCGGGGATGGCGCTGGGGGAACGACGGAGGGCGGGGGTAGTAGCCGGAGCTCTGGAGGAGAGAAAAAGTAATACCCAACAAGTCCAATTCTGAAGTGCCCCATCGAAGAAACAGATCCTCTGCTACCTCCTGAAGAAGTTCCCACTCGTGGACTCTGGCCTGGGATCGACTCAGGCTGTCTGCGATGGTGTTGTCCACTACGGGAACGTGAACTGCAATCAGGCTCGCGCTGTGTCGAATTACCCAATCCCACACTCTCATAGCTTCCCTGCAAAGGGGGTACGAGTGTGTGCCTCCTTGTTTGTTGAGGTAATACATCACCGGCGTATTGTCTGTTTGAAGCAGAAGAGTACTCGGCGGGATTTCTGACTGGAAGGCCTGCAGGGCATAAGAAAAAATTACTCACCTTAGTAATTGCTTTTCTTCTCATGGAGTCTTGCTATATTATGACTATATGCAGTCAGTCAGCTGCAGTGGCTGACTGCATATAGTCATAATATAGCAAGACTTCATGGTGTTTGAAGAAAAAATTACTCACCTTAGTAATTGCTTTTCTTCTCATGGAGTCTTGCTATATTATGACTATATGCAGTCAGCCACTGCAGCTGACTGACTGCATATAGTCATAATATAGCAAGACTTCATGGTGTTTGAAAGGACCGCCCTCATCTCCAGAATGTTGATATAGAGGTGAGCTTCCTGAGGGGTCCACGTTCCCTGGGACCTCACCCCGTTCAGGTGTGCTCCCCACCCCAGCCCTGAGGCGTCTGTGGAGAGGATTACCTCCGGGGACGGCACTGCAAATGGAACACTCACAGAGAATGTCCCTGAGTCTAGCCACCATTGCCAGTCCCGAATCACGGCCTTCGTGATTCTGACCGGCTGCTGCATGTGGTCTTGCCTTTGATTCCATTGCACTTTTAGCATCCACTGGGTTACCCGCATGTGGAGCCTTGCCATCGGGATGGTTGGAATGGCCGCAGCCATGTGTCCCAGCAGGCGAAGGACCAGTCTGGCGGGGACAGTCTTCTTCGCTGAAAGGTCCCTGATGAGGGACCTGATACGCTCCACTCTGTCCTCGGGAAGAAAAGCCTTCCCTTGGACGGTGTCCAGAACTGCGCCTATGAATTGCAGCTTCTGGGACGGTACCAGGAGAGACTTCTCGTAGTTGATAAGAATACCCAGCGACTGAAAAAGAGCTTGGGTGTTCTGGATGGTCAACAGCGCCTCTCTGGAGGCGGCCATAAGAAGCCAGTCGTCCAGGTACGGGAACACATAGTGGCCCTGTCTCCTTAGAGACGCTGCCACGACTGTCATACACTTGGTAAAGACCCTGCGGGCCGATGACAGTCCGAAAGGAAGTGCCCGGAACTGAAAGTGGTGGCCGAGGAACTCGAAGCGCAGGAACCTCCTGTGCGCTTGAGCAATGGGGATGTGCAGGTAGGCGTCCTGCATGTCCAGTGACGCTAGAAAAGCGTCCTTCTTCAGCATGGGAATGAGCCCTTGGAGGGTCACCATGCGAAACCGTTTGTAGGCGACCGTCATATTGAGGTCCAATATTGGACGGAGGTCCCCTGTTTTCTTTGGAACCAGAAAGAAGTGGGAATAGTAGCCTGCTCCTCTCTGGTTCTCTGGGACGTACTCCACCGCTCCTTTTTGTAGAAGCGCGAGTACTTCTTGCCTGATAAGCAATCTGTGCTGACCCGAGTAACGGGAGAGCAGAGAAGGCCTTGTGGGGGGCTTGTCCACAAATTCTATAAAGTGGCCTTTTTTGACCAACTGAAGAACCCACCTGCCGGTGGTAATAGACTGCCACCCTGGCAGGTGGTCCGTAATACAACCCCTGACCTTGGTGTCCCGTTGATCCTGAGGGGCAGGGGCCTGGAAGGAGTCATGCTGTGGCGGCTGAGGGTCCTGCAGGCTGGGCCGACTTGGCAGGGCGTTGGCCTCGGCCTGCGGACGACTTCCCCTGGGCTCTTCGGGAGAAGGAGCCCCTCTGTTGCGGACCGGCGCGTGACTGTTGTCTCTGCATCCGGCCTCGAAAACGGCTCTGGTTCCTACGAAAGGAACCGGGCTTGGGTCTGTACATGGCTTGGACAGACCGCACGGCCTTCCCGGACTCTTGAAGCTTGGTGAGAACCTTCTCTGAAGACTCACCAAAGAGAACTTCGCCGTGGAACGAAGCGTCCAGAATGTTCTTCTGGACGTCTGGGGTAAATCCGGAGACACGAAGCCATGAGTGTCTCCGGAGCATACGCCTGAGGCTGCCGCTCTGGCCGAGGAGTCCGCGGAGTCATACACGGCTCGAAGCACCTGGGTTCCCACGTCTGAACCTGTGCGGAGGAGCTGAAGCAGCTCTTCCTTCTGCTCACCTTCCGGCATCTTTTCTGCCAGGTCTAGTCCCTGCTCCCACAATGCATTCTGAAACGGGACCATGTGGGTAAGATAGTTGAGGGACCTAATGGCGCAGGTTGCAGCTGCGTACGTGCGCCTGCCCATCGCGTCCAATTGCTTGGACTCTGGGTCCGATGGCAGGGTGCTCAGATGTTGCGGCCTCTGGGACCGGTCATGTGAGGCTGTAATGACCAGGGAATCGGCCAGAGGATGAGATGCCAAATACTGGTCCTCCCTAGGGGCCTTGTACAGGCGGTCAGCCTTCTTCTGCATTGCCGGGAGCGAGTGTGGACGTTTCCACGCTGCCTTGGTGACGTCCACGGAGGTGTCCACCAAGGGTGGCACCACCACAGGCTTTGGGTCCTTTTGCCGAAGATATCGTGCAAGGCGTAGCCTCTCGGGGTCAAGTTTCTCTGCGTCCCAGCCCATATTCTCTTCAATATGCCTCATAATCTCAGAGAACGATGGATCATCCGGAGGAGATCTTGGGAGCTCACGTGGGTCCGGAGAGGGGACGCTGATGGGAGAAGGGGATCTAGATCCGTCTGAGAAATCTGATCCCGAGTCCTCCGTCGAAGGCGAGTGGCGGTGTCTTCTGGGTCTCTTGGGGCTGGGTGACCCTGAAGAAGATCTGGACGGAGGTCTCCTCTTGTCTGATCTGCCCCTGGGAGAATCCGCAGGCTCCTGGGGGGAAGGTACTCGGCCTGCTTCCCCGGATGGGGTGGGGGGGGCGCTGGGGCCAGTGGAGTCATGGGTGAAGGAGGAGGAGGAAGAGGAGGAGGTGTGGGAAACCACGTCCTTCTTTATGGTATCCCACCAAAAGGTGTATAGCTCCTTGACCTCAGAAATATTGAGGCCCGATGACGGACCGGGTGCCGGTGGTCGGGTTCCGGCGTCGGCTCCCCAGGGGTCTCTGGTTCAGGAGAGGGTTCCCTTGGGGGTTCGACAGGACCGGGTTCGCCCGCCTGGTCTTCGGGCTGAGTCAACTCCTCCTCCATAAGTGCCTCCTGGCCGACGTCGGTAGGTGGCGTAGGGGTTCCTCTCTCTACTGGGTTGGGCATCAGTCCCCCGGCCGGCGTCTGCGGTGGAGAAGGCCTGACCGGCGACGGGCGTCTGGCAGTCGTCGGGTCCCGGGACTGGTGGTGCTTGGCCGACGTCGGGTGGGCCGACGTCCTCTTGAGTGATGTCAGCTCCTTGGTTTTCCGCTGGGGTGGAGGAGGCAAGGAGACTGACCGGACGTCGGGGGGCCGAGTGGCGGGAGCCAGACTTATGTTGATGGTGGTCCCCTGACCTCGGCGAGGCCTTGGAAGAAGATGAAGAAGGCCTGGAGGTCTTAACAGGCTGTAGAGTAGAGGAACCGGAGGATGACCTGACCGCGACCGGGGGAGGCTGAGAGTGGGCCCGGGAAGGTGAGCGGTCGGACCGGGAGCCAGAGCTACGGGAGTCGGAAGCCCTAGAAGGGGATTTTGATCTCACCCTCTCCTTGTGTTTTTCGAGGTGCCAGCGGGCTTTCTCGGACGATTCCCCCTTGGAGGCAGAATCCATGGCCTTCAATTTCTCTTCTAGAAGGTAAGCTTGTAGGGCCTTCTGGCTACGGATCTGGGTCTGACTGTTAAATCCTTGGTAGAAGGAACAGGCCCGGGTGTCGTGGTCCGGGCCTAGGCACCGCAAGCAGGCCGAATGCGGGTCTTTAAAGGGAATTTGCTTCCCACAGGTGCACTTTGATGGATGGCCCTCCGAGGATGTTGGAGAGGACATCAAATGGCAGACGATTCGATAGAGAAAGAGTTTCCAATTCGAGAAACGGGAAAAGAACTTTTCCAGGCGTCGCGTGCTAGGTACTGACCGAAGGGTCGAGACATGCAAGTCGACGGCGGGAAAGAACTGGGGATTCTGGCGGGACTGTCTCCTTATGTACCACGCCTGACGTCGGGGGCCGGACTAACGTCGGAGGCGGTCCCCACTGAAGACTGCTAGCTAGAAGAGTTCCGTGGGGTCCTGACGCCTGCCGGCTTCGGTCCTAATGGTGTAACCTGCTGCAAGAGCTGTATCTCGAAGTAAGATCAGGATGTTTCTTAACGAGTTCCCAGGCAAAGACTTATAACAAGAACAGCAACGCTTCTGCTAGAGTGAGAGACAGAGACTGAGATTTGAAATTGAAAAGGAACCCTCAGATGAAGGACTTCTGTTTTCTCCATTTGTGCTACAAACATGAGGCAGTCCTAGTGGGTGGTAGGAGGAAGTAAGCTGTTGGTTAACTAGGATCTGCAGCTTATCTGTTAGGTAGGAAAATGGGCAGACTAGGTGGGCCAAGCGGTCCTTATCTGCCGTCAAATTCTAAGTTTCTATGTATGTAAAAAGTTATACTGAAAATGTTTTACTTTTTATTTTACAGTTACTGATTATGATAAAATGCTACTTGTGAATTTGACAACTGCTCCTGGTCTTCCTATGCTTCCTGATCTGTGCCTCAACTACATCCCACTGTGTGCTCTTGACAGCAGGAAGAACACTACTGAGATTGGTGAGGAAGCCGGAACTGGTTATAGGCTACCGTGTGGTATCATGTGGGGGTGCACAAGTGCCATGCACTGCACAGTAGCTGTTGTTGGACCCCTAGCCAAAGCTTTTTTTTTCCCGTTATGTTATTTCTCCAAGGGCTGCAGGCGGGTGGCTATCAGTCATGTGCCCACTGCCCCTGACCAGCACTCGCTTTCCCAGCCACCAGAAAGTCCCCTGCAGAATCACCACATGGTGGGGCCAGGAGGAAGCCCCCCCCCGTACACTCAAACCCAGATGCTGGAGAGCTCCAAGGGCTGCAGGCGGGTGGCCATCTGTCATGTGCCCACTGCCCCGACCAGCACTTGCTTTCCCAGCCACCAGAAAGTCCCCTGCAGAATCACCACATGGTGGGACCAGGAGGGGAAGCCCCCCCCCCCCCATACACTCAAACCCAGATGCTGGATGCTGCGTGATGGTGCAGGCCAGAGCGGAGTGGGCACGGCTTCATGAAGCCTACCCCAACCCCTTTTCTGTTTTTTGATCCCTCCCTGTAGCATGTGGATGTTGACGCATGCATGCACCATCGAAGTCCCACAGTTCCCTTCTTACTGTCCTGCTCCAGTCCTGGCTTATCATCAGGTGGCAGCCGCATGGCAGACAGTAAAAACAGACTGCATACCTTTCACTCTAATTTTAAGAGTGGTATATAACTCACATCCACACAATGGCAGTTCCACCTGATGTGTGTATTCATCAGAACATCTTTAAGCTAAGCTCCTCCCACCACCAGGGTGGTATATGCTATAGGCTATATACCTCTTCAATAAATTGCAGTTACGTAAGAACTTACCGTAACAGTAGATCTTCAAGGAAGAGGTTCCTGCAGTAGGTCTTCACACACAGGGCTGCGCCCCCTGGTGTCAGATCCGAACGGCAAATTTATAGATAGCAATCATCAGCGGGGACCGTTCCCAACGTCAGTCTGGCTATAAAAGGGGCGGTCCCGCGCCCGCGCCCGCCCTCCAGTTCTTTTCCACCGGAGACCTATAGCAAGGTAAGAAAAACATAGGAGTAAAGACTCCTAGGACCCTGCTTCCTCTCTAGACCCAAGGGCTAGGCAGGATGAAAATTAAAGGAAAAAATATGCAGGAGCTGGGGGAAGGTGGGTGGGAAACTAGACCTACTGCAGTAACCTCTTTCGAAGATCTACTGTTACGGTAAGTTCTTACGTAACTGCAATATCTTACTTCGAGAGGGTTCCTGCAGTAGGTCTTCACATCTAGGACTGAATACCAAGCAGTCCCCTAAGTAAATAATACTGAGGTGCATCCGGGAGGAGGAGAAGAAGTCGCCAAGGGAAATCATGACAGAAGGCCCTGCAAAACTGCAAGCCAGTTCTGTGCCTAGAGGCAATGTCCAGACTGTAATGCTTAGTAAAGGTGTGAACAGATGACCACGTGTCCGCTGCACAAATCTCTGCAGCAGACACATTGCTGAAAAAGACAGTAGAGGTAGCCACGCTATGGGTGGAGTGACCTTTTACTGCCCCCGGAAGGGACTTCCCATATTTCTTGTAAGAAAAGTGGATGTAGTTGGCTAACCATCTAGAGATGGTCTGTTTGGAGATAGCCTTGCCCTGGCACCGGAGAGCAAAGGCTACAAAGAGTTGGTTGGATTTACGAACCTCTTTAGTTCAGTTGGTGTAGTACCTCAGAATCCAGTGCACATCCAAGGTATGCAGTAAGTATTCCCCCTTGCTGGAATGTTGAGGGTAGTAAACTGGTAATTCCACACTCTGATCCAAAGTGGTTTCTGAGACCACTTTGGGGAGAAAAGAAGGGTTTGTCTGAAGGACTACTCTGCCCTTATGAAAAATTAAATAGGGTTCCTTACAGATAAAAGCCTGAAGCTCAAAGACCATTCTGGCGGAAGTGACTGCGACTAAAAATAATGTCTTCCAGGAAAGGAAGCGTAAGTCGCAATTAGAAGCTGGTTCAAATGGTGGTAAAGTCAGCTTCTTGAGCATGAAATTCAGGTCCCGGGGAGCCGGCCCATTGGCACAGTGGTGGGATTTCCGCTTGCGGCGCTGGCGACCCGGGTTCGGGAATGGACCTGGGTTGTCGGCCGGCCGGCGGGAGAAGGATGGAGCATCCTACCGACTGCTCTCCTTCTCCGGGGGGAGGGTGGGGGAAGTGATCAGTGCGCTAAGGACTTCTGGCGGAGGCCGGGGGATCTCATGCTGCTGACGCTGACATCTCTGGGAGGCGGGGCGGACGCTGGCATCATTGCATGACCCCGCTTCCGTGAGGAAAAGGCAGAAAATCAAGGTGGGCGAGGATCACTGTCTGCATGAAGCCCTCCTGGAAGACCTCGAACAACCACCATCGCCGCAGGTCCCCCGACTAGACACTGGTTCCGTGGTCACGCAGGAAGTGGCCATGGCTCCACCCTCCGGGGGCATGCCAGGGGTGACTGGGGGACCTCGGCAGCCACAGATGGTGGTAGAGGCTTCCAGGGGCCGTGACCAGGGCCGATAAAATGACAGGGTCCTACCAAAAAAAAAAAAAAAAGAAATTCAGGTCCCGGGGGGGCAGGGATTCCGGATCGGAGGTTTGAGATGAAGGATGCCTTTCAGAAAAGTTTTGGCAACCTCCAGCTGAGCCAAAGTTTTGCCCTCCACCGGGAGGTGGTAGGACGACACCGCAGATAGCTGGACCTTAATGGAGGAGTAGCTAAGGTCCGTCTTGGATAAATGTGCGAGGTACTCTAACACCTGTGCTGCCCAACATGAAAAGGGATCCCAACACCTTGCTAGGGCCCAGATCAAAAATCTTTTCCACTTCATGGCATAAGTGGATCTAGTAGAGGGTTTTCTTGCTGCTACTAAGATATGTGCCACCTGCGAAGAGACACCATAGCAGGAGACCGCTATGTCCACAGGTGCCACGCATGAAGGTGGAGAGATTGAAGGCTCGGGTGCACCAGGCTTCCCTGCTCCTGAGTCAGAAGATTGTGTGAAAACGGCAAGGGGACCGGAGGTTCCGATGTCAGCTGTTGTAGAAGAGAATACCAAATCTGGCATGGCCAGAGAGGAGCAATGAGGATCACATGTGCTGTTTCCTACTGAAGTTTCACCAGAACCTTCTGAATAAAAGGAAAGGGAAGGACGGCGTAGAGAACCTCCCTGTCCAAAAGAGAGACAGTGCATCTCACTAAAAAAGCACCATGGCTGGGAACGAGTGAGCAGAAGCTGGGTAGTTTTGCACTGAATGGGAATGCAAACAGATCTATCTCTGGTTGGCCCCAATGAAGAAAGACTAAGAGTTCTTCAACCACCTTTGACTTTAGTTCCCACTCGTGAGCCCTGGTTACTGATCAACTGAGACTGTCCTCCAGGACGTTGCTTACGCCTGGGACGTGGACTGCTGTCAGGAAAAGGCTGTGCTGAATCTCCCAGTACCAAACCCTCATTGCTTCTCTGCAGAGAGGGTACGAGCGAGTTCCTCCCTGTTTGCTGTTGCACCATACAGTGGACATGTTGTCTGTCTGGACCAGAAGGGGGCCCGGTACCAGGAGGGACTGGAATGCCTGGAGGGTGTAAAAAATTGCCCTGGATGTGGAGCATGAGCTCCTGGTCAGACCAAGATCCCTCTGTCTTGTGAACCCCGGATGGGCTTCCCAGCCCGAGTCTGAGGTGTCCGTGGTGAGAATTTGGTTTGGGACAGGGGAATGAAAGGGTGTTCCCCGGATAGGTTGGAAAGATCCTGCCACCAGCAAAGATCTCTCTGAAGGATGTTGGAGATCATGACCTTTTGGCTCATATCGTTCGTCCTCAGGTCCAACTGGACTCAGAGAAGTCTGGCCAGGGGCACTGTGGAAATGGCTGCTGCCATCAGTCCCAAGAGACGGAGCCCAGTATGTGCTGGTATCCACCAAGCCTGGGCCACAAGAGTAGCTTGAGCAACTAGAGTCTCAGCTCAGTCCGATGGCAGAAACGCCCTGCTCTGAACTGCATCTAGTACTGCTCCAATGAACTGGAGCCGTTGGGATGGTACTAGCTGGGATTTGGGCAGATTGATCGTGATACCCAGAAGAGAAAACAAGCTCAGAGTGAAAGAGAGAGACTCTTTCAGGCTGGTAGGAGAGGGTGCTGCGAGGAGCCAGTCATCTAGGTATGGGAAGACATAAATGTCCAGGCGGTGTAGGAACGCTGCCACCACTGCTAAACATTTCGTGAACACTCACGGGGCTGAGGAAAGGCCAAAGGGGAGTGCTCGAAACTGAAAGTGGTTCGCCATAAAAACAAAACGGAGAAAGTGGCAGTGGGCCTGGAGGACATGGATTTGCAGATAGGTATCCTGCATATCCAGGGAGCACAGCCAGGAGTTTGGATGGAGCAGGGAGAGGAGCCCCTGAAGAGTCAACATACAAGACTTCTTGTACTCAACGAAGATGTTTAGCGTGCTGAGATCCAGAATCGGTCTCAGGTCGCCTGTTTTATTTGGGACTAGGAAGAAGTGGGAATAAAATTTCCTTCCTATCTGGTCTTGAGGGACGGGTTCTATGGCCTTCTTTAGTAGAAGCGCCAGGATCTCTCGAGAGACAATGGGGGCCAGATCCCAGGGATAGAAAGACAGTCCCGGCAGGAGAGGAGCTGGGATCTTGGAGAACTCTATCATGTGACACCGCTGGATGAGCTGAAGCACCCAAGACTCTGCGGTGATGAACCTCCACCCCTCCAGATGGAGGCTGAACCTCCCTCCGACCGGTTCCTCCTGACTTAAAGGAGGGAGCGGAAGGAAGGGAAAGGAGTCAGGATGCCGCGGGGAGGGGAGGGGAGCTTTTGCCCCCGAGACCGGTTTGGGGAACTTGGCCTGGGGGGTTTGTGCTCCTGAGCCAGGGGCACGTCTTTTCCCCTGACACTTACCCTGGTTCTTGTTCCACCTTCTTTGACAGCGAAAAAGCTGCTTTTTCTGTCCCATCTGGTACATAAAGCGTATGTCTCTTAAGGATCATCCACTTTCTTGCAGCCCTGTGATAATGTCTTTGGCATCGCCGCCAAAGAGGACGGAACCCCTGAAAGGGCTGTCCAAAAGGGAAAACTGGACATCCTGTGCCAGACCTGCGATCCGTAGCCAGAAGAGGCAGCGGAGACAGATCCCGTAGCTGCCGCTCTAGCCACCGAATCCACAGAGTCATACATTGCTCTCAGTGCATGACGACACGAGAATTTTACCATCCTGACCTTATCCAGAAGTTTCTTCCTAAGGGATTCAACCTGAACTTCCAGGAGGTCCCTTTCCAGTTCTGAAAGAGAGGCCTTCTGGAAAGCAACCATATGTGAGACATAGTTGAGGGACCTCTTGCGAATGGCGCAAGAGGAAGAAGAATAAATCTTCCAGTCAAACTGTCCAACTGATGAGAGTCCTTGTCCGGAGGCGAGGAGCTCAGGTATTTCAGCTGGGCTGACCGGTCATGAGCGGCCGTGATTACCATGGAGTCAGCTTTTGGATGGGTAGTGAGATGCTGGATTCCTTCTGGGGATAATACGTACGATCTGCCTTTTAGGAGACCGCTGGGATAGAGGACGGCTGCTGCCATACTGTAGTCACAAAGTCCTCATGAGGGCCCATCCATGGAGGGATGGGGATGGGATCAGA
Source organism: Neoceratodus forsteri (assembly GCA_016271365.2). NCBI lineage: Eukaryota > Metazoa > Chordata > Ceratodontiformes > Ceratodontidae > Neoceratodus > Neoceratodus forsteri. The sequence continues at coordinate 734,096,069 of CM057450.1, forward strand.
ACTATTTAGATCCAGGTGCTCCGCCAGTCTTTTACGCTGTGGATCCACCTTTTTTGAAGGCCAGCCTCCAGCTGCTTGGATTGTGCATAGTAGGTCTCCGGAGGAAGGGTCCTCTTTAGGAGATTTTGGGGACTCCTTGGGAAGGACCTCAATGAGAGATCTGGGGTCCGAAGGTTCGGATTCAGGCTCCATGTTGGAAGGCTCAGAGCCACTGGGGATGGAAGGATCCACCCCAGCAGATCCAACTATTAAAGTGCCCAAAGCTCTTCCGGAAGGAGGCAGTGGGTGGGGGGGACCCTGGGTAGGGGTATGTCCCCACACAGACTGCCTGATCTCTGTTAGCAGCTGGGTCCTGACATCCTGCCACCATTGGGTGGCCAACTTACGGTACGGCACTAGGGGTGGTGGAGGAGGAGGCTGAAAGTTAGGATAGACTGGGTACTGAGGGTACTTCCACGAGGGGTACTGAAAGCCTGGCAATGCTTGCAGATAATAGGAGTACACAGGATACCTCGGCATTGGGTATCTCAGCGTCAGGTATCCCGGCGTTGGGGGCACATGGCCTGATGTTGGGTACTGCGGAGCCGATGTTGGGCCACCCAGAGGCAGGATGAGGGGTTATGGACCCGGGAACCCGTCAGACGGATCTAGTCCTACTGGGGGATGTCCCATAGCACCACTAGATGGCGGGGAATCCGGGAGGGCCCAAGAAGGTCCCGAGGGAGGAGGATCCATGGAGGGATCCCCGGCTGGCGACGAACTTCTATCAGGGGATGGCGGTAGACCTGGCGAGGGGGGAAGACTCAGGAGGGACCCCAGCGACAGGTTGGTTTGCGATCCTGCTGGAAAAGGGAGCTGAGGATCAGGTGGCAAGTCCCTGGGATGAATAACCCGGTGGGAAGAAGTGCTGCTCTGCCGCTCACTCTGTCCGATGTCGGGGGCCAAACTGGAGCCTGACATGAGAGTGGGTAAGTCCGGGTGGGCGATGAGGGAGCCGTCGTCTGATTGATCGGACAGCGCATAGCTAGTGGTGGTCGGGAGACCGCCACTAGACTGATCGGCTGGAGCCATGCGCCCTTCGACAAGGTCGAGGGGTGGCTCATCGGCAAGGCGAAGAGGCGACTTAACAGAGACCTCCAGAGAGGCTACCTCCGGCTGCCCGCTCACCTTGGTAGGTGAGGGAGAAGGTGCCAGGCCCAAAGAGGCAGAAGGGGTACCAGAAGGAGTACTCACGGTATTGGTAGGCCTCCCGCATGGCGACGGACTCCTGTCCTGGCGCTTCTCCTTGCTCTTCTTCTTTATTGGGGCCGGCAACGACGACCTATCCCTCAATCCCTGGAGCTCCTTTTCCATCGACGCCAGTCGTCAGGTCAGGAGGTGGGCCTTGAGGGTCCAACTGTGCCTGGTTTGAGTTGTCTGGTTGAAGGCCTGGCAAATGGAGCAATCCTCTGTGTTGTGCTTGGAACCTAGACAGAGGAGGCAGCAGGGAATGGTCGTCCCCGTGTGGGATTTGGGTTTCGCACTTTGAGCACTTCTTCTTCTGTCTAGAAGACTTCAATCGAAAAAATTTCTGAGGAAAAAGTTTTTGTGAAGTGAAGAAAACTTCGACAAACAAGGATTTGATCGCTGTTCTATTTCGTGGCCGAACGTACTGAGGTGATGCGGTAAAGAACTGGAGGGCAGGCGAGGGACCGTCCCTTTTATAGCCGGGCTGATGTCACGTCACCTGACATCGGGGGCACTCCCCGCTGATGATTGCTATCTACGAGTTTGCCATTTGGATCTGACGCCAGGGCGCACAGTCCTATCTGTGAAGACCTACTGCAAGAACCCTCCTCAAAGTAAGATCTACAGTTATCGGAGAGTAAACACAGGTTACTCACCTGTAACAGTAGTTCTAGGAGTGGTATATGTTGTTCATGCAGAAGTGTGGATAGAACAACATATCCATGTCCCTAGAACCCATTTTAATAGGAGCATGGATATAGTTTACTTATCCACACGATGGCAAACTTCCAGCAGTTATTTGAGAGGAAGGGGCAAGGCACGCACCCCTACTTAGCAAACAGAGACTGGAGAACTGAGATCCCAAAAACAGCATCCTAACAAAATTCCAGGTCGATGCTGTAGTAGAAGATAAAGGTGTGTTCTGACTTCCATGTGGCAGTCCTGCATACCTCCTGGATAGGGATGTCCCTGGCAGCGGCCACTTAGGCAGCAGTCTGTGTGGTGAAATGAGCCATAAGCACTACAGGAGGCTCACTACCAGCCAACTTATAGCAGAGGTTGATGCAGGATGTTCTCCACCTACCAACTGCCCACTTAGCTGCCAGTCTGCTAGGCACAACTTCAGTGCATGTGACAAACAGCTGGCGACCTTCACCCTGAACTCCAGCCGTGAGTGCTATATAGTAGGAGATTGCCTGCCACAGGTCCAGAGTATGGAGCCTGTGGTTGGCCTCCGAAGATGGGTTTTTAAAATATACCAGATGGTTCATCACCTGGTTAAGTTGGAACTCCAATACAACCTTCGGAAAGAACTTCAGGTGGGGGTGAAGGACTACCTTGTCCCTGTGGAAGACCAGAGATGTACAGCCCGATTCTCAAAGCCTTGCGTCTTGATACAAAGTGCTTGCACCGAACAGATATGGTGCAAGGTGCACCTTGTGTCCAGGACTGCCTCCACACAATTCATAACGGTGGCCTGCGTCGACTGCAGGCTGCTTGCCCCGAACGTGACTTGCACCGTCCCTGCCCCCAGAGATGGGCTGCGACAAAGTGCAAGAGGCACTGCGGAAGATGCAAGCTGCCACAGTCCGGGCACGGATTCATAAACCGCACCCTGACGGCAGAATTCTAAGCACTCTTAGATCAGCCAGGGCTGGTCTTGAGGAACCACGCATGAAGGTGAAGAGACTTCAGTCCCGGATGGACCAGCGTACCCTCTTCCTGGGTCAGGAAGTCGTTGCAGAGAGGTAGGGGAACCAGAGGCTCCACTGCTAGTTGCTGAAGGAGCAGAAACCAAACTTGGCGAGGCCAAAATTGGGTGATTAGAACCATGCGTGCCCCTTCCACCCTCAGCTTGAGCAGAACTCTCTGTAGAACTGGAAAGGTGTACAAAAACCTCCCTGTCCAGCAAAGAGACAGTGCGTCTCGCCAGGAAACACCATGCCCAGGCTGGACCGGTGGCACTGAGGGATGAGGAGCTGGACGCCACACCTTGCACCATGCCGGCGACATGGGTTCAGGAACGGACTTGGGTCATTGGTGCGTCGGCAGGGGAGAATCAGGATGGAGCATCCATAGACTGCTCTCCTGATCCTGGGAAGGGCTGGGGAAACCCACCGCGCTGCAGTAGCTCCTCGGGACGCCCGGAGGCACTACATGCTGGTGGACATTTGGGGGGAGTATGGTGGACATCACCACATTGTACCTGGATGTCACTGCACGTCCGTGCTCCAGTGGGCTCAACCAGGTGGAAAATGGCTGGGTGCGACCATGCAGCTTGATGGTCTCGCCCTGCCTCACCGGGAGGACTCTCATGGAATTGCATTGGGGAGGGGGGTCCAGCGCCGGTCTGACTGGGCAGGGTATGGGGAGGCCCTCCAGGGGACTGTTGACAGCCGTACCGGATGCCCCATCATGTGAGTGAGTGAGTGAGCCTGGTGCTCTTCAAGTGGGCAGGGCTGGCGGCTGGATGCCCCCGCAGATAGTCACTGCAGTAATGCGCAAAAATAAGAGTTGTGATAAAAAATAAAAAAAAATAGAAAACACCATGCCCTGGAGCAAGCGAGCAAAACTTGGGTAGTTTTGTGTTGTATGGGGAGGCAAACAGATCCAGTTCCAGCCGACCCCACAAGTCGAAGATGGAGTTGGCTACCTCCTGCTAGAGCTCCCACTTGTGGGCTCTTACTATGGTGTGGCTGAGACTGTCCGCTAGGGCGTTTTGCATGCCCAAAACGTGGAGGGCTGTGAAGTGAATTTGATGCAGAACAGCCCAATTCCACACCCGTGTTGCCTCACTGGATAGGGGGTATGACTTGGTACCTCCCTGCTTGCTGAGGTACCACACCACACATATGGTGTCCAACTGGACTAATAGAGTACCCTGGGGAAGCAGATGCTGGAAGGATTGACGAGCGTACAGCAATGCTCTCATCTCTAACACACTACTGTGCAGAGAGGACTCCACCAGGGTCCATGAACCTTGTGTCCTGTGGTCTCCCAAAAGATCACCCCACCCCATTCCTGATGCATCTGTTGTCAGGGTCTGGGCGGGAGATGGGGACAGAAAGTGGACCCCCATGGTGAAATTGGAAAGATCCTGCCACCATAAAAGATCCCTCTGCATGGAATCCGAGACCATGATCATCCTGCCCAGGTTGTCCATCTTCTGGTCCCCTGAGCCCTGAGCGTCCACTGCCAAATACACATGTGAAGCTTGGCTAAAGGCACAGAGGGGATGGCTACTGCCATCAGGCCCAAAAGTCGAAGAATCGACCAGGCCGAAACCTTCCTGCTGGAGGCCACCATCCGGGCCTGCCTCTGCAGGGTTTCCACCCTGTCTAGAGGAAGGAATGCCATACCCTGAACCGTATCTAACACTGCCCCGATGAACTGCAGGTGTTGGGAAGGGGCAAGCTGGGACTGCAGGAAGTTCACAGTGATCCTGACTTGACTGAACAGTTCCAGGCTTGCAGACAGGGATAGTTCCAGCTGTTCCCTTGGCGGTGCTGACAGGAGCCAGTCATCGAGGTAAGGGAACACACAGTGGCCCTGGTGCCTCAGGGCTGCCGCCACTACCGCCGGGCACTTGGTGAACACCCAAGGCGCTGAGGAAAGACCAAAGGAAAGAGCCCTGAACTGGTAATGGTCCCCCTGGAAGGAGAACCACAGGAAGTGACGGTGGGCCTTGAAAATAGGTACGTGCAGGTATGCGTCCTGCATATCCAGAGAGCAGAGCCACTGCCCCTGGTGCAGGAGGGGCAGCAGACCCAGGAGAGTCAACATCTGAAACCTCTTGTATGCTATGTACAGGTTTAGAGTGCTGAGGTCCAGAATGGGACGTAAATCTCCCGTCTTTCTGGGGACTGGGAAGAAGTGGGAGTAGAACCCTTTCCATACCTGCTGCACAGGAAGGGGTTCTATTGATCTCTTTTGCAATAGAGCTTAAATTTCCTTTCTCAGACGAGGAATGTGTGTCTTTGGATAATGGAAATGGGCTGGAGGCATTTCTGGACGTTTTGAAAGGAACTTCAGGGTGTGGCCCGTCTCTATGAGTTGAAGGACCCAAGAATCGCTCGTCACCGCCAATCACCCTGGCAGATGACAGGCAAATCTTCCACCCACCCGGCTCCCCTGCCCGAACTGGAGAGGAAAGGGCAGATAGCGAGTCATGTGAGGGAGAGATCATTGGAGAGGGCTACACTTGATGCCCTCTGGGATTTGGCCGGGGGTGCGGCAGAGGCCGGCTGTGCCCAACATTTGTTCTGATGTTGGGCCATCTGCTGTTGCTTTCCTTGGCAAGAAAAGGTTTCTTGGCTTAAAACTTCGGTTGGTACATAGTCTGCACCGACCTAAGGGCCTTGCCTTTATCCTGCAGGGCAATTATGATGTCCTGGGCAGCTCCTACAAACAGGACTGATGCCCTAAATGGAGGGTCCTGGATGGCAGACTGCATGTCTTGTGCCAGGCCAGACACCCTCAGCCAGGAAAAGTGCCTAAGGCTGATAGTCGTGGCGGCCTCTCTTGCAGAGGAGTCTACCACGTCATAGGTCATGCAAAAGCGAATGCCTACAAGCAACCTTTGCTGAATGGATAGAATCAGCTAGAAGAGTCTTCAACTCAGAATCTGGTAAAGCCTCAATGGCTGGTTCTAACTGGGAAAACAAAGATTTCTGGTAAACCAGCATATGCCTGACATAATTAAGAACCCTCATCATCAGAGTGGAGGAAGAGTAGAACCTCCGTCCACACTGGTCCAGTTGCCTAAACTCCTTTAGACAACAGACACTCGCACTCCAGAGCCAGGAGCTCAGGCGCGCCAGTAAAGAACACCGACACAGTTGGTAACTTTAGCAAATAAACTGTTTATTGCTTTACATAAGCAGATATGAATCAAATTAGCATGAGCAGAGTTAACCTCTGCAAGATAAGTGCTTGTGCTTCACCACGTAAAAGGCTTCATCGGGAACCACAGCGTACGCCGTGGAGGCGCCAGTGCCTAGTCTTCTGCAGAGTCATCTGTTTGCATTGTTGTTCATGTCTGCCTTAATAAACAATAACTCTATTGAATGAGATTACCAACTGTGTCGGTGTTCTTCACTGGCGCACCTGAGCTCCTGGCTCTGGAGTGTGAGTGTCTGTTGTCTATTGCTGTATTGTTTGGACTGCCGCCCTACACTTGCACCCTGCCCTGGTTCCTGAGCGCAACGCATCTTTGTTCTAATGTCTAAACTCTTTGTCTGGGGCGAGGTACTCATGTGTCAGGGTTTGGCTGAGCAGTCATGACGGGGTTTTAAATAATTGATTAGCAGTTTTTTTCTTGGGACAATGCTAACTGTGCATAAAGCATTTATATAGGTTTACTAGAAATGTTATATTTGTTAAACACAGTGAGGCAAGTGCTATGCATTTTCACAATGTTTTAGAACTTTTATGAGCAAAACACTAATCAATTTTTAGAGTTAAATAAAACCCTCATGAGCAGCTGCTATTATGACCGAATTGGCTTTAGGTAGCGTACTGAGATGGTCCTTCCCTTCTGGCGTCCGATAAGTGCGGTCTACCTTCTTGGCCACCGTCGAGATGGATAAGGGCATCATCCATATAGTGGATGCAAGGTTCTCATGCAGTTCGAGCTGGGGGTAAGAAATGGAAATTACATACCTACTGTAATTCTGATCTTTCTGTGTGTCTTCTCCATTCATCACTTTTGGGTACTTGGCTGGAGGTCATGACTGTGTGGGAGTTTTTTTTTTTTTTTGGATGGGTGGAGTCGACGCACCATCGGTGCCACCCTCGAGGCCAACGCACTGTGTGGTGCTCGCGGGTTGACCATTAGGTGTTGTCGACTCCGCCCTCCTGCCAGTTCTGAGTTGCCGTAGAGGTGAGAGAAGGGTTGGGAGGGTGAGACAAGGAAGTTCAAGGGACAGACAAAACAAAAGATATATAAACTACAAGGAGAAATAAATGACTGAGAGGACAGAACAAGTTTGGAGACTAAGGGGATTGGGTAGGGGCCCCAATCTCTGGAAGTAGAAAAGGAGGAGGGATGGTCTCAGAATGAGAAGCGACCTGCAGAAACTTGAAGAATGGTCAGGGGTTTGGCAGTTGAAATTCAATGCAAAGAAGTGCAAGATAATGCATAAGGGGCACAAAAACCCTGGCACAATATATCAGTTGGGGTGAGGATATAGCATGCACCAAGCAGGAAAGGGATCTTGGGATTGTCATCTCTGATGACCTCAAGGTAGGGAAACAGTGTGACAAGGCAGCAGGTAAAGCAAATAGGATGCTGGGATGTATAGGCAGGGCATCACCAGCAGGAAAAGGGAGGTCATAATTCCGCTATACAAGACACTAGTGAGGCCCCACCTAGAGTACAGTGTACAGTTCTGGAGACCATACCTACGTGAGGACATAGACAGGGTAGAGAAAGTTCAGAGGAGGGCAACAAAGATGGTGCATGGATTGCATCACAAGTCCTATGAAGACAGGTTGAAGGAACTGAACATGTACTCCCTGGAGGAGGAGGGAGAGGGATATGATAGAGACATACAAGTATCTTACAGGGAGGAACAGGGTGCAGGAATGCACTATTTTTAAGCGAAAAAGATGTTCCAGGACTAGAGGGCATGGGATGAAGTTGGAGGAGGATGATTCAGAGGAAACATGAGAAAGAATTTCTTCACAGAACGGGTGGTGGATAAGTGGAACACCCTGCCAGAGGAAGTGGTGGGGGCTGAAACAATCACGGGATTTAAGAATGCATGGGATAGACATAAAGGAATTCTGGAGGTCACGGGTAAGGGCAACAGACTTCTAGGAAAATAAACTGAACTTACAAGCTCAAATGGGCAGACTGGGTGGGCCATAGGCCCTTATCTGCCGACACTGTCTATGTATCTATGGTGGGGTAAGGATTTTACAACTAAGGATAAGAGTGGGGGGGGGACAGGAGAAACATACTCTGTAACCTTGACCTGTCTCCAGTTTGTATAGGAACTGGGAAGGAGTAGCCAAGAGGATAACTGCCAGAATTCAAGGCACAGGATCACTGGCAATAACTCCGACAAGCAGAATCGGCTATTCTGGAAGAAAAGACAGGATACAGGGATCTCTCCCCCCCCCCCAAAAGATTTTGGTGTAAGAAACCTAGTTTCTTAAATTAATTGAGGTTATGCCCAAAGACAGGGCAATCAAAGGATTGACGGGGAGAAGGGATAGGGAAAGAAAGAAGGACTGCTGACCTTACCCAGGGGTGGGCAGCTTTACTGAAAAGGTGTGCCCTCATCCTGACCACTCTGCCCCTGAAGAAAATGATCCCCCTATGTGCCTCAGCCACTTACCCAGACTAACAGAAAGGAAGGGCGAGACAGGGGGCACAGAAAGGGAAGGGGACCCAGAGACTGAGGCCCCAGGGGGATGGAGGGTGGGACTGTGATGAATCGTGAAGATACACAGAAAGATCAGAATTATGGTAGGTACGTAATTTCCATATCTTATCTGTGTCAATCTTTACCATTCATCACCTTTGGGTGAGTGCCGAGCCCCCCCAAAGGGGGCCTTTAACCATAAAGGGCTGAGTCTTTTAGCTCTCAGTAGGTGACACACTAAGAGGGAGAACCTTCGAGGGTCTGGAAAGGCCCGAGAGTGGGGAAAAGTGAGATGGGGACCCCCCAGAGGGGGTAGGAAGTTGCCCCAACAGACGCCGTCTCACCCTATGGGAGAAAAGACATGTTCTCTGGTGAGCGGAGTTAATCACCCTACGCCATGGCCAAGGGTGACAACCGAGAGTGACGCAGCCATGCTGTCTGCCTAGTGCAGATCGCTGTCCCTACAACCCTGGTAGCTACCTCACTGGCATCATATGATGCCCTTGCCTGGTGCCTTGCTAGCTCCAGGCCACATGCAGAGAGTGCAATGGCCTGTCTGGTTTCCAAATGTGTCAATCCTGACTGAGGATGAGGCATGGAACCTGGAGACTCCGGGGCACAATACCACTGGCAGAGATCCCTAGGGGCTGGGACTCCGGAGAAGGGTCTCTGCCAGGAGCCCAACAATGCCTACCAAAAGGGAGCAGGCTAGGGGGGCACCACAAGGGTGTCCGCACTGAAATCGCCCAGAAAGGCATGCGCTGAGTGCTTCGGATTGTGTAGAGTGGGTGGGGTGATGCACAGGTCCTCCAAAAATCCTCACGAGGAATCGCTGATACTCGGCGAGATCAGCAGCTGGAGAGATGTGGACAGACGGCTCCTCTCCCCCAGAAGAGGATGAGAAGTTAGAGGACCTCAGAAGTTCAGTAGCTGACTGCTCAGGGGGAGGCTGAAAAACCTGTCTATCCATAGCCCTGACATAAGCAGGAAATTGAGCAGCCACCGCTCTGAACTGCTCCCAGGAAAGAGGACCGTTAGGACCAAGAATACCCTGGAGCGCAGGAGAATGTGGCAGAGGAGTGGGGGCAGAGCCGACAACAAAAATCGGCTGTCCTCTGCCTGGGTTAGGGAACGCACCAGGAACCCTAGGGAAAGGAGCTCTGGAAAACTCCACAACCAACAGCTGGTCAACCAAACTGGAACTGCCTAGGCTGCGCCCTGAAGAATCCCCCCTGTGAGGTGACCAGGGCTGTGTAGATTCAGAAAGACAGTTCGCTACCTCCAAAGAACGGGGGCCTTTTCAAGGAAACCGCAAGAGAAAGGCGCAGATCCACACTACGGCTTCTCCCAGAGCGGTGGGCTCCAGAAAAAGACCACCGCATGGACCCCATACCTCTCAACCCCTCAGAATCCAACAGTGCCCTCCTCTTCGAAAAAGCTAGCCTAGGTAGCTGGCAGCCCTGGTTGGCCCCGTGAAGAGCTATCCAGGGAGCAGCACCCTCCCCTCCTGTGGGTGCTCTGATCTGCCCCAAAGTTGGGCGATAAAGGCACACCGCCCGAGGGGGTACCACCACTGAGGGGTCAGAGGCTGCAGAGCAATGGAGGCCTGCACCACTGCCTGCTAGTCAGCACCCCTGACCCTGGTCCCGGGAGTCACTGACCGCTCCCCAGAGGGGGCCTGGCCCCAGTCTGTCAAGGACTCTACCAAGGTGTCCATGTGAGCAGCCATCTCCAAGGAGTCAGACTGCGTGTCTGACTCAGAGTCCGACTCCCCCTCCGAAGAAGTGGTGACCGAACTTCTGTGCCAAACACTGTGTGGACACCCGCTACCATCCCGACTGAAAAGGGCACCAGAAACTGAGACTGCACCAGAGTTGGTGCCAACGTCCCCGACAGCACCGCGAACTGTTTCAGTAGAGGACACGGCTCCAACAACAGGAGCAGCCTCGGAGCCAAAGCCTATCTTGGCGCCGTCTTGGCCCATGGCGCCGCAAGCAGCACTGAGACCAGAGATGGCGCCGACGATGGCCTCGACCATGCTCTCGGCACCACGAATGGCACTGAGGTCAGAACCCCCCCACAGTGCTGACCCGGCCCATGGCATCGCAGCGGCTATGGGGTAGAGACGCGATGCCAAAGGCGGCCCCTGACCGCCACTCTCAGTGCCGACTCTGAAACCCTCATGGTGCTGTGTCCATGCTCGGAGGCACGAGCGGCCCCAGAACTAGACACGGTGCCGTGGCTCAACCACGGCACCGCAGATGTCACCAGGGCGAGAGATGGTCAGGATGGCGCCATAGAGCCTCCCATGGGGCCGCCAGCACCATCAGTGCCATGAACAGCGCCGACAGCAGCAACAGTGCCGAGTCATGAACTGGCACCGACAATGGCGCCATCAGGGCCCACGGCACTGCAAATGGCGCCAAGGCCCAAGACGGCACCGACAGATGGCATCAAGGATGGTGCTGACCCAGGCCTCCCAAGTCACGGGTACGATACCAGGGAAGGGGCGACTGCCAAGGCAGTGCCTTCCGCCTGCCCCTCGGGGGGGGGGAGACAGACTGGGCCTCCTGCACTGCAGAAGGGGCCTCTGCCATGGCTAGGCTACGGGAGGCAGAGGCCCCCTCCTCCGCGGTCCATATAGAGCCGGGAGCGGACTCGGAGGAAAGACCAAGAGAACGCGGCTTGGCCCAACGAGTGCACGCCCATCCCCTGAAAGTCAGCGGAGCTCATCCCACTTTCCATGCGTCTTGCTCATTGACACGGTGGTCCATGGAGAAGCAGGCATCACACGATTCCATGTCGTGTAGCGAGCCAAGACATGCGAGGCAACGGTCATGCTGGTCGGTGATGGAGTACTTACGGCCGCATGGGCACAGATGCATGGGGGGCCATCCCATCTTCACAGTTTTCTTGCCCCCCGACCGAGACATGACCTATGGAAAAAGAACACCAAACAAGACCCGACTTTGCAAAATAAAATAAGGAACAGTCTTACCAGGCGACGTCGAGTAGGGCGAACAGAACTGGCAGGATACTCAGAGCCGATGGACTTTGACATGGAGCAGAAGACAAATTTCTGACTGCGACATGAAGACTTCAAAGGTAGGCCTCTCAGAAGAGATTCTCTAAACTTCCCGCGAGGTGACCTCGACGGGGGGAGACAAAGAACTGGCAGCAGGGCAGAGTCAACAACACCTAATGGCTAACCTGTGAGTGACATACACTGCGTCGGCCTTGAGGGCAGCACCGATGGTGCGTCGACTCCGCCTATTCAAAAAAAAAAAAAAAGCTCCCGCAGGGTCATGACCTCCGGCCAAGTACCCAAGTGTGATTAATGGTGAAGACTGCCACAGATGAGATCTGGTGTTGTCTCCTACGTGTCCAGATGCCCTGCCAGGCGTTGCCTCGTGGGATCCTGGGCATCCAACTTCCACTGGTACACCTTGGCGATCTTCTTAAGCAAATCTGCAAAGGAAGAATTCTCCAGAGGAGATTTGGGGGACTCCTTGGGCTGGGGTTCCCCTATAGGCAGGGTCTCAAGCTCAGACCTAATCGACTCTGAGGAATCTGATTCTGAATCCTTGTCTGAGTCGGAGGAATCTTGGGGTTATGACATAGGGTTATCGATTAGCCTAGCTGGTGTTGGAGCCTTTGAAGGGGCTGGCATTGGCTGGGGTGAGGGAACCGGAACCTGCCTCAGTTGCTGTACATCGGAGCGCTTAGGGAGTTCTCTGGAGGGCTGATGGCCACCCAACTCCGAGACTAGCTAGGCTTTAGTCTCCAACCACCAGAACTGCAGGATGGATCTGAAGTCCGCAGGCGGCAGAGGAAGCTGGCAAGCCAGAGGGGTAACCGGCAGCAAAGCCTGACTGCGATTAACCTAATGCATTGAAAGAGGCAATGGGTAATTTTGCAAACGGTAGGTCGTAGCATACAGTCATCTGAACCCCAGATGGGAGGAAACCTGGTGGTTATACGCTGCAGTCTGTGGCATCGGGTAACCTGACGACGGGAAACAAGACTGAGGGCCCAACGGAGGATACCCCGATGGAGGGCCCAAAGGAAGAAACTCTGATGGAGTACCCGATGGGGGCAAACCCGATGGAGGGCCTGACGGGGGGTCCGAAGGCCCCGACGGGGGGTCCGAAGGCCCCGACGGAAGCCTCTGAGGGGCTTCGAAGCAGAAGGGTGATGTCCAGCATTGGGTGTGCCAGAGGTACAGAAGCCCCTGATGGTGGGGGAGTCAGCTGGGTAAAGTCTGGGACATTAACCATTCCCGATGCTGAATCTGTGGAAGACCCTCTTGACCTGTCCCCGTGTCCACGGGGGAGGAAGGGTGAACTGCATCCCCAGGGGAGGGTGAGATCCAGTGGGGCGAATCCTCCAAGAAAGGCAGAGGCAAATCTGGCAGGTGTAAGTCATCGGGCCCTTCGCAGGACCCCAACGCAAGACTGTCCATATGTACATTGGCCGATGTGACCGTGTGAACATCGGAGAGGCCGACACTCGACTTAACAGTCACTGCTGGGCACTTGTCAGATGGCTCGACAAGCAACTTAGCAGCTCCACTCAGCACGGCAGATCCACCAGTGGAGATGGGTCTGAGCAGCGGCCGAGCCTCAGCTAATAGCCAGGGGTCCCGCGGCCACCAGGACCATTGGCAGTGGGGGAAGCCCAGACTGCTCATGGAGTGGGGCAGGCTGGGCCCATGGCGTCCGACTTCCGGAACAAGAAGACTACTGTTCATCTCAAGGACTCCGAGGGTGGCTGAAGATATGTTTAGGGACCATTCCTGGTCCTGACATTTCCTCCCTCCTTCTTCTCGTGGCTTGGACATGGGACAGATGAAGCACTGTGGAGCTTTGGAGCTCTTTCTCCATGGTGGCCATTTGTTGCTTTAACAAATGAGCCTCGAGGGCCTGTTGGCGGCATGTCTGTGTGGTCAGATTCAAGCTGGAGCAGGCCTCACAATCCTCGGCCTTGTGCTCCGGGCCTAATCAGAAGAGGCAGAGGGATTGCGAATCCTTGTGTGGTAGCTGCACACCGCACAAAGCACACTTATTCTTCTGTGTGACGCTAGAAGACGATGACATGCACAAAATAAAATAAGATACTAATTTTGAAATAAAGTAAACGGATACTCATCCGGTAGGCGGTCGAACTGCAACATACGATCTCCTCGAGGTCTGACTGTTCAGGTCGACATCGGGAAAGAATTGGAAGGTGGGTGTGGGGACCGCCCAATATAAAGGGTCACACTGACGTCAGTCACGTGACACTGGGTGGGCCCCCCATCAGATACTGCTGGCTAATGTTTCCGAGTGGTCCTGATGCCAGGGGTGCAGTCCACAAGACGATTACCTACTGCAAGAGCAATCTCGAAATAAAATAAGAAGTTACCCCACATTGCTGGTTGGATTTTTTTAAGGATAAAGCGAGACAGACAAGAGAAATCTATAGCTTTAGTCTGGGTGTCCTGGGAAAGATCTGTGGTCCTCAGCCAGGAAAATCTTCTGAGAGAAATTGCCTGAGCCATAGCCCTAGAGGCCGTCTCACAGGCATCTACAGCCATGTGGAACTGGTACTTTGTGGCTTCTAAGGCAGTTTTAACAGTTTCTGCCAGTTTCTGAGCCACTCTATCTGGGATAGGTGTTCAAAAACCACCCGGATCATTATATGGGTGACAGGAACTATTATTACCACCACTGAATGAATGGTGGAGAGCTCACAATGGGCTTTAGCCTCCAGAACTCGTAACTAAACTATGAACTGCTGACTGATAGCCAGGACAGAGCTTCAGACAGCCTTCTGGTACTGAGCTGCGTACGCCATGTAGGTACAGAGGCAAAGCAGCTGGGAGGTTGTGGTGTAAGATTTCTTACTCATTGCATCCAGTTTTCTGGATTTTTGGGGGGAGGCTGGGAAGAAACAGGCACCTTTGCTGTATCACAAGCTGCAGCTTGCACTACTCCATCATGGTCTGGATGTATATAAAGATACTCAGGATTACATTTATTTAGCTGGTACTTTTTCTCAGCATGGGCAATACATGCCCCAAGCTAAACAGCGGCACTCACAAACAACGCCGGGTACAACAGTGACCCGACCAGGAGAGTACAACCCCATTGACAATAATGGGACTTTTTGTTTCATGTGGGGGGCTTCACCCCCCGGGACAAATAATCTACTCAGGGGGGTTGTGGACTTCGGGGATGGGAAGAAAATTGGGAGAGGGGAAATTTAACTAAAAAACATTACAGCAAGAGGAGACCTGGTAGGAACTGAACCACGGTCCCAGGTCTCCTGCTTTGCCGTGTGCTGGTACACTAGCCACTCCACTACAGGAGGGGCTCAACCAGCACTCCAGCATATGACAACTCGATTCCTCCATAGGATGTCTGCAGAGTGACGGGGTAGCAATAATTCTCTACCGCTATTCTAACCTGTCGCCCTAAATCCTTTTGTGCTTTGCACAACGCAGTTCTTTTAGTGCTCTTCCTGATGCGCTGTCATGACCCAGTACCCTTTTTCTCTAGTTTCCTATCCACCCCCGGTATGGAGGTGAGATTCTGAAGTAACCTGAAAGTAGCCCTACATAGGGACTTATGAACTGGAAGAAGTAACGTTTTAGGAAGGTGGGAGACTCATTATATTTAAAAAAATCTTCCTCCTCATCTTCCTCAGTGGACTCCTGTATAGAAATGGCAGGAGTGTCCATCCTGTGCTGGACAAAAAAAATGTGAGCCATATTCTTGGTCAGGAGTTTCATCAGGTTTTAAAGCCTCACCCTCTTCATCATCCCCCTCAGAGAAAATGCCCTGGCCAAGACCAGAGTCAGGGGGAATAGGAGTAGCATGACCAGGTGGGGCATCCAGAAGGGAGCCCACAGCCTGAAAAGTTTGATATAGCTACCAAACCTTCGTCACTTTCTCCGCAGAGGGTGTATCTTGTTGTAAAGTACAGTTACGTAAGAACTTACCGTAACAGTAGATCTTCGAGAACAGCTCTTGCAGCAGGTTACACCATTAGGACTGAAGCCGGCAGGTGTCAGGACCCCACGGAAAAATTCTAGCTAGCTATCTTCAGCGGGGACCGCCCCCGACGTCGGTCCCACCTCCGACGTCAGGCGTAGTACATAAGGGGGCGGTCCCGCCAGATTCCCCAGTTCTCCCGCCGGAGACTTCCGGCCGCAGGCTGACATCAAAATGGGAGACCGAGGATCCACTGTCAGAAGACAAACGGGAAAATTCCTGTTAACAAAGGCTTAAGCCATGCCTCCTCCAAGGGGGAAGGTGGGCGGGAAGGTACCTGCTGCAAGAGCTGTTCTCGAAGATCTACTATTACGGTAAGTTCTTACGTAACTGTACTATCTTACTTCGAGACAGAGGTCTTGCAGCAGGTTACACCATTAGGACTGATTCCCAAGCAATAGTGCTTGCAAACACTCTGGGAGGAGGAAATAAGAAAGAACGTTCCAGGTCCTGAATCTAGGACAGGAGACCCTGTAGCACTGCCAGGCCGAAGCCTGCTCTTCGCCATGAAGCGATGTCCAGGCTATAATGCCTGATAAAGGTATGAACAGAGCTCCAAGTGGCTGCAGCACAAATGGCAGAAGTGGAGATGTTTGATGCTGCAAAGATGTGGCCATGCCTAGTGGAATGACCCGTACTGCTCCTGGTAGGGCTTTCGTTTGATATCATAATAAAGAGATGCACTGGACAAGCCAGCGAGACAGGGACTGTCTGGATACTAGTTGGCCCTTCACCCTTCGGTAAAGAGACAAAGCTGCTCTGGCGCGAAGTGCTTAGTTCTGCTCAGGTAGTACCTCAAGCCATGTGAACATCCAGGGTGTGAAGCAGCGCCTCTCCTCTGTTAGAGTAATTAGGAAAGTAGACCAGCAGGTCAATATCCTGGTTGAGGTAGTGTGGAAACCACCTTAGGCAAGAATTTAGGATTCGTCCTCAGGGATACTCTGTCCCGGTGGAAAATTAAATAGGGCTCTTTGCACATGAGAGCCTGAAGCTCAGAAACTCTTCTTGCTGATGTAACAGCAACCAAAAATAATGTTTTCCACAACAGAAAACGCAGCTCGCAATCCGCGGCAGGTTCAAAGGGGGGGGAGCGTGAGTTGTTCCAGGACAAAGAGCAAGTCCCAAGGAGGCACTGGGTCCTTAATGGGTGGCCTAAGGTGTAACACCCCTCTTAAGAATTCTCGACAGGCATCTAATTGTGCCACTGTGCGCGGTCCCATTGGGAGGTGATAAGCTGAAATGGCACAGAGGTGCACTTTAGTCGAGGAGTAGGCGAGACCTGAACGGAAAAGGGAGAGCAGGTACTCTAACACCACTTTCACCGGACAACCTAGAGAGGAAAGGCCGCGTGCTTGCGACCAAAGACAGAAACGGCGCCATTTCATGGCATACGTCGCATGCGTTGCCGGCTTTCTGGCTGCAGAAAGGACTTCCGCAACCTCTTGCGAGACCCCGTGACGCAAGATGGCTATATCTCTAGGAGCCATGCGGGCAGGTTCAGTGAGCGTAAGTCCGGGTGGACCAGTGAACCCTTCTCCTGAGACAAGAGGTGGGAGCTGAATGGCAACGGGAGTGGAGGTTCCCGGGACAGCTGAATTAGCAAAGGGAACCAGATCTGCCTGGGCCAGAATGGGGCCACCAAGATCATAGTCGCATGCTCCCTTCGCAGTTTGAGAAGAACTCTCTGGATCAACGGGAAGGGAGGGAAAGCGTAGAGGAATCTGTCTTGCCAGAAAACACCAGGCCCTGGATCTAGCGAGCAAAAATTGGGCAGTTTTACGTTGGATGGGGAAGCGAACAAGTCCAATTCTGAAGTTCCCCATCGCAGAAACAGATCCTCTGCTACCTCCTGAAGAAATTCCCACTCGTGGACTCTAGCCTGGGAACGACTCAGGCCATCTGCGATTGTGTTGTCCACACCGGGAACATGTACTGTGATCAGGTTTGCGCCGTGTTGGATTACCCAATCCCACACCCTCATGGCCTCCCTGCAAAGGGGGTAAGAGTGTGCGCCTCCTTGTTTGTTGAGGTAATACATCACCGCCGTGTTGTCTGTCTGAAGCAGGAGAGTACTCAGCGGGATTTCTGACTGAAAGGCCTGCAGGGCATAAAGGACCACCCTCATCTCTAGGACGTTGATATGGAGGTGGGCCTCCAGAGGGGTCCACGTACCCTGGGACTTCACCCCATCCAGGTGTGCTCCCCATCCTAGGCCTGAGGCGTCTGTGGTGAGGATTACCTCCGGGGACGGCGCTATGAACGGGACGCCCATAGAGAGTGTCCCTGGGTCTAGCCACCACTGCCAGTCTCGAATCGCGGTATTCGTGATTCTGACCGGATGCTGCATGTGGTCTTGCCTTTGGTCCCATTGCACCTTGAGCATCCACTGAGTTACCCGCATGTGGAGCCTTGCGAAAGGGACAGTAGGAATGGCCGCAGCCATTTGTCCGAGCAAGCGAAGGACCGACCTGGCTGGGGCGGTCTTGTTCGACGAAAGCTCCCTGATGAGGGATCTGATGCGTTCCGCTCTGTCGTCTGGAAGAAATGCTCTTCCCTGAACGGTGACCAGTACTGCACCTATGAACTGCAGTTTCTGCGACGGTACCAGGAGAGACTTCTTGTGGTTGATTAGGATACCCAGAGATCAAAACAGGTCCTGAGTGCTCTGGATCGTCCGTAACAACGCCTCTCTGGAGGCGGCCAAGAGAAGCCAATCGTCCAGGTACGGGAACACATAGTGGCCCTGTCTCCTTAGAGACGCTGCCACGACTGCCATGCATTTGGTAAAGACCCTGGGTGCCGATGACAGCCCGAATGGAAGGGCTCGGAACTGAAGATGATGGCCGAGAAACTCGAAGCGCAGGAACCTCTTGTGCACTTGAGCTATAGGGATGTGCAGGTAAGCATCCTGCATACTTAGAGAAGCTAAAAAAGCGTCTTGCTTCAGCATGGTAATAAGACCCAGAAGAGTTACCATGCGGAATCTTTTGTAGGCGACCGACAAATTGAGGTTGCTGAAATCCAGAATCGGACGGAGGTCCCCTGTTTTCTTTGGAACCAGGTAAAAGTGGGAATAGTATCCGTGTCCTCTCTGGTTCTCTGGGACGTACTCTATCGCTCCCTTTTGCAGGAGCGCGAGCACCTTTTGCCTGATCAATGACTTGTGCTGACCCGGGTACTGGGAGAGCAACGGAGGCCTCGAGGGTGGCTTTTCCGCGAATTCTATAAAGTGGCCTCTTCTGACCAACTGTAGAACCCACCTGTCGGTGCTTATAGTCTGCCATCCCGGCAGGAAATTCGCAATGCGACCCCCGACCATGACGTCCCGTTGATCCTGAGGGGCAGGGGCCGGGAAGGAGTCAGGCTGTGGCGGCTGAGGGTCCCGCTGGCTGGACCGGCTTAGGAATGCGCTGGCTCATACCTGCGGGTTGTTTTCCCTGGGCTCTGCGAAAACCGGAGTCCCTCTGCTGTGGAACGAGGCGGGACTGTTGTCTCTGCATCCGTCCACGAAATCGGCTTTGGTTCCTACGAAAGGAACTAAGCTTGGGTCGGTACATGGCCTGAACCGACCTCACCGCCTTCCCAGCCTCTTGGAGTTTGGTAATTATCTTCTCTGAGGGTTTACCAAACAAAACTTCTCCCTCGAATGGGGCGTCCATGATGTTTTTCTGGATGTCCGGTGTAAAACCGGAGACACGGAGCCAAGAGTGCCTCCGGAGGCATATGCCTGAAGCTGCTGCTCGGGCGAGGAGTCCATGGTCGTACACAGCTCATAGCACCCGGGTTCCCACGTCCGAACCCGTACGGAGGAGCTGTAACATCTCCTCCTTCTGCTCACCTTCCGGCAATTTCTCAGCCGCATCCAGACCCTGCTCCTACAGGGCATTTTGGAACTGCACCATGTGGGTCAAATAATTCAGGGATCTGATGGCGCAGGTAGCGGAAGCATATGTGCGCCTACCCATGGAGTCCAGCTGCTTGGACTCTGGGTCCGCTGGCAGGGTGCTCACGTGTTGCGGTCTCTGGGACTGGTCATGAGAGGCTGTTATGACCAGAGAGTCGGCCTGAGGATGCTGGGTCAAGTACTGGTCTTCTCTTGGAGCCTTGTACAGTGGTCAGCTTTCTTGGCATCGCGGGGCGAATGTGGACACTTCCACGCTGCCTTGGTGGCGATCCACAAAGTGTCTACCAAGGTGGCACCACCACAGGCTTAGGGTCCTTCTGCCGAAGATACTACGAGCGCAGCCTTGGGGTCTAACTCTTCCGCATCCCATCCCATGTTCTCCTGGATGTGTCTCATGATATCCGAGAACGAAGGGTCATCCGGAGGAGACTTTGGCAGCTCACGTGGGTCCGGAGAAGGGATGGAGAGGGGAGATGGGGATCTGGATGTAGAAAACTCTGATCCCGTGTTCTCTGTCGAAGGCGAACGGCGGCGTCTTCTGGGTCTCTTGGGACTGGGTAACCTAGAAGAGGATCTGGACGGAGGTCTCCTTTTATCAAGTCTCCCCCTTGGAGGGGTCCTGGGCTCCCGGGAAGGAGGTAACCAGCCTGCAGACCCAGACAGGGACAGGGGCGCAGGAACCGGAGGAGCAACCGGTGGAGGAGGAGGAGGAAGCGGAGTGGGGACCATATCCTTTTTGATGGCATCCCACCAGTAAGTGAAAAGTTCCTTCACCTCTGTAAAGGAAAGGCCCGACGATGGTCCGGGCGCCGGTGGATGGTCGTCGGGGCCTGGCGTCGGCTCCAAAGGGGGCTCAGGTTGCGGCAAGGGTTCCCTGGGAGTCTCAACAGGACCGGGGTCGCCCGTCTGGTCCTCGGGCTAGGTTAACTCCTCCTCAGTGATGGTCTCCTGACCGACATCGGTCGGAGGCGTCGGGGACCTCTTCTCGACTGGAGCAGGCGCCGGTCCCCCTACCGGCATCCGGTGATGAGTAGGCCTGGCGGCAACTGACCTTCAGGAATGACGGCTCTGGGGACCTGTGGCGAGAGGCTGACGTCAGTGAGGAAAGAACTGTAATCGAAGGGACCGCCCCTTATGTACTACGCCTGACGCCGGAGGGGATGTCGGGATGTCCCCGCTGATGATAGCTAGCTAGAATTTTTCTGTGGGGTCCTGACGCCTGCCGGCTTCAGTCCTAATGGTGTAACCTGCTGCAAGAGCTATGTCTCGAAGTAAGATCACTGATGCCTCCCTTTGCTTTTCAGCAGGAGGGGCAGTGATGTGTTTTTATTTTTAGCAGGCCCTGAATCAGTAACCTGCTGTGAATATCTTTTTTTGTTTTGCTTGGTTATTATTATTTTATTCAGACTTATTTTTTATAGGGTCCTTGGAGGACCTGTCTTTAGACTTTTGATGAGAGGAGGACCCCTCTTCTAAATTTTTAATAGAGGCAGAGTCAGACTGAGAAGCCATTCTTTTCAGCCTAAAGGCTAAATTCATGATGAATAGAGCAATAAAAAGTAAGCTCTCAGACAGAAACAGTGACTGGCCCCAAAATATAAAATGAGAATTGTGGCAGTCTGCAATTTTAAAGACTTTTATTAATTTGGAATGAAAAAGGGCAGTCTTATGTGTGGGTCTATCTGACCTGCCAATTTGTTAGTGGACCCAGAAAAGTTTGTTCCCAACAAAAACATCAGAAGGCTCCCAGTACAGTGGAAGCACTGAAAATGTCTCCCAGTTGAGGTAAAATAAGGAAAAGTGGTTCAAAATCATGGAACCAGCTTAAAAATAAGTATACATGGAAAAAAAAACTAGTGTTTACATATAACATCTGCAGAATTTTTACCTCAGGGCGATATTTTTTTAGTCAGAAAAAAAGTGTGGGAACGTGGAAAAAAAGCGTAGCTTTTTCTGCAGATTACAGGAACCAAGAATCCATGAAAAACACATAAAATGCACTAAAAACTTACTAACACCACTCTAAAAGCAACACAAACAAAGAAAATGACTGAAAATATGAAACAAAAAACGAAATACGTACTTACCGTAATTATTGATCTTCTTGGACAGTCTCCATCACTCATTCACACAAGTGGGATAGCGCCAGAGGAGCTAGGACCAAGCGGGAGCCTAAAGTTTTCAGAAGGGTCGGCACCGAGAGAGGACCACGCATGTGCGGCACTGCGAGACTAGCTCGCGCCTGTGTAGGCTATCTCGGCATCGACCCTCTAACCGCCTCAGTACCTTTTCGACCGAGGAGGTGCAGTGTAACTAATGAGAATAACTCATCCTGAGTTTCTGGGCCTGAGAGGGCCAGATGGCCTTTGCAAGAAAGGCCAAAGAATAATGTCCTCAAAGTCTGAATCACTGGACCATGAAGACCAGGAAAGAAAACAAGTGAACCCAGGGGATGGTGGGTGGGCGTGTGAATGAGTGATGGAGACTGTCCAAGAAGATCAATAATTACAGTAAGTACGTAATTTCCATATCTTCCTGGACTAAGTCTCCATCACTCATTCACACTAGTGGGAGAGTACCAAGCTAAAACCAACAACCCTGAGTAGGGCGGTAGGAGATAGGGTTCCTCAGAAAGGACAGCCAAGTACTGTCCTGTTAATAAAAAGAGCTGTCTTGTAAGAGCATCTAGAACATAGTGCCTACAAGATAAGCGCTCGAGTTGTAGCTCGTCACCTTGCCGATGACTGCAATGGGCACAAAATGAAAGTCTGCCAGGCAGCCGCAACCACTCTAGGAGAGCGGCAAGAACCTGGCCTCACAATTTGATCTAGGACCAAAATTAATAGTGTCAAAGACATGTACTAATATAACGTAAAAGGGACCTGAGGAACTGAAAGAGTCAGAGGTAAAGTCTACAGGTCCAGAAGCACTTGAACCCCTTACTTGGTGAGCAAGGGGGTCCAGGTGGGGTTAGCCCATCAAGGAGAATGGTCTCCACTTAGTCACAGCATCTTCCTGATGGAAGGCCAAGCACGACTTAGAAGCCTCTCGTGGTGGTCTAGTAAAACCAGATCCTACCCACTGCATATTCCAAGAGGAATAATCCTGCCCCTGTGTGTACAACTGTAGCAGCAGTCTCTGAACTCAGGGAAGAAAGGAAAAAGGTGTACAGGAGGACATGTCCACTGCGGAAAAAAACATTTCCACAGGAAAAAAACAGGGGCTGGATTTCTAAGGTCAATAGAGGAAGATGTGCGTCAAGGAGGGACGCAGCAGGACCAAGTTAGGGCTAACCCATTTGTTGAAGTGACTGAAAGAGGCAGTGACTCAATGCGGTGAGGCACTACCCACTCTGGCTTTCCTGAAAGGAGTAGGAAAGGATTCTAGTTTGTTTGCTGAAAAAGAAACATCACCACTCCCTCTCGCACTTGAAGACGATAGCTTCGTGAGCGACTGGCATGGACCAGAGAGCAGGAACCGAAGGTGTGAATATTTGAGAAGCTTCCTCAGAAAAAGGGACCTACTTGACCATCCGTCAAGAAGGAGAAAATTGCCTGTTAAATTAAGCAAGCAAGGAAGCAGGAACCTGAGTTCCGACTTGATGGAGAGTCGCTTCTGCTGCTGTAAGGCTCTGTTCAAGAGAAGAAAGCCTGATAAAAAGAAAAGGAATTAACAGACTGGGCAGTCACCTAGGTCTAGGAAATGTCTCTGAATGAGAGAAATCTCTCAGAGAAAGAGATGACCCATATCACTGCCGGATCGGACTACCCATAGGAGAAGAAGAAATCAGGTACTCTTTACCGTATCCCGGAGATGAGCGCCTCAGGGGCTGAGGAGGAATCTGACCAGATCAAAAAAAAAGGGGGGGGTGGTACCGGGTAATTTCGGCTAGGCCCTGTGCTGTGATAAAAACTATATTGATTTATATATATATATTTTTTAGTCTGCTATTTTGAGGATTATCTTGATACAAAAAGACGAAGATGTTCTCCATCTGAGTGCGGAAAGAGCCTGAGTGTCCATACTGAAATCATGATCGGACTAACAATCACAGCTGGAGAGAAGTTAACCACCTGTGCTGAAGAAGCCACCGAAGGGTCAATATCACAAGGGGGCTATATACCCCTATCAAAGGAGCGGAAGAGTCAGAGCGGCTCCCGACCATTAAATTAAAATGCTCCACAGAGTAAAACTGTCTTGACGATTGAAAAAGTCTAGACACAGAAAAGTATGGTCCATGGACGCAGTATGAAATACTATAGTGAACACCATTAGTAAGGAACTACTTAAAGGATATTCCATCACGGACTCTGATGATAGAGAGGACGTGCCTTCCAGTATATAAAATGAGCCGTCCACTGTGTTACTGACCAGAAGGACAGGGAAAGACCCATCTAGATGCACTTCTACCCCAGAAGGACTTCCAAGAGGAGTCTAGGTCAGAACCACTAGAGACACTGCCATCAGGAAGGATGTTGAGGAGCTTGGTACCACATAGGGAGCGGAGAAAAGTGCTGAGCAGAATGAGATTCTGCTGGCAGAACGGTACAGCAGAGTTCCGCAGCAGACAAACGCTGGATAACACAAGATCCCACATAGACCACCACTCACTAAAATGTGGAAAAAATAATCTGCAGAACAGAAGTTCATTCTGCGGTAAACATCCCACCACAAGTTCTGTGGAAAGGAGTCCGAAAGGAAAAATGTGCCACTAATTCTGTCATACAGCACCCACTAACACCCGTGTGGCATCATTACTACTCGTGGCACAGGAGGGCACCAAGCAGTGCCTATGCCAACCTGGGCAATACCCAAGGGCAGCCACGACAGTATCCGCAGGTACTCCTGGCACCCATGTAGCAATGGCACTCGAGGGCACCTCCGACGCCCATGGCACCGATGGCACAATGGCACCCATGGCAAGAAAGGCACCCGAAGGCACCAGTGGCACCCATGGAACCTGAGAGCACCAGTGGCATCCATGGGCACCTGTGGTGCCACCTACGGCACCCACAGGTGTCACCTCCGGTATCCAAGGCACCAGTGGCACCCATGGCACCTGAAGCATCCATGGAACCCATGGGCGCTCACAGCGTCACCCGCGGCAACTACGGGTGCTCCCGGCGCCACCCCTGGCATCCATGGCACACACGGGTGCAAGGCGCAGCCCGCGGGTGCACGGCACCACTGATGGCGCCGACAACCAGTGGCAGCAAAGAGAGCACCAACAGCGCCGCACAGAGTGATGGTGCCGACCCATGGCGCCAACCAAGGCACTGAGCCATGGTGCTGACCAAGGCACCGAGCCATGGCACCGAACCACAGCGCCGACCAAGGCCCCGATGCTCGGCGCCGACCAAGGCACCCAGCTATGGCTCCGAGGCAAGGTGCCGACCAGACACCGAGACATGGCGCCGACCAAGGCAGTGAGCCACAGCACTGAAGGAAAATGCCAATGGAAATCCTGAGAAGGGGAGAAAGAAAAAGGTGGTGCCCGTGTTGGCCACTGCATGGAAAAGTGAGAGGGGGGTAGGCACGATGGGTCGACACGATGGCAAAGGCACCCAGAGGACATCTCGCCATACGTGATCCGATTGACCCGGCTCCGGTCCAACGGCTCCGAGGCCTAGAGGTCCCGAAATCAGGAACAGAGCCAGAAAACTGGAAAGTCGAACCCCCTGCTCCATAGGAGCGACCCAGAGGTGAAACTGCCCACCGGAGCTTCAGCAAGGACAGAGATGGAGCTTGGAGTCGAGAAAGCAGCCGTTAGGAGCGGGGCCAAGAGGAACCCACCAAAGATGGTATGGGCCCATCGCCCCTCCCGACGAACATTCCTCGTGCAGACGCCGCAACCTGCTTGGCCTCCATGGCACAATTCTTCCCAGAACGAGAAGAGGAGCTCGAGGTCAAGCGGAGCCGGATCACCGGAACCATTAGATTTGTGTTCAGAGGACTGTCCTCCCCTGAGCACAGACTGTCCACAGTCAGACACCCCCGTTAATTAAGGGCAGCGGACCGGACACAGCCCCTCTGCCATAAAAACTTTCAAGCGAAGTCCTCCTACTGTCACCGCTACCGTCTAAGGACGACTCGCTGATGGCAGGAAAGAATTTCTTTTTTTTCCTTTTCATAATCTTCTTCTTGTTCATAAAATAATAAATTACTACTTTAAAATATTAAAACATTAAGAGCTGTTGTCGTATAGACGAAAACTTCGACTCCGGCTGATGAGCGACGTCGACATCCAAATGCACTCGACGGCAGGAGAAAAGGAACTGAGGCGGTTGGAGGGTCGATGCTTCAGCAAGGACAGAGATGGAGCTTGGAGTCGAGAAAGTAGCCGTTAGGAGCGGGGCCAAGAGGAACCCACCAAAGATGGAATGGGCCCATCGCCCCTCCCAACGAACATTCCTCGTGCAGACATACCAACTGGCAACCTCAAGCGGCACCAATTCTTCCCAGAATGAGGAAGAGGAGCTCGAGGTCAAGCGGAGCCGGATCACTGGAACCGTTAGATTTGTGCCTCAGAGGACTGTCCTCCCCCCGAGCACAGGACTGTCCACAGTCAGACACTCCCCCCCCCCGTTAATTAAGGGCGGCGGACCGGACACAGCTCCTCTGCCATAAAAACTTTCAAACGAAGTCCTCCTACTGTCACCGCTACTATCTAAGGACGACTCCGTTGATGGCAGGAAAGAATTTCTTTTTCTTCTTTTTCATAATCTTCTTCTTGTTCATAAAATAATAAATTACTACTTTAAAATATTAAAACATTAAGAGCTGTTGTCGTATAGACGAAAACTTCGACTCCGGCTGATGAGTGACGTCGACATCCAAATGCACTCGACGGCGGGAGAAAAGGAACTGAGGCGGTTGGAGGGTCGATGCTGAGATTGCCTACACAGGCGCGAGCTAGTCTCGTGGTACCGCGCATGCATGGTCCTCTCTCAGCGCCGACCCTTCTGAAAACTTTAGGCTCCCCCTTGGCCCTAGCACCTCTGGCGCTATCCCACTAGTGTGAATGAGTGATGGAGAATTAGTCCAGGAAGATCTACTTCAAGCAAAAGTCTGAAGAGAAATCTCCAGGGCAGACTTATCCAGTTAGTGGAGAAATTAATC
Organism: Neoceratodus forsteri; assembly: GCA_016271365.2. NCBI lineage: Eukaryota > Metazoa > Chordata > Ceratodontiformes > Ceratodontidae > Neoceratodus > Neoceratodus forsteri. The sequence continues at coordinate 734,122,723 of CM057450.1, forward strand.
TGACTGGAAATACAGTAGCAGCTACAGGCAGCACTCTTACTACAACCTAACTGGCTAATTCCCTGGCATCATTACCATAACTTATTATCATCATTAGCATGACCTAGTTAGGCTTCCTTGTTACACAGAACTCCTCACAGAGTCTCCCTGCCAACAATACTGCCTTGTGTGAAGCTTGCAAACCTAGCGAGGTATGGAAAATTTCCTGGCCAACATCTGGTGAAGGAGCCGAAACAGAAATACAGGTTACTCACCTGTAACAGGAGTTCTAGGAATGGTATATGTTGTTCATCCACACTGCCTGGCAGGTTCCTTGCCTCTTTAAATCTTGCCGGAAGGTCTTCAAGCTGGCTCCTCCCACCCACCTGGGTGGTAAAACCTTTGGCTCCGCCCCATGACGCCAGATCTAGCCCGCTGGAAGCCAGGTTGCGCGTCGAAGTTGGGGAGGTTGGGTGGGTTGTGTGGATGAACAACAAATACCACTCCTAGAACTCCTGTTACAGGTGAGTAACCTGTATTTCTACGGATGTGGATATGTTGTTCAATCCACACTGTCTGGCAGACTCCTAGCAGTTCTCTGGGAGGAGGGAGGCAAGGTGCGCAACCCCTACTTAGGGAATAAGGACTGGAGAACCGAGGTCCCAAAACCAGCATCCCGGTGTGACTCAAGGTCAATGTGGTAATGGGAAATAAAGGTGTGTGCTGACTTCCAGGTAGCAGCCCTGCAGATTTCCTGGATAGGGATGTCCCTAGAAGCAGCCACCAAAGCAGCGGTATGGCGGGTAGAATAAGCTCTTGTCCCTTTGGGAGGCTCCATGCCTGCCAACCTATAGCAGAGATCTATGCAGCAGGTGACCCACCTGCTTATCGTCCACTTGGCTGCAGGTCTGCTAGGTGCTGCTTCAGCATAGGTGACAAACAGCAGGTCGAACCTGTCCCCAAACTTCAGCCATCCGCTCCTTATAATAAGCAAGTGCTCTTCTAGGGTCCAGAGTATGGAGCCTGTATTCGGCCTCTGAGGTGTGACTGGGATAGATCACCGGCAGAGTCAACACCTGCTTAAGGTGAAACTCCAACACCACCTTCAGAAGAAATTTTGGGTGGGGGCGCAGGACAGCCTTGTCCCTGTGGAAGACCAGATAAGGAGACTCGATGGAAAGCACCTGGAGCTCTCCCACCCTTCTGGCTGACGTAATAGCCACCAAGAAGGTGGTCTTCCACGACAGGTCGGAGATATCGCACCTATGCATCGGATCAAATGGCTTGCCCATGAGCTTAGCCAATACCAGCAGTAGATCCCACAGAGGTGGAGGTTCTTGCACTGGAGGGGATATGTGATAAAGGCCTTTGGAAAAGCACCTGATCACCTCCTCCTGCGCCACTGACTGCTTGCCGGCCCGCACCCAGTAAGCAGAGGTGGCTGCCAGGTGCACCTTAAGGGTCACTGACCGAAGCCCTAGCTGAGAAAGGGACCACAGGTAGTCCAGGATGCTAGCCAAGGAAAAGGAAGTAGGGTCCAACCCCTTGTCCTGACACCAAATGGAGAATCTCTTCCATGTGAAGGCATGGCATTTTCTGGTCGACTCCTTATGGGACACCTCAACGACGCTGAGGACCTCGTCGGAAAGACCCAAGGCCTGGAACTCTAGCCGCTCAGGAACCATGCCATCAGGTGCAGGGATTGAAGGTCCGGATGGAGAACCTTCCCCTTGTTGACTAAGATCAGGTCCGGGCGAGCTGGAAGCCATCTCGGGAGCCTGGAGCTGAGACTGAGTAGATCTGGGTACCACAACTGGCGGGGCCAGTCTGGGGTTACCAGAATCACCTGCATCTTGTCCCTCTTTGTCTTGAGAAGCACCTTCTGGATCAAGGGAAATGGAGGGAAGGCATAGAAGAGGCCCAGGGTCCACAGCCTCGAGAAGGCATCCCCCTGCAGCGAGCCCTACTTGGGGGGCATGAAACAGCCTCAGCTTCGCATTCTCCCTGGAGGCGAACAGGTCCACCTGAGGGGTGCCCCAATGGGAGAACAAATCGTGTACTACGTCTGGCAGGAGAGACCACTCGTGAGATGCAGCGCCTATCCGGCTGAGGGCATCGGCCAGACTGTTGGAGGCTCCTGCCACATGGATGGCTAGGAGATCTGCCTCCAGGCTGATCACGAGGGACCAAGTGCGGAGAGCCTCCTTGCACAGAGGCAAGGAGTGCATCCTGCCCTGTCGGTTGAGGCAGTACATGGTCGTGGTGTTGTCCATCTGGACCTGAACCACTTGACCCCGTACAAACGGAGTGAAGGCGGTGAGGGCTAAAGGCACCGCTCGGAGCTCCAGCAGGTTGATGTGGCATCGAGACTCCTGAGGGGACCAGAGGCCATGGGCCCTGAGCTCCCCCAGATGGACACCCCAACCCATCAGAGAAGTGTCGGTCGTCAGAGTGACCGTCGGCTTGGGGGGGACAAACAGGATACCCTCCTGCAGATGAGCTGGAACGAGCCACCACTGTAGGCCATTCTACATCTTCTGGGTCACCGTCACAGCCTGATCCAGAGGACCGGAGCGCTGTGACCATTGGCGGGCCAGCCCCCACTGCAGGGGACGCATATGCCAGCAGGCCCAATGGACCACACTGGTGCAGGCCGCCATGAGGCCCACAAGGTGCAGGAAGTCCCGGACAGGGTGCAACTGCCCAACCAGAAATGACTGGGCAAAGGAGGAAAGGACCTTGGCCCTGTCCACTGGAAGCCGAGGTCTGGCTCGAAGAGAGTCAAGCTCTGGCCCGATGAACTGAATCACCTGCGATGGCACGAGTTCCAACTTGGCCTCGTTGATGAGGAGGCCAATCTGAGAGCAGACCTCGAGGGCCACATCCCTGGACCGCTCCACCTCCAACCTGCAGGGGGCTGCAATCAGCCAGTCGTCCAGGTAAGGGTACACCCAGACCCCTCGCTGCTTTAGGAACTTGTTCAGGTCGTGCAGGTCGAGAATGGGGCACCAGCCCCCCCGTCCATTTTGGGACCAGGAAGTACCTGGACACAAACCCTGGGTCTGGAGGAGGATCCACCACCTCACTGATCACCTCCTTATGGAAGAGCAGAGCAATGTCAGCTCGATGAGCCGACAGAGAGGCGGCGGAACCCGTTGGCCCCTGTGGGGTGATGGCTCAATAGGGAGGGAACTGCTTGAATTCCAAAGGCAGATGCCTGCCTACCACTTCTAGCAGCCAGCGGTCCATGGTGATAGCGGACCAGGCGGATAAGAAATGGTGGAGCCATCCCCCATGGGGGGAACCCGGGGAGGAGTGACGAGGTTCGGGGCGACACCCCTCAACCCGTCACTGGGCAGGCTTGGAGGAAAAGCCCAGTGAGGGACCTCCTGGACCCTTGCCTCCAGGCTTCCTACTGAGAAAGCAGCAGACTTGGCCTTAGGGCGCAAAGTGCATGCCTGCTGGTCCTGGTGCTGGTGGGCCAGATGTGCCGCAAGGGCGGAAAGGTGAAAGGGCTTACACTGCTGCTGGCAGCCTTTGTCCTTCTGGGCAGACGTGACCGAGTCCAAGGTGGCACTGGACTTCTCGATCCACTGGAGATGGCCTTCCATCCCCAGCCCAAAAAAGTCGATGCCCAGGAAGGGAATGTCTGCCAGCTTGTGCTCGGTGTCCACCGTGAAGGTGCAGATCTGCAGCCACGCTCTGCGGCGCATGGCTACTGCTCTCACGACTGATCGGGCACAAGAATCACCTATGTCCAACGAAGTTTGGAGCTGCTGTTTTGCCACCGCCCTTCCCTGATCCCGGACCTGCTTGACCGTCGTCTGAAGGTCAGCCGGGAGATGAGGAATCACCTCATCCAGGGAACCCATAAGGGCGTGAGAAATGTGCCATCAAAATGGCAGAGCTAGCCTGACGAAGGCCTAGGGAGGAAGCAGTGTAAACCTTCCGCCCCGCGTAATCCAGCTTTTTGGATTCCTTATCGGGCGGTTTGTCCACGTCCAGAGCGTTTCTGGAGTGCCGGAAAACGCTAACAGTCACTAATCCCTCTGCAGAGGGGTGCTCCGAGAAACGGGAGAGTGAACCAGTGGGGACTGCGTAATTTCGAGCCATCCTGGCCGAAGGCGCGGGACAAGATGGTGGCTGCTGCCACAACTCCAGGGCCAGGCCAGTAGCTTCGGCTACAAGAAAGGCTTCCATAGGGGAATCTCCTCGGTTCAGCATCTCCGTGAGGGGATACCTGGCCCGTTTTGAAATGGGTTCGAGCTGCATCCCAGTGGACTCTGAGATGAGCCGAAGCAAACCTAAAAATGAGAATGGGCTCTTGTCCACCGACTGGCCCCCGCAGACTCCAGGTCAAGCGGCCTGGAGAACAGGGAGGAGTCATCGTCAGAGTCCGAGGAGTCTGCAAACAGCTGCCGGATGCCTGAGCCACCCTCCACCTGTCGAGGTCGATCGGGAGTGAGGGTGACCAACAACCTGTGGGGCAAGCCCTGACCCCGACCAAGAATCCTCGGTCGGGGCCCCATTCTTCGGTTGTGGAGGCGGAGGTTCCACCACAATGGACGGAGCAACCAGCTTCCGCCAAACAACCGGTGCCGGGGTTGGCTCCTCGACCACTCCGCGGGGTTGTTTCGGCCGCCCTGGTGACAGACACTTAATGGCCGGAGAAGGCGACAGAGTCGGCTTATTCCCGGACAGTAAGAGCTGCTGTCACATAAACTCCTCGTAGCGCCGACGCAACTTGCGCTGGAGCCTATCCTCCGAAGAGGATGACGAGGATGAGCGGCAACGCTGCTTTCCATGGTGCCGAGACCGAGACCGCCGAAGATGGCAGGACCGGCAGGACCACCAAACAGTGTGGTTCACAATAAACACAGCCATAGAGTCAAGTCATACAAAAACAAGAGTACTGGACTTTAGGAAGGCTGACTTTGGGAAAATGAGAGAGTGCCTTAGAAAAGCACTAGCAAATGGGCAAGAAGGAGGGGTGGAGGAACAATGGGGAATAATCAAAACAGCCATCGCAGAGGCAACAAACCTTTGTGTGAAACAAATCAATAAAACAAAACGAAGGAAAAAAACACTATGATTCTCAAAAGAGGTGGCAGGGATGGTTAAGGAGAAAGGAACAGCATTCAGGAAATAAAAGGAAACATAAAAGGAGCAGGACACAGAACTTTATCAGTTAAAGCAGAAGGAGGCAGGGAAGGCAGTCAGAATAGCAAAGGCACAAACTGAGGAAAAGATAATCAACTCTGTTAAGAAGGGGGATAAAACTTTTTATAGGTACATTAGGGAGCGAAGAAAGACCAAGGGAGGACTACAGAGACATAATAAAGGGGATGGAATGTGGGCAGAGGGTGACAGTGAAAAAGCAGGGCTACTGAAGGAATATTTCTGCTCAGTATTCACAACAGATGAGGAGGGGGAGGTGCCTAAACCAAACAAGGGAGAAACTCTGAATGGGGGGTCAATACCAGTCCATTCACAGAAAAAATGGTTTTGAAATAACTCTTTGAAACTGAGGGTGGACAAAGCAATGGGGCCTGATGGTATTCACCCAAGAATACTAAAAGACCTAAAGGTAGAACTAGTAACACCACTGACTACTCTCTTTAACAAATCATGGGAGGATGGAGTGGTACCTGAGGACTGTAGGAGGGTGGATGGGATTCCCCATTCACAAAAGTGGGAGCAAGACAGAGGCAGGAAACTACAGACCTGTCAGTTTGACTTCAGTGGTAGGGAAAATGGAATCACTTCTGAAGGAAAGAACTGTTGACTACCTAGAGGCCAGTGGGGCACCGGACCCAAGGCAGCATGGATTCACAGTGGGAAGGTCATGTCAGACAAATCTAATTGATTTCTTTGACTGGGTGACCAAAGCAGTAGACCAGGGAAGGGCTGTGGACATGGCCTACCTAGACTTTAGCAAGGCATTTGACACAGTCCCAAACAAAAGATTAATTAACAAATTAGTCAGCCTGGGAGTAGGTCCCAGGGTGGTAGCCTGGGTAAAACACTGGTTGGACAACAGGACACAGTGGGTAATAGTAAATGGAGTTCACAGTGAAGAAATACAGGTTACTCACCTGTAACAGGAGTTCTAGGAATGGTATATGTTGTTCATCCACACTTATTGGCAGGTTCCTTGCCGCTTTAAATCTTGCCGGAAGGTCTTCAAGCTAGCTCCTCCCACCCACCCAGGTGGTAAAACTCTCGGCTCCGCTTGTAGCGCCAGATCTGGCCCGCTGGAAGCTCAGGTTGTCGTCGAGCCGGGAGGTCGGAGAGTTCGTAGTGGATGAACAACATATACCATTCCTAGAACTCCTGTTACAGGTGAGTAACCTGTATTTCTAGGGACATGGATATGTTGTTCATCCACACTTATTGGCAGACTCCTAGCAGTTCTCCGGGAGGAGGAGGCAAAGGACACACCCCTAATACTTACTTGGGGAACAAAGACTGGAGAACCGAGGCCCCAAAACCAGCATCCCGCGTGACTCAAGGTCGATGTGGTAGTGGGAAATAAAGGTGTGCTGACTTCCAGGTAGCAGCCCTGCAGATCTCCTGGATAGGGACATCCTGGAAGCAGCCACCGATGCAGCAGTATGGCAGGTAGAATGAGCTCTTATCCTTCTGGGAGGCTCCATGCCCGCTAACTCATAGCAGAGATTTATGCAGGAGGTGACCCATCTGCCTATCGTCTGCTTGGCTGCAGGTCTGCCAGGTGCGGCTTCAGCGTAGGTGACAAACAGCTGGCGAACCTCTCCCCGAATTTCAGCCGTGCGCTCCTTATAATAAGCGAGCGCCCTTCTAGGGTCCAGAGTATGGAGCCTATATTCGGCCTCCGAGGTGTGATTGGGGTAGAACACCGGCAGAGTCAATACCTGATTAAGGTGAAACTCCGACACCACCTTCGGAAGGAATTTCGGGTGGGGACGTAGGACAACCTTGTCCCTGTGGAAGACCAGGTAAGGAGACTCGATGCTCAGCGCCTGGAGTTCTCCCATCCTTCTGGCTGACGTGATAGCCACCAAGAAGGCGGTTTTCCACGACAGGTGGTGGAGACCACACCTGTGCATTGGTTCGAATGGCTTGCCCATGAGCTTTGCCAGTACCAGCAGTAAATCCCACGGAGGTGGGGGTTCCCGCACTGGAGGGAAATGTGATCAAGGCCTTTGAAAAGCGCCCGACCACTTTTCCTGCGCCACTGACTGTTGACCGCCCGCCCCGGTAAGCAGAAATGGCTGCCAGGTGCACCTTAAAGTGCGATCAGCCTAAGCCCTTGACTAGATAGGGACCATAGATGAGTCCAAAATGCTCGCCACAGGACACGAGAAGGGGTCCAACCCTTTTTCCCGACACCAAATGGAGAACCTCTTCCATTTGAAGGCATAGCATTTTCTGGTCGACTCCTTACGGGACGCCTCAACGACGTTGAGGACCTCGTCGGAAAGACCCAAGGCCTGGAACTCTAGCCGCTCAGGAACCAGGCCGTCAGGTGCAGGGATTGAAGGTCCGGATGGAACACCTTCCCCTGATTGACTGAGAGCAGGTCCGGGCGAGCTGGAAGCTGCCCTGAGTCCTGGAGCTGAGACTGAGGAGATCTGGGTACCAGAACTGGCGAGGCCAGTCTGGGGCTATCAGAATCACCTGCGCCTTGTCCCTCCTCGCTTTCAGCAGGACCCTGTGAATCAGAGGAGCGGGGAAAGGCGTAAAAGAGGCCCGGGGTCCACGGCCCGCGAAAGGCATCCCCCTGCAGCGAGCCCTGCTGAGGGGGGCGGGCATGAAACAGCCTCAGCTTCGCGTTCTCCCTGGAGGCAAACAGATCCACCAGAGGTGTGCCCCAGCGGGAGAACAGGTCTTGTACTATCTCCGGCAGGAGAGACCACTCGTGCGATGCAGCCCCTATCCGGCTCAGGGCATCGGCCAGGGTGTTGGAGCTCCTGCCACATGAATGGCCAGGAGATCCGCCTCCAGGCTGCGCACTAGTGACCAGATGCGGAGCTTCCTTGCATAGAGGCAAGGGCGCGTCCCGCGCCTGGGCGGTTTAGATAGTACATGGTCGTGGTATTGTCCGCCTGGACCGGACCACTTGACCCCGGAGAAACGGAGCAAAGGCGGTGAGAGCTAGGCGACCGCACGGAGCTCCAGCAGGTTGATATGGCATCGGGACTCCCGCGGGACCAGAGGCCGTCGCTCAGTGTTCCCAGATGGGCACCCAACCCATCAAAGGCGTCGGTCGATAGAGACCGTCGGCTCGGGCGGACAAACGGGATACCCTCCTGCAGATGGGACGGAACGGTCCACCACTGGAGAGCGTTCCACATCTCCTGGGTCGTCCACACGCGCTGGTCCAGAGGGTCGCAACGCTGTGACCACTGGCCGGCCAGACCCCACTGGAGGGGGCGCATGTGCCAGCGTGCCCAACGGACTACGCTGGTACAGGCCGCCATAAGACCCAGGAGTCGCAGGAAGTCCCGGGCAGGGCGCGATTGCCCAACCAGAAATGATTGGGCAAAGGAGGTAAGAACCTCGGCCCTGTCCGCCGGGAGCCGTGCTCTGGCTCGAAGAGAGTCGAGCTCTGCCCCGATGAAGGATATCACCTGCTTCGGCTCGAGTTCCGACTTGGCCTCGTTGACCAGGAGGCCCAGTTGAGAGCAAACCCGGAGGGCCAGATTTCTGGACCGCTCCACCTCCAACCTGGAGGGGCTGCTATCAGCCAATCGTCCAGGTAAGGTACACCGGACCCCTCGGCGCCATGGGAAAGCTGTCACCGCTGCAATGCATTTGGTGAAGACCCGGGAGCTGAAGAAGGGCCGAAGGGCATGGCCTGGAACTGAAGAGGGATCCCTCCGCTCAGGCGGAGGAATCTCTGATGAGATGGACGGATAGGGACGTGAAAGAGCGCTCCTGGAAGTCCAGAGAACAGAACCACCACCGTGTTCCAGAGATGGTATTATCTGAGCCAGAGTGACCATTCTGAAGGTTCGAGACCTTAGGAACTTGTTCAGGTCATGTAGGTCTAAGATGGGGCGCCAGCCCCCCGTCCGTTTCGGGACCAGGAAGTACCTGGACACGAACCCTGGTTCTGGTGAAGGGTCCTCTATCTCTTTTATCACCCTTTTCTGAAGGAGGAGGGCGATGTCGGCTCGATGAGCCTGTAGAGATTCTGGGGACCCCAAAGCCCCCCGCGGGGCGACGGCTCTGAAGGGTGGAGCCTGCTCGAATTCCAGAGGCAGGCCTCTTCCCACCACCTCCAAAACCCACCTGTCCGTGGTAACAGCGGACCAGGCGGAAAGGAAGTGTCGGAGCCGACCCCCACGGGGGGAACCAGGGGCGAGGTGACGGGGATGGGGGTGACACCCCTCAGCCCGTCACTTAGCAGGCTTGGAGGAAGGACCGACCTGGGGACCACCAGGGCCTTTTCCTCCTTGCTTCCTATTAGAGGAAGCCGATGGCTTGGGCTTGGAATACCAAGGTCTAGCCTGCTGGCCCTGACGCTGTTGTTGGGCCGGGCGTGTGGCGGGAGCAGAGGGACGAAAGGGCTTAGGCTGGGGCTTATGACCCTTGTCCCTCTGTGCAGACGAGACCGAATCCAAGGTGGCATTGGATTTTTCGATCCTCTGGAGGTGGCCTTCCACTCCAGGGCCGAACAGGTCTGTTCCCAGGAAAGGAACGTCCGCCAGCTTGTGCTGGGTATCCGCGGTAAAGGTGGATATTCGCAGCCACGCCCGCCGACGCATGGCCACAGCGGCCGCCACTGACCGGGCACATGAGTCTCCTATATCCAGAGCAGTCTGGAGCTGTTGTTTGCTACTGCCCTGCCCTGATCCGCACCTGCTTGACCGTAGTCTGCAGGTCAGCGGGAAGATGAGGACCGCCTCATCCAGGGAACCCAACAGGGCATGGGAGAAATGTGCCATGAGGACGGCCGAACTGGCCTGGCGAAGCCGAGAGAAGAGGCAGCATACACTTTCCTGAGTAGTCCATTTTCTTGGACTCTTTGTCGGGCGGTTTGTCCACGCCCCTGGCATTACCGCACGCGGAACACACTGTCCGTGACCAGCCCTTCAGCCGAGGGGTGTTCAGAAAACCGGACAGAGAGCCAGTAGGGACCTATACTTCCTGGCCATCCTGGCAGGCGCAGGGACAGGAAGCCGGACGCTGCCAAAGTTCCAGGGCCGCCCGACAATGGCTTCGCCACTGGAAAGGCCTCCAGGGAGAATCCTCGTCCAGAATCTCGTGAGAGGATATCTGGCCCGTTTGGATACGGGTTCAAGCTTCATCCCAGTGGATTCTGAGATGAGCCTAAGAAGTCCTAGGAAGGACGAAGGGCTATCGTCCACTGACTGCCCCCCAGAGGACTCCAAGTCAAAGCGCTTGGAGAACAGGGAGGAGTCATCCGACTCCAACGAGTTGTCGAATAGCTGCCTGGAGCCTGAGCCACCCTCCACTTGCCGAGGCTTGTCAGGCGTGAGAGTGACCGACAGCCTACGGGGAAGGCCTTGGGCCAACCGCGATCTTTCGTCGGAGCCCCAGCTGTCGGCTGAGGTGGAGGCGGTTCCACCACAATTGGTGGGGCAGCCGGAATAGGTCGGACAACTGGCCTGGAAACAGGCTCCTCGACCACTACCTGGTCCGGTGGCAACCACTTAATGGCCAGAGAAGAGGCCTGAGCCTGCTTATTGGCCAGAAAAAATTGTTGCCACATGAGGTCCTCGTATTTTCGGCGTAGCTTACGCCCAAGCCTTCCCTCCTCGGCCAAGGAGGAAGAAGAGGAAGAGCGGCGACGCCGCTTGCCGCTGGTGCCGGACCGAGACCGCCTGTGTCAACGTGGGAACGCTGACCGCTGCAAGATGTCCAAGACCGAGATCGAGAAACTCGCTAGGCCGAGGTCGGTGAGGCGGGAGCCGAGGATCGGCGATCCTCGGTTCGGTCGGCAAACCGACTGCCCTGATTCACCGGTACGGGAGAGCCGACGATATCCTCAGCCCTCACCGGGGGAACCGGGGAGGAGGGAATCTCGGCTTCTCCAGCCGACAACCCGTCTAACGGGTCAAGAAAAATCTCAACCTCGTCGGCGGGAGTCTCAGTCGAGAATTTGACCGAAGTCGATTGTCGAGGAGGGGAAGGGGATCTTTCCCGCTCCCAAGAGCGTCGACGATGAGACTTACTCTTAGACTTCTTCGACCGATGAAACGGACTCGAAGAAGTAGGACCCTCGCCTTTAGTTGAGAGGGTCAAGCAAAGCTCCTTAAAGGAAGCTGAATATGAGGTCCCGAGCGATAGAGGGACAAAGGCCGCAGAAGAGGAAGCCGCGGCCTGAGCCGCCTGCTCTTCGAAGGCGACCAACCTCTCTAGTTGTTCGACGGATCCCGCAGCCGCGGAAACCGCCAGTCGGGCCTCTTTGGATTTGACCGAGGAAATCTTCTTTCGGGACGCCCAGAAGTAAGCTGGCAGCGGTCTCGAGGGTAGACCGAGAAGGAGGAACACAGGTCGCAAGCCTGCGGGTCGTGCTCCTGGCCAAGGCAATAAACGCACGTGGAGTGTGGGTCCGTCCGAGACATCTTCTGCCCACAGGGACATCTCCGAAATCCGGGAGTCGATTTGTCCATCGCAGCCGCGAAGGAGGAAGACCGAGAAAGATATTAAAGTTTTTTTTTTTTTTTTTTAAACCGAAGGATTTTAGGCCCAAAACTTAATCGCAGAGCGTTAAGGAGGGAACCTGAGCTTCCAAGCGGTAAGGAAGATCTGGCGTCATGGGGCGGAGCCGAGAGTTTTACCACCCGGGTGGGTGGGAGGAGCTAGCTTGAAGACCTTCCGGCAAGATTTAAAGCGGCAAGGAACCTGCCAATAAGTGTGGATGAACAACATATCCATGTCCCTAGAAAGGAGGGTTACTAGTGGGCTACCGCAGGGTTCAGTACTGGGGCCGGTCCTTTTTAATGTCTTTATAAGTGACATTGCAGAGGGACTGGAAGGGAAAGTATGTCTCTTTGCAGATGACACAAAGATCTGCAACAGGGTTGATACACAAGGTGGGGTGGAAAAGATGAAAAGGGACTTGGCAAGGTTGAAGGAATGGTCAAATGTATGGCAGCTTAGATTCAATGCAAAGAAGTGCAAAGTAATGCACCTGGGAAACAAAAACCCAGGGGAAGAGTACACAATGGGGGGTGAGATACTGACAGCAATAAAAATGGAAATGGACTTGGGGTAGTCATATCAGTGGACTTCAAGGTGGGCCAGCAATGTGAGAAGGCAGTAAGGATGGCTGGGGGGATACTGGGATGCATAGGGAGAGGCATCACCAGTAGAAAAACAGAAAGTTGTTGGCCCTCTGTACAGACAGTTGGTAAGACCACATCTGGAGTACTGTGTACAGTTCTGGAGACCCCATCTCCGCAAAGACATAGGCAGGGTGGAGGCTGTCCAGAGGAGGGCACCCAAAATGATGCAGGGTCTGCATCAGAAGACATATAAAGAAAGACTAAAGGAAAGTACAGTTATGTAAGAACTTACCGTAACAGTAGATCTTCGAGAACAGCTCCTGCAGCAGGTTACACCATTAGGACTGAAGCCGTTAGGTGCCAGGACCCCCACGGAAATTTTCTAGCTAGCAGTCTTCAGCGGGGACCGCCTCCGATGTTGGTCCTGCCCCCGACGTCAGGCGTAGTACATAAGGAGGCGGTCCCCCCACAATCGCCAGTTCTCCAGCCGGAGACTCCCGGCCGCTGGATGACATCAGAAGAGGAGACCGAGGATCCGCCACCAGATGGCCAAGATTAAAGTCAGGAACGACCCATCCCGTAAGATGGATGATTGGCTATGACCTACCTCCAAAAGAAGGGGGATGGTGGGCGGGAAGGTACCTGCTGCAAGAGCTGTTCTCGAAAATCTACTGTTACGGTAAGTTCTTAAATAACTGTACTATCTTACTTCGAGATACAGCTCTTGCAGCAGGTTACACCATTAGGACTGATTTTCAAGCAGGTTGTTCAGAGGAGGGCAACCAAAATGGTGCAAGGTTTGCACCAGAAGACATACGAAGAGAGACTAAAGCAGCTTAATATGTATACCCTTGAGGAAAGGAGGGAGTGAGGGGACATGATAGAAACTTTCAAGTATCTCAAGGGAATTAACAAGGTACAAGAGGGTAGTATCTTTCAGAAGAAAAGATGTACAAGAACAAGGGGGCACAATTTGAAGATAGAGGGGTCGGCTCAGAGGTAATGTTAGAAAGTATTTTTTCACAGAGAGAGTTGTGGATGCATGGAACAGCCTTCCTGAGGAGGTTGTGGAGTCAGGAACAGTGGGAGAATTCAAGAATGCATGGGTCAGGCATAAGGCAGTTCTAGTGGGGGGGGCAGGAGGAAGTAAGCTGCTGATTAACTAGAATCTGCAGCTTATCCATCAGGTAGGGAAATGGGCAGACTGGGTGGGCCAAGCGGTCCTTATCTGCCGTCAAATTCTATGTTTCTATGTGACCTGGAAGAGGGCTGAAACCTTCGAGGGTTCCGAGGGTGGGTCAGAGAGGGGATGGGGCAAGCCCACTCCTCCCCCAGTACAGGGACCTCAACCGGGACTCCGCACAGGAAAGTCCTCGGTTTCCACGGGGACCAGTGAAGTAAGGTTGTCGGCTTCCAGTCGACAGTCCATCCGGACGGTCGAGAAAATCTCGACCAGGCCGACGGATGTCTCGCCGGCTGACCTGATGAGGGCACCGGGGAAGCCAGCAGCCGCAGCCCTCGGATCAAGCGAGAGTCATGTCCCCGTGAAGGGATCTCCCACTCTACCTAACGCCGACGGTGGGACTTACCCTAGAGTTCTTCTTCTTACAGGCAGTATTTTATAAAGTTCTCTTCTTGGACCGACTGGAATATCACGATGGCCCTTCTCCCTTGGTGGAGATGGACTGGCAAAGCTCCTTAAACAAAGCTGTGTAGGAGGAGCCCAAGGAGAGCGGGATAAATGCCGCGGCTGAGGAGGAAGGAGAAGTGGCCTGGGCCGCCTCCTCCTCGAGGGCAATCATCTGCTCCATCTGCTCCACAGTGCTCGCCACCGCAGACACTGCCCAATGGGTCTCCTTACACTTGACCGGCAGATACCGTTTTTCGGGTCGCCAGAGAAAAAGTCTGGCAGCATGGTCCTCCAAGACCGAAGCCGAAAAGGACTTGCACAATTCGCAAGCCTGCAAGTCATGACCAAGCCCCAGGCAGTAGATACACGTGGAGTGCGGATCGGTCCGAGACATCTTCTGCCCACACGGGTACCGACGGAAGCCGGGAGTCGATCTGTCCATCGCAGCCGCGAGGGAAGACGAAGACTGAAGTCTTGCAAATTTTTAAATAAGTTTCGGAAATTCCGAAGAGTGTGGATCCAGGCCTAAAACCAGGTAAGAAAAAAGGTTTGTCTCCCCATATGATGCACAGGGGTAATGCCAAACCTCACCCAACAACTAACACACCAAAATCTGGCCAATGGAAAATCATGTACACAAATGCTCACAGCCTGGGAAATAAGATCCCAGACCTGCAGGCAATAATGTCAGAGGCTAAACTGGACATAGTAGCAATTAGTGAGACGTGGTTTACCAGTAACCACACTTGGGAGACTTCAGTACCTGGCTATGTATTGTCAGAAGAGACCGAGGTGCAAAAGGGGGGAGGAGTGGCCCCTGTTAATGAAAATATCAAAGCTACAGAAATTCAGAATACATAAGGAGCCAGAAGAACTGTGGGTCACCCTGAAACAGAAATGGGACAGCCATAAGAACTGGGGTTGTCTACAGGCCCCAGACCAGAGGGAGGACATAGACACATTACTGTTAGAAGATATACAAACATGACAGCTAAAGGAGGTTCTGATAATGGGAGACTTCAACATGCCAGATACAGATTGGTCAATACCAGCAGGAACATCTGCCAGAACTAGACTCATAGTGGATTCCCTGCAGGAGGGCCTCAAACAACTGGTACAGCAACCCACAAGAGACAGGGCTATCCTAGATCTAGTACTGACTAACAAAGAAGGGATCACAGATCTCCAGGTAGAAGGTCACCTGGGGCCAGTGACCATCATGGTATGGTTCAATTTGGCTACTACATCTAAATCATCCCATTCCAAAGGCAAAATATGGGACTTCAGAGGAGCTGACTTTGATAAGATGGCCAACAGAGTTAAGCTAGCCCTGGCAAAAAGAAACACAGGTGAGGAGGTACAGGCAAAGTGGGCAAGCATTAAGGATACAATACTTGAAGCAACATCCCATTGTGTTAGACAGAAAGGAAGTGCAAAAAGAAGGAAACCACTTTGGTTCTCAAATACAGTAGCAGAAAAGGTCAGAGCCAAAGGCTGGCCTTCAGAAAATATAAGGAAACACAGCGGGATGAAGATGGGGGGCATACCAAACTGCCTAAGGGAAGCAGGTAAGGCAGTAAGGCAGGCAAAGTCCCAAACTGAGGAAACACTAGCACAAACAGTAAAAGAAGGTGACAAGACTTTCTATAGATACATTAGTGAAAAGAGAAGTCCAGAGGGTATTGCTAAGCTTAATGGAGAAAGGAGGCATGTGAGAGGAGGACCCTGTAAAGGCATCTATCCTAAATAGATACTTTGCTCAGTATTCACTGAAGAGAAGGTAGGGCAGGGCACACAGCTCAGCATCATGGACACAGGGAGGGAGGTGAGCACTACTCCTTCACAAAAGAAAGGGTCCTACAAGAGCTTGCTAAGCTCAGGGTGGATAAGGCAATGGGACCTGATGGCATACATCCAGGGTACTTAAGGAGCTAAAGGAGGAACTAGCAGAGCCATTAGCAGAATTGTTTGGTGAGTCTCTGAGCACAGGAGAGGTCCCAGAAGACTGGAGAAGGCCTCATGTGATCCTACCACAAGAGTGGTAGCAGGAGGAGGCGGGAACTACAGACCGGTCAGTCTTACCTCAGTAGTGGGCAAGATTATGGAAGCACTCCTTAAGGAAAGGATAGTGCAACACCTGGAATCCATAGGGGCACAGGATCCAAGACAGCATGGGTTTACAAAGGAAGGTCCTGTCAAACTAATCTCATAGATTTCTTTGACTGGGTAACCAGAGTGGTGGACCAAGGGAGCAGTTGATGTGCCTACCTTGACTTCAGCAAAGCTTTGACACTGTTCCACATAGAAGATTGATAAATAAGCTAGGTAGGCTCGGTGGGTCAGAAGTTGGTCAACTGGGTGGCAAACTGGTTGACTGGCAGAAAACAGAGAGTGGTGGTAAATGGTATACAGTCAGAAGAGATGCAAGTCACAAGTGGGGTACCTCAGGGATCAGTCCTGGGCCAGTCCTATTCAACATCTTCATTAGTGACCTAGCAGATGGACTAGAGGGTAAGGCTTGTCTGTTTGCAGATGACACCAAGATCTGCAACAGAGTAGATGATCCAGATGGGGTGGGCAGAATGAGAAGAGATCTGGATAAACTAGCAGAATGGTCAGAAGAGTGGCAACTGGGATTTAATGCAAAGAAGTGCAAAATCATGCACATAGGGAAGAGAAACCCTGAAGCCACTTATAGGCTGGGAGGGAGTTGCTAGCAGTCACAAAGGAAGAAAGAGACTTGGGCATCATCATCACTGATGACCTGAAATCATCCAAGCAGACCTCTAAAGCAGTAGGTAAGGCTAGGGGTGTTAGGGTGTATTAGTAGGGGTATCACAAGTCGTAAGAGGGAGGTAATAATCCCTCTGTACAAGACATTAGTTAGGCCCCATCTGGAGTACTGCGTGCAGTATTGGAGCCACACCTTCACAAGGACATTAACCAAATTGAGGCAGTCCAGAGAAGGGCAACCAAAATGGTGCAGGGACTGCATCAGAAGACTTATGAGGACAGATTAACGGAGCTCAATATGATACCCTTGAGCAAAGGAGGGAGAGAGGTGATATGATCGAGACATTTAAACACCTTAAGGGCATAAACAAGGTGAAAGAGTCTAACATGTTTAAATATAAGAAAAATAGCAGGACAAGAGGACACAGCATGAGATTAGAGGGAGGCCGATTAAGGGGAAATGTGAGGAAATCTTTTTCACAGAAAGGGTGGTAGATGCATGGAATGGCTTACCACAAGAAGTAGTGGCTATGAATACAGTGCAAGGCTTCAAACAGGCATGGGATAGGCATAAGGGAGCAATACAAATGACTATGAATAGATAGGTCACTGACATAGCAAAGGCCGATGGCACATTTATAAGGTAGAAAAAGAAATGGGCAGACTGGATGGGCCTTGCGGTCCTTATCTGCCGTCAACTTCTATGTTTCTATGTTTCTATGTAGAGCGCTAAGGAGGGAACCTGAGCTTCCAAGCGGTAAGGAAGATCTGGCGTCATGGGGCGGAGCCGAGGGTTTTACCACCCGGGTGGGTGGTAGGAGCCAGCCTGAAGACCTTCCGGCAAGATTTAAAGCGGCAAGGAACCTGGCAGACAATGTGGATTGAACAACATATCCACGTCCCTAGGACTGTATTATTTTATTGCTGTTTCCATTGGCAGAACTGTTTAGATCGTTTTTCAGCCTTTTAATCTGCTCCTCTTTACTGTGTTTTACCCTGATTTCTCACTGTACCTTAAGAGTATTTTTTGTACACTGTATGATTTCTGGCATTTATGCTGGAGCTTTAAATCAATTTTAGACCCTTACACCTTAGTTATACCTCGGTCTGTATGTAGTTTACTAAGCAGTATCTACTGGGATTTTTAGAAGGTATTAGGTGTGTTTAAGTTGTACCTCTGTTGCACTGACTGGCGTTTTTTGTTTTAATTCCAATTCCTGTATTCCACAATCTCCATGCTGCAGAAACTGATTCCTTTCACTTGCTCCACGCATGCGCAGTAGTGGGTTACCATCCCACCTCCTGCCATTTGCCCCCCGTTTCTCTTTTTCCCCACTGCAGGCTTCCTCACGGAGTCTCCCTGCCAACAGTACTGCCTTGTGTGAAGTCTACAAACCTAGTGAGGTATGGAACATTTCCTGGCCAGCATCTGTTGAAGGAACCGACACAGGACTGTGTTAGCCCATCGATGCTATGCATCAACTGCTCCACCCTTAGATTTACAGGCCACAACACTCATGTGTTGTGGTCATGTTATCTCCCACATATTTGACAAACACCTGATTAGTTTTTGTTATACAGTATCACCACTAGGAGTCACTGAGGAGACCCCTATTTCATACTACCATTTCCCCAATATTGTCTATGTCCTACGCCTCCTTTTCAGTATCCTGACCCACTGCACTCCACTTCTGCCCCTTGCCAGTTTCAAACCTGTTATCTTCTACACCGAGGGCAGACACCCTAACCACTACACTACTGCAGCAGCCCTTCTTCCTAGGGTTATTATGCTGACCCTATACCTTATTGCATTTCCCTTCTCATCCAGCCCTCCCATGCATTTCTGTCTCTGCCTTCCTTACCTATCCAAGTACCCTTACCTGGGGTCCTTTTTAGACTCCTCCCACGTTTTCCAACATGGTGTCCTTGAACTCCTTCAGCACACTCACCCTTATTCTCCTTTATCTAACGCTCACCAATGTCAAAACTCCCTCTGACCCAGGAAACACTACTCAGTTCACCATCACCATTCCCACTCTGGGCACTACCCCCTAACTTTGTGCCCAACTGGGAATGCTAATCTTACCACTGGTTTCCGCCTCCGCACTAGCCACTTCTGCTCTCTCTCTCATCCCTTTCCCCCAGCCACTCACCCCCCTTCTACGTAACTCTAAAAAAACAGGACCCGCGGCCTAGAGTAACTAGGTTTAAACAACTTAAATCTTACCTTTCTCAGATCATTCTGTTACTACTTATCATCTCTGGAAATGTTCACCCTAACGCTGGTCCTCTGCATTCCCCCCATCGGACCATGCTAAAAATGGCATCTTTAAACTAGAATCCCTGAACATTCGGAGCCTCTTACCAAATCTTTATGACCTACAAATCTGGGCAACTCAACATAACCCTGACGTGCTCACGCTGACTGAAACCTGGCTCTCAAAGAAAACTCCTGACTCAGTACGAACACTCACTGGCTATACACTATTCAGGCAAGACAGGTTAGGCAAAAAGGGAGGAGGCGGTGCGCCATCTACCTGGAGGGTCAGGTACTACCGCATGCCTCCCTAACTAATCAATCCCAAATTCTTGGTATTAAAATTCTCCTCTGTCAGCATGGCAAAGACCTATATGTATTCTCTGTATACACCCCCCCCCATGAAAACAAACTAGGCACAACTCTGGTAATTGATCACCTAGAAAGCTTACCAAATCAATCTGAGGTTGTTGTTATGGGTGACTTCAACATCAACTGGTTGCCCCTGAAGCTGCCCAGTTCAAAGATGTCATTGCACCGCACATCACCCAACTGTTGGCCACCCCCACAAGAGCCAACCTGAGAACAGGCAACAACTCCCTTCTGGACCTAATTCTCACCACGCAACCTCAAAGACATAGCAACACTTTGGTCCTTCCGGATTCAATGAGTGACCATTCACCTGCCGTTAGCCTCTGGACAAATAAAGTCACTAAACCCCCTTCCAAAATCACATACCAACAGAGGCTGAAAAAAGGGAAACTTTATCAATTTAGGACCTTCCTTGCAGACTGCGACTAGCCGCCACTGGGCTCTTTCTCCAATACTGACCTCGCGTTAAGCCACCTCATCACACACTTTAACAAAGCGTGTGACATCTTTGCCCCAGCCTGCAAAGCTACGTCCAGCAGGGTAACTAACTCATGGATCACCGCTGACCTGTTAAACAAGATGAAAGCCAGGGATAATCTTTGGTACCTTGCTCAGGCCTCAGGTAATCCGGTTGATAAGCAGTGCTATAGAGCTGCTAGAAATGCTTGCACCCAGGAAATCCACAGGGCCAAAAAGACTTACTTTCAAAATGAGCTGACAAACCCATGGGGTAACAGCCGGACTTTCTGGCAGAAAATAAAGGACCTCACTTGTAAGCCAAATAAGGCAGCATCTACAATGGTGGTTGTTAATGCAAGACCCTAATTCCATAGCTGAAGCTTTTAACTTGGCCTTTACAGATCTTAGCAAGGTCCTACCGCCCAATTCTTTCGACACGCCCAACACTAGTGACACCCCAGACACTGCTATACCTCCCCCACATCCCCACCATTCTACTTCAGGAGAATCACATTCGCTGAGACTAAGAAATATCTACTTAGGAGTACTAGGAAAAACCAGGTACAGCTGTGACATCCTTGACATGAAACTACTATAACTATCACTGGATGTCATGCTAAAACCACTCTCCACCATTCTTAACCTTTCCTCGTCCCTTAGACAGTTCCCCAAGCAGTGGAAGGCTGCGGCTGTCACGAAAGTACACAAAAGTGGTGATGGATCACTAGTCTCAAACTGCTAACCTATCTCGATTCTCCCACCTCTATCCAAAGTCCTTGGGAGAGTGGTGGCCGACGAACAGACTGAATTTCTCACCAAGTACAACATCCAATGCCCCCAGCAGCACCCTTTCCACCTGGCACATAGTACCACCACAGCATTATTGGAATACACAGATCATATTCACAAAGCCTTAGACTGTGTTCACATAGTTGGGTCAATTTATATTGACCTGACCAAGGCTTTTGATACTGTGAACCACTCCCTCCTCTCCCTTGGCCTCTCCCTTTCCATAACAAACTGGTTCAAAAGCTGTCTTGAAAGTAGAACACAACAGGTCAAAATAAATGGCTGCCTATTGATATATCTGCCAGTCCACACTGGTGTCTCATAAGGGTCCATTCTTGGACCCTTGCTATTCAGCCTGTTCCTGAATACACTACCCAAAGCCTGTGACAAATACATTGTCCTGTACGCGGATGATGCCACGCTCTTCTCTAGCCACACAGACCTACTTCCCCTCACAAGTGATTTGCAAATAAACTTCACAAAAGTTAAATCCTGGTTTGCCAACCACAAACTGTTAATGAACCACAAAAAGACAAAAACAATGCTCTTTGCAAGCACCCATAGCAAACACAAATCTGCACTCCTAACCATCTGCAGTAACATAAATCAACCCCTGGAAATGGTGTATGAATTTAAATATCTAGGCATCACGTTGGACAGCTTGCTATCTTACGCCCTACACGTTAATCATATTTCCAAAACTGTACCAGTGCTATACTGTCCAACACAGATTACGACTTGCTAATTTACAGTGCTGCCACTAGTACCACACTCAAACGGCTGATGATCTCGCTTAAGAAGACCTGCAGGTTGATAACTGGAGCTGACAAACTGACTCACACCTGTGATCTCTATCATCAATCCGAATGGCTCAATGTTCATGGTAGAATAAAATATCAAACCTGTTTGTGAAAAAAATATACCTTGCCTTAACTCCTCCAGCCACCCAATCTCTGCTTCTCCCCTCGACAAGCCCATGCCATACCCATAGCTCTGCTAAGCTAGCTTTCCATGTTTCCTGCTGCCGGACCTCAACAGCACAGTGTACCTTCAGCTGCAGAGCTCCAACCTGGTTGAATGACCTTCCCCCTGTTGGAATGACCTGCCCCCTGAAGTCCTCTCTGAACCAAAACTAGGCACATTCAAAGCCGAGCTCCAGGGTCACCTTGTAACTCTAAGTAAGTGTGACTGTGCCCTTTAGTTCCCCCACTCTACCCCTGCCTCCCTACATCCCTCCCCTAGCAGCCCTATGCCTTTCCCACCTGCTACTATATCCACTCCCTCACCACTCCTACCCTCCCCAGGTCCTCTACCTCCCCTATACTCAGTCTCCCTGAGGTTTCACTCCTTTCTACTCCTTGTATTAGCTCTTATTTTCAACAAAGTCTGCTATATTTTGGGACTGCATACTTATTTTTCTGGTGTATACTGTTATGGATTTTTCCTGTCTAAATGTTCTTACAGGATAATTTTTGTATCGCTTGTTTTCCCAATTCTAACACCTCTGTAATTATTTGCTCTTGATTTCTGTACATTATTAATCTATACTGTGTCATAATGTTCCTTCTTTCGTCCATTGTCTTGCATTGTTTTTTCCTCACTTGACGTGGAACCTTTGTAAAAGAACCCATGGTTCAAAGGTGTTTGTAATCCTAGTTATGAATAAAATACATAAATAAATAACTCCAACTCTGGGGCAGTTGAACCCAGCTGGCATAACTGCACTAGTCAAGCATTCTGAGAGATTCCATGAGTGAGAACAAATACCTTCAATTCCGCATCTACCTCATCGAGAGGGTGTCAGCCCTTACCCGCAACCTGGAGAAACCTCCCCTGCTTGTCCAGCTGCTCAAAGCCCGTCTCCCCTGGAGAAACCTGGGCACACCTCATTAGTAATTTGCAAAGAGCACTACAAGAGGTCTCACCTGACTCCACTGACCCCGTTCTCTGACGACGGAAATTAGAACTTTCAACTTCACATTCCCTGGAGACCTGGCTAAAGTTCACCATTCCTGCCTATAAACTAACAACTGCCACCTACTGGAGGTAATTCTCATATGGGTACAGTACTTTCGTACACAAGAAGTGGTGGCTAAATTTGCAGTGGCAGGCAAAGGCAAATGCTGGCGGAACTGTGGCTAGCCACATATCAACCAAACGCATATTCTCTGGGCATACCCGCACCTCCTATCCTTCTTAAAAGCCATTATACGGGAGATCGAGACAATATTTGACTGCCCAGGTCAGATCACTCCCTCTCTCATTGTAAACACAATTCCATTGGAATGCAACATGCTACACAAAATACATGTTCGAGGTTATATCTCTTGCTGATCTTGGTGGCAAAAAAAAAAAATTACAAGACTATGGCATACAGACAACAGCCCCCACCCATGCTAGCTGGAGGGAAATCATGTTGAAACTCTACACTCTAGAGTGAATAATGGTTGTTTACTCACCTGGTAAAGGTGGTTGTGGGGGTATAGATCTCTTAGGCACTCCACATTCATGACATTATGGGTTGTGTACACCTGATAGGTTGCTTGATGCACATGTAGATTTGAAGCAAGTCTGTCCCCCCTTGTCCCAGGGGTCAGCTTACCTCAGGTCAGTTTGATGTATTCCAAAGCTGTATCTGTAACTATAAGCTGCTGTTATCTGAATTTAGTAAGTGTTTTATAAAAGAATGTCCTCTAGTGAGATTTCAATCCCAGATTAATTTATTTCTTTGTAAACAACTTAATAGTAAAGTATAAAGAAAAAGTGGGGTGTTGCCCTAAGGCGCGACCCCCTTATGTTGGTAAGTTACAAGTAACTATAATAATAGTAATAAATTGTAAAGTGCAGTGCGTCTTTGGTTTCTTGTCACGTCTGCTTGGGAGGGCTGTGGAGTACCTCAGAGATCTATACCCCCACAATCACCTTTACCAGGTGAGTAAACTAACATTAAGGGAGATAATCTCTGAGGCACTCCACATTCATGACATCATGGGTCTTTAAAAAGCAGTGTGTCTCTGTCCGGGTGGGTGAGATGTGTTCTGTATCACTTTTAGTTTTTGGCTGTAGCCAGTACTGCTTTTGCAAAGTTTGTTCTGTTGTCCTGTGACACATCCATCCGGTAGTGTCTAGTGAAGGTATGGATCGAAGACCACGTGGCAGCTGCGCATATTTCCTCTGCTCTAGCCATGTTCTTCTCTGCCCATGAAGTGGCTATTGCTCATGTCGAATGGGCTTTTATGTCTGTAGGAGGGGTTGTGTTGTTTGCTTTGTAAGCTTCTTTCATTGCTGTTTTAAGGTAAGATGCTATGGATGCCTTTGATGCTGACTGTCCTTTCCTTTTTCCTTGGAGAGTGATGAACAGCCTATCCATGAGGCAAATGTCCTTGGTTTGATCATGGTATGTGGCTAGAACTCTTCTCATTCCTAGTAGTTGTAATTGAGGGTCCTCCCGATGTCTTCTAGAGGGAGGTCTGCTGGTATTTCGATTGTTTGGTTGAGATGGAAGGTGGATGCAATTTTGGGTCTGAAGGTGGGTACTGTTCTGAGAGAAATTCTGTCGTTGTAGGATGCTAGGAATGGTGATTTGGATGATAATGCTTGTGGTTCTTCCACCCTTCTTGCTGATGTGATGGCCATCAGAAATACTGTTTTGAGTTGCATCCAATTTAGTGGAACTGTTTCTATTGGTTCGAAGGGCGGTTTCATCATTGCCCGCAGTACTAGTGTAAGGTCCCAGGGGTCCATTATGTCTTTGGTGACAGGTTTATGGTTGGTTGCCGCTTTGAGAAAGTGAACTATGTCCTGGTGGGATCCTGGAGATGAGCCTAGTATTAAGACCCCTTGCTGCTCCGATTGCTGCTACCTGTACCTTTAGTGAGGCTGGGGAGAGGTCCAGGTGTAGGCCCTCTTGTAGGAACAGTAGTATCTGATGTATGTTGCAGTTGAGGGGCTCGATGTTGTGGTGGGTACACCATTTATAGAATATGTTCCAATGTCTCTGATAGGTTGCGTTTGTGGACGGTTGTTGTGACATAGTCATCGTATTGATGACTGTTGGGTGGTAGCCTGCTATTAGCAGTCTCCCTTTCAGGAGCCAAGCCATAAGTTGTAGTTGTTGGGGACTGGGATGGATGATTGGTCCTTGGGATAGTAGGTCTGGTCTGTGTGGTAATGACCACGGGCCGTCTAATGCTACGGAGACAACAGTTGCGAACCATGCCCGGCGTGGCCAGTGTGGGGTGACTAGTATCACTCTGGTTCTGGATGTGCGTATCTTCCGTAGAACTTGAGTAATCAGTGGTATTGGTGGGAAAACATGCTATGTGGATTGTCCAGTGTGCTGTTAACGCATCCACTCCCAGAGCTTTGCTGTCCTTGAATCGTAACCAGAACCTGTGGCATTGAGTGTTGTGTCATGATGCCATAAGGTCTAGGTCTGCTGGTCCCCAATTTTTATCTTGTTGAATACTTGTGGGTATAATTTCCATTCCCCTGGGTGGATACGCTGACGACTCAGCCAATCTGCTGTGGTGTTCAGGTTTCCTGCCAGATGTATGGCTGTGATTGATTTCAGATTTCTTTGTGCCCATGGTATGAGCTTTGTTGTTTCTGCCATCATTGCTCTGCTTTTTGTTCTGCCCTGTTTGTTTATGTATGATACAGTCATTTGATTGTCTGATTTTATTCTGACATGTTTGTTTTGTATTTGTTTTGCGAAATGGAGTAGTGCTAGGAAGACCGCTCTCTTCTCTAGTACATTTATTGACAATTTCTTCTCTGCTAGTGACCATGACCCCTGAGCTGTAAGGGTTCCCATGGCCGCTCCCCATTCTAGTAAGCTGGCATCTGTCTCGAGCATTGCCTCTGGTTGAGTGTCTACCGGGATGCCTTCTATTAGTTTGTGTTCGTTTGTCCACCAGGATAGGCTGGATTTTACCATGTTTGGTAATGTCACCTTTTTTGAAAGGTCGATATCGTAGGTAGAGCCTTGCTTTATGAGGAATGACACGAGTGGTCTCATGTGCCACCTTGCCCATGGTAATATGTCTATAGTAGATGACACGAGTCCCAATACTTGTGATATGAGAAGTAGCGTAGGTTCCTTTGATCTTTGTAACTGAAATGCGAGTTGTATAATAGTTCTTACCCTGTCGTTTGAGGGGAAGACTAGGCCTGCCTCTGTATCTATGATTGTGCCTAGATACTCTATAGATTGAGTGGGTACCAGGCAGCTTTTTGCGCTGTTTAGTACCCATCCATGATTCTGCAGGCATTGTACGACTGTATTTGTCTCTCTTACTGCTTGTTGGTGTGATCTTGTTCGGATCAACCAATTGTCTAAATAGGGTATGACATGTATGCCTTGCTCCCTTAATTTTGCAGCCAGCACTATAAAGACTTTGGTGAAGACTCTGGGGGCTGAGGCCAGGCCGAATGGTAGGACCTGGTACTGATAGTGGCCTCCCTGTATGTGGAAGCTAAGGAACTTGCAGTGACTTGGTCTGATCGGTATGTGTAAGTATGCGCCTTTCAGATCTATGGAGGTGAGGAAGTCTCCTGGTCTGATTACTCTCAGTGTTGATCTGATTGTCTCCATTTTGAATGGTGTGTATCTTACTTATTTGTTTAGGTATTTTAGATCTAGTACCGGTCGTAGATCCCATGTCTTTTGGGCACCATAAAGAAGATGGAGTAGATTCCCTGGCCCTGTTCCTGAATCGGTACCGGTGCTATTGCATTGATCTGGATGAAAAAATTATTTACTTACCTTAGTAATGTTGTTTCTTCTAATGGAGTCTTACTGTATTCTGACAATACATAGTTAGACCAACCGGTTCAACTGCCCCGGAGAACCAAAAATTAAACTCTATGCAAATGCATAGAACGTTGAGCTCGAGCTCAGTTTTCAAACCACTGTCCTCGTTACGTTCTAGTAACTGATCAGATTCTATGAAGCAAACTAGATTAATATGTATATACTGGCCAAAACTAAGCCTAAACAGGACCCCAACAGGGGTGACATAAGGGAAAAAAACAAAGGGCATATAAAAGCCTCAAGTCACAGATGCCCACATAAAACCATTACCACTAATGGTTTAAACCATAAAGTTGCTGCAGAAGAGCCACCCTTCCCCAGGTTCTGTCAGGGAGGTAGGGTGGGAGGTTAGAATACAGCAATACTCCATTAGAAGAAATAACATTACTATGGTAAGTAATTTTATCTTCAAACATCATGAAGTCTTGCTGTATTCTGACAATATACAGACTATAAAGCAGTGCCCCCAGGAGGTGGGCACAGAACCTATTTGGAGAATAGGCTCTGCAGTACTGATGTGCCAAACCTGGCATCACTCCTTTATTTATTTAGCTTTTGTTTACCAGGTAAGTACACTAGACAAGTATTATGCCTATTTTCAGGAACGACCCGGAACAGTACAACATAATGGTACAGAGACAACACATCAAATACAAATTGACAGCATGGGCACAATGGTACAAAGACAACATATCAAATACAATTGACATCATGGGCAAAATAAAAGGGAAATACTAAGTACACAACCGCATAGCAACAGCAAGGCAAGGTGAGGGAATACAGTTGGCACAATTTTACAGAGAAGTAGGAAGCAAAGGTACAATAGGCACATATTACAAACAAGTAGAAAGCAATGGTACAGTTATGGTCATTAGGTTAAGAGTATGATGAGTCAATAACATATGATAGGGATTTAAGTTTAACAGGGCCAGGGGACACCAGGCCAACGGTTCTATCCAGATCAGGTGGTGGTAGTGGAGTGGGGCGGGCGGCAGTAGAGTCCAGGCAGCCCTGAAAGAGACTAAGAGGCCCTGGGGAGGCAAGAACAGTCACAGACTGAGGCTTGTTTCAAGTAATCCCACATGGATTTTCGAAGGCACTGTTGGGAGGAGGCCCTTGCCTGAATATCCAGGGTGTAATGCTTAGTAAATGTATGGACAGACTTCCAGGTGGCAGCCTTACATATCTCAAGCAAGGGGACTTCCCTGACAGCTGCCAGGGTGGCTGCAGTGCCTCTGGTACAGTGGGCCCCAAGACCTGCTGGTGGGTCCTTACCCAGCTTACTGTAGCAGAACTGGATACAGGCCACAATCCATCTAGCTATAGTCCTTTTTGCAGCTGGCCTGCCCTGACCAACTTCTCCATAAGTAAGAAAAAGCTGGGAACAATCCTTTCTTAGCTCTTTTGTCCTCTCCATATAATAGCTAATTGCTCTTTTAACGTCCAGGCTGTGCAGTCTGCATTCACCTGAACTAGAGTGATCTGAGAAAAATACAGGCAAAGTAATGGATTGGTTCAGATGAAAATCAGAAACCACCTTAGGGAGGAATTTCCTGTTAGTTTGGAGCACAATCTTATCCCTGTGAGGTGAAATATAGTTGGGCTCCACAGACAAGGCCTGAAGCTCACTAATTTTTCTAGCAGAAGTGATAGGCAAGTGAGGAACTTGAATTCTGAAGAAAACACAGGTTCAAAACGAGGCTGCATAAGATGACCTATACATATGTTCAGGTCCCATGCAGGGGTAGGTTCCCTATGTGGGGGATGAAGATGCAATAGCCCCTTGAAAAACTTTTTGAAAACTGAGTGTGCAACCAGAGAAGATGCCTTCCCTGCTGAAAGATAAGCAGAGACAGCAGAAAGATGTACCTTCAGGGTAGATGGCTGTAAATGCAGAGACTGAAGGTGGACCAGATAATCCAGAAGCTATGGTACTGCAGCTTGCTGTGGATCCAAATCCTTCTGTGCACACCAGATGGAAAATCTTTTCCATTTAGAGGAGTAGGTTTTTCTGGTAGCAAGCTTTCTAGCACCTTTCAGAATATCCAGGACAGATTGAGACAGTTGTAAATCTGCATATTCTAGGTCTTCAAGAGCCAAGCCCTGAGGTGAAGGGACTGAAGATTAGGGTACATTATCCTGCCCTGAGAGGATGTCAGCAGGTTGTACCTTGTGGGTAGAGAAATCGGTTTGGTCACTGACAGTGACAACAGCATCGAGTACCATGGCTGTCTGGCCCAGTCTGCGGCTATGAGAATCACTGTGGCAGACTGAGACCTCAGCTTGACCAGGACTCTGGCTATCAGAGGAAAAGCATAAAGGAACCTGTTTGACTAGTCCAGAAGGACAGCATCCAGGGGCACTGAACCCTGGAGAGGAGGCCTGCAACAATACAGAGGTAACTAGTGATTGTCTGGGGCAGCAAAGAGATCTATCTCTGGAACCCCCCACCTCCTGAATACTGAGAGAAGGACCTGCTTGTTCAAGGTCCATTCATGATGGCCCTGGCTGATTCTGCTGAGAGCATCCGCCAGTACATTGTCCTTGCCTGGCAAGTGAACTCCTAACAGTGACATGTTGAGAGAATATGCCAGCTTCCAAATCTTCATGGATTCTGTTCACAGCAGGGAGGATCTTGTTCCCCCCCGCTTGCTGATGTAGAACATGGTGGTGGTGTTGTCTGTCCTGACCTGCACCACCTTGCCCTGTAAGAGACTGGCAAACTCCTGAATAGCCAGGAGCACTGCTCTGAGTTCCAGAAGACTGATGTGCAAGAGACTCCTGAGGGAGCCACGTACCGTGTGCTATATGATCCCCCAGGTGGGCACCCCAGCCCAGGAGAGAAACATCCGTTGTCAGCACCAAGAAGGGTACCTGAGGGAGAAAGGGAACCCCCACTCTGAGGTCGTCCATCTCCTGCCACCACTGAAGAGCTAACAGAAGGGTAGGGGACAGTGGAATCAGTTTGGACAGAGAATTCTTTTTCTGAGACCTGAAGGATCTCAGATGGAACTGAATGTCCCTCATCTGGAACCTGGCTCCCAGGATCACAGCTGTGGTGGAGGTCATGTGTCCCAGTAGCTGTAGGAAGTACCTTGCCGGCTGAGGAACTTGAACCTGAAAGGATCTTGCCAATTCTATGAGAGTCGGTGCCCTTGCAGAAGGCAAAAAAGGCCTTGCCTGAATGGCATTCAGCTCTGCCCCTATAAAGTCTAGTACCTATACTGGGGTTAGGACAGACTTTTAATGATTTACCAAAAATCCCAGAGAGCGAAAAGTATCCTGAGTGAGATCTATGGCTTCTGTGACCTGCTGGAGGGATTGACCCACCAACAGCCAGTCGTCCAGATAGGGGTAAACTGAAACCCCTTGCCTTCTGAGGAATGCCACCACTACTGCCAGACATTTTGTAAACACTCTTGCTGCAGATGTCAGACCGAAGGGCATAGCCCTATATTGGTAGTGGCCTGAAGGCAGTCAAAATCTGAGATATTTTCTGTGAGACTGTCTGATGGAGATGTGAAAGTAAGTATCCTTTAGGTCTAGGGATGCCAGCCAGTCCCCTTGTTTGAGAGTAGGTAGAATGGTAGCTAGGGTTGTTATTTTGAATTTTGGCTTTGTAAGATGCCTGTTTAGGAATCTGAGATCCGGAATGGGCTGCCACTCCCCATTTTTCTTTGGTGCCAGGAAGTACCTTGAGTACAGTCCTTTTCCCCTGTGCTGAAGTGGCACAGGTTCCACTGCTCTTGACTGAAGAAATGTGGAAACCTCTGCCTCCAGCTGGGCTGTTTCTCGTTCTTCAGCTGGTCCTTTCTCTGTCTCCAAGCCTGACCAGTGACGGGGTGGGGTGCAATCAGGGGAAGGTACTCTATCCTACCTTCAATCCCTGCACCTGACAGCCTGGTTCCTGAGTGGCTAGAGCTCCAGGCTTTGGGTCTCTCTGAAGATGTCTTCACTGTGGGCGAGGCTTCTCGGAAGGAGTTTGTCATTGAGGCAGAGGTCAGGAAGCACAGGAAAACCAGGAACAGTTGTAGAATTTGCCAGAATATTTATTTACAGTATCAGTAACATAATAAATAAACTTGTTCAGAATAACTATGTACAGAGGAGACGTGAATCAGTGTTTTCTTTCAGTCTCTATGTCGTTTTTCTTCTAAATCTCCTTGCATAGATACACAGATACATAGACAGTGTCGGCAGATAAGGGCCTATGGCCCACCCAGTCTGCCCATTTGAGCTTGTAAGTTCAGTTTGTTTTTCTAGAAGTCTGTTGCCCCTTACCCCTGACCTCCAGAATTCCTTTATGTCTATCCCATGCATTCTTAAAGCCCGTGATTGTTTCAGCCCCCACCACTTCCTCTGGCAGGGTGTTCCACTTGTCCACCACCCGTTCTGTGAAGAAATTCTTTCTCATGTTTCCTCTGAATCGTCCTCCCTCCAACTTCATCCCATGCCCTCTAGTCCTGGAACATCTTTTCGCTTAAAAATAGTGTTTTCCTGCACCCTGTTCCTCCTGTAAGATACTTGTATGTCTCTATCATATTTCCTCTCTCCCTCCTCTCCTCCAGGGAGTACATGTTCAGTTCCTTCAACCTGTCTTCATAGGACTTGTGATGCAATCCATGCACCATCTTTGTTGCCCTCCTCTGAACCTTCTCTACCCTGTCTATGTCCTTACGTAGGTATGGTCTCCAGAACTGTACACTGTACTCCAGGTGGGGCCTCACTAGTGTCTTGTATAGCGGAATTATGACATCCCTTTTCCTGCTGGTGATGCCCCTGCCTATACATCCCAGCATCCTATTTGCTTTACCTGCTGCCTTGTCACACTGTTTCCCTACCTTGAGGTCATCAGAGATGATAACCCCAAGATCCCTTTCCTGCTTGGTGCATGCTATATCCTCACCCCCCAACTGATATATTGTGCCAGGGTTTTTGTGCCCCATATGCATTATCTTGTACTTCTTTGCATTGAATTTCAACTGCCAAACCCCTGACCATTCTTCAAGTTTCTGCAGGTCATGTCTCATTCTGTCTACTCCCTCTGGTGTGTCTACTCTGTTATAGAGCTTTGTGTCATCAGCGAACAGTGAAATTCTGCCTTCTAGGTCCTGCGCAATGTCACTGATAAAGATGTTGAATAGGACCGGTCCCAGCACTGATCCCTGTGGTACCCACTGGTCACTCTTCCCTCTGTGGAGTGACAGCCATTTCCACCACCCTCTGTGTCCTGCCACCCAGCCAGTTACCTACCCACCACACTACTGTCCTGCCCACACCCATATTCCCCAGTTTGTGTAATAGTCTTCTATGTGGCACAGTGTCAAAGGCCTTGCTGAAGTCCAGATAGGCCATGTCCACTGCCATCCTGATCCACCTCCTAGTCACCCAGTCAAAATTCAACGAGGTTGGTCTGACATGACCTCCCCTGGTGAAACCATGCCCTTGGGTCCTGAAGTCCATTGACAACCAGATGTTCCACCAATCTCTCCTTCAGTAGTGCTTCCATGATCTTCCCCACTACCGAGGTGAGGCTGACTGGTCTGTAGTTCCCTGCTTCCTCTTTGTTCCCACTTTTGTATAAGGGACTACATCTGCTGTCCTCCAGTCTTTGGGTACCTCCCTGTTTCCAGTGATCGGCTAAACAGGATAGCCAGAGTTCAGCCACCACCTCTCTTAGTTCTTTAAGGACCCTGGGGTGCACCCCATCTGGCCCCATTGCTTTATCAACTCTTATTACTTCCAGTTCCTTCAGGACCCTTTCTCGTGTAAAGGACTTGTGTCCATTTCTGCACCATTCTCACCCTTGTACTCCCTTCAGACCCATTACCCTCCTCTTCCTCAGTAAAGACTGAGCAGAAATACCTGTTCAATATGTCAGCTTTACTGTTGTCATCCTCCACCTTCCCCATCCTCCCCTTCAGTCTCACTATCCCTCCTTTGTCTTTCTTTTTCCTTATGTACCTGTAAAAGGTTTGTCCCTCTACCCACTGATTTTGCAATGTGCTCTTCTGTCTGAGCTTTGGCTTCCCTTACTGACCTCCTGCTCCTTTGTTTCTCCTAGTGCCTCTCCTCTCCTTCTGCCTGTGTCTTTTTGTATTGCCTGAATGCAATCTTTTTGGCTTTCACTTTCTTTGCTACCTCTTTGGAAAACCATAATGGTCTCCTCTTCCTTTTCCTCTTGCTAACCTGCTTAATGCATAATTCTGTTGTTCTTGTAATCCCCATTTTAAATACTGCCCACTGTTCCTCAACCCCTGATTCCTGTCCCATTCCCTTAATGCCTCTTTCAAGTATCTCCCATTTTCCCAAAGTCTGTCCCCTAAAATCCAGGATACGTGTTTTGTGTGGTTTGGTTCTGCTCTTTCTGTGATTTCAAACCACAATGACTGATGGTCACTGTTTCCCAGGTGCTCCCCACTGTTACCCCCATCACACTGTCCCTGTTTGTGAGCACAAGGTCCAGTATTGCCTTCTGCCGAGTTGGTTCCATGACCAGTTGCTTGAGAAAGGCACCTAAAGGAGTCAGGATAAATCTGCTCCTAGTTGATGCTGCTGCTGGGATGCTCCAGTCCACGTCTGGAATATTGAAGTCTCAACCAGTACTACCTCACCCTTGTCTGCCATCCTTTGGATGGCTAGCATCAACTCCCTATCTGTTTCTTCCTCCTGGGCTGGTGGTCTATAGACCACACCTGTGCGGATGGCTGGCCCCATTTCCTTTCCAGTTTAACCCACAGTATCTCTCCCCCATTTTGTTCCTCCTGGATCTCTGTGGCCCTTATGTCATTTTTCACATACAGTGCCACTCCTCCTCCCTTCCTGCCTCTGTCTCTTCTGAATATGTTGTAGCCAGGTATGGCCATCTCCCAGTCGTGGTTATCATTACACCAGGTTTCAGTGATGGCACAATGTCCAGGTCTGACTGCACCATGACAGCCTCAGATCTTCCATCTTGTTGCTAAGGCTCCTGCCATTTGCACATATGGCTTTCCATGATTTGACCTCCTTGACTGTTTCACTGTTCTACTCCAGCCCCTTCCTTGGTTGTCATTTATCCCTGGTTCTCCTTGCTGTCTGCCCTTCTGCTGAATTTTGCCCTTTTCTGCTTATCCACCTCTTGGGCACTAATCTCCATCTTTTGCACACTGCTTTGCAGAGATAGCCACTCCTCTGGTTCACTGATTCCACTGCTAGCTGTGGGGGGTGAGCAAGTAGGTACCCTCCTTGCTGGCCTGCCCACCCCTTTGCTAGTTTAAATGCTTGTCAATGTAGCATTTAAACTTATCATTGAGTGCTTGGATTCCCCTCCAGGATGGATGCAGGCCGTCAGGCTTGAACAAACCTCCATCCTCCAGGTGGGTCCCCAGTCACCAATGAATCCAAACCTTCCTCACAGCACCAGTTCTTCAACCATGAGTTAAAGTTCCTGGTGCATGCACTCTATGCTCCCTTGCCTCTCACAGGTAGTACTTCTGAGAAAGTGACAGAAGTAGCTACTTGAAACCCTCCCCAGTTTCCTAAACTCTTCCTGAACTTCCTTTGGCTCCCCATTTGCCAGGTCATTAGTATCTAGGTGGATAATGACATCCAGCTCACCCTCCGTCTTGCCTTCCCAGTGATCCCCAGGATCTTCCTTCCATCCCTCCATGCCGTGGCACCTGGTAGGCACCTCACCTCCCTGTCCTCCCCTCCTGTGTTCCTAGCTGGATCCCTCTTGTGATGGAGTCCCCCACCAGGATTCGCTTTCTCCTCCTATGGGGTCCACTGCTTTCCCCGCTGAGGTCACCTCCTTGGCTAACCTCCACATCCTTTCCTTCCACTTCTCTGGGTACCTCTATTTGGTTGTCCTCATTTGCCAGTGTGGCATATGAGTTCTTGAGTGGAATAGGATCTGGGATGTGCCTCTGCCTGACCACTCTAACCCTCCCTGAGCCCACTGTCATCCAAGTGCTCCTCGTTCTTGGCATCCTTTGAGGCAGTTGCACTGGACTGGGTGGTCCCTGGATAGGGGTGATGGTACTCCTGACCCAGTTTACTTCCGCTCTGAGTCTGGCTACCTCCTCCCGCAGTCCAGAGAGATGCATGCAGATAGGGCAGCACCTCAGTGTCCAGAAGGTCTGCCTGAATATGGCTGCCCCACAGCCACTGCATTGCACCACTCCCCACATTATACTGCAATTCCACTACTTGTCTGCTACTGAAGCTCTCCTAGTTCCCTTTTTATTAACTCACTGTCCTAAAAATCCTGCCACTGATCCTCAGATAATTTTTTTTTTTTAAAGAAAAAGAAACCAATAAATAAATAAATGAATCAAAACACTTGTCGTGCTGAGGGTGGGCTTCTTCCCCTTTATGCCCCTCCTACTTCACACCTCTTACTATACCCTGTGTTTAGCTTCTGTCAATCAGATTTAACAGGGCATATAATTAAGAGTTGGGGAAGGGAGAAGGCAAATTGCAGCAATTAAAGACAGCACAGAATTATACCACCACTATGTTTTAAATTTTCAACAGCCCAAAAACAATTATAAGTAAAGACAACAAAGAAAGTATAGTGTCACTAAAAGCCCACAATCTAAGTTTAAAAGAAAAATAGCAATTACCAGTTACTCTAAAGCACTGAATTGAATATGTTTCCTTCCTTCCCCTTCTGGCTTCTTCTGAGAAAATAAACTCTACTTGCTACTTCAACTCTGACTAAGCCCCACCTCCAGTTATCATGTAGCTGAGGTCAGAGGACAGACAATTAACACCCTTCACCCAACTACAGGGCAGTCAGACAAGCCAAGGTAAAATCTGCAGCAATTAAAGACAGCACAGAATTACACCACCACTATGTTTTAAATTTTCAACAGCCCAAAAACAATTATAAGTAAAGACAACAAAGAAAGTATAGTGTCACTAAAAGCCCACAATCTAAGTTTAAAAGAAAGATAGCAATTACCAGTTACTCTAAAGCACTGAATTGAATATGTTTCCTTCCTTCCTTCCCCTTCTGGCTTAGCTCTTTTATAAGTCTTTTCAAACCCCATCCTTAGCAAACATCCTGCCCTTGTAAATATTCTGTTCTTGTAAGTTTCAGGAGCTGCTAGAACACATTGTGCTTTGAGCTGAGGCCACCTTTTGCAAAAGGCTCAACGTCTGCACTCCAGTAACCTCTAGAGTTTACAATCATCTCAAATTATAAATATATATATTTCAACAGTAATACTATATGTTTTCCAAACAAAAGTGATCCCATTGTCGGTTACATTTTCATACAATGATTTGCACATATTTGTATATTAGCAGATACAGATATGCAAGGGAGAAAAACGGACAGCAAGAGAAAACTAAGAGACAGTGAGAGGCAAAAACTGCGAGCCTGTCGGGTTGATCAAGTCCGAAGTCTCACAGGAAAATTTGGTTGCGTAACCAGACAGAGAAGAGACAGAAAAGGAAAGATCCTTGCATTTAAACACTTTCTCCATAACAAATGGGTCAGGGTCCTATTCTACCCTGTCACAGAGTTGACTCAGAAATGCTATGCCTTTCAAATGGAAGAGATTCTTCATTTGGTGCCAGGGCAAGGGCCTTGACCCTTTATCTTGTCTGGTGCTAACCCTACCCTCAGGCTTCTTGCATCACTGCCGACCAAACTTGTTCTTGGGTCTCCAAACTTGCAACTGCCTCTGCTGGGACTGCTGTTGCCTGGGTTGCTGTGACTATAAGGGTCGAATCTGAAAGGGTTTATTTTTTGGCGGCTGCCCTTTCTGGTCCTTCTGTGAGGATGTCACAGAATCGAGGGTGGCATTTTTTCAATCATGTTAACATGTCCATCCAAACCAGGCCTGAAAACGTCGGTGCCTAAGAAGAGGTCATCGGCCAATTTGTGCTGGGTGTCTGCTGTGAAGGTGGAAATCCGCAGCCAGACCCTGCAATGCATCGTGATGGTCGCTGCCATGGAATGGGTGCACGAGTCGCCAATGTCCAAGGCTGTCTGGAGCTGGTGTTTAGCCAGAGCAAGACGCCGGTCCTTGACCAACTTAATCGTCGACTGCAAATCAGCAGAAAAGTTAGGGAGGACATAGGTAAGGACTCCCATCAGGGAGTGACCAAAGTTGGCCATCATCAAGGCATAACTCGCCTGAAGGAGACCTAGGGAGGACATAGCGTTCACTTTCTCACTGCGTTGTTCAGCTTTCTAGACTCCTTGGGGGGGGCTTGCCCATATCCCAGACATTGCTGGTCTTAAGTAGAAGGAGTCAGCCACCAACCCCTGAGGGGTGGTCAGGAAAACCAACTCAGGAGCCGGTAGGGATCACTTACTTGCGGATCACATGGGTCAAGGGCACCGCACAGGAGGCTGGATGCTGCCAAAGCTCCAGCGTTGGTTCCAGGATGGCCTCAGCCACCGGGAAAGCAACCATCGGGAATCAATCCTGTTCAGCATTTCTATGAGGGGGTACTAAGCCCACTTTTGGATCAGTTCTAAGGGGATATCCACAGACTCGGAGATCAACTGAAGCATAGCGCCGAAGGACACTACCGGCCTGTGGTGGGCGGTCAACTCTTCAGCCCATTCACGGTCAAAGCCTGGAGTCCTTGAGGACTGTATGGTGGACCCACCAGAGCCCAAACTCTCCGCGAAGCCACTTCTCACCATGTATGACCCTGGACTCATCCAAGTGGGTTATCGCCAATGACAACCTGCCTGGCAAGCTGGTAGCTGGACGGGACGCCTTGGTAGGGGCTCCCTGCAACGGCTGTCAGGGCGGCATTTCTACCCTAATTGGGGGAGAAGTTGGTGTCAGAGACACTGGTTGTGGCAGGACCAAGGGGTGCCAATCTGGGGGTGACTAGGAAATCACCGGGGTCGGGGAAGGGGGCCTATCCTATCCAAGAACTCACTGCTGCCACATCAGCTTCTCATACTGCTGATGCTGCCGGCGACAGAGCCTGTCCTCATCAAAAGACGAGAAGTACCCGGCCCGCCGGCACAGCG
The DNA here is from genome assembly GCA_016271365.2 of Neoceratodus forsteri. Classification (NCBI taxonomy): domain Eukaryota; kingdom Metazoa; phylum Chordata; order Ceratodontiformes; family Ceratodontidae; genus Neoceratodus; species Neoceratodus forsteri. The sequence continues at coordinate 734,159,983 of CM057450.1, forward strand.
GCTGGATTTCCGCTTGCGACGCCAGCGACCCGGGTTCGGGAATGGACTCAGGTTGCTGGAGGGCCGGCCGGGGGAGAAGGAAACAGGGGGGAGGATGGATGCGTGCATCGGCGCCTGCTTACTCCTGGTGGAGGCTGGGAGTATGGCAGGACGTCGGCCACAATACACTAAGGGGAGTGACGGATGTCGGCGTATGCCTAGACGTCAGTGGCATGTCGCTTCCCTGGGGAGCAAAGTGGAAAACGGCACCAGGCCGATCGGGTGAACGGCCCTCCAGAACCCTCACCACTGGTCTCCAGGACCTCCATATGCCATCCCAGCAGCACCCCAGGATCGTTGTTTGACTGCCAGGGCCATTCTCCTACGGAGGTAAGAGACCCGCCTGTTGAAGGGATACACCGGGGTTACCTGGGTTTGGCTGCGATATGGGGCAGTAGGGGTCGGAGAGTAGCCGCGGTAAGGAGTTCGTGTGGGGGCCTGAAGGAGAGACTGGCCAGGTGTGGGGGAAGGAGCATAAAAAAAAAAAAAAAAAAAGACAATAAGTACGAGGAGCGCCTGCAGAGCCACCAGGCCGAGGATCGAAGCCAAAGTATGAGGAATCCCTTGACCGTGATCTCGACTGACGGCTTGATCGCTGACGGTGAGCAAAGACAGGTGGTGCAGCCATGTAAATAACGTGGACTGGCTCCTGCTGTGGACCCTGGAGGGAAGAAGCCCGAGAGGAGAATGCCAGACCACCGATTGCTCCTGACCCTTTTGGGAGAGAGTCAAAAGGACTGGAGTCCTGGAAGTCGAGTTGTCTTTGACCCCTTCAGACAACGGGTCGAGAAAAATCTTTTGGTCAGCCTGTGTCATGGCCAACAAGCCTGATAGGGGTACTGTGGAGCTACTGACCTGGCCCCAATCAAGGCTCGGCTGAAGCCGAACACTCTACAGCTGCTGAGCGGTCAAGGGAATCACGGGAGTGGGAAGGACATGCTCGTTCCCAGTCCCATGACCAACGGCAGGATTTTTTTTAGATTATTTCTTACTGCTATGGAAGGGTCCTCCATGAAGCTCTGGGTGGATCTGCACATCTCCCTGAATGTACCCATGAATGAAGCCCAAATGTTGGCCCAAGCCAGGAGCTTTGGCTGCCATCTTTTCCATGGCTGTAAGCTGTGCCAGCTACATGGACACCGCCTTATGGGCATCCTTTGAACAAACTGAGGGGTTCAATCCAGCTGGCCAAGAAGATGATGTATGTAGCAATCCTCTAAAGATGAAGGCACAAGTGTTTTGCAAAGGCCACAGGCCTAAATGTTGTCCTCTACCCCAGGCAGTAGATGCAAAATATGTGCGAGTCCATCTTGGACATCTTTTGGTTGCACTGAATGCAACGTTTAAATCCTGGACTGGACCAGGCTTCTTCTCTATTCATAGCAGCACGAGGCGGAAACCCAGAAATAACTATGAAAATGAGCATAAGCCTACACCGTCCACACAGCAGTGAAGGAGGAGATCTGACTCTTCCAACAGAAAGGAAGATCTGACGTCATGAGGCGGAGTCGAGGAGAATACCAACTGGGTGGGTGGGAGAAGCTCAGCTTGAAGACGTTCCACCTGAACTTAAAAGGAAAGGAAGACTGCCAGAGTATGGATAGTGCACCATATCCACGCCCCTAGAAAATAAAATAGAACAGTTACGTAAGAACTTACCATAACAGTAGATCTTTGATGGAATCTCTGTCATCAGGTTACATCTACAGAACTTAGCTGTCAGGTGCTAGGATCACACAGAAGCTTTTTTACAACAGTCTAGCAGGGGCCACCCATGCTGACATCAGGCTCCAACGTCACAGCTCAATATAAGCATGGAAGGTCCCGTTCACTCCTCAGTTCTTTCCATAACCGGAGGCCACAGGAGACAGGAGTCCCATCAAGAAGCTGAGGGGAGAGAGAAGGTGCCTAGCTAGCAAAAAGGCTGGAGCAACAGTACAGCTGAGCTACAGAGAGAGAGAGAAAGCGAGAAAGGGGGACAGAGGGAGGGACAGCATGACCTGATGACAGAGTCCTGCAAACATCTACTGTTACAGTAAGTTGTTATGTAACTGTTCTATCTTCCTCGGGGATATTTCTGACATCAGTCACACCTATGGAATGAGTCCCAAGCAGTGCAAAACGCATGACAGTCTGGGTCACAGGGGACCACCTGAAGCACAGTGAGGCCAAAGCCAATGTCCAGATTGTAGTGCTTGGTGAACGTGTGCACAGTGCTCCAAGTGGCAGCAGCACAAATTTCTGCAGCTGACACGTTCCTGAAACAGGCAACAGAAGTGGCCATGCCTCTGCTTGAATGGCCATGAACCACACCAGAAGTTCCTTACCATACTTCCTATAACAAAAAGTTATACAGTTGACCAACCATTTGGACAATTACTGTTTAGATACTAGAGTGCCCTCTTTGCCAGGGGCGAAAGAAACAAACTGAGACGATTTCCTACAGTCCTTAGTATGGTGTGTACAGTACCTAAGAATTCTATGCACATCCAAAGTATGGCGCAATACTTCCCCTGGATTGGCACGCTATGGAAAATAAACATGCAGGTGGACAGACTGATTTAGAATAAACTCAAGACAGCACCTTAGGAAGAAACCTAAGATTGGATAGGCCTAGCGGTCCTTATCTGCCAACAATTTCTATGTTTCTATGCTTCTAAAAGAGATCCTGTCTTTGTGAAAAATCAAACAAAGGCTTCTCACACATGACAGCCTGTAGCTTGCACGATGCAAGTGGCTCAAAAGGAGGCAGGATCAGCTTCTCAAGCATGAAACTGAGGTCCTAAGCTGGTACAGGATTATGGACAGGAGGCTTCAAGTGAAGAAGGCCTCTCAGAAAAGTACAGGCCGGGGCCGGCCCATTGGCGCAGAGCTGGGATTTCCACTTGCGACGCCAGTGACCCGGGTTCGGGAACGGATCCGGGGTCGTCCGGGCGGCGGGGAGTAGGATCGGCGTCCGATGGGCGGCTCTCCTACTCCGGGGGCGCAGGTAAGCCCTGCACGGGGAGACTCCTGGTGGAGACCGGGGTTCCGCTACAAACGGAGCTCGAAGCATGGGGGATGGAGGCGGGGCGGACGCTGGCGTCATTGCACGTCCCCACCTCCTCTAGGGGAGAAAACCGGAGGAAAAAAGATGGAGGGCAGGACCGCCGATTGATGAAGCCCTCCCCGGAGAGCCTCACATAGCCGCCGCCGCTGCAGGACCCCGACTAGATACAGTTCCGGGGCACGGAGGTGGCCCGAGGCCCCGCCCTCCGGGGGGTAAGCCGGGGGTGACCGAGGGTCCTCAGCAACAATCGGCGACAGCGGAGGTCTCCGGGGCCGTGACCAGGTGGACGGCTTCGTGGTCCCATGGGGGAAGAAGAAAAAAAAGGAAAGTACAGGCCACATCCAACTGGGCCACAGTACAGCCATCGATAGGCACATTAAAGGTTGAAATAGCAGACAGGTGCACCTTAATAGAGGAATACTGGACTCCTGCATCTGATAAGGACAGGAGGTACTCTAGAACTTGGTAAATATCCATGGCACAGAGGATAAGCCAAAGGGCAACACCCTGAACTGGTAATGTTCCCCCTGGAAGAGGAACCGTAGGTATCGTCTGTGAGAGGGGGAAAACCATGATATGCAGAGAAGTATCCAGCATGTCCAGAGAAAGTACAGTTACGTAAGAACTTACCGTAACAGTAGATCTTCGAGAACAGCTCTTGCAGCAGGTTACACCATTAGGACTGAAGCCGCCAGGCGCCAGGACCCCACGGAAAAATTCTAGCTAGCTAACTACAGCGGGGACCTTGACGTCGGTCCCGCCTCCGACGTCAGGCGTCGGTACAAAGAGGCGGTCCCTTAGATTCCCCAGTTCTCCTTCGGAGACTTCTTGCCGCGAGCTGACATCAAAATGGGAGACCTAGGATTCGCCGTCAGAAGACAGAAAGATAACAATTCCTGCTCAGAAAGACTGAGCCATGCTTCCTCAAGGGGAAGGTGGGCGGGAAGGTACCTGCTGCAAGAGCTGTTCTCGAAGATCTACTGTTACGGTAAGTTCTTACGTAACTGTACTATCTTACTGAGACACAGCTCTTGCAACAGAAACCCTCAATAGGACTGATTCCCAAGCAGTAACGCTGTCAGAAAATCCGGGAGGAGGAAATTAAGAGATAAAACCAGGTCCTGAACCTAGGACAGGAGACCCTGAAGTACGGCCAAACCAAAACCAGCCCTTGCCGAGAGGCGTGTCAAGGCTATAATGCCTGATAAAGGTATGCAGAACTCCAAGTGGCTGCAGCGCATATAGTAGAAGTGGAAACATTTTTGGGCGCTGCAAAGGAATACCACCCTCTAGTGGAATGACCCCGGACTGTACCGGGAGGGCTTTTGTTTGATACCATAACAGTGAGAAATACACTGGACAAGCCAGCGAGAAAGGGACTGTTTGGATACTGATTGGCCCATCATTCTCTCAGAGAAGGAAATGAAAAGCTGCTCAGAACTACGAAAGGACTGAGTTCTGTTGAATAAAACCTCAGGCTGCGGTGAACATCCAGGGTATGGAGCAGAGCCTCTCCTCTATTAGAGTAGTTCGGGAAGTAGACCGGAAGGTCGATATCCTGGTTCAGAGTGAGTGAAGAAACCACCTTAGGCAAGAATTTAGGGTTCGTCCTCAGGGATACTCTGTCCCGGTGGAAAACTAAATAAGGCTCTTTGCACATGAGAGCGTGAAGTTCAGAAATTCTTCTTGCCGAGGTAACAGCAACTAAAAACAACGTTTTCCACGACAGAAAACGTAGCTCGCAATCCGCGGCAGGTTCAAAGGGAAGCGTGAGCTGTTCAAGGACAAAAGCAAATCCATGGAGGCACAGGGTCTTTAATAGGAGGCCTAAGGTGCAACACCCTAAGAAATTCCCGAGGCGTCCACCTGAGCCACTGTGCGATTTCCCACGGAGGTGGTAAGCGAAATGGCACAGAGGTGCACTTTAATAGAGGAGTAGGCTAGACCCGAATGAAAGAGGAGAGCAAATATTCTAATATTACTCCCACAGGACAACCTAAAGGGAAAGGTGGCGTGCTCGCGACCATACCTAAACAGCGCCATTTCATGGCATACGTCGCATCGTTGCGGCTTTCTGGCTGCAGAAAGGACTTCTGCAACCTCTTGCGAGACCCCGTGGCAAAAATGGCTATGTCTCTAGGAGCCAAGCATGCAGGTTCAAGGACATGAGGTCCGGGTGGACAAGTGAACCCTTCTCCTGAGACAGTAAGTGGGAGCTGCGGCAGCGGAGGCGGGGTTCCGAGATAGTTGAATCAACAAAGGGAACCAAATCTGTCTGGGCCAAAATGGGGCCACTAGGATCAATATTGCGTGCTCCCTGCGCAGTTTGAGAAGAACTCTCTGGATCAACGGGAAAGGAGGGAAAGCGTAGAGGAATCTGTTGGCCCAGGAGAGGGATAACGCGTCTCGCCAGAAAACACCAGGCCCTGGATCTAGCGAGCAAAAATTGGGCAGTTTTGCGTTGGATGGGGAGGCGAACAAGTCTAGATCTGGAGTTCCCCATCGAAGAAACAGATCCTCTGCTACTCTTGAAGGAGTTCCCATTCGTGGACTCTGGCCTGAGAGCGACTCAGGCCGTCTGCAACTCGTGTCCACTCCGGGAGCGTGCACAGTGATCAGATTCGCGCCGTGTCTGATTACCAAATCCCACACTCTCATGGCCTCCCTGCAAAGGGGGTAAGAGTGTGCGCCTCCTTGTTTGTTGAGGTAATACATCACCGCCGTGTTGTCTGTCTGAAGTAGAAGAGTACACGGTGGGATAACTGACTGAAAGGCCTGCAGGGCGTAGAGGACCGCTCTCATTTCCAGCACGTTGATGTGAAGGTGAGCTTCCATCTGGGTCCACGTACCCTGGGACTTTACCCCATCCAGGTGTGCCCCCCACCCAAGACCGGAAGCGTCTGTGGTGAGGGTGACCTCCGGGGACGGCGCAATGAACGGGACGCCTGATGAGAGCGACCCTGGGGCTAGCCACCACTGCCAGTCTTGAATCACTGAATTCGTGAGTCTGACCGGATGCTGCAAGTGGTCTTGCCTTTGGTCCCATTGCACTTTGAGCATCCACTGAGTAATGCGCATGTGGAGTCTTGCGAAAGGGACAGTAGGAATGGCCGCAGCCATGTGTCCGAGCAAGCAAAGGACCGACCTGGCAGGTACAACCTTGCATAGTGATAGGTCCCTTATGAGGGATCTGATGCGCTCCGCTCTGTTGGCCGGAAGAAAGGCTCTTCCCTGAACAGTGTCCAGAACTGCTCCTATGAACTGCAGTTTCTGCGACGGTACCAGGAGAGACTTCTCGTAATTTATGAGGATGCCCAGGGATCGGAACAGATCCTGGGTGCTCTTGATTGCAAGAAGCAACGTCTCTCTGGAGGCGGCCATGAGAAGCCAGTCGTCCAGGTACGGGAACACGTAGTGGCCCTGTCTCCTCAGAGACGCTGCCACGACTGCCATGCACTTGGTAAAGACCCTCGGTGCGGAAGACAGTCCGAAAGGAAGGGCTCGGAACTGAAGGTGGTGGTCGAGAAACTCGAAGCGCAGGAACCTCCTGTGCGCCTGAGCCATAGGGATGTGCAGGTAGGCATCCTGCATGTCTAGAGACGCTAAAAAGGCGTCCTGTTTGAGCATGGGGATAAGACCTGGAAGGGTCACCATGCGGAATCTCTTGTAAGTGACCGACACATTGAGGTCGCTGAGGTCCAAGATTGGACGGAGGTCCCCTGTTTTCTTGGGAACCAGGAAGAAGTGGGAATAGTATCCTAGTCCTCTCTGGTTCTCTGGGACGTACTCTATCGCTCCCTTTCGTAGTAGCGCGTGACTTCTTGCCAGATCAAGGCTTTGTGCTGACCCTGATACGGGAGAGCAAAGGAGGCCTCGAGGGTGGCTTTCCTGCGAATTCTATAAAGTGGCCTAGACTGACCAACTGAAGAACCCACCTGTCGGTGGTAATGGCCTGCCATCCGGCAGGAAGTTACAATCGACCCCGACTATAAACTCCCGTTGATCCTGAGGCGGGGGCGGCAAGGAGTCAGGCTGTGGCGGCAGATGGACCCGCTGGCTGGGCCTGCCTAGGAGAACGCTGGCCTCGGCTGGCGGGGTGTTGCCCTGGGCTCTCACAAACCAGAGCCCTCTGAGGTGCAGCGGAGTGGGTCTGTTGCCTCTGCATCCGCCAAGACGAACGCTTTGGTTCCCTACGAAAGGAACCAAGCTTAGAGTCGAGTACATGGCCTGAACCGACCTTACCGCCTTCCGGCCTCTTGGAGTTTGGTAAGGATCTTTTCTGTAGGATTACCAAACAATACTTCTCCCTCAAAAGGGCATCCAAGATGTTCTTTTGGACGTCAGGGTAAAACCGGAGGCAGCGCAACCAAGAGTGTCTCCGGAGGCAAACGCTCAGAAGTTGCTGCTCGGGCGATGAGTCTTGGAGTCATACGCGGCTCTTAGCAGGTCCCCACGTCTGAACCCCGTGCGGAGGAGCTGAAGCATCTCCTCCTTCCTGCTCACCTTCGGGCATCTTTTCAGCCCTTCCAGACCCTGTTCCCACAAAGCGTTCTGGAACTGAACCATGTGGGTTAAATAGTTCAGGGATCTGATAGGCGCAGGTAGCGGAAGCATACGTCGCCTACCAATCGCTCCAGTTGCTTGGACTCTGGGTCCGGTGGCAGGGTGCTCAAATGTTGTGGCCTCTGTGACCGGTCATGTGAGGCTGTGATGACCAGAGAATCGGCCTGAGGATGCTGCGTCAAGTACTGAGTGCGTCATAGGAGCCTTGTACAGCGATCAGCTTTCTTCAGTCTCGCCCGGGAGGCGAGTGGGCCGCTTCCACGCAGCCTTGGTGACGTCCACAGTGTCAACCAAGGGTGGTACCACCACAGGCTTGGGGTCCTTTGCCGAAGATATTTGGCGAGTCGCACTCTTTCGGGGTCTAAGTCTTCAGCATCCCATCCCATGTTCTCTTGTATATGTCTCATAATATCAAGGAACGAGGGATCATCCGGAGGAGATCTAGGCATCTCATGTGGGTCCGGAGAAGGGATGGAGAGTGGAGATGGGGATCTAGAGGTGGAGTAGTCTGATCCCGTGTCCTCCGTTGAAGGCGAACGTCGGCGTCTCCTGGATCTCTTGGGGCTGGGTGATCCAGCAGAGGATTTCGACGGAGGTCTCCGTTTATCAGGTCTCCCCCTGGGAGGGGTTCTAGGCTCCCGGGGAGGAGGAACACGGCCTGCCGACCCCGATGGCGAGGGGGGCAGGAACCGGAGTAGGAGGAGGAGGAGGAGGAGGAGTAGGAGGAGGAGGGGGGGAACCATGTCTTTTTTAATGGTATCCCACCAGTAGGTGAACAGATCTTTCACCTCCACTAGAGAGAGGCCCGACGACGGCCCGGGTGCCGGTGGGCGGTCGTCGGGTCCCGGCGTCGGCTCCACAGGGGGCTCTGGTAATGGCGAGGGATCCCTGGGAGTACCTACGGGACCGGGGTCGCCCGTCTGGTCCTCGGGCTGCTCTAGGTCCTCCTCCGATAGAGGCTCCTGACCGATGTCGGTCGGAGGCAACAGGGCCTTCTTCTTTTCAGGAGGGGCGGGCGTCGGTCCCCCTACCGGCGTCCGCTGGGATGTAATGGCCGGCGTCGGTCGTCGGGCCGACGGCGGCTCCAGGGAAGAAGGGCGCACGGCTGACGGCTGTCGAGCCGGCGTCTGGGCTACAGGCCTTTTTAAAGGCGTGAGCTCCAACGTCTTGCGTGGAGGCACCGACGAAGACCTGACGTCGGGTACCGAGGAGCGGGAACCCGACTTGCGGTGGTGATGGTGTCGTTCCCCGGACTTCGCCAAGGCCCTGGAAGGGGAGGAAGGCCTGGCGGATTTCTCCTGAGATGAAGGTTTCTTGATTGCAGCCGGGGGAGATTTCGAACCGGAGCTACGGGACTCCGAACCCCTAGAAGGGGACCTGGAAGGGGCCTTCTCCCTTCTCTTCTCCGCGTGCTTGTGGACCCTGGAGCTTTCCCCTTGGAGGACATGGTCTTCAGTTGTTCCTCCAGAAGAAAAGCCTGCAAAGCCCTCTGGCCCGGATCCGGGTACGGCTAATGAACCCTTGGCAAGAAGGACAGGCCGGGTATCGTGGTCTGGGCCAGGCACCCGGACGAGGCGTGTGGGGTCCTTGAGCAGGATCTGCTTTCCACAAGCGCACTTCAAGGATGGCCCAAGTTGGTGATGACATCAAGATCTTGCTTGAAGAGGATTCTGAAGATTTTCGAAAATTTTATCGAAAAAGAACTATTCAGCGTCGTAGCGCTAGACTGGTAACCGAAGGGTCAGGTAGCTAAGTCGGCGGCGGGGAAAAGAACTGGGGAATCTGGCGGACCGCTCTTTTGTACCACGCCTGACGCCGGAGGCGGACCGACGCTGGCGGTCCCCGCTGTAGTTAGCTAGCTAGAATTTTTCCGTGGGGTCCTGGCGCCTGGCGGCTTCAGTCCTAATGGTGTAACCTGCTGCAAGAGCTGTGTCTCGAAGTAAGATCATAGCCAGTCACCCTGCTTGAGCAGAGAAAGAAAGCTGTGCACAGTTACCATCTGGAACTTCCTGTACTGGATGCAAACATTCAGCTCCTTGAGGTCTAGAATGGAACACAAGTCACCAGTTCTTTTGGGAACCAGAAAGAACCGGGAGTAGAACCATTTGTTCCTTTGCCACCTAGGCACTTGCTCTATGGCCCTTTGTGCAGCAAGGTGAGCATCTCCTCCCAGAGACCACTGTGTGGCCCAAAGAATAAGAGGTGTGAACCAGTGGAACATCTGGAGGCTGTTCTAGAAGTTCTAGAACACTGCCTTGTTTGAGTATCTGCAGGATCCAAGCGTCTATGGTAATGGCTCTCCACTGGGACAGAAGGAGGGAAAACTGGCCTCCAACTACCACCTCCTGGCTTGGGACAAGGGGGGGGGGTCTGGCAAGGAGTTAGGCTGAGGTGGAACCAGCAGCCGGGGCTGCTCCTCCTCCTCCCTTGGACTGCTTAGCAGAGGGACCAGTGGTGGAGGAGGAGGCAGGCAAGGCAGAGCTGGCCCTGCACTTGCACTGGAACTTGGCTCCAGAGCCAGACTTGTGACAGACCTTACGAAAACGAGGGCCTCGATTTGCTCCTAGGCTGGGTATGATAAAGGGAGTGGACAAACCTTACAGCCCTGCCAGATGCCTGCAGGTCATTAATAATATCCTGCACATCAACACCAAAAATGTCTGCGATCCACAAAAGGGGCACGCAACACCTTTTGCTGGAGATAAACAGCAAAGCCAGAGACTCTTAGCCAGGAGTGCTTTCTAAGGCAAATGCCAATGGCAGCTGCCCCAACTGTAGTATCAGCTATATCATAGGTGACTCTGAGGAGCTGTTTACTAACAACTTCCATTGCCTGGAGACTTTTGAGAAGCTCCTGTCTCTGGGAACCCTCAGGAAGGATCTGAGCAGCAGCCTTGCCCTTCCTTCAAATGATATTCTGGTACTTGATCATATGTGACAAGCAGTTGGCAGTTCTAAGGTCCAAAGTGGATGAGGCAAAGTCCTCTTGCCCCAGAGGTTAATCCTCCGAGAAGATGCAGGGACGGGGGCGGATTTCTCCTTACTCCTGTCCATCTCCCAGTGCTTATGTTTAGCAGCCGATTTGTCATGGGCCTTGAAGGAGTGGGAGACCATGGACGAAGTTGCAGATGTGGAGGAGCTTCTTGCCTGGAACTCCTTCTCCATTCTGGTGACCTACTGTTGCAGGAGGAAAGACTCCAGGACCCTCTGACGGCGCCCCCAGGTAGCTGGGTTGAATCTGCAGAAGATCTCACAGGTCTTAACATCATGGTCTGCACCGAGACAGCAGACGCATGCATTGTGGTTGTCTTTATCGTAGATCTTCTTACCGCACCTGCAGTATTTGAAGAGTTTCTCAGAGTCGGTTGCCATAAACAAAGGTAAAAATCACTTTAGAAAATAAAATGATTAATGAACTAGGGTGAGAAAATAAAATAAAGACAGAAATAGAAGATTTAGCGGTTAACTGAAGTGGCGATGTCTCCGTGGAGTCTGACGTGCAATGGTCAATGGTGGGAAAAGAACTGAGGAAGGCGTGGGGCTGCCCAGGTTTATATGGGAAGGATGTCATCAGCTGACATTGTCGTGGGTGCCCCTAGCAGACTGCTAGCGAAAAAGTTTCCGTGTGGTCCTAGTGTCTGGTGGCTATCATTCCACGGGTGTGGCCTGATGCAAGAGATATCCTCAATGAAGAGCCACCCATTCCAACAGGGGGACAACATGTCTCACAAGAAAAAGTACAGTTACGTAGGAATTTACCGTTACAGTAGATCTTCGAGAGAGGTTCCTTCAGTAGGTCATCACATATAGGACTGGCGCCACCTGGTGTCGGGCTGCACGGCAGACTTTTCTAGCAATACCTGATGGGGGACTGTCCACCTGACATCACGTGACTGACGTCAGCATGACTGAATATACTGGGCGGTCCCCACGCCCGCCCTCCAGTTCTCCCGCCGGAACCAGGAAGAGGCCTGACAGCAGAAGCGAACAGGATTTGGAGTCCCTGTAAAACATCAAATGAGGTGAAGGAGGGAGGGAAGGAGGGAGGGAAAAATATGACCTACTGAAGGAACCTCTCTCAAAGATCTACTGTTACAGTAAGTTTCTACGTAACTGTACTATCTTACTTCGAGAGGGTTCCTTCAGTAGGTCATCATATCTAGGACAGAATCTCAAGCAGTCCCTCCAAAGAGAAACTGAGAGAAACTAGGGAGGAGGAAAAAACAAAACTCAAACTGAAAAAACTGAAGTCCAGAAAGGACCCAGTCTTGGACAGAAGGCCCTGCAGGACGGCTAGGCCAAAGCCAGCCCTCCGCCTAGAAGCAATGTCCACACTATAATGTTTGGTAATGGTATGGACAGAACTCCAAGTAGTGGCAGCACAAATGTCAGCTGTGGAAACGTTCCGAAGGAAGGCTGCGGAGGCAGCCATGCCCTTAGTAGAATGACCTCTGATGGTACCCGGCAGAGGTTCATCGTACTTCTGGTAACAGTATCGAATGCAGCTGCCTAACCATTTGGAAAGGCCCTGCTTAGAAACCGGTTTGCCCTTCAATCTCGGGGCCAAGGAGACAAACAACTGGTCGCAAAAGTGAAATTCTTGGGTCCAATGGGTGTAGCACCGGAGAATCCGATGGACATCCATCTTATGGAGGAGTGCCTCACCTCTATTAGAGTGGGAAAGATAATACACTGGAAGCTCTACTGACTGATTCAGCGTGGCTTCTGACACCACCTTGGGAAGAAACCTCGGATGAGTTCTGAGGACTGCCTGGTCCCTATGGAAAATCAGGTATGGCTCCTTGCAGACTAGAGCGTGAAGCTCTGAAATCCTTCGGGCTGAAGTGATAGCCACGAGAAAAAGCCCCTTCCAAGAAAGGAAGCACAAATCACAGCTCATAGCCAGCTCGAAAGGAGCAATGGTGAGCTTTTCCAGTACAAAATTCAAGTCCCAAGGTGGGGTTGGGCTGCGGATGGCGGGGTTTCAGATGGAGAATCCTTTTCAGAAACGTTTTTGAGACTTCCAACTGAGCCACGGGTTTACCATCCACTAGCTCATGGTACGTTGAGACAGCAGAGATATGAACCTTTAAGGATGATCAGGACAGACTGGAGTCTGATAAGTGAAAGAGGTATTCCACGACTTGAGCGGCCGAGCAAGAAAAGGGGGTTGCAGCCCTTAGTGGCCGCCCAAATGGAAAACTGCTTCCACTTCACAGCATAAGTGGAATGGGTAGATGATTGCTTAGCCTCGATGAGGACTTGAGCTACCCTGGAGGAAACCCCGAAGCGTGATATCGCTATGTCTGCAGGAGCCAGGCATGAAGATGCAGGGTCCTGAGCCCCAGGTGTACCAGTCGACCTTGGTGCTGGGTCAGGAGGTCGTGAGTCACTGGAAGTGGAACTGGTGGTTGCCGGGAAAGCTGCTGTAGCAGCGGGAACCAGATCTGTATCAGCCAGAGAGGGGCGATGAGGATCATCTTTGCCCTCTCCGCCTGAAGTTTGAGGAGAACCCTCTGCAGAATGGGAAATGGTGGGAAAGTGTACAAGAATTTCCCTGTCCAGGATAGAGAAAACAGGTCGCTCCAAAAAGCACCTGGCTCTGGAACGAGCGAGCAAAACTTGGGAAGTTTTGCATTGTATTGGGAGGTGAAGAGGTCAATTTCCAGATGCCTCCAATTTTGGAAGATGGATTCCACCACTTCCTGATGTAGTTCCCACTCGTAAGCTAGGGTTCGAGACCTGCTGAGACTGTCCGCCAGGATGTTTAGAATGCCTGAAACGTGCACGGCCACTAGGCCCAAATGGGCTGGACTGCCCAATTCCACACCCACGTCACCTCCCTGCAAAAGGGGTATGATCGGGTTCCTCCTTGTTTGTTGATATACCAAACTACTGACATATTGTCCATTTGGATTAGCAGTGATCCCTTTGGAAAGAGTGTCTGAAAGGCCTGTAACGTGTAAAGGACCGCCCTCAACACCAGAACACTGATGTAGAGAGAAGTCTCCAAGCCGGACCATAGTCCCTGAGCTTGGTGTTCCCCAAGATGAGCTCCCCATCCCATATTCGAGGCATCCGTGGTGAGGGTGGCTACTGGTGCAGGGTTCCGAAAGGGAAGCCCCGAAGAAAGATTGCAAGAATCCTTCCACCATTGTAAGTCTTTTTGAACTGCTGAGGAGACTAGGACCGGATGGTCCAGGTTGTCCAGGAGCTGATCCCACTGCACCCGCAAGGACCACTGAGTAATCCTCATGTGGAGCCTTGCAAGGGGAAAGGTAGTTATGGAGGCCGCCATCAGGCCCAAAAGGCGAAGGACTTCCCGGGCAGGGATAGTCCTGAGTGAAGCCACTCTGGAGGCCTGACCGACAAGGGTCTCCATTCCATCTGGAGGAAGGAAGGCTCTGCACTGGACCATATCCAGGACTGCCCCTATAAATTGAAGTCTTTGGGCAGGGATAGGGGATGACTTGGGAACACTGACCGTGATCCCTAGTCTGCTGAAAAGGTCCAGGGTAAAGCACAGAGCCTCCAGCAAAGAATCCCTGGATGGGGCTGAAATCAGCCAGTCGTCCAGGTAAGGGAAGACCACAATGCTCCTCCGGCGTAGGAATGCCACGACCACTGCCAGGCACTTGGTAAAAACCTGCGGTGCCGAAGACAGGCCAAAGGGGAGCGCCCGGAACTGGAAGTGTTCACCTTGAAAACAAAAACGCAGGAATCGGCAGTGGCTAGGGAAAACAGGAATGTGCAGGTAAGCATCCTGCATATCCAGGGCACAGAGCCAGTGGTTCTCCATGAGGAGAGGAAGGAGGCTCTGAAGCGTCAGTATCCGAAATTTTTTGTACTCAACAAACCGATTCAGCTGACTTACGTCGATTATGGGTCTGAAGTCCCTGGTCTGTTTTGGAATCAGGAAAAAAATAGGAATAAAATCCCTTTGCCCGAAGGGGACGCACTCAATTGCTTCTTTGAGCAAGAGCGAATTTACCTCCTCGCGAATGAGGACAGCCTGATCCCGAGAACAGGAGTACTTCGTGGGTCAAGTTTCTGGAGGAATCTCCAGAAACTCTGGTGTGTCTAACGGCCACTAGTTGCAAGACCCATCCGTCAGAGGTAATCGCCCTCCATTCCTGAGCATGGCGGGCAAACCCCCCCACCTGCTCCCCCTCACGAGAATGAGTAGGCAGTGGAGACGGGGAGTTAAGGAGTGGCGGGATGTTCAGGGGGAGGGCCTCCTGAACGTCTCCGATTTTTGAAGGCAGGTGGGGTGGCTGTACCCATGGCCTTTCACTTCCCTTGGCGGAGTGCCTGAGCATTCTTTCTCTGCCTCCAGGTCCTTTTCCAAAAGGGCTGCTGCTGCTGTTGTTGAGAGCCCGATCGGTACATAGACCTGACAGACCTAAGTGCAACACCCTTGTCCTGTTGGTCTGTGATAATATCTTTGGTGTCCCTACCAAAAAGGACCAAGACTCTGAAAGGGGCATCCTGAATCGCCGACTGGACCTCACTGGCAAGGCCAGAAAGGCGAAGCCAAGAATGCCGTCTGAGGGCAACGGCAGTTGCCGAGGTACAGGCCACTGAGTTGACAGAGTCGTAAGTGGCGCGTAAAGCATGCCTATAAGAAACCTTGGGGAGGCGGAGATCCTTGGCAAGGTCCTCCTTTAGAGGCGAGGAATCCATGGACTGGACTCGTGCTTCCAGCCTGGCCAGGGTCACTTTCTGATGGGACACCATATGGGCCACATAACTGAGGGACCGGAGGGCACACATGGCTGAGGAATATATCTTTTTGAGAACTGGTCCATCTGCCTCGACTCTGTCCGGAGGAGTGCTCATGTGTTTAGGCGCTGAAGAGCGATCATAAGCCACCGAGATGACCACAGAGTCAACCTTGAGATGGGCCTTTAAGAATGGAGCGTCCTTTGGCACCCAGTAGATCCTGTCTGCCCGCCTGGGGACAGCTGGGATAGAATGAGGCATCTGCCAGATGGTAGGGGTGAGGTCTTGATGGGGGGCCATCCAAGAAGAAATGGGGATGGGAGACAGAGACTCAGACTCTAAGTCTAGGTGTTCTGCGAGCCTCTCTCTCTCATGTGGTCCTGTTCCTCCGACTCCCAGTCAAAATAGTCCTTCATGGCCCTCAAGAGGTCGGAGAAGGCAGGGTCTGCTGGTGGAGACTTTGGTGAAACTTTGCCCCTCATGTCCTCTGGGACCTCCTCAGAGGAATCTTCCCTCCCCTCTGAACTATCATCATCATCATCTGCCTCTTCGACAGGACGGCGTCTAGTATCTGGAAGGGACACATCCTATCGAGTCTTCCCCGAGATGTGGACAGTGGCGATGGATGAACTGCACGGGGAAGGGGTCCTAGGAGACCGCGGTTGTGGGAGCCTAGTCTCCAGGTCCGAGACCAACTCCAACCGAGTCCCATGCCACCAAGACTGTATTAGGGTCTTGAAATGTGGGGTAACCGGAGGAGGAGGAGGAGGAGGTGTAGTAGGCAGAGGCTGGGGGAGGAAGAACGTGGTGGATAGTAACCTTAGACTCCCGTATAATGGGAATAAGAATTATATCCAGGGTAGAACTGTCCCAGGTGACTCAAGTCCAGTGTGGGGGCCCCCCCCCGGGTAGTGGCCCCCAGGATACCCCAACGGGTAATGTGGGACAGTTCTGGGTCTGGTATAAATCCCCGTCGTCAGATCAGACATCGGGGGAACCCACATCAGACCAGCCAACATATAGATGGGTTGAGGATCCAGCATCAGCACAGCCCACGTCAGGGGGACCAACGTCGTAACTGGCACCACCCGATCCGGCGTTGGAGGGGCTGGCATTGGAACCGGACTAAGGGGTCCGGCGTCGGGGCCAAAGGCAAAGGCCGATTAGCCGGTCCTGGCTGCATGACTGGCGTTGAGATAACCGGCGTCGTTGGAGGCACTGGAAGCCCACTGGAAGGTGGATGAGGGGCCTCCACAGTGAGACCTGTAGGCCGAGGAGGACTCTCCTTCGCCTTAACCCCAGAAGGGGAATGCGGAGCCGGGACATCGACAGGGTCGATGGTCTCTCCGCTGCCATCGCTCGATGTACCCGTCAAGGAAATGGAGGGCACGGGTGAAGCAGGAGGAGGAGGAAGAGGGGCTTTCTCCCTCTGGTCCCGCCGGGCATCGGGTGAGGCGCCGTGAGGCCCCGAATGGGGGAACCGAGCCCGTGCGGTCATCAGAGACGGCCGACATAGTGGACAGGGTTGGGTGGTCAAGGGAGGAGCCCCCGGCCGACTTCATGACCAGAGCCGGGGGACTACTCCCAGTCAGGGGAGCCAACACACGGCAGCGGTTCCGGAGGAGCAGGGGCCGACTTAACAGCCTGGATGGCGCAGACGCCGGAGGAGCCAACGGCCGACTTATCTGCCAAAGTTTTGTCCGACTTACCGTCCGGTTTTCTGGGCAGCAGCTAGGCCTTGCTTTCGTGAGGCCTAAAGCGTCATCCGCAGAGCGAGCCCGCTCCCTAGACTTCTCCTTGTGCTTTTTTGAGGGAGAAGATTTCTCAGATGAATCCCGGAGACAATCCATTTTCTTCTCTAAAGAAGCCAAGCGGACTTTTAGTAAGTGGGCCTCCAAAGCCTGTTATCTCCTGTTTTTTGTGGCCTGGTTAAAGGATTGACACTCAGGGCAGGAGGAGACTGGATGGTCTGGGCCTAGACAGAGAACGCACTGGGAATGACTGTCTTTGTGTGGGATCTGTGTGCCACAGGACAAGCACTTCTTGGGTGAAGACATAAGGAAGAACACGAACTGAAGGAAGAAATAGCAGCGAGGGATAAACCGACGCAATGAACTTTCTCGATGATCGCTAACTGGAAGTCTGCAATGCGACTGACACGAGGCGATGGCGGGAAAGAACTGGAAGGCGGGCATGGGGACCACCCACTATATACAGTCATGCTGACGTCAGTCACGGGATGTCGGGTGTGCAGTTCCCCATCAGGTATTGCTAGAAAAGTCTGCCGTCCGGCCCGACGCCAGGTGGCACCAGTTCTATATGTGATGACCTACTGAAGGAACCCTCTCGAAGTAAGATCACCAGTTCCTGGAGCAAGCAGGAAGATAAGCAGCAGTTTTGCACTGTGTGGGGATGCAAAAAGGTCCAACTCTGGACAATTCATCTGCTGAACAGGTCTTCGATAACTGTGGTCAGCAGTTCCCACTCATACATCCTGGACTGGGACCTGTTTAGCTTGTCTGCAAAACGTTTTGGACATCTGGAATGTGTACTGCTGACAGTTATAGACCGTGTTCCAGAGCCCAATATCAAACCCTCATTGCTGCCTTGTATATGGATAGGATTGAGTTCCCCCTTGCTTGTTGATGTAATGCATCACACTGACATTGTCTGTCTGTATCAGCAGAGGGGCATGGGAACAGGTGGCTCCCCTACATGACAGCTCACATTTCTAGAACACTGACATGCTAGGTGTGCTCCACTGGGGACCATGTACCCTGTGTCTGATGGGATCCCAGGTGGGCACCCCACCCCATCCCCGAGGCATCTGTTGTGAAAATCTAGAGAGGGGAAGGAGATCAGGAAGGGAAACCGCTTTAATAGGTCGCTGGGTTCCATACACCACTTGAGTACTCTGCGCATAGGGGACATGATTAGAACCATTTGTTCTGGATCATCTGAGAGCTGACCCGATGGCACTCTCTGTGTCCATTGGCGAATTTGCATGTGCAGCCTGACCAAGGATACTGTCACTATGGCTGCTGATACGAGACCCAGCAGGCATAGCAACATCTTGGCCGAGACATACCTGCTGTTGTGCACTAACTGTACTTGAGCAGACCAGCGGTTGGCCCTGTCCAGAGGCAGGAAGGCTGAGCCCTGGGCTATGTCTAATACTGCTCCTACATACAAGGGTTGCTCACCTGTAACATAATTCTAGGGGTGGTATATGGTGTGAATCCACACTGTGGTAGTTTTCTCTTCCTTTTAAATCTTGTTGGAACATCTTCAAGCTAAGCTCCTAACACACACCTGGGCGATATCCTCCTTGGCTTTGCTCCTTGATGTTACATTGTGCATGCTGGAAGCAGGGATCCATGTGCCACTTGCGAGGGGAGGTCAGATGGGCTGTGTAGATGTATACCAAATACCAGTCCTAGAACTACGGTAACAGATGCATAACCCTCATTTCTACGGATGTGGATATGATGCACTTACCCACACTGTAGCAGACTCCTAGAGGTTCTCTGGGAGGAGGGGGCATGGCACACAACCCTATTTTGTTAACAGGGAGTGGAGAACTGAGGCCCCCTAAAACAGGTTACTCACCTGTAACAGTAGTTTTATGAGTGGCATATGTTGTTCATCCACACTTCTTGGCATGTCTCTTTCCCTTTAAGGATCGCCGGAAGGTCTTCAAGCTGGCTACTCCCACCCACCCGGGTGGTATATCCCTTGGCTCTGCCCCATGACACCAGATCTTAGCCTGCTGGAAGCCAAGTGTCGTGCATCTGCAGCCGAGGAGCTCGGGTGGGTCCATGTGGATGAACAACATATATCACTCCTGGAACTACTGCTACAGGTGAGTAACCTGTTTATCTAGGATCGTGAATATGTTGTTCATCCACAATTCTTGGCAGACTCCTAGCAGTTCTCCGGGAGGAGGGAGGCAAGGCGCACCCCCCCTCAATACTTACTTGGGAAAAAGAGATTGGAGAACTAAGGCCCCAAAAGCAGCATCCCAGCATGACTCAAGGTTGATGTGGTAATGGGTAATGAAGGTGTTTGCTGACTTCCAGGTAACAGCCCGACAGATTTCCTGGATAGGGATGTCCCTAGAAGCACCCACTGATGCAGCAGTATGGCGGGTAGAATGAGCTCTTATCCCTACCAACTCATAGCACAGACTTATACAAGATGTAATCCACCTTGCAATGGTCCGTTTTGTTGCAGGTCTGCCAGAAACGGCTTCAGCATAGGTGGCAAACAGCTGGCAAACCTCTCCCCGAATTTCTGCTGTCCTCTCCTTATAATAGGAGAGAGCTCATCTCAGGTTCAAAGTATGGAGCTGGTATTCGACCACTGAGATGTAATTAGGGTAGTATACTAGCAGAGTTAACACCTGGTTAAGGTGAAACTCTGACACAACCTTCGGAAGGAATTTCGGGTGGGGCGCACGACAACCTTGTCCCTGTGGAAGACCAGATAAGGGGAGTCCACTGAGAGCACCTAGAGCTCCCTTGTTCTTCTGGCCAATATGATAGCCACCAGGAAGGCTGTCTTCCACAAGTGTGACAACGCACTCTTGTGCATTGGCTCGAATGGCATGCCCATGAGCTTTGCCAGTACCAGCAGTAGATCCCAGGGAGGTGGAGGTTCATGCACTGGAGGGGATATGTGATCCAGGCCTTTGAAAAAGCGCCCGACCACTGTTTCCTGTGCCAACTTCGGCTGATTGGCCCGAGGCCAGTATGCAGAGATAGCTGCCAGGTGCACCCTAAGGGTCGATGACCAAAGACTCCCTTTGGAGAGAGACCAAAGGTAGTCAAGAATGTTAGCCACTGAACAGGACAGAGGGTCTAGGCCCTTGCCCTGACACCAAATGGAAAATCTTTTCCATTTGAAGGCATAACATTTCCTGGTCGATTCCTTTCTGGATGCCTCCACAACAGTGAGGACATCCTCGGAAAAATCCAAAGCCTGGAACTCTAGCTGCTCAGGTACCAGGCTGTGAGGTGCAGGGATTGAAGGTCCGGATGATATACCTTCCTCTGATTGAGAGACATTAGGTCCGGACGTGCTGGAAGCCGCTTCGGGGGCCTGCAGCTGAGGCTGAGATCTGGATACCAGAAGTGGCGCAACCAGTCTGGGGCTACCAGGATCACCTTTGCCTTGTCCCTCCTCACCTTGAGGAGCACCTTGTGGATCAAGGGAAATGGAGGGAAGGCACAGAAGAGGCCTGGGGTCCATGGCCTTAAGAAGGTATGGTATCCTCCTCTGCAACAAGCCCTGCTGAGAGGGGTGGGCATGAAACAGCCTCCGCTTGGTGTTGTCCCTGGAGGCAAACAGGTCCACCATCGGTTTGCCCCAGTGGGAGAACAGGCTGTAAGCTACCTCTTGATGGAGAGACCACTTGTGGGATGTCTCGCCTAAGCGGCTGAGGGAATCTGCCAGATGGTTTGAGGCTCCTGCAACATGAATGGCTAGGAGATCTGCCTCCAGACGGCTGACCAGGCTCCAGATGCAGAGCGCCTCCAAGCAAAGCAGACGGGAATGTGTGCTGCCCTGTTTGTTGAGGTAGTATATGGTCGTGGTATTGTCCGTCTGGACTTGAACCACTTGACCTCAGAGCTGAGGAGCGAAAGCTGACACTGCCAGTCTGACTGCTCTAAGCTCCAACAGGTTAATGTGGTATCGGGACTCCTCGGGGGTCTAGAATCCGTGGGCCCTTTTGTCCCCCATATGGGCTCCCCAGCCCATGAGAGAGGCATCGGTCGTGAGGACAGCCGTTGGCTCGGGGCGAACAAACAGAATCCCTTCCTGCAACTGGTCTGGGGTGGTCCACCACTGGAGAGTGTCCCACATCTTCTGGGTTACAGTTATCAGCTGGTCGAAATGACTGTGGCGCTGAGTCCAGTAGGCGACCAGCCCCCCGATGGACCATGAAGGTGCATGCCGCCATGTAACCCAGAAGGCGCAGAAAGTCCCAGGCAGGGTGCAACTGCCCAACCAGAAATGACTGGGCAAAGGAGGAGAGAACCTCCGCCCTGTCCGCCGGGAGCTGAGCTCTAGCTTGACGAAAGTCAAGTTCTACCCCGATGAAGCACATCACCTGGGAAGGAACGAGTTCCGACTTGGCCTCGTTGATCAGGAGGCTGAGCTGGGAGCAGGTCTGGAGGGCCAGGCTCCCTGGACCTCTCCACCTCCTGCTGGGTGGGACCTGCTAAGAGCCAGTCATCGAGGTAGGGGTAAATTCTGACCCCCCCGATGCCTGAGATGGGTTGCCACCACTGCAATGCATTTGGTGAAGACCCATGGGGCCGATGACAGGCCGAACGGCATGGCTCGGAAGTCGTAAAGGGTCCCTTCGGCTCTGAAGTGGAGGAACCGCCAATGAGACGGACGGATTGGGATGTGAAATAATGCATCTTGCAGATCCAGTGAACAGAAAGTACAGTTATGTAAGAACTTACCGTAACAGTAGATCTTCAAGAACAGCTCTTGCAGCAGGTTACACCATTAGGACTGAAGCCGGCAGGCGTTTGGACCCCACGGAAATTTTCTAGCTAGCAGTCTTCAGCGGGGAACGCCTCCAACGTCGGTCCCACCCCCGACGTCAGGCGTAGTACATAAGGAGGCGGCCCCCCCCATAGTCCTCAGTTCTTTCCCCATCAACATCGCAAGTATCGGCCTCTCGGTCCTTTTTCTAGCGTGCGATGACCTTTAGAGCTACGACGATTTTGTCTTCCTTCACGACTTTGGATTCAATTGATGTCCTCTCCAAATACTTCTCTGGAGGGTCACCAATCGTCAGGCGTAATATATAAGGAGGCGTTCCCCCCATAATCCTCAGTTCTCCTGCCGGAGACTCCCGGCCGCTGGATGACATCAGAAGAGGAGTCCGAGGATCCACCACCAGATGGCCAAGACTATAGAATAGAAGCGTCCCATCACGTAAGATGGGTGCTTGACTACGACCTACCTCCAAAAGAAGGGGGATGGTGGGTGGGAAGGTACCTGCTGCAAGAGCTGTTCTCGAAGATCTACTGTTATGGTAATTTCTTACGTAACTGTACTATCTTACTTCGAGATACAGCTCTTGCAGCAGGTTACACCATTAGGACTGATTTCCAAGCAATAGTGGCAATCATGCGCCACTGGGAGGAGGAAAGGCAGAGATCTCGATATTACTCGAGCCTAGGACAGAAGTCCCTGAAGGACGGCTAGACCGAACCCTGCTCTTTGCCTCGATGCAGTACTCAGACTGTAATGCCTGATAAAGGTATGCACAGAGCTCCAAGTAGCTGCAGCGCAAATAGCGGAGGTGGAGACATTCTTTAACGCCGCAAAAGAAGTAGCCACCCCTCTTGTGGAATGACCCTTGACCGCGCCCGGTAAGGGTTTATTGCGCTTGTCATAACAGAAAGTGATGCACTGGATAAGCCACCTCGAGAGAGACTATTTGGAGACAGAAGCTCCTTTCATCCTGTGAGCAGAGGAGACAAAAAGTTGGTCTGCCTTTCGAAACTGTTTGGTTCTGGTCAGATAGTATCTGAGGCACCGATGCACGTCGAGGGTGTGCAGAAGGGCTTCTCCTCGATTAGTGTACCTTGGGAAATACATTGATAAATCAATATCCTGGTTAAGGGTGAGGGCCGAAACCACCTTAGGCAAAAACTATGGGTTTGTCCTTAGGGATACCCTGTCCTGATGGAAAACCAAATAAGGCTCTTTGCACATAAGAGCATGTAATTCCGAGATCCTTCTCGCCGGAGTAACAGCAACTAAAAATACAGGTTACTCACCTGTAACAGGAGTTCTAGGAATGGTATATGTTGTTCATCCACACTTATTGGCAGGTTCCTTGCCGGTTTAAATCTTGCCGGAAGGTCTTCAGGCTGGCTCCTCCCACCCCAGGTGGTAAAACTCGGCTCCGCCCCATGACACCAGATCTAGCCCGCTGGAAGCCAGGTTGTGCGTCGAAGCTGGGGAGGCTGGGTGGGTCGAGTGGATGAACAACATATACCATTCCTAGAACTCCTGTTACAGGTGAGTAACCTGTATTTCTAGGGACATGGATATGTTGTTCATCCACACTTATTGGCAGACTCCTAGCAGTTCTCCTGGAGGAGGGAGGCAAAGCGCACACCCCCTACTTAGATAAGAAGACTGGAGAACTGAGGCCCCGACCAACATCCCGGTGTGACCCAAGGTCGATGTGGAAGGGGAAAACGGCATATGTCTGCTTCCAGGCAGGAGCCCTGCGGATACCCTGGACAGGAGTATCCTCGGAAGCAGCCACCGATGCAGCGGAAGAGCAGGTAAAAAGAGCACTTATCCCTCTGGGAGACTCCATGCCCACCCACCTAAAGCGGAGACCAATGCAGGAGGTGACCCGCCTGCTCGTCGTCCATTTGGCTGCAGGTCTGCCAGGTGCGGCTTCAGCGTAGATGACAAACAGTTGGCGAACCTTTCCCGAACTTCAGCCCTACGCTCCCAGGGTAGGCGAGCAGTAAAAAGGGTCCCAATGGATCCTATATACGGCCTCCGAGGCGTGACTGGGGATGAACCCCAGCAGAGACACTACCCAGTTAGGGAAAGACTCCGCCCCACCTATGGAAGGAACTTCGGGTGGGGCGCAGGACAACCTTGTCCCTATGGAAGACCAGATAGGGAGATTCAAAGGAGCACCTGGAACTCTCCCCTCCTTCTGGATGGCAGAGTAGCCCCAAGAAGGTGTTCTTCCACAACAGGTGAGGAACTCGCACCTGTGCAAAGGTTCGAGCGGCTTGCCCGTGAGCTAAGCCCATACCAGCAAAGATCCCCCAGAAATGGGGATACTCTCCCGAAGGGAGGTGTGATCGAGGCCTAGAAAGCGCCAGACCACCTTTTCTGCACCACCGACTGCCTTCTGGCCCAGCGCCTGAAGACAGGGTGACCAACATGGCACCAGAGGGTCGCCGGCTGGAGCTCCTGAGTTCAGCAGAACGGACCGCAGATGGTCCGGAATGCTCGCTGAGGGACGGGAGAGGGGCCCCAGGCCTTGTCCCAACATCAAATGGAGACTCTTCCATTTGAAGGCGAGCATGTTTGGCGACTCCTGGCAGGGCGCCTCGAAAATGCGAGGACCTAGCGAAGACCCCAGGCCTGGCCCTTTGTACGCACAGGACCAGGCATTGAGAAAGTAGGGATTGAAGGTCCAGATGGAAAACCTTCCCTTGAAAACAGAGATCAGGACTGGACGGGCTGGAAGCTGCCTCGGGAGCCTGGGGCTGAGACTGAGGAGAGCTGGATACCAGAGCTGGCCAACCAGTCTGGGGCTACCAGCATCGCCTGCGCCTAGTCCCTCCTCGCTTGCCTGTGGGTCAAGGGAAATGGGGGAGAGGCGAAGAAGAAGAAGCCCGGGGTCCGCGGCCTCGACGGCATCCCCTACAGCAAACCTTGCTGAGGGGGCGGGCATGAGACAGTCTCGGCCTCGTATTCTCCCTGGAGGGAAGGAGGGAGAAGATCCTGTGCTACCTCCAGCAGGGAAGACCACTTGTGAGGCGCAGCCTATGTCCGGCTTAGGGCATCAGCCAGGGTGCTGGAGGCTCCTGCTATCGAAAGGCTAGGAAACCGCCTCCCAGCTGCGCAAAAGACCCAATTCGGAGAACCTCCTTACGAGATGCAAGGGGCTCGTCCGAACCTGGCGGGTTGGTAGCACATGGCTGTGGTGTTGTCCGCCTGGACTTAAACCACTAGACCCCGCACAAACGCAGCGAGCGGTGCAAGCAAAGCGGACCGCCAGGAGCTCCAGCGGGTAGGAAAGACATCGGAACTCCCGAGAGGACCAGAGGCGGAGCACTCTGTATTCCCCTTGATGGGCACCCCAACCCATCCGAGAAGCATCGGTCGGAGAAGACCGTCGACTCGGGGCGGACGAACAGGATGTTCTCCTGCAGGGGCTGGAATGGTCCGAAGGAGAGCGTTCCCAAACTCCTGGGCTGTAGTCACGAGCTGGTCTGAAGGAACGCAGCACTGTGACCGCTGGCTGGCCAGCCCCCCACTAGGGGGACGCATGAACCGGCGGGTCCAAAAGACCACGCTGGAGCAGGCCGCTGCAAGGCCCAGGAGGTGCAGGAGGTCCCGGCAGGGCGCAATTGCCCAGTCAGACCTGACTAGGTAAGGGAGGAAGAACCTCAGCCCTGTCTGCCAGGAGCCGAGCTTGGACTCAAGAGTCGAGCCTCGTCCCGAAGAAGGATCACCCACTAAGATACGAGTTCCAACGTGGCTCCGATAAAAGGAGACCAGTCTGAGAGCCAGAACTCTGGATCGTCCTCTTCCGTCCGGAAAGTTTGCAGTCAGGCCGCCATCCGGGTGGGGTTATGCCCGGACCCCTCGATGCCGCAGAAGCTGCTGGGCAGAGACCGAAGGGCCTGGCCTGGAACTCATAAAGAGATCCCCCGCTTAAGGAAGGGAGGAGTCTCCCAAGAAAACGGACGGAACGAAGGTACGAACGTCCTGGAGGTCCAGGAAGAAGCCTCGTTCTGAGGATGAGATAGCTGAGGCAGAGAGACCATCCGGACTGCGGAAAAAATTGGGAGTAAGCCCCCTGTCTTGTTTGGGACCAGGAATACCTGGACACAAACCCAGGGTCTGAAGGAGGGTCCGAAACCTTCCCGATCGCCTCAATCAGAGGGTCAGGCAAGTCGGCTCAGCGGGCCGACAACTAGGCTGTGGACCCCAAGACCCCTGTGGGGAAACGGCTCGAAAGAGTGGTGCCTGCTCGCAATCAGGAGGCAGGACCTTCCCCTAGCACCTCCGACACCCAAAGGTCCGGGAAGCGGACCAGGTGGAGGAGGGGCGGAGCCGTGTCCCCACGGAGGAACCCGGGTAGGAGCGACGGGGCCGGTGACAGCGCTCCTAGCCCGTCACTGGGCAGGCTTGGAGGAGGAATTGGCCAAGGGAGCTCCTAGGCCTTTGCCTCCCTGCTTCCTTTTAGAGGAAGATGCTAGTTTGGAGTCAGGACGCCCAGCGCAAGCCTGCTGGCCCTCGTGCTGGGCCAGTCGAGCCGCAGGGGCCGGGGGACAAAGGGGCTTATGGAAAGGCTGCCAGCAGCCCTTGTCCCTCCGGGCGGGAGTGACCGAGTCTGGAGTGACATCGGACATCTCGGTCCCCTGGAAGTGTCCCTCCACTCCAGGGCCGAAAAGGTCAGTCCCCAAGAAGGGGATGTCCGCCAATTTGTGCTGGGTTTCCAGTGAGAAAGAGGATAACCTCAGCCACGCCCTGCAGCGCATGGCCACTGTGGCTGCCACTGACCTGGCACAGGAATCACCTAAGTCCAGAGCAGTCTGAAGCTGCTGCTTTGCCACCACCCTACCCTGGTCCCGCACCCGCCGGACCGTGGTCCGCAGGTCGGCCGGGAGATGAGGGAGCACCTCATCCAGGGAGCCCAAAAGGGCGTGGGAGAAATGTGCCATCAGTGCAGCCGAGCTGGCCTGTCGGAGGCCTAGGGAGGATGTGGCGTAAACCTTGCACCGACATAGTCCATCCTTTTGGACTCTTTGTCAGGGGCCTATCCACATCCAGCGTTCCCAGAACACTGGAAAACATTATCGGTAACTAACCCCTCAGCCGAGGGTGCTCCGAAAACAGACAAAGAACCGACAGGGACAGAGTACTTCCTGGCCATCCTGGCCGAGGGCGCAGGGCAGGAAGCAGGCCGCCGCCAGAGCTCCAAGGCCGGGCCTACAATGGCCTTGGCCACCGGGAAGGCCTCCGAGGGTGAACCCCCTCGGTCTAGACTCTCCGTCAGGGGATAAGGGGCCCGTTTGGACACGGGCTTGAGCTGCATCTTGGTGAACTCCGAGATGAGCTGAAGCAGACCCATGAAGGACGATGGGCTGTCGTTCACAGATCGTTCGGGAGAGGACCCCGGGTCCTCCCGACTGGGGAACATAGAGGAGTTGACTTCGGACTCCGAGGGGTCTGCAAAGAGCTGCCTCAGGCCTGAGTCACTCTTAAGTCCGCCGAGGGCGGGCAGGAGTGAGGGGGACAGACAACCTGCGGGACAGGTCGTGACCCAACCGAGGTTCCACCGAAGGCGGTGGGGCAGCAGGGATCGGACGAGCAACCGGCCCTGGAGTGGGCAACTCCACTGCAGCGAGCGGTTGAGTTGACCGATCGGGTGGCAGCTGCTTGCTGGACGGGGAATGAATCGGAATCGACTGATTCCTGGTCAACAACAACTGCTGCCACATAAACTCCTCGTAACGACGACGCCATCGGCACCGAAGCCACTCCTCATCCGAGGAGGGAGACGAAGAACGGTAACGCCACTTAACTCAGTGCCCCGACCAAGAACGCCGAAGTCGGTGTGAGCGGCTTGACCGAGAGGATGACCAAGACCCGAATCCTTGGGGGAACCGAGGGGGGCCTGGGAAGGAGCGGTCCCTCGGCTCGGAAGAAAGGGCCGAGGTCTGCCGACCCGAAGAAACAGGCAGAACCTCAGCCTCCACCAGGGGAACCGGCAAAGGGATGGCGGCTCTAGCAGAAGACAGCCCAGATGACGGGTCGAGAGACTCGACAACGTCGACGGGAGTCCTGGACAGCTGACCTGACGGGAACACCGTGAGGCCAGAGCCGCACCCTCGACCCGGTGAGCGTCGGCCAGCAGGGAGGGAACTCTCGCTCCTCCAGCACCGGCGATGAGACTTAGCCTCAGACTCCTTGGACTTGGGCCAAGAGGCAGGTCCAGAGTCCCTCTCCTTCGAGGAAAGGACTGGCGAAGCTCCTTGAAAGAAGCTGAATGAGGAGAACTCAAGGAGAGCGGGATAAGCGCCGCGACCGAGGAGGAGGGGGGAGCAGCCGCCCCCTCCCTGGAGGAAAAAAGATCGAGCTGCTCAGCCGAGACAGCTGACGCGGACACTGCCCGATGATTCTCCGAGATATTTTCTGGAGCGGAAAAGGTTTCAGGTCGCCCAAGTCCCGAACGGGCCGCACGATCTTCCAGAGAGCTGGTTGAAAGGGCACAGCAAAATTCGCAAAGTTGCGGATCATGATCTAAGTCGAGGCAGTAGACGCACATGGAGTGCAGGACTTTCCTGAAGGAATTAACCAGGCGCCTCCGGCAGCCGGAAAATGAATGATTCATCGCCGCAGCGAGAGAAGATCGAAGTTTAGAAAAACTTTCAATTAAATTCGGAGAGACTGAAAATTTCAGGAACCAGTCAAAAACGCAGAGTGCTAAGGAGGGAACCTGAGCTTCCAAGCGGTAAGGAAGATCTGGCGTCATGGGGCGGAGCCGAGAGTTTTACCACCCGGGTGGGTGGGAGGAGCCAGCTTGAAGACCTTCTGGCAAGATTTAAAGCGGCAAGTAACCTGCCAATAAGTGTGGATGAACAACATATCCATGTCCCTAGAAATAACGTTTTCCAAGAGAAAAAACGTAGTTCGCAATCCGCGACTGGTTCAAAAGGTGGCAGCGTAAGCTGCTCCAGGACGAAGGGTAAGTCCCAGGGAGGAATTGGATCCTTGATGGGCGGCCTAAGGTGGAGGACTCCCCTTAAGAAGGCATGAGTAGTATGCAGTTGGGCCACCGTCCAATGGCCTACTGGGGCATGGTAAGCAGAAATTGCACAAAGGTGCACTTTAATTGAGGAGTAAGCCAGTCCGGAGTGGAAAAGGGAAAGCAGGTAGTCCAGAACCAGCTTTTCGGGACAGTCAAATGGCGAAAAACTGCACACTTGGGCCCACAAACAGAATCTACGCCATTTCATGGCGTACGTTGCGTGGGTTGCTGGTTTTCTGGTGGCAGAGAGTACATCTGCCACTTCTTGTGAGACCCCGTATCGCATCATGGCTATGTCTCTAGGAGCCAAGCGTGCAGGTTCAATGCACGTAAGTCTGGGTGGACCAATGAACCCGCCTCCTGAGACAATAGATGGGAGCTGATTGGCAACGAAACTGGAGGTTCCCAAGATAGCTGGTGCAGAAGAGGGAACCAAATTTGTTTGGGCCAGAAAGGTGCGATGAAAATGAGAGTCACTTGCTCCCTGGCGCAGTTTTAATAGAACCCTCTGGATCAATGGGAAAGGAGGGAAGGCATAGAGGAATCTGCCCGCCCAGGAGAGGGACGCGAAAAGGTCTAACTCTGGAGTGCCCCACCTGTGAAACAGATCCTCTGCCACCTCCTGTAGAAGTTCCCACTCATGGACTCTGGCCTGAGAGCGGCTCAGACTGTCTGCGACGGTGTTGTCCACTCCTGGAACGTGTATTGCAATTAGGTTTGTGCCGTGTTGCAATATCCACTCCCACACTCTCATGGCCTCCCTGCAAAGCGGGTAGGAGTGAGTGCCTCCTTGTTTGTTGAGGTAATACATCACCGCGGAATTGTCTGTTTGTAACAGGAGTGTACCTGGTGAAATCTCCGACTGGAAGGCTTGCAGAGTATAAAGGACTGCCTTCATTTCCAAAATGCTGATGTGGAGATGAGACTCCTGGGCTGTCCAAAGGCCCTGAGAACAAACACCATCCAGGTGTGCTCCCCACCCGAGCCCTGAGGTGTCTGTGGAGAGTGTCACAGTCGGAGACGGCGCTATGAAGGGAACCCCCGCGGAGAGGTTCCCCGGATTTAGCCACCAATGCCAATCCCTAATCACGGCATTCGTGATTCGGATTGGCTGCTGCAGATGGTCTTGCCTTTGGTCCCACTGCACCCTTAGCATCCACTGGGTTACCCGCATGTGGAGACATGCCAACGGGACTGATGCAATGGCCGCAGCCATGTGTCCAAGCAGGCGAAGGACCGATCTGGCCGGGATGGTTTTCTTCACCGACAGGTCCCTGATGAGGGATCTGATGTGTTCCACTCTGTCCGAGGGAAGAAAAGCTTTCCTTCTGACGGTGTCCAGAACTGTTCCTATAAACTGCAGTTTCTGGGATGGCACCAGGAGTGACTTTTCGTAGTTGATGAGAATACCCAGTGATTGAAAAAGGGACTGGGTGCAGTGAATGACCATCATCAGTGCCTCCCTGGAGGGTGCCATGAGAAGCCAGTCATCCAGGTATGGGAACACGTAGTGGTCTTGTCTCCTCAGAGATGCTGCTACGACTGCCATGCACTCCGTAAATTCGCAAGGTGCCGATGACAGCCCGAAGGGAAGAGCTCAGAACTGATAATGGCGGCTCTGAAACTTGAAGTGCAGGAACCTCCGGTGCGCTTGAGCAATCGGAATATGCAGGTAGGCATCCTGCATGTCCAAAGACGCTTCAGAATGGGAATTAGGCTCGGAAGGGTCACCATGCGGAAGCATTTGTAAACGACCGACAGGTTGAGGTCGCTGAGGTCCAGTATTGGATGGAGGTCCCCTGTTTTCTTTGGAACCAGGAAGAAGTGAGAATAGTATCCTAGTCCTCTCTGGTTCTCTGGAACATGTTTTAAGGCTTCTTTTTCCAGAAGCGCAAGCACCTCCTGCTGTATGAGCAGGGCATGCTGACCCAAATATCGGGAAAGCAGGGAAGGTCTTGTGGGTGGACTACCTACAAATTCTATATAGTGGCCTTTTTTGACCAGTTGCAGAACCCACCTGTCGGTGGTGATCGACTGCCACCATGGCAAGTGGCGTGCGATGCGACCCCCGACTTTCTTTTCCCGTTGATCCTGAGAAGGGGCGGGGGCTGGGAAGGAGTCATGCTGTGGCACAGTTTGATCCAGCAGGCTGTGCTGATATTGCAAATCGTTGACCTCTGCCTGGGGATGACTTGGTCTGGGCTTTGCGGGTGAAAGTGCCCCTCTGCTGTTTGCCGGATCGTGGCTGTTGCCTTTGTAGCCGGCCATGGAAGCGGCTCTGGTTCCTACAAAAGGAACTGGGCTGAGACCTGTACATAGCCTGTACAGATCGGACTGCCTTCCCTGCGTCCTGAAGTTTGGTGATTACTCTCTCGGAGGCTTCAACAAATAGGACCACGCCGTTATAAGGGACGTCTAAGATGCTCTTCTGGATGTCCGAGGTAAAACCGGAGACACGGAGCCAAGAGTGTCTCCGGAGATACATGCCTGAGGCTGCAGCTCTGGCTGAAGAATCCGCAGAATCGTATGCGGGTCTGAGCACCTGGGTCTCCACATCTGAACCCATGCAGAGGAGGTTCAAGATCTCCTCCTTGTGGTCACCATCGGGCATCTTCTCGACCAGGTCCTGTCCCTGTTCCCACAGTGCATTCTGGAATTGAACCATGTGGGTGAGGTAATTCAGTGACCTGATGGCGCAAGTTGCAGCTGCGTACGTGCGCCGACCCAGGACATCCAATTGCTTGGATTCCTGGTCCGGTGGCTGTGTGCTCAAATGCTGAGGTCTCTGAGACTGGTCATGCAAGGTAGTGATGACCAGGGAGTCAGCCAGAGGATGGTTCGCCAGATACTGGTCCTCCCTAGGGGCCTTGTATAGGTGGTCAGCCTTCTTCGGCACTGCTGGAGTGGAATGCAGACGTTTCCAGGCAGCCTTGGTGACGTCTGCAAAGGTACCCACCAAGGACGGAACTACCACAGGCTTCAGGTCTTTCTGCCGAAGGTAGCGGGCAAGGCGTTGTCTCTCGGGGTCAAGCTCTTCAGCATCCCACCCCATATTCTCCTGGATGTGCCTCATGATCTCCGCGAAAGAGGGATCACCTGGAGGAGACCTAGGTAGGTCGTGTGGGTCCGGAGAGGGAATGCTGATGGGAGAAGGAGATCCAGAGCGCCCTGAGGTGTCAGATCTAGAATCCTCCCCAGATGGAGTGTACCGGTGTCGTCTGGGTCTCTTGGGACTGGGTGACCCTGAGATGGATCTGGAGGGAGGTCCTCTCCTGTCTGAGGATCTGCCCTGAGGAGGTGGTGTTTGCTCCTTGGGGGTTGGTGACCGTCCTACGGGCCCCTTGGGCAGAGGAGGGGGCATAGGCAGTGAAGGAGTAGGAGGAGGCGGAGTCGGAGTAGGAGGAGGACGTGTGGCGATCCCATCTTTTCTGATGGTGTCCCACCAGAAGGTAAAGAGCTCCTTTACCTCTGCCAAGTTCATGCCCGACGACAGGCCCGGCATCGGTGGCCTGTCGCCGGGGTCGGGCATCAGGTCCCCGGGGGTCTCCCGCTCCGGGGAAGGTTCCCATGGGAGCCCGGCATCTTCGGTGTCGCCTGCCTGGTCCTCGGGCTGTGTGGTATCCTCCTCCTCCAAGTCCTTCCGACCGGCGTCAGCCGGTGATGGTGGAGCGGTCCTCTTCTCTGGGGTAGCCGACGGTCCCCTGGCCGATGCCCTCGGAGGTGAACGCCTGGCCGGCGACAGGTGTTTAGGTGTCGCCGGTTCCTGGACGCGCCGGTGATGCCTGGCCGGCGTCGGGTCCGGCGTCCGTTTGAGGACCGTCAGGTCGGTCTTCTGAGGAGCGAATACAACCGACATGGAGGCTGGGAAACTGACCTAACGTAGCAGTCCCGCCGGAGGAAGAAGATTTATGGCGCTCCCCGGACTTCGACGAGGCCTTAGATGGAGTGGAAGATGCTGACGGCCTGGAAGTCTTCAGGGGCTGCAAAGAAGAAGAACCGCTGCAGGATCTGACCTGAACCGGGGGAGGTTGCGATTGAGCCCTGGAAGGACAGCGGTCCGATCGCAAGCCAGAGCTTCGGGAGTCTGAAAGGAGGGTTGCTGGGCCGCAGGGGAAGAATGCCAAAAGGCTTCTTCTTCTTCTTCTGCTGCTTCTTACTCGAAGAACCTTTAGCAGAAGTGGCTTCCAAGGCAGCACTGGACTGCTCAATATGTTGAAGGTGACCAGCCACACCGGGGCCAAAAAGATCGGTGCCCAGGAAATGCACATCTGCTAGTTTGTGCTGAGTATCTGCTGGGAAAGAGGAGAGCCTCAGCCAAGCCTAGCAGTGAGAGGCAACTGCGGCTGCCAATGAGCGGACACAAGAACCCCCAATGTCCAGGGCCATCTGAAGCTGCTGTTTGACAACAGCCCGGCCCTGGTCCTGGGTTTGCTTGACCGTGGTCTGCATGTCCGCGGGGAGATGTGGGAGGACTTCGTCCAAAGACCCCAAGAGGGCATGGGAGAAGTGTGCCATGATGACGGACGAACTTGCCTGATGGAGGCCTAAAGACGAGGCCGCATAGGCCTCCCAAGCTGAATGATCCATATTTTTGGATTCCTTCTCGGGGGGTCGATCAGTGTCAGTAGAACTGCCAGTATGCCTGAACACAGAGGCAGTCACCAGGCTCTCGGCCGAAAGGTGCTCTGTGAACCCCACAAGGGATCCCATGGGCACCACATACTTGCGGGCCATATGGGCAGACGGAGCTGGACAAGAGGAGCAGGGCGCTGCCAAAGTTCTAATGCCGTGCCAACTATGGCCTCAGCCACAGGAAAGGCCTCCATCAGGGTATCCCCTCTCGTAAGGATGTCCGTGAGAGGGTACTCCGCCTTTTTCTGGATGGGCTCCAGCGGCATCCCTGTAGATTCAGAGATGAGGTAAAGAATGCCCTGGAAAGACGAAGGACCTTCGTCCATCTCAATCCTAGTGGCCGATTCATCATCCCCTGGGTGAGAATGTGGGCTGGTCACATCCAAATCCGAGGAATCCAGACACAACGGTCAGTCACCCAGGTCACCTTTGACCCGCCGTGAGCGGTCCGGAGTGATGGTGACCGAAAGACACCGGGGAAGCCCAGTGTCTGGTCTAGCTTCCTTGGAAGGAGCCCCTCCCACAGGCTGCTTGGGCAGTGGTTCCACCACTATCGGTGGAGAGACCGGTTTAGGCCGAACTGGAGGTCTCGCTGGCCCCGCGGGCGGGGGAACTGACTTAACTGGCTCCGAAGGAGTCAGCTTCAGCCTGGGAGGCGAAAGCCAAGTAATGGTTGGAGTAAGGAGCCAGAGTCGGCTTGTGCCCAGTCAAAATCAGCTGTTGTCACATGCGGTCCTCGTAGTGCTGACGGAGTTTCCGCCGAAGCCTCTCCTCATCTGAGGAGGATGAGAACGACCGATGGCATCGCCTCTTTTTAGAGCGCTTGTGGCTCTTCCTCAGCCTATTGGTTGAGGGGATCCTGGACCTCGATCGAGATCAGACAGGCCGATTTGGTTGCTTGGGAGACACCGGCGAGACCGGTGATTTCCCAGGGTTGGGGACCACATCGTCGATGGGATTCCCAGCAGGCTGGGTCTCCTCATCGGGGAAAGAAAGGACCAGAGTCCGACTGAGAGAATCGTTGACCAGAGTAGGCGACAATGGGTCGATCGGATCGATGATTATTTCAACCTTGTTGATCTACACTTTGGTCGATTGGCCGGGCGGCAAAGCCAAAAAGCCAGCGGTCGAAGAAGCAATTTCGACCAAAGTTGAGACTGCCGGTTCCTGGGACCGAGATCTCTCCCGATCTCAAGAACGTCTTTGCCAAGATGAAGAGAATCCCGGGTCCTTTTCCTGCTTACAGGACCGAGAGGAGTGCATACCCGCAGGACTCTCTCCCTCAGTCAGGAGAGACTGGCACAACTCTCAAAAAGAACCTGAGAAAGTGGAGCCCAGGTTGAGCAGAACAAAGAAGCTCAGAGAGGAAGAGTCACCGGCACGAGCTGCTTCCTCCTTGAAGGCTTGCATGAGTTCCAATTGCTTGGCAGATCCCGCAGCCGCAGAAACCGCCCGCTGAGCCTCCTTTGATTTCACCAGAGGGTTCAGTTTTTCCAGCGTCTCCAACTTCAGGTGTGTAAGACGGTCGTCGAGGACATTAGGGTGAAATGCAACACAGAAATCGCACTTCGAGGTGTCATGGTCGACACCCAAGCAATAGACGCATGCGGTGTTGGGATTGTTGTGCGACATCTTCTGGCTGCACAAACACCAGCGAAATCCAGGGGAAGACTTGTCTTCCATAATCG
Organism: Neoceratodus forsteri; assembly: GCA_016271365.2. Classification (NCBI taxonomy): domain Eukaryota; kingdom Metazoa; phylum Chordata; order Ceratodontiformes; family Ceratodontidae; genus Neoceratodus; species Neoceratodus forsteri. Next base: position 734,195,225 of record CM057450.1, read on the forward strand.
AAGATTAGGAGTCGTGGTCGCTAATGCGAACTAGACGGATTTTTGGAATAACCGAAGGAATAGAAGTCAGGGCCTACAAAATGAGGTAGCAGAAGGGAGGCAACCTGAATCTTCCAGCAGAAAGGAAGACCTGGCATCATGGGGCGGAGCCGAGGGATATACCACACAGGTGGGTGGGAGGAGCCAGCTTGAAGACCTTCAGGCGATCCTTAAAGGGAAAAGGACATGGCAAGAAGTGTGGATGAACAACATATCCACGATCCTAGAAAAACAGATTACTCCCCTGTAATAGTAGTTCTAGCAGTGGTATATGTTGTTCATCCACACTGATTGGCATGTCCTTTCTCCTTTAAGAATCTTGCCTGAAGGTCTAAAAGCTGGCTCCTCCCACCCACCCAGGAGGTATATCCCTCGGCTTCGCCCCTTGACGCCAGATCTTGCCCGCTGGAAACAGAGGGTTGTGCGTTGAAGCCGGGAAGGTCAGGTGGGTTCATGTGGATGCACAACATATACTGCTCCTAGAACTACTGTTGCTGGTGAGTAACCTGTTTTTCTAGGACCATGGATATGTTGTTCTATCCACAATGACTGGCAGACTCCAAGCAGTTCTCCAAGAGGAGGGAGGCAAGGCGCACACCCCCTACTTAGGGTACAGAGATTGGAGAACTGAGGCCCCAAAACCAGCATCCTGGCATGACTCTAGGTCAATGTGGTAGTGAGAAATGAAGGTGTTTGTTGACTTCCAAGTAGCAACCCTGCAGATATCCTGGATCGGAACGTCCCTAGAAGCAGCCACCGATGCAGCAGTATGGAGGGTGGAATGAGCTCTTATCCCTACGAGAGGCTCCTTGCCCACCAACTGATAGCAGAGATCAATGCACGATGTTATCCATCTGCCAATCGTCCGCTTTGCTGCAGTTCTGCCAGGTGCGGCTTCAGCACAGGCAACAAACAGCTGATGAACCTCTCCCCAAACTTCAGCCGTACGCTCCTCGTAATAAGAGAGCACCGGTCTCAGGTCCAAAATATGGAGCCTGTACTCGGCCTCCGAGGTGTAACTGGTTTAGTACACCAGCAGAGTCATCATCTGGTTTAGGTGAAACTTCGATACCACCTTTGCTTTTTTTTATACTATACTTCCTTTATTTTAGTAAAACTTTGACATACATAAGATTGTACTGTTGTTACAATTAAGTTGATAATGTTACTTTCACAATACATGGCTGTTTAAAACCACAGCATAGCAAGCTCATGTTAACACAAAACTGAGATATGACAAAATAAAGTAGTTCAATGAACATGAAAAAGAAAACAAAACAAAAAAAAACAATAATATGGGCTAAGATCGGTATATTTAATAACAGCTCTGTGATTTTAGGTCATTTTCTATTAGAAACCACTTTGAGCTATTCTCCCCTACTTAATACAGTAAAACATGTATTTTACAATCATGAACCTTGTTGAGGGTATTTTCTATGCTATCTGGGCAGGTAAAAAATGTGCTGTTTTCAGCTCTATTCCACCTTCAGTCAAACTAGAAACTCTATCATTTAGACCACCCTCCCACATTTTTCAGAAGGTCGAGTAATCAATCATTTGATTTGTTCCTGAATCAGTTCCCATCTGCTCCAATGGGAAGTGAAGGCTTCCATTCTATCCTGGAGTGAGGACATCTGTTCATTGTGCTGTATAGTGGCTACCAGAGATTTCCATTCTGAGATCGGGGGACCCTCCCAAAACCATTTCTTACTGATGGACCACAAATATAACATAACCTTGTCTTTTACCCCTGTTGGTGGTATACCCAAGAGTAGATTAACCCCAGTTAGAGGGTGCTGCAAATCTAAGCTTGATATTATATGCTGAGAGACTAGGTTCCAAAAGTTAGTTATTTTGGGGCACTCAAAGAAGACGTGTTTATGGGATGCCCTGGCTTCCCCACATTCCCTCCAACATTCGGGAAAGAGCTCCCGGGTTCCGAAGGGCTACCATTGTGGGGACCAAGAAGAATCTCACTCGTATCTTCCAAACAAATTCTCTCCAAATTGGAGATGAGGTGGTGGTCCATGTTGCCTTCCACACTTTACTCCAATCTCTATTAGGTATTGTGAATGTTAACTCCTCCTCCCAGCTGTTTTTTATTGGGTCCATAAAGTGAGCTTTTTGAAGGATTAAGTATTTATAAATGATTGAGATGGCTTTTTCTCCCTGGCTAGAGGACCAGATTTGGATAAATGGAGTGAGATCTTCCCCTGTCTGGGGTTTCCCTTCCCTACTTTTGATTTGTTTAGCTATATAATCACGTATTTGGTAATAATATATCCTGTCTCTCTCCATCCAAGAATACCTCTGCTGGCCCTCCTTGAAACTGATAACTCAGTTTCCTTTTAGGAGTTGCCAAGGGGCTACCAGTCCCTTTTTGGCTTGAATTTCGTACCATGAACTCTGATGGGATGACTTAAGTTTGGGGGTTGTTGAGAACCATTGATATTTCCACATTTGTTGCTTTGTTGTTTTGCTTTTTGTACCCCATTTCCAGCCCGTCAGTATTGTGGCTGTAGCCTGTGGGATCACTTGTTCGGTTCATTTGAGTTGGGACAAAAAGAATAGGCTGGCTGGTAGTGCTGGGTTCGTTGGTCTAGCCATGTCAATCTGTTTCCAAGCTGCTTTATATGAATTAGTGCCCCATAGCAGCGCCAGGTGCATTTGTGCTGCAACCTAGTAGTCTATCAGGGAAGGGAGGGCCACACCTCCAAGGGACTTTGGTAGAAATAATTTTTGGATATTAACCCAGGGTTCGCTCTGATTCCACAAAAAAGTACTCGGGGTTTTCTGCCAGGCTAGGAGTTCGTTGGGAGACACCTTGCAAGGTAAACACTGGAAAAGGTATACAAAATGTGGTAAAACATTCATTTTAAGAGAAAGGACCCGTGCATAAAATGAGGTTGGAAAGAGATTCCATCTTCTAAGGTCCTGTTTGATAGTTGTTACTAGGGGGAGGTAATTTGGGGAGTATAGGAGAGAGAGATCTTTGGGTATTTGTATACCTAGATGTTTGACAGATTGTTTGTCCCATTTAATCGGGAATCTAGTTCTAAGGCTAGGAGTGGGGTTGTAACCTATTGAAAGAGCTTCTGTTTTAGAGACATTGAGGGAATAGCCTGATAAAAGTGAAAAGTCTTTGATTATTTGGAAAAGGGCCGGCATAGATGAGTCAGGTTCTGTTAGATATATTAAGAGGTCATCTGCATATAGGGCTAATTTGTGTTCTGTTTTGGCTATCTGAATATCTTTAATTTCAGAGGCTTGGCGTATGTATTGTGCCAGAGGCTCAATATAAAGGGCAAAGAGAAAGGGGATGGGGGCATTCCTGCCTAGTTCCTCTGTGGAGAGTAAAGCTTTCAGAGACATGGCCATTTGTCCTGATGTATCCGGTGGGTTTACTGTAGAATTTGAAAATGGTATCAGAAAAATGGGTTGGGAAACCGAAGCAAGCTAGGACACCCCTTAAAAAGCCCCAAGAGACAATATCAAATGCCTTTTCGGCATCTAGTTCTAATAGGAGTGCAGGAGTTTTCTGGGATTCTATTATATATATGGTGCATCTGACGTTGTCCGGTGCTTGGCGACCTGGTATAAAGCCACACTGGTCCATATGTATTTTCGGGACAATTTGGACTAGTCTCTTGGCTAGAATAGCTGCAAAGATTTTATAGTCTGTGTTTAGTATTGATATAGGTCTGTATACGGTACAGTGCAAGGGGTCCTTGCCTGACTTCAATATTACAGAAATTATTGCTTCGTTCCATGAGGGGGATTACTCCTTCCGTTGTTGATACACAAGCAAACACTCTTCCCAGAAATGGGGCAAGTGTTTTGGTGAGGACCTTGTAAAACTCCTGTGGCAACCTGTCAGATCCCAGGCATTTCCCTGTTTTAAGCCCTCCAATTACCATCTCTATCTCCTTGATTGATTTTGGGGAGGTTAGTTCTTTGCTCTTTAGTTAGGGTAGGCAAATCGACTGAGGCAAGAAACTCCTGTATTCTATGGTCGGGGGGGAGGGGCTGCTGTGTAAAGTGAGGAATGATACCTAAGGAAGGATTCCGATATGCCTTTAATGTTATTCTGAACCTCGCCTGATATGGGGTGTTTTACTTTTAGTATGGTGGATTTGACTCTTTGAGCTCTCAATTGGCTGGCCAATAGTCTTACAAATCGGGGACTGCCATCGTAGTACTTGTGCCTTAAAAAGGGTAATTTCTGTTCAATGGCATAGTCGAGTATATTGTTCAGTTCCTTCTTTAGTACTGTAAGCTCACGACTCCTGGTTTTATTTACTTTTACCTTCTGAAGTTCCTCTGAAGCTCTGTTTTTTTCTTCTAGTGAGCGACGGTGAGCCTCTCATTGTTTTTTCTTAAAAGAGGAGATTCCTATCAGTTTACCCCTGACTATAGCTTTTATAGTGTCCCATACTATTGACAATGAGGTTTCTTGGGTATCATTGTCAGAGATGGCTTGGATAATAGTATCCTTAACCAAGTCTTGTGCCTCCTTGTCTCGTAAAAGGGATAGGTTTAATCTCCAGAAAGTTCTCTTTCTTGGTGATTGCAGGGTTCATCTGCAAAAAATGGGGGCATGGTCTGATAGAATGAAATCCCCTATCTTAATACTCTGGACTTTGCTCAATTGTTCTTGTGGGGTCAGGAAGAAATCCAGACAGGAGTAGGAATCATGGGCTTGGGAGTAAAATTTATGTCTGCATGTCGGGCCATGCAGGTATCGCCATACATCTTCGTATCCCAGCTCCTGAAGCAATTTTTGAACTTCCCTAGTAGTTTTGTTAGCCTGGCCCAGGGTGGGTTGACCAGCTGCTCCTTCTGAAATGTTTAGGTTGCAGTCACCCCCACAGACTACCTGTCCTTCTGCCCACTCAGCCAACTATGTGAAAAATTATCTGAATACCTTGTATTCTGTTGCTGGAGGCATGTATAACGATGCTAAGGTTGTCATTTGCCCATCTAGCTTTCCCTTAAGCATTACAAACCTCCCCTCCCTATCTATAACTTGATCCCTGACCTCAAACTGGACCCCCTCTCATATCATTAAAGTAGTTCCTCTTCTCTTGCCCCCCCTTATAGGAAGAGGCCACCACACTAAAAAAAAACCAAACGCTCAAACTTCTTATGCTCACTTTGTGAAAGGTGAGTTTCCTGAAGCAGAATAATGCTGGCACCCTCCGTTTTCATATACTGTATTATTTTACTTTGCTTGATCAGGTTAGTAACCCCATGCACATTATAAGTGCATATATTATATGATTGTGCCATAATTATATGTTATCAAATTGCAGACCCTGGAGATGTTTTATTAGATGTTGAATCCCCCAGCATGGCAGCGTCTTCCCATTCCCTCGTTCTTTTAGAATATGTCAATTAACAATAGTGTTCAAAGGTTTCTGATGCCCATAAACTAAATATTCTAAAGCAAAAGTCAACATGGCTTCAAACTCAGTCACAACTATAAGAAATGCTAAACGCAAGTTAGTGCTTCCAAGGTTGGAGGCTAATCTACAGTATTAGCCTCTATGTTCTCCCTTTGAGTAAGGAGAACGAGGAGGACTGCAGGTGCTTCCTTTTCTGGAAGACATCCTCTAGAGCTGTGTTTCCAAAGGCTCCAAAAAATGAAAGAGCTTAGCACTTTCAAAGAAACAATGTCTGGGTAGCACACAAAGTATCATGCCCCTAGGATCTAATCCACCAGGTGAAATGGAAAAGATATTAGCATAACAGAGTGTCATCTGATTTGGATTCATTTATAACCTGTACCTTAGAATAACATTTACGACCCACCTGGTCCTTTTACTGGACCTGTTTACCCATTTTACCATTCCTTTCCTCCTCGTTTTTAGTGATACTAGATAAAACAGGCTTTTACTATAACGAACCCTGTAGGCACGAAGAGGAGAGACATTCTCTTTTGTCAGTAGTATAGAGAGATTTAGGCCATATGTCCCATTACTGAGTTTAAATACTGTATTTGTCCAGCTAAAACTGTGGCTATTGGGTTAAAGTCAGATCTGGCCCTGATGGTCAGAAGTAGGTGTCATCGGCACATTGATGTAAAAATAGTTCTCCCAGTATTTCCTCCGCTCTCCCCCACCCAGATTCATCAGTTAGGACCTCAAGAAGAAAATTACATTTTAAATGGCTCTTAGGAATGAAAGTACTTAACTAGCAAACAGTCCGCTGATGTTAGGGGAGCTTGTAGAGGATCTTCAGGAACAGATTAGTATTTCTCAGGTATCCTGGTTTCAAAATTTCAGGCAGATTTATCTGAGTGAGTGTCTCTCTTGCTAAGCAGGCACTGAATTTTGTGTAGTGCCTCAGTGTGTTGCAGTGTTTTAGGACCCCTTGCTTCTTGTTTGTTGTGCACTGCCATAACTGAACATTTCTCCCTTCGTTTTGGTTCCGGGTGTCTGGTAGTGCTATTTTCCTTTAAGAGCCTCAGTAGCCTCTTCCACGGTGGAATAAATCTTTACCCCATCCTCCCTGAAGATATGAAGTCTAGTGGGGTAAGGAGTGTGGAACCTGATTGCCTTCTCGAGTAGTGTCCACAGAATCAGAAGGTAACTAAGTCTCTGCTGCTGCACTTCTTGTGGGTAGTCATGATCAAGAAATAGGCGCTGAGTTAAATATTTTATTTCTTTCTTAGTCCTCTTTCACACTAAAGGAGCTAAGCTTAAAGACTATAGAGCGTGGGCGGGCAGCCAGATCAGTGGGTTTTGCTTAAAGGGACCTATGGGCTCTCTCGATATGTAATGCATATGTAGCCAGGTGGTCTGGCATGTCCTTTAGGAGGTTTTCCAAGAAGGGCGCCATCGTAGTTTCCATTTTTTCTGGTAGACCATATAGGCGAAGGTTGTCATGTCGGGATCGTCCCTCCAATTCCAGACATTTGGCCTGCAAATCCTTGGTTTGTAGTAGGAGAGTTTGCACTATCTCTGAGAGCTGAGTTGTCATCTCCTATGAGTTGGCCACCCTATCTTCTACACGGCCTATACGTGATTCCAGTGTAGAGAGTTGCTTCTGCATGGTTTCAAAATCTTGTTTGTTCTCATTTCTGGATTCTCATATTTCATTCAGCAGTGTTTCAAATCTGGTCCGTGAGAGCTGCTCGCTCTCCCTGTCGGCATCATACTCCACTGCGTGGGAGCTTGCAGGCGAGAGGGACCTGCTGGATGGATCTTGCAATCTGGTGCCATCCCTGGTTTTTCCTTTACCATCTGTTCGGGTTCTGCCTCTGTTGCCTGGTAAGGGTGTTCCTCCTGCGCTCCGAGACAGGAGGCAGTATAGCGCAGTGGTTTAAGGCTCTGAGCTGCAAATCTGGAGACCCTGGTTTGAATCCCACAGGCCCCACTTGCATACTGCGTGACCCTAAGCAAGTCACTTAACTTCCCCGTGCTCCCAGGTTGCACCTGTAAACAAGCTTTCAGCTTAGTGTATCTCACCTGGTTAAACAATTGGAAAAAAAATAAATACATTTTTGGTTGAAATTAGATTGTTTTAGGAGGTTTTAAAGGTAGATTGGTCCGTGAGCACTGTGGGTTAAGCTCCTTGCAGCCCTGTGATGTCCCCGATACCACCTTTGAAAGGAACTTCAGGTCGGAGCGCAACACAACCTTGTCCCAGTGGAACACCAGACAGGGAGACTTGACAGTGAGCCACCTGGAGCTCCCCAATCCTTCTGGGTGATGTGATAGCCACCAAGAAGGTGGTCTTCCATGACAGATGTGACATCTCACACCTGTGCATCGGTTCAAATGGCTTGCCCATGAGCTTTGCCAGTACCAGCAGTAAATCCCATGGTGGTGGTTCATGCACCGGAGGGGAAATGTGGTTGAGGCCTTTAAAGAAACGCCAGACCACCTTCTCCTGTGCCACCGTCTGCTGACCGGTGCTGCCGGCCAGTGCCTGGTAAGCAGAGATAGCTGCCAGGTGCACCTTAAGGGTTGTAGACAGAAGACCTCCTTTGGAAAGGGACCAAAGATAGTCGAGGATGTTAGCCACTGGACAGGAGGAAGGGTCCAAGCCCTTGCCCTGACTCGCAATGGAGAATTTCTTCCATTTGAAGGCACAGCACCTCCTGGTCGACTCCCTCCCAGATGCCTCAACAACACTGAGGACATCATCGGAGAGACCCAAAATCTGGAAGTCTAGCTGCTCAGGAACCAGACTGTCAGGTGCAGAGATTGAAGGTTCGGATGGAATACCTTCCCCTGACTGATCGAGAGCAGGTCCGGGCATGCTGGAAAATGCCTCGGGAGCCTACTGCTGAGGCTGAGGAGATCTGGATACCAGAACTTGCGGGGCCAGGCTGGGGCTACCAGGATCACTTGTGCTTTGTCCCTTCTGACCTTGAGGAGCACCTTGTGAACCAAGGGAAGCGGAGGGAAGCCATAAAGGAGACCTGGGGTCCACAGCTTCGGGAAGGCATCCCCCTGCAGCAAGCCCTGCTGAGGGGGCAGGCATGAAACAGCCTCAGCTTTGAGTTCTCCCTGGAGGTGAACAGATTCACCTGAGGTTTGCACCAGTGGGAGAACAGGCTGTGCACTACCTCTGGATGGAAAGACCACTCATGAGATGCCTCGCTCACACGGTTGGGGGCGTCTGCCAGTTGATTTGTGGCTCCTGCAACATGGATGGCTAGGAGATCTGCCTCCAGTCAACTCATGAGGGACCAGATGCAGAGCACTTCCTTGCACAGAGGCCGGAAGTGCGTGCCACCCTGCTTGCTGAGATAGTACATGGTCGTGGTATTGTCCATCTGGACCTGCACCACCTGCCCCCGAAGGAATGGAGCGAATGCCATCAGCGCTAGTCGAACTGCTCAGAGCTCCAGCAAGTTGATATGACATCGGGATTCCTCGGGGGTCCAGAGCCCATGGACTCTGTGATTCCCCTTGTGGGCACCCCAGCCCGTGAGAGAGGCATCGGTCATTAGAACAGATACAGGCTATCCCTTCCTGTAGATGTTCTAGGGCAGTCCACCACTGGAGAGCACCCCACATCTTCTGGGTCACAGTGACCAGCTGGTCGAAGTGACCGTGTCGCTGAGTCCACTGACTGGCCAGCGCCCACTGAAGGGAGTGTATATGCCACTGGGCCCATCGGACGTGCAGGCTGCCATGTAATCCATAAGGAGCAGGAAGTCCTGGGCAAGAAGCAAGTGCCCAACCAGAAATGATTGGGCAAAGGAGGAAAGAACCTCTGCCCTGTCCACTGGGAGCCTGGCTTTGGCTTGGCAAGAGTCGAGCTCTGCCCCGATGAAGCAGATCACCTGCGAAGGTACAAATTCCATCTTGTTCTCGTTAACGAGGAGACCAAGTTCACTGCAAGTCTGAAGAGCCAGAACTGTGGATCCCTCCACCTCCTGTTTGGAGGGACCTGCTATGTGCCAGTCGTCGAGGTAGGGGTGCACTTTGACCCCCCTGATGCCAAAGTTGAGCCTCCACCACTGCAATGCATTTGGTGAAGACCCGGGAGGCCGGTTACAGGCCGAACGGCATGGCTTGGAACTCGAAGATGGCTCCCTCTGCTCGGAAGTGGAGGAACAACCAGTAAGACAGACGGATCGGGATGTGAAAGAACGCGTCCTGCAGATTCAGAGAGCAAAACCATATGTTCTGATTGAGAGATGGTATGATCTGAAACAGAGTTCCCATCCTGAAGGTGCGAGATCTGAGAAATTGGTTCAGGTTGTGCAGCTCTAGAATGGGGTGCCAGACCCCCATCCATTTCAGGACCAGAAAGTATCTGGAAATGAACCCTGGGTTGACAGGGGGATCCACGACTCTGGCCACTACCTCCTTGTGGAGGAGGTGGGCGATGTTGTCTTGGAGAGCCAACTGAGTGTGCACAGAAACAATTTCGTCCCCTTGGGTGCGGGCTCAGCTTGGTGGGTACTGCTCGAACTCCAGAGGCAGCCCCTGGCTGACCACTTCTAAGACCCACCTGTCCATTGTGACAGCCAACCAGGCAGAAAGGAAGTGGCGGAACTGTCCCCTTACGGGAGGACGCAGAGTGGGTATGACAGGAATGGGGTTGGCGACCCCCATCCCGTCACTGTGCAGGCTTAGAGGAGGAGGATCCAGCTTGAGGACAACCGGGACCTTTCCCTCTTAGGCCGCTGAGGGCCCTGGCTTGAGCCTGCTACTGTTGCTGCCCCAACTGAAAGTGTGGCTACTTGACCGCAGGGACAGATGGCTGAAAAGGCTTTCTTTTCTGCTTTTTGGAACCCTGGGATTCCTTCTGGGCAGAAGTCATGGAGTCCAAGGTGGCACTGGACTTCTCTATGCGCTGGAGGCGACCGTCCACTCCTGAACCGAAAAGATCGGTGCCCAGAAAGGGAACATCCGTCAACTTGTGTTGAGTGTCTGCTGTGAAGGTTGAGACCCTCAGCCAAGCCCTGTGTCGCATGGCAACTGTGGCTGCCACCAAGTGGGCACAAGAGTCCCCAACGTCCAAAGCCATCTGGAGTTGCTGTTTGGCAACCACCCAATCCTGGTCGTGGACCTGCCTGACCATGGTCTGGAGATCCACCGGGAGATGAGGAAGAACCTCATTCAAAGAGCCCAAGAGGGCATGAGAAAAATGCCCCATGATGACAGCCGAGCTCGCCTGAGGAAGGCCAAGCGAAGAGGCAACACAGACTTTCCTGGCCGAATGGTCCAGTTTCCTGGACTCTTTGTCAAGGGGGCTATCGGTGTCTCCTGAATTACCCGAGCGCCGAAATACAGATTCAGTCACCAACTCCTCGGTCGAGAGTTGCTCTGTGAATTCCGAAAGGTAGCCGATGGAAACTGCATACTTGCGGGCCATCTGGGATGAAGGCACAGGGCAGGAGGCTGGGTGCTGCCGCAACTCCAAGGCCGGACCAACAATGGCCTCAGCCACAGGGAAGGCCTCTGTCGAAGAATCCCCTCGTTTGAGGATATCAATGAGGGAATATTCGGCCTGCTTCTGAACAGGCTCCAAGGGCATTCCCGTGGATTCAGAGATGAAATGGAGAATGCCCATGAAAGATATGGGACCTTCCTCAGTGGAGAGACTCCTGATGGATTCTTCACCTAAAGGACCGGAATGCAAGTTGGAGTCCTCGGACTCTGAGGAGTCCAGATAAATTGGCCGGCTACCTGTGTCGCCTTCGACCTGCCTAGGACGGTCGGGAGTAAGGGTAACAGACAGTCTGAGGAAGGCCCTTCACAGTCTGAGACCCCTTGCAAGGAGCCCCGCAGGTAGGCTGTTTAGGTGGCGGTTCCAACCAAACTGGTGGAGAGGCCAGAGGGGCGGTATTGAATGACTCCTGGGAAGTCGGCGTTGGCCTAGAGGGCGACAGTCAAGTGATGGCTGGAGTGGAAGCCAGAGTCAGCTTTGGGCCAGCCATAATCAGCTGCTGCTATATCAAGTCCTCGTAGTGCTGACGCAGCTTGCATGGAAGCCTCTCCTCTTCTGAAGAGAATGAGGAAGAATGCAGCTGTGCCACTTCTTGGAGTGCTTATGCAATTTCTTCTGCCTACTGGTTGAAGGAGTCTGAGAACTCAACTCTGACCATCAGGGAGACCGATGAGGTTGCTCAGAAGGAGCGGGGAAATCCGCGGCTCTTCCAGGTCAGGGACTGGGATGGGACCGTAAAGAGGTTCCCAGTGGGCTGGGTCTCCTCTTCAGTGGGTCTAGTCAGGACTGGGGTCCTGAATAAGGAATTACCAGCTTCACTGAGCAATGATGGGTTGACGGGGTCGAGCACAATCTCAACTGGGTTGTCATCCCACATCTGAGCTGGCTGGCCTGACGGGGGTACCGTGAAGCCAGGGACAGCAGATTCCTAGGACCAATATCTCTCACAATCCCAAGAACGTTGTCAACGAGACGAACCTTCTATCAACTCCTTGTCCTTTTTACGGGAGCAAGAAACGTGCACACCCGAAAGGCCCTCCCCTTTGGTGGGGGGAGAGACTGGCACATCTCCTTGAAGGAGCCTGAAAAGGTGGAGCCCAAACTGAGTGGGACAACATCCGACAAGGAAGAGGACCAATCAGCGGCCCATGCCACCTCTTCTTCGAAGGCCTTCATCCGCTCTAGTTGCTCAGTGGCCCCGCAGCCACGGATACAGCCCAATGGGCCACTTTCAATTTGACCGGCGGGTTTCATTTCTCTGGTCTGCTCAACTGCAGTTGTGCTAGATGAGCATCCAAAACACTGGGATGGAATGTGTGACAAAAATCGCAGTCATGGGTGTCATGGGCATGGCCCAGGCAACAGACGCACGAGGCATGCGGGTCAGAACGAGCAATCTTCTGCCCACATGGGCAGCGGCAGAACCCGGGTGAGGACTTATCCTCTATTGCGGTTGTGATCATGAAGCGATGTGGAGAGACTCGAACAGAACAAGTTTAATTTTAGGTAAATCCGAAGATTTGTTCACTAGGGCCTACTATAACGCGTGAGCGATAAGGAGGGAACCTGAATCTTCCAGCGGAAAGGAAGATCTGGAATCAAGGGGTGGAGCTGAGGGATATACCATCTGGGTGGGAGGGAGGAGCCAGCTTTCAGACCTTCCGGCAAGATTCTTAAAGGGAAAGGACATGACAAACAGTGTGCATAGAATAACATATCCACGATCCTAGAACCGGCATTCTGGCATGACTCAAGGTCGACATGATAATGGGAAATGAAGGTGTGTGCTGACTTCGAGTAGCAGCCCTGCAGGTTTCCTGGATAGGGACATCCTTGGAAGCAGCCACTGAGACAGCAGTATGCAGGGTTCATTTTTGGTTGGGGGATTGGGATAGTTGGCACACTATTTTTACTTTTCACCCACCTTTTCTTCTACCTTGGGGATGACCTTGGCACACAGTTTTTAATTTTGACCTGCCTTTACTTCTACCTTGGGGACAACCTGCTTACTAGTATAGAAGTTTGAAACTTTTTTTTTATGAATCTGGGCTCGACTGAACAATACGACCCATTGCTTTTTTCATTTGACCCTTACTTACTTTTTATACCCAGTGGGTCAGTGTCCCACACAGATAGATATCGGAAATGAACCCTAAGTATGTCTGGTAGAATGAGCCTTAGCCCTACACGAGGCTCCCTAAAAAGTCAACCTTCAGCAGAGGTTGATGCAGGATACAATCCACTTGCCAATCGTCCGCTTAGCTGCTGGTCTGCCAGGTATGGCTTCAGTGCAAGTGACAAATAGCTGACAAACCTCTCATCAAACTCCATCCGTACACTCCGTATAACAAGCAACCACTTGCCACAGGTCCAACGTATGGAGCCTGTGCTCGGTCTCCGAGGTTGGACTGGTGAAGCAAGTGATGCTCTGCCATCTGCTTATCGTTATATGTATGATATTTATAATATAAATATATGGTATGTGATTGTCTGCCTAGGACAGAGTGTGAGAGACTTGACCTTGGACCTTCAAGGTGTCAGTGAGGATGTCATGAAACTGACCAGTGCCTCCCTTCCAGAGGGACAGTTTATTACCCCCTTATAACCTGCTCCTGCTTTTGAAGTTGGTTCCCATGTATGCATTTTATGGCATAGCAGGAAGGGAAGTAATTTGGCTGATTCCTCTTGGTTTTCTCAACTAGAAGGGGGCTAGTGACAGGATGTGGGTTTATGAGCCATCAAAGGAACCTACTTGCAAAGACTGTCACATATTTTTTTTTATTGGTAACTACTGATTCCAGCCAGCAGAAGAATAATATCCTTTCTGGAGATCCCTACTCAGATTACAGATTTATCACAGATCTAACAGTGACCTCATGGGTGACATCACCAGGAGGTGGAGAAAACTGACTTTTGAATAGAATATTGCTTGCAAGAGAAGTTTGTGCAGAAGGACTCTGAATATCATGGACACACTCAGTCTGTGGACTGGTAACTAGGCACTTTAGAATGTAATTCAGCAAGAACTTTTAAGTATTTGGGGTAGGCATATTTGTGTTCTGCAACTTCCCATTTATTTTATGTGACTGTAAGTTATTGATATAATTGTTCTGTATTTGATATTTTCCATATCTTACAATTTTTAGTAAACAATATTTTCCTTGAAATACTACCTCTGGCTTCTCAGTTTTCTTTTGCATGTGAATGCTGAATCAGTGCTTAAGTCTGACAGCTGTTAAGGGCTTGAATGTGTTACTAATCTTGAAAAAAGGTAAGAATATACCCAGGTCGGTAACCTGTGATGAGGAAGGGCGCTGTCCATTATGGTGACACCTTCCTCGCGCAATCCACTCATGGCGACCAACAGGTAAGGAGACCGGATGAGGGGGTGGGCGAACTAGGCGACAGGATGTCACTATACATCGCTGCGTGAGGGGTGGGGTTGGGAGGCATGGCGGCGTGGGCAGGAGGGGTGGAGAGGCTGTAGGGGTGGCGCTGTGGTTGCTGGTCGAGCTACGTGCGTGGCATTGGGGATTGGGCAATGGCTGGGGTGGCTGAGGTATTGGGTTAGAGTCCTGGCATTGGTGCAATTTTATTAAGCCTGGCGAACTCTTTATTTTCTACTCACCCACCCCTGGCATACCTGGGTTGAGAATCCTTAAGTAGGGGCAGCAGGGAGGCGGAAGCCCCCGTGAAGGGTGAGCGCAGCCCACCCACAGAAAGTAGTAAAAATGTGTCCTTGCTCCATTGTGCTGGTCGCCAGGGTTGTCAGAGTGCGAAAGTAATTCAGCACTCTGACTGAGCAACTTGTTGTTCGCCTTTAAGCGTTCGCCGTTATCACATCAGACCACCTAGGTCTATATTGAGTCATAAGGGTACATTTTGGAAACCTGGCTGGGTGCCCCTGTGCGAAGCATTGTACTGCATTCCCGAAGAGGGTATATATCTGAGCCTGTTAACTGGGTATGCTAGCATACGGTTCACATTTTGACCCCCAGTACGTGAGGCTAGTAGGTGATTCGGACCCAAAACAGACAGGAGGGTTACCTTGTCTGTCCCCGTTCACACTATGGCACTTCGGAGTTGGCACTGTGGGAGCAGAGGGCCTGACCTGCGGAACGCGTTTCTGACAGATTTGGTTGGCCGCGGAGCAATTTAAAAGTATTTGGTACCACGAGCATTAACAGTTCAGCGTGTCAGATTAATACTGTACAGCTCACATGAAAAATAAGGCAGTGATTTTTAAAAAGTAAACAGAACTATTAACATTGTGCTTACGGTCGAAGTTCCCTACCTCTTTTTTTTTTCTCGAGTGCAAGTTAGTATAGTCATAGTTAAGGAAGAAGATGGTTTCCAACTACAGTGGGTACACTGCAGACTACCTGAGGCAGTTGTGCCACGAGAGAGGAGTCTAGCACGAGGTGAGAGCCAACAAGCAGAACCTTGTGGAGACTCTGGTGGCAGCTAATGCCCAGAGCCTCGAGTCACAATCTGTGACTAAAAAGGACCGAACCTTGGGCATAGAGGATCCAGATCCAGTAAGGAGGACCAGCAAGGCCAGTGCAAACCACGAGCCACAGCAGCAGGGGAAGGTCACCAACATTCTGGAGCCAGAAGAGATCAGGCTGCGGATGGAGTTGCAGAGAATGGAGCTGGAGTTTGAACAAAAAAGGTTCAAAGCCCAGCAGCAAAAGGAGCTTGAACAGAGGAAGCTGGAGATGGAAAGAGAGGAGAAGCGAGAGCAACTTTGGAGAGAGGCTGAGGAAAAAGAGCGACAGCTTCAGCGAAAGGCAGAGGAAAAAGAACGACGACTTCAGCGAGAGGCTGAGCGGCAAGAGCGTGAGACCCAGAGGCAACATGAACTGGAGAAGCTACAACTCCAAACACCAGCACCAGGGCAGGTAAGTGGCCTGGGGTTAACTGGGACTCCAGGACTGGGTTACAAATTAAAGTTTAAATTGATAGCTGAATTTAAAGAGGGGGAAGTTATGGATGCCTTTTTAAATTTCTTTGAAAAAGTATGCATTCAGGCAAATATTCCTAGAGGGTCCTGGAGCTTCCAGCTATCCCTGCTGCTTACCGGAAAAGCACGGGTGCAATGGGTCAAATGGACAATGAGGACAGTAATGATTATAGTAAACTTAAAGCTGCACTTTAAAAAAATATGAGCTAACAGCAAAGGCATACAGAGCTAAATTCTGTAAGCTCAGGAGAAGACGTGACATGAGCTACGAGGAGCTAGCCACTAAACGTCAGTTTTTAAAACGTTGGTGGGACGGAACTGAAGCAGACGCTGTAGAAAAAATTGAAAATGTTTTACTGTTAGAGCAGTTTTTTGGGAAATGCCCAGCAGAGCTGAAAACCTGGCTGGAAGACCAAGATCCAAAAACCGTGCAAGAGGCTGCTGAACTCTCGGACCGCTATGCCAGGAGCAGATCTGCTCTGAGAGCAAATGGGGTGGGCGTGGCAGTGCAGAAAGGGAAAAACGTGCCTTCAGGCCAGCTAAAATATCACTACCTCCACTGAAACCAGGTGGCTCCAGGTTACAAAGAAAAGATTTAGGGTTTGCAAAGAACTTGGTCATCTGGCCAGACAGTGTCCCTAAAGGACAAACAGTGCACAGAGTGGTGTTAGGAAAGAAGTGGGTTGTTTGTGTGTCCCCAAAAGCATGCCAGTAAACATGAAGGAGCAAATACACCCAGTCACTGTGAATGAGGAACAGACACATGGGTTAAGGGACACAGGGGAGTCCCTTACTTTGGTAAAAGGGGATCTGGTAGAGCAGGGTCAGCTTATACCCAATCAATTTGTGACTGTTTGGGGATTCACTGGGGAGGAGAAAACCTTGCCACTCGTTAGTGTCCTCCTAGACTGGGGTGAGACAGGGGGGACTGTACAAAAGGTTGCCATAGCCAAAACTTTAGTTGTTGATATAATTATTGGCAACAATCTCAAATGGGATGGTGTGTGCAGTTACCCGCAGCCAAGCGGCAAAGGAAAACTGTAGTTCCCTGGGCCCCATAGAAGCCCCTGTGGAAACCACTGGGAGGCTGGTTCCCCAGCCTGTGTCTCCTGATATGGAGAATAATGAAAAGGGGGTAGAAATTCTCCAGGTAGCAGTTAACAGAACAACTATGGAGGGTTACTCCGAGGATGGTGTGACCCATAGTCAGAGGGTTAGGGATGGCAGTGATCCTAAATGCCCTGAAGCTAGAGCTAGGGGCCCCAGTTTAGACACTGAAGGGGACCTGTCCCATGCCTTGGGAATGTGCAAGGAGTTTGTAGCTGCTCAGAAAAGTGATCCCAGTCTAGAGAAGCGGAGGGCCTGGGCAGACTCTGATGGAGCACGAGGAGGTGATGGGAAACATAGTTTATTGGGACAATGGACTGATGTATACACAGGATGGTAAGACAGAGGGAGGGGTGATGGGCAGGCAGCTTGTTATTCCCCAGAGGTACCGTAAACAGTTGCTCAAGATTGCACACGATATTCCCATGTCTGACCATCTGGGAATCGAGCATACTACGCAGAGGATGGCCATAAATTCTATTGGCCCAACTTCACCCAGCAGGCGAAGGAGTATTGTAGGTCTTGTCACCGGTGCAAAGAAATAGGGAAGGCAGGTAAGAAAACCCAAGCCGCCCTCACTCCCTTACCCACAGTGGAGGAGCCATTCCAGAGGGTGGGAATGGATACTGTGGGGACTTTAAACACCTCCAGTTCCTCCGGGAGGAGGTTCATCCTGACTGTGGTGGATTATGCCACCCGCTACCCAGGGGTAGTCGCCCTATCCTCACTGAGGACAGACAAAGTGGTAGATGCCTTGCTAGGGATTTTCTCCTGTGTTGGGTTTCCACAGGAGGTTATCACTGATCGAGGAGGTTCCTTCATGTCGGATCTGATGGAATGTTTGTGGGAGAAATGTGGGGTGGTGTAGAGACACACGACACCTCATCTCCTGCAAGCCAATGGGCTTGTGGAAAGATTCAATGGTATCCTTAAGTCAATGGTCTAAGAGTCTGCAGAACAGCATGGGAGGGACTGGGAGAAATACCTTCCCCGCCTGTTGTCTGCATACAGAGAGATGCCCAAAAAGTCAAAAGGGTTATCTCCCTTCAAGCTCTTATATGGACGCAGGGTATGTGGGCCACTAGACTTGATCCGGGAGGGCTGGGAAGGCAAGCACGCTACCTAAGGAACTCCCATAGTGGATTATGTCCTTAGGTTTAGGGAAAGGCTGAAGGAGCTTATGGGGACAGCCCAAAGCAACCTGACAGCTGCCCAACAAAAACAAAAGGTGTGGTATGATCGCTGAGCCAAACCTCGCTCGTATACTGTGGATCAGGAAGTCATGGTTCTAATCTCGGTCCGGAAAGATAAGCTGCAGGCCAAGTGGGCAGGACCGTACAAAGTAGTCAGATGGGTAAATGATGTAAACTATATTATAGAGTTACTTAACAGAAAACATACACAAAGAATGTACCATGTCAACATGATAAAGCCATATGCTAATAGGGCTGACATGAGGTTTGCAGTGTGTAGTCCTGGGGAGGGGACAGATGAAGGAGACCCCCTTCTGGACTTGCTGGAAGAAAGCAAGTGGGAGTCCTCTGTGGAGGCAATTAAAAAGTCGCCCCAGTTTACCCCGGACCAGATCCAGGAAGTAGGGGAGGTTTTAGCAGACTTTGCCCCACTGTTTAGTGCCAAGCCTAGACTAACCCTCTTAGCAACGCACAATGTGGGGAGAGGGACACAGGCGCCTATAGGGTGAACAGCATATCAAGTGTCATAGGCTGTCCAAAAGGACATTAGGAGGGAGGTGGAGGAAATGCTGGATTTAGAGGCAATCCAGAAATCACACAACCCCTGGGCTTCACCCGTGGTCCTTGTTCCCAAGCCAGATGGCTCTACTCATTTTTGTGTGGACTATCATGGACTCAATGCAGTCACAAAGTCAGATGCCCACCTGATGCCACAGACGGATAAACTCCTGGCCAAGTTGAGAGGGGCGACATACCTTACAACTACTGACCTGACAAGGGGGTACTGGCAGGTAGAGTTAACTGCCAGAGCTAGGGAGAGGTCAGCCTTCATCACTCCGACAGGGTTACTTGAATTTAAAGTAATGCGTTTCGGAATGAAGAACGTCCCTGCCACTTTCCAAAGGTTGGTGAACCAGATGTTAAATGGTGCTGAGGAGTATGCTGTGGCGTACCTGGATGACACTGCAATCTTTAGTGCCAGCTAGGAGGAACACCTGTCCCACCTTAGGGAAGTGCTGGGCAGGATACAGAGGGCCGGGCTCACTGTCAAAGCTGAGAAGTGACAGGTGGCCATGGCTGAGGTGGCATACCTCAGGCACGTTGTAGGCCGGGGACAGCTCCATCCTAACCAAGCGACAGTAGAGGCAATCAAGGCATGACCCAGATCAAAAACACAGAAGCAGGTCAGGAGTTTTCTAGGGACAGCAGGGTACTATTGGAAATTTGTACCAAATTACAGTGCCGTGGCTGCTCCCCTACCTAGCCTGTTAAAGAAAAGGATGTCTAAGAAAATTACCTGGGAACCAGCCTGTGAACAAGCCTTTACCAGACTGAAGGAGGCATTGTGCAGTGCCCCTGTATTGACAAGTCCAGACCCTTTGTAGTCCAGACTGATGCCTCAGATGTGGGTACTGGGGCAGTGCTGAATGAGAAGTCCAACAAGGGGAAGATCACCCCATAGTTTACCTCAGTAAAAAGTTACTTCCCAGGGAGTAGGCTTACTCTACTGTGGAAAAAGAGTATCTTGCCATGGTGTGGGCCCTCAAGAAGTTAGAGCCATACCTATACGGGCAGCAGTTTGAGATACAAACTGACCACAACCCCCTGGTTTGCCTGGCACAAAAGAGTAAAACGAATGGTAGACTACTAAGATGGAGTCTTGCATTGCAAGGGTATGACATGACTGTCTCAAATTCAGTCTAGGTGGGAAGGACTGTGATGCGCTGCCATCTGCTTATGGTTATATGTATGATATTTGTAATATAAATATGTGGTATGTGATTGCCTGCCTAAGACAAGCAGTCAGAGTGCGAGAGACCTGACCTTTGACCTTCAGGGTATCAGTGATGACTTTATGAAACTGACCAGTGAAACCTAATTAAATTCCTTCTTTCATTCCAGAGGGACAGTTTATTACCCCTTATAACCTGCTCCTGCTTTTGAAATTGGTTCCCATGTATGCATTTTATGACATAGCAGGAAGGGAAGTAATTTGGCTGATTCCTCTTGGTTTTCTCACCTAGAAGGGGACTAGTGACAGGATGTGGGGATATGAGCCATCAAAGAAACCTGCTTGCAAAGACTGTCACATGCTTTTTTCTTATTGGTAACTACTGACTCCAGCCAGCAGCAGAATAGTATCCTTTTTGGATATCCGTATTCAGATTACAGAATTATCACAGATCTAACAGTGACCTCATGGGTGACATCACCAGGAGGTGGAGAAAACTGACTTTTGAATATTGCTTGCAAGAGAAGTTTGTGCAGAAGGACTCTGAAAATCAAGGACACAATTAGTCTGTGGACTGGTAACTAAGCACTTTAGAATTTAATTCAGCAAGAACTTTGAAGTATCTGGAGTAGGCGTATTTGTGTTCTGTAACTTCCCATTTATTTTATGTGACTTTAAGTTATTGCTATAATTGTTCTGTCTTTGATATTTTCCCTATTTTATCATTTTTAGTAAACAATATTTTCCTTGAAATATTGCCTGTGGCTTCTCAGTTTTCTTTTGCATGTGAATGCTGAACCCGTGTTTAATTATGACAGCTGTTAAGGGCTTGAATGTGTTACTAGGCTTGCTAAAGGTAAGAATATAACTAGGTCTCCTATTGAGTCATAAGGGTACATTTTGGAAACCTGGCTGGGTGCCCCTGGGTGAAGGACTGTACTGCATCCCACGAAGAGGGTACGTATCTGAGCCTGTTAACTGGGTATGCTAGCATAAGGTTCACATTTTGACCCCCAGGACTCGAGGCTAGTAGGGTGATTAGGACCCAAAACAGACAGAAGGGTTATCCTGTTTGTCACTTGTTCACACTATCGCACTTCGAGGTTGGCACTGTGGGATCAGAGGTCCTGACCTGCGGAGCGTGTTTGTGACAAAGCATACTGGGGGACTGATCACCTGGTTATGGTGAAA
Source organism: Neoceratodus forsteri (assembly GCA_016271365.2). Classification (NCBI taxonomy): domain Eukaryota; kingdom Metazoa; phylum Chordata; order Ceratodontiformes; family Ceratodontidae; genus Neoceratodus; species Neoceratodus forsteri. The sequence goes on from CM057450.1 coordinate 734,216,364, forward strand.
CTCTGAAACAGCCTTTATGTGGAACTTTGGGTTGGAGGACAACCCTGTCCCAGTGGAACACCAAATACAGAGACTCCACTGAGAGCACCTGGAGGACACTAATCCTTCTGGCGAAGGTGAGACACCAAGAAGGCGGTCTTCCATGACAGGTGAGAGATATCATACCTGTGCATTGGTTCGAATGGCTTGCCCATGAGAACTGCAAGTTTTTTTTTTCCAATTGTTTAACCAGGTGAGACACACTAAGCTAAAAGCTTGTTTACAGGTGCAACCTGTACCAGCAATAAGTCACAAGATGGTGGTGGTTCACACACTGGCACAGACAGGTTGTTAAAGCCATTAAAGAAGTGCCCAACCACCTCTTCCAACGCCACCATTGGCATACCAGCCCGTGCCCAGTATGCACAGATAGCTGCCAGGTGCAACTTGAGGGTCATCGATCTCAGGCCCGACTGGGACAGGGACAACAGGTAGTCCAGAATGCTAGCCAAGGGTTAGAACAGAGGTCTAGCTTCCTCCCCTGCCACCAAATGAAAAAGCACTTCCATTTGAAAGCATAGTACTGGTGGGTCAACTCTTTCCTGGAGGCTTCCACAACACAGAGAACCTCTTTGGAAACACCTAAAGCCTAGAACTCTTGCCATCCAGGAACCAGGTTGTCAGGTGCAGTGACTTAAGGTCTGGGTGCAAGACCTTCCCCTTGTGACAAGAGAGCAGATCTGGTTGTAGACACAAGTGCCACAGAGGCTGGCTGCTAAGGCGATCTGGAAACCAGAACTGGTGTGGCCAGTCTGGGACCACTAGGATCATCTACGCCTTGTCCCTCCACACCTTGACCAGCACTCTGTGGATTAGGGGAACGGCACGGAAGGTGGAAAGGAGGCCAAAGTTCTAGGGCCTCACAAAGGCATCTCCCTACAGTGTCCCATACTGTGGGAGGTTGGTACAGAACAGCCTGAGCTTTGCATTCTACGAGGAGACAAACAAGTGATCCACCACCTCTTGATGCAAAGACCATTCGTGAGACGCCTTGCCCACTCAGTTGAGGGCATCCGCAAGCTGGCTGGAGGCTCTGGCTATATGTATTGCCAGGAGATCGGCACCCAAGTTGCACATGACGGTCCAGGTGCGGAGGGCCTCCTGACACAACGAGAAGGAATGCGTTTAGCCTTGCCTGTTGAGGTAGTACATGGTTGTGGTGTTGTCTATTCAAACTTGCACAACCTAACCCTGGTCAAATGGAGCTGGTGCCATTATATACCAGCGGGTGTGAGCATGGTGTACACACACTGTTGTGAGCACTGACACCAGCCACAAAAGTTCTGGTTCCCATGGGGTCCTAGCACCTCCGGCCCTAAGACCAAAAAGTGGGACTCTAAGAAGAAGATTATTTGAAAATTGAACCTTCTTGGAACTTGTGATAACATCAAGGAAAATAAGAACTCGGCAGCAGGAAGAACAGAACAAAGTCAGTTGAGGGCTCAACAACGTCCACATGACGTGGCACATGGTGTCCATATGCACTGACACCGGTATCATTTCCCTATTTCACTGACTTAAAAAAGTTTGTTCCCTCCAGCCTGAGGACCAGAGCGTGACTCTGTGGAAAAGGCTGATTCTTAGAAGATCATCTTTCAGTGTAATAAAATGTATTACATGTATGGGATCCTAAATACTGCTTGTATTTTTTTTTTCTTCCATTGTCTCCCTCCGACAATAGGCGTTGCCACGGCTGCCTCCTTCCTTCAGCCCAAAAAACAGGTTACTAACCTGTATCGATAATACTAGGAGTGGTATGTGACGTACATCCACACTTCTGGCAGTGTTCCTTTCCTCCCATCCACCCGAGTGTTAACTCCGTCGGCACTGCCCCGTGATGTCACATCTTGCCCACTGGAAGCAAGACCAGTGTGCCACTTGCCAGGGGGAGGTTGGGTGGGTCACTGTGGATATACCTCATGTACCACTCCTAGAACTACCATTACTGGTGAGTAACCTTTTTTTGGGATGTGGATATTATGTACTATCCACACTTCTGGTAGACTCCTAGCAGTTCTCTGGGAGGAGGAGGCAAGACACACACCTCCTATTAGGGAATAGCTTAGAGAACTGAGGTCCCAAAACCAGCACCCCAGCATGACTCAAGGTCGATGTGGTAGTGGGAAATGAAACGTAGAAACATAGACTTAGATGGCAGATGAGGACCGCTTGGCCCACCAAGTCTGCCCATTTCCCTACCTATTGAATAAGCTGCAGATCCTAGTTAACCAACAGCATATTTCCTCCTACCCCCCGCTATAATTGCCTTGTATCTGTCCCATGTATTCTTGAATTCCCCCACTGTTTTTGACCCCACAACCTCCTCATGGAGGCCGTTCCATGAGTCCCCCACCCTCTTTGTGAAAACAATACTTCCTCATGTTGCCCTTGAGCCATTTCCCCTCTGTCTTCAAATTGTGCCACCTTGTTCTTTTTCTGAAAGATGCTACCCTCTTGAACTTTGTTGATTGCCGTGAAGTACTGGAAAGTTTCTATCTTGTCCCCCTTCTCCCTCCTTTCCTCGAGGGTATACATATTAAGCTTCTTTAGTCTCTCTTCATATGGTTCCTGGTGCAGACCCAACTCCATTTTAGTTGCCCTCCTCTGGACTGCCTCCATCCTGTCTATGTTCTTGCGGAGATGGGGTCTCCAGAACTGGATGCAGTACTCCAGATGGGGTCTCATCAATTGTCTGTACCGAGGGATCACAACTTCCTGTTTTCTGCTGGTGATGCCTGTCCCTATGCATCCCAGTATACCCCCAGCCCTCCCTACTGCCTTTTCACATTGCTTGCTAACCTTAAGTTCATCTGATATGATCACCCCCAGGTCCCCTTTCTTTTTTGTTGTTGTTACTACCTCCCCCCCATTGTGCAATCTTCCCCTGGGTTGTTTCCCAGGTGCATTATTTTGCACTTCTCTGCATTGAATCCTAGCTGCCATACTTCTGACCATTTCTCCAACCTTGCCAAGTCCCTTCTCATCCTTTCCACGCCTCCTTGTGTATCAACCTTGTTGCAGATCTTTGTGTCATCTGCAAAGAGGCATACTTTTCCTTCCAGTCCCTCTGCAATGTCACTTATAAAGACATTAAAAATTTAGGAGGCAGTATAGCGCAGTGGTCTAAGGCTCTGAGCTGCAAATTTGGTGACATCCAGCAGACCAGACCTGGGTTTGAATCCCACAGCTTCCACCTGCATACTGTGTGACCCTGAGCAAGTCACTTAATCTCTTTGTGCTCCCAGGTCGCTCCTGTAAAAAAGCTTTCAGATCAGTGTGCTATATCTGGTTAAACAACTAAATAAAAAAAAATTAAAAAGAACTGGCTCCAGTACTGAACCCTGCGGTACCCTGCTAGTAATTCCCCTTTCTTCGGAGTGGACTCTGTTTACCATTACCCTCTGCATCCTGTTGTCCAGCCAACTGTTTATCCAGGTTACCACCCTGGGATCCACTCCCAGGCTGGCTAACTTGTTTATTATTAATCTTTTGTGTGGGACTATGTCAAATGCCTTGCTAAAGCCTAGGTAGGCCACGTCCACAGTCCCTCCCTGGTCTACTACTTTGGTCACCCAGTCAAAGAAATCTATTAGATTCGTCTGACATTACCTTCCCGCTGAGAATCCATGCTGCCTTGTGTCCTATGCCCCGCTGGCCTCTAGGCATTCAACTATTCTTTCTTCCAGAAGTGATTCCATAATTTCTTTTAGCTTTTGACTTAACCACCAGGTATCAAACATTTTCACTAGAAATCAACTCTTAATGTATTTGTCTCTAAGGGCTATCTATCCAACAAACATTTTGAAGAACAAATGAAACTTTTGGCCTGTTCTCAAAACCACTGCAACCGTGCCCTTACAGCTCCTTCCTGTTACTAACTGGTCATTACCTTATGCATCATCTTTATGGAAATGAACCTGTTAAAAAAAAGGGGCCCTGCTGCCCCAAAGAAGCAACTTTAAACCCCTTTTAAAACATCTAATACTGCTGCTGTTGCTCCTCTCAGGCAACTTGTTTGCCCTGTGCTGTGTGTGTGTGTGGGGTAGCAAGGGCGGCCTTTGCCTGGTATTCCCCTGATTAACTTGCCGCTGGCATGGAGACTGTCAGCTGGACTTCCCTGCTGCACAGCAGGAGATGCCATGAAGGAAAAAGCGCAGTGTGGACGCTCGGCACAAAGGACTCACTGGCTTTGCTTGCTGCCTGGGGATAGAAAATTGGCGCCATTTCCAAATTGAATCCCTGCCGTTGCGCCGATTGGTTGCTCACTTGCTGTGACGTCACTCGCCAGTACAAAGGTGAGAGGAGCGCCTAGCAGTGGACTTGTTTGCCTAGTGTTGCGTGTGGTGTGTGTGGGGTAGCGAAGGCGGGTTTTGCCTGGTGGCCCCCCCCGCAATTACCTTGCCACTGGCGTGGAGACTGTAAGCTGGACTGTACAAAGCTCTGTAACAGAGTAGACACACCAGAGGGTGTAGACAGAATGAGAAGGGACCTGCAGAAACTTGAAGAATGGTCAAGGGTTTGGCAGTTGAAATTCAATGCAAAGAAGTGCAAGATAATGCATATGGGGCACAAAAACCCTGGCACAATATATCAGTTGGGGGGTGAGGATATAGCATGCACCAAGCAGGAAAGGGATCTTGGGGTTGTCATCTCTGATGACCTCAAGGTAGGGAAACAGTGTGACAGGCAGCAGGTAAAGCAAATAGGATGCTGGGATGTATAGGCAGGGGCATCACCAGCAGGAAAAGGGAGGTCATAATTCCGCTATACAAGACACTAGTGAGGCCCCACCTGGAGTACAGTGTACAGTTCTGGAGACCATACCTACGTAAGGACATAGACAGGGTAGAGAAGGTTCAGAGGAGGGCAACAAAGATGGTGCATGGATTGCATCACAAGTCCTATGAAGACAGGTTGAAGGAACTGAACATATACTCCTGGAGGAGAGGAGGGAGAGGGATATGATAGAGACATACAAGTATCTTACAGGGAGGAACAGGGTGCAGGAAAACACTATTTTAAGCGAAAAAGATGTTTCAGGACTAGAGGCATGGGATGAAGTTGGAGGAGGACGATTCAGAAGAAACATGAAAGAATTTCTTCACAGAGCAGGTGGTGGACAAGTGGAACACCCTGCCAGAGGAAGTGGTGGGAGCTGAAACAATCACGGGATTTAAGAATGCATGGGATAGACATAAAGGAATTCTAGAGGTCAGGGGTAAGGGGAAATAGACTTCTAGGAAAACAAACTGAACTTACAAGCTCAAATGGGCAGACTAGGTGGGCCATAGGCCCTTATCTGCCGACACTGTCTATGTATCTATGTATCTATGTACCCCGCTGCACAGCAGTAAATTCATTGTGAAGGAAAAGGCGCAGTGTGGGACGTTCAGCACAAAGAACTCACTGGCTTTGCTCACTGCCTGGGGATTGAAAATTTCCCGCCCACCCGTCCTGTTCCCTCCTCCCATTAAATGGGCCTAAGCCACTCCCACCTGGGGGTTGTACTATGCTTAGAGTGGGTAACTGGCTGGTCCTACTGTCTGTCCCCTGTGGGGATCGAATTTGGGAGGGATTAATTCTGTCCTCACAACTCTAGGGGGCTACTTGTATTACGCTGCTGCCTTTTTCCCCCTTCTCTTCCATACCTACTGTGGGGGTGTTGTCTAATCCTCTGGGTGGTACAGATATGAAAATTACGTACCTACCGTAATTCTTTATCTTCTCTTGTATCTTCACCATTCATTACTTCTTGGGTGTAAGCCGGAGGCGCGCACCCGCCACGGGAGCTTTTTTTTTTTTTTAAAAAGCTAGCTCTAACGGCGCCGCCCTCGAGACCGATGCCTTGTGTCATGCGCGAGGGGCGGCCGTTAGTAGCTACCGACTCCTCCTCCATCTCAGTTCTGTGAGCCGGAGAGGCAAAAAATTATATTGTGGAAAAAAGAGAAAGCGAGGCAAGATAGCCAAGGGATAGCAAAGGAAGGAAAATAAACTGAAAAAGGAATAAGCCGATGGAGAATAGACAGAGGAGAGAGAATTCCTGCCCTAAGGGATCGCAGGGCCTCCTTACCAGGGTGACTCTAGGAGGAACAGATAGAGAGAAAAGGGAAGGAGAAAGAAGCAGAGAGAAGAAGAAAATGGGATGTTGAGGAGACAATAATGCCCAACGAGCAGTTAGCTGAGAGGCTTAAGGCTCGACTTAACAAGGGAGCAAGAATCCCCATTGGTAGTGCTGAAGAGAAGGTTCACCGAACCTGCTAGACAGACTAAGGAGGGCATAGTCTTTGACCTCAACATGCCATGGTCCTTTACCCTAGTTGAGGGCTCCTGGCCTGATTGAGCAGACCTTTGTTCCGGAAGAGCGCCCAGCTAGGAAAGGGTTGATTCCCAGGCAGCATGTAAGAGCTGCTCAAAAGGGTACAGAAAGAAACTTAGCCTTTTAAAGGAGGTTTGTAAGAAATATAGTGGAACTCAATCGGACTTGCTATGTCAAGGCAGATAGAGACTTGAAACTGGCAAGATCTGCCCGTAGTTGGCACTGCTTTTCCTGCAGCACTGCTCGTAGAAGGGCCCTTGAAAAAGGGGGTCAAGACAGAGCATGACTCACAGGCTTATGAGGAAAAACATGACCTGAGAAGCAGGTTGCCTTCAAAGCAGTCGGAGAGGTTCCCTCAGCTTTAAGAGAGAATTGTATAACGTGCACCGTTCCTCTTACTCTGCAAAGGGGTTGGTTTCAGGGCTTAGTAATTGATTAGCAGAAGATTCCGGGACCAAACACTGCACAGACAGAGTCAGCAAAGTCCCTAGGAGTGCTCGCCTGAAAACATGGCGTGAGATAGTTGTGCAGCTCCTCACGACCCAGCATCCTGCAATAAATGCCCACGAATCTTAGAGTAAACAATTTCCTGGAAACCATTAAGAAAATGGCAAGGACAGAGATTTTTTTTTTTTTTAATTTTTTTTTTTTTTTGCATAAGGGTCAATAAGAGGGAGGAACGAGACGGGAGGGGGAGACGCCACAGAAGGAGGAGGCCACTGAGGGGAAGGAGGGAAGGATCAGTAATGAATGGTGAAGATACAAGAGAAGATCAAGAATTACGGTAGGTACGTAATTTTCATATCTTCCTTGTCAATCTTCACCATTCATTACTTGGTGAGCATAAGCCCTCTTCCCCAGAAGGGGAAGGTAAAACCCTGAGGAACAAGACCCCCAGCCTCCTGTTGGTGAGAAACAGAAGGGGAAGACCTGGCTAGTTCAGAGAAAAGCCTAAGTGGGAGAAGAGCTAGGAGGTGCCTCCCGAGGACGTGGAGACGGAGGTAGCCCCTGCAAAAGTCTCCTAGCTCTGGAGGAAAAGAGACGGTCCCCGGAAGGCGGAGCGCATCACCCTACGCCGCCGGGCCAGGGGTGACAACCTTGAAAGACGAAGCCATGCCGTCCGCCTAATGCAGATCGCTGTCCCCGCAAGCCTGGAAGCCACCTCACTGGCGTCATAAGATGCCCTTGCCTGGTGTCTTGCCAGCTCCAGGCCTATAGCAGAGAGGGCAACAGCTTGTCTGGTTTGCTCCGTATCAGGCATCGACGCTAGAAGTTGAGAGAGCATCGACCACAGGTGCCGACTGTAGGCAGCGTGGTGAGCCTGATGTGATGCTATACAAGCAACCGCACGAGAAGAAGAAAACACCCTTCGCCCCCACTGGTCAAACTGAAGAGAGTCCGGGTCCGGTGGGCGGTCGTGCGCCAGGTAGCAGAGCCCGGAGGGAGTGTCCAGGTAGACCAAGCCAGAAGGGGGGTTGGGGAGAGTACCTAGAGACTCCGAGGGGGCACAATACCTACGCTGACAGTCAGCCGGGGCTGGAGAAGAGGCGGCTGGCGACTGCCAGGAACGGATAGATGCCTCCTGGAAGGGAATAGGCCAGGAAGGTACCACCAAGTGTTGGGCACTGAATTCTCCAAGGAATTCACGCGTCTCCCGTTCGGTATTGTCTCTCCGTATGTAAGAGATCCGAAGGTCCTTCACCATCCTCGAAAGGAATCGCTGATATTCAGTGAAATCAGCATCGGAGGAGAGATGAGCAGGGGTTCTCTCCCTCAGAGGAGGGAGACGAGGATGATGGAGAGCTGGAGTGCTCAGAGGACTCCTGCGCGGTGGGGAGAGTCGAAAGACCCGCTCATGCATACATCTAACGTATGAGGGGAAGGCCGCTGCAGAACCTCTGAACTGCTCCCAGGATAACGGACCCGTAGGACCGACATGGCCCGGGAGCGGGGGTGGTGGAGGCAGAGATATGGGAGAGGGGCACCTATGAGGAGGCAATTGATCTCTGCCAGGGCTCTGGAATCCGGGGAACAGAGCCCGAGCTGGCGTGGTCCTGGACAACAAACCAGGCCGCAAGATGGAACCCTGAGGAAGCGGAGCCTGGAAGAGCCCAGGGGGAGAACCTCCCCTGCGACGAAGTCGGGACTGCATGGATCCAGAAGGGCAGCCCACAACAACGCCACCGGAGGGCACCCTAGAGCCCCGGAGGGAAGGGCGGGGTTCAGCACTACGGCTCCTGGCCACCCCCGAGGTGGCCAGAGAAGACCGAGGTCCTGTCTCCTGCCCCCTCAACCCCTCGGACTCCGAGAGAGCCCTCCTCCTCGACCGCAGTGTTCCCACCCCCAGAGGAGCAACAGCACCGGGAGGGCTGCTGTCACGGTCCCCGGAGGGGAGCCTCCCATAGTCACCCCGTCCCCAGGACTCAAGGCCACCCAGCCGGAGAGCCCTCAGGGGGGACGGAAGAGACAGAGAGAGGGCCCGCTGCGCCCGCCTGGTACCTCGTGCCACAGGAGACCCCGACGAGTGGGGGTGCCAGGATGGGTCCACGTCTGAATCGTCGGCCTCCGAGGAGGACGAGACCAGCAGAACCTCAATACTGGCCACCCCGGGGGTCCCCGAGGCAACGGCACCGCGAACGGCACCGGCACCAGAGGCAGCGCCACCTGACCCCCGAGCATCAGCAACAGCCAGGCCCGGTCCCAGCTCCCCCGTGGCACCAGCGAGGCCAACGGCACTGCTCCCGGCGTTGAAACCGACCGGCACTGCGAGAGAGAGCAAGGGCCAAGCGGGCGCCGTTCTGATCACACGCCGTGAATGGCACTGGATCCAAAACGCCCGCCGATCACTTGCACCGCGAACGGCGCCGATCCGAACGGCGCCAAAGGCGGCGCTGAAGGTCCGCCGGTGTCCAGCCCAGAAATCAGAGCCTCGACACTGGGCGCCTGCACCTCCGAGGAGGTGACTGCCGAGCGGTGTCGGAGTCGGCCCGGGAGGGACCGCTCGCTCCCCGACACCGCAGAAGGAGCTTCCTCTTCGGCAAGATAAGAGGAAGCCCCTCCTCCACCCAGACCGTGATAGGCCGGGAGGGACCGGGGAAGGGCCTAAAGACCTTACCTGGGAGTCCCGTGAACGACGCCGTCCCCCGAAAGTCGGCGGGGCCTTGCCGAGCTTGAACGCACGGACTTCCAGGACACGACGGTCCATGGAGAAGCAGGCGTCGCACGAATCCATGTCATGGCTGGGTCCCAGGCATCGAAGACACACATCATGCCGGTCCGAGACGGAAAAATGCCGGCCACAGGAGCACCGACGCATCGGGGCGCGGCCCGTTTTAGAAACGGCGCCCAGAACCGGACATAACGCAAACAATTAAGGTAAAACAGTAGGAAAACACTGACGCCACAGATAGAAAAAGAACAGTCTTACCGCAGTAGGCGAAAAGCACCCAGAAGAGGAGTCGGGCTAAAAACTATTGCGCACTTACAGATCGAGCTCTCACGCACGTGGCAGGTGCTGCCTGGCCAGTGGGAGAAACAGAACTGAGATGGAGGAGGAGTCGGTAGCTACTAACGGCCGCCGCGCATGGACGCAAGGCGTCGGTCTCGAGGCGCGCCCGTTAGAGCAAGCTTTAAAAAAAAAAAAAAAAAAAGTTTTGGCAGGGTGCGCGCCTTCGGCTTACACCCAAGAAGTAATGAATGGTGAAGATTGACAAGGGAAGATCTTTATAGCTGATCTTTCTCTGCAATCAGCTGTGGTCTATAAAGTTGTAGTCAACTGTACTCACTAGCCATTGGTGACGTGTATTTATCTTATTGTCTGCCCTTGTCTTGCTGCTTTACCACGGGCTGCTTGCTTGAAAATTACTGTGTTAGGCTACAAGTGTGAAATAGGCTACCCAGCGGTACTCTGCTCCTGGTGGAGTGATGGCTGCAGGTCTAACTGTCCTTTTTGACTGCTCCTTAGTGCCCTCCAGGTAGCCTGGGGGGTCTGGTCACCCCATCTCCCTCATTTCTCCTGGGCCCCGGTTGTATTTAAGTCTGCCTCCAGTGTGCATTTAGAGCTATGGGGGCCCTGAAGCATTCCAGGAGTGGGGCTGCGTCAGTCCCCATCTCTAACGCCCTCGCCATAGGGCTGCTCATGGTATTGTTCCTCCCTATTATCACTCTGGACTGTGCTCCCCACATGGGGCAACTCAGGTTCTCACCAGGATTACTTGATGAGTGAGACTTTACTTTTTCTAACCTAACAGCCACCAGGGACAGACAGACTCCCTGGCCCATCTGCTGCCTTCACCTGCGGTGTTTCCTGTACCCTATCAAAGTGGTCAGGCGCATCAGCCGCAGGACGTCCACTAAGGCGAGCACTCCCCCCTCTGAGGCATTTCCTCTGGCTCCTACTGGTGACACTCATCCTCTCAGGGGATGTGGAGTTGAACCCAGGTCCTACATGTCAAGCCCTCTCCTCTCCTCTCCTGTGGGCTGGCGGTCAGAGAATGGGCTGAAAATAGCTCATCTTAATGTCCGTAGCCTTCTGCCCAACATGGCTAAACTCCATGCCTGGGTCACCCACTACAAGCCTGACATCCTAGGGATAACCGAATCTTGGCTTAAACCTTCGATCCCAGACTCTGCCTGTGTGCTTCCCGGCTTTGACGTCCTCAGGCAGGATCATCCAGGAAAAAAAGGGGGGGGGGGGTATTCTGGTTTACTACAGGAGCCACCTTAACTTGTCAGTGCAGACCTGCCCTCAGCCACAGCAGTCTTCATGTGAGCTGTTGCACACTGTTCTGCTGCTTGGGAATGCAAAGAAACTGCACATAATATGTACCTATAATCCCCCCATGGGTGGTGTACTGGGCTTATCCTCCTTTCTTGAATCTGTTGGTTCCAGGACAGGAAACAATGAGGTAATAATCCTAGGGGATCTCAACCTAAACTGACTTGGAGGCCACGTCAAGCAGTATGAAACTCTGCTAGCTGGCTTTTCAATGCCCCAACTCATTCAGGAGCCCACCAGATGGTCGTCCATAGGTGGTAACAGCTCTCTCTCCTGGACTGGGTCCTGACCAACAGACCTGAGTGGATTAGCTCCTCAGGTACCCTCCCGGACTCCATCTCTGACCATGCCCCGGTGTACAGCATATGGAAGATCTCCGGCCCCAAGATCCCTCCCAAAATCATCCAGATCAGGGACTTCTCTAGGTTTGACCCGGGGACTTTCCAGGAGGATCTCATGTTCCTTGACTGGTCTTCAGTGATGGATGCCCAGAATTCTTCCTCAGCAGTCTTCAATAGTATCTTCGGGATGTTACAGGATAAGCATTCCCCCCTCGTCAGACGGAGGATAAGGAGGGCTGTCACAAAACAGTTCCATGGGAGCCTCCTTGCTCTCATGAGGGCTAGAGATAAATGTTGGGCCAGTTTCAAGGTCTCAATGGACCAGACCATATTCCAGCGTTACAGGAGGCTCAGGAATGAGTGCAAAAAGGCTATCAGGGTTGCCAAAAGCACCTTCTGTAAAGCTGCCTTGCAGACCTCAGCTAAGGACCCTAGGAACTTCTGGAGGAATATTAAAAACATAGTGAATGGCTCCTCCTCCTGTGAGGCTCCGGACATGCTCATTGATGGTGCTAGCTGTAATAATCCGCTAACCATCGCAAATGCATTCAATGCTCATTTCTCGGACCTGTCTGTGTTCACCTCACTATTCTCCTCCACTGGTCATGACAGTCCTATCCAAGTCCCTCTGCCTCAAATGGCACCTTCCCCCCATCCTCCATTCTATCACAAGGCTGTGATGGTAAAAGAAATGCAGAGATTGCTAACTGGTTTCTCACGCTTTTCTAGTGCTGACTTTGATGGCATGGAACCAAAGTTTCTCTGCCTTGCCGCTGTCTACATTGCCTCCCCTGTGGTCCATATCGTCAACCTATCCTTAGCCTCTGGGATTATCCCAGACCCGTGGAAGATGGCACGGGTTGTCCTTGTGCTCAAACAGGGCAACCCCAGGATCCTTGACAACTATCGTCCGATTACCATTCTGCCTGCCATCAACAAGTTCCTTGAGAAAGTTGTGGCGGGACAACTCTTGGATTATATCCTGGCTCTAAAGCTTCTGTCTCCCTCCTAGCATGGCTTTCGAAAAGGGCACAGCGCCACATCTGCGCTGGTCTCTGTCACTTCTGGGATAAGGGCTGCTATGGACCAGGGAAGACTCTCTGGGGCCATCTTTATTGATCTCTCTAAAGCCTTTGACCTTGTTGACCATGCCTTGCTATGCTCTCAACTTGGGTCTTTGGGCTTATCCCCTCCGGCCCTGATTTGGTTCTCCAACTACCTTCATGGAAGGCAGCAACTGACCAAATATAGTAAGGTGGTCTCGGACGCCACCCCCGTGTCCTCAGGGGTCCCCCATGGGTCAGTCCTTGGGCCCCTGCTTTTTTTCCATCTTCATCAACAACCTTCCCTCCTCGGCGGCTTCCTGCAGGGCTGTCTTGTATGCTGATGACCTTGTTATCCTTACTCATTCAAAGGATATTGGGGTCATTAACCACCAACTGAGTGAGGGTTTCAGGAGTGTCCATTCCTGGATATCATCCCATAAGCTGGTCCTAAATCTTAAAAAGACCCAGGCCATGCTGTTCGGTTCCCTGGCCAAGTTAAAGGCCTCCTCTGTTCCTATGTGCATCTCGGGTATTGATACTCCTGTTCTCTACTTGATTCCGTCAAATACCTTAGGGTGACACTTAACCCATAGCTTCGATCTTGGTCAGCAAATCCAAAATCGTCTAGAGCTGTTAACTGGAAATTGGGTCTGGCTTACAGGGCAAAGAATAACCTTACTCCGGCTGCTCGCCTAGCACTGTCTAGAGGGGTGTTTCTACCATCCCTCTGTTATGGGCTCCTTTTAGTTGCCAGTACCTCCAAGATCCACCTCTCTAGATGGACCGTTGCCTATAATAACATCTGCCGTTTCGCTCTTGGAGTCCCTCGTCTCACTCACCACTGTGATCTGTACAGTAAGCTCAACTGGCTCTCACCATCCAATTATCTGAATTTTGTTGTGGGCAGTTTCATGGGACTTCAGCAAGGCCTTTGACACTGTGCCACATAGAAGACTATTACACAAACTGGGGAATATGGGTGTGGGCAGGACAGTAGTGTGGTGGGTAGGTAACTGGCTGGGTGGCAGGACACAGAGGGTGGTGGTAAATGGCTGTCACTCCACAGAGGACGAGTAACCAGTGGGGTACCACAGGGATCAGTGCTGGGACGGTCCTATTCAACATCTTCATCAGTGACATTGCACAGGATCTAGAAGGCAGAATTTCACTGTTAAGCTGATGACACAAAGCTCTGTAACAGAGTAGACACACCAGAGGGTGTAGACAGAATGAGAAGGACCTGCAGAACTTGAAGAATGGTCAAGGGTTTGGCAGTTGAAATTCAATGCAAAGAAGTGCAAGATAATGCATATGGGCACAAAACCCTGGCACAATATATCAGTTGGGGGTGAGGATATAGCATGCACCAAGCAGGAAAGGGATCTTGGGGTTGTCATCTCTGATGACCTCAAGGTAGGAAACAGTGTGACAAGGCATCAGGTAAAGCAAATAGGATGCTGGGATGTATAGGCAGAGGCATCACCAGCAGGAAAGGATGTCATAATTCCGCTATACAAGACACTAGTGAGGCCCCTGGAGTACAGTGTACAGTTCTGGAGACCATACCTACGTAAGGACATAGACAGGGTAGAGAAGGTTCAGAGGAGGGCAGCAAAGATGGTGCATGGGTTGCATCACAGTCCTATGAAGACAGGTTGAAGGAACTGAACATGTACTCCCTGGAGGAGAGGAGAGAGGGATATGATAGAGACATACAAGTATCTTACAGGGAGGAACAGGGTGCAGGAAAACACTATTTTTAAGCGAAAAGATGTTTCAGGACTAGAGGGCATGGGATGAAGTTGGAGGGAGGATGATTCAGAGGAAACATGAGAAAGAATTTCTTCACAGAACGGGTGGTGGACAAGTGGAGCACGCCTGCCAGAGGAAGTGGTGGGGCTGAAACAATCACAGGAGTTAGAATGCATGGGATAGACATAAAGGAATTCTAGAGGCAGGGTGAAACAGACTTCTAGGAAAACAAACTGAACTTACAAGCTCAAATGGGCAGACTAGGTGGGCCATAGGCCCTTATCTGCCGACACTGTCTATGTATCTATGTATCTATGTAAGATACTGGGTACTGGCACCCCCCCTGGACTGGCGGAGCTCCTTGTGCCAGCAGCCCCTGCCACCTACCCCCTAAGGTCACTGGGCCCTGCTATCTTAAAGGGGCACTGTCAGCCTTGTCCCTCGTTTTATTGCCACAAAACAACAGTGTGCCTCTGTGGACACAGTGATCACATATGGGCCACAGAATACCCTCTATATAGAACATAATCGAAATTCTTACCAATTTTCTTAGTTTTCACAATATTTACTTTCCTCGGGTTCCCCATAAATGCAGCTGTGCTCGAGCAGAATCAAGATGAGGCCTTGCATCGGACACTGTCTTGGCTTGTACATACATCGATTTGCACATGGCCATGATAAAAGTTTAACACAGCATGTATTTCAAATTGCTGTACACAGAGCCGTTTTTAACTCCAAACCGAGCTGGATAGGCAATAAATGCATTAGAAGACTGCGATCAAGCATGCGCGACAGGCCGACATGGGCGAGAGACTGGGATAGACCGAGCTGGGGTAGGCTGAGGCTTTGGTGGCTGGAGCCATGTGATAGCCAGGTTGGGGGCTGGGATCGGCCTAACCCCCGTAAACATGACCTGATGCCACATGAGCTTCTTGTAGAGCCGACGCATTTTAGAAACATAACATAGAAACATGGACTCTGATGGCAGATAAGGACCGCTTGACCCTCCCAGTCTGCCCATTCCCTACCTATTGGCTAAGCTGCAGATCCTAGTTAACCAACAGCCTACTTCTTCCTAATCCCCACCAGAACTGCCTGATGTCTGTTCCATTCATTCTTGAATTCCCCCACTGTTTTTGACCCCACGACCTCCTCAGGAAGGTCGTTCCATGCATCCACCACCCTCTCCATGAAGAAATACTTCCTCACATTGCCCTGAGCCGTCCCCTCTGTCTTCAAATTGTGCCCCTTGTTCTTGCACATCTCTTTCTAAAAGATGCCCCCCTCTTGGACTTTGTTGATTCCCTTGAGGTACTTTAAAGTTTCTATCATGTCCCCCCCCCTTTTCTTGAGGGTATACATATTAAGCTTCTTTAGTCTCTCTTTGTATGGCTTCTGGTGCAGTCCCTGCACCATTTCTGTTGCCCTCCTCTGGAATGCCTCTTTCCTATGTCCATGTGGAGATGGGGTCTGCAGAACTGCATGCAGTAATTCCAGATGGGGTCTCACCAACTGTCTGTACAGAGGAATAATAACTTTCTGTTTTCTACTGGTGATGCCTCGCCCTATACATCCCAGTATCCCCCCAGCCCTCCTTACTGCCTTCTCACATTGCTTGCTTACCTTTAGGTCATCTGATATGACTATCCCCAGGTCCATTTCCATTTTTTGTTATTAATACCTCCAAACCCATTGCATACTCTTCTCCTGGGTTTTTGTTTCCCAGGTGCATTACCTTGCACTTTTTTGCATTGAATTTAAGCTGCCATACTTTTGACCATTCCTCCAAACATGACAAGTCCCTTCTTATCCTTTCTACCCCTCCTTGTGTATCAACCCTGTTGTAGATCTTTATGTCAAAGAGGCATACTTTTCCTTCCAGTTCCTCTGCAATGTCACTTATAAAGACATTAAAAAGGACCAGTCCCAGTACTGAACCCTGTGGTACCCCGCTAGTATCCCCCCTTTCTTTGGAGTGAACTCTGCTTATTATTACCCTCTGAAACTACCAGGCCGGGATATGGACTCCTAGCCATAACTATACTACCCAGCAGCCTGTGGTGGTCGGTCTCTCTAACCTTTTGGCCACCCCAGTGATTTTAAGGCAAAGCTTTTCCTCGTCCAAGGAGGAAGAAGAAGAGGAATCGCCTGAAGAGGAGGAGTAGCCTGCTCGAATGCTGAGCGTGGGAATGCTGATGCCGACATGGGTTACTTGACTCAGGGCTTTGGGACTGAGACCTTGATCATCAGAAATGCAGACGATGGGTCTTGGAGGGAGCCAGCGAAAGTCAAGGATCCTCCGGGATTACTGGATCCCATGGGGTATGGACCAAATCAGTAGGCTGATATGACCCGCCCTGAGAGGTGACAGGCAGGACCTGGAATCCTGGAAAGGGAAGTATTGTCCTCATCTGGCGACGTGTTGACCGGGTCGAGAAAAATCTCAACGGGTTGGTTGACAGGTATCTTGACCAACTGGCCCGAAGAATCGACCGTAATCGAAACCTTCAAAGAAGAGCGGAAATCCAAGGCCCTAGAGCGCTCACGATCAATGGCGAGACTTCTTTTTAATCTCCTTCTTAGAAGATTTAGACTCTGTGCCCCTGCCCAAAAGTGGGAAAGGACTGGCTCAAATCCCTAAACACCCCCGTGAAGGTGGCGCTAAAGGAAAGTGGCACAAAGGCCAAAGTGGCATGCTTCGCGGCCTGAGCCACAGCTTCTTCAAAAGCCACGAGTTGTTCAGCAGACCCCGCAGTCGTGGAGACTGCCCAACGGATGTCTTTCGATTTAACGGGGGGATCCCATTCGTCTGGGTGCCCTAGGAGAAGCTGAACGTGTTGGTCTTCCAGAGTTAAAGGATTCAGAGTGAGACACAGGCCACACGCATGGGGACTGTGTCTGTGGCCAAGGCAGTATATGCATGTGGTGTGTGGGTCCGTCCAGAACATCTTCTGCCCATACTCGCACTTCCTGAATCCCAGTGCCGACTTTGAGTCATCCAAAACGTAGATTCTGAAGAAATCGCCTGAAGATGAAGAATTTTGCAAATCGCAAATTGTGAAGCAAAGGACCTACTTAGCACGGAAACTGCTAAGGTGGGAACCTTCTTCTTCCAGTGGAAAGGAAGATCTGATGTCACAGGGCGGTGCCGAGGGAGTTACCACCCGGGTGGATGGGAGGAACCAGCTTGAAGACATTCTGGCAAGCCTTAAAGAGAAAGGAACACTGCCAGAAGTGTGGATAGTACCTCATATCCACGTCCCTAGAAGGACTTTTTCTTGGTGAGCCAGCATTTAATAAAATCTTGCTGACTAAAAGTAAGTGTCTTTCTTTGTTTTAGATTGAGTTCACATAAGTTATTTGCAATAAGATCATATAGCAGCTCATCTTTTTTTAATAAATCTCTTCATGTCCCCTTTGTCACTGACCAGAACCCCATGTTGCTCGGTCCTGTCACCTGGCTTTTCCCTGGACATACCCATCATTCCAACTCCCCCATGTTAGGGATGGCAGAGCACTCCCTCTCCACCACGGTGCAGATCTGATTCTGGAGGAGGGGCCAAAGTCACAGGCGTGGGGCCAGCAGCAGGCCAGAATTCATGCTACCTGGCTGGGTTGCTTCCAGATTTCCACCCTCCCCCACGGGATACTGGTAGTGCTGGAGTGCTAGGGTGCAATAGTGCAGAGCATGGCACCAGCTAACGTCCTTCACACCCACTCCCACCTGCACTGCCACCTGTTGTCACTAAGGTGGCAATATAGCAGTGGAGCAAGTCAGCCTCCCTCCTGGAAGAATTTTACCACAGGACACAAAATCCTCCTCCTGACTACCGCCCCGACATCCTAGGCCTAATCCTGAACCCAGGTTACCTGTGCTGCAGGCTGTAGTTCTACCACTGCACCTATGGGCCGGCCTATATATCTCTTCTAGTATTAGGGTGTCATTTAATTTGTAGTTTGGGTGCTGCAACAGCTTAGGTTCCCTTTGCAATTCTTTCTCCCAAAATCCCAAAGTGCAAATGCTATGACACTCAATCCATAACAGACATCTTAGATCAAACAAGGAACTAGAATAGCTGTGGCACGCCTCAGTTCAAAAATCTGCTCTCATACAAGTGCAACACCACAGCACAGCACAGCAGTTCTAACCTGATGAAATCTGCACATTTATTCTTCCACTGCCCTCAAGAGTTACAGCTGCAACATCACATATCCCAGTCCACAGGAACAATGGTACCAACTAAGCAGCACTATACTCAACATTAAATGTTCATTTTTTTTATTTATTTCTAGAATACACTAAACACTTTCAAGAGGTTTTCCATGAACTGAGATAAAACAGCATAGAAACATAGAAGTTGACAGCAGAAGGAGACCACTAGGTCCATCTAGTCTGCCCATTTCTTTCAGATCTATTTTGACACTCCAGTTGTCCTTTGTAGTCAGGGCTCCCTTCTGGAGGAGGGGCTAAAGTCACCGGCAAACAGGTGCTTTCCATAACTTGTTACTAATGTATTTTCAAGTGCCTAAAGTGTCCAAAATTAAAGATAAAAAGATCCTTGTCATTGCTGGATAGCTTTGATCAAGTGGCAGAAAGGTGTCGGGAAGCAGCAGAGAGGAAGTGAAGTACAGACAGCCATGTGCACCAATGCAAGGAGTCTGAGAAACAAAATTTCAGACCTGAAAGCCTGATGGCAGAGGCTAGTCTACATTTGGTAGCCATAACAGTCATGGTACACTCAGCACCACGACTGGGAGATGGCCACACCTGGCTACTCTCTGTTCAGAAGAAAGTGGGAAGGAAAGAGGGGGTGCACTATATGTGAGGGAGGGAGTCAATGCCATGGAGGTACAGGGGCACCCAGAGGAAAAGGAAGGGCTGGAGGTACTGTGGGTCATCCTGGAGACAGGCTCTGGGGCCACTATCCATACAGGGGTGGTGTACACACCTCCAGCACAGGGAGAGGAGTTGGGTAGGGCACCTGGGGAAGCCATCATCAGAATGACAAATAAAGGGGAGGTGCTGCTAGTTGGTGACTTCAAGCTGCCAGACATGGAAAAGACCCTTTCATCTGCTGCTTCAGCAAGGAGCACAGCCCATTCTTGACTTCCTACAAGGGGCTTTTCTCTGGCAGCTAGAGAAAAAAAACAACTAGGGAGAGGGCAATATTAAACCTAATACTTACAAACAGGGACAATACTGCCGGACATCCCCTGGGTACCAGGGATCTCCGTAAAGTGTGGTTTTCCACTTGTTATACATAAAGACAGGAGCAGAAGTAAATCACACGAGGATGAGAGTCCTGAACTATAAGAGGGCAAATTTTAATGAAACAGGAAACTGCCTGATAGATGGACTTGCCGGGGGTTAAGGCACCGTAAGGAAAAATAGGGGAGGTTAGGATTAAGGCAACCACCCTCTGCATGAAGAAACATACTGTAAATGAGACAGTTCTGGTTCTCTATGGAAGTGGCCAAGGTGATGAAGGAAAAAAGGGTGGCTTTCAGGAGGTATAATAAAACACAGAGAGAGGAGGACTGGGAGGTATACCAAGCAAAACAAGGAGAAGCAGGAAAGGTGCAGACAGAGGAAAGAATAACTAAAGGTGTCCCAGAAGGGGATATGACTTTTTTCAGCTACATCAGAGAGACAAGGAAGGCAAGGGGAGGGACAGTGAGGATTAGCAGGGTGGAAGGGGGAAGACTGTGCACAAAAGGATCATCAAAATCTGCCATCTTGAACAGGTACTTCTGTTCAGTCTTCACAGGGGAAGGAGGGAGGGAGGAGGGTATGGACCACTAGGAAGAGGCAGGACTGGAGTTCGGGGGTTGGGGGGATGGTGGAGACAAGAAAGCGTCCTGACGGAACTTGCAGCTCTGAAGGTGGGCTACGCTATGGGACCAGATGGGATAAACCCAAGGGTACAAAGAGAACTCAGGGTGCTAGCTGCCCCACTGACGGCCATACTAAGAAGTTCTCAGGAAACAGGCATGGTTCTGGAGGCCTGGAGAAGAGCTGACATAGTCCCTCGACTCAAGCGTGGCAGCAGGGGGGAGGTTAGCAACTACAGGCCAGTCAGTCATACTTCAGTGGTGAGGAAAAGTACAGTTATGTAAGAACGTACCGTAACAGTAGATCTTCGAGAGAGGCTCTTGCAGTAGGTAATAAGAAAAAATTACTTACCATAGTAATCTTGTTTCTTTGCAGTGATACTTAGGTATTCATAACTTTCTGCAGTAAGCCTTCTAGGTAGTACTGCTCAGAGAGAACAGAACACATGCAAATGATGGAACTCTTTGCATGTGACAACTTTTCAAATGCTGCCCTATACTAACCGCCAGTGTTCTAAACTCCTCAGATTTCTTAGAAGCCTGAAAAGGTAGGCCCTTGGAACCCTAATACTGGAAGTATTCAGATCAGTATAATTAAGATAATAAAGAATTTAAATGCCCATAAACCCCTTAATAATAAATCCTCCAACTGGAGGAAGAAACACAACAAGGAACCCCCAAAATGTCAGAATCACCTGAAAAGAGGGGAAAACACATGTGAACCCTGTTTGCCAGAATTGTACTCGAAAGTGGTATATATCTGGTAGCACGGCATGCAGGAGTGCAGAGGCTAAAGGTTCTGGAAGGGGGAGGCAGGGTGGGAAGCTATGAATACCTGAGTATCACTGGGAAGAAACAAGATCACTATGGTAAGTAATTTTTTCTTCTAACCCCAGCAATACTCATGTATTCATAACTTTCTGTAGACTACAAAGCAGTACCACTGGAGGTGAGCACAGAACTTTATTTTGGAAACAGACTTTGCAGGACTGCTGTGCCAAACCTAGCATCACCCCTGGATTGAATATCCAGGTTGTAGTGCTTCGTAAAAGTGTGTACTGTTTTCCAGGAAGCTGCTTTACAGATATCTACCAGTGGAACATCTCTGGCAGCTGCTAAGATAGCAGCTGTCCCTCTTGTGGAGTGGGCCCTCAATCCTGTTGGGGGGGCTCCCTACCAGCTTTAGAGTAACAGAACTGAATACACTGAACTATCCATCGAGAAATGGACCTTCTTGATGCTGGGTTACCATTTCCCACATCCCCATAAGTCAGGAACAGCTGTTTTCTGTCCTGCCTATGGTCCTTAGTGGCTGTCATGTAATAGCTGAGAGCTCTCTTGACATCCAGACTGTTAAGTCTTCTTTCACCAGAAGTGGAGTGCTCATTGAAAAAGACAGGTAGCGTAATGTATTGGTTAAGGTGGAAATCAGAAACCACCTTGGGGAGGAACTTTCTGTTTGTCCTCAGGACTACCTTATCCCTACGAAATGAAAAGTAGTCCTGTTCAGTGCAGACAGCCTGAAGAAATGCAGACTCTGATGGCAGATAAGGACCGCTTGGCCCACCTAGTCTGCCCATTTCCCTACGTACAGGATAGGCCGCAGATCCTAGTTAACCAACAGCCTATTTCTTCCTACTCCCCACAAGAATTGCCTTATGTCTGTTCCATGCATTCTTGAATTCTCCCACAGTTTTAGACCCCACAACCTCCTCAGGAAGGCTGTTCCATGCATCCACTACCCTCTCTGTGAAAAATACTTCTTCCGCTTGCCCCAGACTGCCCCCTCTATCTTTAAATTGTGTCCCCTTGTTCTTGCACGTCTCTTTTTCTGAAAGATGCTACCCTCTTGGACTTTGTTGATTCCACTGAGGTACTTAAAAGTTTCTATCATGTTCCCTCTCTCCCCTCTTTCCTCAAGGGTATACATATTAAGCTCCTTTAGTCTCTCCTCGTACGGCTTCTCTTGCAGACCCTGCACCATTTTAGTTGCCCTCCTCTGGACTGCCTCTATCCTATGTCCTTGCGGTGATGGGGTCTCCAGAACTGGATGCAGTACTCCAGATGGGGTCTCACCAACTGTCTGTACAGAGGGATTACAACTTCCCGTTTTCTGCTGGTGATGCCTCTCCCTATGCATCCCAGTATACCCCCAGCCCTCCCTGCTGCCTTTTCACATTGCTTGCTAACCTTAAGGTCATCTGATATGATTACTCCCAGGTCCCTTTCCTTTTTTGTTGTTGTTACTACCTCCCCCCCATTGTGTAATCTTCTCCTGGGTTCTTGTTTCCTAGGTGCATTATTTTGCACTTCTTTGCATTGAATCCTAGCTGCCATACTTCTGACCATTCCTCCAACCTTGCCAAGTCCCTTTTCATCCTTTCCAAGCCTCCTTGTGTATCAACTCTGTTTCAGATTTTTGTGTCATCTGCAAAGAGGCATACTTTTCCTTCCAGTCCCTCTGCAATGTCACTTATAAAGACATTAAAAAGGACTGGACCCAGAACTGAACCCTGCGGTACCCCACTAGTAACCCCTTTCTTCTGAGTGGACTCCATTTACAATTACCTTCTGTGTCCTGTTGTCCAGCCAATGTTTTACCCAGGCTACCACCATGGGACCCACTCCCAGGCTAGTTAGTTTGACTATTAATCTTTTGTGTGGGACTGTGTCAAATGCCTTGCTAAAGTCTAGGTAGGCCATGTCCACAGCCCCTCCCTGGTCTACTACTTTGGTCACCCAGTCAAAGAAATCTATTAGATTCGTCTGACATGACCTTCCGCTGTGAACCCATGCTGTCTTGGGTCCTGTGCCTACTGGCCTCTAGGTACTCAACAATTCTTTCCTTCAGAAGTGACTCCATCACTTTCCCTACCACAGAGGTCAAACTGACAGGTCTGTAGTTTCCTGCCTCTGTCTTGGTCCCAGTTTTGTGAAGGGGAATCACATCCGCCTTCCTCCAATCCTCGGGTACCACACCATCCTCCCATGATCTATTAAAAAGAGTAGTCAGTGGTTTCACTAGTTCCCCCCTTAATTCTGTTAGAATTCTGGGGTGAATTCCATCAGGCCACATTGCTTTGTCCACCTTCAGTTTTAGGAGTTCTTGCAGAACCCTTTCTTCTGTGAAAGGGCTGGGATCGACCCCCCTATCAAGAGTGCTTCTGTTAACTGAATTTGGCACTTCCCCCTCCTCTTTTGTGAATACTGAGCAGAAATATTCGTTCGGTATCCCTGCTTTTTCACTGTCCCCCTCTGCCCACCCACCATTCATTCTATTCAGCCTCACTATCCCTCCCTTTGTCTTTCTATGCTCTCTAATGTACCTATAAGAGCTCACTTCTTCTTGCAGAGGTCACTGCCACTAGGAAAACTGTTTTCCATGTGACATATTTTAGGTGAGCTCAAGCCATGAGCTCAAAAGGAGGTCTCATGAGGTTAGCTATGCACACACTGAGGTCCCATGCTGGCACTGGTTCCCTGTGAGAGGGATGTAAATGGGTCAGACCCTTAAAGAACCTCACAAAGATAGTTTCAATGACCTGTGCAAACAGTATAGTGTTATGTTTGTGCAACTGTGTTAGTTTGGTTTTGTCCGTTCGCACTCTGTTCTAGCGGAATTACCACCCTGTAGGGGTATGAAAGGCAATGAACCCTCAGAGAGAGTTCCACCTCTAGAGGTGCCACGGGATGATTCCCATGGCTAAAGATACCTTAGGAATCTCCCTAAGGAGAGAAGGGCTGCCGCTGGAGGAGAAAGGGAGGATGATGGGGCAAAGAAAAAGTGCTTCACAATGAGGCACAGGAACTGCTTATATAGCTCAGGAAGTGAGAGTGGCTGGCTGCTTGGCCATCAAACTCCAGGCAAAGCCTTTCTAATTCTGAGGCCATTGTTACCTTTGCTCCCACAGAAATGCAAGCAGAGACTGCGGCCAGGTGAACCTTCAAGGTGCTGAGCTGCAGTCACAGGGAATGCAAATGAGAGAGGCAGTCAAGAACAGCTGATACACCAGTCTGTACTGGCACCAATTCTCTAGCTGAACACCAGATTGAAAACCTTTTCCATTTTGAAGAATAGGTTTTCTTAGTGGAGAGTTTCCTGTACCCTCTCAGAATGTCTAACACTGCTTCAGAGAGGTGTAAATTAGCATATTCTAGGTCCTCAAGAGCCAAGCTTTGAGACTGAGAGAACTGAGGTTTGGGTATAGCAGGGTTCCTTGGTTGGAGGTTAAAAGGTTGTGCCTCCGAGGGAGGTGTATTGGTTTGGCTAGACATGGAGAGCAGAAGAGAGTATCATGGCTGCCTGGGCCAGTCTGGAGCTACCAAGATTAGAAATGCCCAATGGGATCTGAGCTTGAGCAGTACCCTGAATACCAGGGGAAAGGGAGGAAAGGCATACAGGTGCTTCCCTGACCAATCCAGAGCCAGGGCATCCAGAAGCAGTGTACCCCGATCTGGTGGCCTGCAGCAATACTGTGTCAGGTGGTGGTTCTGGTGGGATGCGAACAAGTCGATCTCTGGAGTGCCCCACCTCCTGAAGATCACTTGCACCACTTGCCTGTTCAGAGTCCATTCATGATGGGCCTGGTTGATTCGACTCAAGGCATCTGCCAGGGTACTGTGTTTTCCTGGCAGATGGACTGCCTGCAGGGATACTCCCAAAGAGTAAGCCAAGGTCCAGATTTTCATGGCTTCTGTGCAGAGAGGACCTGACTTGGTGCCTCCCTGCTTGTTTATGTAGTACATTGTGGTGGTGGTGTTGTGTGTTGTGACTTGCACCAATGCTGTAAAGCTTTAAGTGCCAGAAACACAGCTCTGAGTTCTAGCAAGTTTATGTGCTGGAGGGACTCTGCAGCTGACCAAATACCCTGGATTGTGTGATCCCCTAAATGAGCACCCCAACCCAGGAGAGATGCATCTGTTGTGAGAACAACTGACAAAGACTCTCTCTGAAAAGGACCCCCTCTCTTAGGTTGGGTTCCTCCTTCCACCACTGGAGTGCTTGTAACAAAGTCCTTGTTACTGAGATCGGCTTTGAAAGAGGGTCTTTTCTTTGACTCCAGTGAGCCCTGAGGTGGAACTGGATGTCTCTCATTTGGAACCTGGAGCCCATGACTGTGCCTGTGGCTGCAGCCATATGGCCCAGTTACTGTAGAAATTGCCTTGCAGTTTTGCGTTTGTGCAGGCTGAATGAATTTGCAACCAGCTGGAGATTTCTGACTGTCCAGAGGCAGGTAGGCCCTGCCCTGCAGGGTACTGATCTCTGCCCCTATGAATTGCAGGACTTGTGCAGGAATGAGGACTGATTTCTTGTGATTGACCATGAACCCTAAAGACTCCAGCAGCCCTTGGGTGGTCTGCAATATTGTCTGACTTGGTCTGGTGATTTTCCTACCACCAGCCAGTCGTCGAAGTACGGGAACATTGTGACACCCTGCTTTCGAAGGTGTGCCACAACTGCTGACAGGCACTTTGTGAACACCCTTGGGGCCAAAGAAAGACCAAAAGGCAGGGTTGAAAACTGGTACTGGCCTGAAGGGAGTCTGAACCTGAGACATTTTCTGTAGGATTCCCTTATGGGGATGTGGAAATAAGCATCTTTTAAGTCCAGTTATGCCAACCAGTCCCCTTTTTGGAGTGTTGGCAGTATCAATGCCAAAGTTACCATTCTGAACTTTGGTTTTTCCTGATGCTTGTTTAGAGCTCTGAGGTCCAATATAGGCCACCACTCTGGATTTTTCTTTGTGGTGAGAAAGTACCTGGAGTAAAAATCCCTTCCTCTGAGGTGAGTTGGGCCAGGTTCCACTGCCCTTAGCAGCAGCAGGTTTCAAACTTCTGCCTCCAGCAGTTTCTTTTCTGCTAAGGAGGGTGAACTGAAAACCTTGGTTGTTTGAGGAGGAAGGGAGGGATTTGAAGTTCAGAGACAGACCCTGTCTTGCTACCTCCAGGACCCACTTGTCTGTGGTGATGCTTAGCCAAGCCTGGAGGAAGTGAGATAGTGTGCCTCCGACAGGGAGGGAGGAGGTGGCCTGAGCAGGCATGTCAGGGTGTTTGTTTTGCTTGAGACTGAGGCTGAGCCTGTGACCCTCGCCTAGAGCCCCTTCTACCCCTGCCCCTGAAGTACCCTTGTTGTGGGTACTGCTGGTACTGGGGTGTGGCCACTGGTTGGAAAAAGGGCCTGGTGTGGAAGGACCTGCCCGGGCCCCCCCTTCCATAAGGCTTGGTGGATGGTGAAGCCTTCTCTAATTTTTATTAGAGTTGCTTATGTATGTGGCCTTGTACTCATCCACCTTTTTCATATAGGCCACTGTTGACTCCTCGAATAGAGCATTTCCTTCTAGAGGGAAATCAAGAGCCTTTGACTGGGTGTCTTGAGTGAGATTTGTGGCCCTTAGCCAGGCAACTCTCCTCTGGGCTACTGTGTTTGCCATCCATCTGGCTGCAGTGCCATTTGTATCAACAGCCATTTGGAACTGGTATTTAGCTGCCTCTAGCCCACACCTAGCAGTTTCTGCTAGGTCGTCAGGCAGGGGTGAGGGGGCTTTCTGAGACATAGCCAAAACCGACAGCCACAAGGACTTCTGGTACTGGGCAGCATAGGCCTAAAAATGTGCTTGTCATATGGCTAAAGAAGCTGACAAGTACCCCTTCTTTGCCATGCTATTTTCCTAGAGTCCTTGTCTGGTGGATGTGAAGCCAGAGGGACCCTAGCCTTATCATAGGCAGCCACTTGTACAACCCCTTGATGGTCTGGGTGGGAAAAGAGGAACTCTGTCCCTTCCCTCTCCATCTGATATTTTTTGTCCATCCTCTTGTCAAGAGGGGGGTATTGAGCAGTTTCATAGCATATTTTCTGAAAAATGTATTGACAGGAAGGAGGAAAGCTCTGGTGGGGGTTAGCCCCATCATTTCTAAACACTCCACCTCCTCTTTATTCTCAATCTCCTCCCTTGTGGTGATGTCCAGTGCATCACCCATTTTCCTCACAAAGGTAAAATGTAAGACGTAATCTTTAGATGTTCTGGGAGGAGAACCAAATTCCTGCTCAGAGGATAATTCAGGTTCAGTGGGTTCCCCTTCCTATTCATATTCACGATATTCCTCCTCTTCTGTGAAGGAAGATTTGCCTGTGTTGCCAGGCTGTCCCACAGGGGTCTGGACAGGTGGCTGCTGATCAGTAGGCACTTGTAATGCCTGAACTGCCCCAAAAGCCTGGGCAATTTCTTGGGGAGAAGGCAGAAAGTCCCCTTTTTTATAGGTGGGGTTCTGTGTGCTTTAACTTTTTTGATTTTTTAGAGGGAACCAGGGAGACAGCCAGTTCAGCAGCCCTCTTGGTGCCCTTGTCACCTCAGGGGTAGAGGCAACAGCAGAAGTGGTTTCACCTACATTAACAAGGGGTATCAGCTGGTCAGAGCCAGAGGGACCCCTGGGTGGAGGAAGTTTCTTTTTCAGCCGTTTCAGGTGTTTTTCAACAGTTTTTTCAGGGAATGTTTTGCAAATATCACATTCCTCCTTAAGATGCTCATATCCACGGCAGGCCACACACAAAATGTATTTATCTGCCTTGGCAAAGACTTCCCCACGTTGTGAACAATTTTTAAAACAGGGTTCACCAGTCTTCTTCTTCAGTTTTTCTGACATTTTTTATCAGTACTGATAAAAAAGTAAACCGCTAAGTCAGTTATAAAATGTAAATAAAACCTAGCGGCTGCAGTTGGTTCTGGAACCGATGGAACCAAACTGAAGAAGGAAAAGAACCGGGATTAGCAGTTCAGTAACCGAGAAACGCGGTTACAAAAAACGTTTTAAAACTAAAATTTACAAAACTAACAGGGTTTTTTAGTCAAAAAACCCTGACTAAAATAAAAACGAACCAGATTCACTCCCGGTTATACCGAACCGAGAGGAACCAGCGAAAATTAACTAAATAACACTAAAACTAAGTTAAATAACAATAAACAATAAGTATAAGGCAGCAAATGAAATAAAAAGACACTTATAAGTTTCTTCACGTCAGAATGGAAAGTAGAAGAGTAACACTCTGAGCAACCAGACTTTTCAGGCGGAGAGTGAAATCTAAGGAGTTTAGAACACTGGCAGTTAGTATAGGGCAGCATTTGAAAAGTTGTCACATGCAAAGCATTCCATCATTTGCATGTGTTCTATTCTCTCCGGGCAGTCCTACCTAGAAGGCTTACTGCAGAAAGTTATGAATACCTGAGTATTACTGGGGTTAGAACCTTGAGGACTGCACCCCCTGGCATCAGGGCCATACTGAAACTTTAGCTAGCAGTGTCTGGTGGGGGACTGCCCACACAATGTCACGTGAACGACGTCAGTGTGACACTATATAGTGGGCAGTCCCCACGCCCGTCTTCCAGTTCTCTCGCTGGAGACCTCCAAAATGCTCCTGGAGCCAAAATAAGCTCACAGAGGAAGGGAAGGAGGGAGGGAAAAAGATTACCTACTGCAAGAGCCTCTCTTGAAGATCTACTGTTGTGCTAAGTTCTTATGCAACTGTACCAACTTACTCCGAGAGGGCTCTTGCAGTAGGTAATAACCTTGAGGACTGAGTCCTAAGCAATGTGAATCAGAAGGAACTGAAACATGGGAGGCAGGAAAGGTCTACAGAAAGGCAGAGAGTTTAGGACAGAAGGCCTTGGAGGACAGCTACACCAAAGCCAGCCCTGTGCCTAGAGGCAATGTCCAGACTGTAATACTTGGTTAAAGTGTGGACGGAGCTCCAAGTGGCTGCCACACAGATGTCCACGGCAGACACATTTCTGAAGCAAGCAGCAGAAGCAGCCATACCTCTGGTAGAATGCCCCCCTTTCTGACTCTTTTTTTCCCTCTGGTCATCGGAGATGTGGCCTCTCTCAGGCGTCATCCTGGTTCTCCCACCCAGCCTGAAATCCTCCCCACTCTTGGTCCCTTCCCGGGGCTCCGCTAATGCCTACCTCCGCCTGGTGAGACCTCCCTGGCTTACCCCCCCCCCAGGGTGTGGCCATCACTCCTTCCGGTGCTCAAGACATCCAGTATCACCCAGGCTGAGGAGGCACACAGATGATCGGGACCCAGGTGGGCAAGGTCTGGCAGTGGGCGTGGAGCCGATGCGCGCTGTTACCTACCACATCTCCAAGTTGTTTCCTTGTTCTTGGTGCTTCACCCCCCCCCCCCCGAGTGCACGAATGTGCAATAACACCTTGGGGGGACGACAAGCTCGCTCCAGAGCGCATTCCTGCTGATGTCTGCCGTGTGCCACCTCTCCACTTGTGTGCAGGCTGCAGCGCGTTGCCTCCTATCTGGGAGGCACTCAAGTGCCAAGCCCTGCTACCCTCCCTCCCCAGAAGAAAGTGAGCTGTCGGCATACGCTCAAGCTTTCTCCTCCCTGGCCGACCCTCAGCGGCCTGAGTTCATTCCCGAACACGGGTCGTCAGCATGGTGCAAGGCATGGCTTCCAGTGCCTCAACCCTCAGTGCCACCGGGCTTTAGAATGCACCTTAACCTCCCTCGAGAGGGTTTTTTCATACTTCTGGTAACAGAACACAATACAGTTTGCGAACCACTTTGATAAACACAGTTTGGAAACTGCTGCACCTTCTCTTTTGGGTTCAAAAGAAACAAAAAGCTGATCCAATTTTTGGACAGACGTACTACAGTTAGTGTAGGAACGCAAAATTCTGTGAACATCCAAAGTATGCAGAACTGCCTCTCCCTGATTGGAATATTCAGGTAATACACCGGCAGTTGAATAGACTGATTCAACGTGAACTCAAACACTTTTGGTAAAAAAATGAGGATTAGTACAAAGAGCCACCCGGTATCTGTGAAAAATCAAATAAAGCTCCTTACACCACAGGAAAAAATGAATATCCAGTACTCCAGACTCAGCCATATAATTCAGTGAAGGTATTTTATTTACTATAAAAACAGAAAGTTACTTACAATTGTAAGGTACTGAGTCAATATGTCGTCAACGCTAAACAGAAACAGCGCTGTACATGACAGTGAGAGGGTGCAATACCACGAATGGTTCTGTGCGCGGTACTGCACCCTCTCACTGTCCCAGGCAGAGGATAAGACCTCTGTTGGGATGGGCTTCCGCCAGGCAGCTGCCATGGCTTGACGAGATGAGCCACTGGCAACAAAGGACAGAAGCAGAGCGTTTGGTCTGGGTTTGATTCGGTCCCAGACGCATGGTAATTTAATATTTTTGCACTTTGTGTGATATTTACTGTAACCCCGCCCCAGAGTTAGTAATCTTAATTGGGGTGTGTTTGGGGCCGCAGCCCCCTCGTAATGAGGGGTGCGGCTGGCAGAGCCCCACGCAGTAAAAAAGACTTATGCCGCATGCAAGAAATTGTGTTGTATTGGCAGCGTGCTTTTAGCGTGCAGCATAATGTCTTGTGACATTATGACCCGTGCTCAACTGTAAGCATATGAAATAAAACACAGTCTTGTGCAAAATTAAGTTTCAACCTCCTCCCACATCCAGCCTTGGCGCTTTGGGGCACTAACTCCCCTTCTGAAGCTCGGAAATCTTCGAGCAGAAGTAACTGCAACTAAAAAGAGCGCTTTCCAAGATAAATAGTGCACATCGCAACTGCCAGCTGGTTTAAAAGGAGGCAGGGTAAGTTTCTCTAAAATAAAATTTAGATCCCAAAGTGGCGCTGGACTGTGCACTGGGGGTTTCAAGTGGAGGATTCCTTTCAGAAAGGTTTTGGAGCCCTCCAGCTGAGCCATAGATTTGCCATCCACCAAGGCGTGGTAGGCAGAGATAGCAGACAGGTGAACCTTCAGCGAAGAGTAATTCAGGCCCAGGTCGGAAAGGTGCAGCAAGTACTCCATGGCCTTAGGAATGGGGCACAAGAAAGGGTCTCAACCCTTTGAAGAGGCCCAAATGGAGAAACGCTGCCATTTCATAGAATAGATCATCTTTGTGGAAGGCTTTCTAGCCTCCACAAGGACTTGAGCCACTCTGGAGGAGACTTCAAAGCATGAAGCAGCTATGTCAGAAGGTGCCATGCGTGAGGATGAAGGGACTTCAGTCCTGGGTGGGCCAGCGTGCCGCTCTCCTGAGTCAGGAGATCGTGGCTGAGGGGCAAGGAAACCGGAGATTCCACAGCAAGCTGCTGGAGAAGCGGAAACCATATCTGGCAAGGCCAATATTGGGGTGTTTAGAATCAAGTGAGCTCCCTCCGCTTGAAGCTTGAGCCGCACCATCTGCAGAACTGGAAAGGGAGGAAAGGTGTACAAAAACCTCCCTGTCCAGCAAACAGATAGCACGTCTCGCCGGAAAGCACCATGCCCGGGAGCGAACAAGCAAAACCTGAGTAGTTTTGTGTTGTATGGGGAGTCGAACAGATCCAGGTCTGGATGACCCCATAGGTCAAAAATGTCTTTGACCACCACTTGTTTGAGCTCTCATTTGTGGGCCCTCACTTTGGTGCAGTTGAGACTGTCTGCTAGGATGTTTTGCACACCCGGAGCGCGAACAGCTGAGAGCTGTATTCGATGCAAAATTGCCCAATTCCAAACCCGCATCGCCTCCCAGCAGAGGGAATATGAGCAAGTGTCCCCTTGCTTGTTCAGGTACCAAACGACACACATAATGTCCAACTAGACTAATAGTGGGCCCTGGTGTAGCAAGTGCTGGAAGGCTTGAAGAGCATACAGCACTGCCCTCATCTCCAACACATTTTTGTGTAGGGAGAGTTCTGACCAAGACCACAGCCCTTGAGTCCTGTGGGTCTCCAGATGAGCCCCCCAAGCCATCCCTGAAGCATCCATAGTCAGGGTCTGGATGGGGGGGAGGGGACAGGAAAAGAACCCCACCAGTCAGACTGCTGAGATCCTGTGACCATAGGAGATCCCACTGCAACGAGCTGAAGACCATGACCATGTGGTCCACGTCATCCACCTCTGATCCCACTGCACCCTGAGCGTCCACTGTGAAATATACAAGTTTAGCCTGGCCAGAGGGACAGTGGGGATAAGGCCAAGAAGCTGGAGAACTGACCTGGCCGAAACCAACCTGCTGGAGGCTAGCAGACGAGCCTGCTTCTGAAGGTTTCTGCCCTGTCCTGAGGGAGGAAAGCCATACCCTGGGCCATATCCAGCGCCGCTCCAATAAGCTGGAGATGCTGGGATGAGACAAGATGGGACTTGGGGTGGCTGACCATAATCCCCATTTGTGCAAAAAGGGCCAGAGCAGCTGAGAGGGAACGTTCCAGCTGTTCCCTCGATGGGGCTGACAAAAGCCAGTCGTCACGGTAAGGGAACACATATTGGCCCTGGCATTTCAGGGCTCACGCCACTACCCGAGGTGTCGATGACAGGTCAAAGGGGAGGGCCTTGAACTGGCAATGGCCCCCCTGGAAGGAGAACCTGAGGTAGCGGTGGTGGGCCGAAAAACACGGGATATGCAGATAAGCATCCTGCTTGTCCAGGGCACAGAGCCACTGTCCCTTGTGCAGGAGGGGCAGCAGACCTGGAAGAGTCAGCATCTGAAAACATTTGTACTCTATGTACAGGTTTAGAGTGCTGAAGTCCAGAACTGGATGCAGATCTGCCGTCTTCTTTGGGACCAGGAAGAAGTGGGAGTAGTACCCTGGTTTGCTGGAACAGGTTCTATGGTTTCTTTTTGTAGAAGAGCCTCGATTTCCTTCCTTATGAGGGGGATGTGCGCCTTTGGCTAGTGAGATACCCTTGGAGGCTCGTTTAGGGATTTCTCCAGAAGTTCCAGTGTGTGACCCTGACTTACCAGCTGAAGGACCCACGAATCTGTGGTTACTGCCTCCCACCCCAGGAAGTGACTAGCAAGTCTTCCGAACACCGGCTCCCCTGATGGAAGAGGAGGAGGGGGTGGGCCTTGAATCAAGAGATCGAGGAAGGGTTGGCAAGAGCCGCCTGAGGCTCTCTGAGCATTGGCCGGAGGGGTGGCAGCGGCTGAAGGGGCCCAACATTTGGCTGTCTGATGTTGTTTCGTCTGCAGCTTGGTCTGGCGATTAAATGGCTGTTTAGCCTTAAATCTGGGGTGATACACTGTATGGCCCCAAGGTCTTGCCCTTATCCTGAAGGCGGTGATTATGTCTTGAGCGCCCCCCCCCCCGAAGAGGACAGAACCCCAGAAGGGGGCATCCTGGATGGCTGCCTGGACATTCAGTGCCAAGCCTGACACCCTTAACTAAGAATATCATCCGAGGCAAACTGCCGTGGCAGTGCCCCTGGCCGAGAAGTCCACCGCATCATATGTCGTCCTTAAAGAGTGACGACAGGTGACTTTAGTAGACCTAATGGTGTCAGCCAGGACAGTCTTGGACTCAAAGTCTGGCATGGCCTCAATGACAGGCTTAAATTGATGAAAAAGAGACTTCTAGTACACCAGCATGTGCACCACATAATTGAGGGCGTGCATAGCCAATGTGGAGGAAGAACAGAATTTCCCCCTGAACTGATCCAGCTGCCTCAACTACTTGTCTGGATGGGAGGTGGCCATGTGCTTTGGTTTGGTGGACCTGTCATGAGCCACTGTAATAACCACTGAGTCTGCCTTTGGGTGGATGCTGAGATGGTCCTTACCCTCTGGTGTCCTGTATGTTCTGTCTGCCTTCTTGGCCACTGCTGGGATAGAGGAAGGCAGCATCCAAATGGTAGAGGCCAAGTCTTCGTGAGGCTCTAACCACAGGGCATCAGGACAGGTGCAGCCTCCTGACTATCCAGATCTTCCGCTAGTCTCTAAAGCCTGGGGTCTTGGGCATCAGTTTTCCATCTGTAGACCTCTGCAATCTTTTTCAAGAGGTCTGCAAATAAGGGTTCCCCCGGAGGTGATTTGGGGGACTCCTTGGGCTTGGGCTCTTCTGGAGGGGGGAGTCTCATAGCCCAAAACAGAAAAGGAAGACCCGGATTCAGAGTCCGAATCTAAGGACTCCGGAGACTTGATGTTGGGGAGAGAGGCCTCTTGAGGTCTAAGATGGATACTGTCCATTGTCTGCTCCGTTGAAGGCCCTTTCATCAGGCCTGATGAAGACTGGCATGGTTCCAGCGGGGCAGCAGACTCGGGAGTCTGATCTGGGTGAACTGTGGTAACCGTCCCCACAGGGTACCAGTTGTCCAGCTCTGAGACGAGCTGCAACTTGGTTGCCACCCACCAGGATTGAAGGATGGCCCGGCAATCCACCTGAGGCTCAGAAGGAGGGGGCTGGTAGATGGGTTGAAACCCCGGAATGAACCTCAGCATCAGGTACCCTTGTGCAGGATACCCGTGTGTCGGGTAACCCAGTAGGGAGTAAGCTGGTACATACCCTGGCGTCATAAATCCTGACATTGGGTAGCCCACTGGAGGGTAACTAGGCGTATAATGTGGTGTCAGGTAACTGGGCGGAGGGTAGCCCAACAGAGGCCCAGATGGCGGTGCCGTAGGTCTGACGAGGGACCCTAAAACTCAGCCCAGAAGGAACTGGAATTACAGTGTCAGGTGTGGGACCAGCGGGGGGAAAGCCAGGCACTGGCGCTGCTGGCCCTGCCAGAAGAACCAGAGGGGAGGGGTCTGGAGGCAGCACAACAGTGATGTCGCCTGACAGATGACCCCTGCCTCCCTCTGAACTGGGGAGGGCGGAGGAGGCTCCTCAGAAGGAGAGGAGGGGGTAGCCCTGTGGGGAGACCCAACCTGGGAAGGTTGCGTTAAGACCAGCAGCTGGCTCTCGTCTGGCTGGATATTGTTGGGCCCAAAGTCGGAACCTGATGGGAGAGCTTCAGTCAGGCAGTCGTCGGAGGACCCGACGATCGGCTTATCAACAGTGACTGTGTGGGCACCGGAGTCCCCAGTGTCCAACTTACCGGCCCGGGACGGGCGTTTGTCGGGGTGTTCTATGAGCGAATTATCAGCCCTGCCCAGCTGCTTAGACCCATTGGAAGAAATCGGTCTAAGAGTGGCAGAGGCCTCGAACTCGGCCGAGGTGCCCACGGCCACCGTGATCAGTGGTGGTGGTGGGGGAACCAAGGACTGCTCCTGGGAAGATGGGACAGATTTGGCAACAGCAGCAGTCTTCCCAGATGAAGAGGGCTGCTGGTCACCTGAGGGCGGCCACAAGTGAGAGGGAGACCTTTCCTGGTCCTGGTGCTTTTCCTTATTCCGCTTCTTCTTGTGCTTGTGGGAGTCTGTGGGAGACGATGAAGTGCTCCTCAGCTTCTGCAGCTCTTTTTCCATCAAGGCCATCTTCTTTTTAAGCAGGTGGGCCTCGAGGGCCTGCTGGTGGTGCTTCCATGTGGCCTGGTTGAAGCTCAGGCTGGCCTCACAATCCTCGGTCTTGTGCTCTGGGCCCAAACAGAAGAGGCAAAGGGAGTGAGAGTCTTTATGCTGGAGTTGAGTGCCGCAAGTACTGCACTTGTTCTTATGCGACTCGATGGAGGAGGAAGAAGACATGCACAAAATTAAGTTATGAACAATAAAGACAAAAAAAAGCGGGTTCTCATCCAAAAAATGGAGGTCGAACTGCAGCGACGATCTATGCGAGGTCCGACGTACACAGGTTGACGACGGAAAACTGGAAGGCAGGCATGAGGACCACCCAATATACAGTGTCATACTGACGTCGGTTACGTGAAGTTGGGTGACTGGTGTCACAAACATGTCAGGCAGGCCCTCTGCTCCCACACTGCCAACCTCAGAGTGCAATAGTCTGAAGATAACAGACAGGGTAACCCTCCTGCCTGCTTTGGGTCCGAATCACCCTTAGCCTCGAGTTCTGGAGGGATTCAAACTGTGAACCTTAAGTTAGCATACCCAATTACAGGCTCAGATATGTATCCTCTTCAGGACTGCAGTACAATCTTTCGTCAGGGGCACCCAATCAGGTATCCAAAATGAACCCTTAAAACTCTGCAAGAGACCTTAGATATATTCTTATCTTTTTACACAAGCTCAGTAACACAATCAATCTTTTTAAACCACTTAACCACATATACATCACATGCAAAAAGAAACTGAAAAGACACCCAGGCAGTATTTTCAAAGAAAACGTTGTTTACTAAAAGATGATAAAAACATGTAAAATTAAACACAGAACAATATATCATACAGCTTACAAACGTAAAATAAAAAGAAAGTTACAGACAAAACACTCCTATCACAAATATTTAATTTCTTTCTAAGTATTACCTTTCTAAGTGCTTTCCCAGTCAGAGTCTAGAATCATAGGTCACTTTTCCATATACAATCTTTAATTTTTAACTCTATCTGTCCCACCCCCTTCTGATGAGGTCAGCTAGAACCTCCCTTAGATCATTTCTGACATAAGTGTCTCCGAGGATGTGAGTCATTGCTTTGAAAGATCTGTAACTAGCCATTTCCCAAATATGACAGTCTTTAACTAAACAGTTTCTCTTTGAATTTAACAATCCCACACTCATGTTCTCGGGCTGATTTCCTGTGCTAGTGTGATCTGAGGGATTTTATGACTCTTCACACATTTCTGGTTATATGCTAAAAGGAGAAGAACCAGCCCAATTATCCTGCCTCCTGTAACGTCATAAAACTCATAAAACTCACATTTGGTTTTCAACTTCAAAGCCTGGGCAGATCATAAAAAGGCAATAAAATACCATTCTAATGCCAAATCTCTCACATACTGACATTTCATACACAGACCATTTATTTATAATATAAATATCATACAGGTAACCAGAAGCAGGGGCAGACCATCACAGGCGATCCCCCCGCCGACGCTGCTAGCTGAAGTTTCCGTATAGTCCTGACGCCAGGGGTGCAGTCCTCAAGGTTATTACCTACAGCAAGAGCCCTCTCGAAGTAAGATCTAATGGAAACCCTGCTAAAGGAAAAACTGGTAGAGTATCTTGAATCCAACTGGTTGCAAGTCCAAAGGAAACACAGATTCATGAGGGTGGGTGGGTGGTCATGCAAGACCTTTATCACTGTGCCACACAGGAGACTTAAGAAAGTTGGGTAGCCTAGGGGTGGGATCCAAAGTGGTGAACTGGGTTAGAAACTGGCTAACGGATAAGCAGTAGAGGGTGGTGGTAAACAGCAATTACTCTAATGATGGGAGAGTGACCAGCAAGGTGCCACAGGGCTCAGTACTGGGATCGGCCCTCTTCAACGTTTTCATAAGTGAAACCTCAGAAGAACTGGAAGGGAAGATGGTGCCAAAGTCTGCAACACGGTGGGCATGCAGGAGGGGGGTGGAGAGAATGTGCGGGGATCTTGGGAAACGTACGGAGTGGTCAAGGGCATGGCAGTTATAAAGTGCAATGTCATGCGCCTAGGGCACAGGAACCCAGGAACTGAGTAGTGATGGGGGTGGGGTGGGGGGGAGTACTGACATTCACTACCAAGGAAACGGACCGGGGTTATCATAACAGATGACCTGGCAGGGCAGCATGACAAAACAGTGGAGAATGCTAGTGGGATACTGGAGTGAATAGGGAGGGGTATCTCCAGCAGGTGGAGGGAGATAGTGTTGCCACTGTATTTCTTGCTGCTGAGACCCCATCTGGAGTACTGTGACCAGTTTTGGAGGCTACACCTCAGAAAGGACATAGAATGGAGGAAGTCCAGAGGTAAACTAAAATGGTGCAGGGGTTGCAGGAGAAGTCCCATGATGAGAGACTGAGAGATCTGAACATGAACACCCTGTAAGACAGGAAAGAGAGAGGTGACATGATAGTGACCAACAAGTACTTCTCAGCTGAACAGAGTGTTCGAGGGATGCCTCTTTCACATGAGAAAGCACCATGACCAGGGGGCATGCACTGCAGCTGGGGGGGGGGGTTTAACAGCAATGTGAGGTAGTACTATTTCACTTGAAGGGGCGGTAGACATTTGAGACAACTGCTAGCAGAAGTGGTGGAGGCGAAAATGGGGGAAGGGGGCGTCAAGCATGCACGGCATAGACACAGGACAGGGGTATATTAGTAAATAGGCAGGGAAAAGGGAGGTTACTGTAGCTGGAGACCAGTTAGCATCTGACAAGACAGGTTAGGCAGGAAACATCTGGGCTAATTAAGTGGGCCAAGCGGTCTTTTTCTGAACATCTGTTATACTGTAGGAAATGACTAAAATACAGTTATATTACTAGAACTTACCGTAGCATCTGCTGGCCATAAGCTGTCCACATATTCAAAAATGCTTTCCGGAAGGATGTACCCTCCAGACTCGATAACTTCGGGCAGCACCTATAACAAAGAAGCCCAATGCAAGATCACTGGAACAGAAAGACAGTCTATTAGGCATTTCAGCTGTGTAGGAAAAGAAGATGAAATGGCACTCTTACATCATCCCATTCCAACTCATGAGTTTTTAATTCTGTTCATGAGGTTTGGAAAGGTACTGTTCTTAAAGATTGCTTTTTAATAGGGTTAGCTAACTGACAAAGCTTGGATTTCACAGTCTCAATGAGCTCAGATCAACATGTCAACACCCAGTTTTGCAGTTTAATGGTCTAGCCACTGCACCATGCAGCCCTACCTTTCCCAGAAGCCAACAATCCACTTGGAAGTCCCAGACTTTTAAATCCAGACTTGAAGAAGATGGCTATGTAAAGAGCACCAATGCAGTCTCATCCAGGATACCAGATCAAAACAAGATGTCATTAGGCCAGAAGTGGTTGATATCCCGTATCTGGATTTCAGCAAGGCCTTTGATTCTGTACCGCACAAGAGACTGGTCAGGAAGCTAGAATATCTAGGGGTAGGACCAAAACTGGTTGGCTGGGTCAGAAACTGGCTACAAGACAGAAGCCATAAAGGGGGTACGGTGATGGTGGTGGTGGTGTAATTCTCGGAAGCTAGGCCCGAGACCAGTGGAGTACCACAGGACTCGGCCCTATATTGCTTAACATACTCATAAGTGCACTGTAGATGAGATTAGGGGTAAGTTATGCCTGTTGGCGGACGACACAAAGCTCTGTGGGAGGATGGACACAGATGAAGGGAGACCAACTCAGGGAAGACCTGGCTAGGCTACAGAAGTGGTCTGACATTTAGCAACTGGGGTTCAATGCCAAAAAATGAAAATTACGTACCTACCGTAATTATGATCTTTCTGTGTATCTTCACCATTCATCACTGTTGGGTATCTGCCGGAGGTCAGGACCCTGCAGGAGCTTTTTTTTTAAAGGTAGGTGGAGCCAACGCACCATTGGCACCGCCCTCGAGGCCAACACATGGCACTCGCGGGTTGGCCGTTAGGCTGCGTCAACTCCTCCTGTCTGCCAGTTCTGAGTTGCCGGAGAGGTAAGAGGAAGGGAGTGGAGGGTGGGACAAGGAAGTCCAAGGGACAGAAAAAGGAAAAGATGTATGAACCAAAAGGAGAAATAATGACTGAGAAGACAGTTGCAAACTAAAGGGATTGGGAGGGGCCCCAATCTCTGGAAAAGCAAGAGGGAGGTAGGGTGGGTAAAGAATTTAGGAAGAAAGGGAAGAAGGTTAACACAGCCCAGACTCTGGTCCGTCTCCAGACTGCAGAGGTACTGCAAAGAGTAGTAAAGGCTTTCTGCCAGAATTCAAGGCATGGAATAACTGGCAAACACTCCTGATAAGCAGAGTCGGCTATTCCGGAAGAAGGACAGGGTACAAGGAATTAACACCCTCTCAAGAAAGGAATATTGGTGAAAAAAAGGGGAGAAAATTATTATTTTTTTTCTTTTTTTTTGAAACAAGGAGAAATAGGTTGGATGGGAACAGGGAGGAGGAGAGAAAGGAGGGCAACTGCCAACTCCCACTCCACAGGGGTGG
The DNA here is from genome assembly GCA_016271365.2 of Neoceratodus forsteri. Taxonomy (NCBI): domain Eukaryota; kingdom Metazoa; phylum Chordata; order Ceratodontiformes; family Ceratodontidae; genus Neoceratodus; species Neoceratodus forsteri. Next base: position 734,256,219 of record CM057450.1, read on the forward strand.
AGCCAAGTCACTGGAGAAGGAGTGCCCCCTGTGCTGCCCACTCTCCCTGGAACATTATCCCCCTGTGTGCCCCTGTTTTACCTCACTCCTAAGAAAGGAGAGGGGGAAGGATGGGCACAGAGAGGAAGGGGGACCCAGAGACTGAGGCCCCAGGGGGATGGAGGGTGGGATCGTGATGAATGGTGAAGATACACAGAAAGATCGTAATTATGGTAGGTACGTAATTTCCATATCTTATCTGGTGTCTTCACCATTCATCACTGTTGAGTGAGTACCAAGCCCCCATGAAGGGGGTTTTCTTTTGCACCCTAAGGGATAAAAATCCCTTAGCTCTCAGTGGGTGACACACTAAGAGGGAACCTTTAGGCCTGGAGAGGCCGAGTGGGGGAGAGGAGACGGAGTCCCCCCCGAGGAAGGAAGGTTCCGACAAGCGCAGTCTCGCTATACGGGAGAAGAGAAAGGTTCCCTGGTGAGCGGAGTTTATCACCCTATGCCGGGCCAAGGGTGACAACCGGGAAAGACGCAGCCATGACGTCTGCCTAGTGCAGATCCCTGTCCCTATGATCCTGGTAGCTACCTCTTTGGCATCATAGGATGCCCTCGCTCGGTGCCTTGCTAGCTCCAGGCCACGCGCAGAGAGTGCAATGGCTTGTCTGGTTTGCTCCGTATCAGGCAATGAGGCTAGGAGCTGTCCCAGCCTGGACCACAAGAACCTGTCATAGGCTGCATAGTGGGCCTGATGTGCAGAAATAGAAAGAAGTAACCATGCCGAGTAGAAAGTCCTCCTACCCCAGAAGTCAAAATCCGAGGAGTCTTGATCTGGGGGCCGGTCACGGTGAAAGGCACGAAGCCCATCAGGAGTATCCAACTGCGTCAATCCAGATTGTGGATGAGGCATGGAACCTGGAGACTCCGGGGATGCGCAATACCTCTGGCTGAGATCCCTTGGGGCAGGAGCTCCTGAGAAGGGTCTCTGTCAGGAACGCAATGACGCCTCCCAAAAGGGAGCAGGCCAGGGCGGCACCATAAGGGTGGCCTCGCCAAAATTGCCTAGAAAGGCCTAGAGAGGTGTGCGCCGAGTGCTCAGGATTGCTGATAGTGGAAGGAGTAAGGTGCAAGTCCTCCAACATCTTCACAAGGAATCGCTGATACTCAGCGAGATCAGCAGCTGGAGAGATGTGGACAGAGGTTTCCTCTCCCCCAGAAGAGGGGGATGAGGAGCTGGAGGGCACCGGCTGTTCAGTGGGTGGCTGCACGGGGGGAGGTTGAAAAACCTGGCTGTCCATCGCCCAAACGTAAGCAGGGAACCGAGCAGCCACCGCTCTGAACTGCTCCCAGGAGAGAGGCCCGCTAGGACCAAGGATGTCTGGGAGCACAGGAGAATGTGGCAGAGGGATGGGGACAGAGCCAAGAGCAGATGTCGGCTGACCTCCACCTGGGTTAAGGAGCGGACCGTGGGCACCCACGGAAGAAGGTGCCCCAAAAGACCCCAGAGCCGACAGCTGAACAACCATTTCGGTACTGCCTTGGCTGCACCCGGAAGAATCCCCACTGTGAGGCGACCGGGGCCGTATAGGTCCAGAAGGACGGTCCCCTACCTCAAAAGAATGGAAGTCTCTCAAAGAGACCGAGAAGGAAGAGCGGAGATCTGCACTACGGCTTCTCTCAGAGCCCGGGTGGACCCCCGAAAAAGGCCGATGTGCCAACCCCACGGAGTCCGAAAGAGCCCTCCTCCTTGAGAGGGCCAGCCTAGGTAGCTGCCATCTCTGGGTAGCTCCCGAAGGGGCTATCCAGGGCACAGTACCCTCCCTCCCCTCCTGTAGATGCTCTGATCGGCCCCAAAGTTGGGCAATCTAGGCACACCACAGGTGGAGGTACCACTACTGAGGGGTCAGTGAAACCACCAAGACCAGGCTGCAGCACTATGGTGGCCTGCACCACTGCCTGCTGGTCAGCAGCCCTGACCCCAATCTCGGTAGCCACCAACTTCACCTCAGAAGGAGGGGGCTAACTCTGGCTTGTTGAGGAAACTACTGGGCTACCTACCTCAGCCAACCCCAAAGGGTCAGACTGTTCGCCTGACTCAGAGCTCGACTCTGCCTCCGAGAAGGCAGAGTCCGAGGCCCTGTGCCAAACCGTAGGAGGGTGCCCACTGCCATCCTTGCCAACAGGCCCAGAAATCAAAGCTGTGCCCGAACCGGTGCCAGCGTCCCCCGCAGCTCCACGAGCGGAATCTGCAGGGGGCACGGCTCCAGCCCAAACTAAAGCTCCAGAGCCCGGGACCAGTCATGGTGCCATCCGGTACCACGGCGCCGCAAGTGGTGCCGAGGACGAAGATGGTGCTGACGATGGCACCATCAGTGCTACGGTGCCGAGGGCAGGGGTAGCACTGACGACGGCACCAACGGTGGACTTGGCACCGTCCCAGCACCACGGCACCGTGAACGGCGCCAAGGGCAGAGGCGGCGCCGATGACGGCACCAATGGAGGAATCTAAAGGCCCCACAGCGCTGAGCCCCAAGGACACAGCGCCGTGCTCAACCTCGACAACATGGAGATTGACAGTGCCATAGCATCTCCCACGGTGCCGCTAGCAGTGTCAGCGCAGTGAACGGCTCCGACAGAAGCTATGGCGCCATGCGCACAAGTTCGCGCCAATGACGACTCCTGGCAGCCCACGCACAGCTTAACGGAGCAGAGGCCCACAACGGTGCCAACCGACGGCCTCGGGGGACGGTGCTGACCTGGGCCTTTCACCTCGAAGGGGAGACTGACATGGCGCCTCCCGCCCACCGGGAGGAGTGGGATGGGCCTCCTGCGCTGGAAGAAGCCTCGGCAACAGCTAGGCTACTAGTAGCCGAGGTTCCCTCCTCCTCGGTCTATACAGAACCAGGACGGGACCCGGAGGAAAGGCCAAGGAAGGCGTCAGCAGCCCAACGAGTGCGCACCTGACCCCCGAAAGTCGGTGGAGCTTGCCCCACTTTCCACGCGCACTGCTCGATGACCTGGCGGTCCATGGTGAAACAGGTGTTACAAGAATCCATGTCATGAAAAGGGCCAAGACACGAGAGACACCAGTCGTGCTGGTTGGTGACGGAATGCTTTCGGCCACAAGTACACCGTCGCATGGGGGGCCGACCTGTCTTAGAAGATTTCTTGCCCTCCGACCGAGACATGACCTACAGAGAAAAAAAAACCCACCAAAAACAGACTCGACGTCACGGAAATATGAAAATAAGGAAAGATCTTACCGGGCGACGTCGAGTGTTGGCAGAAACAGAACCAGGAGAACCAACGGACTTCGACCAAAGGTAAAATTTCGAATTAACAACTGCGGAGCAGGCCTAGGACTCTTCACAGCTTCCAACGAGGCGACCTCTATGGCGGGAGATGAAGAACTGGCAGGCAGGAGGAGTCGACGCAGCATAACAGCCAACCCGCGAGCGCCACGCACTGCATCGGCCTCGAGGGAGGCGCCGATTGTGTGTCGCCTCCACCTACCATTAAAAAAAAGGGCTCCAGCGGGGTCCTGACCTCCGGCAGATACCCAACAGTGATGAATGGTGAAGACTGACACAGATAAGATATGCAAAGTTATGCATTTAGGGGCAAAAACCCAAGGGATCAAATACTGGTTGGGTGGTGTAAAGGTAACCAGGTCAGAGGAGGAAAAGGACCTGGGTGTAATCATCAAGAGTAACCTGAAACACCTGGCACAGTGCAAGAAGGCTGCGGCCAAAGCAAATCAACTGCTGGCCTACACAGCGAGGGGAATCACAAATAGGAAGTCAGAGATTATTTTGCTGCTGTACAGGTCACTAGTGAGACCGCACCTAAAGTACAGTGTGCACTTTTGGTGCCCTCAGCTCAAGGACATCAACTTGCTGAAAATGGTCCAGAGAAAGGCAACAAAGATGTTCCAGGGCCAGCAAAGCAACAGCTACAAGAAGAGGCTCAGGGGACTCGACATGTACTCTTGAGGACAGAAAGGGGGGGAGGGCATGATTGAGGCCTTCAGGTATCCAGAGGGCATAAACATGGTAAGCAACGAGGGTCTATTCTGCCTGAGTGGCAACAAGACAACAAGGGTAACAGCCTGAACCTGGTGAGTTGGGGGGTTCGGGAGGGACATGGGGAGGAATTTTTCACTGAGAGAGTGGTGGCCAAGTGGAATGAGTTGCTGGAAGAGGTGGCATCTCTAAAAACAAAGGACAGTTTCAAGAGGGGTTGGGATAGGTGGAGGCAGGGGTGTAGCCAGACAATATACAAATGTACACCAGGACCGTGTTTGTTGCTTCATTTGGCACAATAAATACAATTTTTGTATCTCATGACAATGGTTGTTGCCATGCATGGGTAAATACAAATGCCATGCATTGCTCCCTAAGACACCCACATACCATCCCAGAGCCTGTAAAGTTGTATTGTCCTTGGGATGCAAAGACAGTATTAATGACCAGTCCTTCTAGTTTCGACTCCTAGGAATAAAATTACAGTAAGGTTCGGCATTTTTTTTGTTAGTTTTCATGGAAATAGGAAGCAGTTCAGAGCCTATTTGCTACCCCCTTAAATAAAAATTGCACACCATGGAGTACTTGGAGTATGCCTGACTACACCCATGGGTGGAGGAGGAAAAGCTGCAGGTAAAAGAGGGGAGAGGGGGAGGAGATATGTGTCAGGGGCTGGGGAGGATGTGGGTGCAGTTCCCTCTGTAAACACAGTGGGAACTGCACACTCCAGTAGATTAGATAGACCGTAAGGCCTGTATCTGCTGGCACATTCATATGTAAATTTAAAAACACTGCCACATTATTATTTGAGAAATGACAATGAAACTCAGGATAAGCTCTTGCATTCTGGATACTTGTTTTTCACAAGAAATGCCATGGCACCACAAATAACTGCAAATGTTGTGAAAATCTCCAATCAGAAGGAGCCTCTGCTCTTACCCCCACCCCAAGCGAAATGCTGCCAGCAGTGGCTTATAGGAGTCCAGAAGACAGACAGGAGTTACAATTCCTTTTCATTTCAAGCACAAGTACACCCCTCTGGTAGCAAATAGAAATCATTAATTTTATAGCCACTTGCCTTTTTTACGGCTGCAGTGACTGGAGCCCTGCAGAGGACTTGCTATCAAAAAAGTACCTCAACAATGCTGACCAAGGAACACAAATATTGGAACTGCAGCACGATCCCTCCCTCCTTTAGTAAAAGCACTCAACTGTGTCCATTAGAGCAGTGCTGCAGTTATTTATTTCTTTCTTTAAGCGTTTAACCAGGAAGGTATGCTGAGCAGGCTACTGCTCAATTCCAGATGCGTTCTGGGGGAAGGGGGAACAAATACACAGGTGAATGACAAATAGTACAATTGAGATTCATGAAGGGTAATCACTACACAATGGGTCCAGATATAAGGATGTATAAAATGAGCATAACAAAATAAGAGTAATGACTGGCTAGGAAATCGGTGCCATATATGTATTACACAGATAAAAACAAGCATTTGTCAATGCCGAACGTTCGCTTGCAGGTATTTGCAGTGGTGTTTGGCACATATGGTGCTTTACCCTAATGCCCTGTGCGATTGCTGGTATTTGCACAATAAATTTTCAGCATGTCCTTTTTGTTACCCCCATTGTGTGCTACATAGGCGGAAACACGTTTTGGGCAGGATGTGAAAAATGACAGCTGTACTGCTCATAAGGAAGTGTGGTAAAATGGCAATGTTGAAAATCTGGAGTGGAAATATTGAAAATTTAAACCTACGAGCGTGTGTGGGAACTGTGCAACGCACGCTTGTGAAACAGTCATTGTTAGGAATTTTTTCAGCAAATTTTCAACATTGGCATTTTAAAACCTCTGCTAATGAACAGTGTCACTGTGATTGTCTTACTGTGTCCCATACATTGATTCCGCACACCGACTGCACCATTGTGCACTACATGGGCGGAAACACGTTTTGGGCAGGATGTGAAAAATGACAACTGTACTGCTCATAAGGAGGTGTGGTAAAATGGCAATGTTGAAAATCTGGAGTGAAATATTGAAAATTACATGGAAGCTTACAGTGTGCGTAGGAACTGCACAACACTGCGTAAAACAGTTATTTTAGGAATTTGTTCACAAATTTTCAACATAGCCATTTTAAGATCTCTGCTCATGAACAGTGACGCTGTGATTTTCTTACTGTGTCCCATACACTGAGTTCGCATAGCGACTGTGCCATTGTGCACTACATGGTCGGAAACACGTTTTGGGCAAGATGTGAAAAATGACAGCTGCACTGCTCATAAGGAGGTGCGGTAAAATGGCAATGTTGAAAATCTGGAGTGAAAATATTGAAAATTCGCAAACTTACGAGCGTGCATAGGAACTGCGCAATGAACACTCGTAAAACAGTCATTTTAAGGAATTTTTGCACCAAATTTTCAACATGGGAGTTTGGGACCCCTTCTCATGAATGATGTCACTGTCATGGCGTTATTCTGGCCCGAAGGGTGATTTTTCGCGCAGTGACTGAAATCACCCTTAGGGCTAACTGCCATGACAGTGACTCCTGAAAGATCTAAGCTATATTGAGGTAGTAAAAATCAAAAATCCTGAGATATGCAATAAAGTTGAAAACTCCCCATCCCATTATACAGCTTACGGCATTTCCTCAGTTCACGGTCAGCTTTGAAAGTACAGGCGTATTCGGTCCACGAAGATCGTCGTGCCGAGCTCCAGAGGTAAGTATGGGGGTGGGGAGGCTGAGTGCGCAGTGGCTGGAGTGCGGGTTGTGGGATTGGGGACTGGGAGAAGCGCCGTGGGACCGTTTTTGGTTTACAGGTGAAAAAAAAAAAAAAAAGACCATGTGGGACGTTTGCCACGCTGGGGTGGGCTCCCAGCATGGCAGAAGGATGGATGGGGGCCAAGGAGCCGACGAGGGTTGGGCACCCCGTCAACAAACTCTTGGGGCGTTTGCCACGCTGGGGTGAGCTCCCAGCGTGGCAGATAAGATTTGGGGGGGGACTGTGGAGCCGGCGGGGGATTGGGCACCCCGTTGGCAAACAACATGGGATGTTTGCCATGCTGGGGTGGGCTCCCAGCGTGGTACCAAGGGGCAGGAGCTGGTGGCTTAGGGCGACAGCGTGGTTTTCTTTGAAGCTAAGACCACCGCTGTCATACACAGCTCCCGCACCCATTGGTGCAGGACGGCCACGCCTGCTCAACGGAGCAATGGATTGAAAGGGAGAGGCACACCTCCAAAGTGTGCTACTCTCCCAAAATGTTCCTTGCACATGCGCGCAAGCGAACGTAAAAAAGGGCAGGCAAACAAATCAATGCCCCTGAATAGAATGTTGACAAAAACAATGGAACGTTCATAAATGTTAAGTTAGCCATCTTGTTTTCACGCTTAGTGAGAGCCATACAAGCAAATAGTGAAGCAGGAACACGCTCTTTCTGCTTGTCTTGAAAGAAAAAAATAACACCTGCCATTCTCTTACCATGCAAGCCGTACTACATCTCTCGCACACACAGACCCATATCCAGTGTACCCCTTCAGCCCTCTACAGTACAGTAGGCAGGAGCTCTCGCATCCCGATTCCCGGGCACACCTCCTCCATCCCCGCATCTTTCCACAAACACCGAACCCTAATCCTCTCGCTGTGTCCAGCACTTGTGAGTGAATGTGTGCTTCTCACCATTTTAATAGTCAAACCTATTGGAAACTCCAGCTCGATGTAATTCAGACATTCTACGAGCCTTACACTCAAGTCAGCTGCTAGCCTATGCAGCCCACAGAAGAGTAAGGCTTCTTTCTGGGAAAAAAAAAAAAAAACACGAGATTACATTAAAAAGCAACTTTCTGGTTTGTTCCCATGCAGTTTACACACTCAGATAAAAAACAGCTCAGATTAAAAGGTGTGCGATAAACAAGTATTGGAAGCTGCGTTTAAACAGGACAAGCTATGCAAGAGACTACTGGCGCTATCATGAAATTGCTGCATGAGATGTAGAAAAGAGCGTTTTAGCCGTGTTGGTCCTTGGAAACTGGAGAGAGACAGAGAGTGTGTGTGCGCATGCGCGCTTTGGGGGGGGGGGGGTTCCAACCTGGCAGCCTGCCAAAACCATTATGTTATTTTCTTGCTGACGGAAAGACTATTTTATCAGAAGTTCTGATAAAAAAATGCCTTTTGCTGCTTACAGGTGTGCTATTTTGTAGGGGCAAAAATTTAAAAAAAAAAGTTTCCAATTTTATAAGCGCAATAAAACACTCCAGGGTGTGTGTTGAACAGATATTACCGCACTTCCAGGGGCTGAAGGCACTCGGCAGGGCCTTGTGCCTTACTAGGCACCTGGGCGTGCGGTAATATCTGTTCAACACACACCCTGTCGTGTCTTGTTGCTTACATAATGAATCTGGGGAACAATCAGAAATACAGGCATAGTTTACATACATTGGCATAAATAGAGCTCGATAGGTATAACAATTCAATGATATTTGCACAGAATAGTTTAATAAAACTGCCTATGCACATGTGCAGGTAGTGGAGAAATGAGCTTGGAGCAAGGAGCTAAGATGCGGGGGGGGGGGAAGAGAAGTGCTGAACGTGTACGGTGATGGAATTCCACAACTTAGGAATGCGGTAGCTGAATGCTCCCTGTCCAACAGCAGAGGCCCTGTGTGGGACAGTGAAAGACCGGGAGTCAAGTTTTCTGAGGGAATATGCTAGAGGTAGTGGGGGAACGACTGGGACCAGTACTTGGCTGAGATCTTGGCGCAGTGGAGCTGCTTGCAATTGTCTAGAGATGTGAGATTCATTGAGTAGCAGAGGGCACAGTGGTGTGTGTGGAGTAAAGACAATTTAGTACAAAATGACAGAAAGAGTGGAAAAGAGGGTCCAGCCTGGCTAAGGTGGACTTGGGACCGATATTGTAGACTACGTCCCCGTAGTTGAAGACAGGGAGGATCATTTTCTGCACAGTGGCCCTACCGGTGGATTCTGGGATGTGGTCTCGGTTACGGTAGAGTGCCCCAATCCTGGGGTGAAGCTCCTTGAGTATGGAGTCAACGTAAGCAGAAAAGTTGAGATGCTGAGCAACACAGACCCCGAGGTATCTGAAGGTGGTACAAGCTGCAAGGGGCGTTCCTTCCAGGGTGTGGAACGTGAGCAGGGAAGGGAGCCTTGATAGTCTATGCCTTGTGCCAAAGGTTACCGAGACTGTTTTCTTGGCATTGAGGAAGAGCTGATTGGAGCGAAGCCAGTGCTGGACCGTATTAAAGTCCAGCTGCAATCTGGTCATAACCTCTGAGGCTGATGGGCCAGAAGAAAAAATTACTCACCTTAATAATGTTGTTTCTTCTAATGGAGTCTTGCTATATTATGACAATTGCAATATGACTGCAGGTTAGAACTGCTCCGGAGGTGAAATAGTTAACTTTCTATGCAGGCATGGAACTTAGAGCGCGAGCTTGGTTGAAAACTCTGTCTGTTGTGCTTCAAAGGCAAACTGTCAGATCTTTACGAGCTAAAACTCACTAAGGTTCTGTGTGGAAGCTGTAAACCTACACTAGCCAACTGGCTACTAACATAGCACTCATTTTTTGGTCTAAAACAGAGACTCAAGTCAGGAGACCCAAAAAATGCAAAAACACAACACCAATTCACCCAAAAAAAATAGGTGAAAACAACAAGGTGGGCATCAAAAAGTGCAACCTGTACTGCCCACCCACATCCCAAAACAGAGGTTCTGAGAGGGCAGGCAGGAGGAGGTCATAATATAGCAAGACTCCATTAGAAGAAACATTACTAAGGTGAGTAATTTTTCTTCAAACAACATGAAGTCTTGCTATATTATGACAATTGCAGACTACACAGCAGAAACCCCATGGAGGAGGACAGAACCTACTTAGGAAATAGGGTTCTGAAGCACGGCTGGGCCAAACCGAGCATCAGTCCTAGCCTGGATGTCCAAGGAGTAATGCTTGGTAAAAGTGTGAACTGTTTTCCAGGTAGCTGCTTGACATATTTCTAGAATAGGACTGTCTCTGGCAGCAGCCAGAGAAGCAGCTGTACCTCTGGTAGAGTGAGCCCTCAGGCCTGAGGGAGGAACTTTACCCAACTTCTCGTAGCAGAATTGGATACAAGAGACAATCCACCTGGCAATGGATCTTTTAGTGGCTGGCTTCCCTTTCCCAACTTCGCCATAGGTAAGGAACAGTTGGAGGGAGTCAAACCTATGACCCTTGGTACACTCTATGTAGTAACTAAGGGCTCTCTTCACACCTAGGCTCTGCAGCCTCCTCTTCCCAGAGGAGGAGTGGTCAGTGAAGTACACTGGAAGAGAAATAGATTGATTAAGGTGGAAATCTGAAACCACCTTAGGCAGGAACTTTCTGTTAGTCCGAAGGACCACCTTATCTCTGTGGAAAGAGATAAACTCCTGCTCCACTGACAATGCTTGTAATTCACTTAAGCGTCTGGCAGAGGTGATGGCTACCAGAAACACAGTTTTCCAAGTCAAGTACTTGAGCTCAGCTGAAGACAAGGGCTCAAAAGGGGTTGCATAAGCTAAGCAATGCAAACATTAAGATCCCAGGCAGGGGCAGGATCTCTGAATGGAGGGTTGGTGTGCAACAACCCTTAAAAACTTAGAAAATACGGATGAGCTGAAAGAGAAGAGGATTTACCTGCTGAAATAAAGCAGACACAGCTGCCAAGTGCACCTTGAGGGTAGCTGGTCTCAGCCCCAAAGAATTCAGGTGGACCATATAATCCAGGACTGTGGGTAGATCAGCAGAGACTGGGGAAACATGCTTTTCCGAGCACCATATGGAAAACCTTTTCCATTTGGAATTGTAAGCAGCCCTGGTGGAAGGCTTCCTTGAGGCCTTCAATATATCCATTACATCTTGGGAAAGGTGTAAATCAGCAAACTGTAACTCTTCAAGAACCTAGCCTTGAGATTGAGAGATTTGAGATTCGGGTACCAGACCCTTCCCTGGGTACAGGTTAACAAATTGTGATTCTTGGGAAGGCACAGGGGAGGATGGACTGCTAAGGACAGCAGGAGTGGATACCAGGGCTGTCTGGCCCAATCCGGAGCTATAAGAATGACCTTACAGGATTGGGATCTGATTTTGACTAGCACTTTGAACAGGAGAGGAAAGGGAAGGCATAGAGAAACTTCCCTCCCAATTGAGGCTAAGGCATCCAGCGGAGAGAGCCCAACACTGGGGCCTTCAGCAAAAAGAGGAAGTTGGTGATTGTCTGGGGCTGCAAAAAGATCTATCTGCGGGGTGCCCCATCTGGCAAATACTACTCCCAAGACCAGGAATCCAGTGACCATTCGTGGTGGCCCTGGGAAATCCTGCTGAGAGCATCTGCCAGGACATTGTCCTTGCCTGGGAGGTGAACTGCTGTAAGAGAGGTGTTCAGGGAGTAAACCAGAGACCACAATCTCATCGCTTCGGTGCACAAGGCCGTGAGACAGAGTGCCTTTGTTGATGTACCACATTGTGGTGGTGTTGTCTGTTCTGACCTGAATACTTTTGTTCTGAACAGATTTGGAAAAACTTGAAGTGCTAGAAAAACTGCTTTGAGCTCCAACAGGTTGATGTGGAGCAGGGATTCCTGGGGAGACCACAGACCCTGGGTGGTGAGGTCACCCATGTGAGCTCCCCAGCCCAAGAGGGATGCATCTGTAGCAAGGATTAGAGAATGAGACTGAGTGACAAAAGGAACCCCTTGTCTCAGGCTGGTCTGATCCTGCCACCACTGTAGGGCTTGGATCAGGGTTCGAGTTACTGGGATCAACTTGGTAAGAGGATCCTTTCTTTGAGACCAAAAGGCTCTCAAATGGAACTGGATGTCCCTCATCTGAAATCTTGCTCCCTGCACAACGCTGTAGAAGCAGCCATGTGCCCTAGGAGCTGCAGAAAGTGCTTGCTGGCGGAGACCTGCAGGGTAAATGAGGAGGCCAGGAGACCAGGTCTTTGCCCTGTCTAGGGAAGGAAAGCCCTGCTTCCTGTGTGTTCAGCTCTGCGCCTATGAAGGTAAGAAGCTGGACAGGCTCCAGAACTGACTTTGAGAGATTCAGAAGGAAACCTAGAGAGGTAGGCAGTTTCTGCGTTATCTGGAGATGTAATTTGACCTGGTCTGGGGACTGGCCTACTATGAGCCAATCGTCCAGGTAAGGAAAGATGGCAATCTTTTGCCTTCTTAGGTAGGCAACTGCTACTGCCAGACATTTGGTAAATACCGCAGGGCAGAAGTGAGGCCGAAGGGCATTGCTCTGAACTGGTAGTGGCCTGAGGGCAGCTCGAACCTGAGGTGCACATTGATGGGAGCCTCTGATGGGAATATGGAAGTAGGCATCCTTGAGGTCCAGGAAGCTAGCCAGTCCCCTGGCCTTAGAGAGGTAGGATAATTCCCAGAGTCACCATTTTGAACTTTGGCTTTAAAAGGTGCTTGTTTAAATATCTGAGATCCAGGATGGGCCGCCATTCTCCTGTCTTTTTTGGGGTAAGGAAGTACCTGGGGTACAAACCTTTGCCCTGGTGTAGGGGAGGAACCCTTTCCACAGCTCTGAGAGCCAGGAGGGTAGAGATCTCTGCCTCTAAGGCAAGAGCCTCTGATGGAGTTGCAGGTGGAAAAGATCTGGTTCTCAGCTTTGGAAATTTTTTGAAACTGAGAACCAGTCCCTGGCTTACTACTTCCAGGACCCACTTGTCTGATGTTAAAGACTTCCAGTCCTGGACAAAGTAAAGCCAGCCTGCCCCAGGTAGAGGAGAATCAGCCCTGGCAATCCCATCAGGGTGCCTGTTTGGCAGGGGCTTTGGGCTGAGGGGTGGAAGCAGACCTGCTTGTACCCCGTCTGCCTCTTCCTCTAAAGAACCCCCTCTGAGCATAGGCGGAGGAGGAAGCTTAGGCTTGGTAAAAGGCCTAATGAAAGGCCTGCCCCTGCCTCTAGGAAGCTGCTTTTGAGGAGTGGCCTGCCTTTCCTTGGCCTGTGAACTCCTATAGGTGGTCCTATATTCATCCATTTTTTCATGTAATTCTCTGTTTGCTCCCCGAACAGAGAATTTCCCACAACAGGAAAATCCATGGCCTTGGACTGGGTGTCCTGAGACAGGGTAGTACATCTGAGCCAAGCCATCCTGCGAAGTGCCACAGATGTAGCCATGACTCTTGATGAAAATGAAAATTACGTACCTACCGTAATTCTTGATCTTCTCTTGTATCTTCACCATTCATTACTTCCTGGGTGTAAGCCGGAGGCACGCACCCGCCATAGGAGGCTTTTTTTTTTAAAAGCTAGCTCCTATGGCCATCTCGAGACCCGGCCTTGGGTCATGCGCGAGGCGGCCGTTAATAACCGACCTCCTCCAACTCAGTTCTGTGAGCCGGGAGGCAAAAATTATATTGTGGAAAAAGAAAGCGAAACAAGATAGCCAAGGATAGCAAAGGAAGGAAAATAAACTGAAAAGGAATAAGCCGATGGACAATAGACAGAGGAGAGTATTCTGCCTAAGGGATCATAGGGCCTCCTTACGAGGCGACTCTAGGAGGAACAGATAGAGAGAAAGGGAAGGAGAAAGAATGAAGTAGAGAAAGAAGAAAATGGGATGTTGAGGAGACAATAATGCCCAACGAGCATAGTTAGCTGAGAGGCTTAAGGCTCGAGGTTAACCAGGAGCAAGAATCCCCATTGGTAGTGCTGTACAGAGAAGGTTCACCGAACCCGCTAGACAGACTAAGGAGGGCATGATCTTTGACCTCAACATGCCATGGTCCTTAATCCTAGCTGAGGACCCTGGCCTGATTGAGCAGGCCTTCGTTCTGGAAGAGCGTCCGGCTAGGAAAGGTTGATTCCCAGGCAGCATGTAAGAGCTGCTCAAAAGGGTATAGAAAGAAACTTAGCCTTTCAAAGGCGGTTTGTAAGAAATATAACGGAACTCAATCGGACTTGCTATGTCAAGGCAGGTAGAGACTTGAAACTGGAAAGATCCGGCCAAGGTTGGCACTTGTTTCCCTGCAGCACTGTTCTCAGAAGGGCCCTTGAAAAAGGGGGTCAGAACAGAGCATGACTCACACGCTTATGAGGAAAAACCTGACCTGAGAAGCAAAGGATTGCCTTCAAAGCAGTCGGAGAGAGTTCCCTCAGTTTAAGAGAGAGATTGTATAACCATACCGTTCCTCTTACTCTGCAAGGGTTGATTTCTGGGCTTAGTAATTGAGTAGCAGAATATTCCGGGACCAACACTGCACAGACAGAGTCAGGCAAAGTCCCTAGGGTGCCTCGCCTGAAAACATGGCAGTGAGGTGGTCGTGCAGCTTCCTCACGACCCAGCACTCCTGCAACAAAAGCCCAAGAATCTTAGAGTAAATAATTTCCTGGAACCTTTAAGGAAAAAGGCAAGGATAGAGAGATTTTTTTTTTTTTTTTTTAAAGATTTTTTTTTTTCCCATAAGGGTCAGTAAGAGGGAGGAACGAGATGGGAGGGGGAGACGCCACAGAAGGAGGCCACTGAGGGGAAGGTGGGAGGGGTCAGTAATGAATGGTGAAGATACAAGAGAAGATCAAGAATTACGGTAGGTACGTAATTTTCATATCTTCCCTTGTCAATCTTCACCATTCATTGCTTCCTAGGTGATGCCAAGCCCTCTTCCCCCAGAAGGGGAAGGGTAAAGACCCTGAGGAACAAGACCCCAGCCTCCTGTTGGTGAGAAACAGAGGAAGACCTAGCTAATTCACAGAAAGCCTAAGTGGGAGAAGAGCTAGGAGGTGCCTCCCGAGGGCGTGGAGATGGAGATAGCCCTGCAAAAGTCTCCTAGCTCTGGAGGAAAAAGCAGGGTCCCCGGAGGCGGGAGCGCATCACCCTATGCCGGGCCAGAGGTGACAACCTTGAAAGACGAAGCCATGCCGTCCGCCTAATGCAGATCGCTGTCCCCGCAAGCCTGGAAGCCACCTCGTTGGCGTCTTAAGATGCCCTTGCCTGGTGTCTTGCCAGCTCCAGGCCTATAGCGGAGAGGGCAACAGCTTGTCTGGTTTGCTCCGTATCAGGCATCGACGCTAGAAGTTGAGAAAGCATCGACCACAGGTGCCGATTGTAGGCAGCGTGGTGAGCCTGATGTGATGCTATACAGCCCAGCCATAAGGAAGAAACACTCTTACGCCCCAGCAGTCGAACTGAAGAGAGTCGGGTCGGTAGGCGGTCGTGCGCCAGGCAGCGGCGCCACGGAGGAGTGTCTAGGTGACCAAGCCAGAAGGGGTTTGGGAGAGTACCTAGAGATTCTGAGGGGGCACAATACCTACGCCGACAGTCAGCCGGGGCTGGAGAAGAAGCGGCTGGTGACTGCCAGGATCGGATAGACGCCTCCTGGAAGGGGATAGGCCAGGAAGGTACCACCAAGTGTTGGGCACTGAATTCCCCAAGGAATTCACGCGTCTCCCGTTCGGTATTGTCTCTTCGAATGTAGGAGATCCGAAGGTCCCTCACCATTCTCGAAAGGAATCGCTGATATTCAGTGAAATCAGCATCGGAGGAGAGATAAGCAGGGGGTTCCTCCCCCTCAGAGGAGGGAGACGAGGATGATGGAGAGCTGGAATGCTCAGAGGACTCTTGCGGCGGCGGGGAGAGTCGAAAGACCCGCTCATGCATACATCTAACATATGAGGGGAAGGCCGCTGCAGAACCTCTGAACTGCTCCCAGGATAACGGACCCGTAGGACCGACATGGCCCGGGAGCGGGGGTGGTGGAGGCAGAGAGATGGGAGAGGGGCACCTACGAGGAGGCAACTGATCTCTGCCAGGGCTCTGGAATCCGGGGAACGGAGCCCGAGCTGGCGGGGTCCCGGACAACAAACCAGGCCGCAAGGCGGAACCCTGAGGAAGCGGGCCTGGAAGAGCCCAGGGAGAACCTCCCCTGCACGGTCGGGACTGCATGGATCCAGAAGGGCAGCCCACAACAACTACACGGAGGGCACCCTAGAGCCGGAGGGAAGGGGCGGGTTCAGCCATCTGCCCTGGCCACCCCTGAGGTGGCCAGAGAGACCAAGCCCTGTCCCTGCCCTCAACCCTCGGACTCTGAGAGACCCTCCTCCTCGACTGCAGCATTCCCACCCCCAGAGGAGCAACAGCACCCGGGAGGGCTGCTGTCACCGGTCCCCGGGAGGAGCCTCCCCCTTAGTCACCCCTACGTTTCCCCCCTGGGACTCAAGGCCACCCGAGCCGGAGAGCCCTCAGGGGAGGACGGAAGGGGGGACAGAGGAAGGGGCCCGCTGCGCCACCTGGTACCTCATGCCACAGGAGACCCAGACCCCGAAGAGTGGGGGTGCCAGGATGGGTCCACGTCTGAATCGTCGGCCTCCGAGGAGGACGAGACCAGCAGGACCTCAATACTGGCTACCCAGGGGTCCCGAGGCAATGGTGCATGGGGCAACACCAGTACAGAGGTGGCGCCGCCTGATCCCGAACAACAGCAACAGCCAGGCGGTCCCAGCTCCCTGCAGCACCAGCGAGGCCAATGGCACCGCTCCGGCATCGAAACCGAGCGGCACACAAGGAGGAGAAACCAGGCCCGTGGCCGGGGGCCAAAGCGGCGCTGCCAGCTCTTCCTGATCACACCGGCACCGTGAGCGGCACGGGATCCAAAACGGCGCCGCCTCGATCACCGGCACTGAATGGCGCCGGGATCCGAAGCGCTGAGCGCCGAGGCGTTGAGGGTCCGCGGTGTCCAGCCCAGAAATCATGGGCCTCGACACTGGGAGCCTGCGCCTCCGAGAGGTGACTGCGAGGGACGGTGTCGGCGTCGGCGCCAGTGAGGACCCTTCGGCTCCCCGACACCGTGGAAGGAGCTCCTCTTGACAAGATAAGATGAGGAATCCCTCCTCCGCGGACCGTATAGGCCCAGGAGGACCGGGGAAGGGCCTAAAGACCTTACCTGGGAGTCCCGTGAGCAGCGCCGTCCCCGAAGGAGGCGGGGCCTTGTCGAGCTTGAGCCGCAGACTTGAGGGGCCATGACGGTCCATCAGAGAAGCAGGCGTCGCCTGAATCCATGTCATGGTTGGGTCCCAGGCAACCAAGACCACGTCATGCGGTCCGAGACGGAGAAATGCCGGCCACAGGAGCACCGGCCACGCACCAGGCGCGGCCCGTCTTGAAAAATGCTTGGCTCCAGAACCGGACATAGCAAACAATTAAGGTAAAAACAGTAGGAAAACACCCGGCCGTACAGATGAAAAAGAACAGTCTTACACGTGGTATGGCGTCGAGTGCGAACGAAGAGGAGTCGGCTGACTATTGTGCACTTACAGCGAACTTCTCCGGCGTATGAGGTGCTGCCTCGGCCGGGAGAAACAGAACTGTGAGTTGGAGGGAGAAGTTGATGCTACTAAGCAGCCGCCCCTCAGCATGACGCAAGGAGTCGGTCTCGAGGGCAGCGCCGCAGAGCTAGCTTAAAAAAAAAAAAAGCCTCGGGTGGAGGGTGCGCGCCTCCGGCTTACACCCAGGAAATAATGAATGGTGAAGACTGACAAGCGAAGATCATCATTAGAGTCCACTGCAGCATGAAATTGCACCTTGGATGCCTCAATACCATCCATAGCCACCTGTTCCAGCTCCCTGGCAAGCTGGTCAGGGACTTGTTTTGCTAGGGCCAGCACAGTATCCCATCTGGATTTCTGGTACCTAGCAGCATAAGCCATATAATTTGCTTGTCTGAGCCCCAAAGATGCTGCCACGTACTGTTTCTTTGCCACAGCATCAATCTTCCTGGAGTCCTTCTCAGCGGGGTGTGAAGCTAGGGGAATATTAGCCTTGTCACAGGCTGCAGCCTTCACTACCCCCACATGGCTGCATTGCTGAGTGAGGAAATCAGTGTCGGAGCTTGATAAGGTATACCTCTTGTCCATCCTTTTATCCACAGAAGGTATAGTGTGAGGAGTTTTTAAAACTTTTACTGTCCGTTTCCGAAAAGATTTATGCAAAGGAACAGACAGTCTCTAGACTCTGGACTATCCTCATTTCTACATAGTCCGGCTCCTCTTGGTCATCAACAGCTTCCTCAACAGGGAGCTGGAGAGTTTCAGCAACTTTTTATAAAACATGAAATGAGAGGGACTCAGAAAGTCTTGGAGGAGAAACCCCTAGGGTCTATCTGGAGAATGTCCGGATCAATGGCACATCCAGATCTTCAAAACCATATTCACTCTCCTCATATTCCTCTTCCCCTCCCGGTTCATAAAATCCTCAAAATCATAATCTTGATCCGTGGAACCGCCGAACCGAACGCCATAGAAGGTGTCGGTTCGGTCGAACCGGAGAGAGAGAGACTGGACAATTTTAATTGCTTTAGCCATTTCTCAGCAGTTGGGAGATAACTTTGGCCTAAACTAGCTGACTTTCTAGCCCTTTTGATGGAACTGGTTCCTCAGAACCGGCTCTTCGTTGCCCGAGTGATCGCCTGGTCAGAGGCACTCCTCCAGTTGGGTTGGTACAGACCGGGCTGGCCATCTGGGTCAGTGGACTTTGGCCTCCTTTCCTGAGTCTACCAACTCTCTTATCTATGGTGACAGCAGGAAATTGTGACAAATCTGGCAGTCTGAATTGAGGTGGTCAAACCCCAGACAAAGACACATGTGGTGTGTGGGTCAGCCTTAAAAGCTTCCCCACAAACACTACAGTGTTGAAACCAGTGGGTCCGGATTTTCTTTTGGGTTTCTCAGACATAATGCCAGCCTAACCAACTTGCCCGTTTGTGGCAATCCACCAAGCAAGACACCCTTATCGGTTCCCAACCGTGTCACGGGTCATGGAAAAAAACGTAATTAAATCCGTTTTCTTTAGAACCGATAAGAACCAGGAACTGCACTCTAAAAAAGGGCTAGCAGATTTAAATACAACCTGATCGGTTCAAACCGAACCGATAACAAATTACAAGTTCCACACAGAAAAAACTAATGTAAAACCTATCTATTACTTACATTACCACAGACAGAGCCTGAACCAACCGGTTGCGGTTTAATTTCGGCTAACAACCGAAAAATAACACTTTTAAACCGACAAAATGAACCGAGCAGAAGGAGAAATCTCCGGAGCGACTGTTCAGTGAGGCAGAGTAAAGAATCTGACAGTTTACCTTTGAAGCACAACAGACAAAGTTTTCAACCGAGCTCGCGCTCTAAGTTCCATGCCTGCATGGAAAGTTAACTATTTCACCTCCGGAGCAGTTCTAACCTGCGGTCATACTGCAATTGTCATAATATAGCAAGGCTTCATGTTGTTTGAAGTATACAGTACAGTGTTGTCCACATACATGTGGATTTAGATGTGCAGGCAGGTCATTCAGGAAGATGGAGAATAGCAGCGGGCCTAGGACTGAGTCTTGCAGTACCCCTGTGGTGACAGAAAGGGGTGCCGAGGTGGAAGAACCGATTCTGACGGATTGGGACCTGCCTGCTAGGTACGAGTGGAACCAACAGGTGGCCCAGCTGCATAGACCAGCGTTGGCGAGTTTGGTCAGGAGGAGTGAGTGGAAGACAGTGTCAAACGCCTTGGCCAGGTCAATGAAGATGGCAGCAGTGATGTGGCCAGCATCCATCCCAGTAAGAATGGAGTCAGTGAGCCTGAGAAGGGAGGAAGTGGTGGAGTGGGATTTCCTAAAGCCAGACTGGAAGGGGGTGAAGAAGGAGGAGGAATCCAGAATGGATAACAGTTGAGCGAAAACTAGATGCTCTTGTAGTTTTGCCAAGATTGGGAGTAGGGAGATGGGCCGATAGTTACCTGGGTTTGAAGCATCCCCACCCTTGGGAAGGGGGATTACGGTGGCATGTTTCTATTCAGAGGGGACTTCGGCAAGGGAGAAGGATAGGTTGAAAAGGGAGGCCAGAGGTATGGCTATGGCGGGGGCCGAGAGGTGGAGCATTTTGGATTCCAGCCTAGTGGGACATTTGCCTGTTTGGATTAAGGGCAACCAGCACCTTGTATACCTCATCCAGGGTGACCTGCAGGAAGGAGTAGGAGTGAGCGGAGGGTGTGGGACTGGCTGGGGTGGAAGACGTGGTGTGCTGATAGAGGAGAGGTGACGACAAAAGGGTGGCATGGCTGTTTGTGAAGTGGGAGTTAAACAGCGTGGCCACTGATGGGGGGTCAGCTATGGTGAGACCACCTACCTGGAGGGTAAGAGTGGGTGGCTGCAATGGAGGGCTGAGAAGTGATTTTACCACTTTCCAGAAACTGGCTGGGTGACGGGAGGTGGAATTGAATGAGACTTTGAAATAATTGGCTTTCGCTTGGCAGAGTTTCCTAGTACAGGCATTGCGTAACGCACAGTATTCCTGGAGATCAGCTGGTGAGCTGGAAGACTTAATAGATTTCCAGCCCTTGTCCCTGCTTCGGAGGAGGGTTAGGGTTTCGGTTGTGATCCAGGGGAGGTGAGCATCTCTGACCCTAGTGCGCCTGAAGGGGGTGGGGCGGTGTAATGATCCCAGACGGCTGTGAACTTGGTCTTAAAGAACACCAGGGCCTCATCTATGGAGGTGGATTGACTGATGTGTGACCAGTCAGAATTAGCCAAATCATTAAGTAAGGAGGTGAGGTCCAGTGATCTGAAGGATCTGGACATAAGAATTCTGGGTGGGGGAGCCTTTGGTCCGAAGATTTTTTTTTACCAAATAGATTCCATGCTGGTAGCTAAGGGCATCTGGAAGGAGGCCTGAGGCTAGGATCCTATGTGGGAGTGAGGTGAGGGACCAGTCAAGAAGAGTGCGGTTCGATGATTTGTGGTTTAATCGGGTGGGTTCTGAGATTAGTTGAGCTAGGTTAAGGGCAGTCACCTTGTCCCAAAGCTTGGAGTTAACCCCGGCGAGCCAGTTTTTGTTAAAGTCCCCAAGTATATGGAGCTCTCCTCCTGAGGCCAGAAAGTTAAGTGTATCCAGGTGGTCCAGTATCACACGTGTGTTGGTGTCGGAAGCGCAATAGGTACCAACAACAAATATCAGAATTCAGTGGGGAAGGGATAGTTTTACCATGGACTCCAAAGGTGAGGATAGGGCGACTGTGGAAAACTGGATGGTGGAGGCAGTGTACATGGGTATGCCACCCCCCCTCTTTTACCAAAGCGATCATGTCGGATGAGTGTGTAACCGGGTATAGAGAATTCAGTGTCCAGGTTATGGGGCTTCAGCCAGGTTTCAGAAATAATCAGGATGTCTGGTCTGATGGACAGGGTGAGGAGTTGAAGCAGGGTTACTTTACGTAGAAGGTTACATATACTTAGATGAACCAGTTTTAAACCTGAGGGGAGTTGGAGTGGTATGGAAGTGTTTGGGGTGCGGTAATTAGGTCCGGGGTTTGGCTCAATATCACCTGCTTGTAGTAGCAGTAGTGTGAACAAGAATTTCGAATTTGGTATTATGTGCAAACCAGTGTAGCTTTCTGGTGGTGGCATTAGCCTTGGTGATAGCAGCCGCTGGCCTACGAGTGTGGGGCAGTAGGGTAAGGTGGCTAGTTTGAAAGCTGGGTGGGAGCACAGCGGGGCTGAGTGATTGTGTGTGGAAGTGGCATCCAGGGTGGGTGTCAGCTTTGGTAGCGGCAGTATTAATGTATATTGGCAGCCTGATACAAGGTGCTTGGCAGTCCACTGAATCAGGGTAGTTAGACAGTGGGAGGGACACCCAGGGGATGAGGCAAAATATAGTAGTTAGGTACAGTGGTAACATAGTGGAGAGGCAGTTGTGAGAGATTCAGAAATTAGTTTTTTTTTTTTTACTTTTTGTATTGTTGTTAATGTGGTGGCCACTAGTGGTTGAAAGGTATAACCTGCAGATGGGGAAATAGGCTGATTGTGCCCTTGCAACGTCTGGAGAAGTCACTTACATATTTTAATATATAGCGTAACAGAATATAATATATATTTGACTGCATAGCACCGTTGGAAAGGTAATTTTATGCTGAACAACTTTGCCACTGATATTTTGTGTATAACATGTATACTTTAGGAGTTATTTGCATTTGTTTATGGTATGGTGTGTATGGCTTATGTTGCCTGTTTTAGTGAAAAACATTTTTTTTTTGCTGTTTCAACCAGCATAGAAAAAAAATACAAATTATTATTTGCATACCACCACTGGAAAGGTAATTTTGTGCTGAATAACTTTGCCACTGATATTTTGTGTATATCACATATACTTTAGGAATTATTCACATTTGTTTATGGTATGGTGTGTATGGCTTACGTTGCCTGTTTTAGAGAAAAAAATTTTTTTTTGCTGTTTCAACCAGCATATAAAAAAAAACAAAATTACACATTATTATTTGCGTACCACCATTGGATAGGTAATTTTATGCTGAATAACTTTGCCGCTCATACTTTATGTCTAGCACTTACGGTTCTTGAGCTATTAGGATTTGTTTATGGCATGCTGACTATAGCTTGATTTTGCTTAGAAAGGCCCAGGATTTACTGTTAACAGTATACAAGAAACAAGTGGTGCAACTTCAGAGAGCTCCTGAGGAGGCAGTGAGTTATATGCTTATCCAACTTAGCACCCCATCGTTTACATCAGTGTCTAGACTCTAAACTTAAATTCAGCAAAACAGCATTTACACAGAGTTTAGATCAGGTGCAGCACAGTTAAAACCCTGCTAACATTTAAGGCACCCTGCTGCAGGCTGAGAAATGCTCCTTTACTTTTTCTTTTTTAGGTTTTTAAAGGCAAACAGAGTTAAAAATTAAAGTGTCCTGTTGTGGGCTGGGAATACTCCAAAGTGGTACAGGGAGCAGAGTTGGAAAAAAAACTATCTCCACTCATCTGCCGACTGAACAAAAGTGCAAATTCAAGTCTGGCACCCAAACTCTTAGCTCTCAGCTAAGCTGCAGATGGACGGGTGAAAGCCGTACCTGCTTGTTGCGTGACAGTGGGGAGGGCAGCTCTCCAGTTCGGGGAAGGGCTTCTTGGGACCCTCACGACCTCCGGCACTGCTGAGGAGAGCTGCTTGTTGCATGATGGTGGGAGGGCAGCTCTCCGGTTCAGGGAAGGGCTTCTTGGGACCCTTGCGACCTCCTGCACTGCTGAGGAGAGCTCCCGTCGCCAGTGTAAAATAACTGCTGTGAGAGCTGTCCCTATACACATTAGAAACGGCACCCTTCAGTAGAAATCAAATGAAATGGCATTGAGAAACGGAAATACGTACACTGCACTTTGTTTTCATGCCTGGAATTTACAAAGTGACACCAAGACAGTGACTGACCATTATACATAGCATTTAATTTAACCCTTGCATTGCTGGTTACAAAGCGGCAGCCTTTACCCTGAGCCAGCAATCAAGCGGTAACATAGCTCTTCAGAATCTGATTTTAAATGGTTACTGCATTCCCTAACTGCTTATGGCTGAGTTTAAATGAATTCTATTGGCTGAAGAAGAACTTTGTGTAGCATCCAATCAGAAACGCATATGCTATTTAAGAGGTCTGTAATAAGATCCTGCCAGCTTCTGAAACCTGTGATTGTGGGGGATAATCTCTGAGGCACTGCCCATTCATGACATCATGGGTTGTGTACACTTGATAGGTTGCCTGATGCACATGTGACTTGAAGAAAGTCCATCCCTCACCTAAGAGGGGGGTCTGTTCTCCAAAGGTCAGTTCTTATGTGCATCAAAAACAGGTTGCAGCACATCCTTGAGTTCCAGTGTGTTTCTTGTAAAGAACACAGTGCTCCCACATCAGGCAAAGCATTTTCCTGTAGTGCACCCTAATTTTCCCTGTATAGGGGTGCACAAAATGCGCATACCCCACCCTTGCCCTGCACCCCACAGACAGGTGCACCCATACTGGCATTCACCAATGCCGACCGCCTATCCACAGCTCCTTCCCCAATGCACAGGACTCTGCAGGGTGGCCGGGGGAGGAGTTGTCCCAGGCAGACATCCAATGGGATGCCCCCCTGGGACCCATAGTGGATCTCACACATAGGGTGGTACAGGTCTGTGCATGCCGATAGCATACACCCGGACCACCGCGGCACCTTCCAGTCCCAGTGCTGCCTCACATAAACTTTCTGGGTGCTCACCCATCCAGCTGCCCCTGCCTCCTTCTGCTGCCCAGCAGTCAGGAGCAGCACAGTGTGCACTGACCTGGACCCCCAGTGATCGAATACCTGTGTTCATGGGGGCATGCTGTGGGTTATGGCAGGGTCTCCCTGGTGTACCCTGCACCACCCTCTGCACCCATGTGGCCAGCACTACGCGGGTTAGTGAATACACGTAGTGCTGGCACACCCCCGTAGCATCCCCATCGCGGAGCTGTCTGTAGACATGGGGGATCGGGTGGGCAGTGGGTCACGCATGGGCCCCTTCATGCATGTGCCATGCAGGGGCACAGGGGTGTGGAGTAGCTACTCGCCCCAGATATGCGTGCATAGCCACTGCACACCAATCATGCACTGGGCCTACAGCTCTGTGTACCTGTAGTGCTCCATTAATAAACACTGTTTCAGTGTATTGCTGTGTTTTTCATTGGCATACTTAAGCACCCCCCCTACACACACACACACACACACAGAGCTTTGTGCACTGAACTCTCAGAAGTAAAAACAAATATTCCCTTTTTTTCATTTAATTTAGTAATCTTAGGCCAGACCAGGGCATTCTCAAAATGGCTGAAAAAGGGGAGATACTGCTGATGGGGGACCTGAATATGCCAGATGTTAACTGGGCGACATGGACTGCAGCCACATCCAAGAGCAGGGTCATTCTGAATGCCATACAGGGAGCATGCCTTAGACAGCTAGTGGTGGAACCCACTCGGGAGGGAGCAATATTAGACCTGGTACTCTCAAATGGAGAGAGGATCACAAACTTAGAAGTCAGTAGACATCTGGAAACAAGCGACTACTGCACAGTGTACTTCACAATAAACACAACCATGGAGACAAGCCATACAAAGACAATGATACTGGACTTTAGAAGGGCTGGCTTTGGCATAATGGGTGAATACCTGAGAATGCATTAGCAAATGGCCAGAAAGGAGGGTGGAAGAACAATGGAGAAAATCAAAACTGCCATCATGGAGGCAACAAGCCTTTGTGTGAAACAAAAAAGAAAACAAAAGTAATAAAAACCACTATGGCTCTCAAAAGAGGTGTCAGGGAAGGTTAAGGAGAAAAAGGCTGCATTCAAAAAGTACAAGGAATCACAGACGGAGCACGACAGGGAACTGTATCAATTAAAGCAGAAAGACGTGGGGAAGGCAGTCAGAAAAGCAAAGGCCCAAACCGAGGAAAAGACAGCCAACTCACTTAAGAAAGGGGATAAAACCTTTTATAGGTACATTAGGGAGCACAGAAAGGTTAAGGGAGGGATAGTGAAGATTAATAAAGGAGAGGGGAGGTGGGCAGAGGGAGACAGTGAAAAGGCAGAGATACTGAATGAATACTTTTGCACAGTATTCAGAAAAGAAGAAGAGGAGGAGTTACCTAAACCAAACAGTAGAAGCACTCTGGATAGTGGGGTTGACACCAGTCCATTTACAGAAGAAAGAGTACTGAAAGAACTCCTAAAACTCAAGGTGGACAAAGCAATGGGGCCTGAAGGGATTCACCCTAGAATCCTAAAAGAGCTAAGGGAGGACCTAGTGACACCACTAACCACACTTTTAAACAAATCATGGGAAGATGGGGTGGTACCTGAGGACTGGAAGAGGGCAGATGTGATTCCCCTTCACAAAAGTGGGAGCGAGGTAGAAGCAGGAAACTACACACCTGTTAGTTTGATCTCAGTGGTGGGGAAAATGATGGAATCACTTCTGAAAGAAAGAATTATTGAGTACCTAGAGGCCAGCGGGGCACAGGACCCAAAGCAGCATGGATTCACAGCAGGAAAGTCATGTCAGATGAATCTAATCGATTTCTTTGACTGGGTGACCAAAATAATAGACCAGGGAGGGGCTGTGGATATGGCCTACCTAGACTTTAGCAAGGCATCTGACAACAGTCCCACACAAAAGATTAATAATCAAGTTAGCCAGCCTGGGAGTGGGTCCCAGGGTGGTAGCCTGGATAGCAAACTGGCTGCACAACAGGACACGGAAGGTAATAGTGAATGGAACACATTCTAAAGAAAGGGGGGTTACTAGTGGCGTACCTCAGGGCTCAGTATTGGGTCTAGTCCTCTTTAACGTCTTTATAGGTGACATTACGGAGGGTCTGGAAGGAAAGGTATGCCTCTTTGCGGATGACACAAAGATCTGTAACAGAGTTGATACAGGGGGTTAGAAAGGCTGAGAAGGGACTTGGCAAGGTTGGAGGAATGGTCAGACATATGGCAACTTAAAATCCAGGAGACGAGTACACAATAGCAGGGGAGGTACTAACGACAACAATAATGGAAAGGCATCTGGGTGTAGTCATATCAGATGACCTAAAGGTTGGTAAGCAATGTGAGAAGTCAGTAAGGACAGCCAGGGGGATACTGGGATGCATAGGGAGGGGCATCACAAGTAGAAAAAAGGAAGTGGTTATCCCTCCATACAGACAGTTGGTGATACATCATCTGGAGTACTGCGTGCAGTTTTGGAGACCTCATCTACGCAAGGACATAGACAGGATGGAAGCAGTCCAGAGGAGGGCAACTAAAATGGTGCAGGGTCTACATCAGAAACCATATGAAGAGAGACTGAGACAGCTTAATTTGTATACCCTTGATGAACGGAGGGACAGGGGGGACATGACAGAAACTTTTAAGTACCTCAAGGGAATCAACAAAGTCCAGGAGAGTAGCATCTTTCAGAAAAAGAGATGTGTAAGAACAAGGGGGCACAATTCAAAGTTAGAGGAGGGACGGCTCAGGGGTAATGTGAGGAAATTCTTTTTCACGGAGAGAGTGGTGGACGCATGGAACCGCCTTCCTGGAGAGGTTGTGGGGTCTAAAACAGTGGGGGAATTCAAACACGCATGGGACAGACATACGGCAATTATAGTTGGGGGTTGCAGGAAGTAGGCTGTTGGTTAACTAGAATCTGCTGCTTATCCAATAGGTAGGGAAGAAAAATTTACTCACCTTAGTAATGTTTTTTCTAATGGAGTCTTGCTGTATTCTGACTATTGCAGTGATCTCAACCCTTGAACTGCCCGGAGAACAAAGAGTTAACTTTCCATGCAAGGCATGGAACGCTGAGCTCGAGCTCGGTTGAAGCCTCTGTCTGCTATTGTTTGAACCCCAACCGTCAGATTCTTTACTCCGCCCCACTGAACAGTCGCTCAGGAGATTTCTCCTTCACTCGGTTAAAAAAAGTCGGTTAAAGTGTCGTTTTTTCGCTCGGTTCAACGGAATTTCTGCATCTAACCTGTCGGTTTAAGTCTCTGTCTGCGGTACCGTTGAGTACTAGATAGGTTTTTTATATTAGTTTTTTGTGTGGAACTTGTAAACATTGGATCGGTTCAGTTTGACCTGATCAGGTTTGTGTTAAAAAAAAATTTTGTCTTATTAGAGTGTGGTAACCAGTCCGTATCAGTTCTAAAAAGAACAGATCTCATTACATTTTTTTCCAAGACCCGTAACCCGGTCAGGAACCGATAGGGGTGTCTTGCCTGGCGGATTGCCGAAAAAAGGGTAAGTTTTGGTTAGGATTGGCCATGTCTGAGAAACCCAAGAAAAAAAATGGGCCCACTGGGTTTCAACACTGTAGTGTGTGTGGAGAAGCCTTTGCTAAGGCTGACCCCCACACCACCTGTGTTTATTGTCTGGGGTTTGTGGCAAAGTAGTGCAGATTAAAAAGCACAAAATAACGTCAAACATTAAAGTAACAGACTTCTTTTTCTTCAGAAAATACATCTTAACACAAATCTTTTTATTCTGTCAGCTTTTGTGAGTGAATAGTACCAGATTTTAAGATGTGTCCCTGATTTGGGGTCTTTGTCCCTGATTTTTTATAAACCTTGTCCCTGATTCATGAGGCAAGAGGTTGAGAGGTATGCTTCTTTCCAGTTTGCAAATCTCCTTCTACATGAGAGCTGCAAGCTGATGGGTTCTCAGCTCTCACGAGATTTCGGCCACCATCACAGATGAGGATAAACAAACTAGATTTGACTAAATCCAACATATCTTGCAGTGGAGAATGGAGCTAGCAATTGCTACAGCTTCTCAAGGCAAAGTCCCCTAACTTACCGACCATGAGAGAGAACTGAAGAAACATGTTTTACAGAACAAAAAAATGCTTCTGCCCCAAACTGTATCCTATTAGAATAGCAACCCTACCTGGATGACTGGCTGATTGCGGCCTCCTCCAGAATGGAGGTGGAGAGGTCCAGGAATCTGGCCCTCCAGGTTTGCTCTCAAGTTGGCCTCCTTATCAACGAGGCCAAGTTGGAACTTGTGCCAAAGCAGGTGATCCAATTCATCGGGGCAGAGCTCGACTCTCTACGAGCCAGAGCACGGCTCCCAGCAGACAGGGCCGAGGTTCTTTCCTCCTTTGCCCAATCATTTCAGGTTGGGCAATTGCAACCTGCCCGGGACTTCCTGCGCCTCCTGGCGGCCTGCACCAGCGTGGTCCATTGGGCCCGTTGGCACATGCGTCCCTGCAATGGGGACTGGCCACCCAATGGTCACAGCGATCCAGTCCTTTGGATCAGCGACAGTGACCCAGGAGATGTGGAATGCTCTCCAGTGGTGGATCGTTCCAGCTCATCTGCAGGAGGGCATCCCGTTTGTCTGCCCTGAGCCGACAGTCTCTCTATCGACCAATGCCTCTCTGATGGGTTGGGGTGCCCATCTGGGGGACCACAGAGCGTACGGCCTCTGGACCCCTCGGGAGTCCCGATGCCACATCAACCTGCTGGAGTTCTGAGCGGTTCGCCTAGCCCTCACCGCCTTCACTCCATTTATGCGAGGTCCAAGTGGTCCAGGTCCAGATGGACAATACCACAACCATGTACTACCTAAACCGCCAGGCGGGATGCGCTTCATGCCCCTGTGCAGGGAAGCTCTCCGCATTTGGTCCCTCATGCGCAGCCTGGAGGCGGATCTCCTTGCCATCCATGTGGCAGGGGCCTCCAACATTCTGGCTGATGCCCTAAACCGGATAGGAGCTGCGTCCCACGAGTGGTCTCTCCTGCCGGAAGTAGTACAAGATCTGTTCTCCCACTGGGGCATGCCTCAGGTGGACCTGTATGCCTCCAGAGAGAATGCAAAGCTGAGGCTGTTTCATGCCCGCCCCTTCAGCAGGGCTCGCTGCAGGGGGATGCCTTCTCAAGGCCATGGATCCTGGGCCTCTTCTACGCCTTTTCCCCCATTTCCCTTGATCAACAAGGTGCTATTCAAGGCAAGGAGGGACAAGGCGCAGGTGATTCTGGTAGCCCCAGACTGGCCCCGCCAGTTCTGGTACCCAGATCTCCTCAGCCTCAGCTCCAGGCTCTGGAGGCGGCTCCCAGCCCGCCCGGACCTGATCTCAGTCAATCAGGGGAAGGTATTCTATCCGGCCCTTCAATCCCTGTACCTGACGGCCTGGTTCCTGAGCGGCTAGAGTTCCAGGTCTTGGGTCTTTCCGACGAGGTCCTCAACGTTGTTGAGGCTTCCCGTAATGAGTCGACCAGGAAATGATATGCCTTTAAATGGAAGAGATTCTCCATTTGGTGTCAGGGAAAGGGCCTGGACCCTTCCTCCTGTCCTTGGCAAGCATTCTGGACTACCTGTGGTCCCTTTCTCAGCTAGGTCTTCGATCAACAACCGTTAAGGTGCACCTGGCAGCCATCTCTGCTAACCGGGCACGGGCCGGGAAGCAATCGGTGGCGCAGGAGAGGTGGTCGGGTGCTTTTTTCAAAGGCCTTGATCACATATCCCCTCCGGTGCGAGAACCTCCACTTCCGTGGGATCTATTGCTGGTATTGGCTAAGATCATGGACTAGCCATTCAAACCGATGCACAGGTGTGACATCTCTCACCTGTCATGGAAGACTGCCTTCTTGGTGGCCATCACGTCAGCCACAAGGATGGGAGAGCTCCAGGCGCTTTCCATTGAGTCTTCTTATCTGGTCTTCCACAGGCACAAGGTTGTCCTGCGCCCCCACCCGAAATTCCTTCTGAAGGTGGTGTCGGAGTTTCACCTTAACCAGGTGTTGACTCTGCCAGTGTTCTACCCCAATCACACCTCGGAGGCCGAAAATAGGCTCCATACTTTGGATCCTAGAAGAGCGCTCTCTTATTATAAGGAGCGGATGGCTGAAGTTCGGGGAGAGATTCGCCAGCTGTTTGTCACCTACGCTGAAGCCGCACCTGGCAGACCTGCAGCCAAGCGGACGATAGGCAGGTGGGTCACCTCCTGCATAGATCTCTGCTATAGGTTGGTGGGCATGGAGCCTCCCAGAGGGATAAGAGCTCATTCTACCCGCCATACTGCTGCGTCGGTGGCTGCTTCCAGGGACGTCCCTATCCTGGAAATCAGCAGGGCTGCTAACTGGAAGTCAGCACACACCTTCGTTACCCATTACTACATCAACCTTGAGTCACGCCGGGATGCTGGTTTTGGGGCCTCGGTTCTCCAGTCATTATTCCCTAAGTAGGGGGTGTGCGCCTCCTCCCTCCCCCCGGAGAACTGCTAGGAGTCTGCCAGACAGTGTGGATGAACAACATATCCATGTCCCTAGAAATACAGGTTACTCACCTGTAACAGGAGTTCTAGGAATGGATAGTTGTTCATCCACATTCCCGCGGCCTCCCGCCTCGACGCACAACCTGACTTCCAGCGGGCTAGATCTGGCGTTATGGGGCGGAGCCTAAAGTTTTACCACCTGGGTGGGTGGGAGGAGCCAGCTTGAAGACCTTCCGGCAAGATTTAAAGCGGCAAGGAACCTGCCAGACAGTGTGGATGAACAACATATACCATTCCTAGAACTCCTGTTACAGGTGAGTAACCTGTATTTTTCACACCATGGCTGAAATGTGTTTTCGCACTTCCAGCGCAGAAATGTGTGGTCGCTGTGGGAAATCACTGTTCAGGACAGATTAAGAAAATCACAGTGACACTGTTCATGAGCGGAGGTTACAAAATCCCTGTGTTGACAATCTGTAAAAAATCCCTAAACTAATTGCATTACTGGAGTGCGTTACGCATTTTCTACACACGCTCATGACTTCACCACTTTTTTTATTATTTTCACTGCAGAATTTCAACATTGCCATTTTTTGCACCTCCCCATGAATAGTACAGCTGTTATTTTTCACATCCTGTTCGAAATGTGTTTTCGCACCTGTGGTGCCAAATGGCGTAGTCACTGTGCGAAATCAGCTTCGCTAACAAACTGATATTGCCACTGTTCATAAGGTGGGGGTCACAAAAAAAAACATGTTGAAAATTTGGAGTGAAAATGCCAACGAACGCCTGAGGCGTTAGGGTTTCCGACCATAACGCCCCAGCCTGTAGATTGAGAGGCATTAGGGGTGTGACTTGGGATTCTCGCCTGTAATGCTCATACCATTCCACACCCTGCAGCCAGTGAGAGGCAACGAGGTGTGCCTTGGACTCTTTGGCCTCAAAGTTCACCCCACTCTCCTATACAGGACCCATCTCACCATATTTCCTGATGGAATGGGGTGAGCATAAGGGCCAAAGACCCCAAGGCACACCGTGACACTTGTCAGTGTCTGCAGGGTAGGGTACATAGATACATAGACAGTGTCGGCAGATAAGGGCCTATGGCCCACCCAGTCTGCCCATTTGAGCTTGTAAGTTCAGTTTGTTTTCCTAGAAGTCTGCTGCCCCTTACCCCTGACCTCCAGAATTCCTTTATGTCTATCCCATGCATTCTTAAATCCCATGACTGTTTCAGCCCCCACCACTTCCTCTGGCATGGTGTTCCACTTGTCCACCACCCGTTCTGTGAAGAAATTCTTTCTCATGTTTCCTCTGAATCGTCCTCCCTCCAACTTCATCCCATGCCCTCTAGTCCTGGAACATCTTTTCGCTTAAAAATAGTGTTTTCCTGCACCCTGTTCCTCCTGTAAGATACTTGTATGTCTCTATCATATCCCTCTCTCCTCCTCTCCTCCAGGAGTACATGTTCAGTTCCTTCAACCTGTCTTCATAGGACTTGTGATGCAATCCATGCACCACCTTTGTTGCCCTCCTCTGAACCTTCTCTACCCTGTCTATGTCCTTACGTAGGCATGGTCTCCAGAACTGTACACTGTACTCCAGGTGGGGCCTCACTAGTGTCTTGTATAGCGGAATTATGACCTCCCTTTTCCTGCTGGTGATGCCCCTGCCTATACATCCCAGCATCCTATTTGCAAGGGTGTGGTGAAATGGCGTGGCTGTTATGCCTGATGACCCAAAGGCACACCCAATGCCTGTCAGTCTCTGCAGGGTGGTGGTGGGGTTGGCTTTAGTTCAATACTTCACTGCCATTCCTATTATGCAGCTCTCTCACTCCTACACTACCAATGCCAATGCCAGCAAGCAAACATTCGGCATTGACAAATGCTTGTTTTCTATGCTAGTCAAAATACCCCAAAAGACTGATTTTTTAAAATAAAAAAAGCAACGTAAACATTTTTTGGGGGTGAGGGATAAGTAACATCTACACCAAATTATGTATCCATACATGATAAATGGGTAGTAAAGAATTTCTGTACTAAAAAGGAAGCTTTCTAATACAATACATGTATTGTTATCCTTTTTATCCAAGGTGCTTTTGCAAGGCTTGACGGACAAAGGTCAACCATACACACCATACCATAAACAACACTAGAACACTAGAGGAAGCGTGACCACAGTGCAAAGTTTGAAATGTATTCTAAATTCCAAATTACATCTCCATGGAAACAACTTAAGACATGAGATGATACAGAGCAGTATGACACTGTAGGGCTAAGTATGGCACTGGGCATTATTCAGGGATCCCAGGAAAAAAGTTATTAAATGCACCAGTAACAACTTTAACTACTTACAGCAGTTGGCTTGCCATCCAGAAAATAACTAGAGTTAATAGGGTTATACCTGAATATACGCCCATATATGGGAATTATGACTTCTCGCCCTCAGCAATGGGTAACAGTTTTAAAATATGGCAAGCAGTGGGTGTTAAATAAATAGGGGATGTATAGCAAGAAGGAACAATGAAAACCTTTTCACAAATGTTCTACCACAATACAAATCCTAGAATCCAATCATATCAATATAATCAGTTAAAAAGTTTTTTGGCTCAAAATAAAAAAATAATAAAAATCAATCACCCACCTATAGTTTTAGAAACTTTACAAAAACATAAGGATGGGAAGAAGCTGATATCTTTAGTATACCAAGTATGACAAAATGCTTGAGGGATATAAAAAGGGTTATGATTAAGTGGTGTCTCCCTGCAAATGGGGGTTCCTGAAAAGTCTTCCTTGAGCTTGCCTAAATGCTAAAGATTGATCCCACTTGGCCCCAGCCCCATAACTTGAAAGAACTACAACGTTTTCTGGGATTCTGTGGCTACTACCGCAGGTTCATAAAAGACTACTCAAAGGTGATTCGCCTGCTCCTGAATCTTACCCAGGGTTAACCCCCCACCAACCACAAATATAAGAAATGGGCTGTTAAAGAACCAGAGAGAGTGTACTTCCGCATAGGTGAACCTTTTGGGCCCCGCTGGACAACTGAATGTGAAGCAGCCTTCCACGAAGTCATATACCAGCTCACCCATGCCCCCATCCTCACCTATGCTGACCCTACCAAGCCCTATATGCTGCATACAGGCGCTAGTCTGCATGGCCTAGGAGCTGTGCTGTATCAAGACTGTGAAGATGGTTTGAGACCAGTGGCTTTCGCCAGTAAGAGCTTGACACTGTCAGAGCGAAACTATCCTGTGCACAGGCTGGAGTTCCTTGCCCTAAAATGGACCATCGTTGACCAGTTTCATGAGTACTTCTATGGGGCAAAGATATTGGTGAAGACGACAATAACCTGTTAACCTATGTACAGACTTCAGCTAAGTTAGACGCCACTGGGCACCGGTGGCTTTCTGCCTTATCAACCTATGATTTTGCTGTCGAATACAGACTGGGACTGAACCATACAGATGCTGACGCCCTGTCATGAAGGCCTGCTTCCAAGAGTGACTGAGTCACGCTGTTTGAACCGGACATCTGAGCATTGTGCCAAAAGTTTGACAGAGATGAACAGATGTCTGCGGACACAGTGGACTGTCTGGTAGATCGCTTGGGCCCTCCTGATACCTGCATACCGGCTGCCTATTGCCATTTCTCTGCTCTAGATATTAGTGCACTGCCTCAACTTGACAATGACAGTATTCAGTGGGCTCAATCCCAAGATCCTATGATTCGACCCCCACTTGATGCCCTGCGTGTGGGGAAAGATGTGTCTAAGTTAAGTTCCCCAGACTTGCGAACTGTCCTATTGTTTAAAGAAGGACCCAGGTTGAAGTTACTCAATCAGTTGTTATACGGAGAGACAGTGGATCGTACTGATCAAACAGACAAGCAACAACTGGTGCTGCCCACGGCCTTTAAACACTTGGTACTGAGGTCCCTCCACGATCACATGGGGCACCTCGGAATTCACAGGACTTCTCGACCTGGTACAAACTCAATTCTACTGGCCCAAAATGATGGCCGATGTTGACCACCATGTAAAGACCTGTAGTTGTTGCCTCCAAAGAAAAGCCCTGCCCCAAAGGGCTGCCCCCCTTGTCACTATCACTACCAGCGCCCCCATGGAACTGGTCTGCATAGATTTTTTGTGCTTAGAACCTGATCAACGGAATACTGGCAATGTGTTAGTGGTTATGGATCATTTTGCATGGTATGCACAAGCTTTTCCAACTAAAGATCCAAAGGCCTCTACCGTGGCCAAGGTGTTAGTGGAAAAATTCTTCATCCACTATGGTGCACCCCAGCGGATCCACTCTGACCAAAGCAGAGACTCTGAAAGCAGGCTAATCAAAAAAATGCTCTCTTTGTGGGGGGGCGGGGGGTGGCAGAAGTCAAGGACCACCCCCTATCACCTGCAAGGGAGAGCCTCAACCAGAACATTTTAACCGCACCCTTCTAGACATGCTGGGCACCCTCCATCCAAAAAAACAAGCATAAATGGAGCCAGCAGATTAGCACCTTGGTACACACATACAATTACATCAAAAATGACGCTACTGGATTCTCCCCCTACTGCCTCATGTTCAGGAGGGAGGCCCGACTGCCAGTTGATGTCTGCTTTGGAGTCTCTCCAGATGGAGTCCGAACCGAAAACCACCTGCAGCATGTACAGAAACTGAAAGCTCAATTGAACCATGCATATCAACTGGCCCAGAAAATGGCTGCCAAGAGAAATCTCGCCAACAAAGAGAGGTACAACAAGAAAGTAAAGGCTCAAGAGCTACGGCCCGGGGACCGTGTGTTGTTACACAATTTGGGACTGCATGGCAAACACAAAATTGCTGATAGGTGGCACCATCTCCCCCATGTAGTCATTGGAAAACTGGATGATCTACCAGTGCACAAGATACGCCTAGAGAATAACTCCAAAGCAGTCAAGACCATGCACCGTAACCACTTGCGTCCCATCGGCCAAATTATCAATGAGGCTGAACCATGAGAAATTACTTCCCTTGGGTCGATGACTCGTGCTGCTGCAAGGGGGAGACTGCTTCAGCTGTTATAGATTCGGAACCCCTTCTCCAGCAGGCCTTGAATGATAGCGATTGTCAACCCACTCCTGAAGAAAATGACTATGTTAATGCCTATTACCCCTCATATGAACAGAGTCAGTTGTTTCGAGGCAACCCTATGCTGAATTGTGGGGATGAAGCTGGGCCTTCTGGACTGCCTAAACCCCCAGCTTTGTCCTTGGAGCCAATGCTCCCTGAAAGTGAAGTGCAAAGTATTATGTCTGAGGCTGCGGACTGCCTGTGTTTCGTGGAACTGTGTGAATTGCCTGAAGAAGGGACTGATGGTCTGAGTCTCCCTGGTGACACACCAGAACTTGAAGGACAATGTGAGAGTGTTGACAACCCCCTCCAGTGTCGCAAGGCATAATTGTGACAGCTCCTCCTCAAAATGAGCAACCTGGGCCTTCGTCAGAAGATAATAATGAGCAGAGTGTTGTGGAAACAGAGCCTACACAGCAAGGAGCTGACAGTGCTCCCAGTTTGGACATTCCCACCCGTGCAGAGGCACCCCTCACGAGTGACGAAAGCTCCAAGGCTAGTGTTGAAAGTACAGAGACTGTGGCTGTTTCCCCCAGAAAGACTGGCCGAGCAGGCAAGCCAGTATTGCGCTTCAGCTAAGATTCTCCTGGTAGGCCTGTAGATTTGCCTCTCAATGTGGTTCACAAAGGTGTTTATGCTTCTCAGAGCTCAATACCCAAACTGAGCTTAAGGGTCAATTCCAAGTTGATTGTTCTTCCTTCTCAGTATGGTGCCCATGCCCCATCAGTCCCAAGTTAGCTGACAGGGAAGAGCCCCTTCCTGCATTGTTTACTGTGCAAGAAGTTATAACATGAATCAGTATTGTAATGTTTAAGGTGCGTTAATGATAATGTAATCAGTATAACTTGTATGAAACATGCATAAGTATTGTCATTGTAGGTACAGTAATGTGAAGTATAGTGAATATGTATAGTAATGGTATAGGTTTACGTCAACTGATACAGCAGATGTTATATGTCTCGTATATATTTTCCATATTATGATGGTACAGACTTGACACGGACGATGTTTCCTCCAAGCAGGGAAGGGTGTAACCCCCCTGCAAATGAGGGTTCCCGAAAGCTCTTTCTTGAGCTTGCCTAAATTCTCACTGCCAGGCTGGTGCTCTGTGTTTTAGCAGTTTAAACATTATTGCCAGACAGTACCTGTATAGCCTCTGTGTACTATCTCTTTAACAGCTGCTTAGATTGCAGTTATAATTAATCTGGGAGGGGGGGCTGAGTACTTCTATGCTCGAGTCCCGCCCGGGCTGTCAGATAACTGCTCCGTTCTGCCACTGCTACTTGTACAGAAGGAGCTCTGTTAGAAGATGTACTTGTTTGCTGATCATTTGTTAGAGTAGTATATTGCAGTTTGTTCTAACCTTCCCTCTTTGCAGCATGGACAGTTCTGTTTGTTTCCATCATCTTGGTCCTGGACTACTGAAATGGGCCAATCAGTACCTTTGGGGACTCTAAACTGGAGCCTGTCCCCAGGGGCTTTGTGGGAGCAAAATTCTGTAGGAATTGTTGTTTTTGCATTTTGGCGCCAAGACAGACCTGGAGGGGGAGCCCTTGTTGTGACTGACAGGCAGATCAGCCAACTGAACCTTTTGGATTCTGGAGAAAGTCCCAGACTGTTTGCAGTTTCTGTCAGTCTGAGTTGGGAAGTGAAAGAGGTAACAGCTTGAGTGATTCAAGCAGTAGCCCATGTGTAATTTGTGCAGGACAACTGTGAAAGGGCTGAGTTTTGGCCTGCCTGTCTGCCTGCTGTCCCTGAGAGGGAAAATAATAATTTATTCGGACTGAATCCGAGTTGTGAGAACAAATTAATGCCAGTGAACTGTGACCAGGCTTGAAACCAGAAGAAGATCGAAGATTTGCTGAATGCGTTCGGCCTGTCAGGATTTCCAGCCTCCTCTGAACTCCTGGTTTGTGTAGAGACTCTGCAATTGCGACTGGATAGCAATCTACCTGGTATGGTGGAATTTCTTACATGTAAATGTGTTGTGTGCTCTTAGTGGATCGTGATTCGGTTCCCCACTGTGTGTTGAACTGTGTTCTGCTCGCTGGAGGCTGCATCCAGCTCCAACGGACTGAATCCATATTCATCTCCCTTTGGCCTGGGTCTTGCCACACTGGCCCAGCCAGAATACCTGCTGCACAGAGAAAGCCATCGACGAGAGACCTGCCTGGGGATCAGCCCCCTGCTCAATGCTTTGAACAGGAACGATGCCTTGGTGATTCATGTGGGCCCTGCTCCTCCTGGCACTCCAGCTCAACAACCTGCAGTCTCAATTTTGTCCTGCCCGTGTCCTGCATTGGGTATCGTGAGTAGACATCAGGGTACCTCCCTAAACAACAGCTAAAACTAAAGTGTTGTCATCTGATTGCTTTGTTGTCTTTTCTGTCACAAACTGTCACTGTCATGAACTGAGCCCTCTGGCTCCGGATAACAAACAGTATGTGTTGTGCATGTTGCTTTCTTCCATCACAGGGCCCCAACCAGCTATGACGCCGGCCTACCCTGGGCAACGATTCTGGCTAGCCCACCTTCCTCCTACCTGGGTACCCAGTGTGTGTGACTGTGTAGGGACTCTGAAGTGCATGCATAACTGTTTGATTGATATAGCGTTTAAGCAAATTTTTACGTCCCTCCCTTGTTCAAGTCCCCTGAATAAATCAGATCTAACTCTTTTTGCATTTAACCTGACTGTGGTTCCAGTTTGTGCCAAAAATACTGTACTGTTGCTGTTTGCTGTACTTAACCTTGTTTTACAGGGGGTCTCCAGGGTCGAGCTAGAGGAACCAGCCCTGGTGGTAAGTGCAAACAGTGTGGGCAATTGCCTGATGAATAAGGGTCATTGTGAAAGTGATTATTGTGAACTGTTCAGGCCACTAAAAAGGAAAGGGGAGGGTTACAGTGTCCCGGAGGGCTGTGCCCAGGTTAGCTTGACCACTAGCAACCCTGTACCCAGGCCCCTTAACCTGCTACTAGCTAAGCAGGCAGGGGTAGCAGCCCTTGGGATAGTGCCACCTAGGGATTACAGTGGGAAAGAGACTTGGCCCTAAATATCACAGATGATATGTGGCAGGATATTATTAACGCTTACTGTATGTGAATAATAGTCTTTCTGTAAAAATGCAGCAGATACAAATGAACACTTATCCACAGGACTTACTACACACTGAAAAAAACTCAAGCAATTTAATCTCAGTCTTAATTTAATGCCCTAGGTGTACACAATCAACTGGTACACTAATACATCTGATTTGTTCTTGACCACATTTGTCTAACTTTTGGTTTAAAATAAAACAAGACATTTAAGAAACAATTTGTTCTCTCCCGATTGGTCAAGCTGCTAAGTATTTATCCATACAGATAAAGACTGGATGCAGAACAACAAAAATTGACTATATTCTCTATTGTGGCCAAAAAGTGCATTCTGCTAAAGTGGAAAGACTCAGACAGTCTGGCCTTCACAACCTGGTTGAATATGATATTACATATCTCTAAATTAGAACAACTTTGGTACTGTAAAAAAGATGAATTCCAAAAAATGTGGTCTCCTTTCCAGATGGCAATGACACAAATAAATTTGTAGGATTAATTTAGCTACTCTAGTTCCTGGATCCCCAGTAATGATGAGGTGAAAAAATGGAGACTTTACCAGAAGACAATATCTGATGAAGGAAAAAGGATCCATCAGCACCACTCTGAACTGGGGTTAAAAAAAAAAAAAAAGGCATGGCACTGGGCACTGTGACTGCACTGGTCAAGGTGTACAATGACCTTCTCTAGGTGAGAGAGAAAACTGTCAATTCTCATTCTCCTCAATCTCTGCTCAGTCTCTGACACTGTACACCAATGGCTGTTGATGGTTGGTTAAAGAAATACATAGGTGTCATTAGTTGAGTTATCTACTGGTTCAAGGCCTACCCCGTGGACAGAACACAGAGGATTGTGTTGGGTAATTTTTCCTCTCTCCAAGTGTGACTGCCCCGTGGTGTTCCCCAGGACTGTCCTTTCCCCATGCGGTTTGCAGTGTATGGGCTGCCACTGGGTGAAATCTTTAGATGGCACAGGCTAGGATTTCACTGAAATGCAGATGATTCCCAGCAGTACTTGTCTTTTGCACTCAAAACCCCAGGTGTGGTCAACATGCTTATTAAGTGTTTGGCCGAGATACAGAACTGGATCTCATCAAGCTGGTTGAGATTCAATTCTGACAAGACTGAGGTGCTGGCAGTCTAGCTGACCTATGCTTGTGGCTGCCACATAGGTAAGATATCTGGGGATCATCCTAGAAGAAGGGCTGACATTTGAGGCTCAGGTGCTGGCAGTAGTATGGAGTGGCTTTTAACAACTGAGAACCATCAGCCAGACTAGATCCTTTATCCCCCCCACACACACACACCAGGGACCTTCCGACACTGATACAGTTGTCAGACATCCTTCGAGGTGGCTGGCCCGGTCCTCTGGAATTTGGTCCTGAGGGCCCTCAGGCCCCAACAGTGAAGGCCTTTAAGAGGGTTTGAAGACTTGCGTTTGGAGACTTTTAAACCACACTTTTGAATACTGATCCATCTTACCCATTAGTCTCCTACCAGCTGAGTTTGTAGGAGTCATTTTTTTTTTTTTTCAGTATGAAGTTTACCGATTTTTCCTTCAGTATCACAGTGCAATACAGACAGGGAGATCAAGGATAACAACATCATATTGGATAACAATATCACAGAGTAAAAGAAACCAAACAGTTATACACAGTTTGTTGCTGACTAGAAGAAATTTCAATGACCTCTGAGTAATGATAAATACAAATCTGGTTGACTATCATATAAATAAAGATAACAAGAAAGTTACTGTACAGATCTGACAGGTGTACACTGAATTGCATGCTGTAGAACTTGCAGTTTAATTTGTTCAGGGCACATAAAAGGGGGCCATATCTTGTTAAACATTTCTACTTTATTTAGTAGATTGTAGTCAATCATTTCATTATTAACTGTTTACATATGTATCTAAAGCAATCCTCCAGGGAGTGGATCAGACTTATTTTCAGATTAGACAGTATCAGCCCCTTGGGGCTAAGAGACGTCTTAACTGCCAGATTTCTGTTATGGATAAGCATTTATTTATTTGACGGTCTTTCCTGCACTTTATTGTAAGATGCCCTGGACCTCCAGGGAAGGGCGACAGTATAAATAAAAACTACTACTACAACAGTATTAGATTTATCCTGTTAGAATAAAATATATCTCTCCCTACATTTAATATCAAGTAGTACCTTAGAAAGGTCATCCCTATGGCCAGAGACAGGGCATGCTTTTGCTGCAAATGCCTTTATGCTGAACATCTGAATAAAGCCTTCCCATATGACTTTGCGCTGTGCTGTCTCCTTCTCAGAAATGGCGATCCTATGATTTAGAAGAAATATTGGTTAAACATAAACAAAAACCCTGTGCTTACCCGCATCAGAACATCATTAAATCCATGCAGTGTTGGCAAGAAAAAATTACTCACCATAGTAATATTGTTTCTTCCAAGGTGTCATTTAACATCAGTAACATCAGCAGTAAGCTGGCTAGGTTGAGCTGCCTTGGAGGTGGAGACTATGGTAATGAGTTAAATGAATTAGCCAATCAGAAGAGAGTTAGAGGGTGCGCTGAGTGGAGCTTGCCCAGAGGGCACCAGAATTTTTTGGAAGCTGTGATGGGAACATGTCCATATGAAGTCTGTCCTAACAGGCTTCAAAAACTATGTAAAAATATAAAAAAAACTATATAAGTAATAAAAGACAACTTTGCTTTAAATGCAATTCAAAAGTAGAACAAATCTGGCACAAAACCACAAGAAGCAGAGTACTCTACAGTTAGGTTACATGGGGAGGAAGGGTGGGAGGTTACTGATGCTAAAGGACACCTTGGAAGAAACAATATAACTACGGTGAGTAATTTTTTCTTCTCACCCCAGGAGTCCTTTAGCATTAGTAACATTATCAGACTACAAAGCAGTGCAGTTGGGAGGCAGGTACAGAACCTTAGGGAAGAAGCTCTACAGGACCGCCCTGCCAAATCTGGCATCAGATCTAGACTGTACATCCAGGCAGTAATGCTTTGGAATGTGTGTACACAGTCTTCCAGGTGGTTGCTTTGCAGACATCAAGTAAGGGAATATCCCTTGCAGCTGCCACTAGTGGAAAGGGCCCTCAGGCCTTGAGGAGGCTGTTTACCAGACTTGTCACGGCAACACTGAATGCAGGAGACTATCCAGAGACAGTTCTCTTGGTAGCTGGTTTTCCTCTGCCTACCTCACCATAGGTGAGG
The DNA here is from genome assembly GCA_016271365.2 of Neoceratodus forsteri. Taxonomy (NCBI): domain Eukaryota; kingdom Metazoa; phylum Chordata; order Ceratodontiformes; family Ceratodontidae; genus Neoceratodus; species Neoceratodus forsteri. The sequence continues at coordinate 734,298,209 of CM057450.1, forward strand.
AAAATCTATGTAGTACAGCCCCTGTACTGCTTGGTGTGCTCCAGGTAGTAAGACAGGGCTCTTTTAACATTCAAACTATGAAGCTTGCATTCCCCTGGAGAGGATTTGTTAATGAATAATACAGAAAGGGTAATGGACTGGTTAAGGTGGAACTCGGAGACCATCTTAGGGAGAAAGTTTCTGTTTGTTCTTAACTCTACTCTATCCTTATGAGGGATCATGTAGCTTTGCTCCTTATACAGTGCCTAAAGTTCTGAAATCTTTCTTGCAGAAGTGATGGCTACTAGGAAAACTGTCTTCCAGGTGACATATTTCAAATGGGCAGTGGCCATGGGCTCAAATGGAGGCTTCATGAGCCTAGCAATGCAGAGATTCAGGTCCCAAGTGGGAACTGGTTCCTGTACTGGAGGTTGGAGATTGAGCAAGTCTTTAAAAAAATGTTTTGAAAATAGGCTGTGAAATTACTGACTTATCTTTTCCAGTGTAAAGGTATGCTGAAATAGCAGCCAAGTGTACCTTTAAGAATGAAGCCTTAAGGCCTGAGGCTTGTAGGTGTACCAAGTAGTCAAAAAGGCTGGGAGCTGCAGCGTTAACAGGATTTATTCATTTTCCTCTGCACCAGAGAGAAAACCTCTTCCACTCAGCTGCATAGGTTTTCTTGGTACTTGGCTTTTTGGCCATATGAAGGATTTTCAGGACCTGTTCTGAGTATTGGGTATCTGGGAACTCTAGCTCCTCAAGAACCAGGCTTTGAGGTGAAGAGATTCCAGGTCAGGATAGGTTAACCCTGTCTGTGGTAGAGTTAGGAGAGAGTGACTCAGAGGGAGCCAAATAGGCTTCTTGTGCAACAGGGCTAGCAGAAGAGGATACCAAGGTTGTTTTGGCCAGTCTGGGGCTACTAGGATCATAGTTGCGGATTGGTCTCTCAGCTTCAGCAGTACTCTATGGATCAGAGAAAAGAGAGGGAAGGCACAGAGAAACTTCCCTGTCCAATGTAAGGTAAGGGCATCTGCTGGGAGGGTGCCCAATGCTGGGGGCCTGCAGCAGTATAGATGAAGTTGATGGTTGAGGTGAGATGCAAACAGATCTACTTCTGGGATGTCCCACCTCTTGTACATTGTGGCAAGGACATGCTTTTTCAGAGTCCATTCACTGTGGCACTGGCTGATGCAGCTAAAAGCATCTGCCAGGGTCTTGTCCTTGCCCAGAAGATGTGTGGCTGAAAGGCTCATGTCCAGTGAGTAGGCCATGGACCAAATTCTCATGACCTCTATGCAGAGCACAGTTGACCTTGTGCCACCCTGTTTATGTAAAACATGGCAGTGGTGTTGTCTTTTCTGATCTGTACTGTACTGTGTGGCCTTTGACTTGTGAAGCAAAGGCCTTGAGGGCCAGGTACACAGCTCTGAGTTCTAGAAGATTGATGTGGCTTTGTGATTCCTTGTGAGTCCAAGTGCCACTTATAGAATAGTTGTACAGATGAACTCCCCAGCCCAAGAGGGAGGCATCTGTAGTTAGAATTTTTGTGTCTAGAGTATAGGCCTCTTCCCTACTGCGAAAAGGGAACTTTCTCCACTACCTTTGCCGAAAGTAATGCTTTGACTTCCAACTCCAGGAGGAGCTTTTCTGCTGGAGTTAGGGGTTTTGACTTTGTGAGACCTGAAGGGGTGGGAACTTTCTGAACTGCAAGGATAGGCCTTGGCCCACTACCTCCAGCACCTACCTGTCTGTGGTAATGTGTGTCCAGTTTTGGAGGCAATGGGAGAGCCTGCCCCCTACTAGAAGAGTGGAGGCGACCTGGTTACTGGAGTCAGGGTTATGACTGGGTGGCAGAAGCAGGGGTAGTATCGGTTCTTCTCTGCCCTCTCCTGCCTCTTCCCCTGTAAAAGCTTCTCATCTGGGCATAGTCCATGGGCACTGGCATAGGGAAAAATGCCCTAGGATAGTAGCCTCTGCCTCTGTTTCCCCTGTACTGGGCCTTCTGGGAAGTAGAGGCCTTCTCTTTGGCAGCATTACTCTGACAGGTGGTCTTATATTCCTCCACCTTTTTCATGTAAGCTTCCATCCTGTCTCCAAAGAGGGAGTTATTTTCACAGGGGAAAGTCCACTGCTTTGGTCTGAGTGTCCTGTGAAAGATTTGTGGTTCTTAACCATGTGAAACGTATGAGAGATATGGCCTGGACCATAGCTTTGCAAGCAGTATCATTATTGTCCACAGCCATGTGGAACTGATACTTCGTTGCTTTAACAGCAGTCCTTATTGTTTCTGCTACGTCGTGCACCATCTTGTCTGAATTCTGGTGTAGGGTGGCCAGGTCTGAATTCCTGAGAGCTTTCTGGTATTTGGCAGCATATGCCATATAAGCGGATTATGACACGGTGGAATAGGACCCTGTCCCAGTTGTTATGTAGAAAGTGTTTAAATGCAAGGATCTATTTTTTCCTTTTCAGTCTCTTCTCCGTCTGGTTGCCCAACCAAATTTTCCTGTGAGACTTGGGACTTGATCAATCCGACAGACTCGCTGTTCTTTGCCTCTCACGGTCTCTCAGTCCTCTCTTGCTGTCTGTTTTTCCTCCCTTGCATATCTGCTAATATAAAAATATGTGCAAATCATTGTATGGAAATGTAACTGATATTGGAATCCCTTTTGTTTAGAAAATATATAGTGTTACTGTTGAAATGTATATAATTATATTTTGAGATGATTGCAAAAAGCTTTTGTAAACTCAACAGGTTATCCGAGTGCAAATCTTTGAGCCTTTTACAGAAGAGCTGTACCAAAGGGGCCTCAACCCAAGCACACTGTGTTCTCCCTGCCCTGATATTTACAAGAAACAGGATGCTTGTTGAGAATGGGGGTTGGAAGGACTTCTAAAAGAGCTGAGCTACAACTGCAAAAGAAGAAAGAGGAACACAAGAGACGCAAGGAAAAGAAAAAATTACTCACCTTAGTAATTATGTTTCTTCTATTGGAGTCTTGCTGTATTCTGACTAATGTAGTTAGCCCCAGCCTTTAAACTGCCCTGGAGAACAAAGGGTTAACTTTCTATATAGAGCATAGAATGCTGAGCTCGAGCTCGGTTGATGTCTCTTGTCTGTTTCCCTTTGAAATCTAACAGTCAGATTCTTACGAGCAAAAACTCACTAGCTATTCTATGTGGAAATTGTAAAATCTTTACTAGCCAACTGGCAACAAAAAGTTTTGGATTCCCAAGAGAAGACTCAAGTCAGGAAACCCAAAACAAAAAACCCATTCAAATAATAATAACAAGAAAAACACCCAAACAAAAAGCAAAGAGTGTAAAGGAGCACCCCTGAGATGCAACACTGCACCTGCCCACCCACTCCCCAAAAACCAGGTTCTGAAAGGGGGGGGGGGTCAGAATACAGCAAGACTCCAATAGAAGAAACACAATTACTAAGGTGAGTAATTTTTTTCTTCAAACAACATGAAGTCTTGCTGTATTCTGACTAATGCAGACTACCAAGCAGTACCTCCATGGAGGAGGGACAGAACCTACTTTGCGAATAGGCTCTGAAATACTGCTGTGCCAAACCGAGCATCACTCCTAGCCTGGATATCCAGAGAGTAATGCTTGGTAAAGGTATGGACTGTTTTCCAGGTGGTTGCTTGACAGATTTCTAAGAGAGGAATATCCCTGGCAGCAGCCAGGGAAGCGGCTGTACCTCTTGTAGAGTGAGCCCTCAGGCCTGAGGGTGGAATCTTTCCCAGTTTCTCACAGCAGAACTGTATACAAGACACAATCAACCAGGCAATAGTTCTCTTGGTAGCAGGTTTGCCTTTTCTCACTTCTCCATAAGTGAGGAACAACTGGAGGGAATCAAACCTGTGACCCTTGGTATGCTCTACGTAGTAGCTAAGGGCTCTTTTAACATCTAAACTGTGTAGCCTCCTCTCTCCTGAGGAAGAATGATCAGTGAAGAAAACAGGAAGAGACGTAGACTGATTCAAGTGGAAATCTGAAACCACTTTGGGCAAGAACCTTCTATTGGTTCTAAGGACCATTTTATCTCTGTGAAAGGAGATAAAATCAGGTTCCACTGACAGGGCTTGCAGTTCACTGATACGTCTGGCAGACGTAATGGCTACCAAAAAACAGTTTTCCAAGTCAAGTACTTAAGCTCTGTTGAGGACATAGGTTCAAAAGGAGGTTGCATAAGTTGAGCAAAGCAAACATTTAAATCCCAGGCAGGGGCAGGGTCTCAAAAGGGAGGACTGGTATGAAGCAATCCCTTAAAAAATTTACAGAATACAGGATAAGATGATAGTGCGGAAGACTTCCCCACTGACAGAAAAGCAGAAACAGCTGATAAGTGTACCTTGAGGGTAGCTGGTCTAAGGCCTAGCCCATGAAGATGGACCATATAGTCCAGAACTGTAGGCAATTCAGCAGTGTCTGGAGAAATATGTTTCTTAGAAAACCAAATGCTGAATCTCTTCCATTTGGAGTTATAAGTCTTTCTGGTGGAGGGCTTTCGAGAAGCTTTGAGAATATCCAGAACCCCCTGAGACAGATGCAAATCTGCAAACTCTAACTCTTCAACAGCCATGCCTTGAGATTGAGAGACTGAAGACTGGGGTACCAAATCCTCCCCTGAGAGGAGGTTAACAGGTTGTAATTCCTGGGAGGAGACAGGGGAAGATGGACTGCTAGGGACAGCAACAGGGGGTACCAGGGCTGTCTGGCCCAATCTGGAGCAATCAGAATCACTTTGCAAGGTTGTGACCTTATCTTGACTAAAACTCTGAACAGAAGGGGAAGGGAGGAAGGCATACAGAAATCTCCCTTCCCAGTTCAGAACCAGAGCATCCAGGGGGACTGAGCCCAAGACTGGGGGTCTGCAACAAAAGAGAGGAAGTTGGTGATTGTCTGGGGCTGCAAAAAGATCTATCTCTGGAGTGCCCCACCTTGACAAAATCACCTTCAATACCAGAGGGTCCAGGGACCATTCGTGATGGCCCAGTGAGATACTGCTCAGTGCATCTGCTAGCACATTGTCCTTCCCTGGAAGGTGAACTGCTATCAAAGAAGTCTGTAGGGAATACGCCAGGGAACACAACTTCATGGCTTCTGTGCACAAGGCCGTAGACCAAGTGCCTCCCTGCTTGTTGCTGTACCACATGGTGGTGGTGATGTTGTCTGTTCTGACCAGAACCACCTTGTTCTGTACTGAAAGAGAGAAGGCTTGCAGGGCCAGAAAAACTGCCCTGAGTTGTAGGAGATTGATATGGAGAAGGAATTCCTCAGGGGACCACAGTCCCTGGGCAGTGAGGGCCCCCAGATGGGCTCCCCAGCCCAGAAGAGAATCATCCGTGGTAAGAACCACTGAATGAGACTGAGTGGCAAATGGAACCCCTTGCCTTAAATTGTCCTGATCCTGCCACCACTGAAGGGCTTGGATCAGGGTCCGAGTCACTGGAATCAGTTTGGTAAGGGAATCCTTCTTTTGGGAACAAAAGGCCCTCAGATGGAACTGAATGTCCCTCATCTGGAATCTTGCCCCTTGGACCACTGTTGTAGAGGCTGCCATGTGGCCCAAGAGTTGAAGGAAATACCTTGCTGGTCGGGACACCTGAAGGCTGAAGAAAGAAGCCAGTTCTATAAGAACTCTTGCCCTGTCCAGGGGAAGAAAGGCTCTTGCTTTGACCATATCCAGTTCTGCCCCTATAAAGGTAAGAAACTGGACAAGCTTGAGAACTGACTTGGGAAGGCTGAGAAGAAATCCTAGAGAAGTGAGCACTTGCTGGGTCACTTGCAGGTCTGACTTGACTTGGTCTGGAGACTGACCCACTATTAGCCAGTTGTCCAGGTATGGAAAAATGTAAACATTTTGCCTCCTTAAGAAGGCAACTACTGCTGCCAGGCACTTTGTGAAGACCCTTGGGGCTGAAGTTAGGCCAAAGGGCATTGCTCTGAACTGATAGTGGCCTGAAGGCAACTCAAACCTGAGGTACTTTCTGTGGGAGCACCTGATGGGAATGTGAAAATAGGCATATTTGAGGTCCAGAGAGGCTAGCCAGTCCCCTGGCCTTAGAGAGGGAAGGATTATTCCCAGACTTACCATCTTGAACTTTGGTTTTAAAAGATGTTTGTTTAGGTATCTTAGGTCTAGGATGGGTCGCCACTCCCCCGTCTTTTTGGGGGTAAGGAGGTACCTGGAGTACAGACCTTTGCCCCAGTGTAGGGGAGGTGCTCTCTCTATGGCTCTCAAAGCCAGCAGAGATGAAACCTCTGCCTCTAGGGCAAGGGTTTCTGAGAGACCTGCAGGTGGGAAAGATCTGGCTCTCATCTTTGGAAATTTTTTGAAGCTGAGAACCAGTCCCTGGCTTACTACTTCCAGGACCCACTTGTCTGATGTAATAGACATCCAGTCCTGGACAAAGTAAGTCAGCCTGCCCCCTACTGGTATAGGAGAGTCGACCTGGGCAGGTCAATCAGGGTGTCTGCTTGGCTGGGGCTGTAGGCTGAGGAGTGGATGTAGCCCTGCTCATCCCCCTTCTGCCTCTCCCTCTGAAGAACCCCTTCTGTGAAAAGGGAGAAGAGGCCTGTGCTTGGTAAAAAGGCCTATGAAAAGGCCTGCCCTTGCCCCTAGACTGCTGCCTTTGAGGAGTTGCCTGCCTTTCTTTGGCCTGAGCACTCCTGTAAGTGGTCCTATACTCATCCATTTTCTTCATGTAATTCTCTGTCTGCTCCCCAAACAGAGAATTACCCACCACAGGAAAATCCATAGCCTTAGCCTGGGTATCCTGTGAGAGTCTAGTACATCTGAGCCAAGCCATTCTCCGAAGAGCCACAGATATAGCCATGACTCTTGATGACACATCACTGGAGTCCACAGCAGCATGAAACTGAACTTTTGATGCCTCGATCCCATCTGCAGCCACCTCCTCCAGCTCCTTGGCTAGCTGGGGGGAGGCCTGTTTAGCCAGTGCCAGTACAGTGTCCCACCTGGTCTTCTGGTACCTGGCTGTATAGGCCATATAATTTGCCTGCCTGAGTCCCAAGGAAGATGCCATGTACTGTTTTTTTGCCACGGCATCAATCTTCTTGGAGTCTTTGTCTGGGGTGTGTGAAGCCAAGGGAATGTTTGCTTTATCACAGGCAGCAGCCTGCACAACCCCAACATGGCTGCATTGCCGATATAAAAACTCTGTATCTGAGCCTGAAAGTGTATACCTCTTGTCCATTCTTCTATCAATAGGAGGTATAGAATTGGGAGACTTTCAAGATTTTTTTTGTGTCTGCTTCCCAAAAGATTTGTGAAGGGGAATAGACAGTCTCCTGGACTCCGGGATGTCCATCATTTCCACAAAATCAGGCTCCTCTTGATCCTCCATTGCTGCCTCCAAAGGAAGCTGGAGGGTCTCAGCCACCTTTCTGTAGAACATAAAGTGGGAAGGGGACTCAGAAACCCTATGAGGGGATACGCCTGAAGGTCTGTCTGGGGAGATGTCCGGTGCAACAGGCATATCCAGACTTTCACCATCGTCATCCTCAAACTCCCCCTCCTCCTCAAACTCCGGTTCATAAAATTCTTCAGGAGTATAATTGTGAACCGGGGGAACCGACCGAATCGAGCCCCTGCCAAAAGGTGCCGGACCGGTCGGAACCGGGTGAAGCGATTCCACAATCCGAATCGCTCTGGCTATTTCCTCGACGGTCGGAACATGGACTTCTGGATCCGAACCAGATGATTTTTCTTTGCGTTTTCTTTTTGTTGTAACTGAACCCTTGAGATCAGCTCTCTTTTTGCCTGAAGAAGTATCACTCTGGTCAGAGGGCACTCCTTCTGGTTCAGTCGGAAACTGAACCGGGCTGGCCACCCGGGTCAGCGCACTTCTCGGCCTCCTTTTCCCTCAGTCTACCTAATCTCTTCTCAAGGGTAGATTTGGGAAAGTTTTTACAAATCTGGCAGTCTGAATCGAGGTGTTTAAACCCCAGACAATAAACACAGGTGGTGTGGGGATCGGCCTTAGCAAAGACCTCCCAACACTCTCTGCAGTGCTGAAACCCAGTGGGCCCGGTTTTTTTCTTGGGTTTCTCAGACATGGCCAACCTAACCAAACTTACTCTTTTTTCGGCAACCACCAGGCAAGACTCCCTTATCGGTTCCTAACCGTGTCACGGGTGTTGGAAAAAAACACATCAAACACGTTTTTATTTAGAACCGATAAGGACCGGTAACCACACACTAAAGTAAGATACAAGATTTAATAACTGATCGGTTCAGCCGAACCGATCCACACTTTTACAGGTTCCACACAGAAAAACAGTACAAAACCTATCTAGTACTCACAGTACCACAGACAGAGACTGAACCAACTATACGGAAAATAAATTTCGGTTAAAAACTGACAGTAAACCGACACTTCAACTGACTTTTGAATTGAGCTACAGGAGAAATCTCCGGAGTGACTGTTCAGTGAGGCGGAGTGAAGAATTTGATGGTTAGATTTCAAAGGGAAACAGAGACATCAACCAAGCTCGAGCTCAGCATTCTATGCTCTGCATAGAAAGTTAACTCTTGTTCTCTGGGGCAGTTTAAAGGCTGGGGCTAACTGCATTAGTCAGAATACAGCAAGACTTCATGCTGTTTGAACTACTGTTTTTTTCTCCTTTGTACATAGTTATTCTGAACAAGTTTACTTTTTTTATGTTACTGCTACTGTAAATAAATATTTTTTGTGAATTCTACAACTGCTCCTGGTTTTCCCTATGGTTCCTGATCTGTGCCTCAACGACAGATGGTTTTAGAAGTGGGATTTATGCAGTGCATACCCCTAAGACAGGAGACTTATGTGTGGGTACTGGATCTAGTACCAGGGAAGCACAGAGGAAAGTATGGATTCTGCAGCAGCAAGTCCAGGACTGGTTACCAGGAGAACGGCAGCCAAATTAGCAGAGACAGAAGTCCAAACTGAGACTGTACAGCCAGCATAAGTTATGGAAAAAGAACATGCAGTGACAGAACCTGAAAGCCTGGGACTTTTTCAAATGGTGGGCTATACAACAAAAAGAGACTGAAAAGCAGAGAGAAAAATAAATTCAACGTTTAGAAGCACAGTGGGGAGAAGAGATGCAGCGACAGGAGCAGCAGAGGTAAGAGATACTAAAGGTCATACTAAAAGAATGTAGGTGCACAGAAGGAAGAAGCCTATATAAGTGCATCTCCAGCCAAGCTGGTTCAACATCCCTTAACCAATAAATATTGGTCCAATTTTTGTTTAAAATATATATGGTTAGTACAGACTACTACTGTATCTGGCAGGGTGTTCCATAAGGGTATTATTCATTAAATAAAGAAGGAGCACCTTTTATTGTTTTTTTGGATATGTTAAAGACAGTTGATGGTTATGACTTCGGAGGTTGCAATCCCGGTTGCTAAAAGTCATTCCTAAGTGTGACAGCATTTCAGTATCATTTACTAGTTTCTACATTAAGAGCAGATCTCTCATAATTCTCCTTTGTTCCAAGGAGTACAGATTCTGTTATTCCAATCTCTCCTCATACACCATGTCATGTATATTCTTGACCATTTTAGTTACTCTTCTCTGGACACCCTCCAGTCTGTTCACGTCCCTCCTGTGGTATGGACTCCACAGAGGAGAACAGTAATCTAAATGTGGTCTCACATATGCCCTATAGAGGGGCAGTATGCATTCCCTGTCCCTTGAACTGAAACTCCTCTTTATGCATCCCAGTAATCTATTTGCTTTATTTATTAAATAATTACAGTAATTTTGAAAGATTAGATCCTGTGAAATTTGTATTCCTAAATCACTATGAATCCCTAC